>CM066585.1:35869882-37212382 GCA_033816785.1 Picus viridis | reverse complement strand
CTTGTGGATAAGTGAAAGAATGTGCCTGTGTTAAAACCATTTAATTGGCACAGCTCTGGTTTTGTATCTTTGCCCGTATGTCATATCAGCCATTTGGGGGATATATAAGGCCCTCAGATGCATTAACAAAGTGACTTCAATCACATTGGAATCTGTGACCAATCCTCTCTGTCAACCCTCCAGTGCAGCAGTCCCCTTCCATTGCTGGAAGAAAGGCATCTGCTGTGCCTTGGGTTCCCTCTGTCAATATTATATCCCAGTGCCTGATGTCTGCACCTCCACAGTGTTGGGTTGTGGGGTTTATTTTTCCTTTCAAGGATGCAGCAAACCCTAGCAGAGCTCAGTGTGAGACTCCCATGCTCTGATGGTATTCAGTTAACTCAGGGTTCTGGGTCATAACCTCCTCTGTCTACTACATGATTTTCCAGATGCTGGTGAACATCTCTGGTGTCCCTGTGGACAGGAGGAGTGACCTTCCACATCTCTGGTGCCCATGTGGACAGGAGGAGTGACTTTCCACATCTCTGGTGCCCATGTGGACAAGAGGAGTGACTTTCCACATCTCTGGTGCCCATGTGGACAGGAGGAGTGACTTTCCACATCTCTGGTGCCCATGTGGACAGGATCTCTGGTGCCCATGTGGGAGTGACTTTCCACATCTCTGGTGCTTTCCACATCTCTGGTGCCCATGTGGACAAGAGATGTGACTTTCCACACACACTCTTGGGTCCAGCCCATGGACTTCTTGTTTCTGCACTCACGTCCTGGGCACACTTCTCCTGGCTGCTGCTCTCTGATGTGCTCTGATCTTCTAAGGATAAAAAGAAAGTCAATTAATTTTAAAGCAGCTCCAGCCGAGGGGCTTAGCTTTGAGGAGATAGAATAGAGAATCCTGCGTGTGGTTTGTGGAGTAGAAATCCCTCGCCCTCGCACCCTGATTGCATCTGCCTGAGCTTCAGTTCATCCAGAGCCTTCAGTCCTTTCTCTGAGGGGTTTCCTTGGAACACATTGCACCAAGTGAAGGACACCGCCATTATAAAACAGGGTACTTGCTCAGGCTGATCTTCCACAGTCCTCACTCTGATATTGGGACCTTTGTGCCCATGGATTTTTGGGGAACTTCTGCACATGCAAATGTGAAAAACCCATCAGGTTTGTCAGCACAATCTCACCTCACTGCTGGGGCTTCTCTGCTAAAATTAACCCCTAGGCTCGCTGTTAAGCAAAGCAATTGGATCTTGTGATTCTTCTGTAGCATTCACACAGCAAAGAAAGAATCAAACACACACTTGGTGTTCTCTTCTCCTCTTTCTTTCCCTGTCTCACAAGCACATGTGGCTTTTCTTTCAGATAACAAAGAACTGTAAGGATTCCAGAACTGATTGAAAGCTTCACCATTCAGGGTACTTCAGTTAATTGCTTTTTTTTTTGGTCCCCTGAAGCCAGGCACCTTTTGTCCCTGTGTTCCACCTCCACCGTGCTGAAACCAGCCACCTCTCCTGGCACTTCCTGGGCTACCTGGGGACCGGGTTCAAATCACTCTTCCTACAGCATCAAAATCCATGGAAAAAGGTCGCACAACATTTGGTTTTGAGGAAATGACACATGTCATTCATCCTGAATCGGGACTTTGACTCTGGTCACAGCTGTTCAGGCAACCTTGGCTTGGCCCTGAATACAGAAACCATAGAATCAGAACCGTGCAATGGTTTGGGCTGGAAGGACCTTTAAAGATTACCCAGTCCAAACCCCCTGCAGTCAGCAAGGACATCTGCAACTGGAGCAGGGGGTTCAGAGCCCCAGACAACCTGGCCTGGGAGGGTATCAGGAATAGGGAATCTCCCAACTCTCTGGGCAACCTGGGACAGGCTTTCACCACCCTCAGTGTGAAAAATGTCTTCTTTCTATCCAGTCTGAATCTTCCTGTTAGAGTTCAAACCTTCATCCCTTCTCCTGTCACAGCAGGCCCTGCTCCAAAGTCTGTCCCCAGCTTTCTGCTCAGCTCCTTTAAGAACTGAAAGGCCACCAGAAGGTCTCCCTGGAGCTTTCTCTTTCCCAGGCTTAACAACCCCAAATGTCTCAGCCTAGCTTCACAGCAGAGGACCTCCAGCCCTTCCATCATTGCTGTACCCTCCTCTGGACCCACTCCAACAGGTCCATGTCTCTTTTGTTGGGGGCTCCAGCACTGCAGGTGGGGGTCTCAGTAGAGCAGAGCAGAGAGGCAGAATCCCCTCCTTCACCTGCTGCCCCTGCTGCTGGGGATTTCAAATTTGGAACAATTCGCCCAGAACTTAACTGTGCCAGGCTGGTGACTGTCCTGACCAGGAGAGCTGTAGTGTTTCTGCTCGGCTGTCACAAGAAGCACCTTGCTTCTTGGAGCTCTGGGCACCGTGCATCCCTCCTACATGTGGTACCTTCCCTGAGATGCTGACGTTGGCTCATTGTCCCACGGGGAGCAGGTAAATGAACGTGGTGGTATTTTTAGAGCCTGCTCATCTCTTCCCATTCTGGTGACACCCCTTGTGCATACCGGGGAGGCTTCTTTGTTTCACTTGTTCCCAAAATGAAACACAGATAACAGCTGTAGGCAGGGTGTTGGCTCAAGTCACACCTCTAGCTCAGCAGAGCCAAGATCTCTGCAGGCAAAGACGAGCGCTGCCTGTGTGAAAAATATTTCTGATTCACACAAAACCCCATTCCTGCTCTGATTCACTGCTCTGTAGCTCTGATTTACATCGGCAGCTTGCCGCATCGGGTGGTGATGCATGTCCTGTGCAGATGACATGGATAAGAGAGGGCTCCAGGGATACCGGATAGCAGCCTTCCAGTCCCTGCAGGGGGCTACAGGAGAGCTGGGGGAAGACATTTGACAAGAGCCTGTGGTGACAGAGCCAGGGGCAATGGCTTTGTGCTGGAAGAGGGGAGATTTAGATTGGGTATTGGGACAAAAATCTTTAGAGTCAGGGTGGTGAGACACAGGAACAGGCTGTCAGGGGAGGTTGTGGATGCCCCCTCCTTGGAGGTGTTCAAGGCCAGGTTGGATAGAGCCTTGATCCACCTGGTCTAGTGGAATGTGTCCCTGTCCATGACAGGGGGTTGGAACTCGATGATCCTTAAGGTGCCTTCCAACCCAAACCACTCTATGAATCTATGACCTCTTAGCTCTAGATAATACAATACAATACAATACAATACAATACAATACAATACAATACAATACAATACACCAGGTTGAAAGAGACCTTCAAGATCATCGCGTCCAACACATCAACCAATCCAACCCACCTAAACAACTAAACCATGGCACCAAGCACCCCATCAAGTCTCCTCCTGACCACCTCCAATGAAAGTGACTCCACCACCTCCACAGGCAGCCCATTCCAATGGGCAATCACTCTCTCTGTATAGAACTTCTTCCTAACATCCAGTCTAAACCTGCCCTGGCACAGCCTGAGATTGTGTCCTCTTGTTCTGGTACTGGCTGCCTGGGAGAAGAGGCCAACCTCTGCCTGTCCACAACCTCCCTTCAGGTAGTTGTAGAGAGCAATAAGGTCACCCCTCAGTCTCCTCTTCTCCAGGCTAAGCAACCCCAGCTCCTTCAGTCTCTCCTCATAGGGCTTGTGTTCCAAACCCCTCACCAACTTCGTTGCCCTTCTCTGGACACGTTCCAGCAAGTCAACATCCTTCCTAAACTGAGGGGCCCAGAACTGGACACAGGACTCGAGGTGCTGCCTAACCAGTGCAGTGTACAGGGGCAGAATGACCTCCCTGCTCCTGAGATCTCTAACCTCATGAGGTTTTTGGTGGGCTCCTATTAGGAAGGCACAGCGTGTCCTCTAAACACCTGTGGCCCGCTCGCATTCCCCTGCACGGAGACAAACCAATTCCTGCTCGATGTCAAACAACAGATCTGAAGACAAAATGAAAATCAGTTCCTTAGCAGGCAGAACACAATGATTTGAAAAGGAATTAATTTTAGTTTCCCTTCTGTTCTTTCCGAATCTCGTGGTGTCACTGCGGCTGCTTACAAATGAGCACGGCAGGAACCTCAACGAGGAGAAGATAAATTGCATTACACAGGTTTAAAATCCATCATTTTTATCCAGTCTGAGACAGGAGGGTTTGGGGTTTTTTTGTTGTTTTGTGTGTGTGTTTTTGTTTTTTTTTTTTCCTCTTTTTTGCAGCAGCTTAGAGTGAAAAATTAAAAATTGCTCTCAGGAGCATTGAATAAAATTGTCTGAATTATCTACTGAGTGCAAAGAATTGATTTGTGTGGTTGAGGGCGCCGGGCGAGAATTGACCTTCTGTCAGGGGCTGGAGCAGGAGGAAGCACCTCAAGCTCGGGGACATTGCTGGTGGGGGGGTGGGGGAGGCGTGATGACCGTCAGCTCTTCGTTCCAACCCACAACAGACACTGGGCTGCAGATAAAACCCCATTTTCTCACTCCTGGTCGATGCTGCGAGCTCTGAGTTGGCACTCGGGGTGTTTTGATCGTTTGTTTGCTTTGCCCGTGGATAGATCTGTCTGTCTTCAGACTGATGGCAGGATTAAAAGCAGCAAAATGCAGCCCTTTCTTGCTAAATACACACCAAACCCTGCTCCTTCTGTGGGCCTGGCTGGCTGGGGGCTGCAGGAGGTCACATGGGCTGCCTCAGGGCCATGGGATAATACAATACAATACAATACAATACAATACAATACAATACAATACAATACACCAGGTTGGAAGAGACCTTCAAGATCATCATGTCCAACCTATCAACCAATCCAACCCACCTAAACAACTAAACCATGGCACCAAGCACCCTATCAAGTCTCCTCCTGAACGCCTCCAATGAAGGTGACTCCACCACCTCCACGGGCAGCCCATTCCAATGGGCAATCACTCTCTCTGTGTAGAACTTCTTCCTAATGTCCAGCCTAAACCTCCCCTAGCGCAGCTTGAGACTGTGTCGCCTTGTTCTGGTGCTGGCTGCCTGGGAGAAGAGACCAACATCCACCTGTCCACAACCTCCCTTCAGGTAGTTGTAGAGAGCAATAAGTCACCCCTGAGCCTCCTCTTCTCCAGGCTAAGCAACCCCAGCTCCCTCAGCCTCTCCTCATAGGGCTTGTGCTCCAAACACCTCGTGCCCTTCTCTGGACACGTTCCAGCAAGTCAACATCCTTCCTAAACTGAGGGGCCCAGAACTGGACACAGGACTCAAGGTGTGGCCTAACCAGTGCAGTGTACAGGGGGAGAATGACCTCCCTGCTCCTGCTGGCCACACTGTTCCTGATGCAGGCCAGGATGCGGTTGGCCCTCTTGGCTGCCTGGGCACACTGCAGGCTCATGTTCAGCCTACAATCAACCAGCACCCCCAGGTCCCTCTCTGCCTGGCCGCTCTCCAGCCACTCTGATCCCAGCCTGTAGCGCTGCCTGGGGTTGTTGTGGCCAATGTGCAGAACCCGGCACTTGGATGTGTTCAGTCTCATGCCCTTGGACTCTGCCCATCTGTCCAGCCTGTCGAGGTCCCTCTGCAAAGCCTCTCTGCCCTCCAGCAGATCAACTGCTGCCCCCAGCTTGGTGTCGTCCACAAATTTATTGATGATGGACTCGATGCCCTCATCCAGATCATCGATAAAGATGTTGAAGAGCATGGGGCCCAGCACTGATCCCTGAGGCACACTACTAGTGACTGGCCTCCAGCTGGTGAGAAAACCCCTCTCTTAAGATTTCAGTTACACAGTATCACAGTATCACCAAGGTTGGAAGAGACCTCAAAGATTATCGTGTCCAACCTGGAGTCTCTTCAATGGTCAGGGATGAACGAGATTCTGTGCAGGGTCTTGTTAAGAGAACCTCATTAGGACCTGATAGAATGATAGGGGTTGGAAGGGAACCTCTGAGCATAATTGATTCCAACCCCTGCCAAAGCAGGGGTTGTTAAGAGAACCTCATTAGGACCTGATAGAATGATAGTGGTTGGAAGGGACCTCCAGACATCATTGAGTCCAACCCCTGCCAAAGCAGGGTCACCTAGGGCAGGTCACACAAGAATGAATCCAAATAGGTCTTGAAAGTCTCCAGAGAAAGAGACTAGACAGCCTCTCTGGGCAGCCTCTCCAGGGTTCTGGCATCCTCATGGCAAAGTAGTTTATCCTCATCTTCAATGGAACCTCCTGGGTTTCAGTTTGTATTCGTTGTTCCTTGTTCTGTCAGAGGGCACCAGTGAAAAGAGACTGGCCCCTTCTTCTCAACACCCAACCTTCAGATATTTATAAACATTAATAAGCTCTCCCCTCAGGCTGCTCACCTCCACACTAAACAGCTCCTGGTCTCTCAGCCTTTCCTCATCCAACATATGTTACAGTCCAGCCTCTGCTGGACTCACTGGCGGAGAAAGAGCCCAGCATGGATGAAGGCTGGGGCAAATGGTCCCCATCTTCCTTGCAGGGCTCTACACCATTGGGACTCTACAGTGGTCCACACCCAAGAGCCCAGCTCGGCTTATCTACCACGTTTGCAGAGGCTGAACCATGCTGTGCCTTTGCTTGTGGCCTCTGTTCTATAAATAATCTTAGCTGAACAGAATAACTCACTGCAGTTGGAGATAACCATCATCAGGCTTCAGTAACACCACTCTGGATAAGTCAGGGTCCATTAAGTGTTATCCATGTCCTGATTAAATATTGTTTGGATAAACAGAATCATCAAACACCACGCTGATCCTCAAGGGAGCAAAGCCGAAAGCTCTGCCCGCCTCTGCATGCTGGCTGCTGGAAGGATCATAAGCAGGACAGCAATTCTTAGCCTTAGACATAGGAATCTGCAGAGGTTGTCCCTGGAGAACATGCCATGAGGGTCTGTCACGATGCTGTGCACTCCTCTGTGGTTCTGCAGAAGATCCCTGTTTAGGCTGGCACCCAAGCTGCAGGCTGGGAGCCCCCAAACCCAGGGCGGTTTATTGCTGCACACATTGCTGACCAGTGCAGGATCCATTTCTGCCAGACTCACAGAGGGACTGTGAGGCTTTGCTCACCCTCTCCAGGGGCTGGTGTAGGGAAAGGTGTTCCTCAAGGACACCCATAAGATCTGGCTAGGTTGGAATCAGAGACAGAATCACAAAATCATTTTTGTTGGAAGAGACCTTCAAGATCTTGGAGCCCAACTGTTGACCCAGCACTGCCAGGTCACCACCAAGCCATGTTCCTCAGCACCACTCCTACACAGCTTTGAAATTCCTCCAGGACTGGGGACTGCACCACTGCCCTGGGCAGCCTGGGCCAGGCCTTGAAAACCATTTTAGGGAAGAAATAGTTCCTCATGTCCACCCCAACAGCAGCCTGTGGTCTTTTGCCCTTGTTCTGTCACTTGTTCCTTGGGAGAAGACATCAACCCGTCCTGGCTCCAACCTCCTTTCAGAAAGCTCTATCATGGTGCTGCAGTCCTGCAGCCAAGCAGGGTGCATGAAGGGTTTGTGTTACTATTCCAGTCAGCTTGGATAGGAAAAAAGTGTTATTTTTCTGTTGGTTGGGATAAGCATCTGTGGTGCTGATCTGTGGAGATGCGTCTGAGCAACATGGGCTGGGGTGCAGAGAAGGGCACACAAGCCAGAAAAGACTTCTGTCTGGAATGTTTATTTTACTAGGTTTTGATTCAGGCTCCTAAAGCTCCTTCTGGCCTCATGAATACATGAGAATAAACCAGAAAATGTTCAGTATGGTGCTTAGGGCCATGTGCTCTGTCCTAGTGCTGGGGCCCTGGAGCAGGCTGCCCAGAGAGGCTGTGGAGTCTCCTTCTCTGGAAGCATTCCAAAGCCACCTGACCACTGTGATCCTGGGCAAACTGCTGTGGGTGCGCCTGCTTTAGTGGCACGGTTGGACTGGATGATCTCCAAAAGTCCCTTCTGGCCCCTACCATGCTGGGATTCTGTGATTCCATCCATCCATCCATCCATCTATCCATCCATCCATCCATCCATCCACCCACCCACCCACCCATCCATCCACTCACCCATCCATCCATTCATCCATGCATTACAAAATGCAGAATAAACCAGGCTGGAAAAGACCTTTGAGACCATCAAGTCCAACCTATTACCCAACACCATTTAATCAACTAAACCGTGGCACTAAGTGCCTCATCCAGTCTCTTTATAAACACTTCCGGTGATTTCTTCAGGGTGAACTGGACCTCTCCTTACATCTCTGATATTGTCTGTGGAGGAGATCTTCCTCAAGGAGAGCAGGATCCTGTGTGCCTGCAGACTGAATCCAAGGCAGGGACACCATCCTCTTTTCTGCAAAATTCCATCCTGGGATGAAATTCAACAGGATTCTTCAAGTGCTTCTTCAACATCTCCTCTACCCCCCCCCCCCCCGAGATTAAGCAATTATGCCAGGAAACAAGTGTATTTTTTCTTTTGGCACTTCAGAGGCTCCATGCTCCTGGTGCTCCACCAGCAAGTGCTGAGTGCAGTGAAGCACAGCAAATGTTATTCTCCGGTGTACACAGCTCCGTAATTTCCCTTTTTAAGGTACAACATCAAGCACACGGCAAATGCACAGAGATTTCTTAAAAGCTGCCTGAAAACAGGGAGAGAATTGGGCAGATCCTCCCACGTGCCTCGCTACAGCCCTGCCAAGAGCAGAGCAAATGGTTGCTCCTCAAGGCAGGCATGGAGAAGTATGGAGATGGGTTTCATGGAACCCTAGAATGGTTTGAGTTGGTAGTGTAGGGACACCTCCAATTGTCCAGGTTGCTCAAGACCTCATCCAACCTGGCCTTGAACACCTCCAGGGAGGGGGGCGAGATGTATTCAAAGAGCCAGGATGGTTTTACCAGCACAATTAGCCTGATCTCATCATGCCAGGTGGTTTTCATTCACCTACCTTCCTTGTGACCAGCAGGAGCAGGGAAGTCATTGTGCTCCTGTGCTCAGCACTGGTTAGGCCACTCCTTGAGTCCTGTGTCCAGTTCTGGGCCCCTCAGTTTAAGAATGACATCGAGACACTTGAGCGTGTCCAGAGCAGGGCAACAAGGCTGGGGAGAGGCCTTGAGCACAAGCCCTATGAGGAGAGGCTGAGGGAGCTGGGGTTGTTTAGCCTGGAGAAGAGGAGGCTCAGGGGAGACCTCATTGTTCTCTACAACTACCTAAAGGGAGGTTGTAGCCAGGAAGGGGTTGGTCTCTTCTCCCAGGCAACTAGCACCAGAACAAGAGGACACAGTCTCAAGCTGTGCCAGGGGAAGTTTAGGCTGGAGGTGAGGAGAAAGTTCTTCACAGAGAGAGTTGTTAGCCATTGGAATGTGCTGCCCAGGGAGGTGGTGGAGTCACCATCCCTGGAGGTGTTCAAGAGGGGATTGGATGTGGCACTTGGTGCCATGGTTTAGTCATGTGGTCTGTGGTGACAGGTTGGACTTGATGGTCTTGGAGGTCTCTTCCAACTTTGGTGATCTGTGATTCTGTGATACTGTATCTTGTACATGTGCAATGAACTCTTTGTCTGTCTTCCTCTGGAGCTGTGCCTCTCAGCTCATGCTTTTTCTCATCAGCTGCTGGCATTACTGCGGAGAGGATGTGGAAGACCTGGGGGACAAAAGGATGATCGTGAGGCAGCAATGTACCCTTGTGGCCAGGAAGGCCAATAGCATCCTGGCATGCATGAAGAAGAGTGTTGCCAGCAGGTCAAGGGAGATTTTCCTCCCCTGCACTCTGCCCTGGTGAGGGTACATCTGGAGTCCTGGGTCAAATTCTGGGCTCCCCAGTTCAAAAAGGACTTGATGAAGACAGTACAGAAAAGGGCTGCAAAGATGCTGAGGGGACTGGAACAGCTCTGTGATGATGAAAGACTGAAAGAATTGAGGTATTTTATTCAGGAGCAGAGCAGACTGAGGAGGGATTTCATCAATGCTGATCACTACTTCAACAGTGGCTGTCAGGAGGATAGGTCCAGTCTTTTTTCAGTGGTTCATAGTGACAGGACATGGGGCAATGTGCACAAACCTGCACATAAGAAATTCCATCTAAATATGAGGAGAAGCTTCTTTAATTTAAGGGTGTCAGAGCCCTGCAGTAGGCTGCCCCAGAGTTGTAGTGGAGTTTCCATCTCTGGAGACATTCCAAACCCAGCTGGATGTGTTCCTGTGTGACCTTCTATAGGTGATCCTGCCTTGGCAGGGAGTTGGACACTATCATCTCCAGAGGTACATTCCAACACCTACCCTACTGTGATTCTGTGATTATGTCTTCTGTGAATCCCACTGGGCCTGTGGCTACAGCTGTTTGGGAAGTCTCAAATGTCACCCATTAGCCTCCCTGAACCCGTCCTGAAAGATGCTGATGACATACCAGTGCTGTTACAGGTCCCCAGATGGCACTCAGCATGCCTCAGATAAAATCCAAATGGTAGCTCAACTTTGCTCTTAAAAACCACAAAAAAGAAAACCAGAGGCAACAAACAGAAGCCTGGTTATTGATGCTGGCATTATCCAAGGGTTTCTCCACTCCCTGGTATACATGGATTGATGTTTGAGTGGAAGAAGAAAGTGGTGGTCAAGGAGAGGTGAGTCGTTGTGGAAGAGCAAACCTTTCATGCCTGCTGGGACAGGCTGGGAGAGTTGGGGCTGTTCAGCCTGTTCAGAGGAGGCTCTGGGGAGACCTTAAATCTGCATTTCAATATCTGAAGGGAACTTACAGGAACTGTTTAGAAGGGGCTGGGGTGATACATTAAGGGGCAACAGTTTGAAACTGGAGCAGGGCAACCAGCAGCAGAACAAGAGGACACAGTCTCAGGCTGCACCAGGGGAGGTTTAGGCTGGATGTTAGGAAGAAGTTCTGCATGGAAAGAGTGATTGGCCATTGGAATGTGCTGCCCAGGGAGGTGGTGGAGTCACCATCACTGGAGGTGTTTAGGAGGAGACTTGATGGGGTGCTTGGTGCCATGGTTTAGTTGATTAGATGGTGTTGGGTTATAGGTTGGACTCAATGATCTCAAAGGTCTTTTCCAACCCAGTTAATTCAATTCAATTCAATTCAATTCAATTCAATTCAATTCAATTCAATTCAATTCAATTCAATTCAATTCAATTCTATTCAATTCTATCCTATCCTATCCTATCCTATCCTATCCTATCCTATCCTATCCTATCCTATCCTATCCTATCCTATCCTATCCTATCCTATCTTATCCTATCTTATTCTATTCTATTCTATTCTATTCTATTCTATTCTATTCTATTCTATTCTATTCTATTCTATTCTATTCTGGTTTGTGTTTGCCATTAGGAGGAAGTTCTTTACAGTGAATGTGGTGAGACACAGGAACAGGTTGCCCAGAGATGTGGTTGAGTCCCTATCTCTGGAGACATTGAGGTCAGACTTGACATGGCCCTGGGCAGCCTGCTCTAGCTGACTGCAGGGGGATTGTGCAAGGTGATCTTTAAGGGTACCCTCCAACCCAATGCACTTTGTGATCCTGTGAAATCAGCCACTTGATCCTTCATGAAGAATAATGCCTTATTTTCTGCTTGCTGCCTGATTTGCCATCAGGGAAATACAAACAAACAGAAAAATGAGCTCATTGTGCTCTGATGTGCCCATGGTGACAAAACCTAAATGGGTTTCAAAGGGAATAAACCACATGTGGTGATGGATCCCTTGTTCAGCAATGCCTCTTCACTCCTAGTTCCTTGGTTAGGGGCTTTTCCTGCTGCGTCCCAAAGTGTTGGTTCTGAGCATTGTTGAGAGCAGTGCAACAGAGGAAGGGGGAATAAGGGACTCTGAGAAGCAGGGGAAAGAGAGAAAAAGAGAAATTAGGTTTTAGGCTTTGTAAGGCTTTGGAGGCTGTGCAATTGTTATCCATTCACAGGCACAGAGAAATGTGAGCTTGTGACTTTTGTTACCTTCTGGTTAGATTGAAGGAGACAGAAAGTTGGGTCTGAGAACAGGAGACAGCTCCCTGAGTGGGATGTGGTGAAGAAAGGTAAATGAGTGATGCTGAAAGGCGGCTTTTTCTGGACTCATCAAGGCTGTCTCATTAGGCGCTACAGAAAAGCCACTATAATTTCATTAATTAATACCAAACACATGACATACAAACAGATAGCAGGAAGTGAAACTCCACTTTTCCCCTTCATCACCTCACACCCATGTTCCCAGCACGAGGTGCTGCATGGGAGCCTTATTAAAATAAATTGGATGTTAACACAGGCTCTGGCTGAGACCAAATTTCACCTTCTGCCTGCAGCACAATTAGTTTGTGGATCTTTTTCTCCTGAAAAGGTACAATTATTTTGGACTCTGTGTGTGTGTGTGTGTGTATATATATATATATTTCATTTTCCAGACTCTCCCATAGCTCCCAGTTCCATCTTTAATTATGCATTATGTGGATGAAAAGTTCTGCTAATTAAACTCTGCTTTCATCTCAAGCCTACCATTAGACTATTTGTTCAGTGACCCTTAGTTCTGAGGATGGGAGAAGCAGCAAACCATTTATTTCCTGTTATTACTTTTTCTTGCTGTGCACCTTGGCATTTTCACATCAGAAAACTCTGTCAGGTATCAAAATGTAGATTTTTATCTGGTTGCTAGAGAGATCCAGCAACTGCCACATCACTGGCTGCAAACACCAAGAAGACCACGCATGAGCATCCAAAAATGCCACAGTGGAGAAAGCTGTTCCAATGTGTGTCTCAGGATGGGCTTAATGTAATATTTACAGTAAAGTGAGCAAAACTTGGGATTTGGCTCAGGAATGCACGTTGTGCTGGTTGTGTGATACACACAGAAGTGTTGGGATGCTTTGGGTTTGTGAAGGTGCCAAGGCTTGGGGATGGGCCGGCCAACAGAGGAGTGCCAGAAGCTCTCCATGAAGCCCTCTGCTTTCCCAAAGGGAAGAAGGGAGAGAGATTGACTGGGTGGGAAAGAAACTCAACCAGCTGGGATGGAAAGAACAATCCAATGAAACAGAGACAAAAACCAAGAGGCAACCCAAACCCTGATGGCAGTGACAGCACCGTTGGCACCACTAATGCTGGGAGCAGGCACTGGGCAAGTCCCAGACTGGACTCAGCAGCAGATGGGAACCAGATTCAGGAGCTGGGTCCTGGAACTGGATTTGGGAGCACACATCAGAATGGAAGGCAGAAGGGACAGAGTCCTGCTGGGACACCTGCCAGGGAATATGAGCCCTGGAGATCCCTTAGCTTGCTCCTGAAGATGCCATCCACTGGATGAAATTCCTTGTTGGGCAATTGAGGGTCACCTTTCCTGGATGCTTCTCCCCACAGCTGCTGCCTCTGCCTTCCTGGCCCCCAAGTTGGGGCACAAGCTGTGGCAGTGCCCTTGGTGTGCAGAGGACCAAATCTCAGGCAGAGGCTTTTTGCAGCCCAGCCCTTGTCAGGACCTCTTCCCGTCAGCTTCTCCCTGCTAGAAGCAGCCCCTGGCAGAGCAAACCTCTCCTGACCTTCAGAAAGTGCCTCCCTGAGCAGAGACTAAGCCAGGAACTCACAGCACTGAGCAGAGCCAGGTCTGCTCCAGCTCAGACCAGGACAGAAGTGCAACAGTCTGACCTGTGAATGAAACAGTCGAGGGCTCGCCAGCCACCTCAGGAATGTAACATCGGGTCTGGAAATAGAACTGGGGAGGGGTTAAAAGCCAGCAGTGGGTTTTCTCTGGGCACATGTGGGTGCTGCATGCCTGTGAAGTTCAAAGCACCACTTGCAGTAGCTCATGGGAGAGAAGGGTGGCCAGGACAGCTTTGGAGGGAACATGATGCACCAGCATGGAGCTGGAAGGAGCAGCCATGGGGAATGCTTTTCCTGGGGATGCTTCTTTGCATTAGTTCCATTCCTACATTTTCTTCCTGAAGAAAATCCTTCTGACTGCTCTCATTTTGATGGGGCCAGAGGGATCATTGCTCCAGCACAGAGCTTCCACAGATGCAACCAGAGAGATTTTATGTTATTTTTTCCCCTGCTTTACTGGTTTTAGTTTTAATCTTTTACAATTTGTAGAAGCATCTTTAAAGCCCTGAACTCTTGGTATTTCCTTGAAGAAGCTCTCACACAGAACACAGTGGGCTGCACCTTCTGTGGGTGGTCTGAGGACATGTCCCTCATTAGCTGAATGCTGAGGCTGCTGGGAATGAGTTTTTGTATGGCTGTAGCCTACAAAGAACGCGTCCTAGAGAAGGAGAAATATCCACTTCTTGCTCATTTTTAAGTGCACCTTTAATCACTGCCTGGTGAATTACGTCATCTCACCTCCCCAGAGCTGGGGCTAAGGGCTTTTGCCATGGAGCGCTGGTGGGACTCCCAGTGGAGACCCAGGGCATGGAGGGTGCACAATGTGTTGTTGGTGGGACCAGCCTCCAGCACATGGCTCTGTACACTGACATCCTTCCCTAAAACCAGATTAAACTCCAGAGCTGGTGCAGTTGACCACCACCATTCAGACCAGGGGTGCTCCCAGGGGTGCTGGTGAGGCTGGAGCACTGCTGGAGGTACTGGAGTTGAATGGTTTCCTTCCTACAGAATCAATCATAGAATCGTGGAATGGTTTAGATTGAAAGGGACCTTAAAGTTTATCTAGTTCCACCCCCCTGCCATGGGTAGGGACACTTCCCACTAGACCAGATTGCTCAAGGCTTCATCCAACCCGGCCTGGAACACCCTCAGGGAGGAGGAAAACACCTCCAGGGAGGGGGAAGACACCTCCAGGGAAGGGCCATACCCATTCATTTCCACTCCTCAGGGTTCCACCAGCCTGCTTTGTCCCCTTGTCAGGAGCGCAGGAGCACTTCTCCTGTCAGGTTATGATTCAGATTTCCTTCCTGACATAATGTGACACAACACAACGCACCCGTTGCAATTATGTGCAGCTTGATTGTGTGCTGAGCTGTCACCCAGGGCAATTATTTCTTTTTAATAGTAGTAATTGATACCCTGAGTTGCCAAAGATAAGCGGAGCCAGCAGCACAAAGCCGTTTGTCATCCGCGCAGGCTGGGTAAATAACAATTGCCTTGGCTGGTGCTATTGACAAACAGAGACATGCCTGATGGGGAGAGACCTTCCCCAGCACAAGGTGTTGCTGAGGGGATAGCAGCAGCAAAGGAACACACCACAGATCTCCATTTGGTTTTCTCTGAAGGGTATTTTCTTTGACTGAAACAGCTGGTGAGTGCAGACAGAGTTTTCTTGTTGCTCTGGTGAAACCCTGCTTGGAATGCTGTGTCCATCTCGGTTGCCCCTAACATAGGAAGGACATGGAACTCTTGGAGCAGATCCAGAGGAGGCCACAAAGGTGATCAAAGGGCTGGAGCACCTCCCCTATGGGGACAGGCTGAGAGAGTTGGGTCTGCTTAGCCTGGAGAAGAAAAGGCTCCTAGGAGACCTCATAGCAGCCTTCCAGTACCTGAAGGGGTGACAGGAGAGCTGGGGAAGGACTTTTCACAAGGTCTTGTAGTGACACGATGAAGGACAGTGGTTTTGAGCTGAAAGTGGGGAGATTGAGACTGAAGGTGAGGAAGTTACACAGTACCACACAGTTCTTCCCTCTGAGGGTGGAACAGGCTGCCCAGAACGGCTGTGGATGTCTCCTGTCTGGAAGTGTTTAAGACCAGGCTGGAAGAGACCTTGAGCAACCCGGTCTAGCAGAAGGTGTGCTTACCCATGGCAGGGGTTTGGAACTAGGTAATCCTGAAGGTCCCATCCAACCCAAACCACTCCACGATTCTGTGATTTGCCAGTGTTCTCCTGTAACAGCTTATATTTCTCTAATAAATATCTAGCACTGCTTCTTATCCTTCACGAGCAATCTCATTAAGATTAGCATTAAAAATCATTAAAAGTGGAATAGCATCAAATTTTTGCTGAAAATAAGATTAAAGATTCAGCTGTGTTTGACTTGCAAAAGTCTCTTCCTGATCACTTTTGCAGGTCCAACTGCAATAGTTCCTGATGCTTGTTCATTGTTGTGGAGTTGTGTTCTCTGCTAGAATCTTCAAATCCCAGCATAGTGGGCATTGGAAGGGACTTCTGGGGATCAGCCAGTCCCATCCCCCTACTAAAGCAGGGTCACCCACAGCAGCTTGCCCAGGATCACAATGTCCAGCTGGGTTTGAAATCTCTCCAGAGCAGGAGACTCCACAACCTCTCTGGGCAGCCTGCTCCAGTGTAAAATCCCAGTTTAGTGCAGCTTAATATAGAACCCAGCATTGCTGTTGTTGGAAGAGACCTTTAAGGTCATGGAATCCAACCATTAACCCAGCACGGCCAGGTCATCACTATAGAATAGAATAGACTAGACTAGACTAGAATAGACTAGACTAGACTAGACTAGACTAGACTAGAATAGAATAGAATAGAATAGAATAGAATAGAATAGAATAGAATAGAATAGAATAGAATAGACCAGGTTGGAAGAGACCTTTGAGATCATCGAGTCCAACCTATCATCCAACACCATCTAATCAACTAAACCATGGCACCAAGCACCCCACCAAGTCTCCTCCTGAACACCTCCAATGATGGTGACTCCACCACCTCCCTGGGCAGCACATTCCAATGGGCAATCACTCTTTCTGTGTAGAATTTCTTCCTAACCTCCAGCCTAAACCTCCCCTGGTGCAGCTTGAGACTGTGTCCTCTTGTTCTGGTGCTGGTTGCCTGGGAGAAGAGACCAACCCCTGCCCAGCAGGACCATTTGACAGTAAAATGTAGTGGTGTACATTCAGGGTTCTCTGAAACAGGTTTCTCTGGTTGTCAGAAGGCATGTGGGAAGGACCTTCATCCTCTCCACAGGAATGGGGGCCATGCTGGGTACACATCCTGGTGCCCTCTTGCTGGATGTGTTTATTCCACATGCTTGGTCCTGTCTCTGGTGGGGATCTGCTTATCTCAAAGGAGGAACATTTGATGGTGTTTTAAGAACATTTATTGCAGCAAAACCTTCTCCCCATGCATTTATTTCTCTGTTCATTCATTTCTCTGCAGTTCTAACAGGCTGACTCTATCCATTGAGAGCTCTGTACTGACAGCAAGCTGTATTTGCTGTCCAGGGCACAGGGGCAGGTCTGAGGCTCTCAGAAGTAGACTTGATGAACAAAATTTGCTGCTTCCTGAAGGCATCTGGACTCCTAGACAGATTTTTGGAGCAGCCTGGATGGGATGCTCAAGGACATTCAGTGCCCACGCTGCCAGGTGAGGAGAAACAGGCACTGGAAGAGGTCGCCCAGAGCGGTGTTGGAGTCAGCATCTCTAGAGCTGTTCAAGAAATGTGTGGACATGGCACTCTGAAACATGGGTTGATGGCCACGGTGGTGTTGGGTTGATGGTTGGACTCTGTGATTGTAGATCTCTCTTCCAGCTGAAACAATTCCAGGAAACTCCTCTGGTTCAGAGCTGCTGCTGCCATGGAGGACACTTCTGGAGTGTCAGTGGGAGTGGGTTGATTGCATGGTGAGCAAGCAAAGGAAGAAACTCCCTAGTGAGATGGGATACGATAGGATAGGGATAGGATAGGATAGGATAGGATAGGATAGGATAGGATAGGATAGGATAGGATAGGATAGGATAGGGATAGGGTAGGGTAGGGTAGGGTAGGGTAGGGTAGGGTAGGGTAGGGTAGGGTAGGGTAGGGTAGGGTAGGAGAGGGTAGGGTAGGGTAGGGTAGGGTAGGGTAGGGTAGGGTAGGATAAGATAGGAGAGGGTAGGGTAGGGTAGGGTAGGGTAGGGTAGGGTAGGGTAGGGTAGGGTAGGGTAGGGTAGGAGAGGGGGTAGAGAGGGAGGGTAGGGGAGAGGGTAGGGTAGGGTAGGGGGTAGGAGATAGGATAGGTAGGGGATAGGATAGGATAGGATAGGATAGGATAGGATAGGATAGGATAGGAGGATAGATAGGAAGGAATGGAATGGAATGGAATGGAATGGAATGGAATGGAATGGAATGGAATGGGAATAGAATAGAATAGAATAGAATAGAATAGAATAGAATAGAATAGAATAGAATAGAATAGAATAGAATAGAATAGAATAGAATAGAATAGAATAGAATAGAATAGAATAGGAGTAAACCAGGTTGGAAAAGACCTTTGAGATCATCGAGATGAGAAACTCAGGGAGGAATTCTCCCCATAATAAGTGATGATTTGACTGTGTCAAAGCTGCTGCTTCCTAAGATCACTCTGTGCAAAATTGAACACTGAAAAGCACTCCAAGAATGACAACATCACAAGAGAGTTGTCCACATGAGGCAGGTATGTGTGGCTCCTGCAAGTCCTTCTCTCTCCAGCAGAAGGATCGTGTCAGAAGGCCCACCCAGAGTGGTTTGTAGGGCAGATGAGTGATTCCACTGCAGGTTCTTTGCACCTCAGTATTTGCAGGGTTGCTTAGGATTCCTCTCCTTTTCCAAACACTCCCCATTCTGGGAAGAGGCAGGGCCTGTGTTTGGTGAGGCAGATCCAGGGCTGCTTCCTCACTCTGCAGCCTCGTAGACGCTTTTCATCCCCATGAGTGCTAACAAGTGAAGATGGAGCTCCTGCCGTAGGGAAACATGATAAATATTTCATGAGCTGTTAAGCATTTATTAATCATTCATAGGCAGATGATTAAAAAATTAATACAAAATCTGAAAATTATTTAGGAATGAGTGAGCTCGTGCTGACAGATGCAAGGAGCTGCTGGAAGGGGAGGGTTTGAGGAGGAGGTGGTGTTGAGGTCCTCTGGGCAAGATCTTGTATTTCTCTGCAAGTATCAGGCAAGTGAAATTCAACACAGGCCCAGATTCTCTGGCCCCAGGAGGGAGCTGGAGGGAAAGGCTGGAACAGGCAAGGCAGACAGGGACAGGAAGAGCAGGCAAGGACAGGCAGGGACAGGCAGGGTAGGCAGGAGCAGATACTTACAGGCAGGGCAGGCAGTGGCAGGCAGGGACCAAGCACATGCAGCATTGAACCTACTTGTAATTAAACCCATAGAAAATGATCTGAATTAATCAGAATTCCTCTCCCCTCTCCCTCCTCTCCTCTCCCTCTCCCTCCTCTCCCTCTCCCTCTCCCTCCCTCCCCCTCCCCCTCCCCCTCCCCCTCCCCCTCCCCCTCCCCCTCCCCCTCCCCCTCCCCCTCCCCCTCCCCCTCCCCCTCCCCCTCCCCCTCCCCCTCCCCCCTCTCCCTCTCTCCCTCTCCCTCTCCCTCTCCCTCTCCCTCCATCCCTTTCCTTCTATTCCTCTCTTTTCTTCTCATTCCTATTTCTGGTGCACACAAGGAGTGCACACTGTCATTGACTGCACAACAGGAATTTCCTATACTGCAGCTCTTAAATCAATTGCCCTCAGGACAGCAATGCTGGCACCCCGTGCTGCCCAGCCTAACCCAGTGTGGGAACCATACAGAGAAGAGCTGTGGTGTCTGTAAAGAAACACTGACCTCCTTCTTGGCTTCGAGCTCTCTCTGGCATGACAAACAGATTTCATTTTGGAGCTTTCTAGGAAGCTGCATCAATATTGAAGCTAATTTTGGAAGGTTATTTTGAAAATGTAAATCCTATTGCTTCCCCCCTCCCCCCCCAAGTCAGCCATGGATATCCCACCGTCTTCTCCATGCCTGGTGACTCGAGGGACAGGGTGTGAGGCTTTGAGGTGGTTTTTAATTGGTGCAAACCAAGGGGGTGAGTAAATCAGCAGAAAACAACAGCCTCTCGTTATGGCTGCTTCACGTTCCCTGGCTTCACCAGTTGAGTCACCGGGAACCACAACGTGTTTTGGGGCAAGCTGGGATGAGGCCACATTCATCAGAGTAATTGGTCCTCCCAAACACAGGGAAGAAAATCAGGTTTGAATCCTCTAATCACTATGGCTTTGAAGAACAGGACAGATTGGCTACCAAAAGGGCTTTCACATCCAGAGAAGGGTGGCAAAGCTGGTGAAGGGTCTGAAGAGCAGGTCTGATGAAGAGCAGCTGAGGGAACTGGGGGTGTTCTGCCTGGAGAAAAGGAGGTTCAAGGGAGACCTCATTGCTCTCTACAACTCCCTAAAAGGAGGTTAGAGCCAAGTGGGGGGTTGGTCTCTTCTCCCAAGGAACCAGTGACAGGACAAGAGGAAATGGCCTCAAGTTGCACCAGGGCAGGTTTAGGTTGGACATTAGAAGAAACTTCTTCACTGAAAGGGTTCTCAAAGCCTGGAACAGGCTGCCCAGGGAGGTAGTTGAATCCCCATCCTTGGAGGTGTTTCAAAGAGGCAGAGGTGTGGTGCTGAGGGCCAGGGTTTAACACCAGCCTTGGTAGAGTTTGAGAACAGTTGGATTTGATGATCTTTAAGGTCATTTCCAACCAAAATGATTCTGTGCTTTTATACAGAAAGAGAGGTCAATGAGGCCTATGTGTCCCAGGCAACCAGCACCAGAACAAGAGGACACAGTCTCAAGCTGCACCAGGGGAAGTTTAGGCTCAAGGTGAGGAGAAAGTTCTTCACAGAGAGAGTTGTTAGGCATTGGAATGTGCTGCCCAGGGAGGTGGTGGAGTCACCATCCCTGGAGGGGTTCAAGAGGGGATTGGACATGGCACTTGGTGCCATGGTTTAGTCATGAGGTCTGTGGTGACAGGTTGGACTTGGTGATCTTTGAGGTCCCTTCCAACCTTGGTGATTCTGAGATTCTGTGAGAACATCCCCCTCTTTCTATGATTCTACCATCTTGAGAGTCAGTGTTGGCTTGTTCTTGTCCTTCACATTCAAAAAGTGCCAGAATCTGCTCTGATCTGATGATGTCTTTTAACTCCATAGGCAGGAATTGTAAAATCCTGGGGGTTGGGTATAAAAAAGCACCACAAGAAGGTAGAAGACATCAATGCCCTTGGGCTTCCACTCAGCCTGACTTGGAGCAGTGCTAACAGAATTGTGCTTGAATTTATTAGGAGGTGATGTTCAAGGATGTGTGAGTCACCTGAGATAAATCAAGTTTAAAGCAGCAGGGAAGTTTGAATTTTGGATCACTGCAGAGAAGATGTGTCCTTAGTGGTCCCACCAGTGCGAGGCAATCACTGGCTGCTGTCCTGCTGTCCTAGTCTGATGGCACAAGGATGTGCTGGAGGACATTGGAGGGGGAGGCCCAGCTGCATTTCCCTGTGCAGTGCTAGAGAGGCTGTGAGGGTAACAGAGCAGGGTGTGAAAGAGAGATCCAGAAGCAGCTATTTCCAGTCTCCTGACATCCATGGATGTATCTCTCAGTAGCTCCCAGAGTCCCAGCATGGGGAGCACTGGAAGCTACCTCTGGGGATTGTCTCTTGTCCTGGCTCTTGTTCATTTCAGTGAAGCAGTTTCTTCTAATGTCTAAGCTAAACCACATCTGGTGTAACCTGAGGCCATTACCTCTTGTCCTATCACTTATTCCTCTTGAGAAAAGACCAATCCCTACCTGTCTCCAGCCTCCTTTCAGAGAGTTGTAGAGAGCCAGAAGGTCTCCCCTCAGCCTTCTTTTCCCCAGGCTGAAAAACCCCAGTTCTTGTGTTACTCCTCCAAAACTTGCCTTGAAGGTCTCTCTTGCTTCTTCCCATCCCCTCATCCCCCTCCAAACCACCACACTGGGGTTTTGTGGGTCTGACCTGACATTTATGTGTTTGCTGATCACTTGCACACCACATCCTGCTCATCTCTCTGCCTGGACCATGGAAGAGATTGTACCCATCTGTACTGGGCAGTGGTGAGGCTGCATCTTGAATCCTGGGTTCAGCTTTAGTCCTCTCACTACAAGAAGGACATTGAGGGGCTGGAACATATACAGGGAAGGGCAATGAAGCTGGTGAAGGGTCTGGAGAACAGGTCTGGTGAGCAGCAGCTGAGGGACCTGGGGGTGTTCAACCTGGAGAATAGGAAATTGAGGGGAGATGCTCTCTAAAACTCCCTGAAAGGAGGTTGGAGTCTGGTTGGGGTAGGTCTCTTTTCCAAGGAACAAGCAATGGGACAAGAGGAAATGGCCTCAAGTACCACTAGAGGAGGTTTAGGCTGGACATGAGGAACAATTTCTTTCCTGAGAGAGTGGTCAGGCATTGGAACAGGCTGCCCAGGGAAGTGGTAGATACGCTGTTCCTGGAGGTGTTGAAGAAATGTGTGCACATGGCACTTTGGGACATGGTTCAATGGCCATGTTGGTGTTTGGTTAATGGTTGGACTGGATGATCTTAAAGGACTTTTCCAACCTAAACAATTCCCTGATTCTATGTGACTCAGGACACAAAACCCCCAGTTCACCTCACACATGTGGCATCAACTTGCTTTACAAGGAGGGGGAACAACAGAATGGGAAGCCCAGCCAGCAGTATCCCTGCTGGAGCAGAGACCTCTCCTTGCAGGAATACAATACAATACAATACAATACAATACAATACAATACAATACAATACACCAGGTTGGAAGAGACCTTCAAGATCATCGCATCCAACCCATCAACCAACCCAACCCACCCAACAACTAAACCATGCAGCCAAGCACCCCATCCAGTCTTCTCCTGAACACCTCCAATGAAGGTGACTCCACCACCTCCACGGGTAGCCGATTCCAATGGGCAATCACTCTCTCTGTGTAGAACTTCTTCCTAACATCCAGCCTAAACCTCCCCTGGCGCAGCCTGAGACTGTGTCCTCTTGTTCTGGTGCTAGCTGCCTGGGAGAAGAGGCCAACCTCTGCCTGTCTACAACCTCCCTTCAGGTAGTTGTAGAGAGCAATAAGGTCTCCTCTCAGTCTCCTCTTCTCCAGGCTAAGCAACCCCAGCTCCCTCAGCCTTTCCTCATAGGACTTGTGTTCCAAATAGAACGGAGTAGAGTAGAGTAGAGTAGAGTAGAGTAGAGTAGAGTAGAGTAGAGTAGAGTAGAGTAGAGTAGAATAAACCGGGTTGGAAGAGACCTTCAAGATCATCGCATTCAACCCATCACCCAACACCATCTAATCAACTAAACCATGGCACCAAGCACCCCATCCAGTCTCTTCCTAAACACCTCCAGGGACGGTGACTCCACCACCTCCCTGGGCAGCCCATTCCAATGGGCAATCACACTCTCTGTGAAGAATTTCTTCCTAACATCCAGCCTAAATGTCCTGATGTAGGGTGAAAGCCAGCAGCCTCACCTTTGTTGTACTGTCAGCAGAATGCACAGGGGGGTCAGCAGGGCAGGGAATGCAATTGGATCTGAGGTTGTCAGACTAAAGCTTAATTACACCTCAGAATTGACTGTGCCCTTCAGGTGGGGCACTGGATAGATTAAGATAAATGTCGCTGAGGAGATCTTTCCCCCTCTGGCCTGAATTTCTCCATCAGGCTGGCAGCCTGTGTATTTTTGACTGGACAATAAAACAATTTCTAGTGGCAGGAAACCCAAGAGTTTCTTTCTGCCATTAGCAGAGAGGGTTTTTCCTGCCTGGAGAGGTTCATCAATTACACCAACGTAATTACCATATAGCTATACCCCAGTAATTATTGCACTGCCTCTCCTCCTGGAGTGGCTGCTGCAGAAGAAAGCAGCTTTTGCAATGCACCTTAAATCTACTCCCTAGCAACATCAACTAAATCAAAACACCTCCTGGTACTGGGGAACAAATATTTGGTGTGGGGAATTGTGCTGGAGAAGCAAAGCTGCTTAGCTGTGGCATCAATACAGGGCTAGGAAGGGAAACAGATGCTGAGAAGGAAGCTGGGGACACGTCTTTGAGCGGGGTCTGTTGTGACAGGACAAAGGGTGATGGTTTAAAGCCAAAGAGGGAGATTGAGACTAGAGAGATGTTTGACACTGGGGGTAGGGAAAGCCTGTCCCAGGTCACCCAGAGAGGTAGGAGATGCTCCATCCCTGGAACCACTGCAGGTCGGTTTTTCTGGGGCTCTGAGCAAGCTGCTCTGTTTGCAGATGTCCCTGCTGGCTGTAGGGGGGTTGGACTGGATGGCCTTTAAAAGTTTCTTCCAACCCAGACCAGTCTGTGATTCTGTTATGCCCAGGGAGGTGGTGGAGTCCACATCCCTAGAGGTGTTCAACAAACATGTGGACTTGGCACTTTAGACCAAGGATTTATTGACCATGGTGGTGCTGTGTTGACAGCTGGACTTGATGATCTTAGAAGCCTTTTCCAATGAAAACAATTCTAGGATTCTAAAATTCAGTTAAAATTCACATTCTGCTGTTTCCCATGCAGGATCCCCAGGGGAAGGAGGGAGGTCCTGCCCTACAGTTGTGTTGCCACAGACTAGAGCCTGGGGGGAGTGTGACTCCATGTCTGTGCCCCCTTACAGGACAGATGTTGTTTAGGCTCTGTTCTTGTTATACTCAGAGCATCTCCTCTTCTTGAGACAGCTAAGAGGTGAGAAGACAGCATCCAAGGGATATGTGCTGGTTGTGCCTTGGTGTAGGTTCAGCCCGTGAGCCCCTGCCTCTTGGAGGGAATGAGCCACCCACTGGTGTGGGATCAAGAGCTGATTGTAAATCACTGTAGCTGAGAATCATGGAGGGAGGGTCTTGTCTCCTGGAGACCCTTCTTGGTGTCAGAGATGCACTGCATTTCTCACTTTTACCTTTCTCTTAGGCAAGTGGAAGAAACAGGCTTAATGAGCAGAAACTGGTGGCTATCTGATTTTATGCATCTGCCCACTACTAGCTGTCCCTTTGGCACCCCAATCAGATGCTGGGGCTGGTGGGACACTGCAGGGGGAAAGCTTAGGAACAAACTCACCTGCAGAAGCAGATGAACCAATGATTTAAATTTTGAGAGGAAATAATGCAAGAGAGCTTTCCAAAACTCAGAGTGGCTGGAGAGCAGCTAGGCAAAGAGGGATCTGGGGGTACTGGTTGATGGTAGGATGAACATGAGCCTGCAGTGTGCCCAGGCAGCCAAGAGGGCCAATGGTATCCTGGCCTGCATCAGGAACAGTGTGGCCAGCAGGAGCAGGGAGGTCATTCTGCCCCTGGACTCTGCACTGGTTAGGCCACACCTTGAGTTCTGGGCCCAGTTCTGGGCCCCTCAGTTTAGGAAAGATGTTGACTTGCTGGAACGTGTCCAGAGAAGGGCAACAAAGCTGGTGAGGGGTTTGGAACACAAGCCCTATGAGGAGAGGCTGAGGGAGCTGGGGTTGCTTGGCCTGGAGAGGAGGAGGCTCAGGGGTGACGTTATTCCTCTCTACAACTACCTGAAGGGAGGTTGTAGACAGGCAGAGGTTGGTCTCTTCTCCCAGGCAACCAGCACCAGAACAAGAGGACACAGTCTCAGGCTACACAAAGGGAGGTTTAGGCTGGATGTTAGGAAGAAGCTCTATACAGAGAGAGTGATTGCCCATTGGAATGCGCTGCCCGTGGAGGTGGTGGAGTCACCATCATGGGTGGTGTTCAGGAGGAGACTTGATGGGGTGCTTGGTGCCATGGTTTAGTTGTTTAGGTGGGTTGGGTTGGTTGATGGATTGGACACGATGATCTTGAAGGTCTGTTCCAACCTGGTCTGGTCTGGTCTATTCTATTCTATTCTATTCTATTCTATTCTATTCTATTCTATTCTATTCTATTCTATTCTATTCTATTCTATCCTATCCTATCCTATCCTATCCTATCCTATCCTATCCTATCCTATCTTATTCTATTCTATTCTATTCTATTCTATTCTATTCTATTCTATTCTATTCTATTCTACTCTATCCTATCCTATCCTATCCTATCTTATTCTATTCTATTCTATTCTATTCTATTCTATTCTATTCTATTCTATTCTATTCTATTCTATTCTATTCTATTCTATTCTATCCTATCCTATCCTATCCTATCCTATCCTATCCTATCCTATCCTATCCTATCCCATCCCAGCAAACCCATCTGGTTCTCCTGCTAATAGGTGTGCAATCCATCTTGGACCACACCAGAGCCATTGGTGGCATGCCTCTGCCACCACAGGTCTCCATTGTGATGCAGTTCAGGAGGAGTTTAAGGCTGTGAAGTTGCCTCTCAGCTCCAGCTCCTTCTCCTGACATTTACCGTTACCGTTCCTGCCGCGCTAACTCGCAATAAAATAAATGGCTTAAATCTCATTTCCCTTGGCAATTCATGACACATAAACCAAAGGCAAGTGAAATAAATTTGTCTGGAAAGAATAAATTAGCAGCTTATTCCAGGGAGCGTGACTCAGGTGTTCTGACAAAGGCATTTTATTGGTGGCAACCTCCCCCAGCCCGTGCTCTCCTGTGCTAAACAACAAATGAAACCAAGCAGGTCGTTTGTCTTCTCCGTGTCTGTGAGTGCTTAGCAGCTCCATGGATGTACATGGGTGCTGTGAGCTGCTGGGTGGTGACAGTGACAGTGACCTGCATCCTCTGAGCCCATCACAGCAGTGCTGGTTCATTCATCACAGTCCCTGGAGGTGTTCAAGAAACGTGTGGACGCGGCACTTTGGGGCATGGTTTAATGGCCACGGTGGCGTTGGATTGGTGTTTGGATTCAATGATTTTAGACGTCTCTTCCTACCCAAATAGACTCCTATGACCCTGTGATTCTATGATACCATTCCACCTTGCTTAGCTTCTTTCCCACCCCAACAGTTGTCTCTCCCTTTTCCCCTTTCCCTTCCCTTTGGGAAGACAGAGGGGTTCATGGAGAGCCTCTGGCACTCGTCTGCTGGCCAGGCCAGCCCTGACCCTTGACAACTTCAAAGATCCTTTTTCAGAAACATAATAAAGATCTTGAGGCCTCCAAGCTGCTGTTACAAGGGCTTCCTCCCCTGCACCAACACACATCAGCTGAGCTCCACCTGGTTGGGTTTTGCTTGTTTTCTTTATTGTCCATGCCTTGGCTTCCTGTGGCTTTTCTGCTCTTGCTTCCACTCAGAGGAAGCTGATTTTGTCCATGGACCATGCCTCACCCAAATGAGGCATCCTGATAGTTATAAATATCTGAAGGGTGGGTGTCAGGAGGAAGGGGCCAGTCTCTTTTCTATGGTGTCCTGTGACAGGGCAAGGAGCAGCTGGCATAAACTGGAACAGAGAAAGCTCTACCTCAACATGAAGAGAAATTTGCTTGGTGTGAGTGTGCTGGAGCCCTGAAGCAGACTGCCCAGAGAGGCCATGGAGTCTGCTTCTCTGAAGAGTTTGTAGAGCCAGCTGGCCATTGTGGTCCTGGGCAAGCTGTTGTGGGTGCCCCTGCTTTAGCAGGGAGTGGGATTGGATGATGCCCAGAGATTCCTACCAACCCTACCATTCTATAGTTTTATGATTCTATGACTCACAAAGATGTGCATCAGTACAAGAGGGACCAGCTCTGAGCAGAGCAGGGGCTCTGCTGTGGGATGAGGTTTTCTCCTCAGCCTCTGCCTGCTGCCTCCTCACACCTTTCACTTTGTGGGCACTGCCAGATTTCATTCCATGTCTTCATTCCATACCACTTCCTAAGATGAGGAGGCTGAGGGAGATCTCATAACTCTCTACACCTGCCTGAAAGGAGGTTGGAGTCAGGTGTGGGTTGCTTTCTTCTCTCTTGTATCAGGTATTAGAACAAAAGGAAATTACCTGAAATTGTGCTTAGGTTGGACATGAGGAACAATTTCTTTCCTGCAAGAGTGGTCAGGCATTGGAACAGGCTGCCCAGGGAGGTGGTGGAGTCGCTGTCCCTGGAGGTGTTCAAGAAACACGCAGACATGATACTTTGGGGCATGGTGGTGTTGGGCTGATGGTTGGACTCGAGGATCTCAGAGGGCTTCTGCAACTCAAACAATTCTATGATTTTTTTTTGGGGGGGGGGGAGGGTAAAAGGTGGCCACTGATACCCCAGCTCCATCTGTTCACCTGCTGGGGATTCTCTGCTTGCACTGGTCCATTGCACTAAAAACACTGAGGAGGTTTAATTTTAGCCCCCAGTGCCGGTATGAATATTTATAACACTTCCTGTTACGGCTGCTAAGAACTTCCAGCTCTGAGAACACGATGGCAGAACCCAAGGGAATAGCATGGCTTTTTTGGCTTTCTCCCCCACCCCCCTTGTGTTTTTTTTGGTGTATGTCCTATTTCAAGCTTGTTTCACACATCCTGCATTCCCAATGTGAAGTCTAGCACTGAATGTTTAAACTGCTTAAAAGCCTTTGTGATGTTGTGTGCTTGATGAGCACAGGCTGACTTCCCAGGCAAGGGAGAGGAAATAGCTCCAAAGGAACTCCCTGGTAGTGTCTGCAAGGAGAGCATGCTGACTGCAGCAGAGTCAAAGGATGGTGTGGGCTGGAAGGCACCTTACAGAGCATTTAGCCTAACATCATCTGCAAATAGAGCAGTTTGTTCAGAGCCCCAAACAACCTGACCTGGAATGGTTCCAGATTGGATTGGAATGGAATGGAATGGAATGGAATGGAATGGAATGGAATGGAATGGAATGGAATGGAATGGAATGGAATGGAATACAATAGACCAGGTTGGAAGAGACCTTCAAGATCATCACATCCAACCTATCAACCAATCCAACCCACCTAATCAACTAAACCATGGCACCAAGCACCCCATCAAGTCTCCTCCTGAACACCTCCAATGAAGGTGACTCCACCACCTCCCTGGGCAGCGCATTCCAATGGGCAATCACTCTCTCTGCATAGAACTTCTTCCAAACATCCAGCCTAAACCTCCCCTGGTGCAGCCTGAGACTGTGTCCTCTTGTTCTGGTGCTGGTTGCCTGGGAGAAGAGACCAACCTCTGCCTGTCTACAACCTCCCTTCAGGTAGTTGTAGACAGCAATAAGGTCACCCCTGAGCCTCCTCTTCTCTAGGCTAGGCAATAGCATTTCCCACTTCTCTGCCCAGCCTGGGCCAGGCTCTCAGCACCCTCACTGACAAACATTTCGTTCTTCTCTCCAGTCTCAACCTCCCTCTTTGAGTTTAAACCATCAGCCCTTGTCTTGTCACAATAGGCCCTGCTCAAAACCTGTGTCCAGCTTTCTGCTTGTCCCCTTTAAGCACTGAAAGGCCACCAGAAAAATCACCCTGGAGCCTTCTTTTCTCCATGCTGAACAACCCCAACTCTCTCAGCCTGGCCTCACAGCAGAGGGCTTCCAGCTCTCACATGAGGCTGTAGTGAGGTGGGATTCAGTCTCTTCTCCCTAATATCGAGTGATAGACTAAGAAGAAATGGCCTGAAATTGCACTAGGGGAGGTTTAGTTTGGACATGAAGAACAAATTCTTTCCTGCAAGCGTGGTCAGGCATTGGAACAGGCTGCCCAGGGAGGTGGTGGCATCAGCACCCCTGGAGGTTTTCTAGAAATGTGTGGACATGGCACTTTGGAACATGGTTTAGTGGCCATGGTGGTCTTAGCTTGACAGTCAGACTTGATGATCTTACAGGCATTTTCCAACCCAACCATTCTGGTATTGTATGATTCCCACGTCTCCTCCTTCACTCATTGTATCTGGGCTTTCACAGCCTAGCTGGCCCTACACAACCTCTTTATCTTAGGCTGCCAGAACCTGGGAGCACTTGAAGTGCCATCATTGTTGCTCTCCAGAATGCCAGGTTTCTGTACAATGAAGCTAATCAATATGAGTGTTGCCATAGATGATGGCCTCTCCATAGCTTCAGAAATTGTACATCCTTCTCTCTGCTCTGCTTTTCATTATGCCTAATTACCTGATCCATAGCTCCAAACAGGAATCAATGGGGCTGCATTACCACCAATTATTGTTAATCCTTCTCCACAGAAAGGATCAGAAGGTGCTATTGAATATGACACTTCTAATTATACCAAGCAAATTAGCTTTCTGCTGGAGCTTGAGAAGGTGGTGGCCAGTTCATTACTGACGTCTCAGGTTCACTAAGGACAGAATCTTTTTATTTCCCCAGGACTTTAGGACTGCTTCCTCTAATTTCAGGGTGAAGCTTGGTGTCCTCAGTGCAGCACTGCGATGAGGCTGTGCACCGGTTGCACAGTGTGTCGGTTGTGCAGAGAGATGTCCTCAGTGGGAGCCTCTCTCACAGTGGGTGCTTGTTGGCATCTGTGGGGTGTTCCCTCAGACCAGCTGTCTATTAGTGTAGTCAGTGTTCTTTGCCATTAGAACCTGTGATCATGAATGGACTTGGTGACCTTAAAGGTCTTTTCCAAATTTTCCAACACCCCCAGCTGGATCAGGCCGCTCAGAGCCCCACCAAGCCTGACTTGGATATATCCAGGAAGGGAGCTTCCGCCACCTCTGTGAGCAACCTGTTTCAGTGTTCCACCACTCTCAAGAGTAAAGAACTTCTTCCTGATGTCCAACCTAAATCTACCCTGCTCTAGTTTCAATCTATTGCCCCTCATCCTATCACTACAAGCCCTTGTAAAAAGTCCCTCCTCACCTTTTTTGTAGTCCCTTCAGGTACTGGAAGGCCACTGGAAGGTCTCCCAGGAGACTTATTTTCTCCAGGCTGAAGAATCCCAACTCCCTCAGCCTGTCCTCACAGGAAAGGTGCTCCAGCCCTCCGATCGCTTTTGTGGCCTCCTCTGGAGCCACTCCATCAGGTCCATGTCCTTCTTGTGCTGAGGGCTCCAGAGCTGGGCACAGTGCCTGTGTCATCATAGAATCACATAATAGCTTGAGTTGGAAGGGACCTTAAAGATCGTTTAGCTCCAGCACCCCTGTCATGTGGATTGCATGAGTCCTTGCACAACTCCCAAGCCTTGAAAACCTGGAACAATTACAACAGTGCCCCTGGACATCATCTCAAAGGGATTGTTGTGATTAAGGAAATTCCAGCCTTTTATTTTTCCTATTAGCCTGTCTTTGCCACCTTCAGTTGTGAGTCTCTCCATTTGCGAGCTGTGCTGCAAGCTCTGCCACTGCTGGATCTCAGCTGGAGGGATGGATTGAGGATAGCAGAATGCTTTAATCACCCAGCAACTGTAGCAGGAGGGACAGAGAAGAAGGGGGAAAGCAGGCTCAGAGCCGGCTGTGCTTTTCATGTCGGGTGGAAGGAGAGAGCAGCGCAGCCGCGCCGCCTTGTTTGCTGTGCACACCACGCTGAGCTGCTAATGAGGCAGCGGCTGGGGCGGGGAGGCGCAGCCATGCCTCGTGCTGCACCAATCAATGAACGCTAAGGGGTGAAGGTCTACCAGATTTCAGCCCGAGAGGGACAGAAGCTGTGGCGCCCAGATGAAAGGGTCCGGGCTGGTGGGCAGGGGCTCGACTCCTCACGTAGCTCATAGCGGTGGAAGGTCTGCGCCGGTTGGAGGTTTTTCTCCTGAAGGTACAGCAGGAAGGAGCTGTGCATTCCATTTCAGAGCTGGAACTTCATCAATATTTTAATTTGCCAAGTGCCTACTGTTTAATGTTTGCATACCAAGGAAATGGGAGCGAATGTGCCTTGTGGGAAAGGCTCTGAAAACAAATCTTGGCATCTTTGATGGTGTGAATCACTGCGGAACAAAGCTGGGGCTGTCCTGTCTGTGGTGAGCAAGCAGCACTTTTGGATTGTTCCTGTCTGAAAAGGGAAAACCACCTCTGAAGGCAGAAAGTTTTGCTTCTAGCTGCAAAAGAAGCTGAATAAAATAAATCACTTATGCTGAATAAATCATTGATTATGAGTTACAGAAATGCTCCGCGGTGGTGGCTCCCAGGTGGGACAAGTGGGACACATTTATGTGGCTCTGCTGTTCAGCTTGCAGCCAGAATCTGTCCCAAAGGCTTCCCAAAAAATGAGTCACTGGGTTAAAACACAGAGATGGACAGGGACTAAATCCACAAGATAGCATCAAAGTATGATTTCAGTTAGAAAGGACCTTAAGGATCATCTAGTTGCAACTCCCCTGCCATGGGCATGGACATCTTCCACTAGACCAGGTTGCTCAAGGCCCCAGCCAACATGACCTACATTAGAGCCCAACAATCTCACTTACCTCCTTGTGACAAAGTGAAGGTGGAAGGTTAGAGTAGATCATATAATCAGCAAGGTTGAAAGAGACCTCAAAGATGATGCCCAGATGCCCCAGCCAACCTGACTTACATTAGAGCCCAACAATGGCACTTACCTCCTTGTGACAAAGTGAAGGTGGAAGGTTGGAGTAGATCATAGAATCAATAAGGTTGGAAGAGACCTCATAGATGATGCCCAGAGGTCCCTTCCAATGCCCATCACTCGTGGAATCATGGAATTGCAGAATTATTTGGGTTGGAAAATACTTCTAACATCATAAAATCCAGCTGTCAACCCAGCAACAGCATGGCCATTAGACGGTGTCCCCAAGTGCCGTGTCCACACATTTCTTGCACACCTCCAGGGGTGGGGACTCCACAACCTCCCTGGGCAGCCTGTTCCAATGCCTGACCACTCTTGCAGGAAAGAAATTTTTCCTAGTATCTGATCTGACTTCTGTCATCCTTTGATTCTTTGAACCACCAGTGATGCTGTGAGGGCAAAACATGGGTGAACCTTTTTCCACCTCATGGACCAAGCATCCTCTACCTGCTGCCCCCCACCCAGGAGGATTGATTGTCCACCACCTGATCACCTCTGCCTCCCAGCAGCCTGCTGGCCTGTTTTGAGGCAAAACCAACGTGATAAAAGCAGGTCAGCGTGGTTGGAAGTGAAATGCCACTTGTGAAATGCACCCAATGTCACGCCGGTATCAGCTAGTTGCTGGTGCAAGGCACCCATAAAATCAGCATTTCCTTCAGCCTTGGGACAAGTGAGCACACCCATTAAAAATTAGGCCTTTGTGGTGTCCAAAGTGGTGGTGTAGTCTTGAAAAAGGGAGGCTGTCTCTGGCCAGAGAGAGCAGAAAGCAGCTGGCAAGAAGGCATTAACTTCAGCACGCTGCATTTTATGAGGTAACAAAGAGTGTCTTGGGTCTGTGCCTTGAAAGTAAATAGGACAATATTTCAGCCCTCCTTATTCAGTTGTCCAAACGGACGTAAGCGATGCTTTGCAGATGGGGATTTATGGCCCCTTGTCACCACCTAATAAAGTGGAGCAATTGAGGCTGCCACCGGTTTCAGTGCTGTTGCCTTTGTCCAAGTATCTTTGTGTACACTGCACAGTGCCTACCTTTAACTTCCACCATCCAGCCCGCTCCTCTGGTGGATCTACAAGCATGCAGGGCTGCTCTGGACCGTGTGTGTCCAAGCTGCCAGACTTCAGATGTGTTTAGAGAGCATACCCACCTGCCAGCCACCCCTCTCTTTGGGCATCTTAAGCCTAGGTCCCTTCCAAACTAAGCCATTGTACACTGCACTGGTTAGGCCACACCTTGAGTCCTGTGTCCAGTTCTGGGCCCCTCAGTTTAGGAAGGATGTTGACTTGCTAGAATGTGTCCAGAGAAGGGCAACAAAGTTGGTGAGGGGTTTGCAACACAAGCCCTGTGAGGAGAGACTGAGGGAGCTGGGGTTGCTTAGCCTGGAGAAGGAAGGTTGTAGACAGGTGGGGGTCGGTCTCTTCTCCCAGGCAGCCAGTACCAGAACAAGAGGACACAGTCTCAAGCTGCACCAGGAGAGGTTCAGACTGGATGTTAGGAAGAAATTCTTCATAGAGAGAGTGATTGCCCATTGGAATGGGTTGCCCAGGGAGGTGGTGGAGTTACCATCATTGGAGGTGTTCAGGAGGAGACTTGACAGGGTGCTTGGTTGCATGGTTTAGTTGATTAGGTGGTGTTGGATGATAGGTTGGATGCGATGATCATGAAGGTCTCTTCCAATCTGGTTTATCCTATCCTATCCTATCCTATCCTATCCTATCCTATCCTATCCTATCCTATCCTATCCTTATCCTATCCTATCCTTATCCATCTATGAATCCCACAGTGTCAAAGAGCACCTACCCTCTGCCATCCGTCGAGGTGAGGAGAAGGTTCTTCACAGAGAGAGTTGTTATCCATTGGAATGTGCTGCCCAGGGAGGTGATGGAGTCACCGTCCCTGGAGGTGTTCAAGAGGGGATTGGATGTGGCACTTGGTGCCATGGTCTAATAGTCATGAGGTCTGTGGTGACAGGTTGGACTTGATGATCTTTGAGGTCTTTTCCAACCTTATTGATTCTATGATTCTATGATTCTATGATTCTATGATTCTATCCTTCAGAGCTGAGGATGAAGGAGAGAAAACACCCTTCCACCTTCCTGACCTGGTCCACAGTGATCTGGGAGAGCATGCAAGGCCACACTTTTGAGATTGGGTTCAGTTTTGGGCACCTCAGTCCAAGAAGGACATTGAGGGGCTGGAAAGGTGCAGAGAAGGGCAATGAAGCTGGTGAAGGGTCTGGAGGACAGGCCTGGTGAGGAGCAGCTGAGGGAACTGGGGGTGTTTACTCTTCAGAAGAGGAGGCTGAGGGGAGACCTCATTGCTCTCTACAACTCCCTGAGAGGAGGTTGGAGCCATGTGGGGGTTGGTCTCTTCTCACTTGCAAAAAAAGTGACAGGACAAGGGGAAATGGCCTCAGGTTGCACCAGGGGAGTTTCAGGTTGGGTATCAGGAATGCTTTCTTCACAGAAAAGTTTCTGAGGCACTGGAAGAGGCTGCCCAAGGAAGTTGTGGACTCACCATCCCTGGAGGTGTTTCAAAGGCATGTGGATGTGGTGCTGAGGGATATGGTTCAGTGGTAGTAGTGTAGCAATAGTGATGGGATTGGGAGCTCTTGGTGAGCGCTTGGACTTGGTGATCTCAAAGGTCTCTTCCAACCTCAACAGTTGTATGGTGCTATGAAAGTCTGTGTTGTATCTGATAGTTTTATTCTGTCAGCATCTGTTGCTGGTAGTGATAATTTGCTGTGCAGGCTCTTGTTCTGGAACATGCTGAAATTCACCCCCATGAACCCTTCTGATCCTCTTTCAGTTCCAGAGCTGCTTCTGCCTGGGGCACGTCCTGAGGGACTCAATTTAATAACCCCTGAGACAAGGAAGCTGCTCTCAGAGAAGGTCCCAAATTATCACAGCTGCAGCATAACCTTAAAGGATTTCCATTCCTGGGGTTTCTGGTTTGTTTTCCATCTGGAATTTTGCTTCCCATGAAGGCACACTCCAGCGATTGCTCACTCAGACACTTCTGATGGACTAAGGATCTGTGTTCTGAGCCCAGGCTGGGCTCATAGGACCCAAAAATAATAGACTGATTTGGATTGGGAGAGACCTCTCAAGGTTATCCAGTCCAACTGCTGCAGTCACCAGGGACATCTGCAACTGCTGCAGGTTGCTCAGAGCTCCAAACAACCTGACCTGCAATGTTTCCAATGTTTCCCACCTCTCTGACCAACCTAGGACAGGCTCTGCCCACCCTCACTGTCAAACATTTCTCCCTTCTCCCAATGTGAATCTCTCCCTCTTTTAGTTCAAACCATCACCCCTTGTTCTGTCACAAGAGGCTCTGCTCCAAAGTCTGTCCCCAGCTTTTTGCTCAACCCTTTAAATTCCTGAAAGACAACCAGGCTGTCTTCCTGGAGCATCCTCTTCTCCAGGCTGAACAATCCCAACTCTTGCAGCCTGGTCTCACAGCAGAGGGCTTCCATCCCTCCCATCATTGCTGCGGGCTCCTCTGGCCCTGCTCCAACAGCTCCATGTCTTTCACAGCAGATGAGCTATCTGAAGGCACAGTGCTGTTACCACCATCAAGCCATACCATTTTCTTCTTGGGAACCCTGTGTGCAGACAATATAACAACCAAAGTGCAGATTGGACACACTGACTGACATGTCTTGTGCCTTCATATACAACACAATACAATAGAATACAGTAGAATAAACCAGGTTGGAAGAGACCTTCAAGATCATCGCATCCAACCTATCAACCAATCCAACCCACCTAAACAACTAAACCATGGCACCAAGCACCCCATCAAGTCTCCTCCTGAACACCTCCAATGAAAGTGACTCCACCACCTCCACGGGCAGCCCATTCCAATGGACAATCACTCTCTCTGTATAGAACTTCTTCCTAACATCCAGCCTAAACCTCCCCTGGTGCAGCCTGAGACTGTGTCCTCTTGTTCTGGTACTGGCTGCCTGGGAGAAGAGGCCAACCTCTGCCTGGCTACAACCTCCCTTCAGGTAGTTGTAGAGAGCAATAAGGTCATCCCTCAGTCTCCTCCTCTCCAGGCTAAGCAACCCCAGCTCCCTCAGCCTCTCCTCATAGGGCTTGTGTTCCAAACCCCTCACCAACTTCATTGCCCTTCTCTGGACACCTTCCAGCAAGTCAACATCTTTCCTAAACTGAGGGACCCAGAACTGGACACAGGACTCAAGGTGTGGCCTAAGCAGTGCTGCGTACAGGGGCAGAATGACCTCCCTGCTCCGGCTCGCCACATTGTTCCTGATACAGGCCAGGATGCCATTGGCCCTCTTGGCTGCCTGGCCACACTGCAGGCTCATGTTCAGTCTACCATCAACCAGCACCCCCAGGTCCCTCTCTGCCTGGCCACTCTCCAGCCACTCTGACCCCAGCCTGTAGCACTGCATGGGGTTGCTGTGGCCAATGTGCAGCACCCGGCACTTGGATGTGTTCAATCTCCTGCCCTTGGACTCTGCCCATCTGTCCAGCCTGTCGAGGTCCCTCTGCAAAGCCTCTCTGCCCTCCAGCAGATCAACTCCTGCCCCCAGCTTGGTATCGTCCGCAAATTTACTGATGACGGACTCAATGCTCTCATCCAGATCATCAATAAAGATGTTAAAGAGCATAAAGATTTTAAAGAGCATAAAGATGTTAAAGAGCATATGGCTGGTTGCAGGGCATTGGGTGACCTTTGGGGGTCCTCCTGCCTGTGCTGTGGGTCAGGAGTGGTGTTTAGGGGTGTGTGTAGGAGTTTAGCAAATAGATTCAAGCAGTCACGAAGCTGCTCACCCACATCCTCTTGTTATGCTGGTGAGTGATGGGCAAGGTGGTGGTGGCAGAGGTGGGGGGATGTGCCTCCACACTGGGTGGGAAGGGTTTGCATGAGGAGCCCATGCATGGGCAGTCTGGGAACCAGTGCAGAGCTCTTATTACATTGCAGCATAACTCAGAGAGATGAGAGGTTCCTGAGCTCGGTGGCATCGCTGTTAAAGATTTTCTGCTCATGTTTTATTCAGCTGGAATTTGTATCTCAGCTTTTCAGCTGCCAGTTCCTGGAGAGGAGATACAAATCGATCTGGACGAAGAGCGGCCAGTTCAGCCCACAGCTGTCTTCATAACAGATTGCTCTGCAGAGAGGGAGCACAAAGTGTCAGCAGGAGAGCTGCTGAGGTCCCTCGGGCTCTGGGCAGCCTTAGTCTGGATTGCATCTGCTTTGCGGTCATCTGCTGTCAGTGGCACCACGCTGATGCCTGTGGAGCCACAGCCCAGAGTTATGGCAGTGGGACAAAGCAGATAAGGAGAGTACCTAACAAGGGCTGGGCTGCAGAAAGCCTCTGCCTGAGACTTGCTCCTCTGCACTCCAAGGCCACTGCCACAGCTTGTGCCCCACCTTGGGGGCAAGAAGGCAGAGGTGGCACCTGCAGGGAGGAACAGACCGGAGAGGTGACCCTCGACTGCCCAACAAGGATTGCATCCTGTGGATGGCATCTTCAGGAACAAACTGAGGCATCCCCAGAGCCAAGCCTCTTCTTCCCTGGCTGGTGTCCTAGGACTCTATCCCTTTTGCTTTCCATCCCAATCCATGTGCTCCTGAATCCAGTTCAAGAACCCAGCTCCTAAATCCGGTTCCCATTTGCTGCTGAGTCCAGTCTGGGACTTGCCCAGGGCCTGCCCCCAGCATCAGTGGTGCCAGTGCATCATTGCCATCAGGGGTTGGATTGGTTCTTGGTTTGTGTCTCTGTTCCATGAGATTGTTCTTCTTGCCATCCCAGCTGGTTGAGTTTCTCACACCATCAGCTTCTCCTCTGCTCTTCCCTTGTGGAGGGCTTCATGGGGATCATCATGGCCAGCCCAGCCCTGACCCTTGGCAGAAAGTTCACATGATGGTTTCCTCAAAATTGCACACTTTGGGCTCTGAGGCATTTGTTAGTAAATACACATTTTTCATCCTTTCAGTCTCCTCTGATCCAAATTTCCTGCTGCCTTGGACCCATATTTTTTACTTGCAAAAAAAAGAGACCAGTGTTGGAATAAAAAAAAAAAACAAAAACCCAAACACTGAAACTCTTCTCTGTGCAGATGTTTATGTTCTTGACAAAAAAATGTGCAGCTGCTGTCAGTAGAAATGTACATCCCAAGGGCTTCAGCTCTACATTAACACCTGGGAGAGGAGAAGAATGAAACCTTGACTCCTCTGTGGTTTATTTTCCAGAGGTTGTGTTTGAAACAAAAAAAGAAAGGGTGGGAGGAGGGAGGGGGAAATAACAAAACGCTGCTTCTGAGTGCAACACAATAAAGAGGTCTGTGTTTAAAACATCCTCTGCTCCCCTCAGCATGTCCATAAATATTACAGAATCACCAAGGTTGGAAGAGACCTCAAAGATCATCAAGTCCAATCTGTCACCACAGACCTCATGACTACTAAACCATGGCACCAAGTGCCACCTCCAATCCCCTCTTGAACACCTCCAGGGACAGTGACTCCACCACCTCCCTGGGCAGCACATTCCAATGGCTAACAGCTCTCTCTGTGAAGAACTTTGTCCTCACCTTGAGCCTAAATTTCCCCTGGCACAGCTTGAGACTGTGTCCTCTTGTTCTGGTGCTGGTTGCCTGGGAAACAAAGAGGAGAAATGAATAACAAGTTTATTGACCTCCTTGCATGCACCATAAATAAAGTCAAAGGCTGGAGGAGAACCTGGAGGTTTGGTGTACCTATATCATGAGGAGTTTCTCCTGTGTGTGACTGTGACCAGGTCAAGCCAGCCACTGCAGATCTCTGTTGTTCCCAGTGGAAAAGCTGGGGCTGGTGTTGGCAGGATGCTGCACAGGGCTACTGAGCTTACTCTGGCTGCCTTTGACATGGTTCCCAGAATCAGTGAATCACTGGAACCCAGGAGGTTCCACTTGAAGATGAGGAGAAACTACTTTGCTATGAGGCGGGAGGCCTGAAGCAGGCTGCCCAGAGAGGTTATGGTGTCTCCTTCTCCAGAGATATTTCAAATCCCAAATGGCCCCTGTCATCCTAGGCAAGCTGCTGTGGGTGTGGGGTTGGGCTGGATGATCTCCAGAGGTCCCTTCCAACCCCAGCCCCTCTGTGATTGCACTTCTTATGGCTGCCCTTCACTATTGTTCTAGGATTGAATCTACTGATTTTTCAGGACACAAGCACAAATTTGGCAGGAAGTTAAAAAGGGAGGAAAAGGGTCAGGTCTGAAGGCTGCCTTGCAATGCTCATTGCTCTGCCGTTATCTCCCAAGAAAAAGTTGCTCACAGGTGATCAGACAAGAAGGCTGCTCATAATTACCCTCCTTAAACACTCAATAACCCTTCCTTCAATTAATTCATTCATTCCACATCTGCCAAGCATTTCCAGCACACAGCTCAGAACATTGCCCAGCTTATCAGTGTCAGCTGCCACCTTCTCAACCCACTGGAGAACATCATCAACAGAGAATGCTCATTGTGCATTATTGCTCATTCAGCTAACAAGCCTGATTGGAGCCACTGCTCCTCATTAATAGTGCAGTGAACCCACTGCTGAGAACAGGAGTGGAACCATGCTCTGGGCAGCAAAGCTCTGCACATAAGAGCTGCAACATATAACCACAACCCCAAACCAAAGCGGGCGTATGCTGGGTGGGCACAGACTTTGCTTCTGCAAAAGGCCAAGAGAGGACCAAAGAGATCAGCAGTTAGTCTTTTCATTGCCATTGCTGAGGCAATGGCTTAGCAGTAGTGGTGGGATTGTGAGCTCTAAGTGAGTGGCCAGATATGAGGATCTCAAAGGCCTCTTCCAAGCTCAGTAGTTCTATGGTTATCAGATTGGTCAAGGTGCTGCTGGACAGCTTCCTATGGGATGGTGCTTCCCAGGCAGCCTGTAGTCTAGGAGTCATTGAGGAGCCCAGAGCTTGCCCAGCACAGGACAATTGTGACATCCAGCTATTTCCAGCAGGACTGGGAGGGAAATGAACAGTTTTAAGACCCAACTCCAGATGAGTCTGTGTCCTTCAAAGCACTTCCACGCTCCATGGGCTCTGCTGCCTCTCTGCAGTTGATGTTCTGGCAGGCAATGGACAACCCAGGATGTTTATTGCATTTATTTTGTGTTTCTCTCCATCCTCAGTTCACCTTCCCTGGTTTATTTCTTATCTGTGCAAGAAAAAAAAACAACAGCAAGGAAGAAATGCAGAGAAATTGGAACATGGTCTCTGCTCTGGTTTTGTTTTTGGCGTTTTGGGGGGGGGTTGGGTTTGTGATTGTGGGGTTTTTTTGTGCACTGTAATTGCAGACTTCTCACCAGTGAGTGCAGGCTATGAGCCAGGCATTGTTCTTTTCTTCATCTGACAATTTTTCTTCCTTTGTAACAACATTTTAGTCCAAGGGGAAAAGTTAAATATAGGCAGGAGCAGGAAAATTACCTTGCAGCATGGTGAGGAAAGTGCTGACTTGAGCCTGCTCCTCAGCACGGATGTCATGGGGCTCAAGAGGTTTGCTGCGCTGGCTCCCAGCACATCTGCAGCACCAGGATTAATGGGGTTCCTCCAACCCACTGGTGCCCAGGGCCATTGGCCATCAGTAGGTCTGCAGGTCACTGCCAGTGCAATGAATCCTTCTCTCCTTAGAGGCTCTGGACACTGAAGTCTCCTTCAAAAGCTAAAGCATTGCCCCAAACCGTCCATGTGTACCTCCATTGCTCTGCCATCTTACTAATTTGGTGATGGGTTTGCAAAATCATAGAATCAGAGAATGGTTTGGGTTAGAAGATACCTTAAAGACCACCTAGTTCCAACCCCTTGCCATGAGCAGGGACACCTTCCACTAGATCAGCTTGCTCAAGGCCTGAAATACCTTCAGGGAGGGGCCAACTACAACCTCCCTGGGCAACCTGTTCCAGGGTCTCACCACCCTCACTCTAAAGAATTTCTTCCTAAAAAAATAAGTCTTGTTCTGTTGCAACAATGTGGAATTGTAAGTATTGGCCCACCTTGACCTACTGGCGAGAGGTGCATCTTCATGCACCCCGGGAGACTTTTGGCCTTCTTGGCCATGAGGACACATTGCTGGCTCCAGGGAAGCTGTTATCCACCAGTGCTCCCACATGTGGGAGTTCCTCACTGCAGGGGTAGGTGGAACCCTGTTACTTGAGGATTTTAAGTCCAGGCATTTCTATCCTGAACTCATGACAGTGCAGTTGTGTTTCACAGGTGCTCTCTCAGTGAAGCCAGGTGAGCATGGCTCTAAGAGTACCTGCCACTTCCACATGGAGCCGACACAGCAGCTAATTACCCTGCTAACGGGAACCTGGGGCTCAGAATCGATGCCACATTCGTTATCTTGCACGCTGAGAACAACTGCAAATGCATTTGGAATCCCTTGGAGGCAGCTGAATCCTGCTTAGCCCCAGCCATGGGGCACCGCATGCCTATCTGCAGCTCCCAGCCCTTCCACTGCTGACTGATAACTGGCATTAAATCACATTAATTGGCACCTGCCCCTCCTCATTGACACCATCCCCCACAGCAAAGTGCTGGCTAAGCTGTTCGCTCATGGCTTGGACAGCAGCACTCTCTGCTGGGTTAGGAACTGGCTGGAGGGCCGAGCCCAGAGAGTGGTGGTCAATGGTGCCACCTCCAGCTGGCGGCCAGTCACCAGTGGCGTCCCCCAGGGGTCAGTGCTGGGCCCCATCCTCTTTAATATCCTCATTGATGATCTGGATGAGGGGATTGAGACAGTCACCAGCAACTTTGCAGGTGACACCAAGTTGGGAGCAGATGTTGGTCAGTTAGAGGGCAGAAGGGCTCTGCAGAAGGACCTCGACCAACTGGACAGATGGGCAGAGTCCAACAGGATGGCATTCAACAAATCCAAGTGCCAGGTGCTGCGCTTTGGCCACAGCAACCCCATGCAGAGCTACAGGCTGGGGTCAGAGTGGCTGGAGAGCTGCCAAACAGAGAGGGACCTGGGGGTGCTGATTGACAGCTGCCTAAACTTGAGCCAGCAGTGTGCCCAGGCAGCCAAGAAGGCCAATGGCATCCTGGCCTGCATTAGGAATAATATGGCCAGCAGGGAGGTCATTGTGCCCCTGTACTCTGCATTGGTTAGGCCACACCTTGAGTCCTGTATCCAGTTCTGGGCCCCTCAGTTTAAGAAGGACATTGAGACACTTGAACGTGTCCAGAGAAGGGCAACAAGGCTGGGGAGAGGCCTTGAGCACAAGCCCTATGAGGAGAGGCTGAGGGAACTGGGATTGTTTAGCCTGGAGAAGAGGAGGCTCAGAGGAGACCTCATTACTCTCTACAACTACCTGAAGGGTGGCTGTAGCCAGGAAGGGGTTGGTCTCTTCTCCCAGGCAACCAGCAGCAGAACAAGAGGACACAATCTCAAGCTGCACCAGAGGAAGTTTAGGCTTGAAGTGAGGAGAAAGTTCTTCACTGAGAGAGTTGTTAGCCATTGGAATGGGCTGCCCAGGGAGGTGGTGGAGTCACCATCCCTGGAGGTGTTCAAGAGGGGTTTGGACTTGGCACTTGGTGCCATGGTCTAGTCATGAGGTCTGTGGTGACAGGTTGGACTCGATGATCTTTGAGGTCTCTTCCAACTTTGGTGATTCTGTGATTTTGGTATAGTTCAGCTGTGTCAGCTGCTGCTTTCTCAAACACATGTGCAAGGACCAAAGAAGGCTGTGGTTATCTCCTCACAAGGAAATAACTCATTCCTGTGAGGTTGTTTGGCATCCGTGGTCTAACTTGCCATGGGCAGAGAAAGGAGCTGGGTTCAACCCCAGTTTAATTGCTGCAGATGCTTTATAGAGACCTCTTAAACATGAGGTGATGAACACTTGCTGGCAAGCTTGGAAAGCAGCCACAAACCTGGATGTGTCTAGGAGGTTAAAAAAAATATGTGTATGTTAAACAGAAAGTTTAAAATAAACACAGTCTGAGCTACAACAAAACCCCAAGGGAGTTCTGCTTGTTTGGTAAGGTCAGGTTTTAGCCCAGATTTGCTTACAGCAGGGTTCCTCCCAGGTACAGCCATGCTTCCCACCTCACAGCACCCACACCATGACCAGGGCTTGATGGTGGGAGTGGTGGGCACTGGTGTATGAAGCAGAAATAGGTTCTCAGGGGGAAAAAAAAGAATGTATCTCCACCTTTAAAAAGTTGGAAGAGAGGAAGGAAGGAAGGAAGGACAGAGGAAGAGGGGAGAAAAAAGGAGAGAGAAAGAAAAGATGGGAAAAGGATACAGAGATAAAAATCATAGAATGGTAGGGGTTGGAAGGCACCTCTGGAGATCATAGAGTCTGACCCCCGGCCAAGGAAGGATCACCTAGAGAAGGTCTTAATACAATACAATACAATACAATACACCAGGTTGGAAGAGACCTTCAAGATCATCGCGTCCAACCCATCAAACAATCCAACCCACCCAACAACTAGACCATACAGCCAAGCACCCCATCAAGTCTTCTCCTGAACACCTCCTGTGAAGGTGACTCCACCACCTCCACGGGTAGCCGATTCCAATGGGCAATCACTCTCTCCGTGTAGAACTTCTTCCTAACATCCAGCCTAAACCTGCCCTGGCGCAGCCTGAGACTGTGTCCTCTTGTTCTGGTGCTGGATGCCTGGGAGAAGAGGCCAACCTCTGCCTGGCTACAACCTCCCTTCAGGTAGTTGTAGACAGCAATAAGGTCACCCCTCAGTCTCCTCTTCTCCAGGCTAAGCAACCCCAGCTCCCTCAGCCTTTCCTCATAGGGCTTGTGTTCCAAACCCCTCACCAGCTTTGTTGCCCTTCTCTGGACACGTTCCAGCAAGTCAACATCCTTCCTAAACTGAGGGGCCCAGAACTGGACACAGTACTCAAGGTGCGGCCTAACCAGTGCAGTGTACAGGGGCACAATGACCTCCCTGCTCCTGCTGGCCACACTGTTCCTGATGCAAGCCAGGATGCCATTGGCCTTCTTGGCTGCCTGGGCACACTGCAGGCTCATGTTCAGCCTACAATCAACCAGTACCCCCAGGTCCCTCTCTGCCTGGCCACTAGGTCACACAGGAACACATCCAGCTGGGTTTGGAATGTCTCCAGGGATGGAAACTCCACCACATCTCTGGGCAGCCTACTGCAGGGCTCTGACACCCTTAAATTGAAGAAGTTTATCCTCATATTTAGATGGAATTTCTCATGTGCAGGTTTGTGCACATTGCCCCTTGTCCTGTCACTACACACCACTGAAAAAAGACTGGACCCATCCTCCTGACAGCCACTGTTGAAGTAGTGATCAGCATTGATGAGGTTCTCCCTCAGCCTCAACTCTCTCAGACTTTCATCATCACAGAGCAGTTTCATTCCTCTCAGCATCTTTGTAGCCTTTTTTGGTACCCTCTTCAGAAAGTCCTTCTTGAACTGGGGAGCCCAAAAGTGGGCCTAGGACTCCTCACATGGGCAGAGAAGAGGGGGATGAAAATCTCCCTTGACCTGCTGGCCACACTCCTCTTCATGCACCTCAGGATCACAGGATGTTAGGGGTTGGAAGGCACCTCCAGAGATTCTGTCCAACCTCCCTGCCAGAGCAGGAGCATGTAATTTAGTGCAGGTTGCACGGGAATGCACCAGAGGAGTCTTGAAAGTCTCCAGAGATAGCAACTCCACAACCTCTCTGGAGAGCCTATTCCAGTGCTCCATGATCCTTACAGCAAAGACGTTCTGTCTCATGCTGACATGGCACTTCCTGTGCTGTAGTTCATAACTGCAAGTCAATCTCCAAGCTGTGCAGGAAGCATGGATAAAGTGTTTGAAATGAAAAGAGAGCAGCTTGGGCTCTACAAGGAGACTTGTGCCTCAAAACTCAGCTGTCACTTTAAAGAGATCATAGAATCAGTCAGGGTTGGAAGGGACCACAAGGATCATCTAGTTCCAACCCCCTAACATGAGCAGGGACACCCCACACTACATCAGGCCAGACAGAGCCTCATCCAGCCTGGTCTTAGGGAATACCTCCACCTCCGTGGACAACCCATTCCAGGGCTTCACCACTCTCATGGGGAAGAACTTCCTCCTCATGTCCAGTCTGAATCTCCCCACCTCCAGCTTCATTCCATTCCCCTTAGTCCTATCACTACCCAACACCCTAAAAAGTCCCTCCTCAGCCTTCTTGTAGCCCCCTTCTGTCTCGGTCCAGAGAGGGAAAGAGACTCAATTGTTTCGAATATTCCTGTGTTGTGAAATGAGAGGCACAAACGAGGCCAAAATATCAACAGCTAGACTATTTATTACATAAATACAGTGGATGGTTCAGAAAGGGAGAGAGAGAAAAATACAGAGATAAGAGGAAAGGAATTATATTACCACACCCCTCACCCCCAAGACAGTTTGAGTCTGTGGAGGAAAGGTGCTGCAGGAGATGTTGGGTCTGTAGAGGAAGGGTGCTGAGGCTTTGGCTGTAGAAGGGATGAGGTCCTCTGAGCAGCTTCTTCAGCTCCATGAGCTGCAGCAGGCAGAACATAGGACACGGAGAGTCCAAGATCCATTGTGTTGGCCCCGGGATGTTTCCAGCATGCGGTGCCATCTTATTTCTTCTGCATTTTTCTTCTCCAGTTTTCTTCTCCTAAGCCAGAAGTTGCTCCAGTCTTTTATACAGTTTTTTTAGCCCTTAGGCAAGTGTCCAGGTATCGTTCCCCAGGAAACCTTTCTGTGTACTCAGGTGAGTTTGGGCAGCTGTCTGGATGGGGGAAGGCCTCTGCCTTCTCCTTCTCCATCTACCTACCCACACACTCATTACACATCAGGAAACAGGTGGTGAGTCCATTGTCTCATCATCCTCCCTTCCTGGGGTATCTGATGGCTGGAAATGGTCCTGTCCTGAAGGTGTGCTGGCTGGGCCCTTGGGCCATTGTTGTAGGCCAGCTGCAGTCCCGTGAGCAATGTTATCTTTGCACCTTCCAAGAATCCTTCCAGTGGCTCTGCCCAACTCACATCAGCTATTGCCTGGGCAAGCAGCAAGTGATTTTATCTTTGTTGAGTCACACCAGGAAAGACAAGCTTTAGTCTCTCACACCTTCAGATACTGGAAGGCCACAATGAGGTCACCTGGGAGCCTTCTCTTCTCCAGACTGAACAGCCCCAACTCCTTCAGTCTGTCCTCATAGGAGACATGCTCCAGCCCTCTGATCATCATTGTGGCCCTTCTCTGGACACTCTTATAATAGGGGCTCCAGAACTGGATGCAGTACTCCAGGTGGGGTCTCACCAGAGCTAGAATACAAAGCCCAACCCTTCCACCTGTGTGCAAATTCTCAACTGCAGCAATGCTTGAAACACCAAATTTGTAGCTATAAAATATTTCTTATCATAGTGCACATTTCATTTTGACCTCAGTGAGAAGAGCTGCTAAAAAGGAAAGAAATTAAGTAGTTGTCCTTCTTCATGTATTTACCTTTATTTCTTACAGAGGCACAGCAGAATTACCAAGGAGTTGTTCATTTATTAATGCAGTTACCAGTTTTTCTATCTCAGAAGCCAAACTTACTTTTGAGGTACTATGATGGCTTGTAAGGGAAATCTGTTTAAATATAAGAAAATGTTGAGGTTAGTTGCTGAAATAATCACCTTTAATATATTTCTGGGGAAAAAAAATTACATCAGTAGACACAGGAGTATTTATTTCCACATGTTTTGATGTGTTTGGAAACAAAGCTAGCTATTAACAAATGCCTGCCACAGAATCAGGGAGCAGTAAGGGTGGGAAAGACCTCTGTAGATCAGCCAGGAGGAGGTTGGTCTCTTCTTCCAGGCAATCAGCACCAGAACAAGAGGACACAGTCTCAAGCTACACCAGGGAAAGTTTAAGCTTGTGGTGAAGAGAAAGTTCTTCACAGAGAGAATTGTTGGCCATTGGAATGTGCTGCCCAGGGAGGTGGTGGAGTCACCGTCCCTGGAGATGTTCAAAAAGGGATTCAATGTGGCACTCGAAGCCATGGGTTAGTAGTCATGAGGTCTGTGGTGACAGGTTGGACTTGATGATCTTTGAGGTCTTTTCCAACCTTGGTGATTCTGTGCTCTAGCCCAACTCTCCTAGAGTGTCCTTCCTACCTTTTTTCTGAATCAAAATTGAATGAGGCTGCATAATTAGCCATGGTCCATGGAATTTTCTTTCTAGAATGACAATTCAATACACTGGTAAGACAACTAGCCTTGGAGTTATGACTCTACTCCAATGTTTCCACTACCTACACTTCAGACAATGACTAACTTTTGCTGAGCAACAGCACTGAAATAGCCAAACCCTTTCCAGAAGTTTGGTGGGATATTAAATGGTTCTTATGCCAATAACTTTTATTCACTCATGAATTTCATGCAATCATTTCATGTCTTATGTCAACACACTGAAGACCTTGTTTTCAAAGTAGCTTCAAATCCAAAATCCATCAGTTCATCCTAGCTGCTATATCATGTTGTGATTTCTATGTACAGCACATAAATATAAAAATATGCCCTTAAAGCTGCTGACTTGGTCTAGTGGAAGGTGTCCCTGCCCATGGAAAGGTGGTTGGAACTAGACAGTCTTGAAGGTCCTTGGAACTAGATCATAGATTCATAGAATTACCAGAGTTGGAAGCAGCCTCTAAAGGTCATCTAGTTTAGTGCTCCTGCCTCCCCCCACACCAGCTTTCATCTTCCCAGAGCAGCTCCTGCTCCCTCTACACCATTCTCCACCCTGCCTGAGCAGCTCCAGCTCCACCAGCAAGCAGGCCCAGCCAGCACCCGTGGATGATATTGGAGTAGTAATCAATCTTGTCCCTAACAACCGGGGGCCACCAGGCCCCGGCCTTTGTTGTCACCACCACCATCACCCAGTGTGCACCATGGGCACTCACCAGCGATGAGAGGAGGATCCTCCAGCCCAGATGGGCTCAGCTTGGGGCTTCTGCCTTTCCTGGTGGGGATTAAATAGGGGAGTGGGTGGGGAGGGCCAAGTGGCCACACCTGGGGTGGGAGGAGACTCCAACAGAGCCCAGGTGCTCTGGGATTTGAGAAGAGAAAGGGGGAAAAGGGAGAAAATGGAGTGGGTGGGGTGGAAAAGTGGCAGAGTGTGAAACCAGTGTTATTGAGAAAGAATGAATATTAAAATAATAGTCAAATATGAATTATTGACTTTTAGTGATTGCTAGATGCTTAATAGGGCTAGTTTCAGAATGCTCCACTCCTCTTGGATATTAGATAATTTATTGACAACCCCAAACATGATTTTGAGAGGCCAGTATTAAGTTCAATGAAATAAAAACCCCACACACCTGCTAAGATACATGCTGTGCAATATGTACAACATCTACAGTGTACAATTATACCTCTTTTACTTCCAAACTGATTCCAGACCATTTCCTTCATGAATTTACCTCTCCTTACCCCTACCTGATTCTTTTGGTTTATCTTACCAGGAAAGGGAGTGGGGGAGGAATCTCAATCTGTTCCCATTTGAGCTTTTATACTCTATTTAAAGCTCAAACCAGCACAGTTGGTGATTGCACCGCCTCCCCGGGCAGCCCGCTCCAGCACCCTACCACCCTGTTCAAAGAATCACAGAATCACCAAGGTTGGAAGAGACCTCAAAGGTCATCAAGTCCAACATGTCACCACAGACCTCATGACTAAACCATGGCACCAAGTGCCACGTCCAATCCTCTCTTGAACACCTCCAGAGATGGTGACTCCACCACCTCCCTGGGCAGCACATTCCAATGGCAAATGACTCTGTGAAGAACTTTCTCCTCACCTCGAGCCTAAACTTCCCCTGGTGCATTTTGAGACTGTGTCCTCTTGTTCTGGTGCTGGTTGCTAGAGAGAAGAGACCAACCTCTTCCTGGCTACAACCACCTTTCAGGTAGTTGTAGACAGCAATAAGGTCTCCCCTGAGCCTCCTCTTCTCCAGGCTAAACAATCCCAGCTCCCTCAGCCTCTCATCTAGAAGTTTTTCCTGGTGCTGCTCTGCAATTTGATACACTCTAGCCACCCCTTCACCTGCAACTGCACAAGATGCCTATTTGTGTGTACATCTGACTTACTGCAACCTCTGTTTTCTCAGTCAGGATAAATCAGGATGGACATACTGTGAACAGAGCAGGTATGCCACCTCAGCCCTGCATGTCCTTGCAGATATTATCACTCATTTCCAGAAGGCAGCAATGATCTTGTATACTTAAAAAAAACCCCAAAAGTAGTGGCATTTCACATCTTAGCTTTTAGCTTTTTATCAGTCATCCTTTAAATATCCAGAATATTCCCAGCAAGAAGCTCCTTTACGGAATGCGTTGGCTGGACAGTCAAGACAGGTGTGGGACTCTGCTGCTCCTCTTTTGCACCTGAGAATCACAGAATCACAGAAACATTCAGGTTGGAAAAGACCCTCAGAATCACCAAGTCCAACCCATAACCCTTCTCTACAAGGCTCACCCCTAAACCATGTCCCCAAGCACCACCTCCAAATGACCTTTAAACACATCCAGGGCTGGTGACTCAGCCACCTCCCTGGGCAGCACATTCCAATGCCTGACCACTTATAATATAATATAATATAATATAATATAATATAATATAATATAATATAATATAATATAATATAATATAACAGAATAGAACAGAATTAAAAAGGTGGGAATTGACCTTTGAGATCATTGAGTCCAACCTATCACCCAACACCATCTAATTAACTAAACCATGGCACCAAGTACCCCATCCAGTCTCTTCCTAAACACCTCCAGTGACGGTGACTCCACCACCTCCCTGGGCAGCCCATTCCAATGGCCAATCACACTTTCTGTGAACAACTTCTTCCTAACATTCAGCCTAAACCTTCCCTGGTGCAGCTTGAGACTGTCCTCTGTTTACTAATATCCAGTCTAAACCTACTTAGTCGTAGCTTTAGGCCATTCCCTCTTGTTCTATCACTAATTACCTATGAGAAGAAACCAGCACCAGCCTCTCTACAATGTCTTTTCAGGTAGTTGTAGACAGTAATGAGGTCTCCCCTCAGCCTCCTCTTTTCCAAACTAACCATCCCCAGCTCCTTCAGTTGTTCTGCATAAGATTTATTCTCTGGGCCCTTCACAGCTTCATTGCCCTCCTCTGCACTGGCTCCAGCACTTCCACATCTCTCCTGTATTGAGGTGCCCAAAACTAGACGCAATACTCGAGGTGTGGCCTCACCAGGGCTGAGTACAAGGAGACAATCACCTCCCTTCTCCTGCTAGACACGGCATTTTTGATACAAACCAGGATGCCATTGGCTTTCTTGGTAACCTGGGCACACTGCTTGCTCATATTCAGTTGCTTGTTGATTAGAACCCCCAGGTCCCTTTCTGTCAGACAGCTCTCCAGCCACACTTCCCCAAGCCTGTAGTGTTGCTTGGGGTGGTTGCGACCCAAGTGCGGGACCTGGCATTTGGCCTTACTGAAGCTCATCCTATTAACATTGGCCCATTGATCCAGTCTATCCAAGTTCCTCTGTAGAGCCTCCCTACTCTCATGAAGATCAACACTCCCACCTAACTTGGTGTCATCTGCAAACTTACTGATGACACACTCTGTGTCTTCATCAAGATCATCAGTAAAGATGTTAAACAGAAGAGGTCCCAGCACTAAGCCCTGAGGAACAGCACTTGTGACCAGCCAGGATGCCACTGGCTTTCTTTGCCACAAGGGCAAACTGCTGGCTCTTGGTCATCTTTTTTGTTCACTGTGACTTCCAAGTCCTTTCCCCCAGAGTTCCTGGATGGAAAAGTGGAATGATGACAAGCAAGGAAGAGAAAACAAAACACAATTAATAGAGAGAAAAGAAAGGAGAAGTTCTAAAGGCTTCCAAACCCACAGCTAGAGCAGAATGCAAACCAGGAAGAAGCAAAAGCTGAAGAGGAATAATAAATTTTTAAGCAAAACCCACCATTGACTTCAGAGAATAAGAACCAGTTCAAGCCAAGTAATGGAAAGTAATTACATTCAACAAGTCCAAGTGCCGGGTGCTGCACTTTGGCCACAACAATCCCATGCAGAGCTACAGGCTGGGGTCAGAGTGGCTGGAGAGCTGCCAAACAGAGAGGGACCTGGGGGTGCTGATTGACAGCCACCTGAACATGAGCCAGCAGTGTGCCCAGGGGGCCAAGAAGGCCAATGGCATCCTGGCCTGCATTAAGAATAGTGTGGCCAGCAGGAGCAGGGAAGTCATTGTGCCCCTAGACTCTGCATTGGTTGGGCCACACCTTGAGTCCTGTGTCCAGTTCTGGGCCCCTCAGTTTAAGAAGGACATTGAGACACTTGAATGTGTCCAGAGAAGGGCAACGAGGCTGGGGAGAGGCCTTGAGCACAAGCCCTGTGAGGAGAGGCTGAGGGAGCTGGGGTTGTTTAGCCTGGAGAAGAGGAGGCTCAGGGGAGACCTTATTGCTCTCTACAACTCCCTGAAGGGAGGTTGTAGCCAGGTGGGGGTTGGTCTCTTCTCCCTAGCAACCAGCAGCAGAACAAGGGGACACAGTCTCAAGCTGTGCCAGGGTAAGTTTAGGCTCAAGGTGAAGAGAAAGTTCTTCACTGAGAGAGTCATTTCCCATTGGCATGTGCTGCCCAGGGAGGTGGTGGAGTCGCTGTCCCTGGAGGTGTTCAAGAGGGGATTGGACGTGGCACTTGGTGCCCTGGTCTAGTCATGAGATCTGTGGTGACAGGTTGGACTTGATGATCTTTGAGGTCTCTTCCAACCTTGATGATACTGTGACACAGTGAAAATCAATGGGGTGAGAGAAGAGTCTGCAGAACCTGCTCCCTGAGAGAAAAGAAGCCATAAAGAGCTGGAGCCACCCTGGCTTAGAGCTGGCTGAGCAGGATGGAGGGGAACCACAGATTTTTCTTTCAGAAATTCACAGATTGCATGGGTTGGAAGAGACCCTCAAGTATTATCTTGTCCGAGCCCCCTGCAGTCAGCAGGGACACCTCCAACTAGATCAGGTTGTCCGGAGCCACATCAAGTTGGATCTTGGTATGCATCATGCAAAAGGTAAGTGTATTCCTCCTTTATCAGCAAAAAATCAGTTTTTCCTCTCTTGGCTCAGGGGAATTCTGTAAAACTTCATCCTCCCATTGTTTCTGTGCATGAGGGTGAGGATTCAGGTGAGCAACACCAAAAAGAAGGTTCAGGCCTGATCAAACGAATCCGCAGCATAAAGTAGGGAGCTGTGGCTGGCTGGGAGGGCTGCTAGAAATAGAAATACTAAACATTTTACTACCCAGATCAGCCACATGCTTCAAGCTTGCCTTCATCTCAGCTGGTGACAAAATCTGGAGACTGAAATCATGGTAAATCCCACAAAGATGCAATTTGCTGTTAAAAATAAACATAAAAACTAGCTTCTGTGTTCAAAAATAGTGTATGAGTGATGAGCTCCCTTCCAACCCCTACCATTCTGTGGTTCTGTGATTATCACCTTTAGTGCCTGCTGTATTCACAGAATCACAGAGTCACCAAGGTTGGAAGAGACCTCAAAGATCATCAAGTCCAACCTGTCACCACAGATCTCATGACTAGACCATGGCACCAAGTGCCACGTCCAGTCCCCTCTTGAACACCTCCAGGGACAGCTACTCCACCACCTCCCTGGGCAGCACATTCCAATGGGAAATGACTCTCTCAGTGAAGAACTTTCTCTTCACCTTGAGCCTAAACTTCCCCTGGCACAGCTTGAGACTGTGTCCCCTTGTTCTGCTGCTGGTTGCTAGGGAGAAGAGACCAACCCCCCTCCTGTCTACAACCACCCTTCAGGTAGTTGTAGAGAGCAATGAGGTCTCCCCTGAGCCTCCTCTTCTCCAGGCTAAACAACCCCAGCTCCCTCAGCCTCTCCTCATAGGGCTTGTGCTCAAGGCCTCTCACCAACCTCGTTGCCCTTCTCTGGACACGTTCAAGTGTCTCAATGTCCTTCTTAAAGTGAGGGGCCCAGAACTGGACACAGTACTCAAGGTGTGGCCTAAGCAGTGCTGAGTACAGAGGCTCAATTACTTCCCTGCTCCTGCTGGCCACACTATTCTTGATGCATGCCAGGATGCCATTGGCCTTCTTGGCCACCTGGGCACACTGCTGGCTCATGTTTAGCTGGCTGTCAATCAGCACAATATTCCACAATACAGAATCATGACACTGTTTCAGCTGGAAAAGACCTCCAAGACCACTGACTGCAGCTATCCATCCAACACCACCATGGCAGTTGAACCACGTCCTGGACTGCCAGGTGCACGCATTTACTAAACACTTCCAGGGATGATGATCCTGCCACCTCCCTGGGCAGCCTGTTCCAATGTCTGACCACTCTTGCAGGAAAGAAATTTTTCCTAATATCCAACTTAAGCCTAAGGAAAAGAGGTCAACCCCCACCTCCCTCCAACCTCCATTCAGGGAGTTGCAGAGAGGCAGAAAGTCTCTCCTCAGGCTCCTTGTTTTTTCAGGCTGAAAAACTCTGGTTCCTTCAGCTGCTCCTCACCAGACCTGCAAGGGTCTGTTCTTCTCCAGACCCTTCCCCAGTTTCATTGCCCTTCTCTGAACACTCTCCAGCACCACATTGTCTTTCTTGGAGTGAGGGGCCCAAAAGTGAACGTGTTTAATTCCCACAAAAAGGAATCTGGAAACAAAAAGATTTAAGCTCTTCTTCCCCACACCTTGAGAGAAGATGTTTCACCAGCACCTGAGCTCTTTTTGCTATTGTGCTTCTGCCTTTTGTTTTCCCAAGCCCCAGATCAGCTGCCCTGGGCATTATATCACTGAGGCTTTTTGTGCCACTTTATTCCGTCCTCGCTTTTCCCAGGATGAATGAGGATGCTGGGAGAGCAGCGCAAAGGAATGGTTTTGCTTTGCCAACAGAAGACTCAGAAATGACTTTTTGCAGAGAGAAAAGTTGATTATTGTCTCTCTGAACAGAGTGTTTGGTCACCAGGGATTGCTGCATCACAAAAGCTCAGGCTTGGCTTAGCTTCTGGAAAGCTGTGTCTGAAATTGCAAGAGACAGCAGAGACAAGAGCTGGCTCAGCTGCTCCTTTCTCTTTCTTCTTCTGTCAGAGGCTTTCTCCAGAAGCTGTGACGTGACTGAAAACAGCAGGGGCAGGGATTGTCCCCTGTGCTGAGCACTGGTGAGGCTGCACCTCAAATATTAGGTTGAGTTTTGGGGCCCACACTCCAAGAAGGACGTTAAGGGGCTGAAGCAAGTCTAGAGAACTGCAAATGGCCTGGAGAAGAGGTCTGGTGAGGAATAGCTGAGAGATCTGGGGTTGTTTACTCTGAAGGCTGAGGGGGAGACATTCTGACTCTCTACAAATCCATGAGAGGAGGTTGGAGCCAGGTGGGGATCGGTCTCTTCTCCCAGGGAAAAAGTGACAGGGCAAGAGAAAATGACCTCAGGTTGTACCAGAGGATGTTTAGGTTGGACATGAAAAGAAATTTCTTCACTGAAAGGGTTCTCAAAGACTGAAACATGCTGCCTAGGAAGGTGGTTGAATCCCCATCCCTGTAGGTGTTTAAAAGAGGCACAGATGTGGTGCTGAGGAACACAATTTAGCATTGTTAGAATTAGAGAATGGTTGAACTGAATGATCTTCAAGGTCTTTTCCAACCAGAATGATTCCATAAGGGGCTGCAGAGCCCCACACCCCCTGAGGGGCATCACAGAGCCTGAAGCTCCTGCGTGTTCAGGTTGATAAATTCCCCCTTCTACATTTTCCTTTAAGAACCCCAAGAGCAGAGGGAATAGTGACCTGTGCCTCAGCCTGGCAGGCTTCACACCAGCTGTTGCCAAGGCCTGACATGTGTTGCAGTGTCCAACAACAGGGCTGTCCAATGGGAGTCATGGAAGTCCTGTTTTTCCCTGGAATGAAAAAGGGAATTGAACTTCTACTCTGAAATCCTGATTTATTGTACCCCTTCCTCAGGCTTCTGGAATAGGACCAAACTCTCCAACTGTGAACTTCCTTGTGAAGCCAGCAATGAAATCCCTTCTGCTGACCTCAAATGACTCCTGGAATGATGAAACTCGTACCTTGGTGCTTGTCAGCCTTCTGTCTGTCATCAGCCTTCTCTGTAGGACCATGGCTACAACTGGTCACACTTAACCACAGAGCCTGTCTGCTCCTTCATTGAAAATTAATATCTCCTGACATGTGTCAGTATCATGGAGCAGTTCCTCCCTGTCATACAGATGCCCCTCTACTCTGCCCTCGTGAGGCCTCTCCCTCTCTCCCTCTCCCTCTCCCTCTCCCTCTCCCTCTCCCTCTCCCTCTCCCTCTCCCTCTCCCTCTCCCTCTCCCTCTCCCTCTCCCTCTCCCTCTCCCTCTCCTCCTTCTCCTTCTCCATCTTTCTCCTTCTCCTTCTCCATCTTTCTCCTTCTTCTCCTTTTCTCCTCCTTCTCCTTCTTTGTCCTCCTTCTCCTCCTCCTTCTCCTTCCCATCACTTCCTTTTCCACAACATCAGAACTACATATTTCACTCTTTGTTTTGGTATTTTTGGGTTTTGTTGCAAACTTAGTCATGGTCAGACTTTGGGGACCTCTGTGGACAGGGAGTTGGGAAGAAATTGCCTTTCCTGCAAACACAACCTGCACACCAGGAGCTGGGGCCCATCCTGGGGTAAATCCCTGCTGTGCCTGGGCAGGGGTGGTCACAGCAGAGGACATTAAACCAGCTTTGGAAGATTAACCCTGAGCTCATGGTGCTCCCTTGAAAATCAGGCTGATGGGAAGTGTCAAGGTTTAGCTCCAGCAGCACAATTAGCAGTGAAAGGAAGACTTTGAACAAATGGCATTTTGATGGATTAAGGAGGGATTACTAGCTTGTATCTCACAGCTCTCCAGAACAGAACTCCACAGGAAAAAAAAAAAAAAAGCCAGGAAATTAACTTGTTTTGTGCTGGAAGGGGATTTGTTTGCTTTCACTGCCATCTGCCAGCTCCTGCCTCCTTCGTAAACACAACTTCAAAACAACACCACCACCAACCGCAGGAGAAACCTGGCTGACAGCTCAGCACTCTGGAAAGAAGATGGGCTGATGAGCAGTGAGTTGCCAGCACCCATCACCTCTCCTTGGGCTCGATCAACCCCTGCTCTGCAATTTGACAGCATTCCCTCCTCAGCTCTCTGCAAGGCAGAGCAGTGACACGGTGGCACTGATGTGGCAGCCAACCGGGAATCATCCAGGCTTCTGGTGCTGGGCAATGCAGCTATGGCCAGTGAAGTGCTCTCCTCACTGCCTTGGGCTACCTGTTTGTCCAATTCTGCTCAAGAACAGATGATGATGTGCTTGTGCTGGTGTCTGCTCCTTGCTCAGGTCATCCCACCTCATCAAAATACGAAGCTGGGAAAAGGGACTTGTGCACTAGATCATAGAATCATAGAATCATAGAATCATAGAATCATAGAATCATAGAATCAGTCAGGGTTGGAAGGGACCACAAGGATCATCTAGTTCCAACCCCCCTGCCAGGTGCAAGGACACCCCACACTACATCAGGCTGGCCAGAGCCTCGTCCAGCCTGGTCTTAAACACCTCCAGGGACGGGGCCTCAACCACCTCCCTGGATAACCCATTCCATGGTTTCACCACTCTCATGGTGAAGAACTTCTTCCTCACATCTAGCCTGAATCTCCCTATTTCCAGCTTCATTCCGTTCCCCCTAGTCCTATCACTACCTGAGATCCTGAGAAGTCCCTCCCCAGCCTTCCTGTAGGCCCCCTTCAGATACTGGAAGGGCACACTGAGGTCACCTGGGAGCCTTCTCTTCTCCAGACTGAAGAGCCCCAACTCCTTCAGTCTGTCCTCATAGGAGAGGTGAACCTGTCTGGGTCTACTCTTTTCCCAGCAGCCTCCTCTGTCCCTCACTCCCTCCAAAACTATCTGAAATCAACACCATATAGCTCCTGGGTGTCAAGAGTCAGGGCTGGGCTGGCCACCAGAGGAGTGCCAGAGGCTCTCCATGAAGCCCTCTGCCTGTCCAAAGGGAGGAGAAAGGGAAGAAGGGAGAGAGACAGCTGGGATGGGAAAGAAACTTGACCAGCCGGGATGGAAAGAAGAGCAATCCTATGGAATGGAGACACACAATCACAAACCAAGAGTCAGCCCAAGCCCTGATGGCAATGACAGCACCATTGGCACCACTGATGCTGGGAGCAGGCACTCAGCAGCGCATGGGAACCAGATTCAAGAACTGGATTCTAGAAGTGGATTCAGGAACACTCAAAATCAGATGGAAGGCAGAAGGGACAGAGTCCTCCTGGGACACCAGCCAGGAAAGAAGCAGCTTGGCTCTGGGGATGCCTCAGCTTGCTCCTGGAGATGCCATCCATAGGCTGCAATCCCTTGTTGGGCATCTGAGGGTCAGTTGTCCTGGCCACTCCTCCCCACAGGTGCCATCTCTGCCTTCCTGCCCCCCAAGGTGGGGCACAAGCTGTGGCAGTGCCCTTGGTGTGCAGAGGAGCAAGTCTCAGGCAGAGGCTCTCTGCAGCCCAGCCCTTGGCAGGAAATCTCTCCATCAGCTCCTCCCTGCTAGAGTTTTTCATCAAGTCACCTGAGAACTTCCTGCTGCAGCACCCCTGTGCTCCAACATCCCAGGGAGGAAATCATCATAGAGGTTGGAAAAGCCTGTTGCTGGATAGGGATAGGGATGGGGTGACGGTCAGAGCGATGAAGATAAAACGCAAGCAGAGTGTAGAGAAAGACAAAAGACTCCATTTATTCCAGCTAGCAACACGTATTTGTATCTATCTTGTTAGTGTGGCTGCATGTGATGGTTAACAGACTCTTCTCAAGATTCTCATGAGTTACTGATAGCATTGCTGTAGTTACTTGTTAAGCTAGTGCAGGTGGCCTCCTATCTTATCTTGTGGTTGCTCATCCACAGACATTCGGTCCAGGGAGTTCCCAACTTCTCATGGGAACACAGTGATGTTTTCTCACCAGAGCTCTTCAGAAGGTTCACAGATTCATCATAGTCCCCCACAAAAGCCCTCCAAGATCATAGTATCATAGAGCAGATTGCTAAGAGCCCCAGAAGTGGTTCCAGGGATGGGGCATCTCCTGCCTCTCTGGGCAACATGGGCCATGCTCTCACCACCTCAGTGTCACACATTTCTTCCTTCTCTCCTGTCTGAATGGCCATCTCAGTTTCAAACCATCACTCTTTGATGGGTTCTTTGTCCTATCTTTCACTGTGGTCAAAAAACCACCAACTGCTTTTTATTTTCTCCTAGCTCATATCCTCTGTGAGTCTCACAAAGTGTCACCATGTGCCAGCCTTGTGTACTCCAGCTGGGCTGGTGGCACTGAGACAGAGACCAGGGGCTCGTGGTGACCCTGCAAAGTACGTGGACTCAGCCAGGTCTGGCCTGCTACCTAGACAGGTATTAGAATCATAGTATCAGTCAGGGTTGGAAGGGACCACAAGGATCAGCTAGTTCCACCCCCTGCCAGGTGCAGGGACACCCCACACTACATCAGGCTGGCCACAGACCTGACATCCAGCCTGGGCTTAAACACTTCCAGGGATGGGGCCTCAACCACCTCCCTGGACAACCCATTCCAGGGCTTCACCACTCTCATGGGGAAGAACTTCCTCCTCACATCCAGCCTGAATCTCCCCACCTCCAGCTTCATTCCATTCCCCCTAGTCCTATCACTACCTGAGATCCTGAGAAGTCCCTCCCCAGCCTTCCTGTAGGCCCCCTTCAGATACTGGAAGGCCACAATGAGGTCACCTCGGAGCCTTCTCTTCTCCAGACTGAACAGCCCCAACTCCTTCAGTCTGTCCTCATAGGAGAGGTGCTCCAGCCCTCTGATCATCCTCGTGGCCCTTCTCTGGACACCTTCCAGCACCTCCAGATCCCTCTTGTAATAGGGACTCCAGAACTGGACGTAGTATTCCAGGTGAGTCCACTGAGTCCAACCACTAACCCAAGTCCACCGCTAAGCCATGTACTTAAGTGCCATGCCTGCAAGGCTTTTAAACACCTCCAGGGATGGTGACTCCATCAGCTCTCTCAGCAGCCTCTTGCAGTCCCTGCATTAGTGTCATCGGATGTAGGACTCAGGATCCCTCTCCAAAAGACTCTGCAAAGTTTTTAACGAGGGTAAACCAAACCTTTCATTTTCCCAGTGGGCCACACACACACACACACAAAATCCCTGCTTCAGGTTATTAATTTTCTCACAATATGACTCTCCAACGCTGGATGAAAAGGAATTGATATTCCAGCAGCCTGCTCAGTTTAATTATGTTTACCTTCCCAGTCCTTCCAAATCAGACTTGATTGCATTTAATAAGGGCTTTAAATGTGTCTTAATAATGTTTGGAATTAATACTGGTTTGTGAGCGGCTGAGGATGGTGGGGTCCCCAGGAGACCCTCGGAAATGTTGTTGTGATAAATAACCCAAAGCAGCCACCTGTGAGGAGAGATGCTGTGCAGTTTGCCACCACAGAATGACAGAATCATTAATGCTGGAAGGGACCTCTAAGATCAGCAAGTCCAGCTGTCAACCCACCACCACCATGGCCATTAGAACACAACAGGACAGGACAGGACAGGACAGGACAGGACAGGACAGGACAGGACAGAATAGAACAGAATAGAATAGAATAGAATAGAATAGAATAGAATAGAATAGAATAGAATAGAATAGAATAGAATAGAATAGAATAGAATAGAATAGAATAGAATAGAATAGAATAGACCAGGTTGGAAAAGACTAGTGCAGGGTGTCCCTGCCCATGGCAGAGGGGTTGGAACTAGATGATCCTTGTGGTCCCTTCCAACCCTGACTGATACTATGATACTATGAAGGTCTGAGATCTCTGAGTTGGTTTCTCAGCCCAGCCAGTTCTAGACAGGCAGCTCAGCTTGCCATCTGCAGCTCTGTGAAGCACAAGATCTCCATCCCCTGCTGGTCCCAGCTTGCTGGGGAGCAAAGGCCATCTGCAGCATGGTGGTGACCCCTTACTCAGGGCTCAGCAGTTTGGGTCTGTCTGGCCCAGGACATGCTGTGTCCCTGCTGCTGCTCATCAACTCTCTCCAGGACATGCTGTGGTCCCCTACCTACCTCACTCCAGGAGAGTGGCCAGTGATCCCAGATGAGATGAGAGAAGGGTTATCCCCTTTGATGTGTGGGTTTTCAGGAGAACTTGCTGTTATTGATGCTGTTGGTCACCTCCATCTGCAGCCCTTTGAGGGATGAAGGAGGTGGTGATTTATGTCTTTGATGTCAGCTGCATGGGGAAGTCACTTCTCAGGGAGATGAAATGAGGCTGGTAAACTGGAGAGGTTCTCAGGTCCTGTGGAGAGCAGCAGTCCTGTGTCACACCACCACTTCAGCTACCAATTACCTCTGCTCCTTTAGGTTTCATTTTCTCCCTCACGCTGAGCTCTTTAATCCCCTTTGTCTGGTCTGCTCCACAGAGGAGCTGGTGCCGAGTTATCTCTGCCTAGCCCACATTAACCCTGAAGCCTGCAGCCCCCACCGAGGCGATGTCGGTTCTGTCCCTGCAGCTCTCAGACCTGGGCACCTGTGAGAGCTGTGAGCTGCAGCTTTCACCCTGGATTTCTGGCTGCAGGAATCCAGCCTCATACACAATACCTTGGATGTGGCAAAGCCAAGTAGATGGAATTCCTGATACAAGAGCTGAAGAGGTGGGATCCAAAGAGGCTAGAGAGTCTCCTTCTCAGGAGGTTCCATTTGAATATGAGGAGAAACCTGTTTGGTATGAGGGTGCTGGAGCCCTGGAGCAGGCAGTCTCTTTCTCTGGAGAGAATCCAAAGCCACCTGGCCACTATTACAGTATCACAGTATCACATTATCACTAAGGTTGGAAGAGACCTCAAAGATCATCGAGTCCAACCTGTCACCACAGACCTCAGGACTAAACCATGGCACCAAGTGCCACGTCCAATCCCCTCCTGAACACCTCCAGGGACGGTGACTGCACCACCTCCCTGGGCAGCCCATTCCAATGGCTAACAATTCTCTCAGTGAAGAACTTTCTCCTCACCTCCAGCCTAAACTTCCCCTGGCACAGCTTGAGACTGTGTCCTCTTGTTCTGCTGCTGGTTGACTGGGAGAAGAGACCAACCCCCTCCTGGCTACAACCACCCTTCAGGTAGTTGTAGAGAGCAGTGAGGTCTCCCTGAGCCTCCTCTTCTCCAGGCTAAACAACCCTAGCTCCTTCAGCCTCTCCTCATAGGGCTTGTGCCCAAGGCCTCTCACCATCCTCGTTGCCTTCTCTGGACACGTTCAAGTGTCTCGATGTCCTTCTGAGGGGCCCAGAACTGGACACAGGAGTCAAGGTGTGGCCTAACCAATGCAGAGTCCAGGGGCACAATGACCTCCCTGCTCCTGCTGGCCACACTATTCTTAATGCAGGCCAAGATGTCATTGGCCTTCTTGGCCCCCTGGGCACACTGCTGGCTCATGTTTAGTCAGCTGTCAACCAGCACCCCCAGGTCCCTCTCTGTTTGGCAGCTCTCCAGCCACCCGACCCCAGCCTGTAGCTCTGCATGGGGTTGCTGTGGCCAAAGTGCAGCACCCGGCACTTGGACTTGTTGAATGTCATCCTGTTGGACTCTGCCCATCTGTCCAGTCGGTCGAGGTCCCTCTGCAGAGCCCTTCTGCCCTCTAACAGATCAACATCTGCTCCCAACTTGGTGTCACCTGCAAATTTGCTGATGACTGTCTCAATCCCCTCACTATGATCCTGGCAAGCTGCTGTGGGTCTGGGTCCCCCTGCTTTAGCAGGGAGGTTGGATTAGGTGAGTTCTAGAGGTCACTTCCAGCCCTTCCATGTAGGGATGTTGTGACATTCAGGGACTTCAAAAGGAATTTCTCTGCTCTTCAGCTGTGTGTGGACAACTATGTAGGCCAAAACATCCTTTAGCCTCATTCTTGTTTATAGGTTCTTTCTAGGGCAGTTGTGTTCAACCTGATGTTGTTTGGAATCTGTGGGCTTGCAGCAATGGAGGGGGACCTGGGTCTGTCCATGGCTGCACAGCTCCTGAAGCCACCTGAGCCCCAGAATTTTTCTAGCTGATGGCAGCAGCTGATTTGCTGCTAGGATCAGGGTGTTTGATCCAAGGCTTGCTTGGTTGGATGGGTGCTCCATGGGGTGTGGAAGTGACTCAGCTGCTGCCTGTGGGTGCTGCTCAGCTGCTGCCTGTGGGTGCTGCTCACCTCCTGTCCGTGGATGCTGCTTAGCTGTTGCCCATGGCATGCTGCTCAGCTCCTGCTCATGGATGCTGCTCAACTGCTGCCCATGAATGCCTGTGAGGTAATCAAACCCAGTTTGGAGGGCACGGTTATGGGCACACCATGGCCATTTAGTACTGGAAGGGTGATGGCATCTTCATGCCACCCTCACCACTAAGATTTTACCCCATCTCTCCCAGAGCCCCACAGCAAAGCCATGTATTTATGACACTAATTATTTCTGAGACTTAGTTTTCAAGCTGCTGCTTCACAAACCACACCATCTGCTCCTGCTAGCAAGGTCGAGTAAAACACAGCAATTAGAACTTCTTGAAGACGTGGGAGAGGTCTCCCTACCACATTACCCTGCCACCAGCCTTCTTCTGCCACCTTGCTGCCCTGGCAGGGTTGCAAGGTGGGATCCTGCAGTGCTGTAGCAGCAGCTTCTCTGTTTGCTCCATGCCTGGCAGCATCCCTGCTGATTCTGGCTGTGCTCATGGCCAGGGCCACCACAGAGCCATGTGCATGATTCTTGGAACGTGTTAACCCCAGCTAAAGGATCTGACCAATGCCTTGGTTTGGAGGAGATATTAGACATGAAGAGAAATCTGGTGTGAATGACAGGATTTTTTTGGAGCTCCTGTAGCCAACTCTGTTGGTAAATCAACTGACTCTTCTCCAAAGGCTGGGAATGTCCATGGCAGGAACCTGCTTCCTACAGAGAGGGGACAGGCAGGATGGGCATGCGCTCAGCTTGCAGGTGGATTGGCTCTGAAAGACTCACCATGTGAAGGGCTTTGTCCCACCATGCAGCCTGACCTGAGGAGCCTCTTGCCCCTGCACTTGCTGGAGTTTGTCAGATGGGTTTCCCCTCTCTGATGAGATGATTGTCTTCCCTGAAGTTTTTCACAGGGTCCAGCATGGTGGGAGTTGAAAGGGACCTCTGGAGATCAGCCAGTCCAACCACCTTGCCAAAGCAGGGGAATCCACAGCAGCTTGCCCAGCATGATAATGTCCATCAGGATTTGGAATCTCCCTAGAGAAGGAAGCTCCACAACATCTCTGGGAAGCCTGCTCCAGGGCTCCAGCACCCTCAACCAAAGAATTTTCCTCTTATCTTCACATCGAACCTCCTGGATTCCTGTTTCTCCTGTCATTGGGCACAACTGAGAAGAGTCTGGCCCCATCCTCTTCCCCCCCCACCCCCACCCCCAATCCTTTAGCTCTTGCTGAATATTGAGAAGATGCCTTCTGGGGCTGCTCTTTTCCAGGCTCAACAACCCCAGGTCTCAGCCTTTCTTCCTCACAGAGATTCTTCAGGCCCCACAACACCTTCCCAGCCTCCACTGGACTCTCTCCAGTAGTTCCCTGTCTCTCCAAAAGGAGAAAATAAAAGGACAAACAAGCAGATGCTGCTGCTCCTGCTCAGGGTACACACTCCAAGCACATTAGACCCTGCTGTCATTAGCTGCTGGCCTGTTGCAGCCTGTGGCCAGGAGGATCCACCGCTGTGCTCACAGACAGGCTAGCACAAGGTGCTGCAGGAGAATTGTCACATTTACCAATGGAAAACGCCTCATGAAGGTGCTTGGTCTGCAGGGTGAAGGTGCTTGTTCTGCAGGGTGAAGGTGCTTGGTCTGCAGGGCGAAGGTGCTTGTTCTGCAGGGTGAAGGTGCTTGGTCTGCAGGGTGAAGGTGTTTGGGTCTGCAGGGTGAAGATGCTTGGTCTGCAGGGTGAAGGTGCTTGGGTCTGCAGGGTGAAGGTACTTGGGTCTGCAGGGTGAAGGTGCTTGGTCTGCAGGGTGAAGGTGTTTGGGTCTGCAGGGTGAAGATGCTTGGTCTGCAGGGTGAAGGTGCTTGGGTCTGCAGGGTGAAGGTACTTGGGTCTGCAGGGTGAAGGTGCTTGGTCTGCAGGGTGAAGGTGCTTGTTCTGCAGGGCGAAGGTGCTTGGGTCTGCAGGGCGAAGGTGCTTGGGTCTGCAGGGTGAAGGTGCTTGGTCTGCAGATGAAGGTGCTTGGGTCTGCAGGGTGAAGGTGCTTGGGTCTGCAGGGTGAAGGTGCTTGGTCTGCAGCGTGAAGGTGCTTGGGTCTGCAGGGTGAAGGTACTTGGGTCTGCAGGGTGAAGGTGCTTGGGTCTGCAGGGTGAAGGTGCTTGGTCTGCAGGGTGAAGGTGCTTGGGTCTGCAGGGTGAAGGTGCTTGGGTCTGCAGGGTGAAGGTGCTTGGTCTGCAGCGCGAAGGTGCTTGGGTCTGCAGGGTGAAGGTGCTTGGGTCTGCAGGGTGAAGGTGCTTGGTCTGCAGCGCGAAGGTGCTTGGGTCTGCAGGGTGAAGGTGCTTGGGTCTGCAGGGCGAAGGTGCTTGGGTCTGCAGGGCGAAGGTGCTTGGGTCTGCAGGGTGAAGGTGCTTGGGTCTGCAGGGTGAAGGTGCTTGGGTCTGCAGGGTAAAGGTGCTTGGGTCTGCAGGGTGAAGGTGCTTGGGTCTGCAGGGTGAAGGTGCTTGGTCTGCAGGGTGAAGGTGCTTGGGTCTGCAGGGTGAAGGTGCTTGGTCTGCAGCGCGAAGGTGCTTGGGTCTGCAGGGTGAAGGTGCTTGGGTCTGCAGGGTGAAGGTGCTTGGGTCTGCAGGGTGAAGGTGCTTGGGTCTGCAGGGCGAAGGTGCTTGGGTCTGCAGGGTGAAGGTGCTTGGGTCTGCAGCGCGAAGGTGCTTGGGTCTGCAGGGTGAAGGTGCTTGGGTCTGCAGTGCAGAGCTGCTGAAGATGCAGTGATTGCTCCTTGCAGTCTCCCCACGTTGGGCACTTGTGCTTCTGCCTCAACCAGAACTAAAATGTCTTCTTTTAGATTTCTGTTAAATTCCTACATCTGTGATTTTTCTTATCCTTCTCTGTACAGAAATGAGACCTAATCAGAGTTTGTTGATCTGCAGTCATGGCCATTAACCCTGTTTGTGATATTTTTAGGCTCCATTTTGCTCACTGTTTATAAGTTTCCATCATTCCTGGCTCACAGAAATAGTTGGTTTCCCACATTTTTTTCCCCCTCCCTAAATACTTCTCCCCACAGTGACACATCCCAGCAGATGCTTTTCTGATGAAGCAGCACTTTCTGAGAGGTGAAATTGGAGCTGCTGACAAACCTCCTGCCAGCCTTTCTGATGAGTCAGAGAGGTGGTGGGAAGTCTCCTCAGCCAGGCTAGGCAGAACTCTGCCACAGGTATTGTTTTTACCTCTCAGAACTCAGATTTCTGATGTGTTTCATCTTCCCCCTCCCCACTTCTTCCCTTTCCATGCTTATTTTGGATGTGCCAAGATGCTGCTGTTGCATTTCAAGTTTGAGTAGCAGACTCAGGGGAGCCACCTCCTGCAAACAGCTTCCTTCAGTCCTAACTTGGAAGTTTAACTGCAGTGTTTCCACTGCTCTCTGGGTTTGTGCCACATGTTGCCTACTGCAGCTGCTGGTGGCTGGAGTGAGACCTACCCTGGCTTTTAGGCAAGTCCTCTTCACCCCAGGAGAGCACAGGGATGCAAACCTCTCCTGCTCAGTCATTTGGTGGAAGCTGTCACTGCTCTGAAGACACTGACAGCCTTTGGCTGTTATTTGTTCATGGTGGTTATGGTCGTTGGGGAATGAAGAATAGAATAGAAATAGAAATAGAAATAGAAATAGAAATAGAAATAGAAATAGAAATAGAAATAGAAATAGAAATAGAAATAGAAATAGAAATAGAAATAGGAATAGGAATAGGAATAGGAATAAGAATAGAATAGAATAGAATAGAATAGAATAGAATAGAATAGAATAGAATAGAATAGAATAGAATAGAATAGAACAGAACAGAACAGAATTGAACTGAATCGAATTAACCAGGTTGGAAGAGATCTTTGAGGTCACCAAGTCCAACCCATCATCCAACACTATCTAATCAACTAAACCATGGCACCAAGCACCCCATCCAGTCTCTTCCTAAACATCTCCAGTGATGGTGACTCCGCCACCTCCCGGGCAGCCCATTCCAATAAGAAGTCTGCTTCAGGCCTGGGTGGGCTGCAGACATGGCCTGGAAGCCCATCTCACCAGGAGGTGATGGAACCTGTCTCTGGTTCCCTGCCACTGCCCTGGTGACCCACAGAGATGACAGCTGGATACAGAACAACCACCACTGATCTGGCCCTTCAGCTGGGGGCAGGTGTGTGCTCTGGACAATCAGCTGCAAGCTCAGTTGGCTTCAGGAGCTGTGCAACCACAGCCAAACCCATGTCCCCCTCCATTGCTGCAAGCCAGCAGAGCCTTGTCCACTTCTGACCCAACCTTACTGTACGTTTGAGGAGTTGTTTTAAAGTAGCTGAGAAAATGTGGGACTTCTATGGCTTTCAATTGCTAAAAAATCATTGTCTGGTAATTTCCTCAAATAGCTCTGAGTGTGCTTGCTGGAAGAGGGAGTTTTGTTGGTTTATTCTTTTTTCCTCCCTGTGCTGTTAGAACACTGGAAGTGGAGCAGTTTTTGTTGTCACCTGAAATTGCTGGTCCTTGCAAAACAAAAAGCCCATCTCTGAGATGGGAGACGTGGAAGTAAACAACAATTTTTCACTTATCAATATCTGCATGGCAAGGAATCCCACTCCCAGAGAAGGTGAAATGTCCCTTGAAGGAGCCACGGGGATGTAAGTGCAGATAGACGTTCAACCTGGTGTGCAAGAGCTGTGATTACGCCACGAGGTAATACTGGAGATTTCAGCAATAACTTTCCCCCTTCCCAGCTCTTGGAAGAAATTGCCCCATTTCCAGCTAAGAAAAACTCACAGATATGGAGGGGAAAGTCTGACAGAATTGGGGATGTTGAGACTGGAGAAGGGCAGCCCCAGAGGGGATCTTCTCAATGCTCAACAAGAGCGGAAGGGCCTGTGGGGGGGTAAGAGGATGGGGCCAGACTCTTGCCAGTGTTGCCCAGGGACAAAGGGCAACAGGCAGAAGTTGGAACCCAGGAGGTTCCACTTGAAGATGAGGAGAAACTTCTTTGGTGTAAGGGTGTTTGAGCCCTGGAGCAGGCTGCTCAGAGAGATTGTAGGGCTTCCTGCTCTGGAGAAATTCCCAAACCACCTGGCCACTGTGATCCTGGGAAGGTGCTGTGGGTACTCCTGCTTTAACAAGGAGCTTGGGCTGGCTGATCTTCAGAGGTCCCTTCTAACCCCCACCGTGCTGGGGTTTGGGGATTGCTTATGACATCAAGTGACAGGATCACCTGCACAAAGCCAGGGTAGGATGGAGAGAGACAAGTTAGGAATACTTCTTAGAGGAAAAAAAAATCCTTACAGTGAAGGTGGTGAGACATTCTCACCCAGTGAAGTTGTGGATGCCCCCTTCCTGGAGGTGCTGAAAGCCAAGTTGGATGGGGTCTTGATTAACATGGGCTAGCAGGAGGTGTCCCTCCCCATTGCAGGGGGGTTGGAAATAGATGATCTTTAAGGCTGCTCTCAACACAAACCATTCTATGATTCTATGCTTCCATGCAAATGCATCCTCACAAAAGGAGATCTGCAAGGAACTGCCCACTTATTCCCAGGAAAAAGGATCCTTAGAAAAATACTTAAATAAAGATGAGGGAAAGAAATGAAAAGCCTCAAACTCTACAGAAAGGCTTTTATTTGGCTCTAATAGCAAGGATTTTCTTCCATCTAAACCTGAGGAGGTGCTTCTTTAATTTACTCGTGACAGAGCACTGGAGCAGGCTGCTCAGAGAAGCGGTGGAGCCTCCATCTCTGGAGAGATTCCAGACCCACCTGGATGTATTCCTGAGTGACCTTCTCTATGTGACCCTGCCTTGGCGGGGGGTTGGCCTGCAAGACCTCCAGAGGTCCTTTCCAGCCCCTACCCTTGTGTGACTGAAGATGAGGAAAAGGCTGAGGTCCTGAACACCTGCTTTGCTTCAATTTTTAACAGCAAGGCAGGAGGAGTTCAGGACGAGTGGCCTCCCGAGCTGGGTGATGGGGTCAGGAAGTAGTGTAATGCCCCAGAAATCCATGAGGAATCAGTTTGGGACCTGCTGAGCCACTTGGACACTCACAAGTCCATGGGGCCGGATGGGATCCATCCTAGGGTCCTGAGAGATCTGGCAGGTGAGCTGGCCAAGCCGCTCTCCATCATTTTCCTCCAGTCCTGGCTGATGGGTGAGGTTCCAGATGACTGGAAACTGGCCAGTGTGGTCCCCATCCACAAGAAGGGATGGATGGAGGAACCCGGAAACTATAGGCCAGTCAGCCTGACCTCAGTGCCAGGGAAAATGATGGAGCAGATTATCCTGGCGGCAGTCACTGCGCACCTGCAGGATGGCCAAGGGCTCAGGTCCAGCCAACATGGATTCAGGAAGGGCAGATCCTGCCTCTCCAACCTGATCTCCTTCTATGATCAGGTGACCCGCCTGGTGGATGTGGGGAGGCCTGTGGATGTGGTCTACCTGAACTTCAGCAAGGCCTTTGACACCGTCCCCCACAGCAAACTGCTGGCTGAGCTGTCAGCTCGTGGCTTGGGCAGCAGCACTCTGCGCTGGGTTGGGAACTGGCTGGAGGGCCGAGCCCAGAGAGTGGTGGTGAATGGTGCCACATCCAGCTGGCGGCCAGTCACCAGTGGCGTCCCCCAGGGATCAGTGCTGGGCCCCATCCTCTTTAATGTCTTCATTGATGATCTGGATGAGGGGATTGAGACAGTCATAAGCAGATTTGCAGATGACACCAAGGTGGGAGTAGATGTTGGTCAGTTAGAGGGCAGAAGGGCTCTGCAGAGGGACCTCGATTGGCTGGACAGATGGGCAGAGTCCAACAGGATGGCATTCAACAAGTCCAAGTGCCGGGTGCTGCACTTTGGCCACAACAACCCCATGCAGAGCTACAGGCTGGGGTCAGAGTGGCTGGAGAGCTCCCAAACAGAGAGGGACCTGGGGGTGCTGATTGACAGCTGCCTAAAGATGAGCCAGCAGTGTGCCCAGGTGGCCAAGAAGGCCAATGGCATCCTGGCCTGCATTAGGAATAGTGTGGCCAGCAGGAGCAGGGAGGTCATTGTGCCCCTCTGGACTTTGCATTGGTTACGCCACACCTTGACTCCTGTGTCCAGTTCTGGGCCCCTCAGTTTAGGAAGGACATTGAGACACTTGAATGTGTCCAGAGAAGGGCAACAAGGCTGGGGAGAGGCCTTGAGCACAAGCCCTATGAGGAGAGGCTGAGGGAGCTGGGATTATTTAGCCTGGAGAAGAGGAGGCTCAGGGGAGACCTCATTGCTGTCTACAACTACCTGAAAGGAGGTTGTAGCCGGGAAGGGGTTGGTCTCTTCTCCCAGGCAACCAGCAGCAGAACAAGAGGACACAGTCTCAAGCTGCACCAGGGGAAGTTTAGGCTGGAGGTGAGGAGAAAGTTCTTCACTGAGAGAGTCATTCGTCATTGGAATGTGCTGCCCAGGGAGGTGGTGGAGTCACTGTCCCTGGAGGTGTTCAAGAGGGGATTGGACTTGGCACTTGGTGCCATGGTCTGGTCATGAGTTCTGTGGTGACAGGTTGGACTCGATGATCTTTGAGGTCTTTTCCAACCTTGGTGACACTCTGATACTGTGATTCTGTGGTTACTTAAAAGGAAGAAGGGAAACAGGCTTCCTACATTTCCTGCATGGAGTTTAAGGGACAGGAGGACTCGCTGTGGACAGCACCATTTTTCAGCAGAAAAATAACGCTGCAGACAGTTAATTTCCAGCTATAAAGCGATACCCAGTGACACCGAATGAAACAGCTCTGCAATTACTCAGCTTTCTAACGATGCCCAGCACCGAAAACTATCACTGCATCTACTTACTGAAATGTAAAATTAAATGCTGCCAATTACGGGAGCTGCAGTCGCTGGTGTTCCTGCCCAGCGGAACTTCCAGCACTCCTCACTCCTTTCATCACTCCAAATTCATGCTCTGCAGTTTAATTTCCCTCTGCTCATCTGCAGGATTTATCTTCCTGGGGCTCCTCTCAGGCCAGGAGATGTTGTTGCCTCAGGAAATGTCATTTTGCCTGTCCCTGGGACTTCAAAAAGAGAATCTAGCAAATAACCACCAGAAATGTGTTCCAGGCTTCCTTTGACATGCAAGAGAAAGGAGCAATATTTAGTGTACTAAAACAAAAAGCTGTGTCCTCTTTTCCCTTCCCTTCCCTTCCCTTCCCTTCCCTTCCCTTCCCTTCCCTTCCCTTCCCTTCCCTTCCCTTCCCTTCCCTTCCCTTCCCTTCCCTTCCCTTCCCTTCCCTTCCCTTCCCTTCCCTTCCCTTCCCTTCCCTTCCCTTCCTTCCCTTCCCCCCTTCCCTTCCCTTCCCTTCCCTTCCCTTCCCTTCCCTTCCCTTCCCTTCCCTTCCCTTCCCTTCCCTTCCCTTCCCTTCCCTTCCCTTCCCTTCCCTTCCCTTCCCTTCCCTTCCCTTCTTTCCTGTACTATACTATACTATACTATACTATACTATACTATACTATACTATACTATACTATACTATCATAGAATCATGGAATTGCTTTGTTTGGAGAAGCCCTCTAAGATCATTGAGTCAGCCATCAACCCAACACCAACATGGCCATTAAACCATGCCCCTAAGTGCCATGTCCACACATTTCTTGAACACCTCCAGGGATGGTGACTCCACCACCTCCCTGGACAGCATGTTCCAACACCTGACCACTGTTGCAGGAAAGATTTTTTTTTCTCTTGTCTAACCAGAACCTCTCCTGGGGCAATTTTGGGCCATTTCCTTTTGCTCTATTGCTAAGGAGAGGAGACCAAACACACCCTTGGCTCCACCCTCCTGTCAGGGAGTTGTAGAGAGCAATGAGGTCTCCCCTCAGCTTCCTTTTCTCCAGGCTCAACAACCTCAGTCCCTCAGCTGCTCCTCACCAGACCTGTTCTCCAGACCCTTCCCCAGCTTTGTTGCCCTTCTCTGGATACATTCCAGCCCCTCAATGTCCTTTGTGGAGTGAGGGTTCCAAAACTGAACCCAGGATTCAAAGTGTGTCCTTACCAGCACGCAGTACAGAGGCATGATCACATCCCTACTCCTTCTGGCCACATTATTGCTAATCCAAGCCAGGTTGCTGGTGGCCTTCATGGCCACCTGGGCATACACTGGTTCATCCTCGCTGTCAACCAGCACCCCCAGGTCTTTCTCTGCTAGGCAGCTCTCCAGCCTCTCCAATCCTGGGGTGTTGATGGGGTGGTTGTGATTTTAAGGTCATTTACAACCTGGCAATTCTGTGATTCCATGAAAGGCCATGAAGCCACACTCCTGAATAAGTAAAACATCAGGATTTCCTGAAGAGGTTGCCCTCAAAGAAAGGTAAAAATGTCAGCATACAAAAAGTCATTAATTTCAGTAGTAAACCTCTTGAGGAACAAACTGCATTAGGAACTTCCTCGTGGATACTGGAATTGTATCAACTCTGGAAAGCCTAGGGAGAAATCCTTCCTTTATTACATTGATGAAAGATTTTATTTGGTAGTCTGAGCAACAGCATACTAACAGTGGGGGGCAAAAACTTGTTCTAGTCCACACTGGAAATGCCATGCTGGAGGTGATGGGGTGCAGGAAGCCCATGGTTAGCCACCTTATCCAGGCAATTCCCAACATCTTTCTCAAATGAAGGCAGCAAAGAGCTAATGCTGGTGGATTTAGCTTATAGAATCATAGAATCAATAAGGTTGTAAGAGACCTCAAAGATCAGCAAGTCCAACCTGCCACCCCAGACATCATGGCTACTAAACCATGGCACCAAGTGCCACATCCAATCCCCTCTTGAACACCTCCAGGGATGGGGACTCCACCACCTCCCTGGGCAGCACATTCCAATGGTTAACGACTCTCTCTGTGAAGAACTTTCTCCTCACCTCCAGCCTAAACTTCCCCTGGTGCAGCTTGAGACTGTGTCCTCTTGTTCTGCTGCTGGTTGCCTGAGAGAAGAGACCAACCCCTACCTGGCTACAACCTCCCTTCAGGGAGTTGTAGAGAGCAATGAGGTCTGCCCTGAGCCTCCTCTTCTCCAGGCTAAACAACCCCAGCTCCCTCAGCCTCTCCTCATAGGGCTTGTGCTCAAGGCCTCTCACCAGCCTCGTTGCCCTTTTCTGGACACATTCAAGTGTCTCGATGTCCTTCTTAAACTGAGGGGCCCAGAACTGGACACAGGACTCAAGGTGTGGCCTAACCAGTGCTGAGTACAGGGGCACAATGACCTCCCTGCTCCTGCTGTCCACACTATTCCTGATGCAGGCCAGGATGCGGTTGGCCTTCTTGGCCCCCTGGGCACACTGCTGGCTCATGTTCAGATGGCTGTCAATTAGCACCCCCAGGTCCCTTCCTGTTTGGCAGTTCTCCAGCCATGCCAACCCCAGTCTGTAGCTCTGCATGGGGTTTCTGTGGCCAAAGTGCTGCACCTGGCACTTGGACTTGTTGAATGCCATCCTGTTGGACTCTGCCCAAAGCTCAACAACCACTGATTGACCAACCAGCCCTGTGTAGGGTTCAGGAGGTGGGGCTTTACCCACAGCTCCACGGATATTTGCCTCATCCAGCAGCAGAGAGGATGTGAAACCCAGCAGATGAGAATCAGAGCTTCCCCCAAGGCTGGAAATAAAAGCAGAAAGACTGAAAAAAGCCCACAACCCAGCCAGGAACACATGTTCAAGTGAGACTCAATTACAAGTCTAACATCTTGGCTGGAGATGTTCAATTTTACAGTCCGGATCTGGAGACACTTGTAATAATTACCCAGCAGTTCAGGGAGAAGTCACGGCTCGCCTGGATGAATTATAGAGCAAGACTTGCTGTCCTGGATGTCACAGCTGTCACAGCACCCAACCAGGATGCTCCCTTCCCTGTGGACACACACAGTGCCCCTCAAGCTTTTCGTCTGTGTTCACTGCAGCGGTGTGAGGCCACGGGCAGTGCCAGGCAATGCAGATTATCTTGTGCTTTAGCAACGGCATCCTGGCCTGCATCAGGAACAGTGTGGCCAGCAGGAGCAGGGAGGTCATTCTGCCCCTGTACACTGCACTGGTTAGGCCACACCTCGAGTCCTGTGTCCAGTTCTGGGCCCCTCAGTTCAGGAAGGATGTTGAGTTGCTGGAGCATGTCTAGAGAAGGGCAACAAAGCTGGAGTGGGGTTTGGAACACAAGCCCTATGAGGAGAGACTGAGGGAGCTGGGGTTGCTTAGCCTGGAGAAGAGGAGACTCAGGGGTGACCTTCTTGCTCTCTACAACTACCTGAAGGGAGGTTGTAGACAGGCAGGGTCTGGTTCTCTTCTCCCAGGCATCCAGCACCAGAACAAGAGGACACAGTCTCAAGCTGTGCCAGGGGAGGTTTAGGCTGGAGGTTAGGAGGAAGTTCTACACAGAGAGAGTGATTGCCCATTGGAATGGGCCACCTGAGGAGGTGGTGGAGTCATCATCACTGGAGGTGTTCAGGAGGAGACTTGATGGGGTGCTTGGTGCCATGGTTTATTTGATTAGGTGGTGTTGGTTGATAGGTTGGACACTATGATCTTGAAGGTCTCTTTCAACCTGGTTTATTCTATTTCACAGAGATTTCTGAAGCTGTTGAAGGTAGGGGGCATGACTGTGCTCCTCTGGAGCAGAACTTGAGGAGAAGCTGTGCACAGCATGGCTGGTGTTCATGGAATCATAGAGTCATGGAATGGTTTGGGCTGGACCAGACCTAAAAGCTCACGCAGTCCAACCCCACTGCAGTCAGGAGTGACATCTGCAACTACAGATTGCTTAGAGCCCCAGACAACATGATCTGGGATGCTTCCAGTGATGGGGCATCCCCCACCTCTCTGGGCAACTTGGGGCAGGCCCTCACCACCTGGAGTGTCAAAAATTTCTCCCTTCTCTCCAGTCTCAGTCTCCCTCTTCTAGCTCAAACCATCACCCCTTGTCCTGTCACAAAAGGCCCTGCTCAAAAGTCTCCATCTTTCTGCTTGGTCCCCTTGAAGCACTGAATGGCCACAAGAATGTCTCCCTGGAGCCTTCCCTTCTCCAGACTGAGCAACCCCAACTCTCTCAGCCTGGCCACACAGCAGAGGGCTTCCAGCCCTCCCACCATTTCTGTGGCCTCCTTTAGGCCTTCTCCATCAGGTTCATGTCTCTTCAGTGCTGAAGGCTCCAGAGCTGGAGTAGGGCTGAGCTTCATTCTGGTGGGAAGAGACTCAATGGTCTCCTGGGGTACATGAAGAAAAGTGTGGCCAGCAGGTCAAGGGAAGTTCTTCTCCTTCTCTACTATTCCTCACTGAGGCCACAGCTGGGGACCCTGGGTCCAGTTTTGGGCTCCCAGTTCAAGAGAGACAGGCAGCTAGTGGAGACAGTCCGGTGAAGGCTGGGAAGATGCTGAGGGGCCTGGAGCATCTCTGTAAGGATGAAAGCTTGAGAGACCTGGGGCTGTTGAGCCTGGAGAAGAGCAGGCTGAGACAGGATGTTGTCAATGCTCAGCAAGAGCTAAAGGACCCATGGAGGGAAGAGGATGGGGCCAGATCCTTTTCATTGGTTCCTGGCGACAGGACAAGGGTCAATGGGCACAAACTGTAAACCAGAAGCTTAAGCAGTGGGCTTGGGCTGGATGACCTTCAGAGGTTCCTTCCCAAGCCTACTGTCCTGGATCCTGGGATCCTGTGAGTTCTGTCTGCTCAGGGGAATCACCCCTAATGGTGCTGTTCCAAGTGCATGTGGCGGTGCAGGAGCCCTTTGTTTATGTTGCTGTCATGAACCTGCCTCAGGAACATGCTGTCACCCTGCTAGTCTTCCCCTATGAGATGCAGGCAGTGCAGATATTAGTAGCACCAGGCTCTGCTCCTTTCCCTGCAGATGCCTTCCTCTCTTATCTTTAATGAATTCCCTGCAAAATTAAACAGCTGGGAGCTCACTCTCTTGAGCAGAGCTCAGAATGCTCTCCTCGTGTCACCCTTGTGCAGCTGGAGCACATGAGGCTCTTAGGTAGCTGAAAGTGCAGCCAAACAGGGAATGCATCTTTATTCTGGGCAGCAGCCCAAGGCTGCTGTCTCCCTCACCTTCCCATTGCCTTAGAAAGATGGAAGATCAGGGAGCACCACCGAGAAAAAAGACCCAAACCGCTTGGGAAGTGATGGATGATCCTCATCAGGTCAGGAAACATCCAAACCGCTTTGGCCTTGTCCAAAGAATCACAGACTCACAGAATCCCAGACTGGTGGGGGTTGGAAGGGACCTCATGAAAGACATCAGTTCCAGAAGTCATAAGGGACATTAACTTTAGAAGTCATGAGGGACATCAATTCCAGAAGCATGTATTCCAGGTTTTCTGTGGCTCAGAGTCAACAAGATGGTGTTGACACACAGAGTGGATGGACATTGCCCTCCTGGCACTCTCTATGAAGACTCTGAGACTGGTTTGATGTGCTAAGTTTTACTTCTCCAAAGATACACTACAGCCCCCACTGTCACTCCCCAGGAGGAGTGATTTCAAGTGCCAGTTCAGCTGGGGCTCACCTGGTTTGACCTGTGAACACTACAGCAGCAGAAGCAACACCCTGAAGATGAGTGAAAGCTCCAGAGATGGGTCTTGCACAGCTTTCTGTGTCTAAAACCTTCAGATTAGGTAATGGAGGAGAAGACACTGAGTGGATTATTTCCAGAGAACAGGAACTAAGAGTCCTTTCCTGTAAATGACATCAGGGATCTGTGTCATGCTGTGTGCACCATAACATGAAGAGACACTTGTGCTCCTGTGATGGAGCACATGATACCCAGGCTTGCTGGAAAGTGTGTGGAGCTCTGATGTGGCGCTGAGACAAGCTACTGGTCTTCCCTGCTCTGCACAACTGGAGATGAATGGTTTGGTGAGCACATTGAGAGCATCTCCTTCCCTAGAGACTTTCAAGACCCATCTGAATGTGTTCCTGTGTAACCTGCCCGAGGTGATCCTGCTTCAGCATGGGGGTTGGACTCAGTGGTCTTCATAAGTCCCTTCCAAACCCTACCAATGATCTTCATTGAGTCCAACCCCTACCATTCTATGATTCATTGGTCCAGCTGCAAAATGTGGCACTGAGAAGCAGCAGGACCTCACTTAAGATCTGAGAGTCTGTCTCCCTCTGGGCAACGTGGGTCCTGGTATGGCTGTAAGAATGAATCTCTTGGGTTTGGGAGTCACTCAGTGACCCTGCACCTGAAGATCTGGTCCAACGTATGGTGGCACAACAAGAACATGTAACTTCTCATAGAAGATATAAACTATGCAAAGAAAAAGAGATTTTGAGAAAACTGAGTCCTTTGGAAGGACCATGTGGTGGTCCTTGGTTTACATTTCTAAGTGGAGAGACTTCAATCAAGGCAGGTATGTGAGAGGGAGGATGCTTCTGAGGGAGCTGGGGTTGCTTAGCCCGGAGAAGAAGAGGCTCAGGGGAGACCTTATTGCTCTCTACAATTACCTGAAGGGAGGCTGTAGCCAGGTGGGGGTTGGTCTCTTCTCCCATGCAACCAGCACTAGAACAAGAGGACACAGTCTCAGGCTGCACCAGGGGAGGTTTAGGCTGGACGTTAGGAAGAAGTTCTTCACAGAAAGAGAGATTGGCCATTGGAATGGGCTGCCCAGGGAGGTGGTGGAGTCACCATCACTGGAGGTGTTTAGGAAGAGACTGGATGGGGTGCTTGGTGCCATGCTTTAGTTGGTTAGATAGTGTTGGGTGATAGGTTGGACTGAATGATCTCAAAGGTCTTTTCCAACCTGGTTAATTCAATTCAATTCAATTCAATTCAATTCAATTCAATTCAATTCAATTCTATTCTATTCTATTCTATTCTATTCTATTCTATTCTATTCTATTCTATTCTATTCTATTCTATTCTATTCTATTCTATTCTATTCACCTGGGTCCTGTCAAAGCCTTGTTCCTGGTCACTCTGAAGTATTTTGCCTGCAGCTCTTCATAAAAGCACTTCTGCTGCTGTCTGGGGCTAAATAATGGTCCAGGTGAAGCTGCCAAGGAAGTCCTGACTGGGTGCTGCTCAGGCCATTCAACTCATGTGCCCTCGAGAAAGATCTTGCAGAGATTTTGTAGTGCTGGAAACCAGTGTACTAGTTTGGACTACGATAGAGGTGGTTTCCTTCCCAGTATCCAGTTCAGTTCTGTGCTCTGGAAAGAGCCCTGGTGACACAGAGACCTGCTGGTTACTGTGCTGAGCCAGGGGCTGCTCTGCTCATCACCTGCCCATGAGCAAGCAGCTTGGGGGTACACAGCGAGCTGGGAGGGGGCTGGGACTGCTGACTTGATGAATGTCCCAGACAACAGGACACCATGCTCAGCAATAAAATTGGGGATGGGAGAGGAAGAGTGGAGGTTTGGAGTGATCCCAGAATCCCAGCAGGTTGAAAGTGACCTCTGAAGATCATCCAGTCCAACACCCCTGTGAAGCAGGGTCACCCACAGCAGCTGGATCACAATGGCCAGGTGGCACTGGGAGCTGTCCAGAGAAGGAGACTCTACAACCTCTCTGGGCAGCCTGCTCCAGGCCTCCAGCACCCTCACAACAAACAAGGTTCTTTCCTGCAGATGAAACCTCCTGGCTTCCAGTTTGTGCCTGTTTCACCTTGTCCTGCCACTTGACACCACTGAGAAGAGTCTGGCCCAATCCTCTTACCTTCCACCCTGTAGCTGTTGTTGAGCAAAGAGAAGCTCCCCTCTGGGGCTGTTTTTCTCCAGGCTCAAGAGCCCAAGCACCTTTGTAGCCTCCCCTGGACTCTCTCCAGTAGTTCCTTGTTTCTCTTGAACTGTGGAACCCAGAACTGGCCTCAGAACTGGCCTCAGTGGGGCAGAGTAGAGCTGGAGAAGAACCTCCCAAATAATGACATTTGTCTTCCAAAAGTCATTGTCACACCTGATGAAACCATGTTGTCCTGGGGGTGGCTGAGCTCCTGTCTCCGTGGGAAGCAGGGGATGAACCCCTGGTTTTGCTTCACCTGTCCATCTGTCCTCAGCTGGGATTTTTTTCCTCTGACCCTCTCCCCATCCTGCTGCAGGTGACATGCAAACAGCCTGGTGGACCCTGGATTTGGACTTTGTGCTTGCCCAGGGCTGGGTTTGCAGCTGCCTTGGCTGTGAGGATGCTGCTTACTCAACAGTGCTGCGGGAGAAGACTGGCAGAGCGGGAGACAAAGAGCAGCCTGCAGAGGAGTGTTACCTGTCTGCCTTTAATCAGACAATTTATTGCCTTTTAATTGCTCAGTGATGCAACGTGGTGTGCTCAGGGAGATGATTACCATCTAATTGTTCCATTTGTCTGATAAAACCTCGTTATCATTTTAATTACACTTATGAAAATCCTTGTTTGTGTCTGTCTTCATTCTTGCGCAACAGATCGTGGCGGCAGACCTCCTCTCAGTGCCTCCAGAGGGCCGGATCTCCCGAGCAGCGTGTGAGAGCAAACGCTCAGTTCCACCTGGTGTGTGCCCCTGACTCAGGCAGACCTTCAGGCAGCACATCATTTAACAAGAGCTTGGGGTGGACTTCCCCTGGTGGTACAAAATCTGCAGGTGGGAGAAGCGTAGTGAAAGCAGCCTGGAGGAGTTGGTCAACAGCCTGCTGAATAGGAGCCAGCATGTGCCCAGGTGGACAAGCAGGCCACCAGCAACCTGGTCTGGATCAATAATGATGTGGCCAACAGGACCAGGGCAGGGATTGTCCTCCTGTACTCAGCACTGGTGAGGCCACACCTCAAATTCTGAGTTTCTGGGGCCTCTCACTCCAGGAAGGTGGAGTATGTCCAGTATCACAGTATCTCCAAGGTTGGAAGAGACCTCAAAGATCAAGTCCAACCTGTCACCACAGACCTCATGACTAGACCATGGCACCAAGTGCCACGTCCAATCCCCTCTTGAACACCTCCAGGGATGGTGATTCCACCACCTCCCTGGGCAGCACATTCCAACAACGAATGACTCTCTCAGTGAAGAACTTCCTCTTCACCTCCAGCCTAAACTTCTCCTGGCACAGCTTGAGACTGTGTCCTCTTGTTCTGCTGCTGGTTGCTAGAGAGAAGAGATCAACCTCTTCCCGGCTACAACCACCTTTCAGGTAGTTGTAGAGAGCAATGAGGTCAACCGAGAGCCTGATCAAGTATCTGGATGACAGGTCTGCTGAGGAGCAGCTGAGAGAACAGGGCTTGTTGAGCCTGGAGAAAATGAGTCTGAGGGGAGACCTTCTGGCTCTCTACAACTCCCTGAAAGGAGGCTAGAGCCAGGTGGCAGTTGGTCTCTTCTCCCAAGGAAAAAGTGATAAGATGAAAAGAAACATCCTTAGGTTGCCCCAAGGGAGTCTGAGGTTGGACATGAGGAACAATTTCTTCCCCTTGAGGGTGGGTTGTCCAGGCCCAGCCCAGGCTGCCCAGGGCAGTGGTGTAGTCTGCATCCTTAGAGGGGTTTCAAAGCCATGTAGATGTGGTGCTGAGGGACATGGCTTATTGGTGACCTGGCAGTGCTGGCTTAATGGGGGGACTGAATGATCTTGGAGGTCTTCTCCAGCCAAAATGATTCTGTGGTTCTGTGGTTCTGTGACTGCCTTTGCAGGATGATGCAGTGATGGGAAGCAGAGCAAGGCTGGTCCCCATCCCTGAGAAAGTGCCCAATGACTCCATGTCACAGGCCAAATGACTGGCATGGAAAGCACATCTGACCATGGGCTCATGGAATTCTTAGCAACTCCCTCCCTGTTCTCATATGACCTCCTAGTGCCTCATCCCAGGGAATGACTTTATGCGTGATGCTCATCAGTACGGCTGCGACTTGAGGTTCTGCAGGGGAAAATAAAAGAGAAAGAGAGGTAAAAAAGAAAAAGAAAGATAATTATCTTTCCTGCTAATTAAAAGGACTGTAATTTAGAAATTAACATCTGTATCCCACAAAAGAACTTCTCCACACAGAAGTTCCATCAGCCAGATCAAAACTCAACACATGTGAACAAACCCAGCTTAGTGCTTTAATCCTCTGGGAGGCTGCACCACAGCCTCTCAAAGGAGTCACCGGAGGAGAGACTTGTTATCATCAGGGGAACATCTCTCTGTGTTCCTTCTGCTGTCCCTCCTTAACTCCTGCAGCTGTGCCCTCCACAATCTGACTCCTTATCTTGCTCTTTAAGCAGGGGGTTGGATTGGATGATTCCCGGAGGTGCCTTCCCTTATCGCTGCATGATTCTGTGATTCTGCAACTTAAACAAAAGGGAAAGTTTCAGAAGAAGATTTCACATCCTCCCATCAGGAGGATAGGACCAGGCATTTTTCAGTAGTGCCCAGTGACAGGAAAAGGGACACCGGGCACAAACTGAACATAAGGAGTTTCCTCTAAAAATGAGGAGGAACCTCTTTAATCTAAGGATGACAGAGCCCTGGAGCAGGCTACCCAGAGAGGTGGTGGATTCTATCTCTGGAGACACTGAAATACCACCTGGACAGGTTTCTGTGTGACCTTCACTAGGTTAACCTGCCTTGGCAGGGGTGTTGGACTGAATGATTTCCAGAGATCCCTTCCAACCCTTATAATTCTGTGATTCTATGATTTAAACAAAAGGGAAAGATTGGGAAGAAGATTCCATAGTCCATTCATCTGATGGCAGCACCCAACATGTGTCACTCATGTCCCTCCAGGCCCTGGCAGTGTCACATGCATCCCAAATCATGTTGGGGCATTTCATCACCTTTACAAACAGAGAGTTGTCCTGAGAGTGTCACATACATCCCAAATCATGTTGGGGTGTTTCACCACCTTTACAAACAGAGAGTTGCCCTGGCAGTGTAACATACATCCCAAATCATGTTGGGGTGTTTCACCACCTTTGCAAACAGAGAGTTGCCCTGGCAGTGTTACATACATCCCAAATCATGTTGGGGTGTTTCACCACCTTTACAGAGAGTTGCCTTGACAGGACAAGGGACAATGGGTGCAAACTGAACATCACAGTATCACAGTATCACAGTATTACCAAGGTTGGAAGAGACCTCGAAGATCATCGAGTCCAACCTGTAACCACAAACCTCACGACTAGACCATGGCACCAAGTGCCACATCCAGTCCCCTCTTGAACGCCTCCAGGGACGGCAACTCAACCATCTCCCCGGGCAGCCCATTCCAATGACGAATCACTCTCTCGGTGAAGAACTTTCTCCTCACCTCCAGCCTAAACTTCCCCTGGTGCAGCTTGAGACTGTGTCCTCTTGTTCTGCTGCTGGTTGCCTGAGAGAAGAGACCAACCCCTACCTGGCTACAACCACCTTTCAGGTAGTTGTAGAGAGCAATGAGGTCTCCCTGAGCCTCCTCTTCTCCAGGCTAAACAACCCCAGCTCCCTCAGCCTCTCCTCATAGGGCTTGTGCTCAAGGCCTCTCCCCAGCCTTGTTGCCCTTCTCTGGACACGTTCAAGTGTCTCAATGTCCTTCTTAAACTGAGGGGCCCAGAACTGGACACAGGACTCAAGGTGCGGCCTAACCAAAGCAGAGTCCAGGGGCACAATGACCTCCCTGCTCCTGCTGGCCACACTATTCCTGATGCAGGCCAGGATGCGGTTGGCCTTCTTGGCCCCCTGGGCACACTGCTGGCTCATGTTCAGGCAGCTGTCGATCAGCACTCCCATAAGGAGGTCCCTCTAAAAATGAGGATGAACCACTTTAATCTAAGGATGACAGAGCCCTGGAGCAGGCTACCCAGAGAGCCGGTGGATTCTATCTCTGGAGACACTGAAAAACCACCTGGACAGGTCACATACATCCCAAAACGTGTTGGGGTGTTTCACCACCTTTACAAATAGAGAGTTCTCCTGTGTCAAGCCTGAATCTTTTCTCCTGGAGCACAGAGAAGCAGAGAAATTCTGCCTGGCCCCAGTGCAGATGTCCAAGATGAGAAGTAGGCATTTTAAATTCCATGGCAGTCTCAGGTCTCCAGCACAATCTCAGGTGTGTTTGAAAACTGCTCTTCACAAAACATTTATCTTGGAGACTTAGAGTTTGCCATCTTGGTTTGGGCTTTTCTTTCCTTCTTTCTTTCTTTCTTTTTCTTGTTTTGCATCTGTCAGAACTTGTCTTTGATAGAAAACAGGCCCCCAAAAAAGCAGCAGCTGCTGTCTGCAAGGTATTTCTCTGGATTTGCAAACAGGCTGTTGAGGGCTTTTGAGATCTTGGAGGATGCCCATCAGTGGCGTTTCAAAGCTAGTTGTTGCACCACTTGGTATGAACAAGGCCTAAGTGGATTTATTTCTCTGCTCTTCCAGCTAGGTACAAACAATTACTCACACACTGTACTTTTCCCATCTGCTCAAAGCCCTTCTAGGATCTGACACAGCTAACCCTGTGCAGAGGCATGGCTAGACCTCTCCTAGACAGTCACTGCTGATGCATTTCTCATCTTCACCATGGCATGGTTCCTACAGGAGTTGGAAAATAGAATCATAGAATCAATAAGGTTGGAAAAAGCCCCAAAGATCATCAAGTCCAACCTGTCACCACAGACCTCATGACTACTAAACCATGGCACCAAGTGCCACATCCAATCCCCTCTTGAACACCTCCAGGGATGGTGACTCCACCACCTCCATGGGCAGCACATTCCAATGGCTAACAGCTCTCTCTGTGAAGAACTTTCTCCTCAATAAGGTGGGGAGTGGGTTGTGTTTCCCAAAGCCATGAGGACCTCCAGTGAGAAGTGATTTGGATTTGGTAAAGGTATGACTTGCAACAGGTCTCCCTGGGAGGTTCTTGAGTCTCCATCTCTGGAGGTGTTCAGGAAGTATGTGGTCATGGCACTTTGGGACATGGTTTGATGGCCATTGGGGTGTTAGGTTAGCAGTTAGTCTCAATGATCCTAGAGGGCTTTTCCAGCTGAAACAATTCCATGATTCTAGAAATATGTCTTCTGCCAGAGAAGTCTCTGTGCTTCAGCCACTCACATCACTCACTTCATGCTCCTTCATCCACCTTCCAACCCACCCCACTGCCCTGCTCTGTAGCCCCCCATTTTTTCTCTTGATGTGCCAGCTTTGTTTACTTGTGAAGCTGCAACCACACTTTTATGGAGCTTGCCAACAAATTCCTAGGCGAGGGAAGTGGTGTCTGGAGGGCCCAGTGGTGTCCTCTAATTAGTTTCTCTAATTTTCTACCTGCAAAGCCAAATGGGCTCAGAAGAGCAGAGGAGAATCTCCAAAAGCTAAACATTTCACAGAATCACAGAAAGCATTGGGCTGGAAGGGACCCTCGAAGGTCTTCTTGTCCAACCACCCTGTGGTGTGCAGGGACAGCTAGGTCAGGTTGCTCAATGCCCCATCAAGTATGACTTTGAATGTCTTAAGGGAGCTCATTTCTGCCATACTTAGCCTTCCCTTTCCTCTTGCATTTCCTCTCTTTCCTCTCCCCTTTCCTCTTGCATATCCTCTCTTTCCTCTTCCATTTGTCTTCCCTTTCCTGTTCTCTTCTCTTTCCTGTTCTCTTCTCTTTCCTCTTCCCTTCCTTCTTCCCTTCTCTCTTCCCTTTCCTCTTCTCTTTGCTCTACTCTTCCTTCTTCCCTTCCCTGTTCCCCTTCCCCTTCCTTTTCCCTTCCCCTTTTCTCTTCCCTTTCTCCCTCTCTTCTGATTCTCATGCTTTCTTTTCTAATCCCATGCTCAGAGGCAGCCCCTGGGCACTGTGCTGGAGTTCACACTCTTTTAATTTCCACGCTGCTCTGACGCCATCAGGATAAGAAGGCTTAATTTTTCCAACCCATTTGACATCTCGTGGCCACTGAAGAGCCTGGATCCAGCATCTGCTGGGCCAGTGCCAGCTGTGGCTGCTCAGGCAGCCAACTTAAAGGTGCTCCAAGGACCAGCCAGCATTAACATCTGATGGGCAGGCAACAGTAAATCCTCAGAAGAAGGCACAGGCAAGAGCAGAGACACATGAATGCTGAAATATGTACAGGCAGGATTTTTCTCAGAAGACATTTAGACTTTTTTTCCCCTTCTGTACTGATGTAGAAATGAGGATTACAAAGAAATCTGTAAGAATATTACAACCTGCTCTAGGTGAAGCTACCTTAGATGACATCCAGAGGTCCCTTCCAACACCCTCTCCCCCTTTCCCCCCCCCCTTCTGTGACTGTGATACAAATGTTTTTGAATTGTCTTTCTTATAAAACATCATCTTTAGGCATTCTCCCAACATTACCTATGTGAATTCCCACAGGGAAGGCAGCAAAAGGCGGGCACGCTCCACTGGAAGTCACTAAGAGGAGCCAGACAGAAAGGGACCTGGGGCTACTGATTGACAGCTGCCTGAACATGAGCCAGCAGTGTGCCCAGGTGGCCAAGAAGGACAGTGACATCCTGGCTTGCATCAGAAATAGTGTGGCCAGCAGGAGCAGGGAAGTCATTGTGCCCCTGTGCACTGCTTAGGCCACACCTTGAGTCCTATGTCCAGTTCTGGGCCCCTCAATTCAAGAAGGACATCTAGACACTTGAACTTGTGGCACTTGGTGCCATGGTTTAGTCATGAGGTCTGTGGTGACAGACTGGACTTGATGATCTTTGAGGTCTCTTCCAACCTTGGTGATTCTGTGTGATTCTGTGTCCAGAGAAGGGCAACGAGGCTGGGGAGAGGCCTTGAGCACAAGCCCTATGAGGAGAGGCTGAGGGAGCTGGGGTTGTTTAGCCTGGAGAAGAGGAGGCTCAGGGCAGACCTTATTGCTGTCTACAACTACCTGAAGGGAGGGTGTAGCCAGGTGGGGGTTGGTCTCCTCTCCCAGGCAACCAGCAGCAGAACAAGAGGACACAGTCTCAAGCTGCACCAGGGGAAGTTTAGGCTGGAGGTGAGGAGAAAGTTCTTCACTGAGAGAATTGTTAGCCATTGGAATGTGCTGCCCAGGGAGGTGGTGGAGTCACTGTCCCTGGAGGTGTTCAAGAGGGGACTGGACGTGGCACTTGGTGCCATGGTTTAGTAGTCATGAGGTCTGTGGTGACAGGTTGGACCTGATGACCTCTGAGGTCTCTTCCAACCTTATTGATTCTATGATTCTGTGATTCTATTCTAAGAGTGAGATCAGAGGTTTTGCTGAGGATCAAGCTTCTCAACTCCAGAGTGTGGTTGCTTCTCACTTCTTATAAAGGACATCTTGGGTCTCATGTTGCATGGTGCTAGCATGCTGTTGAGCTTGATGAGTGCAGCTGGTCAGTGTAATTGGTTTGTCCTACTCTTCTTTACCCATAATGGCCTCATCATCTCTCACCAGCCACTGTCCTTTGGCGATTTCAGCTGCCGACCCATAGAGGTTGGTGAAGGGTCTGGAGAACTAGTCTTGTGATGAACAGCTGAGGGAACTGTGGTAATTCAAGATGGAGAAAAGGAGCCTGAAAGAAGACCTTCTGGCTCTCCACAATTCCCTTGAAGGTGGTTGGAGGGAGGTGGGGATAGGTCTCTTCTCCCACAGAACAAGTGTTAGAAAAAGAGGAAATGGCCTCTAGTTGCACCAGAAGAGGTTCAGGTTGGACATGAGGAGCAATTTCTTCCCTTGAGCATTATCAAGGCCTGCCCCAGGCTGCCCAAAGCAGTGGTGAAGTCCCCTGGAGGGGTTTCAAGGTCATGTAGTAGACGCAGTGCTGAGTGACATGGTTTAGTGGTGCCCTGCATTGCTGGGTTAATGGTTGGACTCAATGATCTCAAAGGTCTCCTCCAAACGAAACAGTTCTCTGATTCTCTGCCTCACTGCCAGACCACCTGAGCCTTCACGGGAGGCATCCCTGAGGGTCAGTGGTGGTGAGCTTCACACCTGTAAGCTGCTGCTTGCCTGCTCTGTGCCCTCAGTTCAGACAGCTTCATTTCCTGACACAGCCACTGGAGCAGCACAGACTTTCTGCTTGCTAAATCATTTTCTCTTCCCCAAGTGTGTGACCTTAGGATCCCTGTCTTGGTTTTATTTATGAATGTTGGGAAGGGAAGAGATGCTCTCTGAAAACACCTGGGGCACTCATAGGGTACATGGCAACCTGGAGTAACTCGCAGTGATCTGATTTTTGATATCAATGTATAGACAGAGAGGCTATCGCTCAGCCCTGGGTATGAAAGCGGAAATTAAGTTCTCATTCCCAGTATCAGGTGATAGAAGGAGAGCAGATGGCCAGAAATTGTGTCAGGGGAGGTTTAGGTTGGACATGAGGAAAAAGTTCTTTCATGCAACGTGGTTGTCAGGCATTGGAATAGGTTGTCCAGGAAGGTGGAGAAGTCACTGTCCCTGGATGTGCTCATGAAAGGTGTAGACATGGCACACGGGGACACGGTTTAACAGCTATGGTGGTGCTGGGTTGATGGTCAGACTTCACAGTATCACCAAGGTTGGAAGAGACCTCAAAGATCATCAAGTCCAACCTGTCACCACAGACCTCATGACTAGACCAGGGCACCAAGTGCCATGTCCAATCCCCTCCTGAACACCTCCAGGGATGGGGACTCCACCACCTCCCTGGGCAGCACATTCCAATGGTGAATGACTCTCTCAGTGAAGAACTTTCTCCTCACCTCCAGCCTAAACCTTCCCTGGTACAGCTTGAGACTGTGTCCTCTTGTTCTGGTGCTGGTTGCCTGGGAGAAGAGACCAACCCCTTCCTGGCTACAACGACCTTTCAAGTAGTTGTAGAGAGCAATGAGGTCTCCCCTGAGCCTCCTCTTCTCCAGGCTAAGCAACCCCAGCTCCCTCAGCCTCTCCTCATAGGGCTTGTACTCAAGGCCTCTCCCCGGCCTCGTTGCCCTTCTCTGGACACCTTCAAGTGTCTCGATGTCCTTCCTAAGCTGAGGGGCCCAGAACTGGACACAGGACTCGAGGTGTGGCCTAACCAAAGCAGAGTCCAGGGGCACAATGACTTCCCTGCTCCTGCTGGCCACACTATTCTTAATGCAGGCCAGGATGCCATTGGCCTTCTTGGCCACCTGGGCACACTGCTGAACTTGATGATCTTTGAAGGATTTTCCAACCAAAACAATTCTGTGATTCTCTGATTCTATGCTGCTGTCACCCAGGCAAAGGCAGCCAGTCTCACCCACAAGCATTGACACTGATCCACACTCTCCCATCAAGTTACAATCATAGAATCACAGAATTGTTTTGGTTGGAAACGGCTTCCAAGATCATCGAGTCCAAACACTGATCTAACAGGGCCATGGCAATCAAGCCACGTCCCCAAGTGCCATGTCCATACGTTTCTTGAACACCTCCAGGGATGGTGACCCAATCACCTCCCTGGGCAGCCTGTTCTAATGCCTGTGCTGGATACAGATGTCTGATGAAGACAAGTAAACTTGATACATTTTTGGACCAGGAATGGAAATGATGCTTGGAAAAGAATGATCAAAGCCTGGGCTGTGTTGCTGCAGGGGATGACAAGCTGTGTTCTCAGTGCCAAGACAGCACTTAGGAGAGCACTTGTATCACTGAAGGACTCCAACAGGAGAATAGCTAGGGTTGGGATCATGACAAGTCTTAGTGTCAGAATGCTTTCATCCTAAAGCTATGGTCAGCGAGAGCACTTATGGCTACAACTGGGACTATGCTAGATGGTCTTCAAGAAGAGATTGCTTGCTGTTTCACCCCCAAAAATCATTAGTACTCATTTCCTTGAAGCAGAGGCCCCTTAATGTCACTACTTTCCTGCTTGCAAAAAGTCTCATCAAGATCATGGGTGAACATGGCATGATAGGGAGAGACATGGAACTACTAGATAGAGCTGGTGGAGGCTCCAAAGATGCTGAGGGGGCTGGAGAATCTCTGTGAGGAGGAAAGGCTGAGAGACCTGGATCTGTTGAGCCTGGGGAAGAGCATCTTGAGATGGGGTCTTCTCCATGCTTACCAAAAGCTAAAGGACCTGTGGGGTGCAAGGGGATGGGTACAGACTCTTTTCAGTGGTACCCAGCAACAGGAAAAAAGGCAACAGGCACAAACCCAGGAGGTTCCATCTGAACATGAGGAGAAACTTGTTTGTTGTGAGGGTGCTGGAGGCCTGGATCAGGCTGCCCAGAGAGGTTGTGGAACCTTCTTCTCTGGAGAGCTTCCACACCCACCTGGCCATTGTAATGCCAGGCAAGCTGCTGTGGATGCCCCTGCTTAAGCAGAGATGTGGAAGTAGGTGATTTCCAGAGGTCCCTTCCTACCCCCACCATGCTGGGCAATCCAGCAATTCATTGTGGCCTGTCACTGCTATGATTGATCAGTTATTTCTCATTTGTATGGATTTATGTACAGTATTCAGCCATTGTGGCTCTAGCTGATACCTCTTCTCCTCGTCAAGGGGTTGAGCCCACCATAGATTCATAGATTCACAGAATGGTTTGGGTTGGAAGGGACCTTAAAGATCATCTAGTTCCAACCCCCTGTAATGGGCAGGGACACCTCCTGCTAGACCAGGTTGCTCATGGCCTCAAAAATATTTCTCATGACACTATCCAAAAATGAATCAGTAGGACCAGAAGAACTTGGCTGAGCTGGAAGTCTGAGCCCTGCCAGGAGCAGGCGCATGTGCAGTGAACCTGCTCCTGCAGGAGCCTTCTGCTCCTCAAGCTGCCACTCCTCATCAACACCGATGTTGAGCAGCAATGAAAAATGAAAAGGGTTCCCTCCCACCATGGCTGTTTTTATCTCATGGAAATGCTCTGGTTTAATCTGTCTTGATATCCACTGCGCTTCTGTGGAGAGGAAACACCTTTTGGGAAGAAGGGAAGTTCTGTTCCTTTCCAGAAATAGACCAAGGTCAACAGAAGTGCTGAGGACTCCTCTGATGTTCCTTGCCACCAGGATATTGCCATCCCCAGTGCAAAACTCATGATGTTGTGGTCCTGGTGCTTTTCTCCCTTGAAGCTCTGCAGCTCTTTCACATCTAGGGGCATGAGTGATGTTGGACTTCTGAGAGAATGTGACCAACAAGACTACCTTTAGAGAGCACTTATGAGAGCTTCAAAGCTTCAGGAAAGCAGCTTGGGGTTTTTTTACTTAGCTTTATTTTCTTCACTTCTCTCTTCAGTCTCTGAATTCATCGCTGCACCTTGTGTCACAGCAGAGCGTGCCACCAGCAGACTGCTTTGGGTGCTGCGCTGCACTTGCCTCTAAGGCATGAGCTCTTCAAAACTCACCAGATGTGGGGACAGTCCATGTCACAGTGCAGCAGCCAAGTACCCCATCCTCTTCAATGTCTTCATGGATGATCTGGATGAGGGGATTGAGACAGTCATCAACAAATTTGCAGATGGGAGCAGATGTTGGTCAGTTAGAGGACAGAAGGGCTCTGCAGAGGGACCTTGACTGACTGGGCAGATGGGCAGAGTCCAATGGGATGACATTCAACAAGTCCAAGTGCCGGGTGCTGCACTTTGGCCACAGCAACCCCATGCAGAGCTACAGGCTGGGGTCAGAGTGGCTGGAGAGCTGCCAAACAGAGAGGGACCTGGGGGTGTTGATTGACAGCCAGCTAAACATGAGCCAGCAGTGTACCCAGGTGGCCAAGAAGGCCAATGGCATCCTGGCCTGCATTAGGAATAGTGTGGCCAGCGGGAGCAGGGAGGTCATTGTGCCCCTGTACTCTGCACTGGTTAGGCCACACCTTGAGTCCTGTGTCCAGTTCTGGGCCACTCAGTTTAGGAAGGACATTGAGATGCTTGAACATGTCCAGAGAAGGGCAACAAGGCTGGTGAGAGGCCTTGAGCATAAGCCCTATGAGGAGAGGCTGAGGGAGCTGGGGTTGTTTAGCTTGGAGAAGAGGAGGCTCAGGGGAGACCTCATTGCTGTCTACAACTACCTGAAAGGTGGTTGTAGCCAGGAAGAGGTTGGTCTCTTCTCTCTAGCCACCAGCACCAGGACACAGTCTCAAGCTGTACCAGGGGAAGTTTAGGCTCGAGGTGAGGAGGAAGTTCTTCATGGAGATAGTCATTCATCATTGGAATGGGCTGCCCAGGGAGGTGGTGGAGTCACCATCCCTGGAGGTGTTCAAGAGGGGATTGGACATGGCACTTGGTGCCATGGTCTAGTCATGAGGTCTGTGGTGACAGGTTGGACTTGATGATCTTTGAGGTCTCTTCCAACCTTGGTGATACTGTGATACTGTGATACCCTATCACCTACCCGTCTCCAAGTACCCCTACCTTCTGCCCATCTCCTGGGGTGACCTTTCCTCAGGGGCAACACTGCTCAGCTGATTTCCCTTTCTGGAGTGCAATTGTTCTTAGAATCATGGAATTGTTTTAGTTGGAAAAGACCTTTAAGGTCATCAGGTCTGACCATCAGCCCAGCACTACCAAGTCCACCACTAAGCCATGCCCCTCAGTGCCACATCTACAAATCTTCTGCATCCTTTCAGGGATGGGGACTCTGCCACTGTCCCAGGATTGAGCAGAGAACATTGAGCAGCTTTCCAAAGGTAACTTCTCCAGAGGGAGAGAGCTGGGTGGAATCTCACAGTCAGTAGACAAGCCTAAGCACGCAGAAGGATGTGTGCCCATATGCTGGTTGTGTGTGGACACGTGCCTGCCTGTGTCCATGACAGGTTGAGATGGTTGTGGTCCCATTTCTGGAGCTGCCTGGTGGGTTGGCCATCAGCAAGCGCAGGGTGACAGCAGAGACCAAGTGAGGAGCATGTATTGAGCATGCCCTGTAACAGGAGACAGACAGAGAACCTCCCTGGTCCAGGCTGAAAAGAAAGGCAAGGCAGTTTATGTGTTACAGACCCTGGGAGGGTTGGGAAATCACTGCCATATGCTGCTGGAGATGCTGGAGTGCAAATCTCGGCTCGGAGACGCTGAACAAATTCAGGTGATAAAAGGTCTAACAGTGACCAGATGTCACTGCTGGAGAAGTCTCTAAGAGGTGGGAAAAGCATGTTGCAGGAGGGAGCTTAAAGAAGATGTGGTGTGGGACAAAAGCAGGTGGCCAGGCTGGTGTCCAATCTCAGAATCCCAGCGTGGTGGGAGTTGGGAGAGACATCTGAAGATCATCCAGTCCAACACGCCCACTCAAGAAGGGTCACCTACAGCAGCTTGCCCAGGATCACAGTGTCCAGGTGGCTTTGGAACCTCTCCAGAGGAGACTCCACAACCTCTCTGAGCAGCCTGCTCCAGGGCTCCAGCATGCTCACCAAGAGAACCAAACAAGGTTCACGTGGACTCTTCTGAGTTCCGGTTTGTGGCTGTTGCCCCTTGTCCTGTCACTGGACTCCAGTGAGAGGAGTCTGGCCCAACCCTCTTACCTCCCACCCTTTAGCTATTGCTGAGTATTGAGAAGCTCCCTTCTGGGGCTGCTCTTCTCCAGGCTCAACATCCCCAGGTGTCTCAGCTTTTCCTGCTCACACTGATGTTCCAGGCCCCTCAGCATCTTTGTAGCCTCCACTGGACTGCCCCCAGTAGGTCCTTGCCTCTCTTGAACTGGGATGTCCATCCCCTCCTCCTGAGCAGAGAGCAATAAGAAACTCCAATGGGTGTTGGGTAGAATATTTCTTCAAATTAATTTTGCTGTCCTGCTGTGTTTCACTGCCACTGGCCCAAAATGTTCCTCCCAAGCTTTGCTTTAAGGCACTTTGCAACTTCTGCTACTCACAGACAAGGCAGGGTTCCACCTAGACCCCACCACAGACTCTAGAAGCAACTCTAGGAGCTTCAGACCCTCTTGGTCACCTAGGTCCCATCTCATGAATCACATTTTCAACATAGCAAATGAAGCAGATAACATTTAGTTGCTGATCCTCTCAAGGAACTCCAGTACCTTCAGTAAAAAAGGGCTTTTCCCTGCAGAGAGCATGTTGATCACCACCCAACTGTGCTGTTAATCCATGTCTTCCAGAATCCCACCATCAGCCACTGGTCTGAGTAGCAGTGGTGGCACAAACACCAGGAGTTCCACCAGGCAGATGTGCACATCACCTTCTCTATGGAGATTCTATTGCTCCACTAAATGACTCCAGAGAGTCACTAAATGACTCAGAGTTCACTAAACAACTCCAGAGAAACCCTTTGGGTTTGATGCTGCAAGGTCCTAAAATTGTCCCAGTGAGGCCTTGGGTGCAGACTTTGCTGCACAGACTGGGAGTGCTGGGATGGCAGCTGCTCTCCTGCAAGCAGAGTGTACACCAGCATGGGGGGTCTTGCCCTGCCTGGAGAACCCATCATGTTTGGAAGGGTACAGGGCATCACAGGTTCACCTGTGACCAACCTGCCAGCAGCATGTTGTGCATGGTCCTGTGATGTGGGGCTCAAGGGAACTGTAGGGAATGGAGGAAGGGAATGTGACAGTAAAGGGTGACAATATTTTAATATAGGCTTCTTCTATGAGGACAGGCTGAGCTGGGGCTGCTCAGCCTGGAGAAGAGCCAGCAGTGTGCCCAGGGGGCCAAGAAGGACAATGGCATCCTGGCCTGCATTAGAAACAGAGTGGCCAGCAGGAGCAGGGAAGTCATTGTCCCCCTGTACCCATCACTGGTTAGGCCACACCTTGAGTTCTGTGTCCAGTTCTGGGCCCCTCAGTTTAGGAAAGATGTTGAGGTGCTGGAACTTGTCCAGAGAAGGGCAACAAAGCTGGGGAGGGGTTTGGAACACAAGCCCTATGAGGAGAGGCTGAGGGAGCTGGGGTTGCTTAGCCTGGAGAAGAGGAGACTCTGGGGAGACCTTCTTGTTCTCTACAACTACCTGAAGGGAGGTTGTAATCAGGAGGGGATTGGTCTCTTCTCCCCGGCAACCAGCACCAGAACAAGAGGACACAGTCTCAAGCTGCACCATGGGAGGTTTAGGCTGGATGTTAGGAAGAAGTTCTTCACAGAAAGAGAGATTGCCCATTGGAATGGGCTGCCCAGGGAGGTGGTGGAGTCACCATCACTGGAGGTGTTTAGGAAGAGACTGGATGGGGTGCTTGGTGCCATGGTTTAGTTGATTAGATAGTGTTGGATGATAGGTTGGACTCTATGACCTCAAAGGTCTTTTCCAACCTGGTTAATTCAATTCAATTCAATTCAATTCAATTCAATTCAATTCAATTCAATTCAATTCAATTCAATTCAATTCTATTCTATTCTATTCTATTCTATTCTATTCTATTCTATTCTATTCTATTCTATTCTATTCTATTCTATTCCACTCCACTCCACCCCACCCCACTCCACTCTACTCCACTCCACTCCACTCCACTCCACTCCACTCCACTCCACTCCACTCCACTCCACTCCACTCCACTCCACTCCACTCCATTCCATTCCATTCTATTCTAAGAGAAGGCTGCAAGGAGACCTTTGAGCTGTATATCAATACCTGAAGGGGACCTACAGGAAGGCTGGGGAGGGACTGTTTAGAAGGGCTTGTAGTGATAGGACGAGGGGCGATGATTTCAACCTGGAGCAGGGTAGATTTAGGCTGACCACAAGGAGGAAGTTCTTCACAATGTGGGTGGTGAGACAGTGGAACAGGTTGCCCAGAGATGTGGTTGAGGCCCCATCCCTGGAGACACTTAAGGTCAGACTTGATGTGGCCCTGATCAACCTGATCTAGTTGGAGATGTCCTTGCTGACTGCAGGGGTGTTGGACGAGATGAAGACCCTCTGAGGATCCCTTCCGACCTGATGCACTCTGTGATTTTGTGTGAGGTCTTGGCAGGTCTGTTTCTTCAAGGGCAGCAAATCAGGCCTGGGACCCAGTTTTGGAGAGAGCGTGTCTGTAGAGGTGTGTCCTGTGTGCCTCGAGATAATGCTGGTTTCAGGCCCTCCTGCTACTGTTTTGGGTGTTTGGTTTTGTTTGTCTTTTTTTTTTTTCTCCCCCTTTCTAAATGTGATCGTCTTCCAGGGAAAGGAGAGTGAGAATATCTTCAATGACAAAACGTTTCTCATGTCCTACAAAGCGCCAGCTTGTCACATTTAGCATCTTCAGTCCCCTGGAGAGGTGATGAATAATGAATGAGGCAGCATCAGGAGCTGACTGTGCAGGGGCCGCAGCCTCTGCTGCGCATTCATAGAATAAGTGTTGAGGTTGGAAAAGACCTCTGAGATCATCAAGTCCAACTGCACTCCTAGAGCTCACAATCTCACCACTGCTGCTAAAACGCTGCTGTTAAACCACACCCCTCGGCACCGCATCCACACATATTGCTAGCACCTCCAGGCGTGGTGACTCCACCACCTCTCCAGGCAGCCTGTTGTAATGCCTGAGAACCCTTTCTGTGAAGAACCTTGTCCTGATATTACAAGAGGGATCTGGAGGTGCTGGAACGTGTCCAGAGAAGGGCCACGAGGATGATCAGAGGGCTGGAGCACCTCTCCTATGAGGACAGACTGAAGGAGTTGGGGCTGTTCAGTCTGGAGAAGAGAAGGCTCCCAGGTGACCTCATTGTGGCCTTCCAGTATCTGAAGGGGGCCTACAAGAAGGCTGGGAGGGACTTCTCAGGATGTCAGGCAGTGATAAGACTAGGGGGAATGGAATGAAGCTGGAAATGGGGAGATTCAGGCTGGAGGTGAGGAGGAAGTTCTTCCCCATGAGAGTGGTGATGCCCTGGAATGGGTTATCCAGGGAGGTGGTTGAGGCCCCATCCCTGGAGGTGTTTAAGCCCAGGCTGGATGAGGCTCTGGCCAGCCTGATCTAGTGTAGGGTGTCCCTGCCCATGGCAGGGGGGTTGGAACTAGGTGATCCTTGTGGTCCCTTCCAACCCTGACTGATACTATGATATCCACCCTGAACCTCCTCTGGCACCACTTGAAGCCATTAGGTTCAGAGGGAATTGGACACTCATGGAGGAGTTAGTTTGAGTTCAGCAGAGCACATCCCTGCTGATCTATTCAACCAGGGCTCCCAGCCCCAAGTTCCATCTCCTGCCAGCCCTGATGGCTTTATAGGGTGCTCAAGGAAGAGCAAAGCTCACCAGGCGTGTGCAGCCCTCCCAGCCAGACCAGCCATGGGCTCACCTCTGCAGAGCATCTCTGCCCTGATTTCCCTAAGAAGCTTCTCAGACCTCTGTAAATCTTATCATAGAGTCATGGAATCACAGAATAATTTGGGCTGGAAAAGGCTTATAAGATCATCACATCCAACTTCCAACAAAACACCACCATTAGACCATGCCCCCAGGTGCCATGTCCACACACTTCTTGAATGCCTCCAGGGATGGTGACCCCACCACCTCCCTGGGCAGCCTGTTCCAATACTTGACCAGAATCTTCCTATGGAAAAGCTGGTTTGAGATGAAGCAGAGCTGGTGCTGTCAGTGGTGTGCCTTCCCAGCTCAGCCTCTGCTTAGTGAGGCATTTTCTGAAGTTCAAAGCAGGTTTGCACAGCCAGGGGCTGCTTCTAGCAGGGAGAAGCTGTTGGGGAGAGTTTCTCCAAGGGCCAGCTGCAGGATTCCAAATGCACCTGGACACTGTGATCCTGAGCAAGCTGCTGTGGTTGCCACTGCTTTAGACTGAATGACTTCTATAGGTCCCTTCCAGGTCCCACCATGCTGGGATTCTGGGGGTAAAATGGTTCAGGCAAGTTGCTGGAGCTGATACAACATGGTGATTTGAGCAGGGCCTCCTTCTGCTGCCTCCTCTTTAGCACATACTGGATGGGTTGACATTCAGTTTTGATGCCACATGATTATTATCCTTTGTATCTGCTTTGAATATTCATCCCTTGTAATTCCTGAGTGGGTAGAATCTGGGATGTTTCCTCAGAAAGGCAGATTGAATTCCTGGTGTTTGGGGGGAATCTGAGGCAGAAGTGTGGCCATGATGGGTAAGATAAAACATGAAATACTCTGTTGTTGTGCAGCTCTCACTCTCTCTGCCTGAAAATGGAGGAATTTCTTTAATTAAAGGGTGACAGAGCACTGGTGTTGGCTGCCCAGAGAGGTGGTAGAGTCTCCACCTAGACATGTTCCTGTGTGACCTTCTCTAGGTGAACCTGCCTTGGCAAGGGGATTGGACTGAATGAACTTCAGGGGTCTCTTCCAAGCCCTGACATTCTGGGATTATAGAATCATAGAATTGTTAGGGCTGGAAGGGACCTCAGGGATCATCTAGTTCCAGCCCCCCTGGGATTCTGTGGTCTCATCTCTGCATGGGTGTGTGCCGTGTTCTGGCTGAGCTTGAATCCACAAACACTTTGCTGATGTTGGTTTTCTTCTTCTTGTTCATATGGTCAGGAATGGCTTTGTTATATTGAAGTCATATATCAGGACATGGGATAACTTCTTGAGAACTCAGGGCACTTTACATGGGAAAATTCTGGTTATACATTGGAACAGGCTGCCCAGGAAAGTGCTGGAGTCACCATCCCTGGGGGTGTTCCAGGAACATGTCAACATGGCACTTGGGGACATGGTTTAATGGCCATGGCAGTGCTGGGTTGAGAGTTGGACTCAATAACATTAGAGGCAGAATAGAGTAGAATGGAATGGAATGGAATGGAATGGAATGGAATGGAATGGAATGGAATGGAATGGAATGGAATGGAATGGAATGGAATTGAATGGAATGGAATTGAATTGAATTGAATTGAATTGAATTGAATTGAATTGAATTGAATTGAATTGAATTGACCAGGTGGGAAAAGACCTTTGAGATTATCAAGTCCAACCTATAGCCCAACACCATCTAATCAACTAAAGCATGGCACCAAGCACCCCATCCAGTCTCTTCCTAAACACCTCCAGGGATAGTGACTCCACCACCTCCCGGGCAGCCCATTCCAATGGCCAATCTCTCTTTCTATGAAGAACTTCTTCCTAACCTCCAGCCTAAACCTCCCCTGGTGCAGCTTGAGACTGTGTCCTCTTGTTCTGGTGCTGGTTGCTAGAGAGAAGAGACCAACCCCTTTCTGGCTACAACCTCCCTTCAGGTAGTTGTAGAGAGCAAGAAGGTCTCCCTGAGCCTCCTCTTCTCCAGGCTAAGCAACCCCAGCTCCCTCAGCCTCTCCTCACAGGGCTTGTGCTCCAGGGTGCTGGCCATGCCTCAGCAATTCCTCAGTGCATTTAAAGGACTCACAAGAACTCCTGTACCAGCCATGGCCTCCTGAGCCAGGGGTTTGGGCCTAGGTGAGCTGTAGAATCTCCCAGCGTCTTTCACCCCAGCAGATCCCTCTCAGGCAGATGCCCAATACACAGCGTAGTGTCAGCCCAGAGCAGCAGAGAACCCCAATGTGTAAGATGCATCATACTGCAAGGACTGAGATTTATCAAGATCCTCTCACTGAAGGAGCTCATCACTGCATTTTCCACTCTCTGCCCCAGGAATGGATATTCCACAGCTCATCACTGAAGGATGTCACCTTCTCAAGGTGATCTCTCTGGAAGGCAATAGATCTACAGGCAGGATTGTGACACTGCAATAAAAATCACCTTCTGATGAGGTGCTAAAAGCTCCAGCTGAACACACAGGCCTTGGTTGCTGTGTGTGACCATGGGGGCCCAGGGAAGGCTCAACATACCTATGAGGAGGTGGTCTGGGGAAAGCCATGGCACAGAATGGCTGGGATCATGCTGAGGGGGGCATGGGGCTTCCTTGAAGCTGTTGGAACTAAATGTGGACATATCCTAGTGACAGGATGAAAGGCAATGGATTGAAGTTTGAGGAGGGTAGATTTAGACTGAAGATTAGGAAAAAATTCTTTTCAGTGAGGGTGGTGAGACACTGGAACAGGTTGCCCAGGGAGGTTGTCAATGCCCCCTCCATGGAGGTGTTCAAGACCAGTTTGGATGAGGTTTTGAGCAACTTAGTCTAGTGGGAGGCATCCCTGTCTGTGGTAGGAGGGTTGAAACGAGATGATAGAAATAGAATAGAATAGAATAGAATAGAATAGAATAGAATAGAATAGAATAGAATAGAATAGAATAGAATAGAATAGAATAGAATTAACCAGGTTGGAAAAGACCTTTGAGATCATCAAGTCCAACCTATCATCCAACACCATCTAATCAACTAAACCATGGCACCAAGCATCCCATCCAATCTCTTCCTAAACACATCAAGTGATGGTGACTCCACCACCTCCCTGGGCAGCCCATTCCAATGGGCAATCACTCTGCCTCTGTGAAGAACTTCTTCCTAGCATCAGCCTAAACCTCCCCTGGTGCAGCTTGAGACTGTGCCCTCTTGTTCTGGTGCTAGTTGCCTGGGAGAAGAGACCAACCCCCACCTGGCTACAACCTCCCTTCAGGTAGCTGTAGACAGCAATAAGGTCTCCCCTGAGTCTCCTCTTCTCCAGGCTAAGCAACTCCAGCTCCCTCAGCTTGTCCTCATAGGGCTTGTGCTCCAAACCCCTCCCCAGCCCTTCTCTGGACACGTTCCAGCACCTCAGCATCTTTCCTAAACTGAGGGGCCCAGAACTGGACACAGGACTCAAGGTGTGGCCTAACCAGTGTTGAGTGCAGGGGCAGAATGACCTCCCTGCTCCTGCTGGCCACACTGTTCCTGATACAGACCAGGATATCATTGACCTTCCTGGCCATGATCTTTAAGGCCCCTTCCAACCCAACCCATTCTGTGATTCCATGTGTCTCTCCTCTCAGTATCATGGTGTTGAATTTTATGCAGAGACAAAACAACACAGAGGATTATTAGCTGATGAGGCACTGGTCTGATTTCCTCCCCTCCTCTGCTTTTCCTCTTTCAATCTGTTTTCCTGGCTGTGTTTTCAGACAGGAGCACCTGGAGCACTGCAGTGACCCATTTTCCTGGTTACCTTCAGAACTCTTGCTTCAGAGGCTGCAGAAAACGAGGAGGTGAGAGCCTGCAGATACAGACTGTCCTGCCTGCATCACAGAATTGTGTGGGTTGGAAAAGCCTTCTGAAATTGAGTCCAACCTGCAACCTAATAGCACCGTGGTTGCTAAACCCTGTCCCCAAGTGCCACGTCCATCGATGAGCATCTGGTGAGAGTAGGTTGCTTTGCTTTCCCCTGGAGGAGAGGAAAACTGAAAAGCAGAGAAAGAAGCCTGGCTGGTGCTGGTTCCAGCCATCACCTTTTATTCTCCTCCTGTGTCGTGTAACCTTACACCCATTAATGTCTCTCCCGCATGCTGAGGACCTTCTTCCATTTTCGCCTCCGCCTCCAGCATTAGCCCAACGTTTGGGGAGTAATTTGGATCCACCTCCACCCTCATTGTCATTCAGACAATTTACGGCCTCCCGCTCACAAAGCCTGCAATAACAGGAGCGGCTGATAAGAAACCGTCCCTCTGATAAGGACTGAAATGGGAGCATGTGGGGCAGCAGTCCTCTCTGCATCCTAATCCACCAATTGCTCTGAGAGCCCGGATGCTTCCAGGCACCACCTTCTCAAGCTCCTCAGAAATAAGGAGGAAATTTACTCCTTTGAGCCTCAAGGTGTTTTTCTCAGCAGGGATCCTCGCTTGGAAACCTCCCTCAGGGAAGGAGGAGTGCAACACCCCCTGTCCGCCATCCCCCTCTGCTAAGACAGTCACGGTTCTTCCACGTGGGTTCGGCTGATTTGATTTGTGTCAGTGGAAGGAAAAGCATGTGAGAAAGGAATTTAGGTCAAAAGAGGAAGGGTTAGAAATAGCTAAGCAGTGGGGGGCAAGAGCATGGGGCCATGTCAGCGGTGCCCAGGGATGGGACAAGGGGCAAGGAGCTCAAACTGGAACTCAGGAGGTTCCATCTGAAGCTGAGGAGAAACCTGTTTGGTGTGAAGGTGCTGGAGCCCTGGAGCAGGCTCTCCAGAGAGGTTTTGAATCTCCTTCTCTTGAGAGCTTCCAAACCTATCTAGACATTGTGATCCTGGGCAAGCTGCTGTGGGTGCTTCTGTTTTATCACGGGCATTGAACTGGATGATGTCCAGAGGTCCCTTCCAACTCCTCCATGTTGGGTTTTGTGAGCCCCCTTGGTGCAGTGCCTGTGCAGTGCCATCTTGCCCACCCTGCTCCATAGTTCTCTAGAGCAAACCCTGGCTCAGGTCCATTTTAGTGTCCAGCAGCTCTTCTGAATAGAATAGAACTGACCAGGTTGGAAGAAACCTTTGAGTCCAACCTATCACCCAACACTATCTAATCAACTAAACCATGGCACCAAGTGCCCCATCCAGTCTCTTCCTAAACACCTCCAGGGATGGTGATTCCACCACCTCCCTGGGCAGCACATTCCAATGGCCAATCACACTCTCTGTGAAGAATTTCTTCCTAACCTCCAGCCTAAACCTCCTGTGGTGCAGCTTGAGACTGTGTTCTCTTGTTCTGGTGCTGGTTGCCTGGCAGGAGACCAACCCCCACCTGGCTACAACCTCCCTTCAGGTAGTTGTAGAGAGCAATAAGGTCTCCCCTGAGCCTCCTCCTCTCCAGGCTAAGCAACCCCAACTCCCTCAGCCTCTCCTCATAGGGCTTGCAAGATTCCTCCATGGTTGGTTTTCCCACCAGATGGAATCACTCTTTAACTTCATTAGACCTGATGTTACCACTTTCTCATTTCCCCCTGACCCTTTTAATAAACAATTCACTGACTTGTAAGGTACCTTTTTAGAGATATTTTCAGTTTCAAAATAATTCTGCTTTTTCCCATTAACCTTTCAACCCAAACTTTTAGCCTTCTTCACACAGAAAGTAATGAAATAACTTCTGGCAGAGTGAAAGTACCAGGGGAGGAAAGTACCAGGGGAGGCAGAACTGGAGTTTAAAGTAGAGTCCAGTCTCCTGCTGCCCATGGGAGAGCCCAGGCAAGAAGGAACAGATTCACAGGGGTCCTCATTGACAGCTGACTGAACATGAGCCAGCAGTGTGCCCAGGTGGCAAAGAAGGCCAATGGCATCCTGGCCTGTATCAGGAGTGGTGTGGCCAGCAGGAGGAGGGAAGTCATTGTGCCCCTGGACTCTGCATTGGTTAGGCCACACCTTGAGTCCTGTGTCTAGTTCTGGGCCCCTCAGTTTAGGAAGGACATTGAGACACTTGAACGTGTCCAGAGAAGGGCAACAAGGCTGGTGAGAGGCCTTGAGCACAGCCCTATGAGGAGAGGCTGAGGGAGCTGGGGTTGCTTAGGCTGGAGAAGAGGAGGCTCAGGGGAGACCTTCTTGCTGTCTACAGCTACCTGAAGGGAGGTTGTAGCCAGGAGGGAATTGGTCTCTTCTCCCAGGCAGCCAACACCAGAATAAGAGGACACAGTCTCAAGCTGCACCAGGGGAGGTTTAGGCTGGAGGCTAGGAAGAAATTCTGCACAGAAAGAGAGATTAGCCATTGGAATGGGCTGCCCAGGGAGGTGGTGGAGTCACCATCCCTGGAGGTATTTAGGAAGAGACTGGATGGGGTGCTTGGTGCCATGGTTTAGTAGTCATGAGGTGTTAGGTGACAGGTCGGACTGGAAGATCTTTGAGGTCTTTTCCTCCCTTATTGATTGTATGATTCTATGATTCGAAGGTCATCTTGTCCAATCCCCCTGCAGTCAACAAGGACACCTCCAATTAGATCAGGCTGCCCAGGGCAACATAGAGTGTGACCTTGAATGCCTCCAGGGAGGGGGCCTCAGCCACATCTCTGGGCAACAACTATGGACTCTGATCACCAAAACTGCTCAGCAAAAATGAATTCTGGTCCCCATTGTGACCTAAGCCACCAGTCCCACCTCCGCCAGAGCTGGGGCCTCCCGAGGCTCCCAGTTCTGCCACAGCCTATGAGCCACCAGCATTGGTTAATTGGTTCCTGGTAATGCAATTAGGGCTCACAGCTTCATGAGCCTCGGCAAACAGAAAAGGCAAATATTTATATTCAGAAAGTAGGGGTGTGGGGTGTGGAAAGAGCATCTGAAGCTTGGTTACATTTCCTCACAAATTGTCCTTCCCAGTTACCCCTAGGCTGGTTTCCTTCCCTTGCCACATGCTGCCAGCAGAAAATGAGCAGAAAGGGAAACAAAAGCAACACCTTGGAAATATTTCTGTTTCCTGGAGAGTTTGTTATGGAAACATCAGAAATGACAGCAGCAGGGGGCTACAGTGTAGCCAGTGAAACTCCTTGATGGAAATGTCACTCTCTGGGTCAGCTCAGCCCCTTTCTAGGGTTTCTGCACCTCCCAGATGAGAAAAATCACCTAAAACCATGTAATCATATGGTACCTTGGATTGGAAGGGACCTTAAGGATCATCTAGCTCCAATCCCCCTACCAACCTTCTACTAGACCAGGTTGCTCAAAGCCCCGTCCATCTGGCCTTGAACACCTCCAGGAAAAGGCACCCACAGCCTCCCTGGGCAGCCTGTGCCAGTGTGACCCACCCCTCACTGGGAAGAACTTCTCCCTATATGTCCAAAAAGTCTGGTTGCAGCTCCTGCCCCTCAGGTTCTCATTCAGGACACTCCACTTAAAAGTCCTGAAGGGAAAGAAAAGTACAGACTTAATTCAAACCCCTCAGCAAAGGTAATTAACCTGCAGCATCAGCTTGCCTGGTGTGCCCAGCAACCAAAAGCCCTTCAGATCACACCCTGGGCTGCATCAAGAGAAGCACAGCCAGCAGGTTGAGGGAGGGGATTCTTCCCCTCTACTCCACTCCAGTGAGACCCCACCTGGAGTACTGTGTCCAGTTCTGGAGCCCCTATTACAGGATGGATCTGGACATGCTGGAGTGGGATGTGGGGACAGAATGAAGGAGTTGGGGCTATTCAGTGCAGAGAAAGAGAAAGCTCCAAGGAGACCTTATTGTGGCCTTCCAGTATCTGAAGGGGACCTACAAGAAAGTTGGGGAGGGACTTTAAGGGTGTTGGGTGTTGATAGGACTAGGGGGAATAGATCCAAGCTAGAGGAGGGAAAATTTAGATCAGACATTAGGAAGAAGTTCTTCACCATGAACTTGGTGAGACACTGGCACAGGTTGCCCAGGGAGGTGGTGGAAGCCTCATCCCTGGAGGTTCTTAAGGCCAGGCTGGATGTGGCTCTGAGCAACCTGATCTAGGGTGAGGTGTCCCTGCCCATGGCAGGGGGGTTGGAACTCAATGATCCTTGAGGTCCCTTCCAACCCTAACAATTCTGTGATTCTATGATCAGCCTGCCATGGGTGTTACTGGGCAGACTGGTAACTCCGATAGGAGATCTGCTGGCACATGATGTTTTTACCTTGCCCAGGCTGAAATGGGAAACCCAGGAAAAGCCAGGATCTGCTGTTCAGTGGGAACTGCAGGTGAGTGGCACACACAGTGAAGGGAGATGGTCTGGTTGGTACCACTGCTCCTTCTGGGCACAGAAAGGGTGGTGCCCATTAAAAACCACTTGGAAGCCGCTGGTGGAGCTGCAGATGGGGGCAGCTAATGGCAATGGGGCAGGCAGGCCCTCAGTTGCAGGCCCTCAGTTGCAGGTCCTCTGGCAAGCAGGCAACCAAGCTACCAAGCAAGCACTCAGCTGCAGGCCCTCAGGCAGGTGAGCAGGCAAGCAAGAGGCAGGCAAGCAAGAGGCAAGCAAGCAGGCATGTGAGCAAGAGAGCAAACAAGCAAGTAGGCAGACAAGCAAGTAAGCTTTACCTAATGGTCCAACACAGAGTTTTGCTGAAGGAGCAGTTAGGCCTGATGTTAGGAAGAAGTTGTTCACGGAAAGAGTGATTGCCCATTGGAATGGGCTGCCCAGGGAGGTGGTGGAGTCACCATCCCTGGAGGTGTTTAGGAAGAGACTGGATGGGGTGCTTGGTGCCATGGTTTAGTTGATTAGATGGTGTTGGGTGATAGGTTGGACTTGATGATCTCAAGGTCTCTTCCAACCTGGTTAATTCTGTATTCTGTAGTCTTTTAACGTGGACAGGAGTCCTTGTGTAATCAGGATCAGCCAGGAAAGGAGTGCAGCTGGCACCAAGCTCTCTCTGGGGATAGTGGATGTACTGAACTGGTCTACAGACAGCAGCACATCCATAACTTCCACATAGACCAACAGCATTGATCTTCAAGACAACAAATTGGGAGGGAGAGCAAGACCCATGAGTCAGGGTTTGCTGCCAGTGGTTCTTCACTGATTCTTTGTGGGTTTTTCACCTCTTCCCAAGGAAAGAGTCAAATGGAAATGGAACCTCCTATTTACATTCCTGAGGCTGGAAGTTTCACGGGTGAGATCACTGAAAGAAACTCTTCTGAGGGATTGTTCATAGATTTGGGGCTGGTTCAGCATCTGCTTACAGGACTCCTGAAAGGCTGAGAGCTTTGGGGCTGTTGAGCCTGGAGAAGAGAAGCCCCAGAAGGGATATTCTCAATGCTCAGCAAGAGCTAAAATATCGGGGGGGGGAGGGGGGGAGGGAAGGGAGCAAGAGAATGGGGGCAGACTCTTCTCCTTGGTACCCATAACAGGACCAGGGGCAGTGAACATAAACTGGGATCCCAGAAGTTCCATCTGAAGATGAGAAGAAACTTCTTTGCTGTGAGGGTGCTGGAGCCCCAGAGCTCTCTTGAACTGGGGAACCCAGAGCTGAACCCAGGACTCCAGCTGTGGTTTATTTCTGTGAGTTGGATGCTCACTTGAAGGCCTTTGAGCCTTCTGCAAACAGATTTTGTGTGATGATTTGACAACAGAAGGACTTTCAGAGAAGCAGGTGAAGGTATGGGAACATTTGGTCCCTTCACTTGGAGCTGAACAGATGCAGGGAGGGCGCACATCCCTTCCAGCCATGGGAGCCCTCAGCAAGGCTCCTCTCAAAGCTGACAGGACATGGTTCTTTGCTGGGTTTGGGGTTATTTTTGGTCTGGGGAGATCACAGAATCACAGCATTGCTCAGATTGGAAACAGACCTTTGAGATCATAAAGCCCAGTTTTAGCCTGACACTGACAAGCCCTGGACTAAACCACATCCCTCAGCACCACATCTACATGACTTTACAGAAGATGATGTAGTATGGGATTTCCTCTGCTTTTTGTGGAGGAGCTCTTCCCACTGGGAAGGAGGAGAAGACAGATGGAACAACTGACAGGTTTCCTCCTGGCTACTGAAGTCCTTGGATGAGCACTAAGGAATCCTTCTGTGGTGCCTCCTCTCTCACTCTGTGTCACCTCCCAGTGACTCAGGCTGGTGTTTTTCTCAGGCTATGGAGGATGTGCTGTGACTCATTCATTCTCTGGAAGCCAGTTTTCCTCCTCCTCTCTACTTTGGGAGCAGTTAGATCAATTGCCTTCTTTTCCTCCAACCATTTGTTATTATTACAGCTCTTCTCTGGTCCTACAACGTCTGCAGATAATGATTCAGGCTTTCAAGAGCCACTTCAGCCCTAGTGCTCTGAACATCTGGCTGTAGCAACACTGATGTCACCATACCTGTAGCTCCAACCTGGGGGAAAAGCTTCATGTTTCATGTCAAGAACCAGCAGTGAGGGATGGTCTAAGGCCACCATGGGGAAGGAGTGCAGCTCTCCTCTCTTTGAGGAGACTAATCTGTGAGAAACAAGCAGCAGTTTAGATGTTCCTCCAGGTCTTGATCACAGAGTCATAGAAACTGTCTTGGAAGTGACCTTAAAGACCATCTGCTTCCACCCCACTTGCCATGGGCCAGGACACCTCCCACTAGAGCATGTTGCTCAAAGCCCCATCCAACCTGGCCTTGAACACCTCCCTGGGCAACCTGTTCCAGTGCCTCACTACCCTCACTGTAAAGATTTTCTTCCAAATCTCCAGTCTCAATCTCCCCTCCTCCAGCGTCCTCCAGCTTGTTTCAGCTGGAACAAGATCATAGAATGAATCACAGAATAGTTTGGGTTGGATGGGACCTGACTTATCACTTAGTTCCAACCTCTCTGGCATGGGCAGGGCCTCCTTGATGTTCTGAAAGCAGTAAAATTAGCCCCATATGAGGTTATTTTAAAATGGCTTTGAGATAACAGCTCCAGTTGCAGAACTTTCAGATTTTCTCTTCAGCTGGACTGAGGTGGTGGAATTTTCCCAAGAACAAAGCTGAGCCAACAGGAGACGGAGGTGCACAACTCAGCATCTTCAGTTAGGGGCCAGTTATCCTCCTGCATGTGCAGGGCAAATGTGGGTCATGGGTTGGATCAACGAGGTTGTGAAGTCGCCTTTTCTGGAGAGATTCCAAACCCACCTGGACATTGTGATCCTGGGCACCCTGCTGTGGGTGACCCTGCTGTAGCAGGGATGTTAAACTAGATGAGCTCCAGGGGTCTTCTTCCAGTCCATACTGTGCTGGAAGTCTGTGAAGGTGAGAAGGGTGTCAGTTCTCATCCTGTTCCTCTTAAAAGTCCTCAGGAGGGTAAGGGTCAGCACCTTCAACCGTCTTACCATCCCCTCCTTTCAGCATGTGCTTTTTTGGGGCTCACCCAGAGATCAACACAACATTCCCTTGATGGGCACAGAGTTGGGAAGATGCTCTCAGCAGGAACCTTACCAGAGCTGTCTTCTCTGTCACTGTTGAGTCTCTGAGCCCACATCTGCTACTGCATCAATTTCTCCTGTCTCTGCACCAGCACAGACACATGCGGTGCTCCCTCTACATTCAAGGCCAGGTTTGATGTGGCCTTGAGTAACTTGGTCTAGTGGGAAGTGCCCCTGCCCACGGCAGTGGGGTTGGAACTAGATGATCTCTTCCAACTCAAACCATTCCATGATTCTATGATTCTGTGATCACAACGAGGGCAGCTCATCTCATGGGTGCTCAGTTCTCCTGTGTCCCATCTTCTCCAGCTGGAGCATCCATTGATCTGCACCATCTCAGCAGGATCTGGAGCAGTTGGCACAGCTGCTCTTGCTGTTGGAGTCTCTTAGGATAAGATGTGAGGTAGTTGTGGCTTCTACTCTGGGAACAGAGGATAACTCATTAGTGGAGCCACTGGAGTGTCACTTTGCTGCATTATTTCCTGTCCCTGATTGTCTCAGTTTCGGGTGCTTCCACTGAGCTGCAACAGTTATTGGAAACTTTCTGGAGTGATCTTCAGCTATCAGCTGTGCCATCAATATTTGATGACATTTTCACTGACAAATGATGAGTTTAATCAGATACCAGAGAAATCCGGCTAGGAGAGCACTCGAAGGCAGGGGCTCTTCAGAGAACTTCAAGTGTCAGGCTCCTGGAGGCTTTCAGACCATTCTGAGCTAATGACAACTTCTCTTTCTGCTTCCACCCTGGCAGTGGGGAGAAGATGTGCTCTGGCATACCTGAGCATTCCTCTCCCAAGTCACGGTGTGCAGCGGCCTTGGGTTTTGCTGCCATCATGGATCACATCTGCTGCTGGAGCAGAGTCTGGAGCAATCATCTCCCTTGCTTTGTCAAGCCTAAGCTCAGCCACACTGATCAAGGTTGTGAGGATGGGCAGTGCGAAGCTGCTGGTAAAGCAAACACCAAAGTAAGGGCCTGATCTCTCTGGCACACCTCTCCTGTGAGGGCAGGCTGAGAGGGTTAGGTCTGTTCAACCTGGAGAAGAAAAAGCTCTGGGGAAACCTCAGAGCTGTATTTCAATATCTGAAGGGGACCTACAGGAGAGCTGGTTAGGGACTCTCTAGAAGGGCTTTTGTTGACAGTACAAGGGGTAAAGGTTTGGAACCAGAGCAGAGGAGATCTAGGTTGGACATCAGGAGGAGGTTCTTTACAATTGAGAGTGGCGAGACAGTGAACAGGTTACTCAGAGATGTGGCCAAGGCATCATCCCTGGAGATGTTCAAGATCAGACTTGATGTGGCCCTGGGCAGTCTGATCTAGTTGGGGATGTCCCTGCTGACTGCAAGGGGCTTGGACAAGGTGACCTTTGAGAGTCCCTTCCAACCTGCTGCATTCTGTGATTCTGTGGTGGAGGGCAGTGAGCTGCAGGAGGGAGTGGTGGCAGAGGTTGGAGAGGTCACCCCCTTAAGTCAGCACACCGTTCACCCATATGGTTCCATGAGGTGCAGCCTCCTCATCCTTTGCATCTATTTCACCTTTCTGCTTTTTATTATTTTTATTACTTCCCCCTCTCTTTTTTCCCTTCAGAGTGGAGGTTCTGGACCCTCTACATGAAAATTTGGAGGAGTCAAACCTGGCTGGCTGGAGCTCCTTCTGCACAGGGATGTGCTTTGCACAGGACTGTTGTACAGCTGAAAAATGCCTGCCTGTGTTTTGGAACAAATCTCTCCAGATCTATGTAGAGAGACAATTTCTCTTGGTGATTATTCCCTCAAGATGAGTGGCTGTTACTGAGGGGAAGGAAAGCTCTGCATGGTTAAAACTCCTGCGTGGTGGTGGCTGCTTAAGGAACTGTGACCTGGATGAGAAGCTGCCATTTACTGTGATAATTCCAGGAATAATGAGAGGTCACAGTGGTCAGGATGTCACATCTCATCAGTGCAGCTCACAAAATGCACCTTTTCATCTGGGTTTATTGGAAGCAAAGAGTTTCTCAGAACCAGCAAGACAAGCGAGGGAGAGCTGCGTCTCCTCTCCTGAAATGACGCAGTAGGGAGCAGCCTGGGGGAAGGCAGAACTGAAGGCAGCTCTAGATGTTTAGATGGCTGAGAGCACTTGAATGGCTATGAAAAAACACTGGCTGAGCTGCAGGAGAAAGGCACCATGCTGACTGATGGTCAGCACCAGCACTTCCTCCACACCTCCCTTCATAGAATCATAGAATCAATAAGGTTGGAAGAGACCTCAAAGATCATCAAGTCCAACCTGTTACCCTAGACCTCATGACTACTAAACCATGGCACCAACTGCCACCTCCAATCCCCTCTTGAACACCTCCAGGGATGGTGACTCCACCACCTCCCTGGGCAGCCCCTTCCAACGGCTAACAACTCTCTCAGTGAAGAACTTTCTCCTCACCTCCAGCCTAAACTTCCCCTGGCACAGCTTGAGACTGTGTCCTCAGTCCTGCACTAAAGAGCAGTCATGTTTCAGGGGTGAGGACAAAGCCCAAGCAGGGCCAAGTTGATATTCTTAGTGGGATACACTTAAACACATGAAGAGCTTCTGGCCTGCAGGAACCTCATCACCGGAGCCTGGGTTTGGTATCAGGCCCAAAGTAAAGGCAGAGCCTGGGTGAGGAACCCTGGCTGGTGCACAATGGTGGGCTAGGATGGACCCCTGGATGCCTTGGCATGGGCTAAGGAAGCAATTTGATGTGTGGAGGATCAGGTGCTGCCTGTGAATGGAAAAGCTTCCAAAGCTGTCGAGGGTCAGGGCTGGCCTGGTGACCTGAGGAATGCCAGAGGCTCTCCATGAAGACCTCTGCCTTCCCAAAGAGAAGGGAAAGGGAAGAAGGAAGAGAGATTAATGGGGTGGGAAAGAAACTCAATCAGATGGAATGGAAAGAGCAATTCCACAGTGACACAACCCCTGATGGCACCATTGGCACCTACTCCAGGCCTGAGAGGAGCCCAGGAGATGAGCTGCTGCACTGACTTTCCATGAAGGAAGTGCTGGGATCTGAAAATTCACACTTGAAATCAATTAGCTCCTTTCTGCCACATGAAAACCAGTTTGACATCTATGGAGCTGAGAGTTTAGGGGCTGTCCTATAGCCAGCCTTCAGGAGAGCTTCACTGTGGCCTCCAGCAGCATCTCAGGTGCTGCTGTATTGGGGTTTTATAGCTGCTTTATTATGAAGACTGCCTGCAGGGAACAAGTTTGACTCAGCAAGCCCAACTTGATAATCTGATAGCTCTGGCAATGCAATTTCTTCACTTGCTTCAGCTGGACTCTGAGAGATACTGATTGACTGGAAACCTCTTGACCCCAGGAGCTCCAGGTGCCCCCAGGTCTGAGGCTAACAAAGTCCAATGAATCCCAGCATGGTGAGGGTTGGAAGGGACCTCTGGAAATCATCCAGACCATCTCCACTCCTAAAACAGAGTCACCACAGCTTGCCCAGGATTACAATGTCCTGGTGGGTTTGTAACCTCTCCACAAAGCCTCTGTCACCTTCCATTAGAGGATGACTTCAGAGTGAATATGGAGAACATTTTTCTTGCCACAGCTGCATGTGCTGGCTGTAGGAAGTGGCCTGAAGCTGAAGCTGCAGCACAGCAGGGCAAATCCTGGTGCTGAACCACCAGCAGCTGGCACAGGAAGGATAGGAGCAGGACCTGGTGCTGCACCACAAGCAACTGGATGGGAAGGATGCTGAAGGAGCTGGGGTTGCTTAGTCTGGAGCAGAGGAGGCTCAGGGGAGACCTTCTTGCTCTCTACAACTCCCTGAAGGGAGGTTGTAGCCAGGTGAGGGTTGGTCTCTTCTCCCAGGCAACCAGCACCAGAACAAGAGGACACAGTCTCAAGCTGCACCAGGGGAAATTTAGGCTGGAGGTGAGGAGAAAGTTCTCCCCAGAGAGAGAGAAAGAGAGATTGGCCATTGGAATGTCCTGCCCAGGGAGGTGGTGGAGTCACCAGCCCTGGAGGTGTTCAAGAGGGGATTGGATGTGGCACTTGGAGCCATGGTTTAGTTGTCATGAGGTGTTGGGTGACAGGTTGGACTTGATGATCTCTGGGGTCTTTTCCAACCTGCTTGATTCTATGATTCTATGATGGGAGCAGAACCTGGTGGTGCAGCCCCAGCAGCTAGGATGAGAGGGGGCTGCTGGTTGATTGGTTTGTCAGGAGGACAGGATGTATAGTAAGGGAAAGGTTCCCCTGTGCTCACAGAGGAGACGTTTGCTGTGACAGAGCTAATGAGGCTCCTGGGACAATTTATGCCAAGCTAATAAGCAGCAGAACTAAACGTTGTCTTCATTTACCCTCCAGCTCACCAAAATGTTGTTCATTCATGTTGCACTAATTAAGCCAACAGCCATTAACCCTTTCTTCAGAGGCACGAGCTCTGGGTGCTGATGAGGAATTAAACCCTCTGCATTCCACTGAGCATCTTGGTGCTCATCGGAGTCTTCAAGCAATTATCTCCACCCCACAGCGGGCATCGGTAGTGCTAAAGGAGGTGAGGGTGAGGTGAAGGTTGGGTGAGGGTTGGTCTTTTCTCTCAGAGACATGAGAAAACAGACTCAGGAGAGGTTCAGGAGAAATTTCTTCCCTGAAAAGGTTGTCAAGGCCTGGAAAAGGCTTCCCAGAGGAGTGGTGGAGTCACCATGCCTGAAGGGATTTAAAAGACCTGAGCCAGCATTAGCCAGTAGCCCAGAAGGCAACCTTGTCCTGGGCTGCATCAACAGAAATGTGAACAGCAGGACAAGGCAGGTGACTCTGCCCCTCTGCTCTGCTCTGGTGAGATGCCAGCTGGAGCACTGCATCCAGTTCTGGTGCCCCCAGCACAAGAAGGATTATGGAACTGTTGGAGTGGGTCCAGAGGAGGCCATAAATCTGATCAGAGGGATGGAGCATCACCCCTGTGGGGACAGGCTGGGACAGCTGGGTCTGTTCAGCCTGGAGAAGAGAAGGCTCTGGGGAGATCTTCTAACAGGCTTTCTGTACCTGAAGCGAGCTACAGGAGAGGCTGAGGGGGACAAGGAGGGCTTGTAGTGATAGGGCAAAGGTCAATGGCTTTGAGCTGGGAGAGGGCAGATTTAGACTGGAGATTAGGAAGAAATTCTTTGCAGTGAGGGTGGTGAGACACTGGAACAGGTTGCCCAGGAATGTCCCCTCCCTGGAAATGTTCAAGACCAGGTTGGATGAGGCTTTGATCAGCCTGGTCTAGTGGAATGTAGGTGTCCCTACCCATGGCAGGGGTTTGGAACTAGGTGATTCTTAATGTTGCTTCTGATCCAAATCATTCTATTAATCTGTGAACCTATGTGGTGCTGAGGGACGTGGTGGACCTGGCAGTGCTGGCATAATGGTTGGACTCGATGTTCTTAAAGGTCTCTTCCAACCAAAACAATCCTATGACTCCTATGATTCTGATCAGTCTGGCAAAGACTCACTCCTCTGCTGTACACATGTCCAGATGTCCACTGCAATCTGGTGCCCAGCTTCCCTCTTGGTCACTGTGACACATCCCTGGCTGCGGATGAGGTTTTGAGCTCCAACTAACCGCAGCTTTTGGGATACATGGCCAGGCTGGAGAGTTGGCTGCAGTGGAACTTCATGAAGTTCAACAAGGACAAGTGTAGGGTCCTGCACCTGGGGTGGAATAATCCCCTGCACCAGTACTGGTGAGGAGACACCTGCTAGGAAGCAGGTCCAGCCCCACCATGATGTCTGTACAGGCTTGTGAGGAGCAGCCAAGGGAAAGGCAGTTGTTTAGTATGGAGAAAAGGAGGCTGAGGAGCGACCTTCTGGCTGTCCACAGCTCCCTGAAAGGAGGTTGGAGACAGATGGAGGTTGGTCTCTTCTCACATGCAACAAATGACAGGACAAGAGGAAATGGCCTTAAGTTACAGTAGGGGAGGTTCAGGTTGGACATTAGGAAAAATTTCTTCACAGCAAGGGTTCTCAGCCACTGGAACAGGCTGCCTAGGGAGGTGGTGGAGTCCTCAGGCTTTTGTCCAGAGAAGGGCAACAAAGCTGGGGAGGGGTTTGGAGCACAAGCCTTATGAGGAGAGGCTGAGGGAGCTGGGGTTGCTTAGCCGGGAGAAGAGGAGGCTCAGGGGAGACATTATTGCTCTCTACAACTAAGTGAAGGGAGTTTGTAGCCAGGTGGGGATTGGTCTCTTCTCCCAGGCAATCAGCAGCAGAACAAGAGGACACAGTCTCAAGCTGCACCAGGGGAGGTTTAGGCTGGAGGTTAGGAAGAAGTTCTTCACAGAGAGAGTGATTGGCCATTGGAATGTGATGCCCAGGGAGGTGGTGGAGTCACCATCATTGGAGGTGTTTAGGAAGAGACTGGATGGGGCACTTGGTGCCTTGGTTTAGTTGATTAGATGGTGTTGGGCTATAGGTTGGACTGGATGATCTTGAAGGTCGCTTCCAACCTGGTCAATTCAGTTCAATTCAGTTCTATTCTATTCTATTCTATTCTATTCTATTCTATTCTATTCTATTCTATTCTATTCTATTCTATTCTATTCTATTCTACTCTACTCTACTCTACTCTACTCTACTCTACTCTACTCTACTCTACTCTACTCTACTCTACTCTACTCTATTATATTCCTATTCTATTCTATTCTGTTCTATTCTATCCTACTCTATTCTATTCTTATTCTATTCTATTCTACTCTATTATATTCTAATTCTATTCCATTCTATTCCATTCCATTCTATGCTATGCTATGCTATGCTATGCTATGCTATGCTATGCTATGCTATGCTATTCATCCCTGAACAGATGTAAAAGCTATGTAGACTTGGTGCTGAGGAGCATGGTTTAGTGGTAGACTTAGCAGTAGTGTTGTGATTGTGCACTCCAGGTGAGCAGTTGGACTTGATGATCTCCAAGGTCTCTTCCAACCTCAACAGTTCTATGGCTCTATTCTGTACCAGCTTGGCAGATGTTCACTGTGTAGCTCTGAAGGCAAAACTGCTGCACACACTTGAAGAGGGCAGCCATCAACATTCTGCAGGTGTACACATGAGCTACTTACAGCATCTATTGATTCTGAGTGTGGGCCAGGAACACTCACCTGGCAGCAGGAACTCCAGGAGGGGTTCACTGATTTTTTTTTCCCCAGACATTTTAAGTGTTTCTAATCCAAGCTCAATGTAGTATTAAGAGTTTATGTTGTTTGCAGCCACAATTCATCAAACCACTGGTAGGTGATAGAATACTTTTAAGCTGTACAGCTTTCCTCTTGCTGGAGGAAGAGCTGTGGTAGGAATTTCTAATGATAATGATCTGGTTGGTTGCAGCAGATTAATGTGGATGTGGTCATTCCCATTGCCCAAGTTTCCAACCATATCTCTCTGGTGAGGGGTTTGGAGCACAAGCCCTATGAGGAGAGGCTGAGGGAGCTGGGGTTGCTTAGCCTGGAGAAGAGGAGGCTCAGGGGAGACCTTATTGCTGTCTACAACTGCCTGAAAGGAGATTGTAGCCAGGTGGGGGTTGGTCTCTTCTCCCAGGCAACCAGCAGCAGAATCAGAGGACACAGTCTCAAGCTGTGTCAGGGGAGGTTTAGGCTGGATGTTAGGAAGAAGTTCTTCACAGAAAGAGTCATTGGCCATTGGAATGTGCTGCCCAGGGAGGTGGTGCAGTCACCATCACTGGAGGTGTTCAGGAAGAGACTGGATGGGGTGCTTGGTGCCATGGTTTAGTTGATTAGATGGTGTTGGATGATAGGTTGGACTTGATGATCTCAAAGGTCTTTTCCAACCTGGTTAATGCTATTCTATTCTATTCTATTCTATTCTATTCTATTCTATTCTATTCTATTCTATTCTATTCTATTCTATTCTATTCTATTCTATTCCGTTCCGTTCCATTCCATTCCATTCCATTCCATTCTCTTGATGGGACATCCAACTCATGTGTCAGTTATCTCTGGGGGAAAGTGCTGAGATCTTTGCTATCTGTAGCTTTGGGTGTGCTTGTCCCAGAGTGTTTTGCTGCTCAGATACTAAGTCATCATAAGGTTCTTCAGAAGACACTGTAGACATACCCGTATTCACAGATTCATATATTCATAGAATGGTTTGGGTTGGAAGGGACCTGAAAGGTCATGGAACAAAACTAGAAATGGGTAGATTCAGATTGGATGTTAGGAAGAAGTTCTTCCCCATGAGGGTGGTGAGAGACTGGCACAGGTTGCCCAGGGAGGTGGTGGAAGCCTCATCCCTGGAGGTTTTAAGGCCAGGCTGGATGTGGCTCTGAGCAACCTGATCTCGTGTGAGGTGTCCCTGCCCATGGCAGGGGGTTGGAACTGGATGATCCTCAAGGTCCCTTCCAACCCTAACAATTCTATGATTCTATGATGTACCTGGGAGATGGAGTCCTTGTCCTCTGCAGCACGGCTGGTCTGTTTAAAGATGCCCCAGCATTTTTCAATGCCCACTGCTTCTTCTCTAGAGGTTATAACTGGTAATTGGAGTTCTCTTTTAGGAGACACGGTCTGTCTCATGCCTTTTTGTGGGCAGGTCAAACAAGCCACCTTTTGGAAGAGAAAATGTATTTACTCATTGCCCCTCTGGGTGTGGGGAGACTCCAAGCTGCAGAGCAACCTGTAGAATCATTGCCTAGACCTGGATGGGACTGTGTCTGCCCCTGCCCACAGCCACCCAGGCTGGTTCCACACGTGTTCTTCCTGTCTCTTTCAGCTTCTACAGACACCAAAGCCAGGTGTTGGTCAGAAGAGGCAGAGTCCCTTTGCACTCCCAACACTGGAGGGTGTTGTAAAGGGTCTTTGAGATCTCCTAGTTCCAACCCCCTGCCATGGACAGGGACACCTTCCACCAGAGCAGGTTAAACGACCGATTAAGAAGTGGCGGTGCAGCAAGGGTCACGGAGAACAACAGAAATGAAGAACAGGAGAACATTTGACTTTTCTCTTTTGATGAAGCTTGTTTGTGGCTGTGGTCAGAGCTGTTGGCTGGGGAAATACAACTGGAAGGTGAAGAGCTAGTTCATTTAGGTTGGGCATTGGGAAGAAGTTCTTCACAATGAGGGTGGTAGTACGCTGAGACAGGTTGCCTGGGGAGGTGGTGGAGGCCCCATCCCTGGAGGTATTCAAGGTCAGTCTTCATGGGCCTCTGAGGGACCTGATTGAGTTGGGGATGTCCCTTCTGAATGCAGGGAGCTGGATTTGATGACCATGTGGCTAAGTTGGTAGCATGTAAGACTCTTACTGGGAAGGTCGCGAGTTCAAGCCTGCAGTGGGCAGGAGAGTTCTCCTCCCTCCTCAAGAGGGGATTGGACTTGGTGCCATGGTCTAGTCATGGGGTCTGTGGTGACAGGTTGGACTCGATGATCTTCGAGGTCTCTTCCAACCTTGGTGATACTGTGATACTGTGACCTTTAGAGGTCCCTTATGACACAAACCATTCTATGGTTGTATGGTCTTGTGAGCTGAAGTGCCTGCTCCTGAGATGATTTCTGTGTTTCCCCCTCAAAACCACCTTAATCCTTTTGAAATGCTGACACAGGTCTGGAGATTACTCCTTTAAAAATGAAAGCTAATATTTAGAACATCCTATTTCTGGCATGCCTTCTTAATGAGGCACTGGGAATCACAGGGCTGGGCTGAGCTGGTGCTCAGTGGGTGATGGCAGTGACAGGGAACATGAGCGTTTCCTTCCCATCCTGCTCTAGGGCCTCCAGGCAGCATCTCTTCACCGGAGACACCTCTCCTAAGCACATATCTGCTTTAAACAGACAGCAATTTATTAGTGCTTGGTCACTCCAGGTCTCACAGGAGGTAAAGAAGTGCTCTGGAGCCCAGCCCTGAGGATCAAGAGAAGCAAGTTTGGGATGCGTGAACATTTCGTGCTGTTCCTTCCGGGTGATCAACAGCAGAAGTCATAAATCCATGTCAAGGCAGCCCAGAATGTCTCCAATGTGCTTCCCTCTGCACCACTCACAGACTAGTAGCCTGAGCACAGCAGCGCTGGAGAGCCAGGGATGGAGGTCACAGAATCACCAACGTTGGAAGAGACCTCAAAGATCATCAAGTCCAACCTGTCACCACAGACCTCATGACTAAACCATGGCACCAAGTGCCACGTCCAATTCCCTCTTGAACACCTCCAGGGATGGGGACTCCACCACCTCCCTGGGTAGCACATTCTAATGGCTAGCAACTCTCTCTGGGAAGAACTTTCTCCTCACCTCCAGCCTAAATTTCCCCTGGTGCAGCTTGAGACTGTGTCCTCTTGTTCTGGTGCTGATTGCCTGGGAGAAGAGACCAACCCCCTCCTGGCTACAGCCTCCCTTCAGGTAGAGAGCAATAAAGTCTCCCCTGAGCCTTCTCTTCTCCAGGCTAAACAACCCCAGCTCCCTCAGCCTCTCCTCGTAGGGCTTGTGTCACTATGTTGCAGGAGATGCTTGTTGCTGGGTGTGTCCAGAGAAGGGCAACAAAGCTGGTGGAGGGTCTGGAGAACAGGTCTGGTGAGGAGCAGCTGAGGAAACTGGGGTTGTTGAGCCTGGAGAAGAAGAGCCTGAGGGGAGACCTCATTGCTCTGTACAACTCCTTGAAAGGAGGTTGGAGCCAGGTGGGCGTTGGACTTTTCTCCCTAAGAACAAGAGGAAATGGCCTCAAGTTGCACCAGAGGAGGATTAGGTTGGGCATGAGGAACAATTTCTTCCCCTTGAGGGTGGTCAAGGCCTGGCCCACACTGCCCAGGGCAGTGGTGAAGTCCCCATCCCTGGAGGGGTTTCAAAACTGTAGAGATGTGGTGGTTGGGCACATGGAGAGGAAATGGGCTGTTGCTGCACCCAGGGAGGCTTAGGTTGGACATGAGGAGCAATTTCTTCCCTGCAAGAGTGATTAGGTATTGCAGCAGGCTCCCCAGGGAGGTGGTGGAGTAAATTTCCCTGGAGGTGTTCAAGAAACTTGTGGACATGGCACCTGGGGACATGATTTAGTGGCCATGGTGGTGTTAGTTTGGCAGTTGCACTTGATGATCTTAGAGGTCTTTTCCAGCCATAATGATTTTACTATTATTAGGGAAAATGAGGAAAAAAGGAAAGGTGGAGGTGGATCACATAGCAGATGGCTGTACTTCACCTGAAGGGAAGCTGGGAGATGCTGTCCCTGGTGTGAGCTCTGCCTTGCCACAGATCTCCATAGGCAAGAAAATGAGAGGCAGCAGCTTTTAGAATCATAGAATCTGCCCTTAATAGCTTAAGTGCAGAGCTTACTGTCAGCTCCAATCCTTTGGTCAAGTAGGAAGAGGCTCTGAGATTGATGGCAAATACTACATCTGGGCAATTTCCTGCTCAGCTCTGATTATCCTTCAATGAGGTGCTTGAGCTGTTCTTGTATCTGTCTGCTTTCTGCTTCATGAAGCAGGGATTAATGTACAGGCTGGAAGAGCCAGCAGCATGCTGAGGATAGCCAGGTCTGACAGTTGGAAATCACAAAATGAATGCCAGGTTGGAAGGGACCCCAAGGATCATCTGGTCCAACCTTCCTGGGTGAGAGTGTAGCTGAAATGAGCTGGCCCAGCCCCCTGTCAAGCTGAGTCTTACCACTGTCCAGTGTCGAGGAATCCACTTCTTCCCTTGGGAGATGATTCCAATCTTTAATTGTTCCCATGGGGAACCATTTCCTTTTGGAGTGCAATGAGAAGCTCCCCAGCAGAAATTTGTACCCATCTTTTCCATGGGACTTCCTTGTAAAAATAGACTCCATCCTCCTGGTAGCCACCCTGTATGTACTGGTACACATTAATACGAGCTCCCCTAAGCTTTCTTTTCTCAAGGCTGAAGCTTTCCTTTAGGAAATGAGGGAGCTGAGGAAGCCTGGAGGCCTGCAAAGGTGCTGAGCACAGGGGTAACATCACTTCCCTAAATATGGACTAGATGAGCTTTAGATGAACCTCTAGGTGAGTGGATAACATGTTCTTGAGAGCAGCCAAGCCAGACTCTGGCGACAGCTAAGCAGTTTTGTCCTTTGCCATAGTTATTTTCCATTACTCTTGACTCTAATTTCTTTTCAAATGACAAGACTTCTTAGGCAGGGGATTAATTTCCAGCTCCCAAAGATCTTCTGCCATGGGACTGGTCTGTGTGGCATCACTCATCACTATCTGCTGCCGTTCCGCTGGAGAAAAATGCTGCTTTGTAAGCTGACAGCCCCTAAATGAAGCAGTTTTGTGTCAAACAGCACCTTCTGACAAAGTGGCTGGATGAAAGGCTCCTTCCTTTTGTGTGACATTTTGCCACAGATGCTGCTTCAATGTTGCTGACATTTTCCCCCGTTAGGATGATGAAGCTCTGAGGCAAAAAGGAGCTAATGGCTGCTGTTTCTCATGAAAAGGCAATGCAGTGAAAATCGAGGGGAAAACAGCTGCTGTGGTGCTTGTCGAGTGGGAGATGCAGGGCTGAGGGGTAGTGCTTGCATGGATGTGATAACAAATAGCAGTGGTTCTGAGGGGGTGAGATCAGCAATGGGATTTTCCAAGTAAACAACATTCTACAGCTGTGGGGTTGAAGAATTTTCTGAAGAGGGCCCATTCCTGAGGTTCTTTCATGGCTCAGTGTCTAGTGCTAGCCACCAGAGCCCACTCTGGGCTGTAACATGGCATCTGAAATGGAGATGGTTAGAGACCATCATTACAACATGTGTGTGTCAGAACAGAGAATCAGAGAATTGCTTTGTTTGGGAAAAGCCCTTTGAGATAAAAGAGTCCAACCATTTTCTAACTCTGCCAAGGCTGCTGCTAAACCATGTCCCTGTCTCTTCCAACCTGGTATATTCTATTCAATTTAATTCTATTCCATGCTATGCTATGCTATGCTATGCTATGCTATGCTATGCTATGCTATGCTATGCTGCACCACATCTCTGCGTCTTTTAAACACCTCTAGGGATGGGGAGTGAAGCACCAACATGGGGAGCCTGTTCCAGTCTTTGAGAACCCTTTCTGCCAAGTAGTTTCTTCTTCTGTCCAATCTAACCCTCCACTGGTGCAACTTGAAAACATCTCCTTTCATCCTGTCACTTGTTCCTTGGGAGCAACCCCCACCTGGCTCCAACATCCTTTCAGGGAGTAGTAGAGAGCAATGAGGTCTCCCCTCAGCCTCCTTTTCTCCTGGCTGAACACCCCTGTTTCCCTCAGCTGCTCCTCACCAGACCTCCAGATCCTTCACCAGATTCATTGCCCTTCTCTGGACAGGTTCCAGCCCCTCACCATCCTTCTTGGGGTGAGGGGACCAAAACTGAACCCAGGACTCAAGGTGTGGCCTCACCAGTGCCCAGTACAGAAGGTCACAATCCCTTTCCTATTCCTGCTGGCCAAACTATTGCTGATCCAGGCCAGGATGCTTGTGGCCTTCTTGGCCACATGGTTACACACAGGCTCATTTTCATCTGGCTGTTGGTATAAAAGAAACCCTAACCACAGTGCAGCCCTCTCCCACCAGCAGCTCCTGGCCACTCATACCTGTGTTTCTGAGCAGAATAAAGTTGTTCTGCTAGAGTTACACCTGCTCAGTATCTACCTGGATCTACCAGATGATGGAGGACAAGGAGGAGGAGCTTTCTCCTCCTTGTCCAACAGCTCAGATGAGGGATGGTGGAAGAAAAACCAAGACAGGACAAGCCAGACAAGGGATGGTGTAGTTACCAGACACCTCTCCCTCCCTGTCCTGCCCTTTTTCCTCCCCAAATGTCCATGTGGTCATCAGGTGAAAACAGGAAGGGAATGAGTGTGGGCAGTCTGCAGCTCTGCACTGGGAATGCTACAGTTTTCACTGAGAACTTTCCACACATGAGGCAGGTGGCTCCTCTTCCTGGAGCTGAGGGGTATCAAATCAGTCTGACCACCTTTTAGTGAAACTGATACTGAAAATAATCCATTCTGAGGAGTTTTCTGTCCTGCTCAATTAAGGACATAGTGAAGGGTGCTCACGGGCTTAAGCATCTTCCTAAGAGTATATTTAGTCAGATCCTGCCCATTGTACTTGACTTCCTGCAGAATAATTGTGAGGCAATTAGCCCTGAGGATTAGGAGAAAGCCCCTGAAGTCAGAGATTCTGCAGAAACAAAGACAGCACTGTGCTTCCCCCAGGGTCCCAGCTGAAAAGAGATTTGCATCTCTGATTTCACTCCCACCATCATTTCAAATCCTTGTACACAGGTGAAAACTCAGAGAAGAAATGCTGCCAGTGCTGCTCATGGACTCACTGGTTTTCAAGATGGTTACCCAGGGTGTCCTTTGATCACCATGCAATTATTTGTGGAAACTGAGCCATGATTCCATGAGCTTGTCACTTTTCAATAATGACAGAGCCCATTGTAAAATGGAACTTTGTGAGTTTGGTCTCTTTCATGTTTAGGACTCAGCAGTCTGAGACTTTTCCTTCCTGAACAGGTTGGAGAGTTGGGCAGAAGACAACCTCATGAAATTCAGCCTGGGTAAGTAAAGGGTCCTGCCCTTTGGGGAGGTCAGTCCCCTGTACCAGTACAGGTGACCTGCTGGAGAACAGCTCTGTGGAGAAGAACCAGGGAGTGCTGGGAGACAAAAAGGTCCCTGTGGGCCAGCAATATGCCCTCATGATCAGGAAGGCCAATGGTATCCTGAGGATCATGAAAAAGAGTGTGGCCAGCAGGTCAAGGGATGTTCTCCTCTTCCTCTACTTTGCCCCACTGAGGCCACGTCTGGAGCCCTGGGTCCGGTTCCAGAGGGTCCAGCGATGGCTGGGAAGATTTTGAGGTGCCTGGAGCACCTCTGTGAGGTCCTGCAGGACTAGAGACTTAGAGCAGCCTAAGAGGGGATCTTTTCAAGGAGGCTCAATATCTGCCATGCTGGGATTCTGGGGTTTCTGAATCCTACAGCACTAATTATGGGATGCCATAAACTGGAGTAAATCTCTACTGGTATTTAGGGGAATGCTAAATGCTCTTCTGCCAGAAAATACAAATATGTTATTTCCAGTTTCAGAACCTTAAATCATGACTGCACCCATCCAAACTGCACTGAAATCACCTGCTGTCCTTCAGGAATCATTTGCATTGTTCTAACAGTCCTCAAACAGAAGAGCTGTAACCATCATTTCCATCCCTTCCCAGGATTTATTGTCCAGCACAGCACAGAGAAGTCATATAAATCATCCCTGTGTCTGAGGTTTTGGGGTGTTCCTGTCCTATCAGAGCTGTTAAATCTGTGCTAGAAATAATTTAAACTCCATTAAGTGGATTCAAAATATTTAAATTAACCCAGCACTGACCAAAAAAAACATCTTCTGTTCTTCTGTGTCAGTGATAAATTTAATGGATGGGGTTTTCATGAACTCCCAGATTTCGGTTGGTTTAGAAGTGTCACACTGAAGGGAAGAAACTATCCTCTGCAGCACCTGGAGGTGAAAACACCTGGGAGGGGAGAGACATTACACAGAATGACAGAATCAACCAGGTTGGAAGAGATCTCCAGGATCTCCAAGAGATCTCCAAGAGGATAGAAGGTTTCTGCAGAGGGATCTTGACCGACTGGACAGATGGGCAGAGTCCAACGGGATGGCATTCAACAAGTCCAAGTGCCGGGTGCTGCACTTTGGCCACAGCAACCCCATGCAGAGCTACAGGCTGGGGTCAGAGTGGCTGGAAAGCTCCCAGACAGAGAGGGACCTGGGGGTGCTGATTGACAGCCAGCTAAACATGAGCCAGCAGTGTACCCAGGTGGCCAAGAAGGCCAATGGCATCCTGGCCTGCATTAGGAATAGTGTGGCCAGCAGGAGCAGGGAGGTCATTGTGCCCCTGTACTCTGCACTGGTTAGGCCACACCTTGAGTCCTGTGTCCAGTTCTGGGCCCCTCAATTAAGGAAGGCCATTGAGACACTTGAACGTGTCCAGAGAAGGACAACGAGACTGGGGAGAGGCCTTGAGCACAAGCCCTATGGGGAGAGGCTGAGGGAGCTGGGGTTGTTTAGCCTGGAGAAGAGGAGGCTCAGGGGTGATCTCATTGCTCTCTACAGCTACCTGAAGGGTGGTTGTAGCCAGGAAGGGGTTGGCCTCTTCTCTCTAGCAACCAGCACCAGAACAAGGGGACACAGTCTCAAGCTGCACCAAGGGAAATTTAGGCTTGAGGTAAGGAGAAAGTTCTTCCCAGAGAGAGTTGTTGGCTATTGGAATGTGCTGCCCGGGGAGGTGGTGGAGTCACCATCCCTGGAGGTGTTCAAGAGGGTATTGGATGTGGCACTTGGTGCCATGGTCTAGTCGTGAGGTGTGTCGTGACAGTTTGGACTCGATGATCTTCGAGGTCTCTTCCAACCTTAGCGATACTGTGATACTGTGATACTGTGCTGCCCAACCTTCTGCACTGCAAGCATTTTCCCGCAGCAAATTCCCCACTCTTTGTCATTATCTGCGTCTCCCATGCCCTGCTTTGAGGATTCACACTTGGAGGTTCACTCCCCTAATTGCCTGTGCAGCTACCCTGCCTGCCTCAGCAGAGAGGCACCTCTTGGAGAAGGTAATTAGAGTCCAATAAAGATAAATACTCATTACACAAAGAGCAGATACAACAGACAGAACCTTCATATTGAAAGGCTAAATGTCAGGCTTAATGATGAATGAGACAGACTAATTATGGGTTTCATCACTCATTATCCTCAAAATGCAAAAATGCTTGAAAGCAGCAGAAATTGGACAAAGTAGCCCTGAGACTCCCCAGGGCTGACCCCCTGCCAGTCATCAGCAGATGCAAAGGAAGTGGGAGTTGAGCTTTCTTGTCCCACTTTGTAACCAGTATCGCAAAAGCGTGAGCTGGCATCAGAGTGTAGGTGACGTTGGGTTTGATGGAGAGCAGCCATGCTCTGGTTGGCAGGACTGGGCCATCCTGCTGGAACCAGAATCATAGAATGATGAGGGTTGGAAGGGACCTCTGGGGACAGAGCACAACCCCCCTCCTAAAGCAGGATCACCTAGGGCAGGTGGGTCCAGATAGGTCCTGAATGTCTTTAGATAAGGAGACTTCACAGCGTCTCTGGGCTGCCTGTTCAAGGGCTCCTGCACCCTCACAGCTAAGAAATTTCTCCTCCTGTTCAGAAGGAACCTTCTGGGTTCCAGTTTGAGCCTGTTGCCCTTTGTCCTGTCACTAGAATAGAATAGAATAGAATAGAATAGAATAGAATAGAATAGAATAGACCAGGTTGGAAGAGACCTTCAAGATCATCACATCCAACCTACCATCCAACACCACCTAATGAACTAAACCATGGCACCAAGCACCCTATCAAGTCTCCTCCTAAACACCACCAGTGATGGTGACTCCACCACCTCCCTGGGCAGCACATTCCAATGGCAAATCACTCTCTCTATGAAGAATTTCTTCCTAACCTCCAGCCTAAACCTCCCCTGGTGCAGCTTGAGACTGTGTCCTCTTGTTCTGTTGGTGGTTGCCTGGGAGAACAGACCAACCCCCACGTGGCTACAACCTCCCTTCAGCACTGTCAAGAATCTGGTCCCATCTTCTTGTCCCCTGCAGTTCAGCTTTTGTTGAGCATTGGGAAGATCCTCTTTGGGTCTGCTTTTCTCCAGACTAAACAGCCCCAAGTCTCTGTTAACAAATCAGTGAGTTCCTACCTGCTCTACATACTTATCTCCCTACTTACCAGACAGATAAGCCCCTTCCTATCTGGCTAACTACAGAATCACAGAAGCTGGAAAAGACCTTCAAGATAGAATCCAGCCATTAACCCTACTCTACCAAGTCAACCCTTAAGCCATATCCTCAAGCACCACACCTACACAGGTGTTAAGCACTCCCAGGGACGGTGACCCCACCACCTCCCTAGTCAGCCTTTTCTAATGCCTGACCACTTTTTCAGTAGCATAAATAAAAATACAAATTCCTCCTGTCCAACCTGAACCTCCCCTGGTGCAACTTGAGGCCTTTTCCTCTTGTCCTGCCACTTGTTTCTTGGGAGGAGAGACCAGCACCCACCTCACTACAACTCCCTGAAAGGAGTGTGGGGAGAGGCAGAAGGTTTACCCTCAGCCTCCTCCTCTCCAGTTTGAACTTCCCTCAGCTGCTCTTCTCAAGACCTGTTCTCCAGACATTTTACCAGCTTTGTTGCCCTCCTCTGGACACACTCCAGCCTCTCAATGTCCCCTCATTGAGGGGACCAAAACTGAACACAATACTCACAGTATCTAATTATCTGCTTACCTACCTACCCATCCATCTATGCACTTCCTCATCTTCATACTTACCTGCCTGTTTCACGTGCAGGTGAGCCACAAAGAAACATCACATGGAAGAGCCAGAGGAGAAATGTGAATCAGTGCCAAAGTTCCCTCTTCCTGTTAGCAAAACCCTCCTGGTTTTCCCTGCTGACACCCCAACAGGCTCTCAGGGTGTTTTCTGCAAGGTGGCCAGCCCCAGTGCCCAGAGAGGGCCACCACAACCACCTGGCTCACCCGAGGAACCCTTCTGATGGCAAAGCTCTGCAGTGACTGTTCAAACAGTCCTGGTGTCCCCTCATGAGTGCCAGGAAATGTGATCCTATGTGGCCATTGATAATGGCAATTCCTCTTCCATGTTCTTCTTGCAGCACTGCATAAAACAGGCCAGAAAAGATGGTCCTTGTGCACCCCAGACCAGTTCCCATCTCCATCCTGGAGGCATTTCTCACCCCCATGGGTGGCAGCTCTTGGTGCTGAAGCAGCTGTGTCCATGAAAGCTGGCCCTGGTGTGATTGCGCCAAGCTGTTGGACTCCTCCATGCCCCAGAGTATCTGCTGGCTGTAGGCTCTAGGATTATCCCACAGAATCTTGCAGATCTTCACAGGGGTTTTACCTGTGGGGGATATGCTGGTACAGGCTGGGGTAACCTTGTTGTGAGACCTACCCGGGGGAATATCCTGCTGCCACTTTCCCACTGCTTGGTTGCCACATGCTCCACAGAGCAGCCTTGGGACACACTTCAGGAAGCAAATGTGGAGTGCTGCAGCATTTTCGTTGAGCTGATGGAAATCTCCTGCATAATGAGAAGATAAACTTGGAGCTTTGTGGAGAGATTTGCCTGGCTGAGTGAAATCCTGCCAATTTGGAGCTGTGCATAGGAGAGAAAAGTTAAAAGGAACCCATCACACCCATGACAAGCATTGTCAAACACGGGGTGCACAAGGACCATCTTTTCTGGCCTGTTTTATGCAGTGCTGTGAGAAGAACAGCAAGGAGGAACTGCCATTATCAATGGCCACATAGAATCACATTTCCTGGCACTCATGAGGAGACACCACAGAATCACAGTCACCAAGGTTGGAAGAGACCTCAAAGATCATCAAGTCCAACCTGTCACCACAGACCTCATGACTAAACCATGGCACCAAGTGCCATGTCCAATCCCCTCTTGAACACCTCCAGGGATGGGGACTCCACCACCTCCCTGGGCAGCACATTCCAATGGCTAACAACTCTCTCAGTGAAGAACTTTCTCCTCACCCCCAGCCTAAATTTCCCCTGGTGCAGCTTGAGATTGTATTCTGGTGCTGGTTGCCTGAGAGAAGAGACCAACCCCCCTCCTGGCTACAACCTCCCTTCAGGTAGTTGTAGACAGCAATAAGGTCTCCCCTGAGCCTCCTCTTCTCCAGGCTAAGCAATCCCAGCTCCCTCAGCCTCTCCTCATAGGGCTTGTGCTCCAAACCCCTCCCCAGCCTCGTTGGCCTTCTCTGGACATGTTCAAGTATCTCAATGTCCTTCTTGAATTGAGGGCCCCAGAACTGGACACAGTCCTCAAGGTGTGGCCTAACCAGTGCAGAGTACAGGGGCACAATGACCTCCCTGCTCCTGTTGGCCACATTATCCTTGATACAGGCCAGGATGCCATTGGCCTTCTTGGACACCTGGGCACACTGCTGGCTCATGTTCCGCCAGCACAGGACTGTTTGAACAGTCGCTGCAGAGCTTTGCTATCAGAAGGGTTCCTCAGGTGAGCCAGGTGGTTGTGGTGGTCCTCTCTGGGCACTGGGACTGGCCAGTTGCAGAAAACACGCTGAGGGCCTGTTAGGGTGTCAGCAGGGACACACCCTGCAACACCTGAAGCTCAATGAAGAGAAGACAGGCAGCAGGGAAACTGCCTTCCTCAAGCATCCTGATGATGGTGCAATCCCATGGCTCAGAGGCACCACATAAGCATTGCCTGTTCACATAAAGAAAGGGTGAGAGAAGTCAAGGAAGCACCCTAAAGTCTGGGAAGAAATGCACCACATCATGGATGCAACTGTCTTTGTGATGGCAGCAATAACAAAATCCCAGCATGGTGGGGGCTAGAAGGGACCACTTCAGATCATCCAGTTCAAATCCCCTGCTAAAGCAGGGGCACCCACAGCAGCTTGACCAGGATCACAATGGCCAGGTGGGTTTGGATCTCTCCAGTGAAAGAGACCCCACAACCTCCCTGGGCAGCCTGTTCCAGGGCTCCAGCACCAAACGAGTTTCTCCTTATCTTCCTGGGTTCTGGTTTGTGCCTGTTGCCCCGTGTCATGTCACTGGAGACACAGAAAACATCAATAACTGAAAGGTTCCTCAAATCCTTTAATCATTAAATGCTGCTTCTGGGCTGTGCTGCCGTTGATCTACAGGGTTGGAAGGGAAATTCAAGATCATCTCGTTCCAACCCCTTGCAACTAGACCAGATTGATGAAGGCTCCATCCAACCTGGCCGTGAACACTTCCAGTGAGGGGACAGCCACAACCTCCCTGGACAACCTGTTCCAATGTCTCACCATCCTCACTGTCAAGAATTTCTCCCTAATCTCCAGTCTATATCTCCCTTCTTCCAGTTCAAAGCCATTGCTCCTCATTCCATCTACTGTGTCCAGTACTGGGCCCCTCAGTTTGGGAAGGATGTTGACTTGCTGGAGTGTGACCAGAGAAGGGCAACAAGGTTGGTGAGGGGCTTGGAACACAAGACCTATGAGGAGAAGCTGAGGGAGCTGGAGTTGCTTAGCCTGGAGAGGAGGAGACAAAGGGATGACCTTAGTGCTCTCTACAACTACCTGAAGGGAGGTTGTAGCCAGGCAGAGGTTGGTCTCTTCTCCCAGGCAACCAGCACCAGAACAAGAGGACACAGTCTCAAGCTGCACCAGGGGAGGTTTAGGCTGGATGTCAGGAGGAAGTTCCACACAGAGAGAGTGATTACCCATTGGAATGGGCTGCCCGAGGAGGTAGTGGAGTCATCATCACTGGAGGTGTTCAGGAGGAGACTTGATGGGGTGCTTGGTGCCATGGTTTAGTTGATTAGGTGGTGTTGGATGATAGGTTAGATGCGATGATCTTGAAGGTTTCTTCCAAACTGGTCTATTCTATTCTATTCTATTCTATTCTATTCTATTCTATTCTATTCTATTCTATTCTATTCTATTCTATTCTATTCTATTCTATTCTATTCTATTCTATTCCATTTCATTCCATTTCCATTCCATTCCATTCCATTCTATCCTAATCTATTCTATCACAAGAAGCCCTTGTGAAAAGTCCCTCCCCAGGTCTCTGTAGCCCCCTTCAGATACTGGAAGACTGCCTTCTTTTCTGCAGGCTGAACAACCCCAACTGTCCCAGCTTGTCCCACAGGGGAAGTGCCCCAGCCCTCTGATCGTCTTCATAGTCCTGTCTGTGACAAGTTCCATTTACTTCTGCCTCTTGACCAGCAGAGAATTGATGGATGCAACTACCTCTTCTCACCACCATTAACCTGGTGATGTAACCAACGTGGAGAAGCCCATTAATTCAAATATACATAATAAAGAAATCATGCAAACCAAATTAAATACAGAGTGAGAGCATGAGATGCCATCTGTTCCAACTTGGAGGGCTAGGAAGAGGAGATGAAGCCAATTTCAGGAGGCAATCATAAAATTATGCTGCAGAATTACCGGCTCTGTGCCTCACAGTTCATGCCTTTCTTTGATGATTATCTTCAATCACACAAACACAATCACCTCCATCCATGCTTTACCTGTTCTGCCTTCTTTTTGGCTGCTACATTCAGCAAGCTGTCAGCGAAACGGGGAACAGAAGCCATGCAGTTGCTGGGACCACACTGGGAAGTGTGTCATTAGTTCTCCAACAGCACTGATTTCTAATAGTTTGTGTGCTCCCCTCTGATGGTCACCACTTGTTCAGTACAAGGGAGACCTGCAATGATACAGCAAACCCTTGGTACCGTGCACTGAGCACTGCCACGCTGGTAGGTGCGATGCCATCTTCCACAAATGTGATTACAGTATCACAGTATCACCAAGGTTGGAAGAGACCTCAAAGATCATCAAGTCCAACCTGTCACCACAGACCTCATGACTAGACCATGGCACCAAGTGCCACGTCCAGTCCCCTCTTGAACACCTCCAGGGATGGTGACTCCACCACCTCCCTGGGCAGCACATTCCAACAATGGACAACTCTCTCAGTGAAGAACTTTCTCCTCACCTCCAGCCTAAACTTCCTCTGGTGCAGCTTGAGACTGTGTCCCCTTCTTCTGTTGCTGGTTGCTAGAGAGAAGAGACCAACCTCTTCCTGGCTACAACCACCCTTCAGGTAGTTGTAGAGAGCAATGAGGTCACCCCTGAGCCTCCTCTTCTCCAAGATCCCTCTGACAGAATCCTTGGGAAAGCCCTAAGTAAAACAGCTTTGTTAAAACAGTTTGTTGTTTCACACTTGAACAAACCAGACCCTGGGGTTCCTCACAGTGTCAAGTCAGGTCTGATCCAGCCACCAGAGAAGTGCCAGAGGCTCTCATGAATCCCTCTGCTTTCACCACAGACGGGTTGGACTTGATGATCTTTGAGGTCTCTTCCAACCTTGGTGATTCTGTGAGAAAGGGAAGAAGGGAGAGAGACTGATGGGGTGGGAAAGGAACTCAGCCAGCTGGGGTGGAAAGAACAACAATGCTATGGAACAGAGACACAAACCAGGAGCCAACTCAAGCCTTGATGGCAATGATGACACCATTGGCACCACTGATGCTGTGGCAGGCACTAGGCAAGTGCCAGACTGGACTCAGTAACAGATGGGAACCAGATTCAGAAGCACATGGATCAGGATGGGAGGCAGAAGGGACAGAGTCCTCTCAGGACAGTGGCCAGGGAAGAAGAGGCTTGAGCCTAGGGATCCCTCATCTTGCTCCTGAAGATGCCATCATGGGATACAATCTCTTTTTGGGCAGTTGAGTCTCACCTGTCTTGGCCATTCCTCCCTGCAGTTGCCACCTCTGCCTTCCTGCTCCTCAAGGTAGGGTGCAAATGTAGGAGGAGTGCCTTTAGTCTGCAGAGGAGCAAGTCTCAGGCAGAGGCTCTCTGCAGCCCAGTCCTTGTCAGGAATTCTCCCCATCGGCTTCCCCCTGCTAGAAGCAGCCCCTGGCTGTGCAAACCTGCCCTGCCCTTCAGAAAGTTTCTTCCTGAACAGACTGAGCTGAAAAGGCACAGCCTGACCAGAAACAGGTCTGCTACAGCTCACACCAGGACATCTGTGGAGGAAAGCAACTCCATTTCCCTTTGAGATGCCTGCCCATCAGCACAGCCAGGCATGATCCCAAAGCCCTGCTCACATCCATCATTCCAAACCCTGTGCCCCCAGCTCCGACACCCAGCAGCAGGCAAGCAGGTCCAGCAGGACAGTCCCTTCTGAAGCAATTTTATCTTTCTAAAGTGATTTTGGCAGAAGCTGAGCAGAGCCTGTTGTGTGACACTTGGGACAACAAGGGTAAGTACAGCTGGGGACTTGGGGATGTGGAGCCTTTGCTGTGCTCCACGTGCAGGGACTGATGATGTGCTGCTACTCTTTATCTCCTCACTTGCCAAATCAAAGCAGCAGCTGAGTGATAAGAAGATCTTCTTGAAAACCCATTGAATTCATGGAAATTAATACACAGAGCTGAGGATATCCTCAACCTTCCTAGTGTAGAAACCCACTGAGATCTCCATCATGCCCTGGCCACTGCAGACAGAAGGCAGCCCTGAGAATAAGCATGGTATGAGGATTATAATCAGTGAGAGGTGAATTTGGGGCTGAACTGTTGTCTACATTTAGTCTGTATCCAGGGCTCACCTACAGCAATTTCTCCATCACAAAATGACCCCTCCCCACCTGGGAAGAGGGATCAGGGAAAGCAGAAGAGAGCCATGGGGTTAAATGAAAATACATATAATTAAATAGTCAAACTTATCCAACTATAAAAATCTAGGAAGTTATTCTCAGCCCAAGCAAAGGTAGGATGGTCACACTGAAAAGGAAGGCAGACTTTGGGAGCAGAAGAATGAAGAGAATCAAGAGGAACCCAACCAAAATCAGGAGCCCAAACAGAAAGCTTCACTGCCCCCAGACTTCCCCCTTTATAATAAGTGTGGTGTTGATGGGATGGGACACATCTGAAGCAAACTCAGCTCAGCTGCTCTGGCTGACTCCAAGTTGCTGACAGCCTGCAGCCCTTCCTAGTGACACCAGGACAATGATTTCCTGCTCATGGAGCCCTGCCCACTAAACACACAGACTGGGAGCTTGCTCCTCTTCTGCCAAATAGTGTGAGAAAGGAACTGCATGGATCTCAAGTCTAGGTTGGGCAGGCACTAACTAGCACAGTTCCAAAAACCCAAAGAAGGGGTTTGGGTTGGGATCAGGGTGAAGGAAAAGCCCAGCTGAAGCCATAGATACAGCCCTCAAGTGTCAGAGGGTTTCACACCAGGGAATGGTCCAAGGACATTGGGTTGGTGAGCTCAAAGACAAACCTTGTGTTCAGAGTTTGCTCTGCATGGGCCTGGAAAACAGTGAAAACCTAGATGCATTCATAGATTCATAGAATGGTTTGGTTTGGTTTGGAAGGGATCTTAAAGATCATCTAGTTCCAATGCCATGGGCAGGGACACCTTCCACTAGGCTGCTCAAGGCCTCATCCAGCCTGGCCTTGAACATCTCCAGGGAAAGGTCATCCACAACTTCCTGGGCAACCTGTTCCAGTGTCTCACAGAACAGATCCTTCAAACTGCTGTGGATTGTGGTAGGAAACCACTTGTTTAGTCTTAGAAACAGCAGCAGCCTTCACAGTGTAGCTCTCTGAAGGCTGTAGGTATGGAGTTGGAGGGTCTGAGAAGTCTGGATGCCACTAAAACAACAGACAGCTTTAAAAGGATTTATTGCTTGGAGCCCACAGATCTGTTCTGGTTTTATTTGGTTTAGGGATGATGGCCTCCTTTAGGGGAATTTGAACAAACCTCTTCCTTTCTGGTGAAGTGAAGGAAACCCCATGGAGAGACTTTTGTGTTATTGAACTCCAGTATTTTAAGAGCCAGCTACTTAATAAAAATAACCCCAGCCATCAGAGATGGTGTTTTATCAGTTTTCTGTAGAAGCTGTTTATAAAAATAGATTCAATTTTGCAGGATTCAGTTGAGCTGCAGCATGAGAGATCTTCTCACTGCCCATCAAAATCTAAATGACAGGGGGCAAGAGGGTGGGACCAGACTCTTGCCAGTGGTGCCCAGCGACAGGACAAGGGGCAATGCACATAAACGAGAAGCAAGAAGCAAGAAGATTCTGCCTGAAGAGGAGGAGAAGCTTGTTCGATGTGAGGGTGCTGGAGTGCTGGAGCAGGCTGTCCAGAGAGGTTGTGGAGTCTCCATCTCTGGACAGATTCCAAACCCACCTGGGTTGTGAACCTGGGCAAACTGCTGTGGACATCCCTGATTTAGGAGAGGGGTTGGACTGGATGATCTTCAGAGGTCCCATCCAACCCCTACTGTGTTGGGATTCTGTGATCATGGTGTGAAACTCAGCATGGTGCTGGCATACCTGTCATATTCCCCAGGTGGTTGGAGGACATGGTGGCTGCAGCCCTGGTTCCATTCCAGTCTGTACAATGCTCTCATCATCCAAACAACCCCATGCAGCACTACAGGCTGGGGTTGGAGTGGCTGGAGAGCAGCCAGGCAGAAAGGGACCTGGGGGTACTGACTGACAGCTGGCTGAACATGAGCCAGCAGTGTGCCCAAGTGGCCAAGAAGGCCAGTGGCATCCTGGCCTGTATCAGAAATAGTGTGGCCAGCAGGAGCACGGAAGTCATTGTGCCCCTGGACTCTGCATTGGTTAGGCCACACCTTGAGTCCTGTGTCCATTTATGGTCTCTTCAATTTAAGAAGGACATTGAGACACTTGAACGTGTCCAGAGAAGGGCAACAAGGCTGGTGAGAGGCCTTGAGCACAAGCCCTATGAGGAGAGGCTGAGGGAGCTGGGATTGTTTAGCCTGGAGAAGAGGAGGCTCAGGGAGACCTTATTGCTGTCTACAACTACCTGAAAGGAGATTGTAGCCAGGAGGGTGTTGGTCTCTTCTCTCAGGCAACCAGCACCAGAACAAGAGGACACAGTCTCAAGCTGCACCAGGGGAAGTTTAGGCTGGAGGTGAGGAGAAAGTTCTTCACAGAGAGGGTTGTTAGCCATTGGAATGTGCTGCCCAGGGAGGTGGTGGAGTCCCCATCCCTGGAGGTGTTCAAGAAGGGATTGGACGTGGCACTTGGTGCCATGGTTTAGTAGTCATGAGGTGTTGGGTGACAGGTTGGACTGGATGATCTCTGAGGTCTTTTCCAACCTTATTGATTCTATGATTCTATGAACAGTGAGATGCCAGCTTCTGGAGAGACAAGCAGCGTCCAAAATCCACCCCCCTTCCTCCCCTTTGATTACCATTAGCATTCCCTTGCACTCCTTGTAGAAGACACTCAACGAACAGCAATTAGCTGGGTCAAAGGAGCATAGGCCATGCTGTAGAGCGAGAAGAGCATTAAGAACTTGGACATCTGATCTCTGATGATTGTTGCAAAGTCCAGCCTAGCAAAACCTGTGTTGTTCAAGTAGTGGAAGGATGAAATGTCATTTGGATGAGTTCCAGCATGTGTACTGTGTTAGATCTTTTTGGCTGGGAGAAAAGAGCCAATAGCTAATAAGTGAAGTTCTTTTCCTTCACCGGTCCCAGTTAAGAATGTTTGTTGGTTTAATTCTCTTTAACACAATTTGGGTTTAGCACATTTGAAAACCCATAGTGCAAAGTAAGAGGGAAGGGAGAATTTTCTTTAGGGGAAGGAATTGAACCTTCAATACTTGGTTAACCAATTTTGGTTTACTTTTGGTGTTGAGTTTTTTGAGCATGAAGGGAAAGAAAAAGTAACCAATTTGGGTTTGTTTTTTTTTAACCTTGCTGTAGAACTGCAACTGGAGATTAAGAACAAATTCATTACAGTGAGGGTGATGAGACACTGGAACAGGTTGCCCACAGAAGTTGTGGATATCTCCTCCTGGAGGTGTCTAAGGCCAAATTGGATGAGGTCTTGAGCAATCTGGTGGGAGGTGTCCCTGCCCATGGTGGGGGGTTGGAACTTTAAAGTCCCTTCCAACCCAAACCATTCTATCAATCTATGAATCGATGAAAAGGATGATGCTGAGAAGATTGTCCTACAGATACCATCACTGATCACTTCTAACTGGAGCAGCTGCTCATAGTCCTCAGATGAGGTGTGATTTAGGGTGGCATTTTTGATTCTGAAGAGTGCAGGGAAATCACAGGATCACAGATCACAGGATGTTAGTTGTTGTGAGGGACCTCTGGAGATCATCAAGTCCAATACCCCTGCCAGAGCAGGACCATAGAACCCGGTGCAGGTTGCACAGAAACACATCCAGGTGGGTCTTGAAAGTCTCCAGAGAAGGAGACTCTACAACCTCTCTGGAGAGCCTGTTCCAGTGCTCTGTGACCCTCACAGTGGAGAAGTTACTCCTTATGTTGAGATGGAACCTCCTGTGCTGTAGTTGATAACCACCGCCCCTTGTCCTGCCACAGGGTGCAACTGGGCAGAGCCTGTCCCCTCCCTCTTGACACTCAGCCCTCAGATATTTGTAAACATTTATTAAATCCCCTCTCAGTTGTCTCTTCTCCAGACTAAGCAGCCCCAGGGCTCTCAGCCTCTCCTCTTAGGGCAGTGCTCCAGTGCCTTAATCATCCTGGTAGCTCTCTGTTGGACTCTCTCCAGCAGATCTCTGTCCCTCGTGAACTGGGGAGCCCAAAACTGGATGCAATATTCCAGGTGTGGCTTCACCAGCGGAGCGTAGAAGGGGACACACTGGCCACACTCCTCTTAATGCACCCCAGGATCCCATTGGCCTTCTTGGCCACATCCTAACTAGCCTCAAATAAACAGAAATAAGAAAGGGTGCTGGAGCAAGGAGCCTGGCTGCTCATGGCTGCTGCAATAGTCAATGTTGCCACCGTGGTGGAAATAAATGAGGTTGATGTGTTAGTGGTGAGCAGGCCGTTCGGTGGAGAGTAATGGCTGGGGGAGAAGAAAAGCTTTTACAGGTCTATTAGTTGTAATGGATTTGTAGGCTCCAACACACCATTTGTCATCCCAGTTCCACCCAAAATGAAAAGCCATACCCAGAGTTAATTAAATACCGCTGCCAGTAATTAACAGTTCCCCAGAGGTCTGTGATGAAGAATGGATGACGTTCAGTGCGCAGCTTCAGGGAATGGTGGCATCCCGTGGGAGAACTGCTGGGAGAACCAGAGGCTGTGGGCCAGCCCCACTGTTGGTCAAGAGCCCTGCCTGGCTGTTGGTATTTTAAGAAGAATGTGGCCAGCAGGTGAAGGGAGGTTCTCCTCCTCCTCTACTCTGCCCTAATAAGGTGACAGCTGGAGCATTGTGTCCAGTGCTGGGCTCCCCAGTTCAAGGGAGGCAGGGAGCTACTGGAGAGAGTCCAGTGGAGGCTACAAAGCTGCTGAGGGGCCTGGAGCATCTCTGTGAGGAGGAAGGACTGAGAGACCTGGGGCTGTTGAGCCTGGAGAAGAGCAGCTCCAGAGGAGATCTCCACAATGTTTATAAAGATCTGAAGGGTAGGTATCAAGAAGAAGGGGCCAGTGTCTTTTCAGTGGTGTCCTGTGATAGGACAAGGGACAGTGGCCACAAAGCAAAGCATTTCTTCCTAGGTCATGGCTGCCTTTCTGCCCACAAGGAAATCTTCTTTTCCTTCCTGCTTCTGTTTCAGGTGGGGCATTTGGTCCCTCTTCCTACTAGAACATGCCTCTCTGCTGTTGTAAATAGGAATTAATCCACCTTTGTGGGCTTCTCAGAGGACAGTGATGGTTTCACAGACAGTAAACTTACACAAGAAGTTCTGGATAAGAGGAAAATTAGGGCTGGAAAATTAAGCTGGAAGATTTTGACTGGATGTTAGGAAGAAATTCTTTAGAGTGAGGGTGGTGAGACCCTGGAACAGGTTGCCCAGGGAGCTTGTGCATGTCCCCTCCATGGAGGTGTTCAAGGCCAGGCTGGATGAGGCTTTGAGCAACTTGGTCTAGTGAAAGGTGTCCTTACCCATGGCAGGGCATTTGCTACTACATCTTTAAGGGCCATTCAAACCCAAACCATTCTCTGATTCTGTGACTGCAGAAAAAATTGTGGTCCAGTTCTGACATGCAATGCAGATTGCACAGCTCCTCTGCCTTCCTGGCTCACCAGAACCCTTTTTATCTTCATCCTGCTGCTGGAAGAGTTCTGTCAGAATATTCTCCCAGGAAATGATCCTCAGCAGGAGCCTCAGACTTATGGCACACATTCACTGTGCTTGCAGCAATGACCGTGCTGATGGAGCTCCTCTGCCACCCCAGTGGACCTCCTGTCTCTATCTGTGCCTCCACATGCTCTAGAACTAATTAGGGACTGTCACAGCTGCTGCCAGCAGAGTGATGATCTCCTCTTTTCCTGGTCCATGTCTGTGTTAGGCTTCTGGGCATGGAGTTGGCTGTGTTCCTATCCCAGCCTGCAGGAGCTTTCATTCATCTGCATAAAGCTTTGATATGTTGTGCTACAGCAAACCTCAAATCTCATTCATCAGCTACAAATCATCATGATTGAAGCTCATCAGTGGTCTAAAGACAGTTCCAAGCTGCTTGTTGGGTACAGGTGAGGAAAAACAGAGTTAGAGGAGCCAAAATCTATGCTGATATGACTCTGGTATTCGTTACTTGTGCTGAAGGGATCTGAACTAACTGCAAAGACAGAGGGTGAAGTGAGCTAGGAAACTGCTGAGAAGATAGAGAGAGGGAAGCACAGAGAGGCTATCCATGTCATGAATCCACCTCCTGCTTGGAGACCTTAAGATCATTGAATCTAACTGTAACCTAACATCTTCCTGTACGCAGCTGTTAGACCACGTCCCTAAGCTCCTCATCCCAACGCCTCAGGGGATGATGATTCCACTGCTTCCCTGGGCAGCCTGTTCCAGTGCTCAATGACCCTTTAGATGAAGAAATTGTTCCTAACATCCAATCTAAAACTCCCCTGCAGCAACTTGGAGACCTTAAAGAGAGTTTTACTGGTCAAAGGTAAAAGACTGTGTCCTCATTGTGCTTTTTGTTGTTTCCAAGGCACAAGACCAAACTTGCTGTGGGACTAGATAGAATAGAATAAACCAGGTTGGAAGAGACCTTCAAGATCATCGTGTCCAACCTATCATCCAACACTACCTAATCAACTAAACCATGCAACCAAGCACCCTGTCAAGTCTCCTGAACACCTCCATTCCACCTCCTCAGGTAGCCCATTCCAATGGCCAATCACTCTCTGTGTAGAACTTCCTCCTAACCTCCAGCCTAAACCTCCCCTGGCACAGCCTGAGCCTCTGTCCTCTTGTTCTGGTGCTGGTTGCCTGAGAAAAGACCAACCTCTGCCTGGCTACAACCTCCCTTAAGGTAGTTGTAGACAGCAATAAGGTCACCCCTCAGTCTCCTCCTCTCCAGGCTAAGCAACCCCAGCTCCCTCAGCCTCTCTTCATAGGGCTTGTGTACCAAACCCCTCCCCAGCTTTGTTGCCCTTCTCTGAACACGCTCCAGCAAGTCAACATCCTTCCTAAACTGAGGAGCCCAGAACTGGACACAGGACTCGAGGTGTGGCCTAACCAGTGCAGTGTACAGGGGCAGAATGACCTCCCTGCTCCTGCTGGCCACACTGTTCCTGATCCAGGCCAGGATGCTATCGGCCCTCCTGGCTGCCTGGGCACACTGCAGATGTGATCACCCATATATACCACACCATGTCACCTCAGCTTCATCTGCCATGGAGAAGAAGGGTTGTCCTTGCTGAGGGACATCAGATGGACATTAGGACATTGGACATTAGGAGGAAGTTTTTCACATTGAGGGGGTGACATACTGTAGCAGGTTGCCTGGAGGGGTGGTGGAGTGGAGGCCCCATTTCTGGTGACATGAGAGGTCAAACTTGATGGGACCCTGAGCAACCAGATCTAGTTGGAAATGTCTCTGCTGACTGCTGGAGAGTTGGACAAGATGACCTTCAAGGCTCCCTTCCAACCCAATGTAATCTGCAATTCTATGATTCTGACCTTCATGGCTCCTGTCCAGGTGCTGTGCCCAAAGAGCACATCAGAAAAGCACCAGAGGTTTCTCCAGGAAGATGACCTGGTGCCTAAGGCCACTTTGAGACTAACCAGCTTCTGGGTGGCTGTTTTACTGGTTTAGTTTTCTTTTTTTGTTTTCCATTTGTGGATCTTCTGACCATATTTTCTGGGCCTGGGACCCATTTCTAAGACCCATTTTGGGATAGTGGGGCAAGAGGATGGGGCCAGACTCTCATCAGTGGTGCTCAGTGATGGGACAAGGAGCAGCAGGCACAGTGTGGAACCCACAAGGTTCTACCTGAACTTGAGGAGAAACTGGTGCTGGAGTCTTGAAGCAGGCTACCCAGGGAGGTTGTGGAGTCTCCTTCTCTGCAGGGATTCCAAACCCATCTGGACACTGTGATCCTGGGCAGGCTGCTCTGGGTGCCCCTGCTTTAACAGTGGGATTGGACTGGATGATCTGAAGAGGTCCTTTCCAACCCCCACCAGTGTGGGATTCTGTGATTTAAAGGAATTCATCAGAACGCAGATATAAGAAATGCTGTGTTGTCTCCAGGACGAGTTTGCTGCCAGCTTAATAGACCCTCAGAGCACAGGAGTGAATAGAGTGAGATGAATCCAGCAGGTTCTACAGAGCTTTCAGAACTGCTTTCCATTTCTCCTACTTTAAATGATTTCTGACACTGCAATACTAGAAAGTGATTAAAGACCAATGTAATGCTCAGGGCTCACGTGAACCTCCCAGGAGATGCTTTCCTGCCAGTCTGATAATAAAGTCCATGTGCATGTGAAATGTATTTAAATTCAAATAACATTTTTCCATCCAACCTGCAACACCAGAAATGCCAGTTTGAAAAGCTGCAGAGTCAGAGCCTCTGAAAAAATCAGAGGAGGAGTTAAAGAGAGAGGATAACTTTGGGAAGCTGCCTTGCTTCTTTGAGGGGAAAAAGCAAACTGAGCTGCTGCTGTGGACCTCCTGAAAAGAGATTGGAGCCAGGTGAACCTTGGTTTCTTTTCCCAAGGAACAATTAGAACAGATAGAATAGAATAGAATAGAATAGAATAGAATAGAATAGAATAGAATAGAATAGACCAGACCAGGTTGGAAGAGACCTTCAAGATCATCGCATCCAACCTATCACCCAACACCACCTAATCAACTGAACCATGGCACCAAGCACCCCATCAAGTCTCCTCCTAAACACCTCCAATGAAGGTGACTCCACCACCTCCCTAGGCAGCCCATTCCAATGGCCAATCACTCTCTCTGTGTAGAATTTCCTCTTACCATCCAGCCTAAACCTCCCCTGGCACAGCTTAAGGCTGTGTCCTCTTGTTCTGGTGCTGGTTGCCTAGGAGAAGAGACCAACCCCCACCTGGCTACAACCTCCCTTCAGGTAGTTGTAGACAGCAATAAGGTCACCTCTCAGTCTCCTCTTCTCCAGGCTAAGCAACCCCAGCTCCCTCAGTCTCTCCTCATAGGGCTTGTGTTCCAAACCCCTCACCAGCTTTGTTGCCCTTCTCTGGACACGTTCCAGCAAGTCAACATCCTTCCTAAACTGAGGGGCCCAGAACTGGACACAAGACTCGAGGTGTGGCCTAACCAGTGCAGTGTACAGGGGCAGAATGACCTCCCTGCTCCTGCTGCCCACACTGTTCCTGATACAGGCCAGGATGCTATTGGCCCTCATGGCCACCTGGGCACACTGCAGGCTCATGTTCAACCTACCATTGACCAGTACCCCCAGGTCCCTCTCTGCCTGGCTGCTCTCCAGCCACTCTGACCCCAGCCTGTAGCACTGCATGGGGTTGCTGTGGCCAATGTGCAGAACCCGGCACTTGGATGTGTTCAGTCTCATGCCCTTGGACTCTGCCCATCTGTCCAGCCTGTCGAGGTCCCTCTGCAAAGCCTCTCTGCCCTCCAGCAGATCAACTCCTGCCCCCAGCTTGGTGTCATCTGCAAATTTACTGATGGGAACAACTGGCCCTAGGGGAGGTTTGTGTTGGAGATTAGAAGACAATTCTTCACAGAAATGGTTCTCAGACCCTGGAACAGGCTGCTCAGGGAGGTGGTTGAATGTCCATCCTTGGAGGTGTTTCAAAGAGGCATAGATGTGGTGCTGGAGGATGTGGTGTATCATCCGTCTTGGCAGAGTTAAAGAATGGTTGGACTCGGTGGTCTTAAAGGTCTTCTCTAACCAAAACAGTTCTATGAATCTATGATCATCAGCTGGCTGAGGGTCCACTCTGTCCCTTCATCCAGGACATTGATGAAGATGTTCAGGCGCTGGAACAGGCTGCACAGGAAGGTGGTAGAGTCACCATCCCTGGAGGTGTTTAAAAGATGCTTGGATGTGGTGTTGAGTGCTGTGATTTAGCAGTAGTGGCTTAGCAGTAGTGCTGGGATTGTGAGCTCTGGGTCAGTGGTGGGACTTGATCTCCAAAGTCTCTTCCAACCTCAACAGCCCTTACCCCTGGGAAGCACCTTCCCCTCCTCCGTGCACATCTGTCTCAGAGGAGCAGTAGAAGCCCCAGCACCACATATGCTGTGCTCAGTGAGTTCTGGAGAGCACTTCAGTGACAAACATGCTGTGAGGAACTACAAAGTGCTGCAATTGCTCTATCTGCTGTGACACCTGCAGGGTGTCTCCACTCATAACCTCTCTGACTGGAAACTGAGCACCACTGGGGAGAGAGATTAAAAAAGGAGGGGAGGAGGCTTGCAGTGGAGCTGAACAACTGTGTCCAAACCTTTAACCCAGCAGCCAAGTCAAGATTTTAAAGAGGTGAGCCAGGGGGCTGCAGTGGCACGTGTGACACTGAGACCCTTGATGGGCCTGCCACAAAGGGACAGCTCAGAAGAGCTGCTGCAGGGATGGGGATTGGTGTCCCAAAGCTGTGGTATCAGTGCACCGTGTGCTGTAGCTTTGCAGTGCAATCAGTGCTGGACTAAATAGGAGATTCTGACCTCCTGACACCTTGCTGGCAGGTGAGAGGAGCTGTGGGGGCCAGCAAGTGCCATGCTCATAAGGTGCATTTGGGGGTGTCCTTGTAGCCAAAAAAGCCAATGGTCTCCTGGGGAACATTAAGAAGAGTGTGGCCAGCAGGTCAAGGTGGTTTCTCCTCCACCTCTACTCTGATCTAATGGTGCCACAGCTCGAGTCCTGGGTCCACTTCTGGGCTTCCCAGTTCAAGAGGGACAGGAAGCTACTGGAAAGAGTCCAGGGGAAGCTCCAAAGATGCCGAGGGGCCTGGAGAGTCTCTGTGAGGAGGAAAGGAGTTGTGGGGCTGTTTCGCCTGGAGAAGAGCAGCTGAGAGGACATCTTCTCAATGCTCAGAAAGAGCTGAAGGACCTGGTGGAAGGGGTGGCGGTGGGGAGAATGGGGCCAGACTCTTGTCAGTGGTGCCCAGTGTCAGAACAAGGGGCAATGACACCCAGGATGTTCTACCTGAAGATGAGGAGAAACTTCTTTAGTGTGAGGGTGGTGGAGGCCTGGAGCAGGCTGCCCAGAGAGGTTGTGGAGTCTCCTTCTCTGGAGAGGTTCCCAAGCCACCTGGCCATCGTGATCCTGGGCAAGCTGCTGTGGGTGCCCCTGCTTTAGCAGGGAATGTGAACTGGATGATCTCCGGAGGTCCCTTCTAACCGCCACCACGCTGGGTTCTGTGAAGGAAGGCAGCAGTTAGCTCTAGGGTAGCTTGGCATTATTTTTGAGGACAGTAAGAATGATGTTCTCTCTCCTCACTGACGGTGGGAGCTTTTCCTGTCCCTGGGGCTGCAGCCACCTCTCGCTCTGTGCTGTGAAAGGTGTCATTATTTGTGGTCATGTCAGAAAAACGTTCTTCTGCTTATTTTCCCAGAAGTGTGCTCATAAGTCATGTGTTTCTGTGGCATTATCTACCCACCAGCTGCTGTCCTCGCTCATCCCTCAGGCAAAATTCAATCCCAGCTTCTCGTGAATAAAGGATCTGGGGTCTGTTGGGTGTCAGTGTGGTTACAGGATTCCCTGAAGTGGGATGGTGGTGCTGATGTGCTCCTCTGCAGCTGACTGAGTGGCCAGCTGAGCGGCATTCATGTCCTCTTGCTGTCAGGAGAGCAGCACAAAGCAGCTGGACATCAGCTGTAATATCTTCCACTTTAGGCACCAACCCACCAGTAACTCTAATAAAATATATAAGATAGGTTGCGACATAAAGATTGAAGATCCATCCGTTGTGTCTGGACTTGAACTCAAAGTTTTGTTCCATCTGTAAGAATTTGTGTACTTTCCCATTGAACAGAAGCTCAGTGTCAGACTCAGAAGGTCTAAGGCATCTCTGAAATATGAGCATGTCTCCATAAACAGCATGTCCACCTGTCCTCTCTTCTCATTGCTTGACTCAGAATGAAAGCATCCACCTTGAGTGAATGACTTGGAGGTCAGGAGATGCTGCTTCATGAGTCTGTCTCATGTCTGCTAGGTCTCTTCCACCTCCCAAGGAGTGAAGGAACAGTCACTGAGCCTGAGAGTTCATGAGAATGTGGGAGGTGGGATCAAGTCTTCCCTGTTCCACACCACCTCTGTGATGGGCAGAGTCCAAGGGCATGGGATTGAACACATCCAAGTGCCGGGTTCTGCACATTGGCCACAACAACCCCATGCAGTACTACAGGCTGGGGTCAGAGTGGCTGGAGAGCGGCCAGGCAGAGAGGGACCAGGGGGTGCTGGTGGATGGTAGGCTGAACATGAGCCTGCAGTGTGCCCAGGCAGCCAAGAGGGCCAATGGCATCCTGGCCTGCATCAGGAACAGTGTGGCCAGCAGGAGCAGGGAGGTCATTCTGCCCCTGGACACTGCACTGGTTAGGCCACACCTCGAGTCCTGTGTCCAGTTCTGGGCCCCTCAGTTTAGGAAGGATGTTGACTTGCTGGAACGTGTCCAGAGAAGGGCAACAAAGGTGGTGAGGGGTTTGGAACACAAGACCTATGAGGAAAGGCTGAGGGAGCTGGGGTTGCTTAGCCTGGAGAAGAGGAGACTGAGGGGTGACCTTATTGCTGTCTACAACTACCTGAAGGGAGGTTGTAGACAGGCAGAGGTTGGTCTCTTCTCCCAGGCAGCCAGCACCAGAACAAGAGGACACAGTCTCAGGCTGCACCAGGGGAGGTTTAGGCCGGAGGTTATGAAGAAGTTCTACACAGAGAGAGTGATTGGCCATTGGAATGGGCTGCCTGGGGAGGTGGTGGAGTCACCTTCATTGGAGGTGTTCAGGAGGAGACTTGATGGGGTGCTTGGTGCCATGGTTTAGTTGTTTAGGTGGGTTGGATTGGATGATAGGTTGGACACGATGATCTTGAAGGTCTCTTCCAATCTGGTCTATTCTATTCTATTCTATTCTATTCTATTCTATTCTATTCTATTCTATTCTATTCTATTCTATCATGGCTGTGACATGTGGCTGATAGGTGCAGCTGGACACTGAGACCTGTGATCTAAATGAGCTGAGGACCATGAGATACTCTGGTATTTCCATTCTGGATGTCAGAAAAAGACATTTTGCAGTGAAAGTTCCCTTGAGAAGCAAAAAAATCAGAGCTTGTACAGTGGGTCAAAGTTTCATCTGTCCAAGACCTCCATTTCCAGGAACTAGTGAACTTTCACTTGCAGTTTACTCCCTGTGACCAAGAGCTTCCTTGACCAGCTTGCTCCTCATGGAGACATCAAAACCTCAAAGGTCCCCTTCTCCTTTCTTTGATGTGTGTGGGGAGGCAGGAGTCACAAAGACACAGTTGTTATCTTGGAAAGCTGAAGGAGAAGCAGCATTGAACACATCCAGTTTTCCTGGCCAAAGTCCCAAAGCACTCATGAATCTACTACCAGGATCTTACTTTCTAAACACTTTGAGTTGTTGTACTTTGATTGCTGCTCATTACTGGACAATTAACCATTAGTCTCCAGTCCTCTGAGCTAAGGAATGCCAGGGACTGTGCCTCCCTTTTGCCCACAGATGGGTGTGATATCAGCACAGCTTTGGTCAGAAGCTCAAAACCTAGAATCCCAGCATGGTGGGGGTTGGAGGGGACCTCTGGAGACCAACCAGTAAAACTCCCCAGCTAAAGAAGGGGTACCCACGGTAACCTAGGATAGGATAGGATAGGATAGGATAGGATAGGATAGGATAGGATAGGATAGGATAGGATAGGATAGGATGGGATGGGATGGGATGGGATGGGATGGGATGGGATGGGATGGGATGGGATGGGATGGGATGGGATGGGATAGGATAGGATAGAATAGAATAGAATAGAATAGAATAGAATAGAATAGAATAGAATAGAATAGAATAGAATAGAATAGAATAGACCAGACCAGGTTGGAAGAGACCTTCAAGATCATTGCTTCCAACCCATCATCCAACACCACCTAATCAACTAAACCATGCAACCAAGCACCCTAGCAATTCTCCTCCTAAACACCTCCAATGATGGTGACTCCACCACCTGCCCAGGCAGCACATTCCCAGATGAGTTTGGAATCTCTCCAAAGAAGGAGACTCCACAGCAGCTCTGAGAAGCCTGCTCCTGGCCTCCAGCACACTCACACCAAACAAATTTTTCCTCATGTTGAGGTGGAAGCTTCTGGGTTCCTGTCTGTACACATAGCCCCTGGTCCTGTCGTTGGGCACCATGAAGAAGGGTTTGGCCCTGTCCTATTTTTCCCCACAGGTCTTTTAGCTTTTGTTGAACATTGAGAAGATCTCTCAGGCTGCTCAACAGCCCCAGGTCTCTCAGCCTTTCCTCCTCATAGAGAAGCTCCAAGCCCCTCAGTATCCTTGCAGCCTCACCTGGACTCTTTCTAGAAGTTCCCCATTTCTCTTGAACTGGGGAGCCCAGAACTGGACCCAGGACTCCAGATGTGGCATCACTTAGGCAGAGTGGAGGTGGAGGAGAACCTCCCTAGATCTGCTGGCCACACTCTTGTTTTTCCCCCTCAGGTGGCCTTTAGCCTTCTTGACTATAAGGACACCTCAATTGCAGCTTATGAGCCATTGTGAAGGACATAATCTCCACCCAAAGAGCCCCAGCTCATCTCCATACCTGTCCTTTCAATTCCTCAAGCCCTTCATGAGGTTCTAATCCACATCAAGTTCCAGTTCCTTTTTTCCTGACTGTTTCTTCGCCAGGGTTCCTCACCCAAAAGAAACAGAGGAATTAGCAGGTGAAGGAGGTGTTAGGTGATGCAGTGCATCTCCTTGCTAGCCCCCAGTGTGTCCCCTGGAGTCCGTTTCTCAGAAACATTTAGCGTTGACTCAGAATAAATTAATGTTAAGAGCTGTGCTCGCCGAAGAGCTGCTCAGAGGTCAGCACATGAATGGCAGCTGCCTTGGGACAGTCCACCAGGAGTCATGCTGATGTCAAAGTCTGGGTTTCTTCCTGGCTTCCTTGGCAAATCTTTTCTTGCATTTTAGCAAGATTCTGTGATGAGGAACAGGTTCTTCCCCAAAATGGTTGGCAAGCCTTGGAGCATGCTGCCCAGGTTGAAGTCCCCATCCCTGGAGGGGTTTCAAAGTCATGAAGATGCGGTGCTGAGGGGCATGGTTTAGTATTGACCTGGCAGTGCTGGGTTCATGGTTGGACTCGATGGTTTTAAAGGTCTTTTCCAACCAAAATGAATCTGTAATTCCAGTTTCCAGGGGGCTCTGAGGCAAAAAATGTGACGTGACTCCTACAGCTGCTCTCAGTGACTCAGGAGTGACTCAGTGACCCCATTGCTCTCTACAACTACCTGAAAGGTGGTTGTAGCCAGGAAGAGGTTGGTCTCATCTCTCTAGCAAACAGCACCAGAACAAGAGGACACAGTCTCAAGCTGCACCAGGGGAAGTTTAGGCTCGAGGTGAGGAGGAAGTTCTTCACAGAGAGTCATTCATCACTGGAATGTGCTGCCCAGGGAGGTGGTGGAATTACCATCCCTGGAGGTGTTCAAGAAGGGATTGGATGTGGCACTTGGTGCCATGGTCTAGTCATGAGGTCTGTGGTGACAGGTTGGACTCAATGATCTTTGAGGTCTCTTCCAACCTTGGTGATACTGTGATACTGTGATAGGAGCCACCCCAGCAGTGCTGGAGGTTTTTTTCATTATAGAATCATAGAATCAGTAAGGTTGGAAAAGACCTCAAAGATCATCAAGTCCAACCTGTCACCACAGACCTCATGACTAGACCATGGCACCAAGTGCCATGTCCAATCCCAACTTGAACACCTCCAGGGATGGTGACTCCACCACCTCCCTGGGCAGCACATTCCAATGGTGAACGACTCTCTCAGTGAAGAACTTTCTCCTCACCGCCAGTCTAAACTTCCTCTGGTGCCGTTTGAGACTGTGTCCTCTTGTTCTGGTGCTGGTTGCCTGGGAGAAGAGACCAACCCCCTCCTGGCTACAACCTCCCTTCAGGTAGCAACCTCAAACCCTTCCTCACGTTCTCACTGTTGTTGAAGTGCACCTCGCCTCTTTTCCTTTTTCTTGTCTTTTATTATGGATTGCCGGCAAAGCAGGATGTATCCAGGATTGTCAGCCTGGCCAGGAAAAGCAATGGAGGAAAAGCCTGGCGGCAGGAGAGGACCCACCACCATTCAGCAGGAACACAAAAGAGGCGTAAACAGTCAATTTAGCTCCATTCACGTTTCCTCAGCTCTCACACAATGCTCCACTTTCCCCCGAGATTGTCAAAACCCAGAGTCCCATTTTCTTCCCGGAACACTCATCACGCCAGATGAATAGGAGGTGTCAGAATGCCTCAGGCTTCATTTGCGTTCCCCTGCTTGTTTTGACTGGAAGGCTTCTTCTCTTGAAGATCAGGTAACCCGCAGAGCCCAAAACAATGAGTAAAACCTGGGGCTCTTCCTTAATACTCCTGCCTTAATTGTGGATTCTGAGATTGTTCTAGCTGATAAGAGTCTAGATATGGAGATCACCACAGAGAGATTGGGGGAGGAGCAGCCAAGGAGGGCTTTCTCTCTCTTTGATGACAGAATGACTCATCTGAAATATCAATTAATAGTAATTTCAGGATTCTCAATGCTAATTGCCTAGAAATTGGATTAAAATGTTTAAAAAACCAAATCAGTGGGAAAAAGCTGTGGAATCTGGGATGGGTTTATGTCTGTAGAACATAAGCAGACAGGCAGAAAGAGTTTCTGCATGGCAGCATGCTCAGGAGATGTGTTTGACATGAGGATGATCATGAGGGCTGGAGCACCTCCCCTATAGGGACAGACTGAGAGAGTTGGGGTTGTTCAGTGCAGAGAAGAGAAGGCTCCGAGGACACCTTCTGGTAGCCTTTCAGTGCCTGAAGGAGGCTACAGGAGAACTGGGGAGGGACTTCTGACAAGGGTTTGTAGTGATAAAATGAAGGGTGACGGCTTTGAGCTGGAAGAGGGGAGATTTAGACTGGAGATTAGGAAGAAATTCTTCAGAGTGAGGGTGGTGAGACACTGGAACAGGTTGCCCAGGGAAGTTTTAGATGCCCTCTCCCTGGAGGTGTTCAAAACCAGGTCGAGTGGGGACTGTCCCTTCCCATGACAGGGAGGCTGGAACTAGATGATCTTTAAAGTCTCTTCCAAACCAAACCAAACCATCCTATGAACCTCTGGTCCTATGGCCAACTCAACGCTTGGCATCTTTGTCACAACCTCCATCTGTAGCCTGGGGTGGTTGTTTCATCTGTGGCCTTAGGAGGCTTTAAACCCAGCAAAGCCAAACAGGAGCACACCAGCATGGGACAGAGGCCTTAGAGCTTTGGTCACTGTGAACAGGAAAGGCCACCAACAAACCTGACTCCATAATGTGTCCAGCTCTGCTCTACAATGTGTGAAGTGCTGATGGAGAAAACCTTTCATGTGACAACTTTTTCTTAGGGTTTGAAGACCCTTTATGTCTTTGGTGTGGGTTTTTTTTCAGAAATCACAGAATCATTTTGGTTGGAAGAGACCTTTGAGATCATGGAGTCCACCCATTAACCCAGCACTGCCAGGTCACCACTAAACCATGTCCCTCAGCACTACATCTACATAGCTGTGAAACACCTCCTGGGATGGGGACTCCACCACTGCCCTGGGCAGCCTGGGCCAGGCCTTGACAACCCTCAAAGGGAAGAAATTTTTCCTCATGTTCAGCCTAAACTTCCCATGGTGCATCTTGAGGCCATTTCCTCTTGTCCTGTTGTTCTTTGGGAGAAGAGACCAACCCCCACCTGGGTTCAAGCTTCTTTCAGGGAGTTGTAGAGAGTCAGAAGGCACAACTGCAACCTGAGATGACACTGCTGGGTAAGAGCTGGATGAGAAAGAGCTGTAAGTCAGCACAGCTTTTTCCTAATATTGATTTGCTCTCCTGTGTTCCCTTAACCCTTCCATATCTTTGTCTGTCTGGCCCCAGGTTCATTCCACAGCATATGGGGAAGGCTTTGCTGCAACCACCACCAGCAGCAGCTTGGCAGACTGGGGGAAAAGGATAATGAAACACTGGACAAGACACTATTTGATGGTAAGACTCACTCCAGGCTCTGCAGCAGAATCCCAGAATGAACTAGGTCGGAAGGAACCCTCAAAGGTCATCTTGTCCAACCCTCCTGTAATCAGCAGGGACAGCTCCGACTTGATCAGGATGATTAGGGCCAGCCACATCAAGACTGATCTTGACTGTCTTCAGGGATGGGGCATCAACCACATCTCTGGACTGGATCTGCTGTTAGGGTGGCCTCATGTTAGCCACATTTCTTCATTTAATTAAATACTAACAAACTCTTCTTCTGCCCCAGATTGTCAGCACTTCTGGTTGCCTCCAGCTGACCCCTTGCCCTGCAGATTTTACACTTTCATTGTCTCAGGATTTCAGATTCTGAATGAACATTTTGAAGCCTCTGAGTCAGAGGCATGTTCCTGCCCCTGAGATGGAGATATGTGGAGAAAACAGAGGATGGCCAAGAGGTATTTAATATTGAAACACATTCAAAAGCTGACATAAGGACGTTTTGGTTCACAGCCACAAAATATAAAGGAGAGGGGCTCAGCAGAGAGCTGCAGAAGTGTCATCTCCCCATTCTGTGCCTGGCAGGGTTGTCACTCTGGGTGGATGCTTTAGATATACTTCATTCCTCAACACTGATTCCATTGCCACCTGGATCCTTGTGGATCCAGGTGGATCCTTGTGCCCTCCTGCCCTGTCCTCCACAGCTGGTGATGGGATTTTGAATGAGAGACATTGTTTTCCATGGGCTGTAACCCACTAAAAAGATGAGATCTAGAGATCCAGCACTCTAGATGTCTGAATTTTCTCATTTTTCATTATTTCATTACATTATTTTCATATAGACACACAAGAAGAACAGGGGGCATGTTCCACAACAGAGTTGGGGCTGTTCATACTGGTGAAGAGGAGGCTCCAAGGAGACCTTATAGCGGCCTTCCAGTACCTAAGGGGGTATAGGAGAGCTGGGGAGGCACTTCTTACAAGGGGTTTTTGTGATACTATGAGGAGCAATGGATCTGCTGTCTACAGCTCCCTGAAGGAAGGCTGTAGCCAGGTGGGGGTTGGTCTCTTCTCCCAGGCAACCAGCACCACAACAAGAGGACACAGTCTGAAGCTGCACCAGGGGAGGTTTAAGATGGATGCTAGGAAGAAGTTCTTCACAGAAAGAGTGATTGGCCTTTGGAATGTGCTGCCCAGGGAGGTGGTGGAGTCACCCTCACTGGAGGTGTTTAGGAAGAGTCTGGATGGGGTGCTTGGTGCCATGATTTAGTTGATTAGATGGTGTTGGGTGAGAGGTTGGACTCGATGATCTCAAAGGTTTCTTCCAACCTGGTTAAGTCTATTCTATTCCATTCCATTCCATTCCATTCCATTCCATTCCATTCCATTCCATTCCATTCCATTCCATTCCATTCCATTCCATTCCATTCCATTCTAGCTGGAAGAAGGGATATTTAGACTGGAGATTAAGAAGAAGTTCTGTACAGTGAGGGTAGTGAGACACTGGAACAGGTTGCCCAGGGAGGTTGTGGATGTCCCCTCCTTGGAGGTATCCAAGGTCAGGTTGGATAAGACTTTGATCAACTTGGTCTTGCGGAAGGTGTCCCTGCCAGTGGCAGGGAGACTGGAACTAGATGATCTTGAAGGCCCCTTCAAAACCAAACCATTCTATGATTCTATGAGATGTCTCAACGCAGGGCTTTCACTCACTTCCCACCTACCTGTCACCTGACACAGATTTATCCCCTGCCTCTGTCACACAGAAGGAATCTGTAGCTCCAATTCTTCCTCATATGCTTGTTTTTCTCAGCTGTGACAGTTATTCATCTGGTTCTCAGCTGGTTTGGGTTTTTTTTTACCCTGAAGTTCATAAGTGACTAAATTGGCACATTCTGATATTGTGATTCAATGCTCCACATCAAGGCTGTCACCTTTATAAATATTTCTCCCAAGTTTTATGGATCAGTTTGTCAGCAGATTACCAGCCAGAAGAAGAGGAGTAAATTCTGTCTGAATTGTGGGATGGGACCGTAGCCATCACGGGCATTACTGGTTGTGACCATAGGCTTGCATCACAGTACCATCTGGAGGTTGTCCAGGGGATGGAGCCTTGTCTTGGGTGCTGTATAAAGACAACCCTCAGTGGGTTGCTTTAAAATGAGATGGAGGAAGTGAAGTGGGAGACTGGAACTGCAGAAAATCGTGAGTAGACTCCACTGCACACTAGAAAATAAACAAACCAATGGACCTCTAGCAGAAAGGAATTGGAGGACTGATGTGTCTGTCCAGGGGCTGGACTGGGATGGGCTGCCCACCAGAGGGGTGACAGAGGATCTCCAAGAAGCCCTCTACCTGCCCAACGGAAAGCGAAAGGGAAGAAGGGAGAGATACGGATGGGGTGGGGCAGAAACTAGCCCATCTGGGATAGAAAGAAGAAAAATACCATGGAGTGGAGACACAGAGACACAAACCAAGAGCCAGCCCAAGCCCTGATGGTAGTGACAGCACCACTGGCAGCAGTGATGCTGGGGGCAGGCACTGGGCAAGTCCCAGACTGGACTCAGCAGCAGATGGGAACCAGATTCAGAAGGGAACTAGATTCAGGAGCATATACATTGGAATGGAAGGCAGAAGGGACAGAGTCCTGCTGGGACAACAGCCAGGGAAGAAATGGTTTGACACTGAGGATTCTTCAGCTTCCTTCTGAAGAAGCAGTCCATAGGTTGCAATCCCTTGTCGTTGAGGGTCACCTGTCCTGGTTGCTTCTCCCCACAGGTACCCCCTTTGCATTCGTGCTCCCCCCAGAGAGGTAAGTCTCCGGCAGAGGCTTTCTGCAGCCCAGCCCTTGGCAGGAACTCTCACCATCAGCTTCTCCCTGCTAGAAACAGCCCCTGGCTGTGCAAACCTGCTCTGGCCTTGAGAAGGTGCCTCAGCGAGCAGAGACTGAGATGGGAAGGTGCAGCACTGAGCAGAACTGGTTCTGCTCCAGCTCACACCAGGACACTATCCCAGCACACTGATATCTACACCAGAGCCTCTGTTGCTTGGCTGCTCCCATTGATCCCCATGGCTCAGCTGATCTCCTCATTCCAGCAGTATCTCTGAAAGTGAAAATGCTCTTGGAAATGGTAAATAAACCTTCATTACAGTGACAGATAATGACAGAATATGTAGCAACATCTTTTTTACTAGATTCATAGATGGTGGAACCGGACTCATCCATCCCAATCTGCTTTGATAGGTACTGGGCCCTCCGCCGGCTCCCTTTCAGCAACAGTGATGAAAGCTGATGGAGATTTGGATGAGCTGAGCCTGGTTTGCTTTTGATGAAGCCCTACCAGCTGAGTTCCCAGGGACTGTGCTCAGAGCACAGCTCAGACTTGAAATGAGCAGTGGACCCAGAAAGTGGGTAAATAGATAGATAGGTCATGACCTGACAGTCCTCCTTTGGGAGCAGAGCTGATGGGCAAAGAGTATCACTCAGTGAAGGTGATTGAGTGGAAAACATCACATTTCATTACTACCAATAACAAAAAGGGTCTTCTGGACAAGATGAGGGAATTGCACTTCTCCTGGGCATCGGGGATAAGGTGCAAGTCCTAAGGGGAGACCTCTCAGGGCCAGCAATGCCCTTTGGTGTCTTCAGCCAGCCCAACATCTCTTTCCTTTTGCACATATTGTGCCCTTCCAGGATCTGAAGGGGGCCTACAGGAAGGCTGGGGAGGGACTTCTCAGGATCTCAGGTAGTGATAGGACTAGGGGGAATGGAATGAAGCTGGAGGTGGGGAGATTCAGGCTGGAGGTGAGGAGGAAGTTCTTCCCCATGAGAGTGGTGAAGCCCTGGAATGGGTTGTCCAGGGAGCTGGTTGAGGCCCCATCCCTGCAGGTGTTTAAGCTCAGGCTGGATGAGGCTGTGGCCAGCCTGATGTAGTGTGGGGTGTCCCTGCCCATGGCAGGGGGCTTGGAACTAGATGATCCTTGTGGTCCCTTCCAACCCTGACTGATTCTATGAGTCTATGATATTAGGGTGTAAAGGTTATTTTATGGAACCACAGTCCCCTCTGGGCTTCAAGGTGTTCTAAATACTTCTTTATAGGAGGAATAACCTGAGGATCAGTGGAGATTCTCCAGCCTAGTATCCAACTTGCTGCTTTGGTGCCCTGCTCCTTGATGCTGCTCATGACTGCAAATAAAGAGGCTGGTGAGAGGCCTCAAGAACAAGCCCTCTGAGGAGAGGCTGAGGGAGCTGGGGTTGTTTAGCCTGGAGAAGAGGAGGCTCAGGGGAGACCTTATTATTGTCTACAACTACCTGAAGGGTGGTTGTAGCCAGGAGGGGATTGGTCTCTTCTCCCAGGCGGCCAGCAGCAGAACAAGAGGACACAGTCTCAAGCTGCACCAGGGAAGTTTAGGCTGGAGGTGAGGAGAAAGTTCTTCACAGAAAGAGTTGTTAGCCTTTGGAATGTGCTGCCCAGGGAGGTGGTGGAGTCACCATCCCTGGAGGTGTTCAAGAGGGGATTGGATGTAGCACTTGGTGCCATGGTTTAGTCGTCATGAGGTGTTGGGTGACAGGTTGGACTTGATGACCTTTGAGGTCTTTTCCAACTTTACTGATTCTATGATTCTAAGAACGTGGTGGTTTAAGCCTTAACTGGGAGTTAAGAGCTCAGATGGGGGCAAAGCTGAGAATCTCTCCCCCTCTCCCCCCTCCTCCCTCCCAACAGAGAGGGGAAAAAAAAAAGGAAGGAGCAAATCCTCCAAACAATAATTTGGAGTCAGCTTGGAAGTAGAGAGGCAAAGAGTTTTCTTTGAACAATATATATATATATATATAACAATACCAGGTAAGGTTCACAAGGGCAAGGAACAAGGATGGATGGGAGGGGGACAAAGAAGAAGAGTACAAAACCAGTCTCTCTCTGAAGAGGCACGGAGGCAGCAGGGAGAAGGATCAGGCCTGACCACGTGGCAGAGGAGCAGGAAGGCAGCTGTGGTAGCTCTCATCCAGGAGAGGCAGGAGCCAAAAGGAGACCTAATGACTGAAATGTCCTGCTTTTTATACTCTAGCTGGGCAGGGAGAGGGGAGTGGAGCAGACTCAGTTTCCCGGGGGGGGGGGGGGAAATGCCCTGCAGGGAGGGCAGAGCACCCGCAAGCCCTCCACCCTGCTTTGTTTCTTTTCAGAATGGGCATTAGCCCACCACAAAGAGCAAAGGACATTGACCCAAATTCCTGCTTCCTAACAGGCTGGAAAATCTGGTATCAGAAGCAGTGTTTGGTGTTTTTTTTGCCTCTCCTAGGTATTTACTGCTCGTGGAAGGAGCTGCTGGTCGGTTAATTATGTGGATATTGCTAATTGCGTCTGAGGATTATACCAAGAACAATGGAAATAAAATTACTGTAATTTTAAATCAAAACCTTCTCCGTGCTTGAGTTGATTAAAAGGTTCCATGTAAATATCACCCTGTTTGGGCTCCTTTCCCCCTGAAATTGCAGCTGAATTATTTTCTCTGGCAGGAGATGTTAATAAGCACCCCAGGAAACTGGGCATCAGGGTTGAACTGGGAAGCAATAAATCAACACATGGGAAAGGTGAGGGGTTAGGCATCATCAAAACATTTCCAGAGATAATTAGGGGTCAGAGACAGGCGTTGATTGAGTGAGGAATCTTAGCTGGATCCAGAGGGAAGATAATCAGCTGAAGCCTCGCTCACGGCTTCCACACAGCAGCCTGTCATAGAACCACAGAACTGTTTCACAGTATCACAGTATCCTTAAGGTTGGAAGAGACCTCTAAGATCACTGAGTCCAGCCATCAACCCAACATCCCCATGGCCATTAAACCACCTCCCATAGGGCCATGTCCACACATCTCTTGATCACCTCCAGGGATGATGACTCCACCACCTCCTCAGGCAGCCTGACTGCTCCTGCAGGAAACATCCAGCCCAACTTCCCCTGGCACAATTTCAGGCCATTTGCTCTTGTTCTATCACCTGATACTACAACTACCTGAAGGGAGGTTGTAGACAGGCAGAGGTTGGTCTCTTCTCCCAGGCAGCCAATACCAGAACAAGAGGACACAGTCTCAGGCTGCACCAGGGGAGGTTTAGGCTGGATGTTAGGAAGAAGTTCTATACAGAGAGAGTGATTGCCCATTGGAATGGGCTGCCTGGGGAGGTGGTGGAGTCACCTTCATTGGAGGTGTTCAGGAGGAGACTTGATGGGGTGCTTGGTGCCATGGTTTAGTTGTTTAGGTCGGTTGGATTGGTTGATGGGTTGTACGCGATGATCTTGGAGGTCTCTTCCAGCCTGGTGTATTGTATTGTATTGTATTGTATTGTATTGAGAAGAGACCATCTTCCACCTGAGCCCAACCCCCTTTCAGGGAGTTGTAGAGAGACTGAAGGTCTCCCCTCAGCCTCCTCTTCAGACTAAACCTCAGGTCCCTCAGATCTCACTGGACTTGTTCTCTGGAGTCTTCACCAGCTTCATTGCCCTTCTCTGGACCTGCTCCAGCACCTCAGTCATAGACTCATAGAATGGCTTGAGTTGCGAGGGACCTTAAAGACCATCCAGTTCCAACCCCCTTGCCATGGACGGGGATACTATTAGACCAAGTTGCCCAAGGCCTCATCCAACTTGCATGTGAGCATCTCCTGGCAGGGCACAATGTCCTTCTTGGAGTGAGGGCCCCAAAACTGAACAAAGTACTGAGCGTGTGACCTCACCAGTGCTGAGTACAGGCACAGTATCAGAAAGGAGGAGCAAGGCACCTCTGCAGCTCGGTGTAATGATGCCTGCCCTGTCGGAAGAAGTCTCCCTCTGCTCTCCAGCCCCACAACTGCTCCATGGAAGTCAGCAACGGTGCTGGGAGAAGAGGCTGAATGAAAAGGATCTTCGGGACATGGTTTAGTGGTGACCTCGCTGCACTGGAGGTTGGACTAGATGATCTTGAAGGTCTCTTCCAGTGAAAGTTACTCAGTAATTCTGTGGTCTGTGGACAGGCTGAACAGCTTCCAAGTCGCCTACAGGCAAGCTCTGGGTGAAGCAGGGCTTTGTCCTCCCTCCATGTGATCTCTTCCAGCAATTTCATTACCTTTTTTGTTTTAACTTTACTCCTCATATTGCTCTTTAATCCTGTTAAATCTTCTTTAATACTTTATATTAACTGCTGACATCATCATTCTTGACATGATTAGGAAGGAAAATGATCTTTTGGGTCCTTTTTTCCCCCACAATAAAGTCCTTCAGAAAGACAACTTTCAGGGGGTAATATTTGGCCACGCTTAAAAGGCAACGAAGCTCTGGCAAGCTCTCATCTCATTAAATCTGCCTAAATATGAGAAGTTAATATTAATTTCATTTTCCAATATCCAAATCAGAAGGCAGCAGAGAAGAAAACAACATAATCTGATTAAACAAATTAGAGTCACGCTGCTAAAATTGCCCTTCAGTGTTTATTTATTTTTAACTGCAGAAGCCTCTTAAAAACAAAAACAACCCCCCAAAAAAAATAAAAAAAAACCCTCCAAACAAAACCAAAACACCAAACTGAAAAAAACCCAAAAACCCACTAACAAAACCCAAACAAACTCCTCCAGATGTTACCTTGGATCTCACTGGAACGTGTCCAGAGAAGGGCAACAGAGCTGGGGAGAATTTTGGAGCACAAGCCCTACGAGGAGAGGCTGAGGGAGCTGGGGTTGCTAGGCCTGGAGAAGAGGAGGCTCAGGGGAGACCTTATTGCCATCTACAACTACCTGAAGGAAGGTTGTAGCCAGGTGGGGGTTGGTCTCTTCTCCCAGGCAACCAACAGCAGAACAAGAGGACACAGTCTGAAGCTGCACCAGGGGAGGTTTAGGCTGGATGTTTGGAAAAAGTTCTTCACAGAGTGATTGGCCATTGGAATGGGCTACCCAGGGAGGTGGTGGAGTCACCCTCACTGGAGGTGTTTAGGAAGAGACTGGATGGGGTGCTTGGTGCCATGGTTTGTTGATTAGATGGTGTTGGATGATATGTTGGACTTGATGATCTCGAAGGTCTCTTCCAACCTGGTGTATTCTATTCTATTCTATTCTATTCTATTCTATTCTATTCTATTCTATTCTATTCTATTCTATTCTATTCTACCTCTAATGTTATGGAGTCCAACTCTCAACCCAGCACTGCCATGGCCATTAAACCATGTCCCCAAGTGCCATGGTTTAGTTGATTAGATGGTGTTGGATGATAGGTTGGACACGATGATCTCTTCCAACCTGGTCTGGCTCTGGTCTTCCAACCTGGTCTGGTCTGGTCTGGTCTGGTCTGGTCTCTATTCTATTCTATTCTATTCTATTCTATTCTATTCTATTCTATTCTATTCTATTCTATTCTAAGCTGCTTCTCCCCAGCAGTTCCCAGCTGCCAGGGCACTGGGAGGCAGGAATACAGATAGTCCATGCCAGGCTTCCAAACCTGCACAGGGTTCTTTGCTCCAGACTCAAGATGAGAATTTTAAGAAGTTCTTTACTGTGAGGGTGGTGAGACAGAGCAACAGCCTGCCCAGGGAAGCTGTGGAGGCTCCAAGCCTGCGAGTGTTGAAAGCCAGCTTGGATGAAGGTGTCTGGGCCCATGGCAGGAGGATGGAGCTCAGTGAGCTTTAAAGTCCCTTCCAATTTAAATTGTTGTGTGATTCTATGAAATTTGGATTGAAGACTGTTGGATACTCTCCTCCACATCAGCTGTCCTGCTGAGAAACGGCTCTTGCAACATGTCAGGACATCAGGTGAGGAGCTGACTACTTGTCAGAGGTTTACAGCATCCCTTTGCATCCCTAATGTCTATGCCTGGACACCCCAAGTACTTCAAGCCCTCCTCAGCCTCCTCTTCTCCAGGCTGAACAACCCTAGGTCCCTCACCTGCTCCTTTCCAGACCTGCTCTCCAGACCCTGTGCCGGCACTGTTGCCCTTCTCCAGACACACTCCAGCACCTCAGTGCCCTTCCTGGAGTGAGGGACCCAAAACTGAACCCAGTACACAAGGTGTGGCCTCAGTGGTGCATAGTAAAGGGGAACAATCCCTGCTCAGTTCCTGTTGACCACACCGCTGCTGGTCCAGACCAGGATGCTGGTGGCCTTCCTGGCCACCTGAGCATATGCAGGCTCATCTTCAGTTGCTGTTAACCACCAGATCCTTTTCTGCTGGTCACTTTCCAGCCACTCTGCCCCAAGCCCAGAGGCCGCTGTGACCCAAGTGCAGGACCCATGGTTGGTGGGCACCTAAATGATACTGAACAGCTCCAACATACACCTCCTTCCCAGGAGGTGCAATCGTGAGAGGAGCACTCCCCTGTCTCCTGAGAGGCACTCAGATGGTGGTGTGATGATCTCTGCTGAGACAGAGGAGCTGGAGAACAAAGAGATTCCTCCCACTTAGAGGTTTGGTTGGCACAAGAGAGTGCTGACCTTGCCTTCATTCCTCGCAGCATGCTTTAAGGGCTGGTTGATTCAATAAGGAGAGACCTGCAGTAAATATTTATGAAACATCACATCACATAAAAATTACAGGTTATTTAAGTTTAATTTGCATTTATACTTCCAAATCAGGTTATTATAGAGCAGAAAGGTAGGAAATTAAATTCATAAGGCACATTACAGCAATTTGAGCAAATTGTACCTCGCAGCAATTGGTATCAGGGATGCAGCCGGTGCCTCTTTGCTCTCCTGCAGCCTGTAAATAAATTTCCAGAGCATTCCCAGGGACAGCTGTGGTGTTCCCCTTGTAACAGATGCAGGAGGAGAACAATTGTCACTTCAGCAGGCCCTGTGTTAGACTGAATGCTAAAGCATCTGAATTCCCTGGCAAAAGGAAAGGAAGAAGTTCTTCTTTTCACGGACTTACAGAATCATGGAATCGTAGAATCACAGAATTGCTCTGGTTGGAAAAGACCTTTAAAGTCATTGAGTCCAACCATCAACCCAGCACCACCCTAGCCATTAGACCATGCCCCAGAACTGCCATATCCACACATTTCTTGAACACCTCCAGGGATGGTGATTCCACCATCCTCCAGGGCAGCCTGCTCCAATGCCTGACCACTGTGCAGGAAAGAAATTGTTCCTCGTGTCCAACCTAAACCTCCCCTGGCACAATTTCAGGCCATTCCTCTCAATCTATCTTTTGGTACTGGGGAGAAGTATTTAAAACATTTGAACTCCCTGGCCAAAGGAAAGGCAGCAACTCTTATTTTCTCCTCAATCCACAGCAGCAGCACATCCCTGGGCAGCCTGTTCCAGTATTTCACCACCCTCAATTGTAAAGAACTTTCTGTTAATGTCCAACCTAAATCTACTGCTGCAGATTCAAACCATTGCCCCTTGTCCTGTCACCACAGGCCCTTCTTAACAGTCCCTCCCTACCCTTCCTGCAGGTCCCCTTTAGATATAGAAATCCAGGCCTAAGATCTCCCTAGAGCCTTCTCATCTTCAGGCTCCACATCTCTCTCAGCCTGTCCTCCTAGGAGAAGTGCTCTGTCTAGGTGGGCTGAGTCTAATTCAATGACTGGGAGCCCCCAGATGCTGGATACTGTGGAGTCTCCTCTGGGCTGTGAAGGATGTGCCAGACTGGAGACAAAGCACCTACGTGTCGTCCGCTGTCGTCTGGACCAAGTGACTCCAGGGGCTCTGAGGTGCTAGACCAGCACAGGGATGCCCTGTGAGGATGAGTGGTGAAGGTGTTGAAACATGGACACAGAATGGAGACAGAGTTTTACCCTCAGGAGAAAGTGTGGCTTAAATCAAATGAGATTTCTTTGGTGTAGGACAACATTGTTTGCGTAGTGACAGCTCAGACACCAACATTGTCATTCACAGTGACATTTAAAGGAGCATTTCATTTCAGATGTGGAAATGTTTCTCTCCTAATTAGCATGCTCAGTTTTGTTGCTTTCAATGGATTTGTTAAACTGTGCTTGTTTGATTTGCTCTCTTGTCATTCTCTTTCCTTTGGAACCAAAGATAAGCTTGGACCAGCAGTGGTTCTTCTCCACAGATGCTGCTTTTCCCATGAAGCATATTTAGAATCATAGAATCATAGAATCAGTCAGGGTTGGAAGGGACCACAAGGATCATCTAGTTCCAACCCCCTGCCGTGGGCAGGGACACCCCACACTACATCAGGCTGGCCAGAGCCTCATCCAGCCTGCTCTTAAACACCTCCAGGGACGGGGCCTCAACCACCTCCCTGGACAACCCATTCCAGGGCTTCACCTCTCTCATGGGGAAGAACTTCCTCCTCACCTCCAGCCTGAATCTCCCCACCTCCACCTTCATTCCATTCCCCCTAGTCCTATCACTACCTGACATCCTGAGAAGTCCCTCCCCAGCCTTCCTGTAGGCCCCCTTCAGATCCTGGAAGGCCACAATGAGGTCACCTGGGAGCCTTCTCTTCTCCAGACTGAACAGCCCCAACTCCTTCAGTCTGTCCTCATAGGAGAGGTGCTCCAGCCCTCTGATCATCCTTGTGGCCCTTCTCTGGACACACTCCAGCACGTCCACATCCCTCCTGTAATAGGGGCTCCAGAACTGGAGGCAGTACTCCAGGTGGGGTCTCCCCAGAGCTGAGCAGAGGGGGAGAATCACCTCCCTTGCCCTGCTGGCCACACTTCTCTTGATGCAGCCCAGGATCTGATTTGCTTTCTGGGCTGCAAGTGCACATTGAGAGCTCCTGTTGAGCTTCTTGTCCACCAGCACCCCCAAGTCTCTCTCCTCCAGGCTGCTCTCCAGCCAGTCACTGCCCAGCCTGGATTTGTGCCTGGGATTGCCTCAACCCAGATGCAGGACCCTGGACTTGGTCTTGTTAGCATTCAGACTTTTGGGTTGTTGACCACAAAAATCATAGAATCCTGAAATGTTTGAGTTGGAAGGGACCTTAAAGATAATACAGTTCCAATCCCCCTGGTCCACCAGACCAGGTTGCTCAAGGCCTCATCCAACCTGGCCTTGAACATCTCCAGGGAAGGGAAATCCCCAGCCTCCCTGGGCAACCTGGGCAGTGTGTTATCACTCTCACTGTAAAGAATTTCTTCCTTATGCCCAGTCTAAATCTCCCCTTCTCAAGCTTAAATGCATTCCCTCTTCATTCCCTCTTGTCCAACCACTACAAGCCCTTATAAAAGTCCCTCCCTGGCTCTCCCCTTCAGGTACCGGAATACCACTAGGAGGTCTCCTGGAGCCTTCTTTTCTCCAGGCTGGTCTTCTTTAATTACTCACTCCACCTGAAGATGAGGAGAGAGTTGTTTGGTGTGAGGGTGCTGGAGCCCTGGAACAGGCTGCCCACAGAGCTTGTGGAGCCAGCTTCTCTGAAGAGATTCCAATCTGATTGTGATCCTGAGTAAGCTGCCAGTGGTGCCCCTGCTTTAGCAAGGGTGTTGGACTGGCTGGTCTCCAGAGGTCCCTTCCAACCCTCACCATGCTGGAATTCTGTGATCAGTCCCTGAAGCCTGCTCTGAAAAATCTTCCCTTACCATAGGTGGATGTGCATGATCTTTCTTGGCTTGAACCACTACAGGATGGCTCAGGTGGCTTCCCCACAGCCAAAGCAGCACAGCTCAGGAGGAGATGTCTATGCCTTGAGCACCAGGCTAACAAAACCAAAAAGCAATTTTAGCTGCCAGTCCCTTTAAATGAAGCAAAGCAAAGAGGCATGAGGAACCTCAGACCCATACCTCCTTTTCTGCAGGGTCAGTCCAAGCCAGATGTCTATTTTCCTCTTCATGAAGCTGCAGGCTGAAGAAAGGATGAAGAAAAAAAGAAGACAAATAAAGCTGAGTCTTGGAGAAGGACAGTCTTGGAGAACTAGATGTGTTAGAGGTGTTTGGACAAAAAGTGTTTCGCTAAGAAGGGGTGTGAAGCACAGCTCTTCCCTTCCCCAGGAAGTCTGCTCAGGTGAGGTCTCTGAGTCACTCTTTCTCATGCACCCAATGAACCTTCATGGCACTTTGAGGCAGGTTTTGGTGGCCATGGTGGTGTTGGGTTAATGGTTGGATTCCATGGTCCTGGTTGTCTTTTCCAGGCAAAACAATTCTATGATTCTTTGATTTCTTTCCAAAACCAGAGGGTTTTTGAAAGCAAAATAGAGGGCCCTGCCAATAAAAATCTGTGTAGCTGACTGCTCAGTGCTCCTGAGCTCAGTGTGTAGTGTTCCCAAAGTCTCTTACTTGTGGTGGGTTCATCTTGAGGTGCTCTCTAACTTCAGGATCTCAGGGCCTACAAGAAAGCTGAGGAGAGCCGTTTTACAAGGGCTTGTAGTACTAGGACAAGAGGCAACCGTTTTGAGCTGGAAGAGGAGAGATTGAGACTGGAGAGACTGAGAAAGAGATTCTGGAACAGGTTGCCCAGGGAGGCTGGGGATTTCCCTTCCCTGGAGGTGTTCAAGGCCAGGTTGGATGAGGACTTGAGCAACCTGGTCTAGTGGGAGGTGTCCTTGCCCATGGTGGAGGGGGATTGGAACTAGATGATCTTGAATGTCCCTTCCAATCCACACCATTCCAGGATTCCGTGGTTCTGTGTTGTGCACCCAGTATCAGGCTTATAGAAGAGCCACACAGAAGGCTTCATCCAACCAACAACCTGGAAGAACAGTTTCTTCGTGTGCAAGGATGAAGAAGGGGATTTAAGCTGTACTTTTTATGGGTCACATGTTTTTTAACCACTGAATCTTGGTGGAGAAGGGCAGGGGATGGGATCTGCCTTCTGAGTTTGCTTCAGGAGTGAATCTGCTTGGGTCCTTGGAAGAAAAGCTGCTTAGCCTCTGACTTCTCTGAATCGTATCCTTCACATCAAGAACTCCCTCTGCACTCACAGCCATCAACCCTGAGGGTTCCTCTGCTGGGGTGACCAGGCAGCCACCTCCTCTCAGCAGCATGAGCCTGGCTCCATGGAGAGGGCTGGGGCAATGCTCCTGGGTGAAGCACATCCTAATGAGGTCATGTGGAAAATGCTAAGCTGCTTTTCCACATGAGCTACTCCTGCTCGAGCAGAAAATAATGTAGGGCTATTCACAGCCTGGGATGATTCTACATGTCCTAGCCTAGGAGCTTCAGACTGTGGGGAGAGCAGAGCATCAGGGAGTGCATGCACTCTTTTTCTTGGATCAGGGAAAGGTGAGGCAGATAAGTTCAGATGCACCATAACGTGAAATTTCTCTGGTACCTCCAGCTGGGATGGAAATAATTAGGGTCTGTCATTCTGAAATCAACCACAACCAATAAAAATATGAATGGCTGTCAGAAAATTGCTCTGAAAATTCACTTGGCAGCATGCTCTCTCCAAAAGAGCAGCGATGATGGTGGATAACGTGCGTGTGGAAGCTTTCAGGTCTGCGGGATCACTTGATTTGCCTTCAGTGATGGCAAATAGACTTCAGACTCTTGATGAACTGCAAGGACACTAAGTCTGGCTTGGCAGTCTCCATTAATGAAGTTGATTACAGCCAGTCTCGTGGCCAAATTCCTCCTCTGTCAGACTGGAAGTCCCAGATCAAGTGTCTGCAGTGTGCCATGGAGTGATCTGTGCTCATAGTTCACCCTGTAATGGCTCCATTTCTATCTCAATGACTCTAGACACTTCTCCGCTTATCTGCTCCAATTATGCTGATGACCATGCAGTTGTGTGAATGAAATCCACACCATTAGCCACTCATGACACTGGAAAGCCCTTTCTGTGGGAGCTGATGCATGCTGGAACAAGTAGAATGCATTCCTTCAGACACATGCTGCACCCCAAACTCCTTAAAAATGTCGTGGTGTGAGCTGGAGCAGAGCTGGCTCTGGTCAGTGCTGTACCTTCCCAGCTCAGTCTCTGCTCAGGGAGGCACTTTCTGAAGGTCAGGGCAGGTTTGCACACCCAGGGGCTAATTCTAGCAGGGAGAAGCTGATGGGGAGAGGTCCCACTGAGGGCTGGGCTGCAGAAAGGCTCTTCCTGAGACTTGCTCCTCTGCACACCAAGGGCACTGCCACAGCTTGTGCACCACCTTGCGGGGCAAGAAGGCAGAGGTGGCACCTGTGGGGAGAAGCATCCAGGAAAGGCAACCCTCAACTGTCCAACAAAGGATTGAAGCCCATGGATGTCATCTTCAGAGGCAAGCTGAGGAATCCCCAGGGTCAAGTCTCTTCTTTCCCAGCTGCTGGATCCCAGGTGCTGCCTTGCACCCCAATCCCTGTGTTCCTGAACCCAGTTCCAGAATCCAGCTCCTGAATCTGGTTCCCATCTGCTGCTGAGTCCAGTGTGAGAGTTGCCCAGTGCCTGCCCCCAGCATCAGTGGTGCCAATGCTGCTGTCATTGCCATCAGAGTTTGGGTTGGCTCTTGGTTTGTGTCTCTGTGTCTCTGTTCCATGGAATTGTTCTTTCCATCCCAGCTGGTTGAGTTTCTTTCCCACACCATCAATCTCTCTCCCTTCTTCCCTCCTTCTTCCCTTTGGACAGGCAGAGTGTTTCATGGAGAGCCTCTGGCACTCCTCTGGTGGCCAGCCCAGTCCTGACCCTTGATATGAGGCTACTTCATTTTCCCTCTTGCCTGGGCACACAAAGAGATAGCCACGCTGCACAGCTACGCTTTTTGGACAAAGATACTCTCCCAGCAGCAGGACATCTGCTTTCCCAGGCAAAGCTCTGGGCACATAGCTGCTTTCTTGCAGGGCCAAGGGACCATATCTGGAGCAGGCAGGACTGTAAGAAGGCTGCTGGAGGCAGGAGCAGCATGCAGCAGGGCTGCAGCCATGTGGCTTCTCAGGGTGCCCTGTACTTCCTGGGCATGCAGCCGGCTGCAGAACCTCTGCCAGCTGGCAGAGCCAGGCTGTGCCCCATGACCAGAAGGCTGGGGCCTGCGTGGGCAGGGCTGCACCTTCTGGAGGCCCAGCTGAGCTCTTATCCAGATCACCTCATTCAGTGTTTATTGAATTAGCAGAATTTAAATGCCCAAGCCTTCTATCAGCAGCAGCAGATCTGTATCTGCACAGAAAGAAAGGCAGGGAGGGCTGGGGAGGACTGCCGGGTGCCAGCCCTGGGAGGGAAGAAGTTTGGTCCTTTTGGTGAATGCACTGAGCTTAAAGGCAGAGATGTCATCTGCTCCACTTGGAGGTCTGCTCATAGGGTGCAAGCTTTAATATTTAGGAAAGTCTTTATCCTAATGACAGCATCAGGCTTTTCAGGAATACATTTATTCATGGACAGCTTGTCACCACTTGTTCTTCTGCCAGAGGTATTTTTAGAACAAGTGGCTTTCTCTCCCTCCCTGATGTTTTCCTTTCCATGTGTTTGCAGAGAGCAATCCGGTCCTTTCTCAGCCCTGCCTTGTCTAGGCTGGAGATGACCTCATTAGGTGCTCTTATGAAGGTATTCTCTGGTCTTCAGGCAGGTCTCAGCCTGAATTCATTTTTGATCCGATCCATGAATTCCTCCTGCTCTTCTTTACATCAGCACAGCTCCTAACTTCCCTCCCAGATCTCACCCTTGGTTTTCCCCCACCCAGAATTTTACCTCCTTCTCTGCCACACAGATTAGAGATCATGTTTCCATCCTTGGTCCTTCTGGGCACACCTTCCCTTCCCAGCCCTGCACATTCCAGCCCATAAGGGCACATTGCTGGCAGGTGTTCCTTTCCAGGGGCAGGACCCTACACCCAGCTCTCCAGCCTGGTCAGATTTGAGACATAAAATCTGGAGTCTCTAAATCCTCTGTGAACATGAAGACCCTATTTTCCCACCTGCAAGAGCAATCCTGCCTCTGGATGTCCAGAAGCAAGCAGAAGCCTCCTGCAAATGGTCACCCAAGTGTCCACATTGTATCACTATCATTTGTCATCTGTTGGTGCCCCAGACTGTGGCCAGTGGGCACAGAGCCCCTGCAGCTCCATCTGCTTGTCTCAGTCCCTTTCCCAGCAGGTGGGATTTTTCAGACTCACCGAATAACAGACTCACCAAGGTTGGAAGAGACCTCAAAGATCATCAAGTCCAACCTGTCACCACAGACCTCATGACTAAACCATGGCACCAAGAGCCATGTCCAGTCCTCTCTTGAACACCTCCAGGGATGGGGACTCCACCACCTCCCTGGGCAGCACATTCCAATGGCCAATCTGTCTTTCTGGGAAGAACTTTCTCCTCACCTCCAGCCTAAACTTCCCCTGGTGCAGCTTCAGACTGTGTCCTCTTGTTCTGGTGCTGGTTGCCTGGGAGAAGAGACCAACCCCCTCCTGGCTACAACCTCCCTTCGGGCAGTTGTAGACAGCAATAAGGTCTCCCCTGAGCCTGACTCAAAGCAACACTTCCTTAAAGCAAGTCTCTCTGTGACCCTCCCTGCCATGTCATTATCCACAAAGTCTGGAAGCCATGATGGTTCAGCTGCCCCCAGAGTGGGAAGGAGCTACAGAGCCAGCTTGGAACCATTTGCTGTGGACAACAAAGTTTGAAGTGTGTGCTGGCTGAGCTGAGGACTTCTGAGGAGGATGATGCCCACCTCCAGGAGCACTCCCTGTCTCCTTTCAAAAGCTAGGCTCTGTACCCTGGTACAGTGACTCTGAGCTTGACCAAGGGGAGTTTAGAAGAACTACGTATTTTCCACCTGAGACTTTTGCAGCTGCTGGTTTGACCTATAGTAACTCTGACCTTGAAGGAAAGAAAAGGCATCAGGGAGATCTCTATCTCACAAGGAGAGTAACAGGATGAATTTTTCCAGCTGACAAGGTTCTCCCTACTTTTCTTGGTCTTTCCTATCATTTCAGTGTCGTGCTGAGAAGAAATTTCTCCTCTGCCTCCCAGCAACAAGCACAGTTTATTGATCAAGGTGAGCACATTTATTTAGAAGGCAAGTGGATGGAAAAAAAAACACCAACCAACAAAAACTACACAAACAAACTAATACTGAGAAACATGGCTCAGACGGCTCTAATGCCTCTTTCTAAAAATGCTGAGAACTGAACATGAGATGCAGGAAACCTCTCAGTGGTGTCCAGTGACAGGGCAAGGGGCAATGGCACAAACTGGAATCCAGGAGGTTCTACCTGAACGTCAAGAGAAACTTGCTTGGTGTGAGGCTGCTGGAGCCCTGGAGCAGACTGCCTAGAGAGATGTAGTCTCCTCTGGAGGCTTTCAAGACTTATCTGGACGTGTTCCTGTGTGACCTGGACTAGGTGGTCCTGATTTAGCAGTGGGGATTGACTTGATCTTCAGAGGTCCCTTCCAACCTCTTCTCCCAGGCAACCAGCACCAGAACAAGAGGACACAGTCTCAAGCTGTGCCAGGGGAGGTTTAGACTGGATGTTAAGAAGAAATTCTTCATAGAGAGAGTGATTGCCCATTGGAATGTGCTGCCCAGGGAGGTGGTGGAGTCACCCTCACTGGAGGTGTTTAGGAAGAGACTGGATGGGGTGCTCGGTGCCATGGTTTAGTTGATTAGATGGTGTTGCATGATAGGTTTGACTTGATGATCTTGAAGGTCTCTTCGAACATGGATAATTCTGTTCTATTCTATTCTATTCTATTCTATTCTATTCTAGTCTAGTCTAGTCTAGTCTAGTCTAGTCTACTCTACTCTACTCTACTCTACTCTACTCTACTCTACTCTACTCTACTCTACTCTACTCTATCCCCTACCATTCTCTGATTCTGTGGGTGGAAGAAAACATCTCTTGAACAATAGCTGTGATCAGGACATGAGAAGAGTTTGCTGACATGGATTGACAAAAGTTTTTTTGTCTGGAAATGTTTCTGTATTCCTTCAGTTACCATTCTGTGTAATTTTAGCACTGCTACCAATGGACACCTTGTTCAAGATATACTCATGAAACCCAACTGCAGTCTGCTCTAGGCGACTCAGTTGGATCAAGAGGGTTACCTCCAGAGGTAATTCCAACCTCAGCTATTCCATGATTCCAGGAATGGGGCCTTAAGTTTGTGTTGTTCTGGTCACTCAGATGTTGATCAAAGCCTTTGAAGTCCTTGTTTCAAAATCCTTACTAAGGGGTCACAGACTAATGTTCTTTAGATGAACTCCAAATAAATAACCATAACTGTCAGGTGAATCCCATGGCAGAGACACAATTGCCTTCAAGGCAAGCCCATGAGCAGAGTCATCACCTTGACTTGGGCCCTGAGAAGAAGATGATTTCTTTTCCCTCCTCAGTTGACAGCTCTGTGTAGGTTTAGAGAGATCCAGGCTGCCACCTTGCATTTACTCATGGAGATCCAAACCACATCAGATGTCTCTCTGTGGCGCATGCTGTCCTGTCTCTGTAAAGAAAAGCAGAGGCTTCTACCTTTCTCTTTGGATCCACCTACAGTTGTGCTGGAAAAGAACCACTTGAGCACACCAAGCCAATCTGAGTTTGTCTGACATGCAATCCTCATGCTGACCTGGAGAAACCTGATATGGCACTAGAGTAATGAGAGCAGAGGAGGCAATGTCAATGTGTCATTGAACCACCAGAGCCTTGCTGGCATCCATTCTTCAAGAGGGAGCATGGTGTGTTGAATCTGGATGGATGTGAGGTGCCCACCAAAGCCACTCTGCCACTTCCCTCCTTAACTGGGCAGGGGAGGGAAAAATAGAATCAAAGACTTGTGGGTCAAGGTGAGGACAGAGAAGTCACTCAGCAGTTACTGTCACAGGCTGAAGAGGCTCAACTTGGTGAGATACTGGAACAAGATCCCAGGAGAGTTGTGGATACTCCCACCCTGGAGATGTTCAAGGCCAGGTTTGATGGGTCCTTGAGCAACCTGGTCCAGTGGAAGGTGTCCCTGGCAGGGGAGTTGGAATTAGATGATCTTCAAGACCCATTCCAACCCAAGCCATTTCATGATTCTGTGAACTTGAGAGGAAAAAGGAGAAAAGAATAAAAAAAGAGTGGAATGGATGAGAAATAAAACCACATCTGCAAAACCCACCTTCTCCCCTCCCCTCTCTGCTGGCTCACCTTCCCTCCTAAGTTCTCTCCCCCTCCTTCCTCACTGAGCCAGGCAGAGGAATAGGGAGGGGGCTTTGGGTCAGTTCATCACATGTTGTTTCTGCTGCTCCTTCCTTCTCAGGGTCAGGACTCCTCACACTCTTCCCCTGCTCCAACATGGGGGCCATCCCACAAGAGGCAGCCCCCAGGAACTTCTTCAATGTGAGTCCTGCCCACAGCTGCAGTTCTTCACAAGCTGCTCCAGTGTGGGTCCCCATGAGGTCACAAATCTTGGCAGCAAGCTTGCTCCCGTGTTGGCTTCTCTCCACAGATCCATAGGTCCTGCTCCAGTGTGGGCTTCCTACAGGGTCACTGCCTCCCTCAGGTGCATCCACTGTGAGGTCCTCCATGGGCTGCACAGCGGATATCTGCTCTGTTGTGGACCTCCATGAGCTACAGGGAAATACCTGCTCTGCTATGGACCTTTGTGGGCCACAGGGGGACAGCCTGTCTCATCATGGTCATCACCACAGGCTGCATGAGAATTTCTGCTCCAGTGCCTCAACTACCTCCTCCTCCACACACCTTGATGTCCTCAGACTTGTTTCACATATTCTCATGCTGCTTCTGGTGGCTGTTCCTCTACAGGTTGTTTTGCCCTTCTTAAATGAGTTCACAGAGCTGCTGCCACTGATGGGCTCAGCCTCAGCCAACACTGTGTCTGCCTTGGAGCCAGCAGACATTGGCTCCATTGGACATGGGGCAAATTTCTTCCAGCTTGTCACAGAGGTCCCCTGACTACCAAGCCCAGTACAGTAAGAGATACCTTTGTCTTTTGTTCCTGCACACCATTAGCACCAGAACAAGAGGACACAGTCTCAAGCTGTGCCTGGGGAGGTTGAGGCTGGATGTTAGGAAGAAATTCTTCATAGAAACAGTGATTGGCCATTGGAATGGGCTGCCCAGGGAGGTGGTGGAGTCACCATCACTGGAGGTGTTTAGGAAGAGCCTGGATGAGGCACTTGGTGCCATGGTTTAGTTGATTAGATGGTGTTGGGTGATAAGTTTGACTCAATCTCAAAGGTCTTTTCTAACCTGGTTCATTCTATTCTATTCAAGCTGCACCAGGGGAAGTTTAGGCTTGAGGTGAGGAGGAAGTTCTTCACAGAAAGAGTTGTTAGCCATTGGAATGTGCTGCCCAGGGAGGTGGTGGAGTCACCATCCCTGGAGGTGTTCAAGAGGGGAGTGGATGTGGCACTTGGTGCCATGGTTTAGTAGTCATGAGGTGTTGGGTGACAGGTTAGACTGGATGATCTTTGAGGTCTTTTCCAACCTTATTGTTTCTATTCTATTCTATTCTATTCTATTCTATTCTATTCTATTCTATTCTATTCTATTCTATTCCATTCTATTCTATCCTTCCATTCCATTCCATTCCATCCTATCCTATCCTATCCTATCCTATCCTATCCTATCCTATCCTATCCTATCCTATCCTATCCTATTCTATCCTATCCTATTCTAAACTTCCCCATGGAGCTGGCAGAGATTCGCACACTCGCTGTCAGGTTAAAAATGGATCAGATGATGCTTTTGGTGGCACAAATTGTGAAGAGGACACCCTTGTGCCTAACCAGCACCTCCATCTTCTCTTGTCACTTCATTTGTTAAATAAGGGCACAGGCAATTGCTCACTTTCATAGCTGGCTGGATTCAGTACTGCAGAAGCTAAAATAAAATGGACTTTGTTCTGCTGACCCCAAGGTTGTTGATTTTGTATCTACCTGCCAATACCTTCCAGAGCACGGAAATGATGCTTGACAAATTAAATGGTGTTCAATCTTCTTATTTATTTCCTGCTGTAAAACACCTAAAATCATCACTTTCCTGGATGGGCAGAAAATAGAGTCACAGAATCACACAGAATCACCAAGGTTGGAAGAGACCTCAAAGATCACCGAGTCCAACCTGTCACCACAGACCTCATGACTAAACCATGGCACCAAGTGCCACGTCCAGTCCCCTCCTGAACACAGAATTTAAGTTTGGATTGAATAGATCTGCATCTCACATCAGTTGCTCTCTGCTCCTTAGGAAGTGGGTCACAGAGGACAGACTTTACCCCCATGAGTCAAGAGCTGCTTTCAAGGGTTCAGGCTGGGCTGGCCACCAGTGGCTATCCATGAAGTGCTTTGCCTTACCAAAGGAAGAGAAAGGGAAGAAGAGTGTCTGATAGGATGAAAAAGAAACTCAACCATCTGGGATGGAAAGAAGAACAATCTCCTGGAACATGGACAGAAGGCAGAGCCAACCCCAGCCTGGACAGCAATGAAAGCACCATTGGCAACACTGATTTTGGGAGCATGCACTGGGTAAGTCCCAGACTGGACTGGGCAGCAGATGATGGCTAGAACGCACAAATTGGGATGGAAGGCAGAAGGGAGAGCATCATCCTGAGATACCCACTAGGGAAGAGGTTTGACCTTGGAGATTCCTCAGCTTGCTCCTGAAGATGCAGTCCATGGGCTGAAATTCCATGTTGGGTAATTGAGGTTCAGCTGTCCTGACCACTCCTCCCCATGGCTGCCACCTCTGCCTTCCTACCCACCAAGGTGAGGCACAAGCTGTGGCAGTGTCCTTGGTCTGCAGAGAAGCAAATCTAAGGCAGAGGCTTTCTGCAGCCCAGCAGAGACTCTCCCCATTAGCTTCTCCCTGCTAGAAGCAGCCCCTGGCTGTGCAAATCTGCCCTGACCTTCAGAAAGTGCCTCACTAAGCAGAGACTGAGCTGGGAAGGCAGAGCACTGACCAGAATCAGCTCTGCTGTAGATCACACCAGGACAGTTCACCTCAAAGATTAATGCCTTGGTACTGCTTCCCAGGCAGGCATGGGGTGACTATGCCTGGAGATTGAAAATGGAATAGTAGAGACTTAGCAAAACGGAAAGTTTCTGCAGACCAAGAGAGTTCAGCTGTCATGAAGCCAAATGTGTCTCCAGCCCTGTGAGCCACTGGGGAATGTCTTGCTCTCATTATTGACAGAAAAATTCCAGTGGCAGCTGTGTCAAGTGAGGGCCACACATGAGGAAGATATGCAAATGTCTGCCTCTTCAGGAGACAGGCTTGTCAGACCTGAGAAGAATAACTGACTCCATCAGTGGTGGAATCTCCAAAAGCTTGGGCCTGTGTGAGGAAAGCACACAAAGTGACTGACTGAACAAAAATCTGAGTGGATGTTTGTAAATGGTCAGTCAGTGAAAAACAGAATCATAGACTTGTTTCGGTTGGAAAGACCTTCAAGTCCTTCAAGTCTGCAGAAGAGGAGGCTCAGGGGAGACCTCATTGCTGTCTACAACTATCTGAAGGGAGGTTGTAGCCAGGAGGGGGTTGGTCTCTTCTCCCAGGCAACCAGCACCAGAACAAGAGAACACAGTCTCAAGCTGCACCAGGGGAAGTTTAGGCTCAAGGTGAGGAGAAAGTTCTTCACAGAGAGAGTTGTTAGCCATTGGAACGTGCTGCCCAGGGAGGTGGTGGAGTCACCGTCCCTGGAGGTGTTCAAGAGGGGATTGGACGTGGCACTTGGTGCCATGGTTTGGTGGTCATGAGGTGTTGGGTGACAGGTTGGACTTGATGATCTCTGAGGTCTTTTCCAATCTTATTGATTCTATGATTCTAAATCCAGCTGGTAATCCAACACCACTATGGCCATTAAGCCATGTCCCAAAGTGCAATGTCCACACATTTCTTGAACGCATCCAGGGACAGCAACTTCCCCTCCTCCCTGCGCAGTCTGTTCCATGATCCTTTCCTGGACACTTTGTAGGAAGTATTAAAGTTTCAGATACAGTAGATGCAAAAATTACACGTATTTGTAGGCTACCAATAGGGAACAGGATGTGCAATATTCCAGATGGACAACAGCTTCACCATGAGCCAGCAATGTGCTCCTGAAGCCAAGAAGGCCATGGGCCTCCTGGGGCTCATGAAAAAGAATGTGGCTAACAACAGGTTGAGGGAGGTTCTCCCCTCTTCTACTCTTCCCCAGTGAGGGCACAGCTGCAGTCCTGGGTCCAGTTTGGGCCCCACAGTTCAAGAAGGACAGGAACTTGCTGAAAAGAGTCCAGTGGAAGCTCCAAAGATGCTGAGGGACCTGGAGCATCTCTGTGAGGATGACAGCCTGAGGCACCTGATGCTGTTTGACCTGGAGAAGAGCAGCCCCAGAGGGCATCTTCTCAATGCTCGGCAAGAGCTAAAGGACCTGCATGGGGCGAGAGGATTGTGATGTGTAATTGCTCCCATTTTCAAAAAGGGCAAGAAGGAGGAAGCAGGGAACTACAGGCCAGTCAGTCTCACCTCTGTGCCCGGAAAGATCATGGAGCAGATCCTCCTGGAGGCACTAATGACTCAGAAAAATAGTGAAGAGGTGATTTGGAACAGTCAGCATGGCTTTGCCAAGGGCAAATCCTGCCTGACAAACCTGGTGGCCTTCTATGATCAGGTGACAGCATTAATAGATGAGGGGCGAGCAACTGATGTCGTTTACCTGGACTTGAGCAAAGCCTTCGACACTGTCCCGCACCACCTCCTGGTCTCCAAGCTGGCGACACATGGGTTTGATGGATGGACCACTAGATGGATAAAGAATTGGCTTGATGGCCGCACCCAAAGAGTGGCTGTCAACGGGTCCATGTCCCAGTGGAGGCCAGTGACAAGCGGAGTCCCTCAGGGATCAGTCCTGGGACCAGTCTTGTTCAACATCTTTGTGGGTGCCATGGACAGTGGCATTGAGTGCACCCTCAGCAAGTTTGCTGATGACACCAAGCTGTGTGGTGCAGTGGAGGGAAGGGATGCCATCCAGAGGGACCTTGACAGGCTGGAGAGGTGGGCACAAGCCAACCTCAGGAGGTTCAACAAGACCAAGTGCAGGGTCCTGCATCTGGGTCGAGGCAATCCCAGGCACAAATCCAGGCTGGGCAGTGACTGGCTGGAGAGCAGCCCTGAGGAGAGAGACTTGGGGGTGCTGGTGGATGAGAAGCTCAACATGAGCTCTCAATGTGCAATTGCAGCCCGGAAAGCCAATCAGATCCTGGGCTGCATCAGGAGAAGTGTGGCCAGCAGGTCAAGGGAGGTGCTTCTCCCCCTCTACTCAGCTCTGGTGAGACCCCACCTGGAGTACTGCCTCCAGTTCTGGAGCCCCTATTACAGGAGGGATGTGGATGTGCTGGAAGGTGTCCAGAGAAGGGCCCCGAGGATGATCAGAGGGCTGGAGCACCTCTCCTATGAGGACAGACTGAAGGAGTTGGGGCTGTTCAGTCTGGAGAAGAGAAGGCTCCGAGGTGACCTCATTGTGGCCTTCCAGTATCTGAAGGGGGCCTACAGGAAGGCTGGGGAGGGACTTCTCAGGCTCTCAGGTAGTGATAGGACTAGGGGGAATGGAATGAAGCTGGAGGTGGGGAGATTCAGGCTGGACGTGAGTAGGAAGTTCTTCCCCATGAGAGTCGTGAAGCCCTGGAATGGGTTGTCCAGGGAGGTGGTTGAGGCCCCATCCCTGGAGGTGTTTAAGAGCAGGCTGGATGAGGCTGTGGCCAGCCTGATGTAGTGTGAGGTGTCCCTGCCCATGGCAGGAGGGTTGGAACTAGATGATCCTTGTGGTCCCTTCCAACCCTGACTGATTCTATGATTCTATGATTCTACCACACTCTTCTCAGTGGTGTCCAGCAACAAGCATCAGGCTTTTGAAAGTGCCTTTTCTTACGTTAAGAAAATGGGAATGTGAATTGGATTAAATCTGTGGAATTTTGTGGGTGAGAGCACAGTTGAGACCTCATGTGAATGGGCATCTCTCCTCACACGGCGCTGGACGTCCATCGTGCTCCACAATCTGCTGTTCCTCTCCAGCCAAAGGTTTCTCCAGCTATAAAATCTAATTGAAAACCTGTTCTGGTGGAGTTTATAACCTCTACAGGAGAACAATATTGATGCTGTTTATGGGTTGGGTTTTAGATTGATTTAGGGACCAGCTGAGCATGTGACAAAACTGTTAAAGAGAGAGAATAATATCCAGGGTTGTTTTTTTTTTAGGAAGCTGAGGCTTTTTACCAGGCCTTTAAAAACTGTTCTTAAAACAGTAAAAAAAAAAATCTTTAAGTTCTCAGGCTACATCTCACCACATACCCATCACTTCCAAAGGCAGAAATAGCCCAGAATCCCAGCACAGCGCAGCTGAAAGGGGCCTCTGGAGATCATCCAGTCCAATCCCACTGTTGAAAGTCACCTCACCTGATGTTTACCTCAATCAACCACAAGCCATGGATAGATGGCTGGATCCAAAGCAGTGACACAGGCTCCACACAGAGAAGCATTCCTGTCCAGAAAGGTTGAACAGCTTTGAAGCAAATCTCCCAACCACAGAATCATAGAATCAATAAGGTTGGAAAAGACCTCAGAGATCATCAAATCCAACCTGTCACCCAACACCTCATGACTACCAAACCATGGCACCAAGTGCCACATCCAATCCCCTCTTGAACACCTCCAGGGATGGTGACTCCACCACCTCCCTGGGCAGCACATTCCAATGGCTAACAACTCTCTCTATGAAGAACTTTCTCCTCACCTTGAGCCTAAACTTCCCCTGGTGCAGCTTGAGACTGTGTCCTCTTGTTCTGGTGCTGGTTGCCTGGGAGAAGAGACCAACCCCCTCCTGGCTACAATCTCCTTTCAGGTAGTTGTAGACAGCAATGAGGTCTCATTTTTGATGCAGAACAATGATGCTTTACAGAGAATCATAGAACCATTTGGGTTGAAAAAGCCCTTGGAGGTCACGGAGTCCAACCATTCTCTAACTCTACCAAGCCTGGTGCTAAGCCATGCACCTCAGCACCACATCTCTGCACGACCCAGAGGGTCCTTACGCCACAGCTGAAATCAAGGGGAATTCCAAGTGCATTCTGGCCCCTAAGGTGGCAGAAAGGACTGTGGGAAAAAAAATGAGGGGTTCTTCAGAGAAAACATTCCATATCTATCCCAGCACTGGGGCTGTATCATTCAGTGACTCCTTCCTAGCTGGAAAGCCAGATGAGGAAAAGGAGAGGAATCACACAGGTTGCAATGACAAAGGATTGAGTCACAGCGCACATGTGCAACCCCCCTGCCAAACTGACCCAAGCATCACCATAGAGTGCATAAAGCTCTGCTTACCCCAGTGATTTCACAGGAGCCACCATGAAGTGGAAGCAGTCCTCAGGAGCTATAGAAGGAAGAAAAGCAGCTTCAGGAGAAGCCCAGACAGGAACCTTCATCTGTGCTAGACATCCATACTAAACATCCAAACTAAACTGTTGATAGGATGGGACACATCTACACTAATAGGATTCTGATGCTTTACAGAGAGTCATAGAACCATTTGGGTTGAAAAAGCCCTTGGAGGTCACAGAGTCCAACCACTCTCTAACTCTACCAAGCCTGGTGTTAAGCCATGCACCTCAGCACCACATCTCTGCACGAGCCAGAGGGTCCTTATGCCACAGCTGAACTCATGGGGAGTGCCAAGTGCATTCTGGCCCCTCAGGTGGCACAAAAAGGCCTGAGGAAAAGAAATAAGAATAAAAGGTTCTTCAGCCAGAAAGTCCATATTTAGCCTATTGCTGGGGCTGTATCACTCAGTGAGTCCTTCTTAGCTGGAAAGAAGGATCAGGAAAAGAGGAGGACAGCCACAGGCTGAAATGACAAGTGATTACATCACAGAATGCAGTGGGGTGGAAGGGACCCTCAAAGGTCACCTCCTCACTGCAGTCACTCAGCCAAACCGATCCAAACATCACCACCCCCTGTACACTGCACTGGTTAGGCCACACCTTGAGTCCTGTGTCCAGTTCTGGGCCCCTCAGTTTAGGAAAGATGTTGACTTGCTGGAACGTGTCCAGAGAAGGGCAACAAGGTTGGTGAGGGGTTTGGAACACAAGCCCTACAAGGAGAGGCTGAGGGAGCTGGGGTTGCTTAGCCTGGAGAAGAGGAGACTGAGAGGTGACCTTCTTGCTGTCTACAACTACCTGAAGGGAGGTTGTAGACAGGCAGAGATTGGTCTCTTCTCCCAGGCAGCCAGCACCAGAACAAGAGGACACAGTCTCAAGCTGTGCCAGGGCAGGTTTAGACTGGATGTTAGGAAGAAGTTCTATACAGAGAGAGTGATTGCCCATTGGAATGGGCTGCCCAGGGAGGTGGTGGAGTCACCATCATTGGAGGTGTTCAGGAGGAGACTTGATGGGGTGCTTGGTGCCATGGTTTAGTTGTTTGATGGGTTGGACGTCACGATCTTGAAGATCTCTTCCAACCTGGATTATTATTATTATTATTATTATTATTAATAATAATAATAATAATAATAATAATAATAATAATAATAATAATAATAATAAAAAAAATTACATAAAATTCTGCTCACCTCAGGGACTGCATGGTGGTCACAATGAAGATAAAGGCAGCCCTTGGGAGCTGGAGAAGGAAGAGGAGCAGGGTTAGGAGAAACCCAGGCCAGAGCAGGAACCCAAATAGAAAGCTCTGTCCTTTGCAAACTGCCTTCTTTATGTCAAGTGCAATGTTGATGGGATGGAACACACCTGGCGGCACTTCAGCTCAGATGTCCTGGCTGACTCCGACCTGCTAATGGCCTGCAGCCCATAGCTGGCCTGGGGTGACAGTGTAGTGACACCAGGACATGCTCTCAGTCAAGGACACCATGCTAAGTTGAACCCCAGGAAATCTTCTGAAGACTGTGCACTATGGCCATATGAGCTTCATCCACAGCTGCTTCAAATGACTCCTCTGCACTGATTCTCCTGAGCTACTGGTGCAGACAAAAGCCCTTTCTGCGGTCAGGGACAGAAACAGGCCCTCCAGAACATTCACTGGACCTGTGTCATGGATCCCAGAATCCCACACAGTCAGGGATGAGAGGGACCTGTGGAAATCGCCCAGTCCAACCCACCCTTGGTAAAGCAGGGGCAGACACAGCAGCTTGCCCAGGATGACCACATCCAGATGGGCTTGCAATTTCTCCAGAGGAGACTCCACAACCTCCCTGGGCAGCCTGCTCTAGGGCTCCAACACCCTTGCACCAAACCAGTTTCTCCTCACCTTCAGATGGAAGACAAGACTTCTGTCCACTCAGTTGGGTGCAGGGCTTGGTGAACACCCTGCCTCAGATTTTTAGTGCCTTTTCTTCTAGCAGCCTCTTGGAGCTGTAGTGGGGACACCTCACTGCTCTCTACAACTCCCTGAAAGGAGGCTGGAGTGAGGTGGGGGTTGGTCTCTTTCCTCTACTATCAGGTGATAAAAAAGAGGAAATGACCTGAAATTGTGCCAGGTTAGGTTGGACATGAGGAACAATTTCTTCCCTGCAGGAGTGGTCAGGCCTTGCAACAGGCTGCCCAGGGAGGTGGTGGAATCGCCGTCCCTGGAGGTGTTCAAGAAATGTGTGGACATGGCCCTTGGGGACATGGTTCAGTGGCCATGGTGGTGTTGGGTTGACAGCTGGACTTAATGATTGTAGAGGTCTTTTCCAGCTGAAACAATTCTATGATCCTGTGATCAGTCAGCAGCCTCTTGGGGCTGTGCTGGCGGGTCCTCCAGCAGCCTCTTGGGGCTGTGCTGGCGGGTCCTCCAGCAGCCTCTTGGGGCTGTGGTGGCGGGTCCTCCAGCAGCCTCTTGGGGCTGTGCTGGCGGGTCCTCCAGCAGCCTCTTGGGGCTGTGCTGGCGGGTCCTCCAGCAGCCTCTTGGGGCTGTGCTGGCGGGTCCTCCAGCAGCCTCTTGGGGCTGTGCTGGCGGGTCCTCCAGCAGCCTCTTGGGGCTGTGCTGGCGGGTCCTCCAGCAGCCTCTTGGGGCTGTGCTGGCGGGTCCTCCAGCAGCCTCTTGGGGCTGTGCTGGCGGGTCCTCCAGCAGCCTCTTGGGGCTGTGCTGGCGGGTCCTCCAGCAGCCTCTTGGGGCTGTGCTGGCGGGTCCCCCAGCAGCCTCTTGGGGTTGTGGTGGCGGGTCCTCCAGCAGCCTCTTGGGGCTGTGGTGGCGAGTCCCCCAGCAGCCTCTTGGTCCTCCAGCAGCTTCCTGGGGCTGTGATGGTGGGTCCTCCAGCAGCTTTCTGCCAACAGAGCGTGTTGGGAGATGAAATTGCTGATGGGTTTGACCTCTCATTTGTCTTGACCCTGTGCAGCCTGGCTGATGGGGAGATGCTGGAGGAATGAGTAGTGCCAGCTTGGTGCTCACTGCATGCTCATGTGCCTGGGTGAAGCCTCCTAGAGCAGATGGAGCTGTTTTCCAGCTCATTTGAGCCATCTACCTTTGAGCAGAGAGATGGGCAGCTGGGCTGGCTTGCAGGGAAGGGGCAGGCAGCAGAAAAAAGGAGAATTTTTCTCCCCCCTCTACTTCTGTGTTTTACTCCCAGTATCACTGACCTGCAGAGACAATTAGCATGTTAATCATGTGCTGAAAATAAATTAACAGACATAGACCATGAGCCCCATGCAGGCAGTTCCACATGTCATGGAGGGGATTTAGGCAGGTTCATCTGGAGGAGTTTTGTTGGAAACATATCACATATTCTATGGCCCAGATGCACATAAAATATGTGCTGGGGCTGGAATGAAATTTGTCAGAAGACTCATAGATTCATACAGTGGTTTGGGTTGGAAGGACCTTAAAGATCATCTGATTCCACCCTCTCTGCCATGGACAGGGACATCTGCAACTAGACATCAAGAGAAGTGTGGCCAGCAGGTCAAGGGAGGTGATTCTCCCCCTCTACTCAGCTCTGCTGAGACCCCACCTGGAGTACTGCCTCCAGTTCTGGAGCCCCTATTACAAGAGGGATATGGAGGTGCTGGAAGGTGTCCAGAGAAGGGCCACGAGGAGGAGCAGAGGGCTGGAGCACCTCTCCTATGAGAACAGACTGAAGGAGTTGGGGCTGTTCAGTCTGGAGAAGAGAAGGCTCCGAGGTGGCCTCATTGTGCCCTTCCAGTATCTGAAGGGGGCTACAAGAAGGCTGGGGAGGGACTTCTCAGGCTCTCAGGTAGTGATAGGACTAGGGGGAATGGAATGAAGCTGGAGGTGGGGAAGATTCAGGCTGGAGGTGAGGAGGAAGTTCTTCCCCATGAGAGTGGTGAAGCCCTGGAATGGGTTGTCCAGGGAGGTGGTTGAGGCCCCGTCCCTGAAGGTGTTTAAGGCCAGGCTGGATGAGGCTCTGGCCAGCGTGATGTAGTGTGGGGTGTCCCTGCCCATGGCAGGGGGGTTGGAACTAGATGATCCTTGTGGTCCCTTCCAACCCTGACTGATACTATGATACAGCCACGCACGAAGTTGCTCGAGACCCCATCCAACCTCGCCTTGAACACCAAGAATGTCTGCTTGGTGAGGGTCTGGAAATGCAGGATTTTCATTTCAGATTCCTCTTAAAGGGTTAAAAATCTGCGCTCTTCCTGACATCAAAGGCACCTACAAAAAGCTTCCCAGTTGGACTTGAAAAATACTGGGTTTTTTTCCTCTGTGGACTTCTTCTGGACATACCCCAGTGCCAGAGTTACCTGGAGAAGCTGGAAAGTCATCCAAAGAAAGGCATTTTGTTAAAAATAAAAGAGCTTGGCCTCAGCAGGAAATGACAGGATCACAGAATGCATGGGGTTGAAAGGGACCCTCACATATCATCTCATCCAATCTCCCTGCAGTCAGCAGGGAACGTCTCCAAATAGACCAGGTTGCTCAGGCCCCCAATTACAGAGCACTTAGACTCTTCTTAGCCAAGCAGATGCTGATCAGAGCCACAGGTGGGTTCAAGAAGAAGGTCCCTCACTAAGCTCATGGCTTACTGAAGAGCTGAGTCTGTCTTCATCCTGGGAAGGTAACCAGCCAGCAATGGGGCCACCAGGGTGGACAGACATCCAAAGCCAGAGCATGCAGCACTGTGTGTCCCTAGAGCCCACCTTGCACCTTGCCACTACCCATGGGAAGGTGAAGATGGAAACTGGAGCAGGGTAGATTTAGGTTGGACATTTGGAGGACATTCTTAACAATAAAGATGGTGAGACACTGGAACAGGTTGCCCAGGTTGCCCCCATACCTGGGGATATTGAAGGGCAAACTTGGCAAGGCCCTGAGCAATGTGATCTAGTTGGAAACGTCCCTGCTGACTGCAGGACAGGATGATTTTGAGGGGCCCTTCTAACCTGATGCATTCTGTGATTCTGTGAAACTGGGGGCACCTGGATTAACCATTTTGCTTCTCAAAAGCATTTCAGCTTGGGTACAGAGAAGGACACTGCTGAAGGGGTTTCCCTGCTGTTAAATTATGTTCTTGTGGGCAGAAAGGAGGTTGAATCTAGATGGGGGTTGGTCTCCTCTCCCAAGGAGGAAGTGATAGGACAAGGGGAAATGGCCTCAAGTTGCACTAGGGGAGATTTAGGATTGACATGAGGAACAATTTCTTCCTCAAAAGGGTTTTCAAGGCCTGGCCCAGGCTACCCAGGGCAGTGGTGGATTCTCCATCCCTGGAGGGGTTTCAAAGATGTGGTGCTGAGGAACATGGTTTACCTGTGACCTGGCAGTGCTGGGTTAAGGGTTAAAATCAGTGACCTTAAAGGTCTTTTCCAACCAGAATGATTCTCTGATTCTTGGATTTTTCTAAGGTTCTTAAAATGTTTCCAGTTGCAGGGGTGATTTTCCACTGGAGACGAGGTGAACGGTGTGGAATTGCACTCTCACACAATAAAGTTCCCATCTCAGCTTCCCAAAACAGCAGAAGCAAGCAGCCTGGGAAAAAATAAATCCCAAACTGAAGAGGAGAAGTGGGTTTGATGAAGATGCACTGCATGATGGCCATGAAGGAAGGGGTTCAATACATCAATCATGCTTTGTCTTGCTGTTTGTGGCTCCTGGAGACCAGGCAAGCCAGTAAAGAAAGGCTTCATAATAGTTTATGAGACAGAAGAGCAGCAGCTAAAGTGATGTAGGTACCCAAGTGAATTGACTTGTAGCCATCCCCTCACAAGCCTGTCTTGAAACAGAGAATCCTAGAATGATTTGGGTCAGAAAGGTCCTTAAAGATCATCTAGTTCCAATCTCCCTGCCGTGGGAGGGAGATTGGAGGCTTTCTTGGAGGCTTTCAAACCCAACTGGGCAAAGCCTTTGAGCAGCCTGGTGTAAATCCAGCGGAGATCTTATTCTGAGCAGGAGCTTAGATAGTGACATCCTTGGATCATTCCCAGCCTGAACAGGTCCAAGTGGGTGATTCTACAACTGCACTAAAGTCCTCTAGCTGCTGGAGTATTGGGGTTTGGTGTGTGATTTTTCTTTAGCAGAAAGAGACTCCTAAAGCTTGGATTCACTTGTAGCTCCATAGAATCACAGAATGGTTTGCTTGGAGGGGACTTTAAAGATCATCTAGTTCCAACACCCCCTGCCATGGGCAGGGACATCTCCCACCAGACCAGGTTGCTCAAGGCCCCATCCAACCTGGCCTCGAACACCTCCAGGGAGGGGGCATTCATAATCTCCCTGGGCAACCTGTTCCACTCCTGCTGGAAACATCTTTGGGAGGTGCCACTAATGCTGAGGCAGAATGTGTCCTTTCATGTCCTGTACACCAAGCTGTCATGGAGAGAAGCAGAACACAGAATCATGGAATCATAGAATTGCTTATGTTGCAAAAGACCTTTAAGATCATCCAGTTCAGCCATTCTCTAACTCTGCCAAGGCTGGTGCTAAACCATGTCCCTCAGAATCTCATCTCTGCTTTGAAACTCCTCCAGGGATGGGGATTCAACCACCTCCCTGGGCAGCCTCTTCCAATCTTTGAGAACCCTTTCAGTGAAGAAGTTTCTTCTACTGTGCAACCTAAACTTCCTCTGGTGCAACTTGAGGCCATTTCCTCTGAAACCAGTCCCCCCAGACAGGAGTCTGAGGGTGGTAAGCTGGAGTCAGGGGCAAAACCAGCAGCTCAGCTGAAGTGCATGTACACTAATGCACGAAGTATGGGCAACAAACATGAGGAGCTGGAAGCCTTGTTGCAGCACGAAAGATATGATGTAGTTGCCATCACGGAGACGTGGTGGGATGACTCGCATGACTGGAGCACTGCAATTGACGGCTACAGGCTATTCAGGAGAGACAGGCAGGGAAGAAGGGGTGGAGGGGTGGCCCTGTACATCAGGGAGGCTCTTGATGCCATTGAGCTAGAGATCAGGGATGATCAGGTTGAGTGCGTGTGGGTAAGAATTAGAGGGAAGACCAGCAGGGCAGACATGCTGGTTGGAGTCTGTTATAGACCACCCAACCAGGAGGATGATCTTGATGAAGCATTCTATAGGCAGCTTAAGGCTGTCTCAAGATCGCCTAACCTTGTTCTCGTGGGAGACTTCAACCTGCCTGATATCTGCTGGGATCACAACATAGCAGAGAGGAGGCAGTCTAGGAGGTTCTTAGAGTGCATGGAGGACAGCTTCTTATCCCAGGTGCTGCGCGAGCCTACCAGGGGTGAGGCTATGCTTGACCTCCTCTTCACCAACAGGGAAGGGCTGGTGGGTGATGTGGTGGTCGGAGGGTGTTTAGGCACCAGTGACCATGAGATAATTGAGTTTTCAGTATGCAGCCAAGCCAAGAGGGGGAGCAAGAAGACCTCCACTCTGGACTTCCGGAGGGCGGACTTCAGGCTACTCAAGGAACTAACTCAGAAGGTTCCTTGGGAAACAGCCCTTAAAAACAAAGGGGTTCAGGAGAGCTGGACCTACTTCAAGAAAGAACTCTTGAAGGCGCAGGAACAGGCTGTGCCGGTGTGCCGGAAGATGAGCCGCCGGGGCAGACGGCCAGCCTGGATGGGCAATGAACTTCTAAAGGAACTAAGGGAAAAAAAGAGGGTGTATTATCTTTGGAAAAAAGGGGAGGCAACCCATGGAATGTTTAGGGATGTTGCTAGGTCTTGTAGGAAGAAAATTAGGGAGGCAAAAGCACATTTGGAGCTCAGACTGGCCTCTGCTGTGAAGGACAACAAAAAGTCCTTCTATAAATATATTAATAGCAAGAGGAAGGGCAAGGAGAAGCTCCACTCCTTGGTGGGCATGGAGGGGAATATTGTAACAAAGGATGAGGAAAAGGCAGAGGTGCTTAACACCTTCTTTACCTCAATTTTTACTAGCAGGACAGAACGGCTTCCAGACAGCTGGCCTGCAGAGCTGGCAGAAGGAGCCAGGGAGCAGCATAGTTTTCCCCTGTTCCAGGATGGGAGAGTTAGAGATCTTCTCAGCCGCTTGGACCCCCACAAGTCCATGGGACCGGATGGGATCCATCCTAGGGTGCTGAGGGAGCTGGCGGATGAGCTGTCCAGGCCTCTCTCCATCATTTTTCAGCAGTCCTGGCTCACTGGAGAGGTCCCAGAAGACTGGAAGCTGGCCAACGTGGTGCCCATCCATAAGAAGGGCCAGTTGGAAGAGCCAGGGAATTATAGGCCTGTCAGCCTGACCTCAGTGCCAGGCAAGATTATGGAGCAGGTCATCTTGTGTGTGATCGCACAGCACTTACAGGATGGCCAGGGGCTCAGGCCTAGCCAGCATGGATTTAGGAGGGGCAGGTCCTGCCTGACCAACCTGATCTCTTTCTATGATCAGGTGACCCGCCTGGTGGATGTGGGGAGGCCTGTGGATGTGGTCTACCTGGACCTCAGCAAGGCCTTTGACACAGTCCCCCACAGCAAACTCCTGGCCAAGCTGGCAGCCCATGGCTTGGACAGGAGCACACTGCGTTGGGTTAGGAACTGGCTGGAGGGCTGAGCCCAGAGAGTGGTGGTGAATGGTGCCACATCCAGCTGGCGGCCTGTCACTAGTGGTGTGCCCCAGGGATCAGTGCTGGGCCCCATGCTTTTCAACATCTTTATTGATGATCTGGATGAGGGCATTGAGTCCATCATCAGTAAATTTGCAGATGACACCAAACTGGGGGCAGGAGTTGATCTGCTGGAGGGCAGAGTGGCTTTGCAGAGAGACCTCGACAGGCTGGACAGATGGGCAGAGTCCAAGGGCATGAGATTGAACACATCCAAGTGCCGGGTTCTGCACATTGGCCACAACAACCCCAGGCAGCGCTACAGGCTGGGGTCAGAGTGGCTGGAGAGCGGCCAGGCTGAGAGGGACCTGGGGGTACTGGTTGATTGTAGGCTGAACATGAGCCAGCAGTGTGCCCAGGCAGCCAAGAGGGCCAACCGCATCCTGGCCTGCATTAGGAATAGTGTGGCCAGCAGGAGCAGGGAGGTCATTGTGCCCCTGGACTCTGCTTTGGTTAGGCCGCACCTTGAGTACTGTGTCCAGTTCTGGGCCCCTCAGTTTAAGAAGGACATTGAGAGACTTGAACGTGTCCAGAGAAGGGCAACAAGGCTGGTGAGAGGCCTTGAGCACAAGCCCTATGAGGAGAGGCTGAGGGAGCTGGGGTTGTTTAGCCTGGAGAAGAGGAGGCTCAGGGGCGACCTCATTGCTCTCTACAACTACCTGAAGGGTGGTTGTAGCCAGGAAGGGGTTGGCCTCTTCTCCCTAGCAACCAGCACCAGAACAAGGGGACACAGTCTCAAGCTGCACCAGGGGAAGTTTAGGCTCAAGGTGAGGAGAAAGTTCTTCACTGAGAGAGTGATTCGTCATTGGAATGGGCTGCCCGGGGAGGTGGTTGAGTCTCCATCCCTGGAGGCATTCAGGAGGGGACTGGATGTGGCACTTGGTGCCATGGTCTAGTTGTGAGGTTGTGGTTACAGGTTGGACTCGATGATCTTCAAGGTCTCTTCCAACCTTGGTAATTCTATTCTATTCTATTCTATTCTATTCTATTCTATTCTATTCTATTCTATTCTATTCTATTCTATTCTATTCTATTCTATTCTATTCTCTCATCCTGTCATTTGTTTCTTGGGTGAAGAGATCACCCCTAACCTGGACCTCTGGAGGTCCCCCAGTCCAACCCCCTGCTAAAGCAGGGTCACCCACAGCAATTTGCCCAGGATCACAATGTCCAGCTCAGTCTGGAATGTCTCCAGAGAAGGAGACTCCACAGCCTGTCTAAGTAGTTTGCTCCAAGGTGTTCAAGGCCAGGTTGGATGGGGCCTTGAGCATCCTGGTATAGTAGGAAGTGTCCCGGCCCGTGGCAGGGGGTGTTGGAACTAGATGATCTTTAAAGTCCTCTCCAAGCAAACCATTCTGTGATTCTATGGAGCTACAAGTGAATCCAAGCTTTAGGAGTTTCTTTCTGCTAAAGAAAAATCACACACCAAACCCCAATACTCCAGCAGCTAGAGGACTTTAGTGCAGTTGTAGAATCACCCACTTGGACCTGTTCAGGCTGGGAATGATCCAAGGATGTTACTGTCTGAGCTCCTGCTCAGAATAAGATCTCCGCTGGATTTACACCAGGCTGCTCAAAGGCTTTGCCCAGTTGGGTTTGAAAGCCTCCAAGAACAGAGATTTTTAGCTGCTTGCAAGAGCTTTTTTCTGTGGTTTCTTTGTGTATTATCTGCAGGCACCAGAGAGCAGCTGGCCCAGCTCTTTGCTCTGCAAGGAAATTAAGGAGCAGGTTGAATTAAAGAGAAAAACCTCTGCTAATAACCCATGTGCTCTGGCACTGCAATCAGACTGTGCCAAAATGGGGCAGTTTTAGCATAAAAAGGGCCTCCAGCACTTCCCCATGGCTCCAGGTTTTAATGCCTGAAGCAAAATTCATTTCTTGAAGGGAACAGATACGATTCATTTCGCTTGACCTTATTCAGGGGATTTCAGGCAGCTTTTTGCCTTGCCTGCTTGTGCAGCCTCAGTTTTGTTTTACTTTGCATTCCTCTGCCTCTTTTTTTTCCTCTTTACTTCTTTTTCAGCTGAAAAAAAGAAAATAAGAAGGAGAACCAACAGAGAGGAGAATCATAGAATCAGTGAATTGTTTTGGTTGGATAACATCATTCAGTCCAACCATCAACACAACACCACGTTGACCATTAAACCGTGTGCCTTAAGTGTCATATCCACAGGATTCTTAAACACCTCCAGGGATGGTGACTCCACCACCCCTGGGCAGCCTGTTCCAATGCCTGACCACTCTTGCAGGAAAGAAATTGGTCCTCCTGTCCAACCTAAACCTTCCCTGGCACAATTTCAGGCTATTTCCTATTGTTCTATCACCTAATACTAGATGGAAGAGACTGACACCCACCTTACTCCAACCTTCTTTCAGGGAGCTGTAGGGAGTGATGAGGTCTCTCCTCAGCCTTCTCTTCTCCAGACTAAACAACCCCAGTTTCCTCAGCTGCTCCTCACCAGCTGCATAGCCCTTCTCTGGACTCTCTCCAGTCCCTCGAATAGAATAGAATAGAATAGAATAGAATAGAATAGAATAGAATAGAATAGAATAGAATAGAATAGAATAGAATAGAATAGAATAGAATAGAATAGAACAGAGTAGACCAGACCAGGTTGGAAGAGACCTTCGAGATCATTGTGTCCAACCTATCATCCAACCTACCTAAACAACTAAACCATGGCACCAAGCACCCCATCAAGTCTCTTCCTAAACACCTCCAATGATGGTGACTCTACCACCTCCCTGGGCAGCACATTCCAATGGCCAATCACTCTCTCTGTGAAGAACTTCTTCCTAACATCCAGCCTAAACTTCCCCTGGCACAGCTTGAGACTGTGTCCTCCTGTTCTGGTGCTGGTTGCTTGGGAGAAGAGACCAAGCCCCACCTGGCTACAACCTCCCTTCAGGTTGTTGTAGAGAGCAATGTCCTCCTCAGAGTGAGGGGCAAACAACATTAAATGTCAGGTAAAGATAAAATTGCCTCAATGAAAGCAAATGACCCTAATGACTGCTATATCTGATCTAAACCATCTGTGGAATGCTCTCCAGGTCTTTGGGATGCCTTTGCCATGAATAATGGTGGTGAGACACTAGGGCACAGGGTGCTTAGAGAGATTGTGGATGCTCTCTCCCTGAAGGTATTCAAGGCCAGGTTGGATGGGGCTTTCCACAGCCTGGTCTAGTGGAAGGTGTCCCAATGCAAGGGTGTTGGAACTCGACGATCATCCAGGTCCCTTCCAACCCAAACCATTCTATGATTCTATGACTAATACTGCAGAGAGACTGTGGCTAGTGATGCTTGAATCAACACAGAAACCAAGCACTATGAGTTCTGGTGGCAAACACAACTTCTCTTTGGGTGGCAGTCAGGTTTCCATGGATTTTTCTGTCGCTGTGGTTGTGGAGGTGTTCCCACACACACCCGTGTCTCGGTGTTGGCTATAAATATTAGATGAGCGCTGCTGAAGTGTGGGGGGAGCTCACACCTCGTGGATTGACTGCCACGGATCTCAGATGCTTCCTGTTTGCTGCCTTCGTCTGCCAGCTGGGGCTAAGCAGCATTTCACCAGGCAGGGGCTGTGCTTGGTGAGTGCACAGGCACTGCAGGAGGGTCGTATGGCAGCACAGGGCTTCTGACGTATGGCTTTTGTCGTGGTGCTGCATGATCCAACCAGGTGTTGGTGGCATCAGAGAAACACAGGATTGGTTAGGTTGGAAGAGACCTTTAAGGTCGTGGAGTCCAACTACTAACCTAGCACTGCCAAGTAACCACCAAACCTGCCCCTCAGCACCACAACTCCATGCCTTTGAAACCCCTCCAGGGATGGGAACTTCACCACTATCCTGGGCAGCCTGGGCCAGCCCTTGACAACTCTTTTGGGGAACAATTGTTTCTCGTGTCCAACCTAAACCTCCCTTGGTGTAACTTTCAGTCCAATGACTTAGAAACAGAACTAACCAGATTGGAAAAGACCTTTGAGATCATCAAGTCCAACCTATCACCCAACACCATCTAATCAACTAAACCAAGTGCCTCATCCAGTCCCTTCTTAAACACCTTCAGTGATGGTGACAACTTGAGGCCATTTCCTGTTGCCCTGTTGCTTGTTCCTTGGGAGAAGGGACCTAGCCCCACTTAGCTCCAACCTCTTAGCAGGTAGTTGTAGAATGCCAGAAGGTCTCCTTTCAGTGTCCTTTTCTTCAGGTCCCTCAGCTGCTCTTCACAAGAACTGTTCTTCAGACCTTTCTCAAACTTCATTGCCCTTCCACTCCAGCACCTCAATGCCTTTCTTGGAGTGAGGGACCCAAAAGAACTTGTGCTCAGAGAAGTTGAGGAACCTTCAAACCTGGAGGTGTTCAAGGCCAGGTTGGATGGGGCCTTGATCAACCTGATCTAGTGGAAGATGTCCCTGCACAAGCTGGGGGCAGGTGTTGATCTGTTAGAGGGTAGGAGAGCTCTGCAGAGGGACCTTGACAGTCTGGACGGATGGGCAGAGTCCAAGGGCATGAGATTGAACACATCTAAGTGCTGGGCTGCCCAGGAAGGTGGTGGAGTCACCATCACTGGAGGTGTTTAGGAAGAGACTGGATGGGGTGCTCAGTACCATGGTTTAGTTGATTAGATGGTGTTGGATGATAGGTTGGACACAATGATCTCGAAGGCCTCTTCCAACCTGGTCTGGTCTGGTCTATTCTATTCTATTCTATTCTATTCTATTCTATTCTATTCTATTCTATTCTATTCTATTCTATTCTATTCTACTCTATTCTATGCTATGCTATGCTATTCTATTCTATTCTACATGGCAATTACATTCCCAACTACATTCCAAGATGCAAGAAAATCAACAGGGCACTTTACAAGGTTCCAGAGGAAGGGCATGACCGGAAGTAAATGAAGTCAAAATATGCAAAGCAAAGTGTGAGGAGCAATCAGAGCATTGAGAGTCCCTGCCCATGGCAAGGAGGTTGGAAGAAGATGATCTTGAAGATCTCTTCCAACCTAAACTGTTCCCTGATTCTATGGTTCCATGATGCTGTTTGCAACATAACTCAACCGCAACAGAGGAATTATCTGTATTTTAGGAAGGAACTGAGGCCAAATGTATCCTGAGACAAAATGTGCTTGATGAGTTAAAATTTGCAATAACTAATGAAATAATAATTAAACAAACATAAACTATAAAAAATTGTTCATAAATGAATAATAGATAATGCAAATAAATTAACAGATTCAGCCTTTTCTGTGCTCTACAGATATTGGGCTGATTTGTTCTAAACTGCTGTCAGCTCCAGGAGTTCTCCCATCAAAATAAATGTTATTAATTGCTATTTATTGCCAGGGCTGGCTTAAAGGTTTCAGATAATATTAAAATAGATAACTTCTTTTATTACTGTTATTTGCTGGGAGGTCCTTTTATCCAGAGTAAACTTGGCTCTAAAATCCTTATCAAAATGCTATGACTTCAGTATCTGGCAGGCATGCTGGTGTGTTCACTGAGCACAGAGAGTCTGCAGCTTCAAGTGGAAAAACAAAACCCACCCCACACTATCTGTGCTTCTGAGTGCAGCACGTGGATTTCAACTGCCTAAAGAAAGTCTTAACCCAATTGCATTCCAAGATGCAAGAACATCAACAGGAGGCTTTACAAGGTTCCAGAGGAAGGGCATGACCAGAAGTAAATAAAGTCAAAATATGCAATGTGTGAGGAGCAATCAGAGCATTAGGAGCAAAAACTGCTCTGCTTTGCAGGCTCCAAGCCAGCACACAGCAGTGGCAAGATCAGAAGCTAAATTGTATGGAACCACCCAAAACAGACAGAATGAGGAAGGTGAAGAAAACAGACACTGATAGAAAGATGCCAGCTCTGATGCACTTGAGGTGGGGTCTAGGGTTTCAAAAGAATCTTTGTAATCTAACTCTGGTGAATGATTAGGGAGTTCTGAGTGATAGAATAGAATAGAATAGAATAGAATAGAATAGAATAGAATAGAATAGAATAGAATAGAATAGAATAGAATAGAATAGACCAGGTTGGAAGAGACCTTCAAGATCATCATGTCCAACCTATCAACCAATCCAACCCACCTAAACAACTAAACCATGGCACCAAGCACCCCATCAAGTCTCCTCCTGAACACCTCCAATGATGGTGACTCCACCACCTCCAAGACAATTTTAAAGCCATTTTACACTCTGCCCTCCTGAGGCCATAGGTGGAGTTGTGGGGCTAACTCTAGGCACCCCAGTTCCAGAGAGACAGAGACTTACTGGAGAGAGTCCAGTGGAGCCTGCTAGGATGCTGAGGAGCCTGGAGCATCTCTGTGAGGAAGAAAGGCTGAGAGACCTGGGGCTGTTGAGCCTGGAGAAGAGAAGCTGGGAGGGCATCTTCTCAATGCTCAGAAAGATCTAAAGGACCTGTGGGGGGATGGAGCCAGACTCTTTAGGGGAAGATTGCTGTGCTCAGGGTGGTTGGACACCTATACAACAACAAATGCTGATCCATGCCAACAATCCTACACGACAACAAGACTCTTGTTAGTGGTGTCTAGCAACAGGACAAGGGGCAATGGGCACAAATTGGAACCCATAAGGTTCCTCCTGAAGATAAGGAGAAACTTGTTTGTTGTGTAGGTGCTGGAGCTCTGGAGCAGGCTGTCCAGAGAGGTTGTGGAGTCTCCTTCTCTGGAGAGATTCCAAACCCACCTGGTCATTGTGATCCTGGGCAAGCGGCTGTGGGTGCCCCTGCTTGAGCCGGGGTGTTGGGCTGGATGATCTCCAGAGGTCACCTCCAAGTGCCACTGTGCTGGGATTCTATGACTGGAATTCATTGTTCTGATGCATATAATGGCACAGGAAAAGGTTACCTGTATTTAATGGCAATTATTTGGACTTGTCGAACACCAGCACTGATGTAAAGGTCACAAACCCCACTAAATTAACCAGCAGCCCTGGGAAGGTTCTAACATTCTGAGAAAGACATGTATTTATAAAGTGTCTGAGGATTCATAACCTTCCCTTTTCCCAAAGGAGGAGGAGGAGGGGGGAATAGCTAGAGAGTGGTACCACTGATTTGAGCTGTTGTTTTCATGATTCATTTTCCACAGAACCAAATTGTCCGTCACACAGTCGGGTGTGTTTATCACAGAGCTTCTGCCTCGGTGGGAACGATGCAATCTGGGATGTGAGAAAAAAACCAACCCACAACTATGAGGATCACCAGAATAAATTTTCATAATGGAGAGGTGGGCACAAGCCAACCTCAGGAGGTTCAACAAGACCAAGTGCAGGGTCCTGCAGCTGGGTCGAGGCAACCCCAGGCACAAATCCAGGCTGGGCAGGGACTGGCTGGAGAGCAGCCCTGAGGAGAGAGACTTGGGGGTGCTGGTGGACAAGAAGCTCAACAGGAGCTCTCAGTGTGCACTTGCAGCCCAGAAAGCCAATCGGATCCTGGGCTGCATCAAGAGAAGTGTGGCCAGCAGGGCAAGGGAGGCGGTTCTCCCCCTCTACTCAGCTCTGGTGAGACCCCACCTGGAGTACTGCCTCCAGTTCTGGAGCCCCTATTACAGGAGGGATGTGGACGTGCTGGAGGGTGTCCAGAGAAGGGCCATGAGGAGGAGCAGAGGGCTGGAGCACCTCTCCTATGAGGACAGACTGAAGGAGTTGGGGCTGTGCAGTCTGGAGAAGAGAAGGCTCCGAGGTGACCTCATTGTGGCCTTCCAGGATCTGAAGGGGGCCTACAGGAAGGCTGGGGAGGGACTTCTCAGGATCTCAGGTAGTGATAAGACTAGGGGGAATGGAATGAAGTTGGAGGTGGGGAGATTCAGGCTGGATGTGAGGAGGACGTTCTTCCCCATGAGAGTCGTGAAGCCCTGGAATGGGTTGTCCAGGAAGGTGATTGGGCCCTGTCCCTGGAGGTGTTTAAGCCCAGGCTGGATGAGGCTCTGGTCAGCCTGATGTAGTGTGGGGTGTCCCTGCCCATGGCAGGGGGTTGGAACTAGATGATCCTTGTGGTCCCTTCCAACCCTGACTGATACTATGATACTATGAATGCAAACCATTCACAGCAAAGAGAGCTGGGAAGGGCTGAAGTGAGATGGATATTAAAGGCATCCCGTTGCTGTCTGTCAGATATTGCTGTCCCGTTATCCGTCTGGCTGCCCAGGTGGGCTGTGGAGTCTCCCTCTCTGGAGATATTCAAAACCCACCTTGAGGCCTTCCTGTGTGACCTGGTATAGGTGATCCTGCTCTGGCAGGGGGGTTAGACTAGATGATTGAGGCTTTAGATGATTAGGCTCCAGGTGAGGAGAAAGTTCTTCCCAGAGAGAGTTGTTGGCCATTGGAATGTGCTGCCCAGGGAGGTGGTGGAGTCACCGTCCCTGGAGGCGTTCAAGAGGGCATTGGATGTGGCACTTGGTGCCATGGTTTAGTCATGAGGTCTGTGGTGACAGGTTGGACTTGATGATCTTTGGGGTCTCTTCCAACCTTGGTGATACTGTGATACTGTGACAGGTTGGACTTGATCTTTGAGGTCTTTTCCAACCTTACTGATTCTATGATCTTTTGAGGTCCCTCCCAGCCCCTGACATTCTGTGATTCTGTGTGATTTTATCCCCTTTTAGATGAACACACTCCTGCGCAGCAGGTCTAAGTGGTGCTGACAGGGCTGGCAAGCATATTGCTCTTTATAGTTTTGTTGACATATTATTCAGCATAGAATCATAGAATGGTAGGAGTTTGAAGGGACTTCTGGAGATCATCAAGCCCAATCCTTCTGCTAAAGCAGGGACACCCACAGCGTCTTGCCCGGGATGACAATGGCCAGGTGGCTCTGGAAGCTCTCCAAAGAAGGAGACTCTACAACCTCTCTGGCAGGCTGCTGTAAGGCTTCAGCACCCTCACACCAAATTACATTCTCCTAATGGAACCTCCTGGGGTCCCATTTGTATCCATTGCCCCTTGTCCTACCGCAGGACACCATTGAAAAGAGACTGTCCCCTTCTTCTTGACAGGAATGAAAACATTCACACACACATACAGCCAAAGAGAAAGGAATTTAGAGCTTGGGACTTCATCATTCATAGGATCACAGGACTGCTTTCAGTTGCAGGGACCTAATGTGATTATGGCCCTGTACTTGGCACTGGTTAGGGTACACCTCAAACCCTGGCTTCAGCTTTGGGTCCCTCACTCCAAGAAGCACATTGAAGTGCTGGAGTGTGTCCAGAGAAGGGCAATTAAGGTGGTGAAGGGTCTGGAGAACAGGTCTGGTGAGAAGCAGCTGTACCACTCTGCAAAACCCTGCAAAGAAAAGTGGATGGTGGCAGCTCTGACAGAGGCAGCACTGGGGCAGGAGCTGCACATCAGTGATGGGGATTCCTCACCACCAGCCTGTCAGACTTCTGTGAAAACAGACTGCCAGGAACCTGCGACCTAGTTAGCATTTGCTCAGCACAAACAATATATCAGAATCCCAGAATCTCAGCACCATGGGGGTTGGAGGAGACCTCTGGGGCTCATACAGGAAACCCCCCTGCTATTGCAGAGTCACCCACAGCAGCTTGCCCAGGATCACAATGTCCAGCTGGGTTTGGAATCTCTTCAGAGAAGGAGACTCCACAACCTCTTTGGGCAGCCTGCTCCAGGGCTCCAGCACCCTCAAACCAAGGAATTTTCTCCCTCTGTTCAGGTGGAACCTCCTAGATTCCAATTTTCACCTGTTACTCCTTGTTCTGTTGCTGGGAACCACTGAGAAGGCCCTGTCCTGTTGCCCCTCATGAGCTCTTTAGCTCTTGCTGAGCATTAAGAAGATCCCCTCTCAGGCTGTTATTCTCCAGGCTCACCAGTCCCAGGTCTCTCAGCTTTTCCTCCTCACAGAGATGCTCCAGGCCCCTCAGCATCTTCCCAGTCTCCACTGAACTCTCTGCAGTTGTTCCCTGTCTCTCTTGAACTGGAGAGCTCAGAACTGGCCCCAGGATTCCAGCTGTGACTTCATCAAGGCAGAGTAGAGGGGGAGGAGAACCTCCTTTGACCTGCTGGCCACACTTTTCTTCATGCACCCCAGGAGACCACTGGCCTTCTTTGCCACCATGGAAAATTGCTGGCTCATGGTGAACTTGCTGTCTACCAGCACTCTCAGGTCCTTCTCCACGGAGCTGCTTTCTATCAGGTCATCTTTCACCTGTACTGGGGCAGGGAGTTATTGCTTCCCAGGTGCAGGACCCCACACTGCCCTTGTTGAACTTCATGAAGTTCCTCTCCACTTAACTCTTCAGGAATGGCTGCAAGCTGCAGGAAGGTTCCTGGATTTGCACACTGGGATTTATTTTCCACTGGTTTCTGTTCTGCCCAGAGCAGCTGTGCCTACAGGGAGAGAATTTGGCCACAAGCTGTCATTTGAGGAGGCTGTTGTTTTGATGGCCATGACTACTTCTAGAGCCTGCAATGGAGCACACTAAGGGATCATGTTTAGGTTGGTCTGAGTGTGCCTCACCTCTGCAGCTTACTCCTGTTCCCTGGACATGGTAGAGACAGAAGATAAATAGATCCTGAGTAATCCCCCATGCCAGATAAAGCAGCAAACCGCATGATTGATAACCCTTCAGAGGGCAAAAGAAACATCATCCATCCTCACCTGAGATGGTGCACACTGGTGGTTGAGCCACTCATTCTGCTGAACTATTTTCTTTTGTGCTACCTTGTATTGTAGACTCATAGAACCACAGAATGCTTGACATTTGAAGGGACCTTAAAGGTCATCTCGTTCCAACCCCTTGCCAGGGGGGACACCTTCCACCAGACCACGTTGCTCAAGGCCTAATCATAGAATCATAGAATCAATAAGGTTGGAAAAGACCTCAAAGGTCATCAGGTCCAACCTGTCACCCAACACCTCATGAACACCAAACCATGGCACCAAGTGCCACATCCAATCCCCTCTTGAACACCTCCAGGGATGGGGACTCCACCACCTCCCTGGGCAGCCCATTCCAATGGCTAACAACTCTCTCTGTGAAGAACTTTCTCCTCACCTCCAGCCTAAACCTCCCCTGGCACAGGGGGACTGTGTCCTCTTGTTCTGCTGCTGGTTGCTAGAGAGAAGAGACCAACCCCCTCCTGGCTACAACCTCCCTTCAGGTAGTTGTAGAGAACAATGAGGTCTCCCCTGAGCCTCCTCTTCTCCAGGCTAAGCAACCCCAGCTCCCTCAGCCTCTCCTCACAGGGCTTGTGCTCAAGGCCTCTCACCAGCCTTGTTGCCCTTCTTTGGACACGTTCAAGTGTCTCGATGTCCTTCTTAAGCTGAGGGGCCCAGAACTGGACACAGGACTCAAGGTGTGGCCTAACCAATGCAGAGTCCAGGGGCACAATGACTTCCCTGCTCCTGCTGGCCACACTATTCTTGATGCAGGCCAGGATGCCATTGGCCTTCTTGGCCACATGGGCCCACTGCTAATCCAATCTAGCCTTTGTGCTCCAGAGCCAAGAGGTGTCACCAGGGTCTGAATTCTATAGTGCTGTGCACCCTGCTTAGTACATCCTCATAGATAATGGCAAACCCAACCCCTGACAGGTGGAAATCCAGGTGAGCACAGTCATAGAATCATTGAATTTTAGAATCATTTTGGTTGGAAAAGACCTCTAAAATCATACATTCCAGCCTTCAGCCTAACACCACCATAGCCTTTAGATTATGTCCCAAAATGTCACACCCACATGTTTCCTGAACACCTCCAGGGACGGGGATTCCACCACCTCCCTGGGCAGCCTGCTCCAATGCCTGACCACTCTTGCAGGAAAGAAATTGTTCCTCATTTCCAACCTAAACCCTCTCCTGGCACCATTTCAGGCCATTTCTCTCTTTTCTCTCACCTGCTACTAGAGATCCCTGGGACATCAGCTCCAGTTCTTGAAGCATGCAGTGTTACAAGGGCACAGCTGAAGGAAGGGCTTAGCAGGAGATTTTCCTGTCGAGCTTTTGAGTGCACGGAGCAGGGAGCTAAAGACACAAAGGTTTGCAGCAGCCCATTGTTCACCGCCTGGATCTCCAATAAGCCTCATAAGATGTCACGCTTTGGGAACAAAGCCACTGCCAATCCAAAGGCTTTGGGTTAGGCCTTCTGAACACAGCACAACTCTTTTCAGATGACTGCTTTCCTTGGCTAAAAGTATGAAGTTTGTTTGTTTGGGCTGAATTCTGGGTTTGTGTTGTTATTGCAGCAACAGCAGAAGGGTGAGTTGTGAGTGGTGAGGTGCAGGAGCAAGTCCAGAGGAGGGCAACAAAGCTGGTGAGGGCTCTGGAGAACAGGTCGGGGGGGGGGGGGGAGCAGCTGAGGAACCTGTAATGGTTTAGTCTGGAGAAGGGGAGGCTGAGGGAATATTTCATTGTTCTCTACAGCTTCCTGAAAGGAGGCTGGAGCCAGGCAGGAGTCAATCTCTTCTCCCAAGGAAAAAGTGACAGGACAAGAGGAGATCCCCTCAAGTTGCCCCAGGGGAGGTTTAAGTTGGACATAAGGAACAATTTCTGTCTTTTGAGGGTTGTCAAGGCCTGTCCCAGGCTGCACAGGGGAGTGGTGGAGTCCCCATTCCTGGAGGTGCTTCAAAGCCATGGAGATGTGGTGCTGAGGGACATGGTTTAGTAGTGACTCGACAGTGCTGGGTTGATGGTTGGACTCCATGGTCTTAAAGATCTCTACCAAGTGGAACTATTCTGTGATTGATTCTATGATTCTCTGACTTCCCTGCTTGGAACTGATGTCTTCCTTGCAGGGGCATGGAGCCTCAGAGGTAAAATGTGAGAAGCAGGACAGTGTTACACATCATTAGTCATTCCAATAAGGACCAATCTTCCGGTGCATTCCTGTCAGGTTCCTCCAAGGTCAGCTAATACTTATTGATGTGCTGACACCTCAGATATCATGTGTTGGGTTGTAACTAAATCTGATTACACCAGAAGCAGCGGCTGCTGGATAACAATGAACTGCAAGAATAATGAGACATGCATGGGTGGCTTCTGGAGCAGCAGGGGGGATGCTTTTATGCCCTTGCTTTCTCTGCTTGGACCTACTGCTTTGTAAGTAAACCCATCATCACTGTAGTGCCTCCTGGCCCAGTCTGAGCTGCACCAGACCTGGTTCTGGTCAGGGCTGTGAGTTCCCATCTCAGTCTCTGCTCACGGAGGCACTTTCTGAAGGTCAGGGCAAGTTTGAACAGCCAGGGGCTGCTTCTAACGGGGAGAAGCTGATGGGGAGAGTTGGTGCCAAGGGCTGGGCTGCAGAAAGGCTCTGCCTGAGACTTGCTCCTCTGCACACCAAGGGCACTGCCATAGCTTGGGCCCCACCTTGTGGGGTAGGAAGACAGAGGTGACAGCCAGAACAGGTGACCCTCAACTGCTCAACATAGGATTGCATCCCATGGATGGCATCTTCAGGCCAAGCCGAGGGATCCCCAGGGATAAGCCTCTTCTTCCCTGTCTGGTGTTCCAGGAGGATTCTGTCCCTTCTGCCTTTCATCCCAATCCCTGTGCTACTGAATTTAGTTTCCATCTGCTGTCTGTGACTTGCCCAATGAGTGCCCCCAGCATCAGTGGTGTAGGTGGTGCTCTCACTGACATCAGGTATTGGGTTGGCTCTTGGTTTGTGTCTGTGTCTCTATTCCATGGCATTATTCTTCTTTCCATCCCAGCTGGCTGAGTTTCTTTCCCATCCCATTGGCCTCTCTCCCTTCTTCCCTTTCTCTTCCCTATGGGAAGACAGAGACTTTAATGGCTATCCTCTGGCATTGCCCTGGTGACCAGCCCAGCCCTGACCCTTGACTGATGGTGAGTTATTCAAACCTAATTTCACTTCTAGATGGATGACAGGAGAAGATGTGACTGGCAAATGAAAATAGACAAGACAGAGATAGAAATAAGCCCTAAAAAAGCAGAAATGGGAAGGAAATGTAGTAGCACAAATAGTGTCAACTGCTGCCTTTCCTTTCTGGAGCTGCTTCCATTCAGGAGATTCTCCTCAAAAGGCAACACAGCCAGAGCTTCATGCCTGATCTGCAGCCAATGAACACTGACTGAGTCTCAGCAAATGGCACTCACATGAACTAAAAATGAGTTAAGAAAGGAGAAGGATCAGCAATTGTGACAGAATATTTTAGCCTCTTGAACTCATCTTTAGTATCAGCTTTTGATGTCACGCTGTGTGAGGCTGGGAAAGATACTTCTGAGGGTAGGGAAGCTGGGCATTTAACGTGTGCAGCTAAGGAGTTTTGTGCTGAATTCATCTGGAGATGTTCATGTGCTGAAAGTCATGGAAAGAAACAGCCTGAACCTTGTGGAGCTCACATCAAGACAAGCATCAGAGCAGGCTGCAGAAAACATGCACAACAGAGAACCTGAGCTATTACAGGGTCTCCAAAGAGGCTTTTGGTGGGGAATGAAGAAATTAGTCCTGCTTTTCCAGACCCCAGATCAGTGTCGTCATGACCTGGGTTTGTGCCTTAAGAATCTGGACCAGCGCCTTTAACACAGTCAAGGTCTTCAGAACCTGGGTCTGTGCCTTAAACCCCTGGATCATCACCTTCAGGCCTGGGCCAGTGCCTTCAGCACCTCGGTCAGCGTCCTTGGAACCTCATCTGCATTTAAGGCATTTGGTCAGCGCCTTCAGGACCTGGCTAGCGCCTTCAGGAGCTCTTTGTGCCTTAAGAACGTGAATCAGTGCCTTCCGAAAAGTGACGATGATGTCAGGACGTAGCCAATACCTCCAGATCCAGGGTCACTGCCTTCACAGCTGGGTCAGCGTCTTCAAGAATTTGGATCAGTGACTTCAGGGGACAGCGACTTCAGAGCCTGGGTCACTCCCTTCAGAGCCCAGGTCTGTGTGAGCCCCCAGCCTTGTCTCAAATCAGTGCTGCCGAAGGGTGGCTGCGCGCGCAGCACCCTACAGTCCTGGGGGTGCTGCCCTGGTCCACGCCTGCCTCGCAAGGCCGGGGGCGGGGAGCGGCGAACGGGGGACTTCAGAGGCAGGGGGCGGGGGGCGGGGGGAAGCCACACTGCTGTCGCCGCTCCGCTCGGCCCCGCGCCTCGGGCGGCGGCAGCGGCGGGCGACAACGGGCGGCGGCGGGCGGCGGGCGGCGGGCGGGCAGTAGGTCCCTGCGTTGATGCCGCTCCGCTCGGCGCCGCACCCTTCGGCTCCCTCCTCGCTGCCTGCTTCCCAGAGAAAAGCTACGTGACAGGGCCCTGCCTCTCCGCCCTGCTCGGACTGCGCCCCGGTGGAAAGTTACGTGGCACGGCTCTGCTCCCCGCCGCCGCCCAGAAACGTGGAACTGCTCCTGCCACAGTGCCACCACTCTCAAGGACGGCAAATGGTGATATCCCTTCTCTTTGATATGTATTTCCCCCACTGCTTTCCCCTCCGCTCCGGTTCAATCTAATAAACCCAGTTCATTAGCCCTTCGGTGTCGTTTCACCCTCGTTTACTCCTAGGGAATTATTTGGCACGGTTACCTCCTGCTGACCAGGGCTGGTAAAAGGAGGACTAGGTCATGTAAACATGAAGAGAGAATGAAGCAAGACTTTTGTCTCCAGTATGAGATACAGACAGAATCACAGAATCCCAGTGTGGTGGGGGCAGGAAGGGACATCTGGAGATCATCCTGTCATATGCCCCTGCTAAAGCAGGGGTACCCACAACAGCCTAATAGCATCACTATGGCCAGGTGGCTTTGGAAGCTCTCCAGAGAAGGAGACTCCACAACCTCTCTGGGCAGCCTGTTCCAGGGCTCCTGCACCCTCACATCAAACAACTTTCTCCTCCTGTTCAGGTGGAACCTTCTGGGCTCCAGTTCATGCCCACTGTCCCTTGTCCTGTCTCTAGGTGCCACTGTGATGAGTCTGGCCCCAACCTCTTGCCACCCACAGGACTTTTAGCTCTAGCTGAGCATTGAGAAAATGCCCTCTCAGCTGCCCTCTCCTGGCTCAACAGCCCCAGGTCCCTCAGCCTTCACGGAGATGCTCCAGGCCCCTCAGCATCTTCTAAGTGTCCACCTGGCTCTGTCCAGTAGTTTCCTGTCTCTCTTGAACTGGTGAGTCTAGAAGTAGACCCAGGATTCCAGATGTGGCCTCATCAGGGCAGGGTGAAGTAGGAAGAGAACCTCGCCTTACTTGCTGGCCATGCTATTCTTTTGCACTCCAGGAGACCATTTGCCTTCTTGGCCAACCTGCAAGTCCAGAGCTGCCTTCATGGTGGCTGAGCACAGAGACCCTCCTGGAAAGAAAAGCTGTTCTGAATAAGAAAACATGGCAACTGCCTGCCAAAAAGATTTATCCTCTAGATGCTGAGCCAGGTTAGCTTTGCTATTCTCTCTGAATCTGATTGACAGGGCAGACATGTCGTCTTTTATTATCACACTTAAATTGGAAATAAATTAAGTCAATAAACACAGAACTCTGTCACGCCTACCCTCAGGGCAGGGCTGTGTCCTCCTCTCCTCCTGGATACTGTAGTGTGGTTCCTGTCAGGCTGCCAATGACAGGAACCAGCGGAATGGCCCCTTTGCCTCCAAGGTGGAATTTTCTTGCCTGTGGGCTTCTCTGTGTCTGCATCCTAATGAGCTGCCTTTAAAATAGCTCGGTAATTGAAGGTTGTAATTTGAGTGTCTTAACATTGACTCAATTTAATTGAGTATTAGTGTTAATTAAAACAAGTCATAGAATCATAGAATCCTTAAGATTGGAAAAGACCTCTAAGATCATCAAGTACAACTCAACCCAGCACCACCATGATCATTCAACCATGTCCCAAAGTGTCTACGTGCTTGCTGAACACCTCCAGGAATGGTGACTCCACTACCTGGGCAGCTTGTCCCACTGCCTCAGTACCCTTTCAGTAAGTTTCTTCTAATGCCCAAACTAAACCTGAGGCCTTTTCCTCTCATTCTATCACCTGATACTGGGGAGAAGAGACCAACAACAACCTGGCTCCAACCTGCATTCAGGGAACTGTAGGAGCCAGAAGGTCTCTCCTCAGCCTCTACAGAAGTCAATAGCTTCTGTCTCACATCAAGAACTTGGGCAGGTGAAAGAGATGCTTCTTGCAGGAAGGCAGAGATGGCACCTGTAGGAAGGAGTGACCAGGAAAGGTGACTATCAACTGCCCAACAAGGAACTGCAGCCCATGGATGGCATCTTCAAGAGCAAGCTGAGGCACCCTGAGGTTCAAGCCCCTTGTTCCCTGGCCAGTGTCCCTTCTGCCTTCCATCCCAATCTGTGTATTCCAGAATCCAGCTCCTGAATCTGGTTCCCATCTGCTGCTGAGTCCAGTGTGAGATTTGCCCAGTGCCTGCCCCCAGCATCAGTGGCACCAATGGTGCCATCATTGCCTTCAGGGATTAGGTGGGCTCTTGGTTTGTGTCTCTGTGTCTCTGTTCCATGGGATAGTTCTTTCCACCCCAGTTTCTTTCCCACCTCATCAGCCTCTCTCCTTTCTTCCTTTACTCTTCCCTTTGGTAAGACAGAGGCCTTCATGGAGAGCCTCTGGCATTCCTCAGGTATACAACCCAGTCCTGACTCTTGACAAATGACCACATTTAGAATAGCATAGCATAGCATAGCATAGCATAGCATAGCATAGCATAGCATAGCATAGCATAGCATAGCATAGAATAGAATAACATAGAATAGAATAGAATAGAATAGAATAGAATAGAATAGAATAGAATGGGATGGGGTGGAATGGAATGGAATGGAATGGAATGGAATGGAATGGAATGGAATGGAATGGAATGGAATGGAATGGAATGGAATGGAATGGAATGGAATGGAATGGAATAAGCCAGGTTGGAAGAGACCATCAAGATCATCACATCCAACCTATCATCCAACACCACCTAATCAACTAAACCATGCAACCAAGCACCAAACCTGCTCCAGTAATGAATTAATAAGAAGATTTATCAACCCTCCTTAGAGTCACTCTCTAGTATCTCTAAATTTGGTTAGTCACAACTGGTTTGGAACAGAAGGTCTGGTAGAATCCATCCATCTGTGATAACCTTGGAGCCAGGTTCCCTCTGGTTGGTGTCCCTGAGGCAGATGACTGGTTTCTGTTATGTGCTTACCAAAGCACTTCTGAGGTATCGAGACCAGGGTAGAAAAACCTAATTTTTGGTGCACACCATGGTAGTTTGAGATGGATGGTGGCTGAGATCTGAACAGTTAAGTGAAAAAAAGCAAACAACAAACCTCCATGAGCTATGAAGCAGCCAAGCTCAGCTATTGATCAAGCTTTGGAACAGGAGTAGTTAGAAATAATTTATTCTTTATACCCTGATATAATACAAGAATTGTTTAATTAGGAAACAAATGATTTACAGAGAGAGGCATTTATGGCAAGCTTAAATCAATAGGTGTAGTTAGTGTGGGGGAAAAAAAAAGAATCTGGATGGAGTTTAATTAACTCCTGGTCCTACCAGCCATTGTGGGATCAGGCTTGGGTGAAGTACATCACATCCCCAGCGGCTCCCTGTGGCATGTTCCTGGAGAGCTCGTCTTCTCCATTAATTTCCTTGCGCAGTTTCCGTGCCCTCCTTTAGAACACTCTTCCACTTCATCATGCTTAATGGGAGCAGATGGTGGGACCTATGTCTCATCACCCCTCTGCATCTACAGAGGATGGAAACGTGGCTTGAAAGTGTGCCAGAGGAGGTTTAGGTTGGATATCAGGAAACATTTCTTTCCTGCGAGAGTGGTCAGGCATTGGAACAGGCTGCCCAGGGAGGTGGTGGAGTCAGCACCCCTGAAGGGGTTCGAGAAACCTGTGGACAATGGCACATGGGGACATGGTTGAATGGCCATAGTGGTGCTGGGTTGAGGATTGGGCTTCATGATCTTGAAGGCCTTTTCCACCTCAAACAATTCACTTATTCTATGACTGAATCAAAAGGTATCTGGAGCAGCTGTGATAGAATAGAATAGAATAGAATAGAATAGAATAGAATAGAATAGAATAGAATAGAATAGAATAGAATAGAATAGAATAGAATAGAACAGGATAGGATGGAATAGAACAGGATAGGATGGAATAGGATAGGATAGGATAGGATAGGATAGGATAGGATAGGATAGAATAGAATAGAATAGAATAGAATAGAATAGAATAGAATAGAATAGAATAGAATAGAATAGAATAGAATAGAATAGAATAGAATAGAACAGGATACTCCAGACCAGGTTGGAAGAGACCTTCAAGATCATCAAGTCCAACCCATCATCCAACACCATCCAATCAACTAAACCATGGCACCAAGCACCCCCTCAACTCTCCTCCAAAACACCTCCAGTGATGGTGACTCCACCACCTCCCTGGGCAGCCCATTCCAATGGGCAATCACTCTCTCTATGAAGAATTTCTTCCTAACATCCAGTCTAGCATCCAGCAAGTCTTTCAAAGCACCAAACTTCAGATGATGGAATGGGATCACCGTTTACTGCTTCTACAACTCCTTAGATCTTAGAGAATTTTACAGGGCACTGGAACTGTGTGGAAACAGCTGCCTGCTGCTTCAATACTCACCAAACTGTAAATCTCAATACAGTTGTAAGTCTAAAAGGAACCAGTGGAAGCCCTCATGTCACACAGTCACAGCGTGGTGCGGGTTGGAAGGGAAAAACAGAGACCTGTGACCTAGTTAGAAATTGCTCAGCACAAAGAATATCTCAGAATACCTGAATCCCAGCATGGTGGGGTTTGGAAGGGACATCCGGAGATTATCTGGTCCAAAACCCTTTTTAAAGTAAGGGCACCCACTGCACCTTGCCCAGGATGACAATGGCCAGGTGGGTTTGCAGTCTTTCCAGAGAAGAAGGCTCCACAACCTCTCTGGGCAGCCTCTTCCAGGGATCCAGCCCCCTGGATCATGGGGTCCAGGTGGCTTTGGAATCTCTCCCCAGAAGGAGACTCCACCATCTCTCTGGGCTGCCTGCTCCAGGGTTCCAGCAGCTTTACACAGAGGAATTTTCTCCTTCTATTCAGACAGACTCTCCTGGGTTCCATCTTGTGCCTGTTGCCCCTTGTCCTGTCACTGGACACCACTGACAAGAGTCTGGCCCCATCCTCTTGCACCCCACAGGTCCTTTACCTTAGAAGAAGACTCTACAACCTCTCTGGGCAGCCTCCTCCAGGGCTCCAGCACCCCCATGCCAAAAGAGTTTCTCCTTATCTTCAAGTGGAACCTCTGGGGTTCCAGTTTTGCCTGGTGCCCCTTGTCCTCTCTGTGAGCACTACTGAGAAGCATCTGGCCCTGTTCTCTTGCCCCCCACAGGTCCTTTAGCTCTTGCTGAGCATTGATCACATCCCCTCTCAGACTGCTCTTCTCCAGGCTCAACAGCCCCAGGTCTCTCAGCTTTTAATCCTCACAGAGATGCTCCTGGTCCCTCAGCATCTTCAGAGTCTCCACTGGGCTCTGTCCAATAGTTTCCTGTCTCTCTTGAACTGGGGAGCCCAGATCTGGACCCATGACTCTGGCTGTGGCCTCAGCAGGGCAGAGCAGAGGTGGAGAAGAACCTCCCTTGACCAGCACACCACATGCTGCTGCTGCTGCTTCTTCCTGCACACTCTTCTCCATCTTGCCCATCCCTTCCCACACACAGGTTTGCTGTGATGTTCCTCTAAAATGCCCTGCAGCCCTCAGCAGGGTGATCTAAGAAATGTCCTGTGGCACACAGGGAGGCTTTGTCCCCCTTCCCCTTCCTGCATTCATTCCCTGCCAGATTCCCACAGATGCTTTGTGAACCCCTGGAATTGCTCAGCATCGAAATACCCTGAGCTGAGGAGTTCCCCAGGGAGGAGCTGCTGCACATCCCACTTCACTTGTTCTGAAGCAGCTTCCTTCTGTCTGCTTTTGATGTTTCCTGGTTCTGGCACTACAATGGCATGTAAACATCTTCCTCCTTCTTCTAAACACCTTTTCCAGTTTGTTCTCTTCAGCAGTGATTTGGGGCTGGCTGTTGAACAAGGCAGCAATGGTCGCGAGGAGCTGAAGGGATTTCTTCCATTTCGTTGAGCATTTTCACGGCAGATCAGAAGATCCACATTAAATTTGGGTGATATGAAAGTCAGAGAGAGAAAAAAACAGAAAGAAGAAAAGGATTTGTTGGTGGAAAGGAAAACAGATTTGCTCCAGCTGCTCCTCACAGTATCAATATTTCCCCAGCTCTGTTGATGATGAGATGAACTCACACAGGGACTTTGTCATGGCTGACGAGGTTGGTTAAAGCTGCACAATAACAACCTAACACCCAATGAGCTGGTGGCTTTCTCTGATGGCTGAGATTATTCCCTCCAATTAATGCATCTGTGATTTTAATTGGCCTCCATATTTCAGTTTTGTGGCACCAGGAGAACACTTATTTTTCTAACACACACACACACACACACACACACCCCCATAATGTTTAAAAGGCACTGGGTAAAGTTGGCTTTGTTTTCCTTTTCACAGGTTATCAGCTACCAAAGGAAAAAGCACTTTATGGCAATAGCTGTTTCACCTCTGCCTGACTGAGACAAGGAGCAGAGCAGGGTCAGTCACCAGAGGAGTGCCAGAGGAAGAGGCTCAAGGGAGACCTTATGGCTGTCTACAGCTACCTGAGGGAGGTTGTAGCCAGGTGGGGGTTAGTCTCTTCTCCCAGGCAACCAGAACCAGAACAAGAGGACACAGTCTCAAGCTGCACCAGGGGAGGTTTAGACTGGATGTTAGGAAGAAGTTCTTCACAGAAAGAGTGATTGGCCATGGGAATGTGCTGGCCAGGGAGGTGGTGGAGTCACCATCCCTGGAGGTGTTTAGGAAGAGACTGGATGGGGTGCTTGGTGCCATGGTTTAGTTGATTAGATAGTGCTGGATGATAGGTTGGGCTTGATGATCTCAAAGATCTTTTCCAACCTGGTCTATTCTATTCTGTTCTATTCTGTTCTATTCTATTCTATTCTATTCTATTCTATTCTATTCTATTCTATTCTATTCTATTCTATTCCATTCCATTCCATTCCATTCCATTCCATTCCATTCCATTCCATGAAGTCCTCTGCCTTCCCAAAGGGAAGAGAAAGGGAAGAAAGAGGAGAGACTAACATGCTGGGATTCTGGGATGCTCTCCTGTAGCCCCCTTTCAGGTACTGGAAGGCCTCTGTAAGGTATCCCCAAAGCCTTCTCTTCTCCAGGCTGAACAGCCCCAAATCCCTCAGCCTGTCCCCATAGGGGAGGTGCTCCAACCCTCTGATTACCTTTGTGGTCTCCTCTTGTCCCACTCCAGCAGTTCAATGACCTTCTTGGCCGCCCTCCAGCTGGAGGCCAGTCACTAGTGGTGTGCCCCAAGGATCAGTGCTCGGCCCCATGCTCTTCAACATCTTTATTGATGATCTGGATGAGGGCATCAAGTCCATCAGCAGTAAATTTGCAGACGACACCAAGCTGGGGGCAGGAGTTGATCTGCTGGAGGGCAGAGAGGCTTTGCAGAGGGACCTCGACAGGCTGGACAGATGGGCAGAGTCCAAGGGCAGGAGATTGAACACATCCAAGTGCCGGGTTCTGCACATTGGCCACAACCCCATGCAGTGCTACAGGCTGGGGTCAGAGTGGCTGGAGAGCAGCCAGGCAGAGAGGGACTTGGGGGTGCTGGTTGATGGTAGACTGAACATGAGCCTGCAGTGTGGCCAGGCAGCCAAGAGGGCCAATGGCATCCTGGCCTGCCTCAGGAACAGTGTGGCCAGCAGGAGCAGGGAGGTCATTCTGCCCCTGTACACTGCACTGGTTAGGCCACACCTCGAGTCCTGTGTCCAGTTCTGGGCCCTTAGGAAAGATGTTGACTTGCTGGAACGTGTCCAGAGAAGGGCAACGAAGTTGGTGAGGGGTTTGGAACACAAGCCCTATGAAGAGAGGCTGAGGGAGCTGGGGTTGCTTAGCCTGGAGAAGAGGAGACTGAGGGGTGACCTTATTGCTCTCTACAACTACCTGAAGGAGGTTGCAGACAGGCAGAGGTTGGCCTCTTCTCCCAGGCAGCCAGCACCAGAACAAGAGGACACAGTCTCAAGCTGCACCAGGGAGGTTTAGGCTGGACATTAGGAAGAAGTTCTATACAGAGAGAATGATTGCCCATTGGAATGGGCTGCCTGGGGAGGTGGTGGAGTCACCATCATTGGAGGTGTTCAGGAGGAGACTTGATGGGGTGCTTGGTGATATGATCTAGTTGTTTGATGGGTTGGACGTCGCTGATCTTGAAGGTCTCTTCCAACCTGGTTTATTGTATTGTATTGTGTTGTTGTTGGCACCAGACCTGGACACATCATCTGATACCAGAAGGAGATCCATCCACAACTTCAGGATCATAAGTTGAACTTGAAACCTATGTTCCCATAAAAGCCCAGCAGGGTCTCCAAAGCATCTGCTGCATCCCTTCTGTTCCCCTGTAGGCTTATCTTGCTGCTGAAAGAGCCAGTGTTGTATGTTGAGCTTCTGATTACCACATCATTTGGTAATGTGAGGCTATTCAATGAGCTGAGCATGGCTATGCTCACAGAGTGCCGTCAGAACTCAAACATGCAGCTCCCCAGACATGTCCCCTGTGTTGGGATCTGCTATTGTTTTGCCTAGAGCTGGAAGACACACTTCATCAGTGGGTCTAAACCAATGAATCCGCAGGGAAGGGTTGGAAAGGGCCTTCAAAGGTCATCTTCTCCAAAGCCCCTGCGGTCAGCAGGGACAGCTTCCACTAGAGCAGGCTGCTCACAGCCCCATCTTTTGCACCTCTCAGGGTCATTGCTCAGCCCCCAGCTGCTGAAGCAGTGAAGTCAGGAGAAGCAGGGACTGGCCGTGGCAGCCAGGAGATTTCCCTTCTTCCACCTCCTCGTAGCCAAGGCTCCATCAATCCTCCTTAGCCCAGCGGTCTCCACGGGAGCTCAGGCATAGCTAGGATGCAATCCTGTCCTCGGGTAGATATTGGACAGCTAAATCTGAGCCGGTTTGCTAGGCTCCCTTCAGAGCCCATAGGGAGGAACCTGCAATTCATTCACATTTCTCTTATTTACCTCCATACAAGTGCCCTTCTGATGCTCCCATCCCTCTCCATTAGCTTGGACCAGCATCCAGGGGAACTTCCCATGATTTGGGATCTTAGTTCCCTCAGCCTAAACATACCCAATCCTGTTGATCTTCCCTTGCTGCTGAAGCCCTGCTTCCCAGGGATCAGCTCCCCATCCCAAAGCTTCCTAGGACTCAGCTCCCCACTTCAGCCCTGATTCCCAGGGATCAGCTCCCCATCCCAAATCCTGCTTCCCAGGCTCAGCTCCCCATCCCAAACCCTGCTTCCTAGGACTCAGCTCCCCACTTCAGCCCTGATTCCCAGGGATCAGCTCCCATCCCAAATCCTGCTTCCCAGGCTCAGCTCCCCATCCCAAACCCTGCTTCCTAGGACTCAGCTCCCACTTCAGCCCTGATTCCCAGGGATCAGCTCCCCATCCCAAATCCTGCTTCCCAGGCTCAGCTCCCCATCCTAAGCCCAAATCCTAGGACTCAGCTCCCCACTTTAACCCTGCTTCCCAGGGATCAGCTCCCCATCCTAAACCCTGCTTCCTAGGACTCAGCTCCCCACTTCAGCCCTGCTTCCCAGGGATCAGCTCCCCCTCTAAGCCCTGCTTTGCATGGATCAGCTCCCCAGGAGTGCTTTTAACCTCTTCAGCTCTCTGTTGCTACCTCTTGCAGCGAGCTGCCATCTGAAACACACCAAAGCCATAGATTCTGATTAAAAAATCCTCAAGTTTGGGGGCTGAACTTTTTCTCCAAATCAAATCCAGTTTCCAGGTGACAACCAGCCCCAGTCTGGGATGTTTGATTTCTCTCAGACATTCTGCCTTTCCTGGATGATTATCTTTTTCTGCTTTCCATCACAGGCTGAGATTATTTTCTCATTAGCTTTTCAAAGCTGAAGATGGTGATGGTGAAAGGGAAAGGTGGCACTAAAAGATTAAAAGATAAGCTCATTTATTTATTTTAATAAGCAGGACTCTCTCTCTCTCTCTCTCTCCCCCCCCTCCAATCCAGAACATTTTTAGATCATTTACACACAATACAAGTGGGGGAAAAAAGGAAAGAAGTCTTCTTTTTGGTTGTTGTTTTCCCCCCCTCTCCCCCCCTCCCCCTCTTCCCTCCTCTCCCTTCTTTCTGTTTGGAATTCCTGTGACACTAAACCAGCAAACAGAGTTAAAATAATGATTCCCAGTTTGGAACCTTAACTAATGAGCTAAAGCATTGTTCTAAAGCCCTAACCCCCCCAGAATTCAAATGAAATCATTATCAGAACATCAAGCACGGTGGTCACAGCTCCCCAAACCCCATTAAGATGGCTGCTAACGAGGCCAGGGTGAAAGCAGAGGAAACCCTGCACTCATTAGAGAGCTCCTTCAGGAGCCAACCAAGAGCTGTGTGCCAAGGGGGCTGATTGCCAGAGACAGTGCACTGATGGAAATAGCACCTAAAAAAAAAAAAAAAAAGGAATCAAATCTTCTGTAAGCTCCAAATTACAGAGGAGATCATCACAGATCCCCCACAAGTGATTTGCTGGGCTGTGCACTGGTTGCCACCTCCATCCAAACAGACGTGATGCTTGTTCTACCCACAACATGCACAGAGCTTTGGAGAGATCACTGAAGCAAAAGATCAGTTGTTCCTTGATTAATGCCACAGAATCCCCAAATCCCAGCATGGTGGGGGTGGGAAGGGACCTCTGGAGATCATCCAGTCCAAACCCCCTGCTAAGGCAGAGGCAGCCACAGCAGCTTGCCCAGGATCACAATGGCCAAGTGGGCTTGGAATCTCTCCAGAGGAAGAGACTACACAGCCTCCCTGGGCAGCCTGCTCCAGGGCTCCAGCACCCTCACACCAAAGAGATTTCTCCTGTGCAGATGAAACCTCCTAGCTTCCAGTTCACACCCCTTGCCACCTGTCCTGTCACTGGGCACTGCTGACAAGAGTCTGGCCCTATCCTCCTGCCCATCACAGGTCCTTTAGCTCTTGCTGAGCATTGAGAAGATCCCCTCTGGGGCTACTCTTCTCCAGGCTCAAAGCATCTCACACAGAGAGATGCTCCTCACAGATGTTCCAGGTCCCTCAGCATCTTTGAAGCCTCAGCTGGACTCTCTGCAGTAGTTCTCTCTCTCTTGAGCTGGGCAGCTCAGAACTGGACCCAGGACTCAAGCTGTGGCTTTACCAGGCTAGAGTAGAGAGGTAAGAAAACCTCCCTTGACCTGCTGGCCACACTCTGCTTCATGCACCCCAGGACACCGTTGGCCTTCTTGGCACATTGCTGGCTCACAGGGAGCTTATCCACCATCACTCTCAGGTCCTTCTTCAAGGAGCCCTGCTCCTCTCTCCACAGGGACACAAGCTGGGGGAACTGCACCATGTTCTGGCTGCTATGGAGGAAGCCAAGAGTGCTTTCTAATATTTGTTTCTCTTCACCAAAGTATTCTGTTTCTCACTTTTGACTCTAGAACAGCATCACAGCACTCCATGTCTATTACACCTTCTGTGACAATGGCTGAGGCAGACCTCCTTAGTCAACAGATTTCAGCTGCATCTTTGGCTAGCAGAGGACTCTCTGATTTTTTAGTGCTTTTTAATAGAAGTTAGTTCTCTGAGTCAGATTAAGCTCTTGTCTGGCTCAGGTGGAGCCCTGGCTGACATCAAGTAGGGTCAAACCCAATTGCTGCGAATTATCTTAATTCTCCTAACTGGGTTTGCTCAGCCCAGCTGAGGGCTGAGATGAAAACTGGCCTCACTGTGTCCAGAAATTGAAACCTGATGGAACATTTGAAATCCAAGGAGAAACACAACCCAGCTCAAACCCTCCTCTGCCATCTGCAGGAATCGAACTGTCCAGAAGTTTCTTATGTACAGTGGGGAGAAAAAAAGATTTCAGTATAAGCAGGCTGAGGGAGGAGTTTGCATTTTGAGAGTTTCCCTTCCTCAAAGCGATTGCAAAGCAATGAGCTTCCAGCGTGGATGACAGGAATGTGACTCTGAGATCATCTAGTGCAAGAATGGGTGCTGACAGAGCTCACTCAGATTTGTTCTTCCACCAAGAATGTGGAGACTCACCATGAAAGGAGAAGGAACACTTTTGTACTAGTATAGGGGTGAGGGGTTGACCTGCTGGAATGCAGCTGTGTGGAGAAGCTCATGTCCAGAGAAGGGCAACGAGGCTGGGGTGAGGCCTTGAGCACAAGCCCTATGAGGAGAGGCTGAGGGAGCTGGGGTTGCTTAGCCTGGAGAAGAGGAGGCTCAGGGGAGACCTCATTGTTCTCTACAACTACCTGAAGGGAGGTTGTAGCCAGGAGGGTGTTGGTCTCTTCTCTCTAGCAACCAGCAGCAGAACAAGAGGACACAGTCTCAAGCTGCACCAGGGGAAGTTTAGGCTGGAGGTGAGGAGAAAGTTCTTCACTGAGGGAGTCATTTGCCATTGGAATGGGCTGCCCAGGGAGGTGGTGGAGTCACCGTCCCTGGAGGTGTTCAAGAGAGGACTGGATGTGGCACTTGGTGCCATGGTCTAGTCATGAGGTCTGTGGTGACAGGTTGGACTTGATGATCTTTGAGGTCTCTTCCAACCTTGGTGATTCTGTGATACTGTGAGAATTACATGAGAATGCTGAGGGACAAGTTCAGCATGAGATAACAATGTTCCCTTGAGGCCAAAAAGGCAAATGGTCTCCTGGGAGGCATGAAGAAGAGTGTGGCCAGCAGCAGGTCAAGGGAAGTTCTTCTGCCCCTGTGAGGCCACATCTGGAGTCCTGGGTCCTGTTCTGGGCTCCCCATTTCATGACAGGGAACTACTGAAGAGAGTTCAGTGGAGGCTCCAAAGATGCTGAGAAGGCCTGGAGCATCTCTGTGAGGAAGAAAGGCTGAGAGACCTGGGGCTGGTGAGCCTGAAGAAGAGAAAGCAAAGGGGATCTTCTTGATGCTCAGCAAGAACTGAGGGGTGAGGGCCAGGACGACAGGGATAGACTCTTCTCGGTGGTGCCCAGAGACAGGACAAGGAGTAACAGGCACAAACGGGATCCCTGGAGGTTCCATGAGAAGATGAGGAGAAACTTGTTTGGTGTGAGGGTGCTGGAGCGCTGGAGCCCTGGAGCAGGCTACCCAGGGAGGTTGTGGAGTCTCCTTCCCTGGAGACCTTCCAAAGCCAGCTGGCCATTGTAATCCTGGACAAGCTGCTGGGGGTGCCCCTGCTTTAGCAGTAGGGTTGGAGAGGTCTCCTCCAGCTGCCACCCTGCTGGAATTATGAAATTTATGGTCCTAAGTTGTTCATATAGATCTTTACAGAACCAGTCCTTGAGAACAGATGATCTAAAGCCCCCTAAGCCATGACTGCTATTTATTCATTCAACTCTTGCATTCAGAGGGTGGCTTCTGAGCTGTGATATTTGAATGAATGGAGGAAGTTCCTACAGCTCAGGCAAAAACCGGTGCTGACATTTCTTTCACTAACTCCTGGAACACCATTCATGTCTGCATACATCAGGCTTAGAATGGTATCAGCTGTGATCTCATCAGCTAGCTTGAAGCTTGGCTACTGGAAGGCCCAGCAAATTAACCAGATATATTTGGGAAATGATCTTGTAATTGCCTGCTATAAATTCAGCCTGGGTATTCCTCTGGCTGGCATCTAATCTTCTTCTCTTTTTTTTTAACAACAAATGGGCTGAAAGAACCCACTGTGAAGAATAATTCTATCTGGTGTTTATGGAAACAGGAATCAGTTCATTCTCATAGTATCAGTCAGGATTGGAAGGGACCACAAGGATCATCTAGTTCCAACCCCCTGCCATGGGCAGGGACACCCCACACTACATCAGGCTGGCCACAGCCTCATCCAGCCTGGGCTTAAACACCTCCAGGGACGGGGCCTCATCCACCTCCCTGGACAACCCATTCCAGGGCTTCACCACTCTCATGGGGAAGAACTTCCTCCTCACCTCCAGCCTGAATCTCCCCACCTCCAGCTTCATTCCATTCCCCCTAGTCCTATCACTACCTGATAGCCTGAGAAGTCCCTCCCCAGCCTTCTTGTAGCCCCCATTCAGATACTGGAAGGACACAATGAGGTCACCTCAGAGCCTGCTCTTCTCCAGACTGAACAGCCCCAACTCCTTCAGTCTGTCCTCATAGGAGAGGTGCTCCAGCCCTCTGATCATCCTTGTGGCCCTTCTCTGGACACCTTCCAGCATGCCCAGATCCCTCCTGTAATAGGGGCTCCAGAACTGGAGGCAGTACTCCAGGTGGGGTCTCACCAGAGCTGAGTAGAGGGGGAGAATCACCTCCCTTGACCTGCTGGCCGCACTTCTCCTGCTGCAGCCCAGGATCTGATTGGCTGCATTTTCATCCACGTTGGATGTGTCTGACAAGCCCATTATTGCTTCTGGAGATGCTGTGTCCCCATAAATTCCCTCATACCAAGGAGGCACAGTGGGGATTAGAGATGCTGTTACCAGATTGTTATAGCCAAGACCAATGTCCATTTTTAAACCTAGTGGCCTGGAGCAGAATCATCTGAAAAGATGTTCCTCAGCGTGTTCTTTCATTTAGACTGCAATTTTTATTGGTATTACCAGTTCTGTATCTGCCTCAGGGTGCTGGAAGTGTCAGGTGAGGGAAAAATGTCCAAGGCTTAAAAATCACCCAGCGGCAGGTTGATAGCTCAGCTCTGCTGTCACAACAGGAAGGCAGAAAAAAGGTAAGGGGTGTGTGTGTGTGGAGAAATTCCAGGTAGATTCTGGATGTCCCGGGATGACCTTGCAGAGGAAACACTCAGACAAGTGGTTATTTGGCCTGTATAGGATTTTATCTCTTTGTAATGGGTTGAGGCAGACCCCCTCCCCACCCAATACACTCTTAAAGCCTTTTGTTATCACAGAATCACCCAGGTTGGAAGAGACCTCAAAGATCATCAAGTCCAACCTGTCACCACAGACCTCATGACTAGACCATGGCACCAAGTGCCATGTCCAATCCCCTCTTGAACACCTCCAGGGATGGGGACTCCACCACCTCCCTGGGCAGCACATTCCAATGACGAATGACTCTCTCGGTTGAGAACTTTCTCCTCACCTCCAGCCTAAACTTCCCCTGGTGCAGCTTGAGACTGTGTCCCCTTGTTTTGCTGCTGGTTGCTAGAGAGAAGAGACCAACCCCCTCTTGGCTACAACCTCCCTTCAGGTAGTTGTAGAGAACAATGATGTCTCCCCTGAGCCTCCTCTTCTCCAGGCTAAGCAACCCCAGCTCCCTCAGCCTCTCCTCATAGGGCTTGTGCTCAAGGCCTCTCCCCAGCCTCGTTGCCCTTCTCTGGACATGTTCAAGAGTCTCAATGTCCTTCTTAAACTGCAGGGCCCAAACCCATGATGTAATAGATGCTTCAGCTCTCTTCATTTTCCCCCAGTATTAACCTGGTTTTCATTTATTTCACCAAATCCCAGCAAGGTGGCAGCTTGCCCAGCATCACAATATCCAGGTAGCTTTGGAAGCTCTTCGGAGAAGGAGACTCCACAACCACTCTGGGCAGCCTGCTGCAGGGCTCCAGCACCCTCATACCAAACAAGTTTCTCCTCATCTTCACATGGAACCTCCTGTGTTCCAATTTGTGGCTGTTGCCCTTTGTCCTGTCACCAGACACCACTGGCACGAGCCTGGCCCCATCCTCTTTCTCCCTCAGAGATCCTTTATCTCTTGCTGAACAATGAGAAGATGACTTCTGAGGCTCCTCTTCTCCAGACTCAACAGCCCCAGGTCTCTCAGCTTTTTGTTCTCCCAGAGATGCTCCAGGTCTTTTGGCATCTTTGGAGCCTCTGCTGAACTCTCTCCAGTATTTTCCTGTCCCTCTTAAACTGGGGATCCCAGAACTGGACCCAGGACTCCAGATGTGTCCTCACCAAGGCAGAGTAGAGGATGCTAAAAGGCAGGATCGATTGCCTATCCCTTCGCCAAGTCCCCAGGCAGCTGCAGAGGATCTCTGCACACCCCTTGTAACTTCCTGCTACTACCCTGTAGTTTTTTCTGTTCCACTCATGTCATGATGTGCTCACTTGTCCCTGCCATGCCATGTTTGAGCTGCACACATCTCCATGCCCCAGAACTAACCAGTCACTCACTCTTCCCATCACCATGGAAACCTGGAAATGGGAGATGAAGTTTGCTAATCCCCTCAAATTGGTTGCAGGGGCTCACAGCAGATTTGTATCCTGTGGGTTTGTATAGCCATAAAGGGAACATCAAGGACATTCTGTTTGCACCATGGGCATCTTCTTGGATGTTATCACATTTGTACTACTGCAAATCAATTTTTCCCAGTGCAACTCTGAAGGACCTTCTCACTCAGCAATGCAGCATCTCGCTCTCAGTATAATCATTTAAATCAGGTCCTGGGTTCAGGACACTAAGGGGCTGGATTAATTCCAGAGATGGGCAACAAAGCTGGTGAAGGGTCTGGAGAACACATGTTGTGAGGAGCAGCTGAGGGAACTGGAGCTGTTAAGTCTGAAGAGAAGGAGGCTCAGGAGAACCTCATTGCTCTCTAAAGCTTCCTGAAAGGAGGCTGGAGAGAGGTGGGAATTGCTCTCTTCTCCTTGGTACTGGGTGAAAGAATGGGAGAAATTGGCCTGAAATTGAGACAGGAGAGGTCTAGGTTGGATGTCAGGAAAAATGTCCTCCTGCAAGAGGGGTCAGGCATTGGAACAAGGCTGTCCCTAAAGGTGTTGGCATTGGAACAAGGCTGTCCCTAAAGGTGTTGGCATTGGAACAAGGCTGTCCCTAAAGGTGTTCAAGAAACCTGTGGACATTGCACTTTGGGACACAGTGTAATGGCCACAGTGGTGTTGAGTTGATAGCTGAACTTGATGATCTTAGAGATTTCCCAGCCCAAAACAGTTCTGTGATTTTAATCACAGAAACACAGAATCACCAAGGTTGGAAGAGACCTCAAAGATCATCAAGTCCAACCTGTCACCCAACACCTCATGACTAAACCATGGCACCAAGTTCCATGTCCAATACCCTCTTGAACACCCCCAGGGACGGTGACTCCACCACCTCCCTGGGTAGCACATTCCAATGATGAATGACTCTCTCAGTGAAGAAATTACCAGAACAAGGAGACACAGACTCAAGCTGCACCAGGGGAAGTTTAGGCTGGAGGTGAGGAGAAAGTTCTTCACCGAGAGAGTGATTCGTCATTGGAATGGGCTGCCCGGGAGGTGGTTGAGTCGCTGTCCCTGGAGGCGTTCAAGAGGGGACTGGATGTGGCACCTGGTGCCATGGTCTAGTCGTGAGGTTTGTGGTTACAGGTTGGACTCGATGATCTTTGAGGTCTCTTCCAACCTTGGTAATACTGTGATACTGTGATACTGTGAAATTTCTCCTCACCTCCAGCCTAAACTTCCCCTGGTGCAGCTTGAGACTGTGTCCTCTTGTTCTGGTGCTGGTTGCCTGGCAGAAGAGACCAACCCCCTCCTGGCTACAACCACCCTTCAGGGAGTTGTATCTACTTTATAGGTGCAACAAACCTCTGCTCCAGCTTCACCTGCCTCTGCTCTCCTAGTTTTAATGTGCAGCCTTATAAAGCCTGTGAAATGGCATTTCTGCAGCAGCAAAGCTGTTATTATGTATGCAGCAGCGAAGGCAGCTGAGTGCCCAGTGCCATCAGCCCTCATTTCATCAGGAGCTGAGGGCACTTAACACCTCGCAGGGCTGAGATTAGAAACCTGGCAAGAAATCACCGATTGTAATTCAACTTGTTCCACTCTGTTAGTAATTTCCTGGCCTGAGACCATCTGCTGTTCAGAAGGAGCTCTTCCAACCTAGCAGGGCAAGGCAGCAAAATAGATCAGAGCTGCTACAAAACTTTCTTGGCGTGTTAATGCTCTCCTCCTTTACCAGTTTTTAATTATTTATGATGATGTCACTGAATCCAAGTTCCTGGGTGGTTGCTGTTGGGTGGGTTGGGTTGGGTGTTTTTTTTTCCCCCTGCACTGACTAAAAATACACACTTCCAGCAGCCATAAAGAGAAAATATTGCAGCAAAGCAGAGAAAGCACTGCATAAAGCACTGTGTTTTCCTCAGACACCAGCCTTCAGGGCTTTAGCAACCTAAACAGCTATTCACAACCCAAAGTGCACCATTATGTTACCTCCTCAGGAGCTCCTCTACCAAATGATAAGGTACTTGGGCACTGGGGAACAGCTCTGGTGGCCAAACAGGCTGGATTAGAAACAGAAATTCAAAGGATTGTGTCAAACAGAAAGGAAACACTTGGAAGGAGAAGGAAAAAAAAAAACACAAAAAGGTTCAGAGCTGAGAGATCAGAAAGCCCAAAGGAAGTGACTCAACAAAACGGAGGTTTAGAGGCTCAAACCAGCCCAGTGCAGCAGGAAAATCCTATTCATCAGGGTGTTTGCTGCCTTGGGTAGCAGGAAAGAGGTTGGAGTGAAGTGGGGGCCTCTCTCTTGTCCCTAGTATCAGGAAGGAGAGGAAATAGCCTGAAATTGCACCAGGGGAGGCTTAGGTTGGGCACCGGGACAAAATTTCTGTCCTGCAAGAGTGGTCAGGCATTGGAACAGGCTGCTCAGGGAGGTGAGTCACCATCCCCAGAAGTCTTCAACAAGCACGTGGACATGGCATTTGGGGACATGGTTTAATGGCCATAGTGGTGGTGGGCTGATGGTTGACTTGATCTTAGAGGCCTTTTCCAGCCCAAACCCATTCTGAGTCTGAATCTCATCCTGCTCCATATGGAGATGTTCCCTGTGGTAGCAAAGCTGCTTTATATTCATCCCTGGCTCCCTCCTCCCTCTTCTCCTGGCCAGCTGCAAGCCAGGGTCAGCTCAGATTATCCCAACTGCCCTTTTTTCCTCTTCAAATTGATCTCCTGAGAAGTGAGCTTGCTGCAGCTGGATGCTCAGCGCTGATCGCCCTCCAGCCACCCTTCCTCACAATAAAGCTCTTTCCTTTTTCCTTCCAGTACGTTTCTCCATGCTTCCTGACCTTCTTAACCCTGTCTGCAGCCAGGATTTGGCATTTCAAGGCTCCTGTCTCCTATGAGCTACCTCCAGTCATGAATTTAAATTCCAGTTCTGGTCTTCAGAAAGGAGGCTTGGGAAGACAGAAGCACAAGGCTGTTAAAATGCCATCTGAGGGCAACTGGGAAGGCTTCACTCCCAAGACATCTGTTTTGAGCTAAACCGGTGCATCATTCCATGTGGCAAAGATGAACTACCTGGCTGTGTTCTGGCTTCCAAACATGGTCTCTTAGAAACTAAACCATATTCATCTACGGTGTATGTGCAGGAAGCTGCTTGCATCTTTGCATCCCACAAAATAAAGGGGAAAAAAAGGGGGGGAAGTCATAGAATCATAGAATAGTTTCATTTGGAAAACACCTCTAAGATCATTGAGACCAATGATCAACCCAACACCCCCATGCCTTTCAAACCATGCCCAAAGTACTATGTCCATCACCTCCCCGGGCAGCCTGTTCCAATGCCTGACTACTCTTACAGCAAAGAAATTGCTCCTCATGTCTGACCCAAGCTGCACCAAGGAGGGGTTTAGACTGGATGTTAGGAAGAAGTTCTTTACAGAGAGAGTGATCGCCCATTGGAATGGGCTGCCCAGGGAGGTGGTGGAGTCACCATCACTGGAGGCGTTCAGGAAGAGACTGGCTGGGGTGCTTGGTGCCATGGTTTAGTTGATTAGATAGAGCTGGATGATAGGCTGGACTCAATGATCTCAAAGGTCTTTTCCAACCTGGTTAATTCTATTCTAACCTTCCCCTGCCACAACTTCAGACCACTTTTGTTCTATTGCCTGTTCCTTGGGAGAATAACCAACCCCTGGCTCCTATTGCCTGTTCCTTGGGAGAATAACCAACCCCCTGGCTCCAACCTCCTTTCAGGGAGGTTCTCCCCACCATCACTGTTCACTGAGCTCTCCATGTACACTTGCAGCCCGGAAAGCCAATCAGATCCTGGGCTGCATCAAGAGAAGTGTGGCCAGCAGGGCAAGGGAGGTGATTCTCCCCCTCTACTCAGCTCTGCTGAGACCCCACCTGGAGTACTGCCTCCAGTTCTGGAGCCCCTATTACAAGAGGGATCTGGGCATGCTGGAAGGTGTCCAGAGAAGGGCCATGAGGAGGATCAGAGGGCTGGAGCACCTCTCCTATGAGGACAGACTGAAGGAGTTGGGGCTGTGCAGTCTGGAGAAGAGAAGGCTCCGAGGTGACCTCATTGTGGCCTTCCAGGATCTGAAGAGGGCCTACAAGAAGGCTGGGGAGGGACTTCTCAGGATCTCAGGTAGTGATAGGACTAGGGGGAATGGAATGAAGCTGGAGGTGGGGAGATTCAGGCTGGAGGTGAGGAGGAAGTTCTTCCCCATGAGAGTGGTGAAGCCCTGGAATGGGTTGTCCAGGGAGGTGGTTGAGGCCCCGTCCCTGGAGGTGTTTAAGCCCAGGCTGGATGAGGCTGTGGCCAGCCTGATGTAGTGTGGGGTGTCCCTGCCCATGGCAGGGGGTGGAAGTAGATGATCCTTGTGGTCCCTTCCAACCCTGACTGATTCTATGATTCACCAGCTTCCTTGTCCTTCTCTGGACCTGCTCCAGTGACTCAATGTCCTTCTTGAAGTGAACCCAGCATTTGAGGTGTGCCCTCACCAGTGCTGAGTACAGGGGGACAATCAAAGAATCACAGAACACTAGGTGTTGGAATAGACCTCACTCCACCCTGCATTCAGGGAGTTGTAGAGAGCAGTGAGGTCTCCCATCAGCTTTCTGTCCTGTAGTCTAAACAACCACAGATGTGGCCTCTAACCATTGGTTTGTTAATGCAGTGATGATTCAAGTAAAAGAGAAAGCTGGACTTGAAAGTAGGTGAGAAATAAAGTAGGAAATGCTTTGAAGTTGTTCTTGAAATATGACATCTCTGGACATCTTGAAAAAGGACCTAAAAATCAAAGGGAGAGAGAGAGTGTGGAAGGGAACAAATATCTTGTTCCTAGCTAGCATCACTCAACCTCAAAGAGCAGAGCTGGGGATTTGTGTCTTCTGTGAAGTATCTTCTGTGAAGTATCTCCAGTAATAAATAAAACCCCCAGTTCTGGTCTTCAGAGTCAACTAATTCATACTCACTTCATTCAAGGAGTTAGCATTTATCACAGAGTTCATGTTGGTGATATGTCAGAGATAGAAATAGCTGACTGTTTAACAGCTCCTGGAAGGGTACTTGTGATATCCTCTCTAAGAGGATCTGAAATCTCGAGTTCAGAATGTATTTAACTAATGGGGGAGGGGGGAAGGGAAGAGTCTTTAGAATTCATCGCCCATCCATGCATCCCTCCTCAGGGTTGAGGAAGAGAGGAGTGAAGCTGCAGGTTGTTAGATATATTCTTTTTCAGAATCATAGAACTGGTTTTTGTTGGAAGAGACCTCTAAGATCACAGAGTCCAGCCTTCAACCCAACACCACCATGGCCATTAAACCATGTCCCAGAGTGCCATGTCCACGCATTTCTTGAGTACCTCCAGGGAAATTGTTCCTAATATCCAACCTAAATCCTTCCCTGGCACAATTTGGGGCAACTGCCTCTCATTCTGTCACCTGATATGAAGAAGGGACTGACCCCCACCTCACTCTAACCTCCTTTCAGGGAGCTGTATAGAGCCCCTCAGCCTCCAGATTAGCCTCCCCTTAGTCTCCAGACTAAGCAATCCCATATCCCTCAGCTGCTCCTCACTAGACCTGTCCCCCAGACCCTACACCAGCTTTTTCCTTCTCTGGACCTGCTCCAGCCCCTCAATGTCCTTCTTGAAGTGTGGGGGCCCAAAATAAAATGTAGCTTAGCTGAAGGATCTAGGAGTGAGACTGGAGGTTGTTAGATTTATTCTTTCATAGTAGACAAACAAAAAAATAAACCCCAAAGCCTGCATCTGGATGACAGAACATCAAATGAAAGACTTAGCAATGCAAATGAGCAGAATCACAGCTGATTAAACCTACTATTGTCACAGTCATTACAGCTCCCAGAGTGGCTGTTGAGCTCCCCCAAAAAGGAAATTGCACACAAAGGCTTTGTGTAGTTCTTCATCTAAAGGTTCTTTGAACAAAGCAGCCTTTAATTCCTTTTCCCAGTTTGAGGCTGGAGCATCCAAGAGAGGATGGAGTGACTGGGACATTAGACAGACCCTAGCAAGGGCCATGTGGTTCTTTTTGTAAGATGCTGAGTTCCCAGTACTGATGCTGAGCTGGTGCTCTGAGTTTTTCTGGCCCTTCAGAACACGAATCTGCCAGAGAAAAATAGAACTAAACAAGTTCAGACTTCTTAAAGATGTCAGGCTTTGTAGAGTTACTGGAAAGCAAAAGGGCCTGGTAAGGCTTGGATTGTAATGGATAGGTACAGATAGTGCACAGACTGGTTTGGGTGGGAAGGGACGTTTTAAAGGTCTAGTCCAAACCCCCTGCAGTCATTAGGGACATCTGCAACTAGAGCAGGTTGCTGAGAGCCCCAGACAACCTGACATGCAATGGTTCCAGGCACATGGCATCTACCATTCCTCTGGGCAACCTGGGCCCGTCTCTCACTGCCCTCAGTGTCAAATGTTTCTCCCTTCTCTCCAGTCTCAATCTCTGCCTTTGAGTTCAGACCATCACCCCTCATCCTGTCACAAAAGGTCTTTGCTCCAAAGTCTGTCCCCAGCTTTCTTTTTGGCTCCTTTAAGTTCTGAAAGGCTACCAGAAGCTACTGGAGAGAGTCCAGATTCCAAACCCACCTGGACATTGAGATCCTGCACAAGCTGCTGTGGGTGCCTCTGCTTTAGCAGGGGGGTTGGACTGGATGATCCCCAGAGGTCCCGTCCAAGTCCCACCATGCTGGAGTCACAGTTGTGGTCAGATGGAGCAAAGTGCTGCTTCCCAGTAAGACCTTTTGCAAGCACATAGGCAAGGTCATCTTGGGAATAATGCAGGAATTGCTTAATAGCTGGTGTGCAACAGCTGCCTGTGGGGGAGCCTTTGAAGAAAAGTGCAGAAACGCTTCTCATGAGATTTCCAGGAGAGCACAGAATCACAAAAGAGCTTGGGTTGGAAGGCACCTCAGAGATCATCTACTCCAACCTCCCCACCATGTCCAGGGACACCTCTCAGCTAGACTAAGCTGTTCAAGGCCTCATCCAACCTGGCCTTCAAGACCTTCAGGGAGGAGGCAGCCACAACCTCCCTGGGAAGCCTATTCCAGATCCGCCCTCATACTGAACAACCCTCCTCTCCCTCAGCTTCAAACCATTCCCCCTTGTCCTGTCTAACCCTCCTCTCCCTCAGCTTCAAACCATTCCCCCTTGTCCTGTCTAACCCTCCTCTCCCTCAGCTTCAAACTATTCCCCCTTGTCCTGTCTAACCCTCCTCTCCCTCAGCTTCAGACCATTCCCCCTTGTCCTGTCTCTAGACACCCTCAGGAAAAGTCCTTCTACAGCCTTCCTGCAGGATTGTATTATTATTATTATCTTATAAGATCCTGCAGGATTCCTTCAGGTATTTGAAGGCAGCTCTAAGGTCTGCTTGGAGTCTTCTCCAGTCTGAACAACCCCAACTCCCTCAACCTATCCTCACAGGAACAGAAAGCTGGAAGGAAAATGCCACACATCAAAGAAGTTTCTCCTTCTCTTCAGATGGAACCTCCTGGGTTCCAGTTTGTGCCTGGTGCCCCTTTTCCTGCCACATGTCACCCATTCTGCCCTGGCAGAGGGAGGGGATTGCTGTGGTTCTTCTACTTCAGCTATTCCTGACTTAATTCTTCAAACAAAAACGTCTTTTGCTGACTGAATGCCATGCTGAATGTAAATAACCTTTCCTTTAGGCAAGCTCTCCTCACACCCAGAACCAGCCCTCTCTGAGGTGAAATGCTGCTGCCTTTCCTTGCCCCACTTTCATTCCTCCCAGGAATCTTCCTCTAACTCCTGGTGATGACTGGTGTCTGGATAGTCTGACAGGCAGCCAGAGCTCCTATTTTGGGAAGCAGATGTGCCAGAGGATGTTGCTCTTCGTTGACATCATATTTCTCATCTTCTCTCCTCTTGGAGGTTATTGAGGTTGTTGGGGTTTCACCTCCAGATCTCTATTGGTTGGCTTCTTTTGGAGTGACAAGAAGTTTCAGGCAAGGCTTTTGGCCCCCTCTAACCAAGGGGACTGCTTTAATAAAGAGTGGGTCTGCCTGCTGCAGTAACCCTGCTCATCTCCTTCTGTGTCAGGCAGCAAATTGAGGTTTTAAAAAATGGAGGTTTTATCCTTCAGTGGTACCAAAAAAAGAAATTAAGTTTGGTTTCTTCTGGATGTCTCCACTTCGCTCTAGAATTTAAGTTAATGCTCATAGGTTGAATGGGCAAGGGCTAGCCAGGGATTGCTCTCACTTGGAGACTTATTCCCATTTAAGATGTAGGTTTTTCATGTTTTTAAAATAATTTTTCTCTGGCTGGGGCTGGAAAAGACCTCTGGAGATCATCCAGTCCAAACCCCACTGCTAAAGCAGGGGCAGCCGCAGCAGCTTGCCCAGGATCACAGGGGGCCAGGTGGCTTTGGAATCTCTCCCCAGAAGGACACTCCACCATCTCTCTGGGCTGCCTGCTCCAGGGTTCCAGCAGCTTTACACAGAGGAATTTTCTCCTTCTATTCAGACAGAATCTCCTGGGTTCCATCTTGTGCCTATTGCCCCTTGTCCTGTCACTGGATACTACTGACAAGAGTCTGGCCCCATCCTCTTGCACCCCACAGGTCCTTTACCTTAGAAGAAGACTCTACAACCTCTCTGGGCAGCCTCCTCCAGGGCTCCAGCACCCCCATGCCAAAAGAGTTTCTCCTTATCTTCAAGTGGAACCTCTGGGGTTCCAGTTTTGCCTGGTGCCCCTTGTCCTCTCTGTGAGCACTACTGAGAAGCATCTGGCCCTGTTCTCTTGCCCCCCACAGGTCCTTTAGCTCTTGCTGAGCATTGATCACATCCCCTCTCAGACTGCTCTTCTCCAGGCTCAACAGCCCCAGGTCTCTCAGCTTTTAATCCTCACAGAGATGCTCCTGGTCCCTCAGCATCTTCAGAGTCTCCACTGGGCTCTGTCCAATAGTTTCCTGTCTCTCTTGAACTGGGGAGCCCAGATCTGGACCCATGACTCTGGCTGTGGCCTCAGCAGGGCAGAGCAGAGGTGGAGAAGAACCTCCCTTGACCAGCACACCGCATGCTGCTGCTGCTGCTTCTTCCTGCACACTCTTCTCCATCTTGCCCATCCCTTCCCACACACAGGTTTGCTGTGATGTTCCTCTAAAATGCCCTGCAGCCCTCAGCAGGGTGATCTAAGAAATGTCCTGTGGCACACAGGGAGGCTTTGTCCCCCTTCCCCTTCCTGCATTCATTCCCTGCCAGATTCCCACAGATGCTTTGTGAACCCCTGGAATTGCTCAGCATCAAAACACCCTGAGCAGGAGCCCAGATGTGGCCTCACTAGATCCAGGTTAATGTGGAGGAGAATCTCCCTTCCCTTTCCTGCATTCATTCTCTGCCAGATGCCCACAGATGCTTTGTGAACCCCTGGAATTTCTCAGCATCAAAACACCCTGAGCAGGAGCCCAGATGTGGCCTCACTAGATCCAGGTGAAGGTGGAGGAGGATCTCCCTCGACCTGCTGGGCACACTCTTCTTCATGTCCCCCAGGAGACCATCAGCCACCTCAGTCTCGAGAGCACATTGCTGCCTCATCCCTCACAATGAATCACTCCTGCTCCAGCACAACAGAGGCAGCCCAGTGGTGTTTTGCATGGAGGAGACAAGACTGTGTCTGTTTACAGAAGAACCCTTTCCTAATGCGTCCTGTTCTGAGTGTTCCCCGCAGCCAGGTAACATTTACCCCTGTACACTGCACTGGTTAGGCCACACCTCCAGTACTGTGTCCAGTTCTGGGCCCCTCAGTTTAGGAAGGATGTTGACTTGTTGGAGCGTGTCCAGAGAAGGGCAACAAGGTTGGTGAGGGGTTTGGAACACAAGCCCTGTGAGGAGAGGCTGAGGGAGCTGGGGTTGTTTAGCCTGGAGAAGAGGAGACTTAGGGGTGACCTTATTGCTCTCTACAACTACCTGAAGGGAGGTTGTAGACAGGCAGAGGTTGGTCTCTTCTCCCAGGCAACCAGCACTAGAACAAGAGGACACAGTCTCAGGTTGCACCAGGGGAGATTTAGGCTGGAGGTTAGGAGGAAGTTCTACACAGAGAGCGTGATTTGCCATTGGAATGGGCTGCCCAGGAAGGTGGTGGAGTCGCCGTCACTGGAGGTGTTCAGGAGGAGACTTGATGGGGTGCTTGGTGCCATGGTTTAGTTGATTTGGTGGTGTTGGATGACAGGTTGGACGTGAAGATCTTGAAGGTCTCTTCCAACCTGGCCTATTCTATTCTATTCTATTCTATTCTATTCTATTCTATTCTATTCTATTCTATTCTATTCTATTCTATTCTATTCTATTCTATTCTATTCTATTCTATTCTATTCTATTCTATTCTATTCTACTCTATTATATTCTTATTTTATTCTATTCTACTCTACTCTACTCTACTCTACTCTACTCTACTCTACTCTACTCTACTCTACTCTACTCTACTCTACTCTACTCCACTCCACTCCACTCCATTCCATTCCATTCCATTCCATTCCATTCCATTCCATTCCATTCCATTCCATTCCATTCCATTCCATTTATCCAGAGGTGTTTCCTGACATGCTTGAAGTTGAAGAGGCAACTTCATGTTCCCCTCACTCCTCCTGCTACCTTGCCTCTAATTTCAATGAGCTGATCCATCCAGCGTGCCACATTAGGCGCCGCTGTTTCCTTCTGCGGGTGACGGCAGCACATGGAGCAGCAGAGGTGATGAATTGCCTTCCATGGGTTCCAGATCAATAAACATATAGAGGGGTGTGAGGAACTCAAATGAAACCCGGGAGAGCGCTCCAAATTAATTAGGTGGGTATACCAGAGGCCAGGCTAATTTCTGCAGGCATTGAGGGGAGCAACTTCACCGTTGTGCTAACTGGAAGGTTTTTCACGGCAAAAGGCACTCTTTTTTTGGCCCAAAGAAAAGCTTCCTGGGGACGTGCTGGGTTTGTCAATTCTCCCACAGCCTCCTCCTGCATCAAAATAAAGGGGTTTTGTTACCTTTACTTCACCTGCATGATTTCTCACAGGCTTGTCATGCTAATTTGCTGCTATTTATTTTTGCTGCTGTATTTTCTTCTCCTGCTTTGACAGATCTCATCTCTCATCTGTTAAAGCAGGATAGTGCCGATCCCACAGGAAACTGAGGCTCTCTGTCGCTACGTGGTTGAGGATGGAATGCCCCATGCTGCAGAACCGGGGCATTGTTTCGGTTGGAAGGGACATTAAAGGTCACAAAGTTCCAACCCCCCGCCATGGGCAAGGACACCTCCTGTTAGATCAGGTTGCTCAGGGCCCAATCCAGCCTGACCTTGAACACTTCCAGGGAGGAGGCATCCACAGCTTTCTGGGGCAACCTGTTCCTGTGTCTCACCACCCTCACTAAAGTATTTCTTTCTAGTGCCCAGTCTAAATCTCCCCTTCTCCAGCTTCACTACATTTTCCTTTGTCCTATCACCACCAGCCTGGGTAAAAAATCCCTCCACAGCTTTCTTGTAGGCCCCCTTCAGGTGCAGGAAGGCTGTTCTAAGGTTTCCCCAGAGTCTTCTCTTCTCAAGGCTGAACAGCCCCAATACTCTCAGCCTGTCCCCATCAGGGAGATGCTTCAGCCCTCTGATCATCTTCATGGGCTCTTCCTGTGTTTGGGACACCAGAACTGGACACAGTGCTCCAGGTGTGGTCTGACCAGAGCAAAGGGGCAAAATACAATACAATACACCAGGTTGAAAGAGACCTTCAAGATCATCGTGTCCAACCCATCAACCAATCCAACCCACCTAAACAACTAAACCATGGCACCAAGCACCCCATCAAGTCTCCTCCTGAACACCTCCAGTGATGGTGACTCCACCACCTCCATGGGCAGCCCATTCCAATGGGCAATCACTCTGTCTGCATAGAACTTCTTCCTAACATCCAGCCTAAACCTCCCCTGGTGCAGCTTGAAACTGTGTCCTCTTGTTCTGGTGCTGGTTGCCCAGGAGAAGAGACCAACCTCTGCCTGGCTACAACCTCCCTTCAGGTAGTTGTAGAGAGCAATAAGGTCGCCTCTGAGTCTTCTCTTCTCCAGGCTAAGCCTCCCTCATCCTGCTGGTCACACTGCTTTTGATGTAGCCCAGGACATGGCTGCCTTCTGGGCTGCCAGCAGCTGTTGCTGGTCCATGCTGAGTTTTTAATCACCCAGCACCACCATGTCCTCCTCTTCCAGACTACTCTAGTCTCACCTGGCCTGGATTTGTGTTTGGGATTGCCCCAACCTTGGTTGACCTTGTTGAAATTCATGAGGTTGGCTTGGACCCACCTCTCCAGCATTTCCAGGTTCCTCTGGATAGATCTCTTCCTTCCAGTGTGTCAACCAAGCCTCACAGCTTTGTGTCATCTGCAAGCTTGGTGAGGGTGTGCTCAGTGCCACTGTCCATATCGCTGACAGTGGTGGTAAACAACACTGGTCCCAGGACTGACCCTTGAGGGATGCCAGAAGCAGGGTTTAAATATGCTTCTGCTTAGTGAGGCACTGGAACAAGCTGCCTAGAGAGGCAGTGGGGTCACCATCCCTACAGGTGTTCACAAACACAAGTACACGTGGCACTTTGGGACGTGGTCTAGTGGTCATGGAGGTGTTGGGTAGGTTGGACTTGAAGATCTTAGAGGTCTTTTCCAACTGTAGTGATGCAGTGATCCAACATTTCTGACTGCTGCCTGTCAGAAGGAGATCTCACATTCCTGCCCTGAGTGCTCAAATCACAGCCTGTCTGCAGCAGGGAGAAAGGCTAAAAAGCAGCAACATCTGAAAACGTGGAGCCCTGTTGTACATTCTGTGCGGAGCAAGCCAGCATTGCACTCCAAATCACCAGAGCTGTCCTTCATCCCGTCTGGCAAAGGAGGAAAGAAGTTAATTTAAAATACAGGGCAACACAGCTTGTCTCAGAGAAAATGGCAGGGAAGTGTGGTAGATTAAGTCCCTGAAGGTCCCTTCCCTTCCTATTTAGAACTTCTACAATACAAGATGAAGAGGGAAAGCAGCTTTAAGTCAGGAATTCATCTACACTGTGGCTGTGGATTGGAGTGCTGGATGGACAAGGCAGTTCTGCCAGAGCAGCACATGTCCTGTGGGCCTGCAGAGCTGCGATTCAGACAACTGGTACAGAATGCCAGCATGGTGGGGGTTGGAAGGGACCTCTGGAGACCATCCAATCCAACACCCCTGTTAAAGCAGGGGCACCCACAGCAGCTTGCCCAGGATCACAATGGTCAGCTGGGCTTGGAATCTCTCCAGAGCAGACTTCACAACCTCTCTGGGCGTACTTCAGGGCACCAGCACCCTCAAACCAAATAAGTTTCTCCTCATGTTCAGATGAAACCTCCTGACTTCCAGTTTGTGCTTGTTGCCCCTTGTTGTGTCGCTGGACGCCACTAAGAAGAGTCTGTCCCTATCCTCTTGTCCTCCACAGGTCCTTTAGCTCTTGCTGAGGCTGCTCCTCTCCAGCCCCAACAGGTTTCTCAACCTTTCTTTGTCACAGAGATGCTCCACATCCATCAGCATCTTCAGAGGCTCTGCTGCATTCTCTCTCATAGTTTTCTGACTGCCTTGAAGCCATATCTCTGTGTTGAAGAGGCCCAAGTTGAAGATGTGCTAGCAGTGTGCTCAGGTGGCCAAGAAGGCCAGTGTGACCAACAGGACCAGGGAGGTGATTGTTCCCTGTCATTGACTCAGCATTAGATCAGTGCCTAGCACTGGCACTGCTTCCTTTTGAAGGAGTCCTGTCCAGGATGAAAAGCTGAGGGATATTCAGATTAGATATTAGGAAAAAATGTCTTTCCTGCAAGAGTGGTCAGGCGTTGGAGCAGGCTGCCCAGGGAGGTGGTGGAGTCCCCATCCCTGGAGGTGTTCCAGAAATGTGTAGACATGGCACCTGGGGACATGGTTTAATGGCCATGGTGGTGTCATATTGATGATTGGACTTGATCTTAGTGGTCATTTCCAACCAAAGCAATTCTGTGAGACCTCCTGATCCCTGGGTGCTGAGGACATGGTGGTATCTGCTGTCCCATTAGAATAGAATAGAATAGAATAGAATAGAATAGAATAGAATAGAATAGAATAGAATAGAATAGAATAGAATAGACCAGACCACACCAGACCACACCAGACCAGGTTGGAAGAGAACTTTAAGATCATTGAGTCCAACCTATCATCCAACACCACCTAATCAACTAAACCATGGCACCAAGCACCCCATCCTGTCTCCTCCTAAACACCTCCAGTGATGATGACTCCACCACCTCTTTGGGCAGCCCATTCCAATGGCAAATAACTCTCTCTATGAAGAATTTCTTCCTAACATCCAGCCTAAACCTCCCCTGGTGCAGCTTAAGACTGTGTCCTCTTGTTCTAGTGCTGGTTGCCTGGGAGAAGAGACCAACCCCCACCTGGCCACAACCTCCCTTATGGGTAGTTGTAGAGAGCAATAAGGTTTCCCCTGAGCCTCCTCTTCTCCAGGCTAAACAACCTCAGCTCCCTCAGCCTCTCCTCATAGGGTTTGTGCTCCAAGCCCCTCACCATATGGATACAGCACATGGCAAACCTCATCTATGGTGGTGGGAAGGGGAGTTTTGGGGGAAAAGGTGAACAAAAAGGTCCACATAGAACCAAAGTTCTCCCCAGCAAACAGCTGGCCATGGACCACATGGGGCAGAGGCGGCACTTGGCCTGAGGGGACAGTTCTGTGTGGATTTCTATTTCACAGAATCACAGTTGTGTGGGTTATATCTGGTGCACTAATGGTTTTTGAGCTCATTTATGGCTTTTACAACTTCTCAAGCTCATACCAGCCAGTTCTGGGGTCTAACTATAGAATCACAGGAAACAGGACTGAAAGGGAACTTCAAGAGGACATCTGGCCCATCACTTGCCCCAAGGCAAGAACAACTACAGAATGTCATTCCTGACAGATGTCTGCCCAGTGTTTGCATGAAGAAATACTCCTGTTGTTTTGTCCTGAACATCTTAGCTACTAACCTGACTGGGGTCCTTCTTCTGTTAGGATAACAATGCCTAAGTCAGCCCTGCTCCAGTCTGTCTGTGTCACTTTGGACTTTACAGGCTGCTGTCGTAGTCTCAGGGTCTGATTTTTCTCCTGAGGCTGGGAAATTCTGATCTGTATAGTCTGTGCTCATACATATTCATGGGGGCTGTGAAAATGCTGCTGCAAAGTGCTTGTCTCACTCACTCCAGGAGCTGATGGTAAGGCTGAGGGAAGCCTACAGCTATCTGGAAAATCATGCAGGGATGGTTGTACCCATTCTTTTCCTAAGTAACTAGCAATAGAATGAGAGGAAATGGCCTCAAGCTGCACCAGGGGAGCTTTAGGTTAGATATCAGGAACAATTCCCTCACCGAAAGAGTGGTCAGACATTGTACCAGGCTGGCCAGAGAGGCAGTGGAGTCACCAGCCCTGGAGGTGTTCAAGAAACGTGTAGGCATGGCACTCCAGGACATGGTTTAATGGCCATGGTGGTGTTGGGCTGGACTCAATGAGCTTAGAGGGCTTTTCCAACCCAAACAATTCTGTGACTCTAAGCAGCAGGGAGACAGTGATAACAGGAGCCATCAGGAGGACAGATCAGGTGAGAATTAAGTTTATAGATTTATAGAAAGATTGGGGGTGGAAGGGACCTTAAAGACTATCTAGTTCCAACCCTGCATCTTATTGACAGGGATGCCTTCCACTAGTCTGTCATCCACTGAAGCTTTTATTCTTTTTCTTCCTGGCAGAGATGCTGGTGATCATCCTTGTCTCCTTTTGGACACAAGACAGGGCACAGGAGCCTCACCCAGCAGCTACTACGTGAAATTATTGTCTGCAAAGGAAATTCAGTTTTGATTTAAGGCAGGAAGAAATGTGACTGCAGGCCAGTTTATACCAGCTTCACAAGATCAGGCTCATAATGTCATGACTTGCAGAAATGTGACCTTTGTGGAAACCATTTGTGCTGGGAGGTTAAAAGGAATCTATCTTCCTGTTCTTTGCTTGAGCTGCTCCTCAGAACTGCCTTGAAAATGCCTACCAAGGTAGTGTGGAGTTCATCACTTACAAAGACATTCCCTTGCTAGAATTTCTCCAAGCAAGCAACAAAACCATTATGTTCAGAGACATCTTATTTATAAACCAACCATATCTTGAAGGGACCTTGAAAATATTGAACTCCTCAGGTCTAACCCAGAGAGAAGCAGCTTTTTAATGTTATAGGATGAAAGTGAGGGGAATCATAGAACGCCCTGGGCTGGGAGGACTCCAGGCTTGGGGCGGAGTGGATGGGAAATAGCAGATGGGAAAAGGTCTGGAGTGTTGGTAAACAGACAGCTGAAGATGAGCCAGCATGTGCTCAGGTGGCCAAGAAGGCCACCAGTATCCTGGGTTGGATCATTAATAGTGTGGCCAAAAGGACCAGGGCGAGGATTTTCTCCCTGTACCGGACACTGGTGAGGGCACAGCTTGAGTAGTGGGTTCAGTTTTGGGTCCTTCACCCCAAGAAGGACATTGAGGGGCTGGACCAGGATGAAAGAATGGCAAAGAAGCTGGTGAAGGGTCTGGAGAGCAGGTCTGGTGAGGAGCAGCTGGGGCTGTTTAGTCTGAAGAGGAGGCTGAGGACAGACCTCATTGCTCTCTACAACTCCCCAAAAAGAAGCTGTCGCCGGATGGGGATTGGTCTTTTCTCCCAAGGAAGAAGTAATGGGACAAGATGAAACAGCCTCAGATTGCCCCAGGGAAGGTTTAGAATAGAATTGGAATGGAATGGAATGGAATGGAATGGAATGGAATGGAATGGAATAGAGAATAGAATAGAATAGAATAGAATAGAATAGAATAGAATAGAATAGAAATAGAATAGAATAGACCAGACCAGGTTGGAAGAGACCTTCAAGATCATCGTGTCCAACCTATCATCCAACACCATCTCATCAACTAAACCATGGCACCAAGTACCCTATCAAGTCTTCTCCTAAACACCTCTAATGATGGCAACTCCACCACCTCTCTGGGCAGCCCATTCCAATGGCTAATCACTCTCTCTATGAATATTTTTTTCCTAAGATCCAGTCCAAACTTCCCCCTGGCACAGCTTGAGACTGTGCCCTCTTGTTCTGTTGGTGGTTGCCTGGGAGAAGAGACCACCACCCCACCTGGCTACAACCTCCCTTCAGGTAGTTGTAGACAGCAATGAGGTCTCCCCTGAGCCTCCTCTTCTCCAGGCTAAGCAACCCCAGCTCCCTCAGCCTCTCCTCATAGGGCTCAAGGAACAAGTCCCCATCCCTGGAAAGGCTTGAAAGCCATGGATATGTGGTGCTGAGTGACATTGTTTAGTGGTGACCTGGCAGTGCTGGGTTGCTGGTGGGACTCCATGATCTTGCAGGTCTTATCCAAGCTTAATGAGACTCTGACTCTATGAACTGTCCCTGGGTTTTATTTTGCAAAAGGATTATTCAGACAAGAGCAGTGGAAAGCCAGGCTGGCAGCATGTGGAAGGGTTTGGGCTGGATGATAGAATAGAATAGAATAGAATTAACCAGGTTGGAAGAGACCTTTGAGATCATCAAGTCCAACCTATCATCCAACTCCATCTAATCAACTAAACCATGGCACCAAGCACCCCATCCAGTCTCTTCCTAAACACTTCCAGTGATGGTGACTCCACCACCTCCCTGGGCAGCACATTCCAATGGCCAATCACTCTCTCTGTGAAGGACTTCTTTAATGGCCGTGGTGGTGGGTTGATGGTTGGGCTCAGTGATCTGAGAGGCCTTTTCCAATCCAAACAATTCTGTGATTCTATGAAATGCTTGTCCTCATTGTTTCAAGTGCTTCTTGAGGACTTTTCTTGCATCACCACACTCAAGGGCGGACCTGTTCTCCAACACCTGCTGCCAGCGCTTGCTGAACACTGAGGAGAAGATGCTCAGTCTGAGGAAAGCTGAGCTTGCAGGGGGAACACAAGCGATAGGAGCTGGATACTGATTAAGTTAATTATTCAAAGGAGCCAGTTCTTCCCTTCTGAATTCCATTTAATCTTCACAGCACAGTCTCCTCCAGAAAAGCACCATCATCTTAATGAGTCAAGGCTGGAGCCTGTTCATTTCAGGTGAGCAGGCTAATTTTCTCTATAATTAGTTAATGGCAAAACCTCCAGCTATTGATAGCAAGTGAGAGGGAGATCAGCACAGCTCCTTGGCTGTGTCTCTCTGGAGGGAAATTGTCCATGAAGAGGTTGACATTGTAAAGATCACAGAAGTTTTGAAGGTCCTTCTGAAATGTTTAGCCTTAAGAACACTAACACATGAATACATCCCACTGCCACCCACACGTGTGGCAGGGAGGTGGGGTCACATGTTACTGCTTTTCTTTCACTCATTTCAAGTCTTTCCTAATTCTCTTTTTGCTTTCTCTCCCCAACCTAAGGTGAGTTCCAGATTCCCTTCCAAGCTCTGTGTGCCTTTCCAACAGGGCTCTGCTTCAAATGGTCTTAATTCCTCAAGAAGCAGAATTTGTAACTCTACCAGGAGAGAATCATAGAATGCTTTGCTTGGAAGGGACCTTAAAGATCATCTGGTTCCACCACCCTGCCACGGGCAGGGAAAGCTTCCACTAGACCAGGTTGGTCAAGGCCCTATTCAGCCTGGCCTTGAACACCTCCAGGGAGGGGTCATCCACAACTTCCCTGGGCAACCTGTTCCAATGTCTCACCACCCTCATTGGAAATAATTTCTTCCTAATCTCCAGCCTCAATCTCCCCTCTTCCATCTCAAAGCCATTGCCCCTCATCCTATCACCACAAGCCCTTGTAAAGAGTCCCTCCCCAGCTTTCTTCTTAGCCCCCTTCAGGTACTAGAAGGCTGCTCTAAGGTCTCCCCAGACCCTTGTCTTCTTAAGGCTGAATAGCTCTCCCAGCCTGTGACAATATGGGGTATGCTCCAGTCCTCTGATTAGTTTTGTGGCCTTCCCTGGACCTGTTCCAACAGTTCTGTCTCAACTTTAAGGTATTTGTCTTTGGTTTACCAAATGCAACCACAACCACATTTTCCCTTTTCCTTCTTCCAGCCTCACATGGGAACAGCAGTCTTCTCAGCTTTCACATGGCAGATTCCACCTAAAGGTGAGAAGAAACTTTGGTGTGACTATACTGGAGCCCTGGAGCAGGCTGCCCAGAAAGATTGTTGAGTCTCCTCTCTGGAGAGGTACCAAACCCACCTGGCCACTGTGATCCTGGCCAAGCTATTGTGGGTGCTCCTGCTTGAGCAGAGGGTTTGGACTGGATGATAGAATAGAATAGAATTAACCAGGTTGGAAGAGACCTTTGAGATCATGAAGTCCAACCTATCATCCAGCTCCATCTAATCAACTAAACCATGGCACCAAGCACCCCATCAAGTCTCTTCCTGAACACCTCCAGTGAGGGTGACTCCACCACCTCCCTGGGCAGCACATTCCAATGGCCAATCTCTCTCTCTGTGAAGAACTTCTTCCTAACATCCATCCTGAACCTCCCCTGGTGTAGCTTGAGACTGCGTCCTCTTGTTCTGGTGCTGGACGCCCAGGCGAAGAGACCAACCTCCACCTGGCTACAACCTCCTTCAGATAGTTGTAGACAGCAATAAGGTCTCCCTGAGCCTCCTCTTCTCCAGGCTAAACAATCCCAGCTCCCTCAGCCTCTCCTCATAAGGCTTGTGTTCCAAACCCCTCCCCAGCTTTGTTGCCCTTCTCTGGACACGTTCCACCAAGTTAACATCTTTCCTAACCTGAGGGGCCCAGAACTGGACACAGGACTCAACATGTGGCCTAACCAGTGCTGAGTCCAGGGGCAGAATGACCTGCTCCTGCTGGCCACACTCTTCCTGATACAGGCCAAGATGCCATTGGCCTTCTTGGCCCCCTGGGCACACTGCTGGCTCATGTTCAGCCTACTGTTAACCAGTACCCCCAGCTCCCTTTCTTCCTGGCTGCTCTCCAGCCGCCCTGTCCCCAGCCTGTAGCACTGCATGGGGCTGTCGTGGCCAAAGTGCGGCACCTGGCACTTGGATGTGTTCAATCTCATGTTCTCCAGAGATCACTTCCAACCCCCACCATGGTGGAATTCTGGGATTCTGTGACACATGTAGCCCATTAAGGACATGTGATGAGTTTCCTTCGTGGACATGAACTCCAGCCCTGTGAATCTAACCAGAGCAGGGGTTACACATTTTTCTGTAGCACCTACTAATTCCACACAAACCTTTCAAGGACAAGCAGCATCTGTAAGTGTTCACTGCTTTAATAAAATAAGGAATTAGCTCCCTTTTGGCACTTTTCAGCCCAAAAAAAAAGGAGAATAAAAGAGTGATTTGAGGAGATTCTTCATCCAATTAATGTAAACTATCATTCTGTGCATTTTGTTTCTCAACGTGGCATCAGGAGAAATCCAGCTGGAAAGTGTGCACAGGAGAATGCGTCCCAGGACACAGGAGATGCTTACAGAAGCTTCCATAACTGTCAACTATAATGTAGGCAGGAGCTGGATAATAAACTTCCTGCAGAATCACCCACCAAGGATCATTCTGATGGCAGCAGAGATGCTCACATGGATGGGTTCACTGATTGGAAAATGTTTGCCATGATTGGTGGCGAAGGAAAAGAGCTGGCCAAGGAAAAGAGCTGCCCTGTGGGCTGTGTGGTTGCTCCACAGACACAATCACAGAATGGTAGGGGTTGGAAGGGACCTCTGGAGATCATGGAGTCCAACCCTCCTGCTGAAGCAGGGTCACCTAAAGAAGGTCACAGAGGAACACATCCAGGAGAGTCTGGAATATCTCAAGAGACAGACACTCCACCCCTCTCTGGGCAGCCTGCTCCAGGGGTCCATCACCCTCATACCGAAGAAGTTTCTCTTTATGTTTAGATGGAACTTCTTAAAGAATAGAATAGAATAGAATAGAATAGAATAGAATAGAATAGAATAGAATAGAATAGAATAGACCAGGTTGGAATAGAATAGAATAGAATAGACCAGGTTGGAATAGAATAGAATAGAATAGAATAGAATAGAATAGAATAGAATAGAATAGAATAGAATAGAATAGAATAGAATAGAATAGACCAGACCAGACCAGACCAGACCAGACCAGACCAGACCAGGTTGGAAGAGACCTTCAAGATCATCGAGTCCAACCTATCACCCAACACCACCTAATCAACTAAACCATGGCACCAAGCACCCCATCAAGTCTCCTGAACACCTCCAGTGATGGTGACTCCACCACCTCCCTGGGCAGCCCATTCCAATGGGCAATCACTCTCTCTGTGTAAAACTTCCTCCTAACCTCCAGCCTTAACCTCCCCTGGTGCAACCTGAGACTGTGTCCTCTTGTTCTGGTGCTGGACACCCAGGAGAAGAGACCAGCCTCCACCTGGCTACAACCTCCCTTCAGGTAGTTGTAGAGAGCAATAAGGTTACCCCTGAGTCTCCTCTTCTCCAGGCTAAGCAACCCCAGCTCCCTCAGCCTTTCCTCACAGGGCTTGTGTTCCAAACCCCTCACCAACTTCATTGCCCTTCTCTGGACACGCTCCAACAAGTCAACATCCTTCCTAAACTAAGGGGCCCAGAACTGGACACAGTACTGGAGGTGTGGCCTAACCAGTGCAGTGTCCAGGGGCAGAATGACCTCCCTGCTCCTGCTGGCCACACTGTTCCTGATCCAGGCCAGGGTGCCATTGGCCCTCTTGGCTGCCTGGGCACACTGCAGAGACCTTCAAGATCATCGCATCCAACCTATCAACTAATTCAACCCACCTAATCAACTAAACCATGGCACCAAGCACCTCATCAAGTCTCCTCCTGAACACCTCCAGTGACGATGACTCCACCACCTCCCCAGGCAGCCCATTCCAATGGGCAATCACTCTCTCTGTGTAGAACTTCCTCCTAACCTCCAGCCTAAACCTCCCCTGGCGCAGGTTCAGGTTTGTGCCCATTACACCTTGTCCTGTCACTGGGCACCACTGAAAAAGGACTGGTCCCATCCTCCTGACATTCACTCTTTAAGTATTGATCAGCATTGGTTAGATCCCACTCAGTCTGCTCTTCTCCAGACTAAACAGCCCAAATGCTCTCAGTCTTTCCTCGTCACAGAGATGTTCCAATCCCCTCAGCATCTTTGGAGGCCATTGCTGTACCCTCTCCAGCAAGTCCTTTTCTTCTTGAACCAGGAAGCCCAGTCTTCCAGATGTGGCCTCACCAGAGTGGAGTATAGCAGCAGGAGAACCTCTCTTGTCCTGATGGCCCCACTCTTCTCTTTGTACCCCACGATGCTGTTGGCTGTCTTGGCCACAAGGGCACTTTGTGGGGCCATAGGGAACGTGTTCATCCCTCTCTATTTCACTACAAGTTCTGGATGAATGTCATCCTGGTAAATGAAGGAACTAGGAGTTTCCCATGGGATTCCTTTGTTATGGATGGGAGCACCTCTCCTAAATGACTCTCCATGATCAGTCTTTGATGGGAGGCAGCAACCACTGTCTGCATATTAACTGAGAAGGAAAGGGACAGCCAGCTTGGTCCCATGGTACAGCTGGTGACACTGCCACAGCGACACAGGGGCTCTTCCCCAAGGACAGGAACTTGTGACCCTGTCAAAGCAATTTCAGTGATGGAGAGCTTACCCTGCTGCAGGATACACAGCTCCTGCTGGTGGTTGTCCTCATCTCTGAAAATACCCTGAATGGTCAGATCATTTTCTGCTGGATGAAATGCATCCAGAACTTGTAGTGAAATCTAGAGAGAAGGATTAACAAGTTCCTCATGAGCCAGCAATGTGCCCTTGTGGCCAAAAAGGCCAGTGGACTCCTGAGGTACATGAAGAGTGTGGTCAGCAGGTTGAGGGAGGTCCTCCACCCCCTCTTGTCTGCCCTAGTGAGGCCACATCTGGAGTCTTTAGTCCAGTTTTGGGCTCCCCAGATCAAAAGTGTCAGCAAACTGCTTGAGAGAGTCCAGTGGATGCTCTGAAGATGCTGAGAGTTCTGGGACTTCTCTGTCAAAAGGAAAGGCTGAGAGACCTGGGGCTGTTGAGCCTGGAGAAGAGGAGCCTCAGAGGACATCTTAATGTTCAGCAAGAGCTAAAGGACCTGTGGGGGGCAAGAGCATGGGGTCAGTCTAGTCAGTGGTGGCCAGGGATAGAACAAGGGCCAACAACCACAAACTGGAACCCAGGAGGTTCCACCTGAAGATGAGGAGGAACCTGTTTGGTGTGAGGGTGATGGACCCCTGGAGCAGGCTGCCCAGACAGGTTGTGGAGTCACCTTCTCTGTGGAGAGATTCCAAAGCCACCTGGCCATAGTGATCCTGAGCAAGCTGCTGTGGGTGCCCTGCTTTAGCAGAGGCTGTTGACATATACAATACAATACAATAAACCAGTTTGGAAGAGACCTTCAAGATCATCACGTCCAACCCATCAAACAACTAGATCATGTCACCAAGCACCCCATCAAGTCTCCTCCTGAACACCTCCAATGATGGTGACTCCACCACCTCTACGGGTAGCAGATTCCAATGGGCAATCATTCTCTCTGTATAGAACTTCTTCCTAATGTCCAGTCTAAACCTGCCTTGGCACAGCCTGAGACTGTGTCCTCTTGTTCTGGTGCTGGCTGCCTGGGAGAAGAGACCAACCTCTGCCTGTCTACAACCTCCCTTCAGGTAGTTGTAGAGAGCAGTAAGGCCACCCCTGAATCTCCTCTTCTCCAGGCTAAGCAACCCCAGCTCCCTCAGCCTCTCTTCATAGGGCTTGTGTTCCAAACCCCTCACCAACCTTGTTGCCCTTCTCTAGACACATTCCAGCAAGTCAACATCCTTCCTAAACTGAGGGGCCCAGAACTGGACACAGGACTCAAGGTGTGGCCTAACCAGTGCAGTGTACGGGGGCAGAATGACCTCCCTGCTCCTGCTGGCCACACTGTTCCTGATGCACTGATGATGGGGTTTGGACTGGGTGATCTCCAGCGGTCCCTTCCCACCCCCACCAGGCTGGGGTTCCGAGAAATCCTGCCAGAATGCAACCGTTTACAGGACGTGTCTTTCATGTAGCCAGCCCAGCACAGTCAGTGTGGCACAACAAGGACCTGTGGACTCAGAGTTCTGCTCCTGTCCAGCAGCCTCCCCGTTGATCGTATGAAATGCAGAAACATGGCCACCTGCCACACGCTACGCTGGGCTTCTGCCAGTTACACCTCATAAACGCACCTCCCCCTGAGGATCACGTAGCTCACACCAGCAGGTCTGAGTGATCCTTCTCCACCAGCTCTGTGCCTTGGGCCATTCGAGCTCCCCGGACCTTGCAGGCAGGCCGTGTTGTGCGGTTTGAAATCCCAGCCTCACAAAGATTTACTGCTGCTCAGCTTCACAGGCCGTGAGCTGACGCTTGTCCAGGAGGCAGCTCTTCCTGAAAGAAGCCTCCTTTGTGTTTTCACCTCCCCTTGGCATGTCATGACCTCTCTGCTTAATTTATCCCTTGTGCCTGAAGATGGAAGCCCTGACACCACAGGCGTCTTAAACTAAGCATGACCATAGAGGTAGTGTTGGTGTTCTCACTCCAGGAAGACAAAGGTGTTGGCAGAGAGCGCCAGGCGGAGAAGAATTCTCGGCTTCCATAATCAGTCTTTAACTAGTCCCAACGTGGAGAGGCTCCCACCAGCCATGTCCTTTCCCAGTCTGGTGTTTCCCAGTGCCAGTGCAGGCATCTCCATCTGCCTCTCTAGATGCACAGCAACATCATCAAATCACAAAATAGTTTGGCTTGGAAGGGACCTTAAAGACCTAGTGACGGACAGGGACACCTCCCACTAGACCACACTGATCAAGACCCCATCTGACCTGACCTGGAACACCTCCAGAGAGGGAGCATCCACAACCTCTCTGGGCAACCTGTTCCAGTGTCTTACCACCCTCACTGGAAAGAATTTCTTCCTAATCCCCAGTCTACATCTCCCCTCTGCCAGCTTCAATCCATTCCCTCTTGTCCTGTCACACCAAGCCCTTGTATAAAGTCCCTCCCCAGCTCTCCTGTAGCCCCCTTCAGGTACTGAAAGGTTGCTCTAAGGTCTCCCTGGAGCATGAAGGGAGAAGTGCACCTCCTCTTTCAGCCTGTCGTCATAGGGAGGTGCTCCAGCCCTTTAATCATCTTTGTGGCCTCCTCTGGACCCTCTCCAACAGATGTGCAAACTGATTCTTTATGTATTGCCTGATACAGACACCACAGCACAATAAATCAGGAGCTTCCTAGATCTGACAGATTATTTTCCCATCAGAAAGAGATATTTTTAATAGCACTGGTGTGCTTCATGCATCCCAATGGGCATCCAAACCCACTCTCTGCTGATCAGAAGAGCCCTAAAGAGCTATTCATAGATGGGTTTTTAATGCCAAACATTAAATAAGCAGCAGATTTGAGGGTGTCAGTGCATTGCTGCAGAGAGATCAAGTAGTGGAACCAACTTCATGGCTTCATCTCAGCTATCTTATGAAGCTCTCTTATCTATCTCTCCATGAATCAATGGACTATGATCTGAACTTCCTCTGTGCTCCACAACCTTGCATGAATGTCATAGCAGAGAGCTTTGCAGTTTAAAGAGGGATGCTCTGGGAATTTCAGGCCATCATCAGGTATGGATCCTGGAGATCTCTGTACTCCCACTTGTTCCCAAAATGCAGGATTTGATAAGCTCCTGTGCCTCAACAGGCTCTCAGAACTTGCTCCACCACCTGGCAGCTGTGAGCCCACCGCTGCGAGCCGAGGGTTGCAAACCCTTGGGATCACTACAACAGATGGTTGTGGGTTTGCTTTAGCTGGCATCATCAAAGCTCCAGCAGATGGGGTTCCTCAGGACATGAGCAGCACTGCAGCTGTGTGCCATTGCCATGGTGTCTAGGTCCCCAGTCCTCCGAGGGCATACTATAAAGACTCCTTGCACTTGGCAGATGGGAAGTCAGGACTGCTCCTCTGGTCAGGGCTTTGAATGCAGTGATAGAACTTGGTTGCCCTCGTGAGCCTCACCTGACAACCCACATCCTCCACCCCACACTGGGAGCTCCAATTAAGCCCTGGTTTATGTTCCTAGCTCTTTCCTGAACTGTGTGCTGTAGGTGTCCCTGCCTCCTGGGGGGACTTCGAATCCATGATCCTCTCTCCAGCTCCATTTTCCTTTGCTTCTGACTTCACCCTGGATGTGTTTTGTTCCTTTTCATGTCTGGGGCTGTTTATGGATCCTCTCACCAGCTGCAGTTGGGCCCTGTGAGGTATGTCTGAGTTGGTAAGGAACTGTTTTCCCTGGCTCACTCTTGACCCGTTGGGAGCTGCTGGCCCTGGCCTATGCAGACAAGGTACTGTCAGTTTATGGGCAAGGGAAACTTGTCAGGACTAAGTTCAAGAGGTGTCCACATCAGCTTTACACCAGAGGACAGCAACACATCAGCCTTAGAGGAGTTTTCTGCGCTTCACTGATGGAAAACTAGAAATGGTGAGTTTGAATGTTAGCTCTGCTGAGAAGGACCTTCCATGGTGTCCCCTTCAACTGCTGTGATAAGTTATGCTGAGGGAACCAACCCATGTTCACTCCAAGCCTGAGCCATCAGGAAGCATTTGAGTCTCTCATATGCAGGATTGAAGGCACAGGAGCCATGTAGGACACCCCATGCCCTGGGACAGGCTCAGCTCTGGTTGTATCATTCCTGGGGCAGTGCTTGTTCTTGGCCCCAGTAAAGAGAGCTCTGCAGACCTCCCTAGGCAGCGTGCTCCAGCACTGCTTCATCCCCAGCATTAGAAGCTCCTTCTGAAGGTTTCTTGCCTGAGTTTACCTTTGCTGTGGTTGTCCTGTCGGTGAGAAACAGAGCAAACATTATTTCCTGTGTCTTGGCAGCCTTTTATGGAGCTGAAGATCATTAACCATGTCCTCTTGAAATTTCTAGACAGTTGAAGAGCATGAACCAGGTCCCCTTGAAGCTGCTTCCTGCTCCTCATTCCAAATCTCTCCTTGAAGGTAAGACTTTTCCAAATGATCACTGCTGCTTTCTGAGAGGGCTTTTGTGTTCTTTCACAGACTCCTTTTGATCTACCTCTTCCTTGAAGTACACCATCAAACACTGGCCACAACATGCCAGGTGATACCTTGTCAGTGCTGACTGGACTGAAAGACTCGCATCATGCCTCTCACAGGTAACCCTGCTCTTCAGAGGCCATTTGCCATTCACTTTCAGCTCAACCCTGTGTTTTCTTCTCTGTCACAGATCAGTGTAGATTCCTCCTACACACTGATTGCACATAAAGCATTTATCAACTCATAGCTTCCTACGTTTCCAGTCCACCTCCTGTAGTTCCTAGCTTGGTGTGATGGGTTACACCCATCCTGGAAGGAGGGAGGGGAGGGCTTGTGACAGCATTGCCCTCCCTGCAGGGGTTTTCCCCCTGGGAAACTCAGTTAGTCTGTTTCACTCCCCCTCCCTGTCCAGCAAGGCTATAAAAAGGAGGACACTGTGGCCATTAGCTCTCTTGGCCCCTGCCTTTGCCTGGATGAGGACTGCTGCTGGCTCCCTGCTTCTTTGCCAGGTAGTCAGGTGTGATTCTTCTCCCTGCTACGTCTCTGCCTTTGCAAAGGACTGGTTTTGCATTTCATATTTTTTTTTCCTTCCATCCATCATTGTTTCTTACCCTTGTGAACCCTGTTATTGTTGTATATACATATATAAATATACACTGTTTAAAGAAAGATCTTGATCTCTCTACTTCCAAGCCAAATCCAAATTATTTCTTGGAGGATTTGCTCCTTCCCTTTCTTTTTCCTCTCTGTTGGGAAGGAGGAGGGAGGAGCAGGGGAGGGATTCTCAGCTTTGCCCCCATCTGAGCTCTTAAGTCCCAGCTAAGGCTCAAACCACCACACTTGGGCTATTCTATATGTCTCAAACCTGTGCCATATGGATACAGTCAGTTTTGAGAGGTGTCATCCAGGCTGTTAAGATGCTTAGGTTGACCAGGCTCTGCACACCTCTCTCCTTTTCTCAGCAGTAAACATGAAGAACCTTTGTAGAAGGACCATTTCCAAGCAGACTTCCAGCATGTCTTCCAGCATGTCTTCCCTATGAGGAGAGGCTGAGGGAGCTGGGGTTGCTTAGCCTGGAGAAGAGGAGACTCAGGGGTGACCTTATTGCTCTCTACAACTACCTGAAGGGAGGTTGCAGCCAGGCAGAGGTTGGTCTCTTCTCCCAGGCGACCAGCACCAGAACAAGAGGACACAGCCTCAAGCTGTGCCAGGGGAGGTTTAGGCTGGATGTTAGGAAGAAATTCTTCACAGAAAGAGTGATTTGCCATTGGAATGTGCTGCCCAGGGAGGTGGTGGAGTCGCCATCACTGGAGGTGTTTAGGAAGAGACTTGATGGGGTGCTTGGTGCCATGGTTTAGTTGATTAGATGGTGTTGGATGATAGGTTGGACCTGATGATCTCAAAGGTCTCTTCCAACCTGGTTAATTCTATTTATTCTATTCTATTCTATTCTATTCTATTCTATTCTATTCTATTCTATTCTATTCTATTCTATTCTATTCCTGATGTTTCATAAACTGCAGTGAGCTACATCCTCATGGGGAAGCTTGGGAAGTGTGGATCAGATGAGTGGGCAGTGAGGTGGGTTGAGGACTGGCTGAAGGACAGAGCTCAGAGGGTTGTGACCAGTGGGGCAAAATCTAGTTGAAAGTCTGGAGCTACTGGTGTTCCACAGCAATCGGTATTAGGTCCAGTCCTGTTCAATACCTTCACCACTGACCTTGATGAAAAGATGAAGTGGACCCTCAGCCAGTTTGATGAGACAAAACTGGGAGGAGTGGCTGACAACCAGTGAGGGTTTGCTGCCATTCACTGAGGTTTGGACAGGATGAAGAACTGGGTGGAAGGAACCTCATGAAGTTCAGCAAGGGTGGACTGGAGCATCTCTCTGAGAGACTTGGGACTGTTGAGCCTGGAGAAGAGCAGCCCCAGAGGGGATCTTCTCAACGCTCAGAAAGAGATAAAGGACCTGTGGGGGGCAAGAGGATGGGGCCAGATTCTGGTCAGTGATGCCCAGGGACAGGACCAGGGGCACCAGGCACAAACTGGAAGCCAGGAGGATTCACTTGAAGAAGAGGAGAATCTTGCTTAGTATGAGGGTGCTGGAGCCCTGGAGCAGGGTGCCCAGAGAGAGGTTGTGGAGTCTCCTTCTCCGTGGAGAGATTCCAACGTCACCTGACCACTCTGATCCTGGGCAAGCTGCTGTGGGTGCCCCTGCTTTAGCAGGGGAGTTGGACTGGATGATCTCCAGAGGTCCCATCCAATCCCCACCATGCTGGGATTCTGGGATTCTGTGATACACATCTAAAACCTGTAGTGGTATATTTCAGTCCTCACTTCTCTCATGTGCCAGGAGGGTTCTGTGTGAAGTTTTCTGGCTGTTTCAAGGCTTTTGAGGCTCTCTCAGCTGGCTCTTAATTAGAAATCCTGAGATGGTTTCTGTCTCTGAGAGCAGAAGAGGCAGGTTTGATGGGATAAATTAAATCAGAGCTACCTGCAGTTTATCCTGCTGACTTCCTGCACAGGTTTGGATTTTGCTGGGGGGCTTTGTGGAGTTTGTTTTTAGTGGTTTGTGTGGTTTGGTTTGGTTGGGTGGGTGGGTTTTTTGGTTGTTGTTGGGTTTGTTGCTTGGCTTTGGGTGTGATGTTTGTTTAGGGTTTTGTTGTTGTTGTTGTCATTTGGGGTTTTTTGTTGGGTTGGGCTTGGGGTTTGGGTGGGGGTTTCAGGTTAGTTTTTGGGTTGGGAGGCTGGGTTTGTCTCTCTGGATTTCTTTGCTTGTTTGTTTTATGAAGTAAACCTAATTTCACTGATTTTTATGTTCTGGATGTATCTCTTGGTGAAGGTCTGTGTGGCATTAACCCTTTCCCTGTCTTGTAGTACTTAATACACCCACTAGTTCAAAGCAGAAATTAGTGATTATTGAGTATAATCACTAATAAATCTGAGATGAAAATCCCAGAATGGTTTGGGTTGGAAGACACCTGTGGAGTTTTTCCTTCTTGTCCATCAAGAGAAGTGTGGCCAGCAGGTCTGGTGCAGCAGACACGCTGGAGGGAAGGGATGCCATCCAGAGGGACCTTGACAGGCTAGAGAGGTGGGACACAAGCCAACCTCAGGAGGTTCAACAAGACCAAGTGCAGGGTCCTGCATCTGGGTCGAGGCAACCCCAGGCACAAATACAGGCTGGGCAGGGACTGGCTGGAGAGCAGCCCTGAGGAGAGAGACTTGGGGGTGCTGGTGGACGAGAAGCTCAACAGGAGCTCTCAATGTGCGCTTGCAGCCCGGAAAGCCAATCAGATCCTGGGCTGCATCAGGAGAAGTGTGGCCAGCAGGTCAAGGGAGGTGATTCTCCCCCTCTACTCAGCTCTGGTGAGACCCCACCTGGAGTACTGTGTCCAGTTCTGGAGCCCCTATTACAGGAGGGATGTGGAGGTGCTGGAAGGTGTCCAGAGAAGGGCCACGAGGATGATCAGAGGGCTGGAGCACCTCTCCTATGAGGACAGACTGAAGGAGTTGGGGCTGTTCAGTCTGGAGAAGAGAAGGCTCCCAGGTGACCTCATTGTGGCCTTCCAGGATCTGAAGGGGGACTACAGGAAGGCTGGGGAGGGACTTCTCAGGATCTCAGGTAGTGATAGGACTAGGGGGAATGGAATGAAGCTGGAGGTGGGGAGATTCAGGCTGGAGGTGAGGAGGAAGTTCTTCCCCATGAGAGTGGTGAAGCCCTGGAATGGGTTGTCCAGGGAGGTGGTTGAGGCCCCATCCCTGGAGGTGTTTAAGGCCAGGCTGGATGAGGCTGTGGCCAGCCTGATCTAGTGTGGGGTGTCCCTGCCCATGGCAGGGGGGTTGGAACTTGATGATCCTTGTGGTCCCTTCCAACCCTGACTGGTTCTGTGATTCTGTGATTATTCCCTCTGGTTTAAGTGGGGCAGGTATTTGGCAGTTTCTTTGTTGTGTTAATTGCATGAGCCACTTGATGAGTGATTTTTTTGTTCTTGTTACTGGATCATTTACCAGTTACCTTCTGCTGGAAGCTTCCTTACCCCCTTGGATATTGGACCATCAGTCCTGAGGGTTACCTTGCTCAATATTGTATTTCTCATCCCATTTGTAACCAGCAGTTTAAGTGTCCTGATCCCAGGGCTTGTGACTGTCCACATCCATCCCATTTCCCCCATGAATTACTTGATTCTCTCTGGTTTTCATGTGGCTTCCTTGGTGTGAACTCCGAAACAAATGTACTTGTCTTCTCTTCTACTGAATTTATCCACTGCTTTGGGGTGGTGATTACTCCTTGATGGCTTCATGATCTGATTTGATTCAGTCAATATATCTGCTAGTTTATTTGCAAGCAAGTCTAGACAGTGTAAGCTGATTAGTATTGTCAGAAAAGGAGCTTCCACCCAAGCTTCACTTCCATCATAACCTGACAGAGCTAAAAACCAGTAGGAAGACACTTTCAGACCAGGCAGTTTTCAATAGCAAGTCACTGAATAGAATAGAATTAACCAGGTTGGGAAAGACCTTCAAGATCATCATGTCCAACCTATCATCCAACACCACCTAATCAACTAAACCATGGCACCAAGCACCCTATCAAGTCTCCTCCTGAACACCTCCAGTGATGGTGACTCCACCACCTCCCTGGGCAGCACATTCCAATGGCAAATCACTCTTTCTGTGAAGAACTTCTTCCTAACATCCAGCCTAAACCTCCCCTGGCACATCTTGAGACTGTGTCCTCTTGTTCTGTCACAGGTTGCCTGGGAAGAAGAGACTGATAAGGTTAGAAAAGAAAAAAATCTCCCAGATGCTGCCTCCAGTTCTGAAACACAGTAACATCTAGTGGTGCATGAAGAAGAGTGGCCAGCAGGTCAAGGGAGGTTCTGCTTCACCTCTACTGTGCCCTAGAGAGACCACATAGGGAGTCCTGGGTCCAGTCCTGGACTCCCCACTTCATGAGAGACAGGGAAATACTGGAGAGTCCAGGGGAGGCTACAAAGCTGCTGAGGAGCCTGGAGCATTTCTGTGAGGAGGAAAGGCTGAGAGACCTGGGGCTGTTGAGCCTGGAGAAGAGCAGCCCAAGAAGGGATCTTCTCAATGCTAATCAAGAGATAAAGGACCTGTGGGGGCAACAGGATGGGGCCAGACTCTGGTCAGTAGTGTCCAGTGATAGGACAAGGTGCAACAGGCACAAACTGGAAGCCAGGAGGTTCCATCTGAACAGGAGGAGAAACTTGTTTGGTGTGAGGGTGCTGGAGCCCTGGAGAAGACTGCCCAGAGAAGCTGAGTCTCTCTCCCTGGAGAGATTCCAAGGTCACCTGACCATTGTGATCCTGGGCAAGCTGCTGTGGGTGCCTCTGCTTTGGCAGGGGTGTTGGACTGGATGATCTCCAGCGTTCCCTTCCAATCCTCACCATGCTGGGCTTCATGGATTCTAGCAAAGGGATGTGGTGAGAGTGCCACTAAAGAGCTGGTGGGCTCAAATAAGCCCAAAACATCCGATTTTAGCAGCCATGGGGATAAAAGTGGAAGAGGAAAAGCAGTGTGTGTGGGCTGGTGGTTCCTTCAAGGAGCTGCATTAAGGGTGAGATGGCAAAATATCCTTCTGTGGGGAAAAGGTGAAAAAAGAACAAGATGTAGTGGGGAAAAAGGGCAATAGGAGCTGAAGTAATAAAACATAGCCTGAAACATCCACCTTTCCCTCCAGTTCTGAAGAACTCAGAGGTGATGAGTAGAGCTGTCAAAATATTTTTAATGGGAGAGTTGTGATTTATGAGGGTTTGTTTTTCATTACTTTTTTCCTCCTTTTTTCCTTCTTTTTGTTCCTGTTTTGAGCACTAAAAGCACAGATTTGGTGGGGAACACTCAGGGTTTTCCTGTTCCTATTATTTTGTATTGGAAAGGATGGGGAAAGTAGACATTGGTTATGTGTTCCTACATCATCCTGGAGAAACTGGCTCCTCCTGCCTTGGATGAGTGGATGCTTTGCTGGGTTAAAACATGGCTGCTGTCCAGGCCCAAAGGGTGGTGGGGAAAGGAGATAACTCTGATTGGTGGCAGGTCACCAGTGGTGTTCACCAGGGCTCAGTGCTGGGACCAGTATTCTTTGATATCTTTATCAATGGTCTGGACAAGGGCACCAAGACACCCTCAGTAAGTTTGCAGATGACACTAAATTGGGTGGGAGTGTTGATATGCTGAAGGGTAGGAGGGCCCTGAAGGCCAGGCTGGATCAATGGGCCAAGGCTAATAGGATGAGGTTCAACAGGGTCACGGCCTGCTTAGCCTGGAGAAGAGGAGGCTCAGAGGAGACCTCATTGCTGTCTACAGCTACCTGAAGGGAGGTTGTGGCTGGGTGGGTGTTGGTCGCTTCTCCCAGGCAACCACCAACAGAACAAGAAGACACAGTCTTAAACTGTGCCAGGGGAAGTTTAGGCTGGAGGTGAGGAGAAAGTTCTTCCCAGAGAGAGTTGTTAGCCATTAGAATGTGCTGCCCAGGGAGGTGGTGGAGTCACCGTCCCTGGAGGTGTTCAAGAGGGGATTGGATGTGGCACTTGGTGCCAGGGTTTAGTTGATTAGATGGTGTTGGATGATAGGTTGGACTTGATGATCTTAAAGGTCTTTTCCAACCTGGTTAATGCTATTTCATTCCATTCCATTCCATTCCATTCCATTCCATTCCATTCCATTCCATTCCATTCCATTCCATTCCATTCCATAGCGATCCCATGAATGCTCCAGGCTTGGGTCAGAGTGGATGGAGATGTCTCAGTGGAATAGAACCTGAAGGTGTTTGTTGCAAGCAGCTGAAGATGAGCCAGTGTGTGCCTGAGTGGCCAAGAAGGCCACCAGCATCCTGTCCTGGATCAGCAACATTGTGGCCAGCAGCAGTAGGGAAATGATTGTTCCCGTGTAATAGGTGCTGGTAAGGACACACCTTGTATGTTTGGTTCAGTTTTAGGCCCCTCACTCCAAGAAGGACACTGAGGAGCTGGAGCAGGCCCAGAAAAGGGCAACAACGCTGGTGAAGGGTCTGGAGAACAGGTTTGGTGAAGAACAGCTGAGAGCCCTGGGGTTGTATAGTCTGAAGAGGAGGAGGCTGAGAGGAGACCTCATTGCTCTCTACAGCTCCCTAAAAGGAGGTTGGAGCCAGGTGGGGGTCAGCCTCTTCTCCCTAATATCAGGTGATGGAATGAGAGGAAATGGCCTGAAATGGTGCCAGGAGAGGGTTTAGGTTGGAAATGAGGAACAATTTCTTTCCTGCAAGAGTGGTCAGGCATTGGAGCAGGCTGCCCAGGGAGGTGGTGGAGTCACCATCCCTGGAGGTGTTCAAGAACCTTGTGGACATGGTGGTGTTGGGTCGGTGGTTGGACTTGACCTTAGAAGTCTTTGTCAACCCAAACAGTTGTGTGCTTCTCTGTCTCTCATGCTTTGTTATGCTGTCAGCCTCTCCAGTGTGGAGGGTGAAAGAGAAGGCAGAGGCTGTTGCCATTTCTGCCTCTGTTCCATGGGCTCAAATTTTTGGTCAGGAAAAAGAAAAAAAATATGACTTCCCTTTCTGCAGGAGAGAAGTTGGCTATTGGCAAAAAAAAAATAAACCCCATTTTCCAAGCAGCTCTATTCAAACAGGAGCTGCAGACCCACAGATTAATTGCACTAATTACATGCTTGCAGCCACCGTACTGTTCCCTGTGGCAGCCTGCAGAGAGAGAAGCCCAGGCTGTGAACCTGAAAGCTGCTTCCTGGGCAAAGTGCCCAAATCACTAGATGCAGGCTGACAAACCCACCTAGCTCTCCAAGGAGATGCTCTGCTGCTAATATATAACAGGTACTGTCATGAAATCCTTCAGCAGGCTGCATAATGGGTGAATCTTCTCTCCTTTCATGGAAGGAGAAAAGTGTTTATTCCACTCTGCAGGGAATGAGCCCCTGCACCTGTGCAGGTAAGGGCTGACCTGCTGGACAGCAGCTCCATGAAGAAGGATTTGGAAGTGCTGTGGGACAAGAAGTTCCCCATGAGCCAGCTACGTGCTCTCAAGGTCAAGAAGGCAAATAGTCTCCTGGAGTGCATCAAGAAGAGTCTGGCCAGCAAGTCAAGGGAGGTTCTCCTCCCCCTCTACATTTTGCCAGAGAGGCAACATCTGGGGTCCTGGGTCCAGTTCTGGGCTCCCCAGTTCAAGAGTGACAGGGAGCTACTGGAGAGAGTCCAGTGGAGGCTACAAAGATGCTGATGAGTTGGGGGCATCTCTGTGAGGAGGAAAGGCTGAGAGACCTGGGGCTGTTGACCCTGGAGAGGAGCAGCTTGTGAAGGGACCTTCTCAGTGCTTAGCAAGAGCTAAAGGACCTGTGGAGGGCAAGATGATGGGGCCAGACTCTTCCCAGTGTGTGGTGGTTTAAGCCTTAACTGGGAGTTAAAAGCTCAGATGGGGGCAAGGCTGAGAATCTCTCCCCCACTTCCCCCTCCTCCCTCCCAACAGAGAGGGAAAAAAGGAAGGAGCAAATCCACCAAACAATAATTTGGAGTCAGCTTGGAAGTAGAGAGGTAAAGAGTTGTCTTTAAACAATATATATATATAACAATAACAGGAAAGGTTCACAAGGGCAAGGAACAAGGATGGATGGGAGGGGGACAAAGAAGAAGAATACAAAACCAGTCTCTCTCTGAAGAGGCGTGGAGGCAGCAGGGAGAAGGATCAGGCCTGACCACGTGGCAGAGGAGCAGGAAGGCAGCTGTGGTAGCTCTCATCCAGGAGAGGCAGGAGCCAAAAAGGGCTAACAGCTACAATGTCCTGCTTTTTATACCCTAGCTGGGCAGGGAAGGAGGAACAGGGCAGGGAACAGACTCAGCTTCCCAGGGGAAAAGTGCCCTGCAGGGAGGGCAAAGCACCCGCAGGCCCTCCACCCTGCTTTGGTTTTGTTTTCAGAATGGGCGTTAACCCACCACACAGTGGTGCCCAGGGACAGAAGAAGAGGCAGCAGGCAGGGACTGAAAACCAGGAGATTCCACTTGAAGATAAGGAGAAACCTCTGGAATCTCCTTCTGTGGAGAAACTCCAGTGCCACCTGCTCACTGCAATCCTGGGCATGCTGCTCTGGATGCCCCTGCTTGAGCAGGGACCGGTGAGCTCCAGAGGTCCTTTCCACGCTCCATCGTCCTGGGACTACACTGTTGAAGATGAAATGAATAGGAGCAGGTTTCCCATTTCTCACCCCTCAGGCCCAGGCTTGGCTGTGTGTCTGTCTCTGCAGCTCCTCACTGTTTCACTCAGCCACCAGAATGAACTCTTCCAACCAAGAGTGTGTTTTTAATGTATTCAGAAGAGGGTTAGTATTTGACCATGCTTCACTCCTGACCTTTTCAATATTCTGTATTTTGCTGGAGCAGCCACTTTGTCCAGTCCCCAAAGGTTAGTGGGATGTGGTGTGTAAACACAGGACAGTTGGAGAAGCCAAGTAATCAAAGTGCACTTGCACAGCAAAGGTCAGCAGCCTCCTGCTCACTCTATTATTATACACAACATTAATTTCAAGAACTCATAGGCAGAAGCTTGCATGGAGAAGGCAATTGGGTGCCAAACATAAATGTCCTCTTTGTAAATAATAACAGTAGAGCAAGATTACCTGTGAAATCACAGAATGGTAGGGGGCCTCTGGAGATGGAGTGCAACCTCCCTACCAAGGCAGGTTCATCCAGAGAAGGTCACACAAAACACATCAAGGAGGGTTTGGAATGTCTCCAGAGGTGGACACTCCCCCACCTCTTTGGGCAGCCTGCTCCAGGGCTCAGTCACTTTTAAATGAAAGAAGTTCCTCCTCATAAAAGAAGTTTAGAGGGAACTTCTTATGTTCCAGTTTGTGCCCATTGTCCCTTGTCCTGTCACTGGGCACCACTGAAAAAGGATTGGTCCCATCCTCCTGACACCCACACTGTAAGTATTGATGAAATCTCCCCCTCAGTCTGCTCTTCTCCAGACTAAAAAGCTCCAATTCTCTCAGTCTTTCCTCCTGTGGTGTGGAAAAGCGGTGACCTGGGGGAGGATGGTGGGTGATGTGGTCTTTAAGGAGCTGTATCAACAGTGTGGAAGTGTGGGTTGTGTCAGCAACAGTGTGGCAATAATTGTCCCCTTGGACTTGGCACTGATGAGGCTGCATTTGAGTGTTGGATTCAGTTTTGGGCCCTTCACTCCAAGAAAGACATTTGGGGGCTGGAGCAGGTCCAGACAAGGGCAATGAAGCTGGTGAAGGGTCTGGAGAGCAGGTCTGGTGAGGAGCAGCCGAGGGAACCTAGGTTGATAAGTCTGGAGAAAAGGAGGCTGAAGGGAGGCCTCTTGGCTCTCTACAGCTCCCTGAAGGGAAGCTGGAACCGTTAGGGCTCACATGCAAGAAGTGACAGAACGAGAGGAAATGACATTGAGCTGCCCCAGGGGATGTTTAGGTTAAACACAGAATCATAGAATCACAGAACATGAGGAACAATTTCTTCCCCAGCAGGGTTGGGGCCATTTCATGGTTTAATGGTCATGGTGGTTGATGCTCTTAGAGGCCTTTGTCAACCAAAACAATTCTATGAGTAATCTTCTGTAAATTCATTCTTCTCCATTACAGTATTCACTGTGCTCACTCCTGCTAGCAGAAAACCAGCATTATGCTGGAGGAACTGAAATCCTTCCTTGCTCTGCATGGACCTGCCCAAAGCTCCTCACCAGGCAGTGTGTTAAGGGCTGAGCTGTTACTTTGTGTTCATGACAAAACCAGGAAATCACCTCAGGTCTACCCAGGACTAATCCTTCCCTCTCATTCATACAATATGGTTTCAGAACTCTGCTGCTTCCCCCTTCCTTGCAGCTTCTTGTGTGGTGCTTCAGAAGGAGACACAGGATTAATCCTCTCATGCATGTGAGGTGTTTTCAGAGCTCTGCTGCTTCCCCCTTCCTTGCAGCTTCTTGTGTGGTGCTTCAGAAGGAGACACAGGATTAATCCTCTCATGCATGTGAGGTGTTTTCAGAGCTCTGCTGCTTCCCCCTTCCTTGCAGCTTCTTGTGTGGAGTTTCAGGAGGAGACACAGGATTAATCCTCTCATGCATGTGAAGTGTTTTCAGAGCTCTGCTGCTTCCCCCTTCCTTGCAGCTTCTTGTGTGGTGCTTGAGAAGGAGACCATATCACACCACCTGTAGCTGGGTATCAAACACTGATCAGTGTGTAGTTTCCACGTTAAAATTGCAACTGAGACAGCAGAATGGCAGTAAAACAGCTGACTTCTGCTCGGCAGAGAGAGGCTCTGAATGCAAACTGAACCAGTTTGTGTGTGGCAGTATGGAGGCTGCAGCAAAGTTGAACCGGGAGGACTTGCTGACACCTCATCAGGCTGTGCTACCATACAGGGAGAACAGACCAGGCTGGAGAGTTGGGTGGAGGAGAACCTCATAAAGTTCAAAAAGGACAAGTGTAGGGTCCTGAACCTGGTGAGGAATAACCCCCTGCATCAGAACAGCTGAGGGGTGACTTCCTGGGAAGCAGCTCTGCAGAGAAGGACTCTGTGCCTGTTCCCCCTTGTTCTGTCACTGTGAACCACTGACAAGAGTCTGGCCACAGACTGACGAGCAGTGAGAAGATGCCTTCTCCAGGCACCTCTTCTTCAGGCTCAATAGCCACAGGGCTTTCAGCCTTTCCTTCCCACAGAGATGTTCCAGGCCTGCCAGCATCCTGCCAGCCTCCACTGACCCTTTCTGAAGGTCAGGGCAGGTTTGCACAGCCAGTGGCTGCTTCTAGCAGGAAGAAGCTGATGGGGAGAGTTGGTGCCAAGGGCTGGGCTGCAGAAAGGCTCTGCCTGAGACTTGCTCCTCTGCACACCAAGGACACTGCCATAGCTCGTGCCTCACCTGTTTGTCTTGAACTGGAATCCAGTTTGTTCAGAACTGGACCCAGGACTCCAGATGTGGCCTCACTATGGCAGACTAGAGGTGGAGGAGAACCTCCCTTGACCTGCTGGCAACAGTCTTTTTCATGCACTTCAGGAGACCATTGAACTCCTTGGTCATGAGGGCACATTGCTGGATCATGTGGAACTTGTTCCCCAGCACTGCCAAGTCCTTCTCCTTATACCTTCTACCAAGCAGGTCACCCTTCACCTGTACTGGTACAGGGGATTGTTCCTCCACATCTGCAGAACACTGCACTTGACCTTGTTGAGCTTCATGAGGTTCACAGAATCACCAAGTTTGGAAGAGACCTCAAAGATCATCAAGTCCAACCTGTCACCACAGACCTCATGACTAAACCATGGCACCAAGTGCCACGTCCAATCCCCTCTTGAACACCTCCAGGGATGGGGACTCCACCACCTCCCTGGGCAGCCCATTCTAATGGCTAACAACTCTCTCTGTCAAGAACTTTCTCCTCACCTCAAGCCTAAACTTCCCCTGGTGCAGCTTGAGACTGTGTCCTCTTGTTCTGCTGCTGGTTGCTAGAGAGAAGAGACCAACCCCCTCCTGGCTACAACCACCCTTCAGGTAGTTGTAGAGAGCAATGAGGTCTCCCCTGAGCCTCCTCTTCTCCAGGCTAAACAACCCCAGTTCCCTCAGCCTCTCCTCATAGAGCTTGTGCTCAAGGCCTCTCCCCAGCCTTGTTGCCCTTCTCTGGACACATTCAAGTGTCTCGATGACCTTCTCAAACTGAGGGGCCCAGAACTGGACACAGGACTCAAGGTGTGGCCTAACCAGTGCAGAGTCCAGGGGCACAATGACCTCCCTGCTCCTGCTGGCCACACCATTCCTAATGCAGGCCAGGATGCCATTGGCCTTCTTGGCCACCTGGGCACACTGATGGCTCATGTTCAGCCAGTTGTCAATCAGCACCCCCAGGTCCCTCTCTGTTTGGCAGCTCTCCAGCCACTCTGACCCCAGCCTGTAGCTCTGCATGGGGTTGCTGTGGCCAAAGTGCAGCACCCGGCACTTGGACTTGTTGAATGCCATCCTGTTGGACTCTGCCCATCTGTCCAATCTGTTGAGGTCCCTCTGCAGAGCCCTTCTGCCCTCTAACAGATCAACATCTGCTCCCAGCTTGTTGTCATCTGCAAATTTGCTGATGACTGTCTCAATCCCCTCATCCAGATCATCAATGAGGATATTAAAGAGGATGGGGCCCAGAACTGATCCCTGGGGGACACCACTAGTGACTGGCTGCCAGCTGGATGTGGCACCATCCTTTACACTCAGCTCTCTCACCTGCATGTCAGTCCATCCTGAAGTGGTGTCAACCACTGCTCTCAGTTTGGTATCATCAGCAAACTGCCTGAGGGTCTACTCAGTCCACACTGATGAAAATGTTGAGCCCAGCTGACCCTGCAGCCCAGGATGGTGGAAAAAGCACATTGGTCAGGCATCTGTTTGCAAAGGACATTTGAGAGCTGTTTGATCCTGTGGTCTCTGCTGTCAGGATGATTGCACTGAGGAATTATTTGGAGCAGATATTGTCAGTGTTTACAACCCATAATGATCCATCATGCTCAGCACTATCAGCAGCAGTGCTGAAGGAATATATTTTTCTGCCTTTCTCCACTCACACACATTTTCCTGGAAAAAGGAGTGGTTTTTCATGCAGAATTTCCCACTTCTCTCTCTCTGGTGCACATGTGCTTAGCGACATCAAGAGCAGGGCTGTGAAGCAGATAAAACCTGGCCATATGTTTCCTTTATGAGCCTGCAGCCTATCCCATCTGGCCTGGGCTTCTCAGCAAGTATGAGCAACCTGAAGACTTCTCCACACTCTACAGGCTGGAGGAAGTGCTCTTTAGTCTACCAGTAGGACCAGTGCCTGGGGCAAGGATGCTACAGGAAGCAGCTGCTCCTCTTCAGCAGCTTCTCACCTCAGGAGGTGCTCTCCCCAAGCATGGGATAACTTTAGTTGCTGTTCTGTAGCCACTATATAGCCAAAGCTCAGCCTGCTCTGATGTTGCTTTTCATAGGATTCCAACATGTTAAGAAGTGATCTCTAGAGATCATCCAGTCCAAACCCTCTGCTAAAGCAGAGGCACCCACAGCAGCTTGCCCAGGATCACAATGGCCAGGTGGCTTTGGAATTTCTGAAGGGGAAGAGACTTCACAACTTCTCTGGGCAGTCTTCTCCAGGGCTCCAGCACCCTCACACCAAGGAATTTTCTGCTCATCTTTAGGTGGAACCTCCTAGGTTCCAGTTTGTACCTGTTGCCCCTTGTCCTATCACTTGACACCACTGACATGAGGTTGGTCCCATCCTCTTGCCCTCCACAGGTCCTTTATCTCTTGCTGAGCATTGAGAAGATGCCCCATGTGCCTGCTCTTCCCGAGGCTCAACAGCCCCAGATCTCTCAGCCTTTACTTCTCACAGAGGTGTTCCAGGCCCATTAGCATCTTCCCAGCCTCCAGTGGACTCTCTCCAGTAGCTCCCTGTCTCTCTTGAAGTGGGGAGTCCAGAACTGGACCCAGGACTCCAGATGTGGCCTCTCTAGGGCAGAGTAGGTAGGGAGGAGAATCTTTGTCAACCTGCTGGCTATATTCTTCTTCATGCACCCCAGGAGACCGCTGGCCTTCTTTGTCCTGGAGGCACATTGCTGGCTCATGGTGAATTTCTTGTCCCCCAGCACTCTCAGGTCCTTCTCCATGGAGCTGCTTTCCAGCAGGTCACCCCTTATCTGCACTGTTGCGTGGTTGCACTCATCTACAAGTACCTGAAAGGAGGTTGTAGCCAGCTGGGGGTTGGTCTCTTCCCCCAGGAAACCACCAACAGAACAAAAGGACACAGTCACAAGCTGTACCAGGGGAGGTTTAGGCTGGATGTTAGGAAGAAATTCTTCACAGAGAGAGTGATTGGCCATTGGAATGGGCTGCCCAGGGAGGTGGTGGAGTCACCATCACTGGAGGTGCTTAGGAAGAGACTGGATGTGACAATTGGTGCCATGGTTTAGTCATGAGGTCTGTGGTGACAGGTTGGACATGATGATCTTGAAGGTCTCTTCCAACCTGGCTTATTCTATTCTATTCTATTCTATTCTATTCTATTCTATTCTATTCTATTCTATTATTCTATTATTCTATTCTATTCTATTCCATTCCATTCATTCCATTCATTCCATTCATTATTCCATTCCAATAGTCTAGTCTTGTCTAGTCTAATCTAATATTCTATTCTAATATTCTATTCTAATATTCTATTCTAATATTCTATTCTATTCTATTCTATTCTATTCTATTAGTCTAGTCTAGTCTATTCTAATATTCTATTCTAATATTCTATTCTAATATTCTATTCTATTCTATTCTATTCTATTCTATTCTATTCTATTCTATTCTATTCTCTCTGTAGGCACTTGCACCACTGCTGGCCAGTGAACCGGTGCAATTAGATAGGTAGAGATCCATCAATTGTCCTCACCTGGAAAGCCATCGATCTTTTCCTTTGCTGGCATCGAATTCCTGCCCTTCTGGGGCAGAATGGTGCATTCCAGCAAGCCAGCTTAACCGTAGGTAAGGAGCTGCTTTCTTTCCTAATGTAAGATTCGTTGCGTTGCACTGCAGCCTTCCCTCGTTTGCATCGGCCCTTAATGAAGGACATTTTAAGGCTGGAGTCTTGTTTTCTTGCTTTATTAAAAAGCATTAAAAATATGGCTCATAAAATATAGATGGGCTGTTGAACTTTTGCTGTTGCTGCAGGGAGGGATAAATCCTCAGCGTGAGGGAAAGCCAAAGAGAAATAAAACTGCAGCTCCCAGCATCTTGATAGCTCGGAGTGAGCCAAGACCCGTTCCAACTGCTCTTGTTGTTTTGGCATTCCTCCCCATGGTGGGGGTGGTCCATGCTGGGTGACATCTTGTGGCTGCCACAAAGGGGCACATGTGACAGTGGAATGTCCCTTTCTGAATGTCAGGGCAGTTTGCACAGGCAGAGGCTGCTTCCAGCAGGGAAAAGATGATGGGAAGAGTTCCTGACAACAAGAGTTCCTGGGCTGCACTATGGCTCTGCTTGAGACTTGCTCCTCTGCACACCAAGGACAATGTCACAGCTTGTGCCCCACCTTGGGGAGCAGGAAGGCAGAGGTGGCAACTGTGGGGAGGAGTGCCCAGGACAGATGATCCTCAACTGCCCAACAAAGGGATTGCATCCCATGGATGGCATCTGCAGAAGAAAGCTGAGGGATCCTCAGGGCCAAGATGCTTCTTCCCTAGCCACTGTCCCAGGAGGACTCTGTCCCTTCTGCCTTCCATCCTGATCCCTGTGTTCCTGAATCTACTCCCAGAACCCAGTTCTTGAATCTCGTTCCCATCTGCTGCTGAGTCCAGTCTGGAACTTGCCCAGTGCCCGCTCCCAGCATCAGTGGTGCCAATGGTGCTGTCATTGCCACTGGGGGGTGGGCTCTTGGTTTGTGTCTCTGTGTCTCTCTTCCATGGGACTGTTCTTTCCATCCCAACTCATTGAGTTTCTTTCCCACCCCATCGGTCTCTCTTCTTTTTTCCCTTTTTCTTCCCCTTTTGGCAGGCAGAGGGCTTCACAGAGAGCCTCTGGCACTCCTTTGGTGGCCAGCCCAGCCCTGATTCTTGGCAACATGGTCCTGGGGAAAAGAAGTGTTGATGATCAGGTTTGTTCTAGCTGTGGTCACCACTTCATACACAAAGTGGAAGATCCTGCATGTAGATGAGGCCAATCCCAGGCACAAACACAGGCTGGGTGCAGAATGGGTTGAGAGTAGCTATGAAGGAAGAGACTTTGCCCTAGTGGCTTTTCAGTCTGGAAAAAGGAGGATGATGAGAGACCTTCTGGCTCTCTACAATTCCCTGAGAGGAGGTTGGAGCCAGTCTCTTCTCCAAAGGAACAAGGAAATGGCCTCAAGTTGTACTAGGGGAGATTTAGGTTGGGCGTGAGGTCTCTTCTGGCCCAAAGGAACAAGTGATGGAATGGAATGGAAATGGCCTCAAGTTGTACTAGAATAGGGAGATAGAATAGAATAGGTTGGGCGTGAGGAACCTCCAAGATCACTGAGTCTGTGGTTTCAAAGCCATGGACATGTGGTTCAGAGGGATGTGCTTTAGTGGTGACCTGGCAGTGCTGGCTTAATGGCTGGACTTGGTGATCACAGAAGCATAGAATGGTTTGGGTTGGAGGGGATCTCTAGTCCAACCTCCTCTGCAGTAAGCAGAGACATCCTCAACTAGATCAGGTTTCCCAGATCCCTTTGAGCCGCACCTTGAGTATCTCCAGGATGATGGGGCCTCAATGACCTCCCTGGGCAACCTGTTCCAGTGTTCCACCACCCTCATGGTAAAGAACTTCTTCTGAACATTCAGACTAAATCTACTCTTGTCCAATTTGAAACCATTGCTCTTCATCCTATCACTACAGTCCTTTGGAAACAGTCCTTCTTCATTCTTCTTGTAGGCCCCCTTCCAGTACTGGAAGGTTGCTATCAGGCCTCCCTGGAGCCTTCTCCAGGCTGAACAACCCCAGCTCCCTCAGCCTGCCTTCATAGTAGAGGTTTTCCAGCTCCCTGATAATTTTTGTGGCCCTCCTCTGGCCCTGCTCCATCAGGTCCCTGTCCTTCCTGTACTGAGGGCTCCAGACCTGGACACAGTACTCCAGGTGAGGTCTCACCAGAGTAAAATGGCAGAATCTCCTCTCTCAATCTGCTGGCAACACTTTTGATGCAGCCCAGGATGTGATTCACCTTCTGGGCTGCAAGTGCACACTGTCTGCTCATGTCCAACTTCTCTTAAAGGTTTCTTCCAATGTCAGTGACTCTGTGACTCTATTCCATTGTCCTGTACATGTGGAAATAAACCTATACATGTCTATAACTTACTGTCTCAAATACCTTCTTTTGGCAGGGCTCTGAACAGTCCATCACTGGCCACCACACACCTCCTGCAGATGCTTCTGCGTTAAGGTCAGCATCTCTGATGATCCTGAGCATGGTCAATCATCTCCTTCATTGATCTCATTCCCTGGGACTCAGGGGAGCAGCTCTTTAAAACAAGGGTGTACTTTTCACTAGCAGGACCCTCAGCTGAGGCCTGAGGAGGTTTCAGTTGGATACTAGGAAAAAGGTCTTTCCTGCAAGAGTGCTCAGGCAGTGGAACAGGCTGCACAGGGAGGTGATGGAGTCACTGTCCCTGTAGGTGTTCAAGAAATGTGTGGACATGGCACTTGGGGACATGGTTTAATGGCCATGGTGGTGTTGGATTGATGGTTGGACTCCATGGTCTTAGAGGGCTTTTGCAGCACAAACAACTCTCTGATTCTAAGGCTGAGCCACCCACCACTGTTATTAGTTCTTGCAGCCTGCTCCTTGCTGCTCTTTCTCAACCCTCTTTATGGAGAAAACGTGGCTCCTTATTCTCTTAGAAGGGAGATAGACAAATAAAGGTGAACACAGTTATTAACTTGAGCCCTCTGCTATTTGCACATCTAGGTCTGAGGCTTACCGAGTGGAGCTGAGTCTCCAAGGAGATGAGGTAGCTCTCAAGTCAACATTGACAATTCCAAAGCTGGTATGGGAAGTGGTATCTGTCTCATTAGATGAGAGACATAGACCTGCTGGAGTGGGTCAAGAGCAGGCCACAAAGACGAGCAGAGGGCTGGAACACCTCTCCTACAAAGACAGGCTGAAAGAATTAGGTTGTTCAGCCTAGAGAAGGCTCCAGGGAGACCTTAGAACTCTGTTTCAATATCTGAAGGTGACCTGCAGGAGGGCTGGGAAGGGACTGTTTAGAAAGGCCTGTGGTGACAGGACATGGGGCAATGGAGAAGGGTAGATTTAGGTTGGACATTAGGAAGAAGTTCTTCATAATGAGAATGGTGGAACACTGGAACAGGTTTCCCAGAGATCACAGAATGCTGGGGATTGGAAAGGACCTCCAAAAATCACCTAGTCCAAGTCCAACCCCCTGCCAGAGCAGGATCACCTGTAGCAGATCACACAGGAACCCATCCAGGTGCATTTTGAATGTCTTGAGAGGAGACTCCACAACCTCTCTGGGCAGCCTGCTCCAGGGCTCTGTCATCTTCACAATGAAAAAGTTTTTCCTTATGTTCCTGTGGTACCTCCTAACATCCAGCTTGCACCAATTGCCCCTGGTCTTATCGTTGCACATCACTCAGAAGATCCTGGCTCCATCCTCCTGACACTCAGCCTTCACATCTTTATGAACATGAATGAGGTCACCTTTCAATCTTCTCTTCTCCAAACCAAAGAGCCCCAGCTCCCTCAGCCTTTTCTCAGAAGGGAGATGTTCTAATCCCTTAATCATCTTTGTGCCTCTGTACTGGACTCTTTCAAGCAGTTGTCTGTCCTTCTTGAACTGAAGAGCCCAGAACCGGACACAATACTCTAGATGTGGCCTCTCCAGGGCAGAGTAGAAGGGAAGGAGAACCTCTCCTGACCTACTAGCCACACTCCTTCCATGCATTCTAGGATGCCATTGGCCTTCTTGTCCACAAAGGCACATTGCTGGCTCATGGTCATCCTGCTGCCCCTTTCACAGTATCACAGTATCACAGTACCACCAAGGTTGGAAGAGACCTCAAAGATCATCAAGTCCAACCTGTCACCCAACACCTCATGCCAACTAGACCATGGCACCAAGTGCCACGTCCAATCCCCTCTTGAACACCTCCAGGGATGGGGACTCCACCACCTCCCTGGGCAGCACATTCCAATGGTGAAAAGGAGTTAAAGAGGATGGGGCCCAGCACTGATCCCTGGGGGACACCACTAGTGACTGGCCTCCAGCTGGATGTGGCCCCATTGACCACCACTCTCTGGGCTCAGCCCTCCAGCCAGTTCCTAACCCTGCACTGCTCTCCAACAAGTCAGTCCCCAACCTATACTGGTCTATGTGGTTGTTCTTTCCCAGATGCAAGGCTTTACAACTTTCCTTGATGTGGTTCATGACCCATCCCTTGAATCATTCAAAGTCAAACTTGACAGGACCCTGAACAACCTGCTCCAGTTGGAGATATTCCTGCTGACTGCAGGGGTTGGACAAGACGACCTTGGAGGGTCTCTTCCAACCCAATGCAATCTGTGATGCTGTGCTTGAAAAATAGGCATAAGTCCTTCATGCTACAGCTTTTGGAATGTGTTTAGTCTGCATAAGATACAGGTCATCAACCTTTGAATGGTTCTGAGAGAAGCCCACGTCTGCAGTCCTAGCTGTGCAGCTACTGTTTCTTCAGCTCCAAGCTTGACAATCTTGCTTTGAATGTCAGAAACAATGGAAAATAATAGAAGCCACAGCTCTCATCAAAGTGTTGAGAGCGTAGCAGGGTCAAGCACTGTCAGTGTGAGGGATTTCTTCAGAAGGCAGAAGATGTTTACTTAGCTGTGAGAAAGGTTAGGAGGACAGCTGTAGAGAAATGTGGTGGTCCATTAAGCAGGTGTTGCAGGTAATAACTTGAACACACATGGAGGAAAAAAAGCTGATGAATAAATGATGTAGATTTTTAGAGATGAGTCCAGAGAAAGGCGTCAGTAGATTCCCCTCTATATTATATTCCCCCTCTATTATATTCCAGAGACAGTGGTGAGACACTGGAACAGGTTGCCCAGGGAGGCTGTGGATGACCTCTCCCTGGAGGTGTTCAAGGCCAGGCTGGATAGGGCCTTGACCAACCTGGTCTAGTGGAAGGTGTCCCTGCCCATGGCAGGGGGTGGAACCAGATGATCTTTAAGGTCCCTTCCAAGCAAAGCATTCTATGATTCTCTCCTGGTAGAGTTACAAATTCTGCTTCTTGAGGAATTAAGACCATTTGAAGCAGAGCCCTGTTGGAAGGTGTCCCTGTCCATGGCAGGGGGTTGGAACTAGGTGATCTTCAAGGTTCCTTCCAACCTAAACCACTCTGTGATTCTGCAGTTACCTAAATCTGCCAGGCTTGGTGCTAAACCATGTTCCTCAGCACCACCTCTCTGTGTCTTCTAAACACCTCCTGGGGTGAGGATTCAACACAGTATCACAGTATCACCAAGGTTGGAAGGGACCTCAAAGATCATCAAGTCCAACCTGTCACCACAGACCTCATGACTAGACCATGGCACCAAGTGCCACATCCAATCCCCTCTTGAACACCTCCAGGGACACCTTCCATGGGGAGCATGTTTCAGTCTTCGGGAACCCTTTCAATAAAGAAGTTTCTTCTAACACCCAACCTATACCTCCCCTGGTGCGACATGAGGGCATTTCCTCTTGTCCCATCACTTGCCCCTGAGGAGAGGAGACCAACCCCCACCTCACTGTGACTTGCACATAAAATTAAGCATTGACATCCTCTGTCTGGTTGTTGTGCAAATTAATAATAGTTGATGATATGTCACCAGCAGAACTTTATTAAATAAGATTTTTCAAGGCTAATTAAACCATTTCAGGATTTGGGCTTCCTGTCACCCAAAGATAAGTCTGAAGTATGAAAATGAGGCAATAGCCAGAGAAATGGAGACTATATTCATAGAGGATTTTGGAACTGCTCTATTGTTTTAATGTCAGATCTCTTCTCTTTTATGAGAGACTTTAAAGTGAGGAGGAAAAAAAACAAATGCAAGGAGCAGTTGCTGGGAAATGTGAAACTGAACCATTTCATAAAGCATCGAATTGCAAGTTGTAAATGTATTAGAGATGATAAAGAGGAGATAGGCCATGGTCATCCAAGTCTCATAAACCCCAAACATGCCCAGATAACAACCAACCTTGAGTATTATTTGAGCCAGCAATTTGCTCTCATGGCCAAGAAGGCCAATGGTCTCCTGGGGTGCATGAAAAGGACGAGGCCAGCAGGTCAAGGGAGGCTCTTCTGCCACTCAATGCTGACCTCGTCAGGCCACAAATGGAGTCCTGGGTAGAGTTCTGGACTCCTCACTTCAAGAGAGACAGGGAACTGTTGGAGAAAGTCTAGTGGAGGCTGGGAAGATGCTGACAAGCCTGGAGCATCTCTGTGAGGAGGAAAGGCTGAGAGTCTTGGGGTTGTTGAGCCTGGAGAAGAGCAGCTGAGAGGGAATCTCCTCAATGTTCAGTAAGAGCTAAAGGACCTGTGGAGGACAAGCGGATGGGGTCTGACTCTTGTCAGTAGTGCCCAGGGACAGGGCAAGGAGCAATGGGCACAAACTGGAACCCAGGAGGTTCCACCTGAAGATGAGGAGAAACTTGTTTGGTGTGAGGGTGCTGGAGCCCTGGAGCAGGCTGTCCATGAGGTTATGTAGTCTACTCTGGAGAGATTCCAAAGCCACCTGGAAAGCTGCAGTGGGTGCCCCTGCTTTTGGACTGGATGATCTTCAGAGGTCCTTTCCAACCTGGACTTCCAGGATCTTACGGGGGCCTACAAGAAAGCTGGGGAGGGACTTTTAGGGTGTCAGGTAGGGGGACTAGGGGGAATGGAACAAAACTAGAAATGGGTAGATTCAGACTGGATGCTAGGAAGAAGTTCTTCCCCGTGAGGGTGGTGAGACACTGGCACAGGTTGCCCAGGGAGGTGGTGGAAGCCTCATCCCTGGAGGTTTTTAAGGCCAGGCTAGATGTGATTCTGAGCAGCAGCTTGATCTAGTGTAAGATGTCCCTGCCCATGGCAGGAGGTTGGAACTAGATGATCCTCGAGGTCCCTTCCAACCCTAACAATTCTATGATTCTGTGCATCTCATCATGCTGGGATTTGGGTATTTTGTCTTTGCCTTCCTGTGAGAAACCTTTCAGTGTGAGCCTGCAGGCAGGAAACACCTCACTTAAACAATGACATCTTTAATTAAAAAGAATAATTGTAGAGAGCCAGTAGTTGGAAGAGGCTGGGTCCCTCTTTCAGAGACTGCTTTTACAGGAATTTTTCATCTATGCAGAGCTCACTGACAGCCCTCTTCTTCTTCTCTACTTCATCTTTTAGTCACCCTTCCTGCCTGTGTTGGTGTGTCACTGACCAGTGCAGTGATTTGTAGCCCTATAAAAAGTCCTGAAATGAAAACAAAAATGGTATGAGTTTTTTTTTTTTAACATTGGGTTAGCTCAGTGATCCAGCTCCAGTGTGACCTCATAAACTAGGAAAGAAGTCATGAATTCTGTCCCAGAGCTGGGATGACTGGAAATGAAGGGATTGTCTTGCAGGTCGTGCAAACCAACGCAGTCTTTGTTTCACAGCTCACTCGTGTTCCAGTCCCTACTACTGGTGGAATGGAATGGAATGGAATGGAATGGAATGGAATGGAATGGAATGGAATGGAATGGAATGGAATGGAATGGAATGGAATGGAATGGAATGGAATGGAATAAGCCAGGTTGGAAGAGACCTTCAAGATCATCATGTCCATCCTATCATCCAACACCACCTAATCAATCAAACCATGCAACCAAGCACCCTATCAAGTCTCCTCCTAAACACCTCCAATGATGGCTACTCCACCACCTCCTCAGGCAGCCCATTCCAATGGACAATCTCTCTCTGTGTGAACTTCTTCCTAACATCCAGCCTAATCCTCCCCTGGTGCAGCTTGAGACTGTGTCCTCTTGTTCTGGTGCTGGTTGCCTGGGAGAAGAGACCAACCCCCACCTGGCTACAACCTCCCTTCAGGTAGTTGTAGACAGCAAGAAGGTCTCCCCTGAGCCTCCTCTTCTCCAGGCTAAGCAACCCCAGGTCCCTCAGCCTCTCCTCATAGGGCTTGTGTTCCAAACCCCTCCCCAGTTTTGTTGCACTTCTCTGGACACATTCCAGCAGCTCAACATCTTTCCTGGACTGAGGGGCCCAGAACTGGACACAGGACTCAAGGTGCAGCCTAACCAGTGCAGTGTACAGGGGCAGAATGACCTCCCTGCTCCTGCTGGCCGAAAGTAGTAAAGGTTGATTGCTTGCTGGTGTTCAAAATCAGACTTCTGTGACACGTTCACCTGCCAGCATTCCACATTTTAATAGAAATCTCCCAACTTTGTCTTTCTGACATTGCTGCTGTCACCATATCAAGCATGGCTCAGTGCACAGTCAGTGTCTTCTACTAGAAAATATTGAAAGGAGCTGGAAAGGTGTAATTAGGTAATTAGTGATGTCAAGGAATTTATCATTTTAAGCATTGAAATCCAAGATCACCACACCAAAAGGTCTTGGGAGTTAGAGGCAATGGTGTATTTAAACACAAAGAAGAAAGAATATCTTGAGCATCAGCATCAGCATAGGATGGAGTGATATTAAGTGATGAAACTTCTAAGGAGTTATAATTGGCTGCAGTTCTTCTACATGTCCAAGACCATTATGGGGCTGGAGAAGATCCAGAGAAGGGCAAAGAAGCTGCTGAAGGGCCTGGAGAAATGTCTGGTGAGAAGCAGAGGGATCTTGCTGTTCAGCCTGGAAAAAAGGAGGCTCAGGGGAGAGTTTCTGGCTCACTACAGCTCCCTGAAAGGAGGTTGGAGCCAGGTGAGGGCTGGTCTCTTCTCCCAAGAAACGAGTGACAGGACAACAGGAAATGGCCTGAAGTTGCCCCAGGGAAGGTTTAGTTTGGACATGAGGAACAATTTCTTCCCCAAAATGACTGTCAAGGCTTGGTTCAGGCTGCCCAGGGCAGTGGTGGAGTCCCCGTCCCTGGAGGGGTTTCAAAGTTGTGGAGGTGTGGGGCTCAACATCACTGAAAAGAATCTGTCCCCATCCTCTTGATCCCCACCCTTTAGATATTGAGGAGAGGGAAAGGGAAGATCAAATGGAAACATCCCTATACATATGCTAAGGACACCCTTACAACCTGTAGTTAGTCTCCACTCAGTTACTCAGGATTCCTTTCCCCCTCCCATGTGAACTCACTCTCTGACTTCTACGGGTATCTGTGCAGATGATCCTGAGCCAAACCACGATCTGATCCTTTCTCCAGGACACATCTCCTGAGCCTGTGATATCCCTGTCTCAAACCCCACAGTGCAGGCTCTATTTTTATCCTCCACTTTTAAGGACCCATGGCTCGTCTCCCTCATTTATTCATGAAATGGCTTATTCTCCTGTCCTACAGTGCCACAGTTCGTTTCCATCACCTCAGTGAGCACACACATCGTCACACCACTGCATGCTTTGAGCTTGGTCAGAAATTCAGCTCTCCTTATTTTCAAATGGGTCAGAGGTTTGGACAGGATGCAGCAACTTTTGTTAGCCCAGCTAATGGTGAGAGTGAGGAGTGGTTGTGCAAGCCCTCATGTATGCTAGCACAAAGCATTGGAGCTCTGTGAGCCATCACCCTTTACAGAACACAGAATTAACCAGGTTGGAAAAGACCTTTGAGATCATCAAGCCCAACCTGCCATCCAATACCACCTAATCAACTAAACTATGGCACCAAGTGCCTCATCCAATCTCTTCCTAAACACCTCCAGTGATGGTGACTCCACCACCTCCCCAAGCAGCCCATTCCAATGGCACTCCCTCTATGAAGAATTTCTTCCTAACATCCAGTCTGAACCTCTCCTGGCACAGCTTGAGACTGCGTCCTCTTGTTCTGGTGCTGGTTGCCTGGGAGAAGAGACCAACCCCCACCTGGCTACAACCTCCCTTCAGGTAGTTGTAGACAGCAATAAGGTCTCCCTTGAGCCTCCTCTTCTCCAGGCTAAGCAACCCCAGCTCCCTCAGCCTCTCCTCACAGAGCTGTGCTCCAAACCCCTCCCCAGCTTTGTTGCCCTTCTCTGGACACATTCCAGCAAGTCAACATCCTTCCTAAACTAAGGGGCCCAGAACTGGACACAGGACTCAAGGTGTGGCCTAACCAGTGCAGTGTACAGGGGCAAAATGATCTCCCTGCTGCTGCTGGCCACACTGTTCCTCCTCAGACTGTATCCTCACAAATTGGGCAAAAAGCACTCCAGGTAGTGTCACCACAGCAGTAACTCTTTTCCTGAGAAAGCTGGTTCCAGTACCCCTGTTTCTGATGGAAACAAGCTATAACTCCTTGGGACATGCCAACACCGTGCTCCTGACACGTTCATGCATTGCAAATAAAAGGTGGGCTCTGGAAATGTTATGTTCTTTTCATCTTTTTTTCCCTTCAACCTGGAATAGGGAAGGCTGTGGGGTGACCTTAGAGCTGTGTTTTAATTTCTGAAGGGGACCTACAGGAAGGCTGGAAAGGGACTGGTTAGAAGAGTAATTGGCCATTGGAATGTGCTGCCCAGGGAGGTGGTGGAGTCACCACCCCTGTAGGTGTTCAAATAAGGATTGGATGTGGCACTTGAAGCCATGGTTTAGTTAGTCATGAGGTGTTGGGTGACAGGTTGGACTTGATGACCTTTGAGGTCTTTTCCAACCTTATTGATTCTATGATTCTATGACTTGTGATGTTAGGACGAGGTGCAATGGTTTGCAACTAGAGCAGGGTTGATTTTGGTTGGACATTAGGAGGAAGTTCTTCACAAGGAGGGTGGTGAAATACTGGAACAGGTTGCTCAGAAATGTGGTGGAGGTCCCATCCCTGGAGGCATTCAAAGTCAAACTTGATGGGGCCCTGATCAAGCCGATCCAGTTGGAGATGTGCCTACTGACTGAAGGGGGAGTCAGACAAGATGATCTTTGTGGGTCCCTTCCAAACCACTGCAGTCTGTGATTCTGTGAAAATACAAACAGTTTCACCTGGGGCTGTGCAAAGTTCTCCTGCTGTCCTCTAGGAATGGGAATCACTCCAGCAGGTGAAATACTGTATTTAGTTTATTTGGGCCACCTCAGGAGATATTTCTGACCTTTCACAACTCCACAATAGAGATGCCCATGAAGCAGAACATGTTTGGAGCATGTTACACCAGAACTCTTCTGGAGGGCACCCAGGTTTCCACGTTGTTGAGAGAAGGTTGAAGTCAATTGATTGAGAGTTGTCTGGGGGAATCTGTCACTGCTGCCGGCAGGCCCTGCCGTGAGCTCCGGGCACTTTGTTTCCCATCACTGGGTGTCCAATTATCTAAAAAATGATGTATTTCATGTCACCCTTGTCTAGGAAACACTTCCAATAGTAGCCCATTAGAAGGAGAAAAGGAGAAGTGTGCAGGTTTTATAGCCAGTCTGGGGCAGCTGAAGGATACAAATGGGACAGTGCCGAGTCCCCAGAACAAACGAGCAGAGGGAGCGGTGCTCTGTCCTCCCACAATGTCTCATCAGTCACTGCAGCAAGTTCACCTTAATGGTATCCACTTCAATTTACCTCCCAGAAAAACGACATCTCGACAAGATGGCAGCCTTGTGCTCCATTTGAAGGGCTGTGGGGCTGTCTTGTCAAGGGACAGTCCTAGGCTGGCCACCAGAGGAGTGCCAGAGGCTCTCCATGAAGCCCTTTGCCTGCCAAAAGGGAAGAAGGGAAAAAGAATGATGGGGTGGGAAAGAAACTCAACCAGCTAGGACAGAAAGAACAATCCTGTGGAAGAGACACAGAGACACAAACTAAGAGCCAACCCAAGCCCTGATGGCAGTGACAGCACCATTGGCATCACTGATGCTGGGGGCAGGCACTGGGTAAGTCCCAAGCTGGACTCAGCAGCACATGGGAACCAGATTCAGGAGCTGAATTCTGGAACTGGATTCAGGAGCACATGGATAGGGACAGTGGCCAGGAAAGAAGAGGTTTGACCCTGGGCATCCCTCACTTGCTCCTGAAGATGCTATCCATGGGTTGCAATCACTTGTTGGGCAGTTGAGGATCACCTCTCCTGACCTCTCTCCCCACAGGTGCCACCCCTGCCTCCCTGTCCCTCAAGGTGGGGCACAAGCATCTTCGTAGCCTCCACTGAACTCTCTCCAGCAACTCCTTGTTAAAGTGGACAGGCTCAGAGTTTGGGCAATAATTCCAGAAAAAAAGCTTCCCCTTATCACTGCCAAATGTTAGCAGTAGGGATACATAACCCTGGAATTTCTTGGCTTTGTTCTTGGTTGGTTGGTTGGTTTGGTTGGGGTGTTTTTGGTTGGTTGGTTGGTTGTGTGGGGGTTTTGTTGTTGTTTGGAGTTTGTTTGTTTGTTGTTTTTTGTTGTTGGTTTGTTTGTTTGGGTGTGTGGGGTTTTTTTTTTTGTTTTGTTGTGGGGTTTTTGTTGTTTGCTTTTATTCTCCTTTTGTAGAGCTTTTGCTGCTTGGCCTTCCATGGTCCCTTTTGGCAGATAAGGAGAAGAACTCTCAGTGTTCTCATTTGTACTTAGCAAAGTTTAAGAAAAGTATGAAAGATTTTTCAGGAGTTAGCAGAAATTGTTGAAGTCAGACCAGCCAGCACCAGCACAAGAGGACACAGCCTCAAGCTGCACCAGGGGAGGTTTAGGCTGGAAGTTAGGAAGAAGTTCTTCACAGAGTGAGTGATTGCCCATTGGAATGGGCTGCCCAGGGAGGTGGTGGAGTCACCATCACTGGAGGTGTTTAGGAAGAGACTGGATGGGGTGCTTGGTGCCATGGTTTAGTTGATTAGATGGTGTTGGGTGATAGGTTGGACTTGATGATCTCAAAGGTCTCTTCCAACTTGGTTAATTCAATTCAGTTCAATTCAATTCAATTCTATTCTATTATTCTATTCTATTATTCTACTCTATTATTTTCTATTCTATTATTCTATTTTATTATTCTATTCTATTATTCTATTATTCTATTCTATTCTATTATCCTATCCTATCCTATCCTATCCTATCCTATCCTATCCTATCCTATCCTATCCTATCCTAATAACTGGAGCCACCTTCTCTGATGCTTTTCCCATGGGTGCTGTGCTCTATTCTTGCTGGGGATGAGCATCATGCCACCATGAAGAGTGAGTGGAACTAAACAGCTGAGAGGATAAAAACTGCCTGAGAGTGCCTGTGCAATCCTCTGTACCTTCAGGTTCCCACAGCCTCAAAGTGCCCACAGGACATTCCTGGAGAGCTGCAGTGTGCTTTGTGATCGGTCACCATGCTAATGTTCTGCTTTGATAGCTCCATCGATCACTGTGTTGCTGCTCAGAGCCCTGTCCCAAGGCACACAGCTCCTTTATAATTTATGGAAACCATGCAGATGTCCAGAGCTGCTAATTCTGGGGCTTCCTGGACTCAGCAACTCTTGGGAGGAGCAGATCTCTGCTTCCTCCTCTGTCCTTACACTCTGTGTGTGGGTCCTGCAGGTACACACTGCTTGGTGGCATCTTGTGTTGGGAAATTATTGACATGTGTCTCTGTTCCCTGAATCCCAGAACGATGGGGGTGGGAAGGGGCTTCTGGAGTCATCCAGTCCTATTCCCCTGGTAAAGCAGGGGCACCCACAGCAGCTTGCCCAGGAACACAATGGCCAGGTGAGTTTGGAATCTCTCCAGAGAAGGAGACTACACAACTGCTCTGGGCAGCCTGCTCCAGGGCTCCAGCACCTTCACACCAAATGAGTTTCTCCTCATCTTCAGCTGGTTTCCAGTTTGTGCCTATTGCCCCTTGTCTGGCACCATCTTCTTGCCCCTCACAGATCCTTGGCTCTTGCCTTGAGATTCTTCTCTTGTTGAGCCTTGAGAACATCCCCTCTCAAGCTGCTCCTCTTCAGACTCAACAGCCCCAAATGTCTCAGCCTTTCTTCCTCACAGAGATGGTCCAGGCCCTGAGAATCTTTGGAGTCTTCCCAGGACTCCTCCAGTAGTTCCCTATCTCTTGAGCTGGAGAGTCCAGAACTTGACCCAGGACTCTGGCTGTGTCCTTCGTAGGTGAGAGTAGGCTAGAAGGAAAACCTCCCTTGACCTGCTGGTCACACTCTTTTTCATGCACCCCAGGAGACCATTTGCCTTTTTGGCCATGAGAGCACATTGCTGGCTCCTGGGGAACTTGTTGTCCACTAGCACTCCCACATCCTTCTCCTTGGAGCTGCTTTCCAGCAGGTCACTCCTCATCTTCACTGGTGCTGGGGCTGTTGCTCCCCAGGTACAGGACTCTACACTTGCCCTGTTCATGAGGTTCTCCTTTGCCCAGGTCTCCAGCCTGGGCAGCTCTCACTTCCATGGCAGCACAGCCTGATGAGTGGTCATCAGAAAACTGGCTGATGTGAGGTAAGGCATGGGTCTTGGAGGAGCTCCGAGATGTTGAGGTGCTGCCTCATTTGTTGTCTGGGTTGCAGGGTGCATTTCCCAGTGAACAGAGAGGCAATTGTTGATGTCGTCTCTGATTTCCTCCTGGGGGTGGAGGAGAGAGGAAGATTTACTAGAAGTATTCTTTTCCATGCCAGGAGAACAGATACACATTAGTCAGTTGACAGGAAAGATGAATCCTCTTGTACCACTGCTGCTGTCCACTCTCCAATCCTCCTCTATAATTAATTAGCTGTCAGCTCTGCTGAAGCTCAGCTAACGAATGGATGGCCAGGACGCTCCACAAATCCACCCTGGAATTAAGATCCAAGTTTGAGCTGGTCTTTTGACTGACCTTGCAAGCCTCCTTATTGATTTGGGGTAATTTCCACCCATTTGGGAACATCAAGAGTAAAGTAGGAGTAACAACAATGCTTTTAAAGAGCCCTTCTGTCAGGTCTTCTGTGATTCAGAGGTTTGGTGCCCATGTCTCTGAACTCCCTCCAATACCTCACTGAAATATTTACTGCTTGTCTGCTTCTGAGCCTTCACTTGAAAATAGGGACCTAAATCTTTCCTTTATCCCTAGGATAATTCATGGAGCAGAAGTAGGAGTCACCGTCCCTGGAGGTGTTCAAGAGGGGATTGGACCTGGCACTTGGTGCCATGGTTTAGTAGTCATGAGGTCCTGGGTGACAGGTTGGACTTGATGATCTTTGAGGTCTTTTCCAACCTTATTGATTCTATGATTCTATTCTATGATTCTACAGTAGAGTAATATAAATAAACATACACATTTAATATATAAAATAAATATAATGCCCAGACATGTGCTGGGGTCACCATCCCTGGAGCTGTTCAAGACATGTGTGGACATGGCTCTTGGGGACATGGGTTAATGGCCATGTGGGGTTGGGTTGGACTCAATGATCTTAAAGGTCTTTTCCAACCCAAACAATTTCATGGCTCTGTGATTCTGTATCAGCTGCTAAAAGCCCTAATTTGTTAGGCCTTGGAGAAGCCAGCAGGTCCTGAGCTGTGGTGTCCCAAGAATGGGTCAGTCCTCTTATGCCGGGTCTCCTTTCATTTCAGTCTCAGAATGTGTCCTCCAGATCCATACCACTGGATCATAGAATTGTTTGGGTTAGGAAAGCCCTTAAAGGTCATCAAGTCCAACCATCAACCTAAGCCCACTATGGCCACTAAACTACGGCCATGCATTTCTTGAACACCCCTAGGCATGGTGTCTCCACCACCACCCTGGGTAGCCTGTTCCAATGCCCAGCCACTCTTGCAGGAGAATCTTTTCCTAATGCCCAACCTAACCCTCCCCTGGCACAATTTCAGGCCATTTTCTCTCATTCTATCACCTGAAACTAGGGAGAATCACAGTATCACCAAGGTTGGAAGAGACCTCAAAGATCATTGAGTCCAACATGTCACCACAGACCCCACGACTAAACCATGGCACCAAGTGCCACATCCAATCCCCTCTTGAACACCTCCAGGGACGGTGACTCCACCACCTCCCTGGGCAGCCCATTCCAATGGTGAATGACTCTCTCAGTGAAGAGCTTCCTCCTTACCTCCAGCCTAAACTTCCCCTGGTGCAGCTTGAAACTGTGTCCTCTTGTTCTGGTGCTGGTTGCTTGAGAGAAGAGACCAACTCCCTCCCAGCTACAAGATGAAACAGAGGTGTTTTCCCTGCAGGTCACTGCTCCAGGCACCAGAGGAGGTTGTGTGCTGGCAAACAAAAGCTCTGTCCCACGAGACCACCTCTTTTCTGATGGAAATTGGAGAGCTTTTGCTGGGCTCTTGCAATATCTCTTCCCCAGCCACTCTAAATTCCAACAGCAGCCTGCAGACTCCGGCGAGGTTTCATCTCAACACCTCACCAGTGGGCTTTTAAGGGCTCTGATAACAACTTGGCAAAGCAAAATCAACCGGTGTTTGATCTGCTTGACAATGTATTGGGAATGTTAAGTTGATCTTAATTCATCACTGCTCCATAGCACAGGATTTGTTACCTCCGCACCCCGCTCCGTGGAAATATTAACTTCAGTTTCTATGACAACAGGAGTCATAAATGCCAACACTCCTCCTGTTGGGTTTCTTTCTGCAGCCTGACAAGGAGCCCATTCTTTATTTATTTATTTTGGTTCTGTGGAATTAACCTTTTCCTGATCCCTGGAAATCAATAATCCAGATGGTGCCCGCCCTCCTTTCTCTCTTCCCGGTATCCAGTTGTACCGATCCCATTGGATCGTTGCCATCGGATATACCAGCCCGTGGATGGCATCTCCAGGAGCAAGCTGAGGGATCAGCGTGATCAAGCCTCTTCTTCCCTGGCTGGTGGCCCAGGAGGACTCCGTCCCTTCTGCCTTCCATCCTGACCCCTGTGTTCCTGAATCTGGTTCCCATCTGCTACTGAGTCTAGTCTGGGACTTGCCAAGTCCTTGTCCCCAGCATCAGTGGTGTCAATGGTGCTGTCATTGCCATCAGGAGTTGGGCTGGCTCTTGGTTTGTGTCTCTGTGTCTCTTTTCCAAGGGATTGTTCTTTTTTTCTGTCCCAGCTGGTTGAGTTTCTTTCCCACCCCATCAGTCTCTTCCTTCTTCCCTTTCTCTTCCCTTTGGGTAGGCAGAGGGCTTCTGGCACTCCTTGGGTAGCCAGCCCAGCCCTGACCCTCGAGGTGGGCCTATGGCTTCCTGTGGAATGACATTACCATGTAGGAGCTGTGACCAGTCATGGAGAAGAACATTCCTAGTATCGATAGAATCATGGAGTTGTTTCAGTTAGAGAAGAGCTTTAAGCTCACTGAGTCCAATCATCAACTCTACACTACCATGGCCATCAAACCGTGTTCCCAAAGTGCCATGTCCACTCACTTCTTGAACACCCCTAGGGATGGTGACTCCACTGCTTTCCTGGGCAGCCTGTTCCAATGCCTGACCACTCTTGCAGGAAAGAAATTCTTCCTAATCTCCAACCTAAACCTCTACTTGGGCAATTTCAGGCCATTTCCTCTCACTCTATCACTGATAGAACCCACAGCCCACTAAGGATCCTCTCCAAACTACTGACATTGGTTTTGAAAGCCTGCCTGGCTCTGAAGCATGAGCACATGGACTTGGGTTAGGTGGATCAAGGTCAGTATGAGCTCAGTCCAGTCCATCCTTCCCCTTCAGCTTTTGGGAGGTTTCCTGTACTGTGAATCCTTTCATCAATCTTTCTCCCAGCACATCCCCACTCTATCCTTCTCTGTGGTATTTCCCTCACCCTGAGCAGAGCACATTGAGATTGTTTAGCCTGGAGAAGAGGAGGCTCAGGGGAGACCTTATTGCTGTCTACAACTACCTGAAGGAGGTTGTAGCCAGGTGGGGGTTGGTCTCTTCTCCCAGGCAACCAGCACCAGAACAAGAGGACACAGTCTCAAGCTGCACCAGGGGAAGTTTAGGCTGGATGTTAAGAAGAAGTTATTCACACAGAGAGTGATTTGCCATTGGAATGTGCTGCCCAGGGAGGTGGTGGAGTCACCATCACTGGAAGTGTTTAAGAAGAGACTGGATGAGGCACTTAGTGCCATGGTTTAGTTGACTAGATGGTGTAGGGTGATAGGTTGGACTTGATGATCTCGAAGGTCTTTTCCAACCTGGTTAATTCTGTATTCTGTATCCTGTGATGGGAGCTGATGAACATTCCTCCCTTTGCACAAGAGTTCTGCAATGCAAATGGACCCTGAGGTGGTGCTGGCTCCAGGAGGTATCCACACTTTTAACAATATCCGTTCTTCAGATGTTCCCTGTGGTAGTAGGACCCATGATGTTCAGTATTTGTGACTCAAGTAGGACAATGCTATGTCTTGTAGCACAGCACTTCAGTCACAAAGGGGGTTTTTGCTGCTTCTACATCTGTTTTAGACTTAATAAGCTGCTACCCTAACTGGGCTTCCATCAGAAGCAAGCAGGTTTTAAATGGGCTTTTGTGGGAGAATCAGTCCAGTTCTGGGTACAAATGCAGATCCTCCCTCCTCTGTCATTCCTCCATGACAGGCTCTGCATGATTCCAACCTTAATGATTCTGTGGTTTAGTGCTGACCTGGCAGTGCTGGGTTAATGGTCGGACTCAATGACCTTGAAGATCTTTTTCAACCTGAGTCACAAAATCAAAGGATCATAGAATGGCTTGGATTGGAAGGGACCTTTCAAGGTCATACAGTCCACCCCCCTCCTCCCCACCCCCTCTCCCACCCCACAGTAATGTCTTTAAATAGAGCAGTGTGCACAGAGCCTGACCTTTGATATTTCCAGGGATGAAACCTCCACCACCTCCCTGGGTAACCTAACCTCCTTCAGTGTAAAGAACTGGTCTCACCACCACCCTCAGTGTAAAGAACTTGTTCCTAATGTCCAGCCTAAATCTACTCTTTGATCAATCAGTCATTCAATCCATCCACCAATCTGGTTCAATCTACCCTAATGATTCTATCACACTCGGAGGTAACCAAGGCATCTGTTTGGAGAAGTCTGACTTCATCCTGGCCTTTTGTGCCTGAGAGAAGTGTCAACTCAGGGGAAATGCTGGACACAGCCCACTGTGATCCAGAAGAGCTCCAAGCGCCTTGCTTTAGTCACTGTTTATAGGGTCTGAGGTGATTGGCTTTGGTCAAGGTGATTTCCAGTCCAGGCCATCCTGGATGTCAAAACATCCTGATAGTTTCTGCCAGTTGGGCAGACTTAACTTGCTGACTGCCAAAGCCTGATATCACCCTGCTGCTGGCCACCCTTTTCCCTAAGGCCATAAGAAATCAACAAAAAGCTATCACAAAGTGCCTGAGTGAGAAATGAGCCAAGTCTGGAGTGACACAAGTAAGAAACCTTGCCTTAAGATCCAACTATAGCACTCAGGTGAGACATCATATAAAAGCTGTCTGAAACTCAAGTACTTCATGAGAACATCAGTGGAGTAGCATCTGATGGTCTAAGTGTGCAGAGGACATACTTCAGGGAATGTGGCTCAATTGAAGAGGTATTTTTAGTGCCCGGATGACCCAGAGCAAAGCATGCCAAGACAAACAGCGCTATTGAGAGAGAGCAGCTGAGTCAGGACGCTGTGGAACCTCTTCATCACATCCCCGAGGACAAGGACGGCGGCAGGGGCCAGCCACATCAAACACTTCATTAAGTCTGAGACAGGAAAAGGAAAATGAAAAATGCTTCACCCAGAGCAGCTAAATCAGATTCTGCTTTTCACAGGGCACGCAGCACCTCCTCCTTTAGCTCTTCACGTTGATAGATGCTGGCGAAGGAAGAGGCCTGACGGGATCCTGTGGTGCTTTGCCTCCCATGCTTCTCACGGGGTGTGCTGCAGGCAGATGGCTCAGGGAGCGCTGAACGCGGTGCTGCCACTCGGTGCCTTCAAACAGCGGAATTCTGCGGCTCCTTGTGCCCAACGTGCCAAATACTGCTGCAGCAGGAGAGCTCCTGCTGGGGCTGTCTTGAGCAGCCAGCATGCAGGAGAAGGTTTGCACCGGGAGGGTTGTACAGTCATAGAATGGCTTGAGGCGGAAGGGACTTTAACAATCATCCAGGTCCAGCCACCATGCCGTGGGCAAGGACATCTCCCACTAAACCAGGTGGGAGGTGTCCCTGGACCAAATGTCCAACCTAAACCTCCACTGATGCAGCTTGAGGCCGTTTCCCCTTGTCCTGCCACATGTTCCTTCAGAGAACAGACCAACCCCCACCTGGCTCTAACCTCCTTTCAGAGAGTTGTAGAGAGCCAGAAGGTCTGCCCTCAGCCTCCTTTTCTCCAGACTAAACACCCAAGGTTCCCACAGCTGCTCCTCACCAGACCTGTTCTTCAGACCCTTCACCAGCTTTGTTGCTTCCAGCCCCTCAATGCCTTTTCTAATACAATAGAATAAACCAGGTTGGAAGAGACCTTCAAGATCACCACGTCCAACCCATCAACCAATCCAACCCACCTAATCAACTAAACCATGGCACCAAGCACCCCATCAAGTCTCCTCCTGAACACCTCCAATGATGGTGACTCCGATGTGAGGAACCCAGGACTCAAAGTGTGGCCTCACCAGTGCTTAGCCCAATTGAGCAATCACTTTCCTGGTCCTGATGGACGTAGGATGAAACACAGCACTCACGTCTCCTTGGTAATAGCTTCTGAGATGAGCGTTCCTGGACACCCTCATTAATGCACCCAGCATAGTCAGCCCATGGAGCATGCTATCATGAACCAAGATGTTGTGGTGGTTTGAGCCTTAACTGGGGCTTAAAAGCTCATATGGGGGCAAGGCTGAGAATCCCTCCCCCATTCCCCTCCCCTCCTCTTCCCCAGTGGGAAGCTGGCTAAGCTGTCAGCTCATGGCTTGGACAGCAACACTCTGTGCTGGGTGAGGAACTGGCTGGAGGGCTGAGCCCAGAGAGTGGTGGTGAATGGTGCCACATCCAGCTGGAGGCCAGTCACCAGTGGCATCCCACAGGGATCAGTGCTGGGCCCCATCCTCTTTAATATCTTCATTGATGATCTGGATGAGGGGATTGAGGCAGTCATCAGCAAATTTGCAGATGACAACAAGTTGGGAGCAGATGTCAGCCAGTCAGAGGGCAGAAGGGCTCTGCAAGGGACCTCGACCGACTGGACAGATGGGCAGAGTCCAACAGGATGGCATTCAACAAGTCCAAGTGCCGGGTGCTGCACTTTGGCCACAGCAACCCCATGCAGAGCTACAGGCTGGGGTCAGAGTGGCTGGAGAGCTGCCAAACAGAGAGGAACCTGGGGTGCTGGTTGACAGCCACCTAAACATGAGCCAGCAGTGTGCCCAGGTGGCCAAGAAGGCCAATGGCATCCTGGCCTGCATTAGGAATGGTGTGGCCAGCAGGAGCAAGGAAGTCATTGTGCCCCTGGACTCTGCACTGGTTAGGCCACACCTTGAGTCCTGTGTCCAGTTCTGGGCCCCTCAATTTAAGAAGGACATTGAGACACTTGAATGTGTCCAGAGAAGGGCAACAAGGGTGGGGAGAGGCCTTGAGCACAAGCCCTATGAGGAGAGGCTGAGGGAGCTGGGGTTGTTTAGTCTGGAGAAGAGGAGGCTCAGGGGAGACCTCATTGCTCTCTACAACTACCTGAAAGATGGTTGTAGCCAGGAGGGTGTTGGTCTCTTCTCTCTAGCAACCAGCAGCAGAACAAGAGGACACAGTCTCAAGCTGCACCAGGGGAAGTTTAGGCTGGAGGTAAGGAGAAAGTTCTTCACCGAGAGAGCCGTTCGCCATTGGAATGTGCTGCCCAGGGAGGTGGTGGAGTCACCATCCCTGGTGGTGTTCAAGAAGGGATTGGATGTGGCACTTGGTGCCATGGTCTAGTCATGAGGTCTGTGGTGACAGGTTGGACTTGATGATCTTTGAGGTCTCTTCCAACCTCAGTGATACTGTGATACTGTGATAGGGAGAGGAAAAATAGGGGGGAGCAAATCCACCAAGAAATAATTTGGGTTTGGCTTGGAAGTAGAGAGGCAAAGAATTTTTCTTTAAACAGTGTGTGTATATATATATTTATGTAACAATGACAGGCAGGGTTCACAAGGGTAAGGAACAAGGGAGAAGGAAAAGAAAAAAATATGAGATACAGAACCAGTCCTTTGCAAAGTGTGGAAGCAGCAGGGAGGACCACGTGGCAGGGGAGCAGCAGCAACTCTCTTTCGTCCCCATGAAGCAGAAGGAAGAGAGAGCAATGGCTGCAATGTCCTCCCTTTTATACCCCTGCTGGACAAGGCGGGGGGATAGGGGGGTGGAACAGACCAAGTCAGTTTCCCAGGGGGAAAACACCCTCCAGGGAGGGCAAAAAACTCTCACTGGCCCTCCCCCCTGTTTTCAGGATGGGTGTAGCCCACCACAGATGTCAGGAAGAGCTCCAAATCTCATACCTACAAATGTCATCCTGCTTCAGCTGAACAAACCCCTGGTTTTCCTTTTAAACTAAATAAGAGCAAATTCGGGGGGGGGGGGATGGGAACAAAACACAAAACAAAACCAAACAAAAACCCCAACCAACCAACCAAACCCCAAAACCAAACAAAGCAAAGCAAAACAACCCCCAAACCCCCAATGTATTTAATTCCTTCATTCCTTTAGAAAGGGAAAAGCTTCAGCCAAGCAGCAGCCAGGGAAAGTAGTAATTCAATGCAGGGAAAAAAAATGACCTCCTGAGGGACTCCTGAGAGAGTGGAAACAACTCCTGCTCTGCTCGGGAGATGCTGCTTTTATTCAGCCACTGCAATCAGGCCTTGATGGGGAAGATATTTGGTGTGGCAGAGCCTTCACTCCTTTGCCCATGAGGGATCTTTTTCACTCCTCTAAAAAGCTGTCTCTAAAAGAAAACTCTTCTGTGCTTTTCACAGAGGCCCAGCATAGTGAGGGTTGGAAGGGACCTGCAGAGATCATCCAGTCCCACCCCCCTGCTCAGGCTCAGCCTGGGCTTGCTCTGCTCCCTGGAGAAACAGGACCGTCAGCTGGGGCTGCCAAAGAAAAGGTGGGAGTGAGTCTCCTGCTCCCTTTTTGCAGGTGATTCCAGACTCCCAGCATGGTGAGGTTGGAAGGGACCTCTGGAGATCATCCAGTCCACCACCCCTGCTAAAGCAGAGGCACCCACAGCAGCCTGCCCAGGATCACAATGGCCAGGTGGCTTTGGAGTCTCTCCAGAGAAGGAGACTCCACAACCTCTCTGGGTAGCCTGCTCCAGGGCTCCTGCACCCTGACACCAAACAAGTTTCTCCTCCTGTTCAGATGGAATCTCCTGGTTTCCAGTTTGTGCCAGTTGCTCCTTGACCTATTGCTGGGCACTACTGACAAGAGTCTGGCCTCATCCTCTTGCCCCCCACAAGTCCTTTAGCTGTTGCTGAGCATTGAGAAGTTCCTCTCTTGGGCTCAAGGCTCTACAGCCCCAGGTCTCTCAGCTCTTCCTCCTCACAGAGATGCTCCAGGCCTCTCAGCATCTTTGGAGCCTCCCCTGGACTTCCTTCAGTATTTCCCTCTCTCTTGAACTGAGCAACCCAGCACATGACCCAGGACTTCGGAGGTGGCCTCCCTAGGGCAGAGTAGAGGGACAGGAGAACCTCCTTTGACCCTCTGGTCACACTCTTCTTTATGCATCCCAGGAGACCAGTGGCCTTCATGGCCGCAATGGTGCATTGCTGGCTCAAGGGGAACTTCTTGTCCACCAACACTCCCAGGTCCTTCTCCTGAGAGCTGCTTCCCAGCAGGTCACCCCTCACCTCTACTGGTGCAAGGGGTTATTTCTACCCAGGTGCAGGGCCCTACCCTTGCTCGTGGGGAGCTTCAGGACGTACCTCTCCACCAAACTCTCCTGCCTGGCCGGGTTTTGGAGCCAGTCTCAAGGGGCTGGGATTGCTGCAAGAAAGCTATGGTCGTGTACTCCAAAATCCACAACATGGTGCTTAGTCCTACCTGATTTGCATGTTCTGGAGATGCTGTGGAGTGGGAAATTCAGCGCTTCAACTCCATCCTTCAAGCTTTTCCATCTTCCGTGCGCATAGAGAATTTGTTCTCTCAGAGATGTGCAGTGACCTCCTTTCTTCCTCTCTTTCTTATTTTCAGTGCAAGGAATGTTTTCATTAAAAATAAAATAGCAGATACATCAAGACATTTCCTCTTGTAAAGCCTCATGTTCTGAATATAAAGCAGTGGTGGCCAGTCTCTACAGCACTCTCTTATCCTTGCTCTGCAGCTGAAAGGGAGGGAGAGGCTGTTGCATAACAAGAGGAAAACAAACTTTATGGGCAGCTCCTCAACTTCCACAAAGGGATCATTAATAGGAGTATTAGGACAACAATAATAAACCCTTTGAGTCATGTTCTTTGTTCCAACATGGTGCTGAAACTATCAAGGGCCTCGTCTCTTTGGCCCAAGAGCAACCCATGTATGATTCAAGTGGAATAGTTTTTATAATAGCTGCTAAATCAGGAGCTGTATAGAATACTGGAGGAAAAAGCTCCATATTTTAGCTGTTCACAGCAGGCTTGTCCTGCTGTGAGCTCAAGCAGAGCTGGTTCTGGCCAGTGCTGTGAGTTCCCATCTCAGGAAGGCACTTCTGAAGTTCAGGGCAGGTTTGCACAGCCAGGGGCTGCTTCTAGCAGGGGGAAGCTGATGGGGAGAGGTCCTGACAAGGGCTGAGCTGCAGAAAGGCTCTGCCTGAGACTACTTCCTCTGCAAACCAAGGGCACTGCCACAGCTTGTGCCCCATCTTGGAGGGTAGGAAGGCAGAGGTGGCACCTGTGTGGAAGAGCAGCCAGGACAGATAACCCTCAACTGCCTAACAAGGGATGCAGCCCACAGAGGATATCTTCAGGAGCAAGCAGGGGGTCAGCAGGGCCAAGCCTCTCCTTTCCTGTCTGGTGTCCCAGGAGGACTCAGTCCCTTCTGACTTCCATCCTGATCCTTGTGTTCCTGAATCTAGTACCCAAATTCATCTCCTGAATCTGGTTCCCAAATGCTGCTGAGTCCAGTCTGGGACCTGCCCAGTGCCTTTCTCCAGTATCAGTGAGTGGTGCCAATGGTGCTGTGATTGTCATCAGGGCTTGGTTTGGCTCATAGTTTGGTTCTCTGTGTCTCTTTTCCATGAGAATGTTCTTCTTTCCATCCCAGCTGGCTGATGGCTTTCAACTAAGGAAGTGTCGATTTTGATTAGCTATTAGGAACAAATTCTTCACCATGAGGGATGCCCAGAAAAGTTGTGTGTGTCTCACACCTGGAAGTGTTCAAGACCATGTTTAACAGACCTTTGAGCAACTTGATCTGGTTGTAGATGTCCCTGCTCACTGCAGAGGCATTGAACTGGATCATAAAATTGCTTGGGTTGGAAAAGCCTTCTAAAATCAAGTCCTGTTTTCAGCCCACCACCACCATTAAACCCTGCCCTGAAATGCCATGACCTTTAACCATAGAATCACAGAATTGCTAGGGTTGGAAGGGACCTCAAGGATCATCTAGTTCCAACCCCCTGCCATGGGCAGGGACACCTCAGGTTGCTCAGAGCCACATCCAACCTGGCTTAAAAAACCTCCAGGCATGGGGGACCTTTGAGGTCCCTTCCAACCCAAAGCATCCTGTGATTCTGTGACTCTGATTGTGTCCTGCTTGCTTCAGGTCACCAGGAATGGGAGAAGCTTCCATGTGACAAACGGATCTGTCAGCACTCCTGGTGGAAACGTGGCACTGGCAAAGCTCCTTCATTAGGAACCTGTGGGAGGGGAGCAATGTGGTGCTGGCACACAGGGCCCTGCTCTTCAGCCATCCTCCCCCTCCTCCTCCTCTCTCCATTGGTTTGGGGTTTCCCAGTTCAAAGGGAAGCTGCTGGAAGAACCATCCCACTCCTTTCTGAAGCCACCGCAGCACGCTAGGAATTTTTAAGCCGTGCAGCTCTCCTCCTGCTTCCTATCTGCTCAGCAGCAAAAGGAGGAATTTGTTCTGAAGACCGAATTCTTCCAGCAGAAGCACTTCAAAGCTGCCCTGCAGACAAACAGGGATGCATAATTTAGGCAATAAGTGGGTTTTTCTGCAGGATGCTGCGCGCAGCCTGCCCAGGGCACCCAAGGAGGCTCTCCCACTCAAGCTGCTGTTGGCAGTTCTGCCTTGCTTCCCCAGAACTTTCTATAAATTAACAAAGGGATGTCAGTGATAAGAAGATAAGGGACTTCCCACAGCCTTAGAAGTGACCCAGGAGCTCAGGTCTTCAGTCTACACCCTGCTGTCTCATCTGAGGCTGTCCTCATTACCAGCATTTTATTTCCATAGCAAACCTGAGGGAGCTTGCAAAGAGTCTTCGAGTTTTCCTGAGTTTCCCACTGCTGTGCGGCTTTTTCTCCTTTCCCCATCACACATTCCATCCAGCAATCCCTCCTTTGCAGCAGAACTGGTCAAAATTGTTCATAGAATCAATCTTCATAGAATCACAGAACTCTTTCAGTTGGAGAAGACTTCTAACACCACCAAGTCTAACCACCGACCCAACACTGCCGTGGCCACTAAACCACTGCAGATTCAGCGGTTGCTTCTGGGTCCTTCCTGATCTATTCTTGGTATCTTCAAAAGCATTTTGCTGTCTCCAGAGAGAAAAGGCAGACAAGAGCATGGGAGCATCCAGAGAAGAACAGCTTGCCCAAGGAGGTTGTGGATGTCCCCTCCCAGGAGGTGTTCAAAGCCAGGCTGGATGAGGCCTTCAGCAATATGGTCTAGCAGGAGGCGTTCTGCCTGTGGCAGGGTGGTTATGGCCAGATGATCTTTAAGGTCCCTTCCAACCCAAACCATTCTGTGAATCTATGAATGAGCCAGTGTCTAAAAGACTCATTTTAAATCCCTTGTATTCACTTTTGGGGTTTTTGTCCTCTCAGTTTTAATACCAGGGGTTTATTTTAAATTTTGAAGGATTTGTGGCTAAAATTCACCTTCAGTCTCCCTCAGGGAGGAGTAGCTGGCACCCCAGCAGGCTGTGCTGCCATTCAGTGAGACCTGGCCAGGCTGGCAGCATGGGTGAGAGGAACTTCATGGAGTTCAGCAAAGGCAAGGGTGGGGTCCCCGCCCTGGGGAGGAACAACCCCTGCATCTGGATAGGTGAGGGATGACCTGCTGGGAAGCAGCTCTACAAAGGACCTGGGAAGTGCTGGGGGACAACAAGTACCTTATGAGCCAGCAGTGCCCCATTGTGGTAAAGAAGGCCAATGTCCTCCTGGGGTACATAAAGAAGTGTGGCCAGGTGGTCAAGGAAGGTTCTTCTTTCCCCCTACTCTGCCCTAGAGAGTCCACATCTGGAATCCTGGGTCCAGTTCTGGGCTCCCCAGTTCAAGAGAGACAGGAAAGTACTGGAGAGAGTCCAGCAGAGGCTCTGAAGGTGCTGAGGGACCTGAAGCATCTTTCTGAGGGGGAAAGGCTGAGAGCCCTGGGGCTATTGAGCCTGGAGAAGAGCAGCCCCAGAGAGGATCTTCTCAATTCTCACTGGGGAGTGGGAGAGCAAGGAGAAACATGGTCTTTAGCCATTGGAATGGGCTGCCCAGGGAGGTGGTGGAGTCACTGTCCCTGGAAGTGTTCAAGAGGGGATTGGACGTGGCACTTGGTGCCATGGTTTAGTCATGAGGTCTGTGGTGACAGGTTGGACTTGATGATCTTTGAGGTCTTTTCCAAACTTATTGATTCTATGATTCTACGATTCTGAGAGGCCTGGGAGAATTTTGGGGACCCAAAGCATTGAATCTATGAATCTCCAGAGGTCCCCTTCCAAACCCCACCATTCTATGATTCTACTGTGGGTGGGAGCCGTGCCTTTCTCCTGATGTCAAGAGCCTGAGAAGCTTCCCAGCTTGACTCTGGAGGAGAGCCAAGCAGCAGAAGAGCTATTTTTGTTTGGCTGTTTTCCTGAACAGCTGCCTCCTCCGGAGTATCCCTCAGCACTCATTGCTGTCTCAATATCCCTGTTGAAATGGAACACAGCCATTGAGTCTCAGGTGAAAAAAGGGGACTGAAGAACCCAGCAGATCCACAGGTCTGGGTTTCCTCAGCGCTGCTCTGCTGTGGGGAGTTGAATGTAACACCAAATTATGTGGTACACTTCTGCAGACAAGGCAAGCTCGCTGCTTTCAAGTGAATTCTGAAAGTCAGTTCTGAAACAAGGCTGTGGAGCTGCTTTGGAGAGGGAAAATATTTGGTGTCTGTGCTACCAGACTGATTGCACTTGACTTTCAGAACACTCTGCTGTGCCCACCAGCTCAGCATCTTCACATCCTTGATTATCCCAGAGATTTGTACTCACACACAGGTGTCGGTGCATAAAATGCCTTTATATAGTACCTGAGGTTCATTATGGTGAGTTTAAGCCATGATAAAGTTAAAAACTTCAGAACCTACCCAGACTAATTCTCCTCAGCCCATGGGTGCAGGCATTCTCACTTTTCCAGTTTAAACTTTGCTGCTTCCAAAGAACAGGTGGTTCAAGATACACTTAGAGTAGCGTCTCCTTTTGTTGAAGTTCAGATGGGAAATGGCAGCTCCACTCCATAATGTCAGTGGTCAGGGCTGGGCCAGCCACCAGATGCTCTCCATGAAGCCCTTAGCCTTCCCAAAGGGAAAAGGAAGAAGGGAGAGAGACTGATGGGGTGGAAAAGGCACTAGATGGATGAAGATGCTGAGGGGCTCAGGGCTGTTGAGCATGGAGAAGAGCAGACTGAAAAGGCATCTTCTCAATGCTCAGAAAGAGCTAAAGGACCTGTGAGAGGAAAGAGGATGGGGCCAGACTCTTGCCAGTGGTGCCCAGCAACGGGACAAGGGGTAACGGGCACAAACTGGAACCCAGGAGATTCCACCTGAAGATGAGGAAAAACTTGTTTGGTGTGAAGGTGCTAGAACCCTGGAGCAGGCTGCCCAGAGAGGCTGTGGAGTCTCCTTCTCTGGAGAGATTCCAAACCCACCTGGACAATGTGATCCTGGGCAAGCTGCTGTGGGTGCCCCTGCTTGAGCAGGGGGATTGGAATGGATGATCTGCAGAGGTCTCTTCCAAGCCCCACCATGCTGGGACTTGGAGACTGTAGCTGAGGGCAGTTCAGAGCTCCCACTATGTGATGACAGGACCTCAACTCTTCATATAAATGACCCATCAGGGCACTCAGATGATCAGTTACTCAAATATGGGTGAGATGTTTCCTCACTCCTTTTCTCAGCTAGGGATGTGCTGAGCGCCAGCAGATGACTTTATCATGCCCCAGGGAGCTGCATGTTATTTTCCTGCTTTCTCTTCAGTAATTTTTGATTAGTTTGCTGGTTACCTGTGACTAGAAGAGCAGCTCCTTTGGTCATCCATCACAGCAGGGCTTGATGACAGGGAGTTTTGCAGCACCGCTGATCCCTGGGCAGGGCAGAGCACAGCACTCCACACAGATAGAGTTGTCATCACGGAACAAAAACCTGGGGAAAACCTTAAGTGATCCTTTCTCCTGCTGTCAGAGCCAGAATGAAGAAGGCAGGATGAGAGGTGCAGCAGAATAAATAGCTTAGAAACACCAAGGCTTCATCTTTGAGGTGAAAAGCCTTAAAATGCAGCATGTTGCTCCTCAAACTCTCTGCAGAACCAGAGATTTCTCTCTGTGACTTGCAAAGAGAGGAACAATTCTTGTTAGGAACTGGTGATTTCATCGACTCTGCCAGACTAATGTGTGGAAGAAAATATTTTCAGACTACAGACAGAAATATTTCATTGGTGTTCAGAAAACAAACAAATACATAAAATCAAAAAGCTAGGAGATGGTTGTCCTTCAAAGGTCTGCCTTTCGTGCAGCCACAAGATAGTGTGGGCTGGTTGGAAGAGACCTTTCAAGGTCATCCAGCCCAACCCCCTGCAGTCAGCAGGGACATCTGCAACTGGAACAAGTTACTTGGAGCCCCAGACAACCTGACCTGCAATGGCCTCAGAGATGGAACGCCTCTGGGTGACCTGGGCCAGGTTCTCACCAGCCTCAGGGTCAAACATTTCTCCCTTCTCTCCAGGTTGAATCTCCTCTTTTAGTTCAAACCATCATCCAGTGTGGCCAGCAGGAGCAGGGAGGTCATTCTGTCCCTGGACTCACCACTGGTTAGGCCACACCTTGAGTCCTGTGTCCAGTTCTGGGCTCCTTAGATTAGGAAAGATGTTGAGTTGCTGGAACGTGTCCAGAGAAGGGCAACAAAGCTGGGGAGGGGTTTGGAGCACAAGCCCTATGAGGAGAGGCTGAGGGAGCTGGGGTTGCTTAGCCTGGAGAAGAGGAGACTCAGGGAGACCTTATTGCTCTCTACAACTACCTGAAGGGAGGTTGTAGCCAGGAGGGGGTATACCCTCATGTAGGGAGAAGGGCAGTGCTGGGAGGTTTCTGGGTATGCTATAAGGGACTCTATATGTTCTGGGATTCTTTTGCCACTGTGCTTGTAGTTTCTGTAAAACACTCACTGCTTTGCCATTTAAACTTTCCATCACTTCTGCAATCTGTTTGTGTGAGTCTCATTCTTTTTGTGCCCCAGTGGGAGGCAAGGGAGGATCTGCCTTCAAACTGGGACAGGTTCCCTTGTGCTGGATGACAAACTCAGTGACAAGACAGCTTTGACAGTTGTAAAATCATAAAATCATGGAATGGTTTGGGTTGTAAAGGACCTTAAAAATCAACTAGTTCCAACCCCACCACCATGCCCATGGCCAACTTCCACTAGACCATGTTGCTCAAGGCTCAGTCCCAACCTGGCCTTAAACACCTTCAGGGAGGGAGCATCCACAGTCTCCTTGGGCAACCTGTTCCAGTGTCTCACCACCCTCACTTGAAAGAATTCCTTCCTAATCTCCAGTTTAAATCTCCCCTCTTCCAATTCAAATCCATTGGCTTTTATCCTATCACTGCAGGCCCTTGAGAAAAGTCCAACCCTAGCTCTCCTGTCACCCCCTTCAGGAAGACCCCGAGAAGGTCTCCCCAGAGCTTTCTCTTCTCCAGGCTCAACACCCCAACTCCTGCAGCCTGTCCCCACAGGGGATGTGTTCCAGCCCTCTGATCACCTGCATGACCTTTCATTGCAGAGCAAGAACATCAGCAGAGCTATTAAGCTGCTGGTGCTGAAGCAGTCAAAAGACCCAAACAGATATCCTCTGCTTGACTTTCCCCCACTCTTCCAAGCTTTTCTGTGGTTCACAGGCAGCTTTCCAAGTTCATTCCAGAGAGGCTGTGTTGAAGTGGATGTTTTTTTGGCCTAAACATCCATTTTCTAGCACAACTTGGCCAAGAGCTCCACTTGTCTGCTTCCCATTGGCATCTGCAGCAGGTCACCATGCACTGGACAGCTCTGGATAAGCTTCCTCGGATGTTTCTGTTGGGAGATTTAAATGGGTTTGAGCAGCAATTTTCCCAAGCAACACATCTCTGAATATTTTTAGCCCTCTAATAAATAGAGCATCCCAAATTCTGGATGTTACTCAAAATTTACTTGCAGTGTGTGTTTAGAGCAGAACTCTCCCTATCGTCCCCAAAGTGTCTGCCAAGGACCTCCATGGTGTGTAACACTGTGGGGTTTTCTTCTTTCCCTCCCAGTGAATGAATTTCACAAGCTTTAGGCAGCATAATATACTTTTACTTAAAGAAATTGAATAATAGAAGCTGGGTTGTTTGGGCTTTTTTTCAGGTCTCTGCATCTTCTCTTATAACTCCCATGAAAAATAGAGCAGAGGAGGGAAATCCCAAGGAAGAGAAAACACTCAGAGCTTTCTCTTAGAAGAATCTCTTTGCAGATACAGTTAAAATGGCAAAATTTAGCTTTTCTAGAGGCCAATCTTACATGAAGCTAAACTTGGGTTGATGATTTTCACTATCTGCTCATGAGGGAGGGAAGGGAAAAAGGGAATTTTATACAGGAGGTGCAGAGAATAAAGAGGGGAAAAAATCAATACCAATAGCATCAAGCAGAGCTGTAGGTAAGAGAGATCCCAGCACACTCTCACCATTCTTAGTTTTAAATTAAAGTGTGCAAATAGCACCTTCCTGAATGCAAAGAGGGGCTGAGAGGGAAACAGTGATAAGTGATAATCTGTTTCAGATGCTGCTAATCCAGAAATCATCCTTCTATGTTAACCAGAACTCAGCACCATAAGATCCAGTGAAAGGGCTAACTTTTAGAATGGGAAGATGAAAACTCTCATGGGAAAAGGAACAACAAAACCCCCACAAAACCAAAACCACACACACCCCAAAAATGTACCAACCCCAGAAAAACAAATGAACAAATCCAACCAAACCAAACCAACCAACCAACCAAACCAACCCCAGTGAAAGAGAAGCCCCAGCATCAGCAACTGTGTGGCCAGCAGGACCAGGGCAGTGATTGTTCCCCTGTACTCAGCACTGGTGAGGCCACACCTTGAGTAGTGGGTTCAGTTTTGGACTCCTCATTCCAAGAACATTGAGGGTCTGGAGAGTGTCTAGAGATTAGTAATGAAGCTGGTGAAGGGTCTAGAGGACAGGAGGAGCTGTGGGAACTGGGGGTGTTGAGCCTGGAGAAGAAGAGACTGAGGGGAGACCTTCTGGCTATTTACTGCTCCCTGAAAGGAGCTTGGAGACAGGTGGGGTTGGTCTCTTAGAATCATTGAATTATAGAATCAATAAGGTTGGAAAAGACCTCAAAGATCATGGAGTCCAACCTGTCACCACAGACCTCATACTACTAGACCATGGCACCACGTGCCACGTGCAATACCCTCTTGAACACATCCTGGGACGGTGACTCCACCACCTCCCTGGGCAGCACTTTCCAATGGCTAACAACTCCCTCTGTGAAGAACTTCCTCCTCACCTCCAGCCTAAACTTCCCCTGGCACAGCTTCAGACTGTGTCCTCTTGTTCTGGTGCTAGTTGCCTGGGAGAAGAGACCAACCCCCTCCTGACTACAACCTCCCTTTAGGTAGTTGTAGAGAGCAATAAGGTCTCCCCTGAGCCTCCTCTTCTCCAGGCTAAACAACCTCAGCTCCCTCAGCCTCTCCTCATAGGGCTTGTGCTCAAGGCCTCTCCCCAGCCTTGTTGCCCTTCTCTGGACACGTTCAAGAGTCTCAATGTCCTTCTTAAATTGAGGGGCCCAGAACTTCTCCCAAGGAAGAAGTGACAGGACAAGAGGAAATGGCCTCAAGCTGCCCTAGGGGAGGTTTAGGTTGGACATAAGGAACAATTTCTGTTCCTTGAGGGTTATCAAGCCCAGGCTGTCCAGAACAGTGGTGAGGGACCTCGACTGACTGGACAGATGGGCAGAGTCCAACAGGATGGCATTCAACAAGTCCAAGTGCCGGGTGCTGCACTTTGGCCACAACAACCCCATGCAGAGCTACAGGCTGGGGTCAGAGTGGCTGGAGAGCTGCCAGAGAGGGACCTGGGGGTGCTGGTTGACAGCCACCTAAACATGAGCCAGCAGTGTGCCCAGGTGGCCAAGGAGGCCAATGGCATCCTGGCCTGCATTAGGAATAGTGTGGCCAGCAGGAGCACGGAAGTCATTGTGCCCCTGTGCTCTGCATTGGTTAGGCCACACCTTGAGTCCTGTGTCCAGTTCTGGGCCCCTCAGTTTAAGAAGGACGTTGAGACACTTGAACGTGTCCAGAGAAGGGCAACGAGGCTGGGGAGAGGCCTTGAGCACAAGCCCTATGAGGAGAGGCTGAGGGAGCTGGGGTTGTTTAGCCTGGAGAAGAGGAGGCTCAGGGGAGACCTCATTGCTCTCTACAACTACCTGAAGGGTGGTTGTAGCCAGGAGGGTGTTGGTCTCTTCTCTCTAGCAACCAGCACCAGAACAAGAGGACACAGTCTCAGGCTGTGCCAAGGGAAGTTTAGGCTGGAGGTGAGGAGAAAGTTCTTCACTGAGAGAGTTGTTCACCATTGGAATGGGCTGCCCAGGGAGGTGGTGGAGTCACTGTCCCTGGAGGTGTTCAAGAGGGTATTGGACATGGCACTTGGTGCCATGGTCTAGTCATGAGGTCTGTGGTGACAGGTTGGACTTGATGATCTTTGAGGGCTCTTCCAACCTTGGTGATACCGTGATACTGTGAAATCCCCCTCCCTGAACAAGTTTCAAAGGCATGGAGATGTGGTGGTGAGGGACATGGTTTAGTGGTGACTTGGCAGTGCTGGGTTGATGGTTGGACACTGATCTTAAAGGTCTCTTTCAACCTTAACGATTTTATGACTGGCAGTGTCGCAGTGGGTGTTGTTCCTGTTTATATATTAAAAGTAATAATTTATTTAGGACCTGGATTATTGCTGTGCTACCCTTATGGTATCTGTGGGAGCTGAAAGACACTCAATCAGTTGGATGGAAGAGCATTTGCAACCTCAAATCCTGGGCTCCCCAAAGAGATGTTTTACAGCTTTACTGAAAAATAATAACAATGAAAAAGGCAAAAAAGCCACAGACTTTATTTAGGCTCCTGATGAGCTGAAGGAAATGCATCTTCCAGTGGAGATAAAATGTTCCACTCCCAAATGAGTTTACAGCAGTAATTGCACATTGTTGATGATGCTCACACCCCCACATCAGCATGGCAGTGGCCAGCTTGGCACGCGGATGGCTGGCGTGGCAGGGGAAGCAAATGAACAACCACAAAAAAAGCCTTAATAGAAAGCCTGGAAACCCCACCACTGAAAAGCCACTGAGCTGTTACGAGTCCTTCTGATCGCCATCAGTGACAATCCCCTTCCAGCAATGTCCTTACAACCTCTGTGCAAGGAAAGCCCTGGCAGCTGGTGCCCCTCACCTGCCTTGGCTGGTTTGTAAAATCACAGAATGGGTTGGGCAGGGACCGAGGGCTTGTTGTGCTAGGAAGAGGGGCAAAGGTTTTGAGCTGGAACAGGGGAGAAGTAGACTGGAGATTAGGATGAGACTCTTTACAGGGAGGGTGGTGAGACACTGGAACAAGTTGCCCAGGTAGGTTTTAGATGCCCTCTACCTGGAGGTGTTCAAGGCCAGGTTGGATTGAGCTGCCTGTTTTGTTGGAAGGTATCACAGTATCACCAAGGTTGGAAGAGACCTCAAAGATCATCAAGTCCAACCTGTCACCACAGAACTCCTGACTAGACCATGGCACCAAGTGCCATGTCCAATCCCCTCTAGAATAGAATAGAATAGGAGTAGAGTAGAGTAGAGTAGAGTAGAGTAGAGTAGAGTAGAGTAGAGTAGAGTAGAGTAGAGTAGAGTAGAGTGGAGTAGAGTGGAGTGGAGTGGAGTGGAATGGAATGGAATGGAATGGAATGGAATGGAATAGAATAGAATAGAATAGAATAGAATAGAATAGAATAGAATAGAATAGAATAGAATAGAATAGAATAGAATAGAATAGAATAGAATAGAATAGAATAGAAAAGGAATTAACCAGGTTGGAAAAGACCTTCGAGATCATCAAGTCCAACCTATCATCCAACACCATGGCACGTATCATCAACCATGGCACCAAGCACCCCATCCAGTCTCTTCCTAAACACCTCCAGGGATGGTGACTCCACCACCTCCCTGGGCAGCCCATTCCAATGGCCAATCTCTCTTTCTGTGAAGAACTTCTTCCTAATACCCAGCCTAAACCTCCCCTGGAGCAGCTTGAGACTCTGTCCTCTTGTTCTGGTGCTGGTTGCCTGGGAGAAGAGACCAACCCCCATCTGGCTACAACCTCCCTTCAGGTAGTTGTAGACAGCTGGGGTAGAATTAGATGATCTTTTAGGTCCCTTCCAACCCAAACCTTTCTGGGGTTCTGTGAATCTCTGCCAAGAGGTGTGTCTCCTCCAGGGCATGGGAAAAATGAAGGACCATTCCTGGTTCACCCCACCAGTTCTTTGCAGTTGTGTTAACCTACATCCTGTTCCCCTCTATTCTCTCTTCTGCGCTGGACAAGTGCAGTTTATTTGGGGAAGACAAAAATCCCTTGGTCCATGCTGATATTTCAAGCTGATGGCTCAGATGTTGCAGGAGCCTTTCATCTTCCTGGGGATACAATAAGAGCTAAATTACCAGGTGGGCTGGAAAGCACTGGCATGCCGAGATCTATACTAGAGAGGATCAAGCCTGGGCAGGCAGCCAGGGCATTGCTTGAAGTCCCCAAAGCACCTGGCCTCCACCTTGCCCTCCACATCTTCCTTGGCACAGAGTTAGAGTCATGGTTTGTAAATATTTAGAGTGGGGACAAATTTTGGCAAGAAAATATTTTATCCTTCTTGCTGAAAAAGTAATGACTGAAGAGTATCACTGAAAATGCTGCTGCTAGCAGACTGATGCTCTTCTCCCTCCAATCCCTGAAAATTGCACTTGGAATAAAGTTTATCTTGGTGAAGATGCACCCAGTTTAGTCTGGGAAGAGCAGAGGCTCAGAGCCATGGAGTTGTTGAGCCTGGACAAGAGTAGCCCCCAGAGAGGATCTTTTCAATGATCAGCAAGAGCTAAGGGACCTGTGAGAGGAAAGAGGATGGGGCCAGATTCTTGTCAGTGGTTAGCAAGCGCAGAACAAGGGGCAATGGGCATAAACTGGAACCCAGGAGGCTCCACCTGAACAGGAGGAGAAACTTGCTTGGTCTGAAGCTGCTGGAGCCCTGGAGCAGGCTGTTCAGAGATGTTGTGGAGTCTCCTTCTCTGGAGAGGTTCCAAACCCACCTGGCCATTGTGATCCTGGGCAAGCTGCTGTGGGTGCCCCTGCTTTAGCAGAGGGGTTATGTTGGATGATCTCCAGAGGTCCTTCTGGTGGGAGGTGTGGAGGAGTCTCTGGAAAGACCACAAACCCTATCAGCAATTAGCAGCACATGAGCTCAACCCATCTCCTGGAGATGATGATCACAGAACCACAGAATCCATTGGGTTGGAAGGGACCCTCAAATGTCATCTTGTTCAACCTCCCTGCTGTGACCAGGCACATTTTACAGTAGCTCAGAACACCACCGAGTTTGACTTTTAATGTCTCTACGGATAGGGCCTCCACCACCTCTCTGGGCAACCTGTTCCAGTGTTCCACCACCCTCACAGTGAAGAGCTTCTTCCTAATGTCCAACCTAAATCTACAGTGCTCTACTTTTAAGCAATTGCCCATGATGAGTGTTCCAAGCTACCATGCTGAGGCTGTTAATCACAGCTGGTTCTGGGCACTCCTGGCCACACCTAGCCATACCTCCCCATAAACGCTGCTGGCACTGGGAACACTGCTTGACACAGAGCATCACTCACATGCATCTGAGAACTTGGAGGCCACAGAAATTCCAGCACTTCGATATTTGTCTATGAAGGGACAAAAGTGTCTGAGTGATGTGCCCTGCTGCATTGGAATAGGCTGCCCAGGGAGCAGGTTGGAGTCTGCTCAGCAAGCTTGTGGACATGGCACTCTGGGACATGGTTTAATGGCCATGGTGATGTTGGGTTGATGGTTGGACTTGATGATCTTAAAGGTCTTTTCCAATCCAAACAATTCTATGAACATCACCAAACCATTAGGTCACCTTTGCAGTTGCTGTCACAAGGGTACCTGGTGCCAGCTTCAGTGGGTGCTGGTTGATGCCATGGGCACTTTGAGCAGTGAGGAGAAAGCTTTGGACTAACAATGTCATAGAATCACAGGATGGTGGGGGTTGGAAGAGACCTTTGAAGATCATTGAGTCCAACATAATGAGCTGTGATGAGCAGTAGGAAACCTCAGACCACATTACTTGTCCATTACAGGAGGTGACTGATGAGAGGATCTCATTTAAATCCCTACAACCATGCATTAATCAAACTGTTCATTGCTTTTATTGGCCTCTGCTCTACTTCTGCCCTGTCCCCAGGAATGCATAGACTGAGCCCACAGTAACTAATTAGTGACTGAGCTGGGATGGATGAGCCAGGTGGGACCTTGCTCTTGCCTGGAGCTTTCTTGGCTGGTGGTGTCACAGCCCACTGCAGAGCAGGCTGGTTATTGATGTGGGCATTAATCACTCTAATCACTAGGTCCCTTTTACCTACTGGTGAAAAGCTCATGAAGGACTTTGGAAACCAGGGATTATTTACTCACAGGCTTCACCTGGCAACTTCTCATCCTGTTTTGCATCCCAGGCATAGAACTTGGTTTGACTCTAAAGGCATAACAGGGGCAAATCTTTGGAGGGCAGGAAAGGCCATATCAGATCCATGCTGTGCACTTCACCAGCTGGTTCCAGGCTTTTGGAAGCTGCCTCCTTCACTTTGCCCTTGTAAATTTTGCACAGCAATCCTTCTTCCATTCAACATCTTAGATGGTTAGAAATACAAATCATAAAATCATAGAATGGTTTGGGTTAGAAGGGACCTTAAATATTATCCAGCTCCAACCCTCCTGCCATGGGCAGGGACACATCCCACTAGAACAGGTTGCTCAAGACCTCATCCAACTTGGAACTTGGCCTTGAACACCTCCAGGCAGGGGGCACCCACTCTTAATCTAAAGAATTTCTTCCTAATCTCCATTCTAAATACCCCCTCTTCCAGCTCAGAACCATGGTCCCTCATCCTGGCACTACAGGCCCTTGTAAAAAGTCCCTCCCCACCATCCCACAACCCCAACTCCACCACCGTCCCCCACCCCACTCCTCAGCCATGCCCAACGCCACTCCTACACCACCCAGACTTCCACTCCTACAGCACCCCCAACCCCCACTCCACCATCCCAGAACCCTTTCACCATTTAAAAACTTGGATGATGGGATACCACTGTCAACTCACAATCACTGCTAATGGACACATCAGGTAGAGATGCTGATTTTCCTGGTATTTGCTGCTTTTCTCCACTCAGATATGACACATCTTTTTTTAGCTCCTTTGAAATCTCATTGCTCCTGCAGCTGAACACTAAATAATTCATTTCCTTCCCCCTTCTCTGCATTTCAAAGCCTGGCTGTTGCCACTGGGTGTGTAACCACTTTGCTCTATGAAAGGGTGTGCCAGGGCTGGGGGTGGCCAAGATCAAAGGCTGGGGCTGGAGCCTGAGAAGAAGTGATGCAAATGATCCCAAGGAAATGGATGTCAAACATCTGGGCATCACAAATTATGAATTACTGATATATTTCTATGTAATTGTTGATGTAGAATCACACAATGCATTGGGTTGGAAGGGACCCTCAAAGGTCATCCTGTCCAACACCCCTGCAGTGAGCGGGGACATCTCCATGTTCTCAATATATTAAGGTTAAAGACATTTATAATCAAGATATGTTGAGTTTGACATATTGTAGTTTAAGGTATTTAGAAGTAAAGTCCTATTCATGAAGATCAAGAGTTTTTATAAGTGCATTTCATTTTATTCACTCTAGGAGAATTGGCTCAGCCTGGGCTTGCTCTGCTCCCTGGAGAAACAGGACCATCAGCTGGGGCTGCCAAAGAAAAGGTGGGAGTGAGTCTTCTGCTCCCTTTTTGCAGGTGATTCCAGACTCCCAGCATGGTGAGGTTGGAAGGGGCCTCTGGAGATCATCCAGTCCACCACCCCTGCTAAAGCAGGGCCACTCACAGCAGCTTGCCCAGGATCACAATGGCCAGGTGGCTTTGGAATGTCTTTGGAGAAGGAGACTCCACAACCTCTCTGGGCAGCCTGCTCCAGGGCACCTGCACCCTGACACCAAACAAGCTTCTCCTGCACTTCAGATGGAACCTCCTGGGTCCCAGTTTGTCCCCATTGCCCCTTGTCCTGTCACTGGACACTACTGACAAGCGTCTGGCCCCATCTTCTTGCCCTCCACAGGTTCTTTAGCTCTTGCTGAGCATTGAGAAGATTGCCTATCAGGCTGCTCTTTTCCTTAGGAAGAACCAAACCTGGGATGAAGATGGGTGGTCTTCTGGATGGTGAGTAGACAACTGGCATGGAACCAGTGGCAGTGACTCAGAAATCTCACTGACACACATTCCTCCCCACAAGGGGCTTTAAACAATAGGGAAGTTCTTATCAAACTCTTGAGAACTTCAGGTTTCTGAATAACTGAGGAGTTTATTTTGCCTTCAATGGGAACAAGAGGTCCACGAGGCACAACTGAGCAGCACCTTTGATGCCACCCAAATCAATAGATGCCTTTGGTGTCTGTGTCCTCAGAGTTTCCTGCCTGTCTTTAGCAGGCTGATTTATTTATTGTCAGAGGTGATAAATTGCAGGATATTAAGATAATGGAGCAACATTTGTTGCTATTAAAATTTATATCAGCCAAATTTCAATGTAATTCAATTTTAAGTGGAAAATAATGATTGCTCTTGAGATGCCCAGAGACAACTTATTACTCATCAGCATTTTATTAAAGAGAAATTAAACCAAGAATAAGGGAAGGCTCAGGAAAATTATTTTGAGTCTATGGTTTAATGATGGTCAATCATCATGCAAGATGTATTGGGGCTTGCTAAAAAAATATGGCACGAGTTTATCTTCAGCTGCTTGGAGTTGGCTGTCAAAATGATTTGTTTCTTCTCAAGTGTTGCCTCAAAAAGTCATTATTTAAATGGAGTGCAAGGGCTCGATTCCCTTCAGCCCCTCCAGACATCCTTTGCCTCAATCCTTACCATGCAGGAAGCTGCACACAGGGTCTCCTCTGCTGCCCACACACTGGGTGGTTCTTCCATGCTCTCCTCTGCTGGTTTATATGTTCAGGCCTGTATCAGTAATAGTGTGGCCAGCAGGAGCAGGGAGGTCATTGTGCCCCTGGACTCAGCACTGGTTAGGCCACACCTTGAGTCCTGTGTCCAGTTCTGGGCCCCTCAGTTTAGGAAAGATGCTGACTTGCTGAAAGGTGTCCAGAGAAGGGCAACAAAGCTGGGAAGGGGTTTGGAGCACAAGCCCTATGAAGAGAGGCTGAGGGAGCTGGGGTTGCTTAGCCTGGAGAAGAGAAGGCTCAGAAGAGACCTTCTTGCTGTCTACAACTACCTGAAGGGAGGTTGTAGCCAGGTGGGGGTTGGTCTCTTCACCCAGGCAACCTGTGACAGAACAAGATGACAGAGACTCAAGCTGCACCAGAGGAGGTTTAGGCTGGATGTTAGGAGGAAGTTCTTCACAGAAAGAGACATTGGCCATTGGAATGGGCTGCCCAGGGAGGTGGTGGAGTCACCATCACTGGAGGTGTTTAGGAAGAGATTGGCTGGGGTGCTTAGTTCCAGGGTTTAGTTGATTAGATGGTGTTGGATGATAGGTTGGACTCGATGATCTCAAAGGTCTTTTCCAACCTGGTTAATTCTATTCTATTCTATTCTATTCTATTCTATTCTATTCTATTCTATTCTATTCTATTCTATTCTATTCTATTTAATTCCATTATTCATTATTCATTCCATTCCATTCCATTCCATGAACAGTCCCAAAAGGACTTAGTGCCGCCTCCTGGAAACTTCACTTAGTGAAGTTAGAGCATCACTAAAGAGTGAGAAGAAAGGAAAGCACCTAAACCCCCATTCCTGGTGAAGAGGGATGGGTTTTAACCTATTCTCTTTTTTATTTTTCTTTTTTTTGTCTTTCTTGTGAATTGTTCATGGAGTCACAGAATTGTTTCCATTCTAAAAGACCTCCAAGATAATTGAGTTTAACCATCAACCTAAGACCACCATGGCCATTAAACCTGTTTGTGATGAAAATGGAGACTCATCAAGAGCCTGGGCATACATGGCATAACATAGACAGACAGGGAACTCCTGGAGAGGAGGCTCCAAAGATGCTGAGGGGGTTGAGGCGTATCTGTGAGCAGGAAAGGCTGAGAGACCTGGGGCTGTTGTGCCTGGAGAGGAGCAGCGCCAGAGAGCATCTTCTCAATGCTCAGCAAGAGCTAAAGGGTGGAGGTCATGAAGATGGGGGTTGTGCTCTTCTCAGTGGTGTCCAGAGACAGAACAAGGAGGGCACACTCTGGAACCCAGGAGGTTCCATCAAAGAGGTGGAGAAACTTGTTTCTTATGAGGATGCCTCACACCTGGGAAGCAGGCTGCCCAGAGAGGTTGTGGAGTCTCCTTCTCTGAAGAGATTCCAAACCCAGCTGGACATTGCGATCCTGGGCAAGCTGCTGTGGCTGACCCTGCTTTAGCAGGGGTGTTGGGCTGCATGATCTCCAGATGTCCCTTCCAACCCCCACCATGCTAGGATTTTGAACTGCTCTGTCACAAGCAGGGGCTGCTTTGAAAGGTAGAGGAGCTTGTCTAGGTGGTATTAATGTTGTGGACTTCTGTGGTCCCAACAGAGGAGTGGAGTGAGGAAACCTCCTGAGGAGATGCAGCACAACTATTTTGGGCCCAGCAAAGCACACTCTGGGTTTCTGCTGAAGAATGCTGCTTGATTTGGTTTTCTGCAAAGGAGACATTTGTCTGATGAGTGCTAACATCTGATGAAAACCATCAAAAGGGGTTTCCTTCCCACTTAGAATTCTTATGGATCTGGGACTCCACATGGAAAATCCCAGAGCCAGATGGCTGGCGAGCTGCCATCTGTCTCCCTGTGGTGCAGGGTGCTGGTGAGATGAGGCTCTGGCTGCACAGATCCTCAGTGACTTGTGGAACTGGAGAGATGCTGTTTGACTGAACACCCTGCAAGTGCCATGCCATTCTGTCCTGATGTAAGCTGGAGCAGAGCTAGCCCTAGTCTGTGACTTTCCAACTCAGCCTCTGCTCACTGGGGTGCTTTCTGAAGGTCAGGGCAGGTTTGCACAGTCAGGAGCTGCTCCTAGCAGCTAGAATCTGATGGGGAGAGTTCCTGCCAAGGGCTGGGCTGCACAAAGGTTCTGCCTGACACTTGTTCCGCTGCACACCAAGGCCACTGCCACAGCTTGTGCCCCACCTTGAAGGCTAGGAAGGCAGAGGTGGTACCTGTGAGGAGGAACAAACTGGACAGGTGAGCCTCCACTGCCCAACAAGGAATTGCATCCCATGGGTGGCATCTTCAGGAGCAAGCTGAGGGATCTCCAGGGTTAAGCCTTTTCTTCCCTGGCCAGTGTCCCAGGAGAACTCTGTCCCTTCTGCTTTCCATCCCAATCCCTGTGTTCCTGAATCCAATTCCAGGATCCAGATCCTGAATTCAATTTCCATCTGCTGCAGACTCCAGTCTGGGACTTGCCCAGTACCTGTCCCCAGCATCAGTGGTGCCAATGGTGCTGTCCTTGCCATCAGGGCTTGGGTTGGCTCTTGGTTTGTGTCCCTGTGTCTCTATTCCATGGGATTGTTCTTCTTCCCATCTCAGCTGGCTGAGTTTCTTTCCCACCTCATCAAGCTCTCTCCTTTCTTCCCTTTGGGCAGGCAGAGGGCTCCATGGAGAGCCTCTGGCACTTCTCTGGTGGCCAGCCCAGTCCTGACCCTTGACATGGGGGCATTTTATTGCCTGAAGGAAATGCTTCAGGAATCCTGCCCAGAGTGAGAAGCCTTTGCCAAGACAATAATTTCAGAAGGGAATTGCAGGCAAAGGGATGTATCAAACTGATGTTTTCCTCCAGGACCTGGTGCTCTGCAGAATCTTTCGGAGCTCACTTTCCAGTTAATAAAGCTGTCCCTTCCAATCAATTTTGCTCTAATCCCTGAGAGGACAGAGCCTTTTAAATCCAATGGAAAATGTTAATAAACCTTCATCTTGTTGGGCTCTTTCCTAATTCAGTGAGAGCTGTCAGCACCTTCCTTTCCCCACATGCAGCTCTCCCAGTTACACGCTGCACTGCTTCCAGTCTGCCTGCTCATTGTTCATTAGCAAACCCTCCAGAATGGATTTTTTCCTCCTATTTTATCCTGTTTCATCCTGTGTGGTGGACATCTTTGAGCAAGGCCTTGCACAGGGAAGTCATAGAATCACTCTTCTTGCCCGTTTTCATAGATTCATAGAATGGTTTGGGATAGAAGGGACCTAGTTCTTCACTGAGAGAGTCATTCGTCATTGGAATGAGCTGCCCAGGGAGGTGGTGGAGTCACCGTCCCTGGAGGTGTTCAAGAGGGGATTGGATGTGGCACTTGGTGCCATGGTCTAGTCATGAGGTCTGTGGTGACAGGTTGGACTTGATGATTTTTGAGGTCTCTTCCAACCTTGGTGATTCTGTGATACTGTTTAAGTTTGACACAAGGAATAATTTCTTCCCATTGAGGGTTGCCCAGGCCTGGCCTGGGCTGCCCAGGGTAGTGGTGGGGCTCCCCATCCCTGGAGGGGTTTGAGGGCCATGTAGATGCAGTGCTGGGGGACATGCTTTAGTGGTGACCTGGTAGTGCTGGGTTAAGGGCTGGACTTGATGATCTTAGAAGTCTCTGCCAGCTGAAAAAAAAATCTGTGATCCTTCCAAGTACATCCACTCTGTGGCATTTGCTTTGTCTAGAAAACATGGGTTTTTGTCAAAGAATGAAGCTGTGGTGTTGGAATGAGCCCTCAGAGGGAGCCCCAGCTTAGCTGCAGGTCAGTAACGCACCACACAAATTATTCATCTGTTTTCCCCTCGCAGGCCATTTTCGGTGCTGTTTTGTGTCTATCAGGCACAGCTTCCCTTGGCTGAGGGCCAGCATCTCCACCCAGGCTCACACCATCCTGATGAAAATGTGCCAGGCAAGTGCTTCATTTCTGCACATTAGCCACCTCCTCCCATGTCAGACAAGCGGCCACCACGAGACGCCTCGCGCAGGGCCTCAGCCGTCTTCTGCTGATGGAGAGCTGGAAACGAGCCTTAAAGAAAAGGACATCAAACTATTTACCCACGTTCAGCAGGACTTCCCGCTGGCCTGCTGTCAACACATCTCCTCAGCCTGATGTTTAATTCAGAGCAGACCCTGTAGTGGAATAACAGCAAGTCAAGCTTTTATTAAAATTTCCTTCCTCGAAGTCTCAGAGCAGCCAGTGTCATTAGAGCTGGAGCGTGGCGGGGAAGCGGGAACCAGGCAGCTCTTAGGGGCAACAGGAATGCTTCCAGAGTGGAGTGGAGAACAGGAACAGAACAGAACAGAACGGAATGGAATACAACACAACACAATACAACACAACACAACACAATACAATACAATACAATACAATACAATACAATACAATACAATACAATACACCAGGTTGGAAGAGACCTTCAAGATCATCGCGTCCAACCCATCAACCAATCCAACCCACCTAAACAACTAAACCATGGCACCAAGCACCCCATCAAGTCTCCTCCTGAACACCTCCAATGAAGGTGACTCCACCACCTCCCTGGGCAGCCCATTCCAATGGGCAATCACTCTCTGTGTAGAACTTCTTCCTAACATCCAGCCTAAACCTGCCCTGGCACAGCTTGAGACTGTGTCCTCTTGTTCTGGTGCTGGGTGCCTGGGAGAAGAGACCAACCTCTGCCTGGCTACAACCTCCCTTCAGGGAGTTGTAGAGAGCAATAAGGTCTCCCTTGAGCCTCCTCTTCTCCAGGCTAAACAGCCCCAGCTCCCTCAGCCTCTCCTCATAGGGCTTGTGTTCCAAACCCCTCCCCAGCTTTGTTGCCCTCCTCTGGACACGTTCCAGCAAGTCAACATCTTTCCTAAACTGAGGGGCCCAGAACTGGACACAGGACTCAAGGTGCTGCCTAACCAGTGCAGTGTACAGGGGCAGAATGACCTCCCTGCTCCTGCTGCCCACACTGTTCCTGATCCAGGCCAGGATGCCATTGGCCCTCCTGGCTGCCTGGGCACACTGCAGGCTCATGTTCAGCCTACAATCAACCAGCACCCCCAGGTCCCTCTCTGCCTGGCGACTCTCCAGCCACTCTGACCCCAGCCTCTAGCAGTGCATGGGGATGCTGTGGCCAGTGTGCAGGATCCACTTCAGTGGCTCCTGCCCTTCAAGCCCTGTGAGGAGAGGCTGAGGGAGCTGGGGTTGCTTAGACTGGAGAAGAGGAGACTCAGGGGAGACCTTCTTGCTGTCTACAACTACCTGAAGGGAGGTTATACACAGGCAGAGGTTGGTCTCTTCTCCCAGGCAACCAGCACCAGAACAAGAGGACACAGTCTTAAGCTGCACCAGGGGAGGTTTAGGCTGGATGTTAGGAAGAAGTTCTTCAGAGAAAGAGTGATTGCCCATTGGAATGTGCTGCCCAGGGAGGTGGTGGAGTCACCATCATTGGAGGTGTTCAGGAGGAGACTTGATAGGGTGCTTGGTGCCATGGTTTAGTTGATTAGATGGTGTTGGATGATAGGTTGGACTCAATGATCTCAAAGGTCTCTTCCAACCTGGTCTGGTCTGGTCTATTCTATTCATAGAGTCATGGGTTGGGTTAGAATGGGTTGGGTTGGAAGGGACCTAAAAGATCATCTAGTTCCAACTGCCACACAATGGGCAGGGACATCTTCCACCAGACCAAAAGTCCCTCCCCAGCTTTCTTGCAGGCCCCTTCAGATACTGTGATCCTTCAGGGGAGGGATCTGCCATCCCAGCTCCTCCATCCTCGGTCCAGATGGGCCACCACTGCTGAGCAGGCAGAGTGGGCTCTTGCCTCTTACTGACTGAGGGATATTTCCCAAGACCCCTGGGAACTTGAAGTGGGCTACAGGAGAGCTACAGGAGAGACAGAGGGATTTTTTGTAAGGGTTTGTGGTAATAGGATGAGGGACAGTGGACTGAAACTAGATGAGAGATTTAGACTGGATATTATGAAGAAATTCTTTACAATGAGGTGAGACATTGGAGCAGGTTGCCCAGGGAGGTTGCAGATGTCCCCTCCCTGGAGGTGTTCGAGGCCAGGTTGGATGGGGCCTTGAGCAACCTGGTTTAGTGGAAGGTGCCCCTGCTCATGGCAGGGGGTTTGGAACTAGATGGTCTTTAAAGTCCCTTGCAGCTCAAGCTATTCAATGATTCTGTGATCTCACAGGCTGAAGGAAGCAACAGTCTCTCCATCTCAAAGTGCTTAGCACTGCTCAGGCACGACAAGTGGCATCTGTTCTTCCACGGTCTGCTGACCATGTTCAACAAGGAGCAAGAGCTACGAAGCCAGAGGTCTTGATTGTGGAGAGCAACCTACCCCAAGAACCACTTAGACACGAGTTACTGGAGAATTCCTGCTCATGAAGTTCATTTTTGGAACTGGTGTGAGGTGGAAAACATCAGGAGGAAGAATAATGGACTTGTCATAAAATTAAAACCAAGGGAGAGAACAACAAACCAACAAAAGGACAATTTAAAGTGTTCATGGAAAGTCATCATTTACAGTGAGAACCTGAATTATCTGAGCTGGGAAGGATTATTTTAAGTCTTGCAGAAATTAGGTTCACTGAGAAGCCCTGAGTCCCCTCACATGGGTGAACCTGTGCCCTGGGTGCTCTCCACCCTCAGCCCAAAGCTGGGAACAAGAAAGGGGCTAGAAACCTTCATCGCCCTTTGCCAGTGGAGGTTTAGGTTGGACATGAAGAACAACTTCTTCCCATTGAGGGTTGTCAAAGCCTGGCCCAGGCTGCCCAGGGCAGTGGTGGAGTCTATATCCCTGGAGTGGTTTCAAAGCTGTGATGTTGTGCTGAGTGACATGGTTTAGTGGTGACCCGGCAGCGCTTGGTTAATCGTTGGACCGAATGATCTTAAAGGTCTCTTCAAACCAAATGATTCCATGATTTAATGCCTCCCCTCTGCTCAGAGGCTGGGAGCTGCTCTCATCCCAGATGATAAACTGCTCCAATGTTGTGCTTGGGAGGGACTCGTGTTCTGCCTGTGCCTAGGGCTGGAGTCATCCAGTTCTGCTGAGGAGAGGCAGCACATCCAGCAGCACTAGGGGGACTCCGGGTGGCAAAGAGGAGAGGAGCTTTATTGTCCAGGACAGCTAATGATTCACTATATGAAATGGCTGGAGGAGGCTCTGTGCAGTGCTGGCTGTGTTAGACACAGACATGTGAACCCCTCAGGGCTGCTTGAGAGTCATCAGGCTCTGCTGCAGACCCAGCAGAAGCCGTCCCCATTAACCTCTCTCTGGGGTGCAGCCATCAGCCTTCCCCCAGCAAAGAGGGGAGCCCCAGCTGAGCCATTTTCCGACAGCCTCTTAAATGAGGACACTTCTTGCCTGATTCCTTGAGTCCCTGTCTCTGACACATCCCTGTGAACAGCAAAACAAGAGCCAAACTGATTGCCAGGTTGGTCCTCCTCGTGTGGTTACTCATAATCACGTTGCTCCTCCAGCATCAGCTCTGTTGGGCCCCGAATAATGTCATGGAACAGGCAGTCAAGGCTCTCCAGAACACCACAGAACGGAGCCAAGATGTGCCATGAACGCTGCCAGGGCCTTTGGTACCACCTGTGAGACACAAAGGACTTCCAAACACGGTGCATCTTCAGCTTTCTTGTGGCTCACAGAAAAGGCAGCCAGCATGAAAAATGGTCCTTACACCTCTGGGAAAAGCTTTCTTCCCTCAAGAGGCCATCAAAACCTCAACCAGGCTGCCCAGGGCTGGAGGAATGGAAGAGGTGTGTAGACATGGTGCTGAGGGACACAGGCTAGTGGTGACCAGCAGGGCCAATGAAGTTATGGTCCCCTCTTCTCAGCACTGGTGAGGACACACCTCAAGTCCTGAGTTCAGTTTTGGGACCTCACTCCAAGAAGGGCATTGTGGGGCTGGAGCAGATCTACAGAAGGGCAACAGAGCTGGTGAAGGGTCTGGAGAACAGAGCTGGTAAGGGGCATCTAGAAAGAAGTGGGGTTACTCAGCCTGTAGAAGAGGAGGCTGAGAGGGGTTTGGAGCCAAGTGGGCATTGGTCCCTTCTCCCAAGGAAGAAGTGACAGGAAGAGAGGAAATGGCCTCAGGCTGCACCAGGAGAGGTTTAGGCTGGACATAAGGAAAAATTTCTTTCCCTTGAGGGTTGTCAAGGCCTGGCCCAGACTCTCCAGCAGTGGAGACCTCATCCCTGGAGTGGTTTCAAAGCTGTGTAGACGTGGTGCTGAGGAACATCTTGTTGGCTTAACAGTTGGACAGGAGGGTCTTAAAGGTCTTTTCCAACTTCAACAGTTTGATGATTCTATGAAATGAGGACAGTGGGAGCTGAGTCCCCATTGCCACCAGAGCCACATGATTTGCTGTTCTGTTTAAATGGATGAGATGGAGGCCAAGGAGCAGCAGGAGCATGAAAAGGGCCTGAGAGCTCATAGCCATTTGACTTACATCATGGCATCAGCCACACAAAGATACTTGCCCTGAGGCAGCACTTATGTACTGCATAGGGACCTCGGCTACATCTTGTTCTTGCATTCTTCACAAGAAGCTGGGGTTTGGTCATCTCAGGTTATAGCAGTTCACCTACCTTCCTGAGCAGCCAGGGACCAGTGACCTCAACTAGACAGGGGCTGGGCCATCTTACTTCAACTTGTATCAGCCAGTGGTTTTGTCTTCAGAGAGCATTGAATGGATCAGGCTGGAAGTCACCTTTGAAAGTTCTTCTAGTCCTTGCCGTGAGCAGGGACATCTGCAACTAGAGCAGGCTGCTCAGAGCCCCAGAAAACCTGACCTGCAGTGGTTCCAGGGATGGGGCATCTCCTGCCTCTCTGGGCAACATGGGCCATGCTCTCACCACCCTCAGTGTCACACGTTTCTTCCTTCTCTCCTGTCTGAATGGCCATCTCAGTTTCAAACCATCACTCTTTGATGGGTTCTTTGTCCTATCTTTCACTGTGGTCAAAAAACCACCAACTGCTTTTTATTTTCTCCTAGCTCATATCCTCTGTGAGTCTCACAAAGTGTCACCATGTGCCAGCCTTGTGTACTCCAGCTGGGCTGGTGGCACTGAGACAGAGACCAGGGGCTCATGGTGACCCTGCAAAGTACGTGGACTCAGCCAGGTCTGGCCTGCTACCTAGACAGGTATTAGAATCATAGAATCAGTCAGGGTTGGAAGGGACCACAAGGATCATCTAGTTCCAACCCCCTGCCATGGGCAGGGACACCCCACACTACATCAGGCTGGCCACAGCCTCATCCAGCCTGGGCTTAAACACCTCCAGGGACGGGGCCTCAACCACCTCCCTGGACAACCCATTCCAGGGCTTCACCACTCTCATGGGGAAGAATTTCCTCCTCACCTCCAGCCTGAATCTCCCCACCTCCAGCTTCATTCCATTCCCCCTAGTTGTATCACTCCCTGAGATCCTGAGAAGTCCCTCCCCAGCCTTCTTGTAGCCCCCTTCAGATCCTGGAAGGCCACAATGAGGTCACCTCAGAGCCTTCTCTTCTCCAGACTGAACAGCCCCAACTCCTTCAGTCTGTCCTCATAGGAGAGGTGCTCCAGCCCTCTGATCATCCTTGTGGCCCTTCTCTGGACACCTTCCAGCACCTCCACATCCCTCCTGTAATAGGGGCTCCAGAACTGGAGGCAGTACTCCAGGTGGGGTCTCAGCAGAGCTGAGTAGAGGGGGAGAAGCACCTCCCTTGACCTGCTGGCCACACTTCTCCTGATGCAGCCCAGGATCTGATTGGCTTTCCAGGCTGCAAGTGCACATTGAGAGCTCATGTTGAGCTTCTCGTCCACCAGCACCCCCAAGTCTCTCTCCTCAGGGCTGCTCTCCAGCCAGTCACTGCCCAGCCTGGATTTGTGCCTGAGATTGCCTCGACCCAGATGCAGGACCCTGCACTTGGTCTTGTTGAAGCTCATGAGGTTGGCTTGTGCCCACCTCTCCAGCCTGTCCAGGTCCCTCTGGATGGCATCCCTTCCCTCCAGCGTGTCTGCTGCACCACACAGCTTGGTGTCATCAGCAAACTTGCTGAGGGTGCACTCGATGCCACTGTCCATGTCACCCACAAAGATGTTGAACAAGACAGGTCCCAGGACTGATCCCTGAGGGACTCTGCTTGTCACTGGCCTCCACTAGGCCATGGACCCGTTGACAGCCAATCTTTGGCCACCAAGCCAGTTCTTTATCCATCTGGTGGTTCATCCATCAAACCCATGTGTCACCAGCTTGGAGACCAGGAGGCAGTGCGGGACAGTGTCAAAGGCTTTGCTCAAGTCCAGGTAAATGACATCAGTTGCCCCTCATCTGTTAGTGTTGTCACCTGTATTGGTGTACCTGCAAGGACCTGCAGACAATAATTGGGTAGGTAATTAAGATAAATATGTTAAAAACCCTCCTTCCCCCCCCCCAGGAACACAGGACTTATTGAGCAGGATTTCTGATGCAGGAAGAGGAAAACTAACAAATGGGAATAATTTCAGGCAATGTGTAATTAAAGCCTGCAACTCGTTAACGCTGGGAGCCGCTGTGGCAAAATCAGTCACACCAACTCCGAAGGAAGGGAAAACACACAGAGAGAACAAGGACACCAGGTTACCTGATGTCCTGCTGGAGAGGAGAAACTCTGCTGGTCCTGCTCACAATGTTGAGACAGCAAACCAGAGCCATCTCAGCTGCTTAAGAGGAGGCTGAAGGGAGACTTTGTTGCTCTCTAAAACTCCCTGATAGGATTTTAGAGCCAGGTTGGATAGAACTAAAGGAAACGGCCTGAAATTGTCACAGGGAGGTTTAGATTGTATCTTAGGAACAATTTCTTTCCTGAAAGAGCAGTCAGGCATTAGAACAGGCTGCCCAGGAAGGTGGTGGAGTCGCCATTCCTGGAGATGTTCAAGAAATGAGTGAACATAGCACTCTGGGACACGGTTCAGTGGCCATGGTGGTGTTGGGTTGAAAGTTGGACTCAATGGTCTTGGAATTATCTTGGTTGGAAAAGCCCTCTATGATTCTATAAGGTTCCACCACCAGCCTTCATCTTCCCAAGGCAATTCCTCCTCCTCCACCACCACTCTCCATCTTCTCAAAGCAGCTCCTGCTCCCTCCATACCATCCTCCACCCTGCCTAAACAAGCTCCTGCTCCACCACCACCACTTTTGCAAACATCCCAGAGCCAGGGGCAAGACCCTCAGCCATCCAAGACACCACACAGAAGAGCTCAGCCCCAGTAAGGAGGCCCAGGCAGCACCCGTGGATGATATTGGAGTAGTAATCAATCTTGTCCCTAACAACCGGGGGCCACCAGGCCCCCGGCCTTTGTTGTCACCACCACCATCACCCAGTGTGCACCATGGGCACTCACCAGCGATGAGAGGAGGATCCTCCAGCCCAGATGGGCTCAGCTTGGGGCTTCTGCCTTTCCTGGTGGGGATTAAATAGGGGGAGAGGGTGGGGAGGGCCAAGTGGCCACACCTGGGGTGGGAGGAGACTCCAACAGAGCCCAGGTGCTCTGGGGTTTGAGGGGGAAAGGGGATGGGTGAGGGGGGAGAGGGGATGGGTGAGGGGGAGAGGGGATGGGTGAGGGCGGAAAGGGGATGGGTGAGGGCGGAGAGGGGATGGGTGAGGGGGAGAGGGGATGGGTGAGGGGGAGAGGGGATGGGTGAGGGCGGAAAGGGGATGGGTGAGGGGGAAAGGGGATGGGTGAGGGGGAGAGGGGATGGGTGAGGGCGGAAAGGGGATGGGTGAGGGCGGAAAGGGGATGGGTGAGGGCGGAAAGGGAAGTGGTGGTGGAAGGAGGGGATTTAAAAATAACTTTATTTTCCATAAATCTTTCATCATGCACAACTGCAGTTCAGGGTTTGCTTTGCCTCCATGCACAAAGAACAAACCCATCAATACTTCATAAGATAAAGCACAATGCTGGCTAGTTCAATGGAACAAAACTAGAAGTGGGTAGATTCAGACTGGATGTTAGGAAGAAGTTCTTCCCCATGAGGGTGGTGAGACACTGGCACAGGTTGCCCAGGGAGGTGGTGGAAGCCTCATCCCTGGAGGTTTTTAAGGCCAGGCTAGATGTGGCTGTGAGCAACCTGAGGTGTGTGAGGTGTCCCTGCCCATGGCAGGCGGGGGTTGGAACTGGATGATCCCTTCCAACCCTAACAATTCTATGATCTATATGATGATATACCCTGACCAGTCTGAAGGTCACTCTTCACTGAAGTAAGCTCTTTTCAGAAAAAAATCCAACTCATTTCTTTGCCTTGATATAATGCCTTACTTATGGATGAGAGGAGTAGGGGAATAGGGGCAGCCTGGGCCAGCCTTTGAGAACCCTTTCAATTAAGGAGTTTTATCTAATGTTCAACTTCAACCTCCCCTTGTGCAACTTGAGGCCATTTCCTCTTGTCCCATCACTTGCTCCTCCTGAGAAGATGTCAACCCCCTCCCCCCACCGGTTCCAACCTCCTTTGAGGGAGTTGTAGAGAGCAATGAGGTCTCCCCTCAGCCTCCTCTTCTCCAACGGAGTCCTTTTCAGACTCCCATGCCCTGGATGAATCCTTCAGCACTCATTACTCCTGAGCTGTGACTGACCACCTCAATGGGAGCACTATTTCTGTCCCTCAATTAGGTAATTGCACTGCTCTTTGAATCAGAGTCATTAGCAGCATGACTTTTCAGCTGAATTCTTGTCTGCCTTAAATTAAGGCAGGGTTCTGGGACTGGAGAGCTGTTTATGCCCATTATATGACAGTGATCAGAGCAGGAGTGGTGGGAATCTGCAAATCGCCGTGAACAAAGCTGACAGCTTCTATTTGGAACAAATATGAGCAGCTCTGGTCTGGGGTAATTCAGGCAGCTCAAAGATTTCAGGCTATTTCAAAGGCAATTTCAACCCAACAGGGCACGATATATCCAGAAGCCACCAGGCTGGTGTCAGCATGCTAATACCATCTCCTCAAGATGCCATCTCCAGCCGGTTTGCTGATCATACCAAACTGGGGGAAGGGGCTGAGGTGCTGTGCTGCCATCCAGTGAGACCTGGACAGGCTGGAGAGCTGGGCAGAGGGGAACCTCATCACGTTCAGTAAGGGTAGAGTCTTGCACCTGGGGAGGAAAAATCCCCTGCGAAAGTGCAGATGAGAACAGTGCCTGCTGGAAAGAAGCAGCAGCTCTGTGGAGAAGGAGCTGGGAGTGCTGGTGGACAAAAAGTTATCCATGGGACAGCAATGTGCCCTCACCAAGAAGGCCAGTGGTCTCCTGGGGTGCATGAAGGAGACTGTGGCCAGCAGGTCAAGGGAGGTTCTCCTCCCCCTGTCCTCTGCCCTGATGAGGCCACATCTGCAGTAATGTCTACAGTTCTGGGCTGCCCAGTTCAAGAGGGACAGGGAATTACTGGCCTGAGTCCAATGGAGGCTATGAGGGTGATGAAGGGACTGGAACATCTGCCTGATGGGGAAAGGCTGGAGAGATATTTTTCATGAGGGTGTCAAGAGACAGGACAAGGGGGAATGGTTTGAAGCTGAGGGAGAGTAGAGTTAGACTGGATCTTAGGAAGAAGTTCTTCAGTGTGAAGGCAGTGAGACTCTGGATTGCCCAGGGAGCTTGTGGATGCCTTCTCCTGGGGATGTTTGAGGTCAGGGTGGTGAGGCCTTGCAACCAGTTCTAGTTGAGAGGCATCCCTGCTCATGGCAGAGGGGGTTGCAATAAGTTGGAGATCCCTTCCAACCAGAACCATCCTGTGATTCTGTGACCTGGGGCTGTTGAGCCTGGAGATGAGAAGGCTGTGAGAGGATCTTGTTAATGTTTACAAATATATGAAGAGAGGGTGTCAAGAAGGGAGGAGTCTCTTTTCAGTGGTGTCCTGTGATAGGAAAAGGGGCAGTGGGCACAAACTGCAACCCAGGAGATTCCATTTGAAGTGCAGGAGAAACTTGTTGGGTGTGAGAGTGCTGGAGCCCTGGAGCAGGCTGCCCAGAGAGGTTGTGGAGTCTCCTCCGAAAGCTTCCTGCATGGCCTGCCCTAGGTGATCCTGCTTGGGCAGGGGGATAGGAATGGATGATCTCCAGAGGTACTTTCCAGCCCCCACCATTCTGTGATTCTATGATTCTATGGAAGCAATAACTAATTTTCATGCCTACTGAGCTCTGCTTCTAAGACAATGGCTGAGTAGATGAACTGATGTGTGTGCTCTGCATGCTCCTTTCAACATCTCCTTGACTTTGTTTCAATGGGTTTTTGCTCCTATTTTGTGTTCTCTTTGTGAATATTTTCCAGCAGATGATTTAACCAGCCTTAGAAGGTTTAAGCTGCTTTGCTGAAAGAGAGATCATTGAAATGCACAGTTATAAATATTCACAGTGCAGATGAGACTGTGAACCTCAGCTAAGGAGAAATGTGATATAAGGGCTTGTAAAGTAAGGTCTTGTCAAGGGTCAAGACTGGGCTGGCCACCACACAAGTGCCAGAGGCTCTTCTTGAAGCCCTCTGTCTACCCAAAGGGAAGAGAAAGGGAAGAAGGGAGAGAGACTGAAGTGCTGGGGGAAAAAATCAACCAGCTGGGGTGGAAAGAAGAGCAAGCCCATGGAAGAGACAGAGAGACACATACCAAGAGCCAATCCAACCCCGATGGCAATGACAGCACCATTGGCACCACTGATGCTGGGACAGGCACTGGGCAAGTCCCAGAGTGGACTCAGCAGCAGATGGCAAACAAATTCAAGAGCAGAATTCTGGAACTGGATTGAGGGATCAGGATGGAAGGCAGAAGGGACAGAGTCCTCCTTGGACCTTGGCCAGGGAAGAAGAGGTTTAATCCTGGAGATCCCTCAGCTTGCTCCTGAAGATGCCATCCACAGGATGCAATCCCTTGTTGGGCAGTTGAGGCTCACCTGTCCAGTCTGCTCCTCCCCACAGGTGCCACCTCTGTCTTCCTGCCCCTTAAGGTGAGGCACAAGCTGTGGCAGTGCAGAGGAGCAAGTGTCAGGCCGAGCCTTTGTGCAGCCCAGCCCTTGGTGGAAGCTCTTCCCATCAGCTTCCTGCTGCTGGAAGTAGCCTCTGGCTGTGCAAACCTGTCCTGCACTTCAGAAAGCGCCCCCTGAGCAGAGACTGAGCTGGGAAGTCCCAGCACTGACCAGAAGCAGCTCTGGGTGACCTCAAAGCTGGATATCAAGTAATCGTTAAAATGCCAGGAGAATGACTCCTGTCTCTGCCTGGCTTTGCCACTTTATTTTTTAATGACCCAAGACACAGCCTCATCCCTGATGGAGCCTGCTAATACCAAGCATGGCTGGAGGGAGTGGTGGCTGTTTATTAGAGACAAATCATTCATGCAGCCTCTTTTTTTCCCCATTTTCTTTTCTTCTTTTTTTTTTTTCTGACCTCTCATCCCTTTGAGCAGAAAAAAAAACCCACCCTAAATTCCAGACCCCTCACGGGGGGTGCACAAATGCCACTCCCAGGGCCAGTGAAGCCAGGCAGGGGCACTGGTTTCACGACGGCATCACAGTGCAGAGAGTTTTATGTAGTGCCCTTTGCCGCCTTCTTTACTCTGTTATCTGAGTAACCTTTAGAAATAAAGACAAAGTCATTCAAGAGCTGCAGAGCTGCATGGATGCTCTGCACATCTCTCTGCCAGGCCGCAGCATCCTGTTACACAATCATAGAGTTGTTAGGGTTGGAAGGGACCTCAAGGATCATCTGGTTCCAATCCCCCTGCCCTGGCCCCCTCACACTAGATCAGGTTACTCAGAGCCACATCCAGCCTGGCCTTAAAAAACTTCACAGATGAGGCTTCCACCACCTCCCTGGGCAACCTGTGCCAGTGTCTCACTAAGCTCATGGTGAAGAATGGTTGCAGCAGAGCACCACAGACAGGAGAAGATCATCAGGAATGGTCCCCAAGGTCATCAGTTTGCATTGGAGAGAGTCTGTCCTGAGCTCAGATATAGGTAGATCAAACAAATGATACAGAGCCCCAGCATGGAGAGAACCTCTGGAGATCATCCAGTCACCAGCAGCAGGTTGCCCTGGAGGTGCTGAAGAAATGTATGGACATGGAACTCTGGGACGTGGTTTCATGGCCATGGTGGTGTTGAGAGCTGTAGTCAATGATTTTAGAAGTCTTTTCCAAACCAAACAATGTTATGATTCTGTGATCACATTGTCCAGCTGGGTTTGGAATCTCTCCAGGGAGGGAGACTCCACAGCCTCTCTGGGCAGCTTGCACTGCAGCTGAGGATCCACAAACTTCTGGGCTGATTCAAAAATGTCAAATGACAGTCATCACAGGAAAACTTTACATCAGGGAGCACTTTCCAAACCAGAGAATCATTCTGGTGGGAAGAGACCTTTAAAATCATCAGATCTAACCGTTAACCCAGCACTGCCAAGTCCACCGCTAAGCTCTGTCCCTCAGCACCACATCCACACAGGTACAGCTTAGGTTGCAGGTTGACATGCTGGAAAGCAGCTCCATGAAGAAGGACCTGGGAGTGCTGATGATGTTCCCCACGAGCCAGCAATTTGCCCTAGTGACCAAGGAGGCCAGTGGTCTCCTGGGGTTCGTGAAGAAGAGTGTGGCCAGCGGGTCAGGGAGGTTCTTCTCCCCTGCCTGCTCTTTGTGGTGCATGAGTTTCTTGTGTGGTACTCTGTGTCACCATAACTCAGGATTTAAAACTGCCTGTGGGCAAGATCAAATGGCTTGAAGAAATGCTGCTTTCATCCAGCCCAGTCTGGCTGAGTTATCTCCTTGGTGGCTTAGGCTGGTGACTGTTGTTCTGCTGCTGCAGCGCACATGGGGTTAGCAAGGAAATCCAGGAGGTTGTCAGGTGTCTGCCAGGTCTGCCCAACCTCTTCCTTTATCAAGTCATTTGGCAACACCCTCCAGGGTGGGATGGGGGGAGGGGAATCTTTCCATGGTGGAGGAACCATGAACAGCAGCTCTGCTGAGGGACCATGCTCTAGGAGGAATGGAAACCCTGAACAGGACAATGATCTAGCAGGAACTGCCTGCATCCAGGGCTAAATTGGGCTATAACATTTAACCTCCTGGACCCAGGTTGTTAGCTTCCAGGGGAAGGAGACCTGAGCAAGCCAAATGTTCTGTATCTGCACAATTTTAAGGTAAAAACGTTTCAGAAGACTTGTTTAGGCTCATGGAAACAAGACCCTTTTGTCCATGGCCAGCAGAGCTTCACCAGAAGGGGTGATAAGGTGGAGGTGAGCCCCCAGGGAGCAGAGCCCAGGCTCTCCAGTGCACCAGCTTCACACAAACAAGTGCAAGCAGGAGCAGAAAAAGTCATCTGGACAGTGTCCTGAGGTTACTGCAGCCAACAGCAGAGCTGAGTCATGTGTCAGGTTAAGGCAGCAACAACAGAGGACTGGAGCACCTTCTTGTCACAACGATCAACTGCAGCTCGTCTTGTTGTGCGCCTGGTGTGTCACTCCATGAGATTGGCTGTGGCATTTCCATGTGAAAGAGCAAGACAGGCTGACAGCCATGGGCAGTGAGGACACCAGCTTGGGCTGCAGAAAGGTCCACTCCAGGAGCATCTGCTTCAGCACAAAAAAACCCCAAGTGTTTCACCCAGATCAAGCAGGGTTGGGCTTCAGTTTAAGAATGGCCTTTGCCAGGTGGCCACCCCCAAGCAAAGCTTCTGTAGTTCACACCCACTGTGGTGCTCTCTCTTAAAAACACTTTGCTGAGATCAAAGCATGACTGTTGATGCTCACCCTGAAATACTAAGCAGAAAACCAAGTCCTTTTTTGCTGAGTTCTGGGAAAACCTGAATCAGAAGCACAACCTGGGTCTAAGGGTTGGCTCCAAGAAGCAGTTACAAAACCAAATATGAGCTGCAAGGATCCATGGCTGCTGATGGTCCAGAGTTTGAAATGGTTCCTCCTTGATCACCAAGGGGGCAGAACAAGACCTCTGTATCAATCCTTCCATGAAATCAATTCACAGAATCACAGAATCCCAGCATGGTAGGGGTTGAAAGGGACATCTGGAGATCATCCAGTCCAACCCCCTGCTAAAGCAGGGTCACCCAGAGCAGCTTGCCCAGGATCAAAATGTCCAGGTGAGTTTGGAACCTCTTCCCAGAAGGTGACTCCACAACCCCTCCGGGCAGCCTGCTCCAGGACTGCAGCACCCTCATGCCAAACAAGTTCCTCCTCCTGTTCAGATGGAACCTCCTGGTTACAGTTTGTGCCTGTTGCCCCTTTTCCCATCACTGGGCACCCTGATAAGAGCCTGGCCCTACCTTCTTGCCCCCCACTGCTCCTTTAGCTCTTGCTGAGGATTGAGAAGATCCCCTCTCAAGCTGCTGCTCTCCAGTCAGGGCTATTGGTGCTGGCCAGGTTGGGACAATCAGAAATTCATTCCTAGATATTTTTGTCCTCAACATTTTGAACCTGTCCCTGTATTCTCTGACACTTTAAGCCTCCTTTGCTCCCCCACCACATTCAGCACAGACCTCACACTTTCCAGGAGCTGTATTTCATGGCCAGGAGAGCGCAGCTGTAATGGCAGAGCGGGGGACACCCTGGGATGGGCTCTGCTTTATGCTGCCACAGCAGAAGGAATCACTATGATCACCTTCACACAAAGCAGATCCCAGAATCTCCTCATTGTTTCAGCTCTGCTACTGTTACTGGATCAGGTTGCCCAGAGATGTGTATGAGGCCCCGTCGCTGGAGACATCAGAGCTCAAACTTGATGAGGCTCTGAGCAGCCTGATCTAGTAGGAGATGTAGCTGGAGATGCAATACCTAGTTGCAGTACCTGAAGGATCCTGCAAGAAAGCTGGGGATAGACTTTTTACAAGGGCTTGTAGTGACAGGGTGAGGGGTAATGGCTTTGAGCTGGAAGAGGGGAGATTTAGACTGGAGATTAGGAAGAAATTCTTCAGAGTGAGGGTGGTGAGACACTGGAACAGGTTGCCCAGGGAGACTGTGGGTGCCTCCTCCCGGAGGTGTTCAAAGCCAGGTTGGATGAGGCCTTGAGCAACCTGGTCTAGTGGGAGGTGTCCCTGCCCATGGCAGCGGGGGTGGAATTAAGGTCCCTTCTAACCCTATGACTCTGTGTCCCTGCTCACTGCAGGGAAGTTGGACAGGATGATCTTTGAGGGTCCCTTCCAACCCAATACCATCCGTGATGATTCTGTGATTCTATTTTTAGCTCACCGTTTTCCTTAGCTCCAAACCCTCCTTCCTCTCCTGTTTCTTTCTCCACCCGTGTTCATAGGTGTTGGTACTTTCCCTGTGGTGGAACATTTAAGATAATTCCTTCTCCTTTCCTCCCTGCACTGAAGGTCTGGGGAGTCAAGTGCTTTCAGCTTTGAAGATAACCCCTAGCTGTTCCACAGCCTCTCCAGGAGCAGCCCAGGCAGGGAAAGGGAGGGTTGCATTTATCTGCAGGCTCCAAGCCATTCCACTCTGGCTTCCTGAGAGCAATAATCACCTTGCTGCTGTCCATGGGTGAGTACAAAAATATTGGGGCTCATGATGGATAACACCACGAAGTTATCTGTTGTTCTGCACTAAAAATAGATCTCCACCTCCGTGGCAGGGTCGAAAGCTCCAGGTTCGTGCAGCGGTGCGGAAGGAACGTCCTGGTTGGGTGTACGGAGAAGACACAACGAGCCCTGCCCCGGAGCGTGCGAAGGATTTGGCAGGTAAATAAAACATTCAATTACAGGGGCATAAATAACAGCCACAGCTCCTCCTGTCCTACCAACCGCGCTCCTTGCCGAGAAGAAACGGCTTTTACCTTCACTTCATTGCCCTCTGCTGTAGAAGCGGAGCCATGCACCTCTGCTGGCACCACCTCCAAAGCCACCGCTTGCCCTCACATCACCGCTGCCCTCCCATCACCACTGCCCTCACATCACCACTGCCCTCACACCACTGCTGCCCTCACACCATTGCTGCCCTCACATCACCGCTGCCCTCACACCACTGCTGCCCTCACACCACTGCTGCCCTCACATCACCACTGCCCTCACACCACTGCTGCCCTCACATCACCACTGCCCTCACACCACCACTGCTACTACTACCACTGCCCTCACATCACCACTGCCCTCCCATCACCACTGTCCTCACACCACTGCTGCCCTCACATCACCACTGTCCTCACACCACTGCTGCCCTCACATCACCACTGTCCTCACACCACTGCTGCCCTCACATCACCACTGCTACTACTACCGCTGCCCTCACACCACCACTGCTACTACTACCGCTGCCCTCACACCACCACTGCCCACACACCACTGCTGCCCTCACATCACCACTGCTACTACTACCACTGCTCTCACACCACCACTGCCCTCACACCACCACTGCCCTCACATCACCACTGCTACTACTACCACTGCTCTCACACCACCACTGCCCTCACACCACCACTGCCCTCACATCACCACTGCTACTACTACCACTGCTCTCACACCACTACTGCCCTCACACAACCACTGCCCTAACATCACCACTGCTACTACCACCACTGCTCTCACATCACCACTGCTGCTACCAACACTGCTGCTACCGCTGCCCTCACATTGCCACTGCCCTCACACCACCACTACTGCTACCAACACTGCCCTCATACAACCACTGCTCTCACACCACTGCCCTCACACCACCAACATTGCTACCAACACTGTACTCACACAACTACTGCCCTCACACCACCACTCCTGCTACCAACACTGCCCTCACACCACCACTGCCCTCACATCACCACTGCTACAGCCACCACTGCCCTCACACCACCACTGCCCTCATACCACCACTGCCACTACCATCACCACCATATCGCCATCGTCAGAACTGCTGGCCATCATATCACCACCACATCACTGCTGCCACTACCACACCATCACCATTGCCACTGGCCATCACATCACCACCACCACCAAGACTGCCATCATGTCACCACTGCAATCGCATTACCACATCACCACTGCCACCATCCTCACCATCACATCACCATCAACACCAGCACCACTGGCTGTCACATGATCACTTCCACCACCTCCACTACCAAAGTCACAAGTTCTGGGATCCTGCATTTAGGTCACCACAACCCCATGAATGTTCCAGGCTTAGGGCAGAATGGATGGAAACTGCACGGTTCAAAAAGCCTGTGCTCAGGTTTGGGCCCCTCAGTCCAAGAAGGACATTGAGAGGCTGCTGCATGTCCAGAGAAGGGCAACAAAGTGAAGAGTCTGGAGAACAGGTCTGGGGAGGAGCAACTGAGGGAATTGGGGTTGTTTAGTCTGAAGAGCAGCAGGTTGAGGAGAGACCTCATTGCTCTCTACAACTCCCTGAAAAGAGGTTGGAGCCAGGGGGGGGTTGTCTCTTCTCCCTACTACCAGGTGAAAGAATGGGAGGAAATGGCCTGGAATTGTGCCAGGGGAGGTTTAGGTTGGACATGAGGAAAAATTTCTTCTCTGAAAGAGTGGTCAAGCATTGTAACAAGCTGCCCAGGGTGGTGGTGGAGTCACTGTCCCTGGAGGTGTTCAAGAAAGGTGTGGACCTGGCACTTTGGGAGGTGGTTTAATGGTACTGGTGGTGTTGGGTTGACAGCTGGACTCAATGATCTTAGAGGGCTTTTCCAGCCCCCACAATTTTATGATTCTGTATTTTATTCAAATTAATGTATCTCTGGTTCTCCACAGCAGCCTGGAGAGCTGGAGGGGAGGAAGAAGGAAACAAAATAAACAAACAAACAAGCAAACAATAAACAAACAGCAGATGATGAAGGTTCCACATCCAGATTTTACCAAGAGCAAAAACAAGAAGGAGGGTTGAAATGTCTCTGCACAAACAGCTCTGGCAAAGCAAAGCATAAACCTCAATATACATGTTTTTGGAGCAAGGGTGCTGAGGTCAAATGCATCAGCCATGCAGTGGAATGTACTGGGAGCATCTCCCCATCTCTTTGGGCAGATGGTGGTCAGCGTGACCCCAGCCAGCACTGCCCTTGGGGTACCCTGACAGGATTGAGGTAATGAGTAGTCCATGAAGCTCCTCCTGCCCCCAGCCATCATGGCATCACTGATTGGTTTTGGTTGGAAGAGACCTTTAAGATGATCAAATCCAACTATCCTTCAGGCAGTGAGTGCCTCAATGTAACTGGGAGTGCTGCACCTAGGGAAGAGTAACCTCCTCCAGCACTACAGGTGAGGCTTGACTTGCTGGGAAGCAGCTCTGTGGTTCCATCTGGAGATGAGGAGGTACTTATTTGGTGTGAGGGTGCTGGAGCTCTGCAGCAGACTGCCCAGAGAGGTTGTGGAGTCTCCTTCACTGAAGGGCCTCCAAATCCACCTGGCCACTGCGATGCTGGCCAAGCTGCTGTGAGTGTCCCTGCTTTAGCAGGAGGGTTGGACTGGATGATCTCCGGAGGTCCCCTCTAGCCCCACCACGCTGGGATTGTGTGATAACTGGGATCCCTGAGCACTGCACTCCAGCTAGAAGAACCTTCTGCTCCTGTAGCACAGCAGAGCCCACGAAGGTCTCCTGGCTCCTCCTCTGCACTCACAGCCAGTTTTTAGCTGCCTGTTTCTAAAAATACCAGATGCGGCAGTTACAGCTGTGACCATCTTCCCGGCAAGCTCAAGCCCTGAAGATTCCAAACCTCTTCCTGCTCTAACAAACATTATGTAACCAGGTTTATATTTTCCTAAATATCTTTAGAACCCTGAGCTACCTCCTGGAAGCAGCTCATAGCCTAGGAGGACAGATGAGACAGGGATGTCAGAGCTCTACTGCAAGCAGCTGGCATCAAACACAGCTAGAGCTTTGAAAACCTTCCAGCACAGAAGAGGTCCTAGGGGTGAAGTCAGCAGCAGGATGGTGTGAGATAACATACCAAGGGAAAAAGCTCAGTTCCAGGGGGATTTGTTGGCCTTGTAGTACCAGCCTTAAAATACATGGATCTAAAAAGTGTGTCCCTGATGTCACCACCTGGTAGCACAGAAAGTGAGCTGCTGATGTTGGGTTATACTGAAGAGCTAGGAAAGCAGCACTGGGAAGTCCTTCTGCCAGGTCCCCTTACAGCTTTGGAGGTTATTTCTGAAGTTTTAGATTTCACATCTCCAAGATATTTGCAAGGTGGCAGAGTCTCCTCTCTACATCTGCTGGCCACAATTGGCCTTCAGGGCTGCAAGTGTCCATTGCTGGCTCAAGTCCAGCTTCTCATCCACCAGCACCCCCAAGTCCTTTTCTGCAGGGTTGCTCTCAATCTCATCATCCCCCAGCCTGGACTGATATCAAGGGTTGCCCCAACATAAGTGCAGGACCTTGCATTTTGCCTTATTGAACCTCATGAGGTTCTCCTCAGCTCACCTCCCCAGCCTGTCCAGGTCCCTCTGGATGGATCCCATCCTTCAGTCACCACTAAGCTTGATGTCATCTGCATACTTACTGAATACAACCCTGCGTGCTGTTGGCTTTCTTTGCCACTGTAGCACACTGTTCCCTCATGCTGAGCTGCTTGTATCACCAAGACCCCCATTTCTCTTTCCACAGGGCTGCTGACAGGTGGATCCCAGTCTGAGCTGCACTCCTGGGTTGTGTATTCCCAAGTGCAAGCCCCTACCTTTGACCCTGGTGAACTTCATGAGGTTCTTGCTAGCCCACAGCCTACCCAGGTTTCCCCGGAGGGTGGCTCTCCCTTCTGGAGTGTCAGCCTTCCCACTCTTCACCATCAGCTGGGTGTGTGAAGCAGTGGCTCAGGTGACAGGAGGCATATGCAGAGAGAGAGAGAAGGCAGCAGTTAGCTTTTTTCTGCCTGGATTAGGTGGATCCACACAGCTATTAGCACATCTGCTATTCAAGTGTCACCACGGGAAGAGCTGCATGATCTCAAAGTCTCCTGAAACGAGCTAGGAAGGATTTGCAAAGCCCAACAAGAGGGAATTGGGAGCTAGCAGAGAAAAACAGATGAAGATAGCATTTTTTTCATAATGGGATTATATTATCTCCTCTCCTGAGCTATCCAAAACCCAGTTCAGGTTTTGGTGTGGCTGCCACGCTAATCCTGAGTCGCTTGGGCTGATATAGAGCTTGTGGGCCCTCACCACACATGGATCTCTGTTGTGGGACAACGTGAGGAAAAGGCTTGTGCAGCAGCAGCAGCAGCAGCGGCAAACTCCAGGTCATCAGCAATTTTCCCTAGGAAGGTGCCAAGGAGCACAAATCCTAGAATCATAGAATTGTTTCAGTTGGAAAAGCCCTCTAAGATCATTGAGTCCAAACATCAGACCAACAACCCCAGGGCCGTTAAACCGTGTCCTAAACTGCCATGTCCTAAACTGCCATGTCCACACATCTCTTGAACACCTCCAGGGATGGTGGCTCCACCACTTCCCTGGGCAGCCTGTTCCAGGGCCTGACCATTCAAGTCTACCTGTAGGCAGGAGCGTGCTCAGAGCCCATGGCCACACAGAATGCCCCTGCAGAAGCTGGGTGATAGTAGGACACTAGGAGAAGTCAAAGAGGAACCCTTGCTGCATCTTCAGGTGGCTGGAGGGGCAGAACATGCCAGAGTATGGCCCCATCATTCTGCTTTCCATGGCTTGGGCTAGGGGCAAAAACTCTCCTGAGCTCCACTTGAGTCAGTGTGGGGTTGCACTGAGGGGTGTCAATGAGGTCAGGTATTGTTGCATCAACCCACATCTCACCTGCTGATAGACCATTCCTACAGCCCCTGCATGACCTTCTGTCTCTGAAGAGGACAGCTGGCCTTGACATACTGTGTGACACAGAATCTCAGAATCCCAGCATGGTGAGGGTTGGAAGGGACCTCTGGTGATCATCCAGTCCAACCCTCCTGCTCAAGCAGGGGCACCCACAGCAGCTTGCCCAGCATCGCAATGGCCAGGAGGCTTTGGAGTAGGAGGTTGCACAAACTCTCTGGGAAGCCTGCTCCTTGGCTCCAGCACCCTCACACCGAAAAGGTTTCTCCTTCTCTTCAAATGGAACTTCCTGGGTTCCACTTTGTGCCTATTGCCACTTGTCCTGTCACTGGGCAACAGTGACAAGAGTCTGGCCCCATCCCCTTGTCCCCACAGGCCTTTTAGCTCTTGCTGAGCATTGAGAAGATCCCCTCTGGGGCTGCTCCTCCAGGCTCAACAGCCCCGGGTGTCTCAGCCTTTCCTCCTCACAGAGATGCTCCAGGCCCCTCAGCATCTTTGCAGCCTCCATTTGACTCTCTGCAGTAGCTGCCTGTCTCTCTAGAACTGAGGAGCCCAGAACTAGACGTGGGACTACAGCTGTGTCCTCACCAGGGCAGAGCAGAAGTGGAGGACAACCACAGCTGTGTTCTCCCCAGCTCTGAACCATCAAGCCAAACCTCAAAAGAGGTGCTGGTGACTCTGGACCCTTGCTCCTTGTTTCTGCAGCCCTCTTGCAGCTGCAGGCAGAGCAGAGGAGCCCATTGAGTGGCCCGTGATGTGCTCTGTGCCTTAATCATCTGCTTCCATAGCTGCTCAGGAAGGTTGTTCTGTGCCCCACCTGATTAGCAGTCAGGGAACAGAGAGTAATTTGCTGTAATATTCTGAGAGTGCTTAATTTTCTCTTTGATGAAGGAGCTGTAAATGGAAGCACCTGGACCAAACAGTTTGCCTGATTACTTCATTATTGTCACACTTCCCATTATGACTTGATATTTGCAAACAGCACCATTAGAATGATCCAGTGCCTGGTGCCCACCGAAGGAAACGCAGCTGCCTTCCTCCTAAGGACGTGGTGATTTTCCATAGACCCCACTCATGGCCAAGCTGCATCTCAAATGAGCTTCACTGATGGTCAAGTTTCTGTGGGAAGGAGGTCCTGAGGGACAAAGGAGGACTCAAAACCTGGAAGCATTGCAGTGATGTAACCTTGTTGAGAAATAGAAGGCTGAATTGGAAGGAACTCCTGGAGGACAGCCAGTCCAGTTTCCCAGCTAAAGCAGGGGGAACCACAGCAGCTTGCCCAGCATCACAATGGCCAGCTGGGTTTGGCATCTCTCCCCAAAGAAGGAGAATCCACAATCCTTTGAGGCAGCCTGCTCCAAGGCTCCAGAACCCTCACAACAAAGACGTTTCTCCTCCTGTACAGGTGAATCATCTAGCTACAGTTTGTGCCCATTACCTGTCCTTGGGCACCACTGAGAAGAGTCTGGCCCCATCCTCTTGCCCCCCACAGTCCTCTAAGATCACCCAACACCTCCATGGCCATCAAACTATGTCCCCAGGAGCCATGTCCACACTTTTCTTGGACACCTCCAGGGATGGTGACTCCACCACCTCCACCACCTAGGCAGCCTGTTCCAATGCCTAACCAGTAACTGTCAGTCACTGGAACTGTCAAGGCTTGGTGAGACCTTTGGGACCATCAAGTCTAACCACTCATGCAGAGCTCACAATTCTTCACAGTGAGGGCAGTGGGACACTGGAACACCTTGCCCAGGAAAGTTGTGGATGCCCTCCCTGGAGGTATTCAAGTTCAGGTTGGGTGAGGCTGGGAGCAACATGCTCTAGTGAGAGGTGTTCCTGTTCATAGCAGTGTGGGCTGGAACTAGATGATCTTTAAGGTCCTTTTCAACCCAAACCATTCTGTGAAGCTATGAATCCCACCATGAATGTCAAGCCAGGGTAAAATGGAATGGAATGGAATGGAATGGAACGGAACGGAACGGAACGGAACGGAACGGAATGGAACGGAACGGAACGGAACAGAACAGAACAGAACAGAACAGAATAGAATAGAATAGAATAGAATAGAATAGAATAGAATAGAATAGAATAGAATAGAATAGAATAGAATAGAATAGAATAGAATAGAATAGAATTAACCAGGTTGGAAGAGACCTTTGAGATCAAGTAAACTTATCACCCAACAACATCTAATCAACTAAACCATGGCACCAAGTGCCCCATCCAGTCTCCTCCTAAACACCTCCAGTGATGGTGACTCCACCACCACCCTGGGCAGCACATTCCAATGGGCAATCACTCTTTCTGTGAAGAACTTCTTGCTAACATCCAGCCTAAACCTCCCCTGGAGCAGCTTGAGACTGTGTCCTCTTGTTCTGGTGCTGGTTGCCTGGGAGAAGAGACCAACCCCCACCTGGCTACAACCTCCCTTCAGGTAGTTGTAGAGAGCAATAAGGTCACCCCTGAGTCTCCTCTTCTCCAGGCTAAGCAACCCCAGCTCCCTCAGACTCTCCTCATAGGGCTTGTGCTCCAAACCCCTCCCCAGCTTTGCTGCCCTTCTAAACCCCACACCAGCTTTGCTGCCCTTTGTTGAGTGCATTGGGGGTGGACTTGATGACTTTCAGAGGTCCCTTCCAACCCAAACCAGTCTGCAGCTGTTATATTTGCCCATTACAACAATTAGATCAGACCAGGTTTTGGAGAGATCAAAGCACCAATATTCTTTTTCCCTTTTTGCAAAGCAAAGCAAGGAGAAGTATTTTTTATGGACCCAAACTACTCTAAATTCATCTCAGATTTGTTGCTTAGTTGCTCGTGGCTCGTTCCCTGTGGAGGCTGCTCAGCACCAGCTGCCTCTCTGACTCCACTCTCTATTTTCATCTCTTTAGCCTTTTGCCATCGTTTATTGACAGAAGAGCACACAGAGGGTTTTTTTTTAAACATCTCCATTCCTATTGACTGAACCTTCATGCTGAGTTATCTCCGAGGCTTCAGCGCTTCAGGGAACATCTAAAATTCATTCAGATGTCTTCCTTGCTTTTCTCCTCAAGGTGTTCTGCTAAAGTGGGGGGAAAGTGTGTTATGAGTGTGTTCTTCATGTTGGGTCCAGAGCAGGGCTCCCAGGTGAAGGGGCTGACCAGTTTAGGCTGGGTGCCTCCTGCTGCTCCTGCCACAGCAACCCCATGCAGAGCTACAGGCTGGGGTCAGAGTGGCTGGAGAGCTCCCAAACAGAGAGGGACCTGGGGGTGCTCATTGACTGCTGCATAAACATGAGCCAGCAGTGTGCCCAGGCAGCCAAGAAGGCCAATGGCATCCTGGCCTGCATCAGGAATAGTGTGGCCAGCAGGAGCAGGGAAGTCATTGTGCCCCTGGACTCTACATTGGTTAGGCCACACCTTGAGTCCTGTGTCCAGTTCTGGGTCCCTAAGTTTAGGAAGGACATTGAGACACTTGAACATGTCCAGAGAAGGGCAACAAGGCTGGGGAGAGGCCTTGAGCACAAGCCCTATGAGGAGAGGCTGAGGGAGCTGGGGTTGTTTAGCCTGGAGAAGAGGAGGCTCAGGGGAGACCTCATTGCTCTCTACAACTCCCTGAAGGGTGGTTGTAGCCAGGAAGGGGTTGGCCTCTTCTCTCTAGCAACCAGCACCAGAACAAGAGGACACAGTCTCAAGCTGCACCAGGGGAAGTTTAGGCTTGAGGTGAGGAGAAAGTTCTTCACCGAGAGAGTGATTTGCCATTGGAATGTGCTGCCCAGGGAGGTGGTGGAGTCACCATCGTTGGAGGTGTTCAAGAGGGGATTGGATGTGGCACTTGGTGCCATGGTCTAGTCATGAGGTCTGTGGTGACAGGTTGGACTTGATGATCTTTGAGGTCTCTTCCAACCTTGGTGACACTGTGATACTGTGATCCTGTGCCACACAAGATACACCTGTGGTGTCCCAAAGGTTCAGCCCAGTGGGTGGACACAGGAAGCTGTGTACTTCATCCCCATAATGTCCTGCTCCCTATAAATCCATCAGCAAGGTCTCACACTTCTTCTTTCTTCCCTTGCTGCTCCTGTGGGAGATGCTCCTTATCTGGTAATGGTAGGGGAGTTATCTCAAGGCCTCTTAGGTCTGGCTAGGCCTAATGCCAGGAGGAGAAGGGGGAAGGGCAATCTCAGATCTGGCCAGCTGAGATTAGCCTAACAGTGCAGGGGGGAAGAAAAAGCCCTGGGGGTTTTGGGTGTACCCTCAGGTAGGCAGAAGGGAAATGCTGGGATGCTTCTGGGTGTGCTGTGAGTGACTCAGTATGCTCTGGGATCCTTTTGGTCACTGTGCTTGTAGCTTCTGTCAAACACCTTATGGCTTTGCCATTTAAACTTTCCATCACTTCTGCAATCCGTTTGTCTGAGTCTCATTTCTTTCTGCCCCACTGGGTGGCATGGGCGGATCTGCCTCAAACCCAGGACACCTGCTGGAAAGGAGCATTGCAGAGAAGAAGTGCAGGGGACAAGCTCCCCATAGGCCAGCAATGTGCCCTTGTGGCCAAGAAGGTCAGTGGTCTCCTGGGGTGCATGAAGAAAAGTGTGGCCAGCAGGCCAAGAGAGGTTCTCCTCCTCCCCTACGCTGTCTTAGTGAGACCCACATCTGGAGGACTGGGTCCAGTTCTGGGCTCCTCAGTTCAAGAGAGACTGAGAAGTACTGGAGAGAGTCCAGCAGAGGCTGCAATGATGCTGAGGGGCCTGGAGCATCCATGTGAAGAGGAAAGGCTGAGACACCTGGGGCTGTTGAGCCTGGAGAAGAGCAGCCTGAAGGGGGATCTTCTCAGTGCTGATCAACTGGATGGGGACCTCATGATGCCCACACACCCCCACAATCTTTAATCTTTCCTTTCTCTTCTATCCTCTTGTTAAAATTAATTGAAGTTAAGTGTCTGCTCACAATTAAATCTATCTGAAGCCTGAAATCATGAGGCACTGGACAGTTTTTCTTTCTTCTGCTTCCCTTCACTGCTCAGCACCAGGGCTACACATCTGCCTTTGTCCTCCTCTGGTTCCTGAGGCGTTTCCTGCCTCCTGCCTCCTTTTGTGTTCTTCTCTACTTTTATTGCTGCTTTCTGGTTTCCTCCTTAGAGCTGGGACTTTGCTCCTTTGTATTCACCCTGGGTAATTTGTCCTTATTTCCAGTTTTCTGGAGGACTCCTTTCATTTCTCCATGTCTTCAGAGAGCCGAGGAGCAGCCTGGGGAGTGTCTTACCTTTTCACCAGGAGGTTGTTTTTGTGCCTTGCTGGTTCTGCTGCTCTTTGCTTCACCTTTGAAGGTCCTCCCAGGAGACCCTGCTGCTAATTCTCTGACTCCCCTCCAGCCTGCTTGCTTGAGCTCTGTTTTCATCATCCTGTCGATCTCCTTCCTTCCTTCCTTTCTCCACAACCACAGCTCCCCCATTTTCCATTGTTTTAAGGCCATTATCATCCAAATGACTTTCCACTGTCAGCACCTTCAGCAGTTTTTCTTTTGGTAGATAGCAAACCTAGCTCCAACAGACCTTTGCTGATTTCATTTAACTCAGATAAATCAACCCAAGTTCAGAAAGCTGAACACAAACATGGGGGAATCACCCACCTGAGACTAAAGAATGGGTGACACCATCAAACCCAGCCACCCTGAAAAGCTGTTGGCCACCTGGCTAGTGGAGCCAGGAGAGGTTGGGGATGGAGTAAAGTTGTAGAATCATAGCACTGCTGAGGTTGGAAGAGACCTCTGAGAAACCTAGAGCTTGCATCCCACCACTCCAGCTAAGCTTTCCCAGCTCCACCCAATCAACAATCATTTTCACTCCCTGAGCCACCTGGAGGTGTTTCAAAGCTATGCAGATGTGGTGCTGAGGGACATACAGGACCTTGGACTCAGCCTTATTGAACCTCATGATGCTCACATGACAAGGTGACCAATGTAAACTGGCAGTGCCGGATTAAAAGCTGGACTTGAGGATCTTGGAGGTATTTTGAAAACACAATAGGTCTATGATTCTATGACTGCTTCTCTGCTTCCAGCCCTTCATGCTCTCTGGAACTGTTTAATGGTTTGAAGGTATTTACATCACTCCTATGAATTCATCCTCACCTCATACCAAACCCACTTATTTTTTCCCCTGTCAAAATACGCTCTGCGGTTAAAGGTTCCACTCAGGAAATCACAATCACAATTGTTTGGGTTGCAAAAGCCCTCTAAGATCATCAAGTCCCACCATCAACCCAGCACCACCATGGCCATTAAACCATGTCCCCAAGTGCCATGTCCCCAGGTTTCTTGAACACCTCCAGGGATGGGGACTCCACCACCTCATCTGGGCAGCCTGTTCCAATGCCTGACCGCTCTTGCAGGAAAGAAATTGTTCCTCACGTCCAACCTAGACAGGCCCTGGGGAAATTTCAGGCCATTTCCTCTCATTCTTTCACCCAATACTAGGAAGAAGAGCTCAATCCCCCTCCCTGGCTCCAACATCCATTCAGGGAGCTGTTTACAGCCCAAAAGTCTCCCCTCAGCCTCCTTTTCTCCAGATTAGATAATCCCAGTTCCCTCAGCTGCTCCTCACTAGAGCTGTCCTCCAGACCCTTACCACCTTTGTTGCTCTTCTCTGGAACAAGCCAGCCTCATGAGCTTCAACAAGACCAAGTGCAGGGTCCTGCATCTGGGTCGAGGCAATCCCAGGCACAAATACAGGCTGGGCAGGAACTGGCTGGAGAGCAGCCCTGAGGAGAGGGACTTGGGGGTGCTGGTGGGTGAGAAGCTCAACAGGAGCTCTCAATGTGCACTTGCAGCCCGGAAAGCCAATCAGATCCTGGGCTGCATCAGGAGAAGTGTGGCCAGCAGGTCAAGGGAGGTGATTCTCCCCCTCTACTCAGTTCTGCTGAGACCCCACCTGGAGTACTGCCTCCAGTTCTGGAACCCCTATTACAGGAGGGATATGGAGGTGCTGGAAGGTGTCCAGAGAAGGGCCGTGAGGATGATCAGAGGGCTGGAGCACCTCTCCTATGAGGACAGACTGAAGGAGTTGGGGCTGTTCAGTCTGGAGAAGAGAAGGCTCCGAGGTGACCTCATTGTGGCCTTCCAGGATCTGAAGGGGGACTACAAGAAGGCTGGGGAGGGACTTCTCAGGATCTCAGGGAGTGATAGGACTAGGGGGAATGGAATGAAGCTGGAGGTGGGGAGATTCAGGCTGGACGTGAGGAGGAAGTTCTTCCCCATGAGAGTGGTGAAGCCCTGGAATGGGTTGTCCAGGGAGGTGGTTGAGGCCCCATCCCTGGAGGTGTTTAAGGCCAGGCTGGATGAGGCTCTGGCCAGCCTGATGTAGTGTGGGGTGTCCCTGCCCATGGCAGAGGGGTTGGAACTAGATGATCCTTGTGGTCCCTTCCAACCCTGACTGATACTATGATACTACCCAGCAGAAGTAATCAGAATGACCTGCAGATGTTCTTAGCCCACACTTAATGGATTTCAAAGCAGCCTCTCAGTCAGCTTAGTTCAGATTGGGCTCTCAGGAAGGAGCAGGCTCCACCAGCCCAAAGCAGAGTGTCACCTGCTACCAGGGGAACAGCCCCTGCATCCAGAAGCAGGTTGCCAGGATGCCTTTTCCCTTTGCTTTGTGGGGATCTATAACCTTGCCTGCCTGAAGGCATGTTCCGCTGGCAGCTGGCTCTGAAGGACCTCAACATCTCACTTGCTTTCAAACACCAAATGTGCTGTAAGACCTCTCCCTGTGGGGTACAGAGAAGCTGAAAGTGAGAATAAGACTCATTTTGCTCTGGCATTAATGCTGCCTGACACGAAATCTTTACCGCACCGGTTGGGAATGTCAAGGACACCATGGTATCCTCAGACCAAATGATGAACTTCTGCAGCATGGAGCCTGTCCACTGGCTCCTGAACATCCTGAACATAAATCATCTGCTTTCTCTGCAGATCAAGGTGCCTGCCAGAAATAGCCCTTTCTGCAGGATTCTGTGAGGTGATGCTGATGACATACATCACGTCCCTGCTGCTGGGGCATCTGCCGAACGTGAGTTTGTCCTGACACTGATTCCTCATCTTCTGCCCCAGCTCCAGCAGAACCTCAGCTCTGGATCAACCAACTTCCCCACTGCCAGAAATTCACTGGGAGCCTGGGACACCAGCAAAAAAAAAAAATAAGGTCTGTGCAGGAGCAACAACCAGGCCTGCAAACCCTCCTGAGGGCTCAGCTTCCTTCCTTCACAAAGACATCATTTCTGTAAAGGGAGACTTGGCAACAAGACAAGGAGTGATCCCATCCTCATTGCCAGTGCTCTTGGGTCCATCAAAAACAGTGAGGCCAGCAGGTCAAGAGAGGTTGTCCTCCCTCTTGACCTTGCTGAGGAGACATCTGGAATTGTAGGTCCAGTTCTGAGTTCTCCAGTTTATGAGAGACAGGGAACTACTGAAGTAAGTCCAGGGGAAGCCACAAAGGGGCCTGGAGCATCTCTGTGAGGAGGAAAGGCTGAGAGACCTGGGGTTGTTGAGCCTGGAGAAGAGCAGCCTGAGGGGGGATCTTCTGAATGCTGATCAACTGGATGGGGACAGATCCTTTTCAGGTTAGAAATGAGATATTAATTAAATCTTGCTTTGAATTTTTTATCTCAACACCAGGTACATCAGCACTCTTCAGGTGGGATGTGAGGTAGGTTCTCCTTGCCTGAGAGATCTTCCCAATGCTCAGCAGGAGCTAAAGGACCTGTGGGGAGCAAAGGGATGGAGCCAGACTCTTGTCACTGTTGCCCAGTGACAGGACAAGGGGCAATGGGCACAAACTGGAACCCAGGAGGTTCCACATGAGCAGGAGGAGAGATTTCTCTGAAGTGAGGGTGCTGGAGGCCTGGAGCAGGCTGCTCAGAGAGGTTGTGGAGTCTTCTTATTTGGAGGGATTCCAAAGCCACCTCAACATTTTGATCTTGGGCAAGCTGCTGTGGGCACCCCTGCTTTAGCAACAGGATTGGACTGGATGATCTCCAGAGGCCTCTTACAACCCCACCATGCTGGGGTTTCTTGAGTCTCTGATGGTTTTAAATGAAGAGGAAGATTCAGACTAGATAGAAGGGAGAAATTTTTCAACCTCTGGTGGTAAGACTCTGTGCCAGGCTACCCAGAGATGTGGGAGATGCCCCATCCCTGGAACCATTCCAGGTCAGTTTTGTGGGCTTTGTGAAACCCGTTGTCGTTGCAAATGTCCCTTGTTGACTGGAGGGGTTGGAACTGGATGACCTTCAAGGTGCCTTCCAACACAAACCATACTATGTTTCTATGAATGTGTGCTAAGGATAGAATAGAATAGAATAGAATAGAATAGAATAGAATAGAATAGAATAGAATAGAATAGAATAAACCAGGTTGGAAGAGACCTTCAAGATCATCGTGTCCAACGTATCATCCAACACCTAATCAACTAAACCATGGCACCAAGCACCCCATCCAGCCTCCTCCTAAACACCTCCAATGATGGTGACTCCACCACCTCCACGGGCAGCACATTCCAATGGGCAATCAATCTCTCTGTGTAGAACTTCCTCCTAACATCCAGCCTAAACCTCCTCTGGAGTAGCTTGAGACTGTGTCCTCTTGTTCTGGTGCTGGACATGTGGGAAAAGAGACCAGCCCCCACCTGGCTACAGCCTCCCTTCAGGGAGTTATAGAGAGCAATAAGGTCTCCTCTGAGCCTCCTCTTCTCCAGGCTAAGCAACCCCAGCTCCCTCAGCCTCTCCTCACAGGGCTTGTGTTCCAAACCCCTCCCCAGCTTTGTTGCCCTTCTCTGGACACATTCCAGCAAGTCAACATCCTTCCTAACCTGAGGGGCCCAGAACTGGACACAACACTCAAGGTGTGGCCTAACTAGTGGTGAGTCCAGGGCCAGAATGACCTCCCTGCTCCTGCTGGCCACACTGTTCCTGATACAGGCCAGGATGCCCTTGGCCCTCTTGGCTGCCTGGGCACACTGCAGGCTCATGTTCAGCCTACCATCGACGAAATGACAAAACCTCTCCAGTCTCCAGAAGGGAATGTGACAGGGATGGGATTAAGGCCCTGTCCCTGGAGACATTAAAAATGAGACTTGATGTGGCCCTTGGTAGCCTGATCTAGTTGGAGGTGTCCTTGCTGACTGCAGGGGTGTTGGACAAGATGCCCTTTGAGGGTCCATTCCAACCTGATGCCATCTGTGAATCTCTGACTGGCTTGCCCTCCTCCTTTCAACGCGAAGCTGGCTGCTGGGCCACAGCCGGCTGACCGAGGGGAGAATCAGCTCAACCTTCAGTAGGGCTTTTTGGCTGCAGGGGTAATGGTGCTCCCTAGTAATCCGAGTCACCAAGTGGTCTATCCCAGGATCATCAAGCCCTTCTGAGCCCACCTCAGAGATGAAGATGTCCTGGGGTCTCATTTATTTTATTTTTATCCTTTACTTTATGAAACTGCTACTTACAAATCTAATTTGGTTTGACAGGGAAACCAAAACAGGCTGATGGAATCCGGCAAAGCCCTTAATATTTCACACAGCAATTGCCCAGCCAAAGCATATTCCTGATAGATTCTGACATGGGAGGAAGCATCATGGGCTGCAGGGTTACTATTTAGGGAAAAGCAAGGAATTAATGAGAATGAAATGGGGGTATTAGGCTGCGTTTCGGCTTTTTGCCCCCAAACGCTTCACTTGTATCATTGTGAAGTCTTTAAAAACACAGCTCAGCGCTGGCACCATCCAGCTGCTGAAACAGAGCCCACTGAAACGAGAGGCACAGGAACTGTGCATCCTTGCAAAGCAGGTTTTTGCCCCCACAGACACACAGATTGCAGGGCCAGGAGGGACCATCCAAACCACCTGCTTCAGTCTCCTGCAGAACAGGAGGCACAGAGTCAGGACTTCCGCTCTGAAGTTACCACTCCTGGGTGAGCTGTGATGCAAACCATAAAACCTCTTGGGTCCTCCTGAGACACTGGCCAGGGAAGAAGAGGTTCAATGTGGGAATCCCTCAACTTATAGAATAGAATAGAATAGAATAGAATAGAATAGAATAGAATAGAATAGAATAGAATAGAGTAGAGTAGAGTAGAATAGAATAGAATAGAATAGAATAGAATAGAATAGAATAGAATAGAATAGAATAGAATAGAATAGAATAGAATAGAATAGAACAGAATTAGAGTAGAGTAGAATAGGAGTAGAGTAGAGTAGAGTAGAGTAGAGTAGAGTAGAGTAGAGTAGAGTAGAGTAGAGTGGAGTGGAGTGGAGTGGAGTGGAGTGGAGTGGAGTGGAGTGGATGGAATGGAATGGAATGGAATGGAATGGAATGGAATGGAATGGAATGGAATAGAATAGAATAGAATAGAATAGAATAGAATAGAATAGAATAGAATAGAATAGAATAGAATAGAATAGAATAGAATAGAATAGAATAGACTGAACCAGACCAGACCAGACCAGACCAGGTTGGAAGAGACCTTCAAGATCGTCAGTTCCAACCCATCATCCAACACCACCTAATCAACTAAACCATGCAACCAAGCACCCCATCTTGCCTCTGAAGATGCCCTCCCTGGGCTGCAAACCCTTGTTGGGCAGTTGAGGGTCACCTGTCCTGGCTGCTCTACCCCACAACTGCCACCTCTGCCTTCCTACCCCTCAAGGTAGGGCACAAGCTGTGGCTGTGCCCTTGGTGTGCAGAGGAGTAAGTCTCAGGCAGAGGCTTTCTGCAGCCCAGCCCTTGGCAGGAACTCTCCCCATCAGCTTTTCCCTGCTAGAAGCAGCTCCTGACTTTGCAAACCTTCCCTGACCTTCAGAAATGGCCTCATGAACAAAGACCAAGCTGGGAAGTCATAGCCCTGACCAGAGCCAGTTCTAGCTCAAACCAGGCCATCATGACACTTCCCCCATCCTGTGGTAATCTCATATTTAAAGTCTTTCTTCAATCTCTCCTGAAGAACAGCTATGTAAAGCAGAAATAAGTCCTGCTCTCAATAAAAGTCCTGCTAAAGGCTTTTGTAGCAGCACATTGTCTATAATCACAGAGAAATGAAACACAGACCACTGGAGAATCAAGGCTTAGAAGTAATACAATGAGTGCTGCTGAAAGCTAAGGTTAATCTCATGATGTTTTCTTTCCCCTTTACTCAGAAAAGGCAAATGAAATGTGCAGCAGACTCTTGTTGCAAGGGATGCACTTGTTGAAGCTGCCTGTGGTTGGAGGAGCTCCAGAATCACAGAATCACCAAGGTTGGAAGAGACCTCCAAGATCATCAAGTCCAACCTGTCACCACAGACCTCATGACTAGACCATGGCACCAAGTGCCACGTCCAATCCCCTCTTGAACACCTCCAGGGACGGTGACTCCACCACCTCCCTGGGCAGCACATTCCAATGGCAAATCACTCTCTCGGTGAAGAACTTCTTCTCCTCACCTCCAGCCTAAACCTCCCCTGGTGCAGCTTGAGACTGTGTCCTCTTGTTCTGGTGCTGGTTGCTAGAGAGAAGAGGCCAACCCCTTCCTGGCTACAACCACCCTTCAGGTAGTTGTAGAGAGCAATGAGGTCTCCCTGAGCCTCCTCTTCTCCAGGCTAAACAACCCCAGCTCCCTCAGCCTCTCCTCATAGGGCTTGTGCTCAAGGCCTCTCACCAGCCTTGTTGCCCTGCTCTGGACACGTTCAAGTGTCTCAGACTCCTTCTTAAACTGAGGGGCTCAAAACTGGACACAGTACTCCAGGTGTAGCCTAACCCGTGCTGAAGACTGGTCTCCTACCAGTCATCAAGTTTGTACTTGGTGTTAGATAAATTCCACAACACGTTTCCCATTGAATCGTAAAATGGTTTGGGTTGGAAGGGATGTTGAGGATGATCCAGTTCCACCCCTGCCCTGCCATGGGCAGAGACACCCATTTCTAGCAACACCTTGCACCCACCATTAGAATCATCTGCAGCTGGCAAGGACTGAGTTGAATATAAATTATAATAATACAATACAATACACCAGGTTGAAAGAGACCTTCAAGATCATCGCGTCCAACCCATCAACCAATCCAACCCACCTAAACAACTAAACCATGGCACCAAGCACCCCATCAAGTCTCCTCCTGAATACCTCCAATGATGGTGACTCCACCACCTCCACGGGCAGCACATTCCAATGGGCAATCACTCTCTCTGTATAGAACTTCTTCCTAACCTCCAGCCTAAACCTCCCCTGCTGCAGCCTGAGACTGTGTCCTCTTGTTCTGGTGCTGGCTGCCTGGGAGAAGAGACCAACCTCTGCCTGGCTACAACCTCCCTTCAGGTAGTTGTAGAGAGCAATAAGGTCACCCCTGAGCCTCCTCTTCTCCAGGCTAAGCAACCCCAGCTCCCTCAGCCTTTCCTCACAGGGCTTGTGTTCCAAATGATGGCAGCCTCTCACAAAGTCATCACTACACCTGCACCCAGCCTATTAAGCACCAGGCATTTCAACATGCAGGTCTCCCAGCCAGTCAGTTCAAGGAACAGCAGCCTGAGTGCTGCCTCCAAAGACATGGAATTCCCAGATCAAGAGCTGGCTGAATATGTGTTGTCAAGGTGATGGATATGGGAATTCAAACCTATCTACATTTTTACAGATTACCTGGGTCAGGCCATACAGAAATAAAAGACACACAAAATGTCCTCTAACTGTGGAACTAAATAAAACATGATGATCCAGCAATAAGTGAAAGTTCTGTTCAGATTAGAAACTAGACAGAACAAGGGGCAATGGATAGAAACTACAGCACAAGAGGTTCCACCACAACATGAGGAGGAGCTTCTTCACTGTGAGGGTCATAGAGCACTGGAACAGGCTCTCCACAGGAGTTGTGGAGTCTCCTTCTCTGGAAACTTTCAAGAGCCATCTGGGGGTTGGTCTCTTCTCCCAGGCAACCAGCAGCACAACAAGAGGACACAGTCTCAAGCTGCACCAGGGGAAGTTTAGGCTGGAGGTGAGGAGAAAGTTCTTCACAGAGAGAGTTGTTAGCCGTTGGAATGGGCTGCCCAGGGAGGTGGTGGAGTCACCATCCCTGGAGGTGTTCAAGAGGGGTTTGGACGTGGCACTTGGTGCCATGGTTTAGTAGTCATAAGGTTTTGGGTGACAGGTTGGACTTGATGGTCTTTGAGGTCTCTTCCAACCTTGGTGATTCTGTGATTCTGTGACTCTGGATGTGTTCCTGTACAACCTGTGCTGGATTCTATGGTCCTTCTCTGGCAGGGGGGTTGAACTGAATGATCTTCAGAGGTCCCTTTCAAACCCTAACATCCTGTGAGGCCATGATCCTGTGATTGGAACCTCTAAAGTATTGAGCAACGACCACAGCTTGCAGTGCATTTGTCATTGGTGGCAGCTGTTACATCTTCTAGAAACAGAGGACCTCAAAGTTGTGCATGGTGCAGTCAGCAGGTTCTACAGGCAGCAGTTGCTCCCCCACCCAATCTCTTTTTCTCCTCAGAGGAAGACTAGCACTGCCTACACTCACCAGATGGTGGTTCAAGCCCTAGTCTCCAAACCCAGCCTGTGTAATCTTCAGCAGCCCCAGTACCACCACACCTGTGCCCTCTGACCCAGGAGAAGACTTTGCTAGCCAAGACCCAAGCGCAGGGGTGATGCTGGACAGGGCCTTGTGCTCACAAGGGTGAGCACGAGGTGGCCCAGCCTTTCTCAGCCTTTCTCAGCCAACACAGACTGAGAAGGAAAAGCTGTGGGTGGGCAAAACCAGGCCCAGAATTTTAATTACTGGAGCTGCACAGCAAGGCCTTAGTAGAGATGAGAACTTAACCTGAACTCATCAGTCATGGTTCAGTTCCTTGATTCCTAGAACCCTCCTCCTTTATCATGACAAATGGGCCTGTTCTGCCTCCTGTTTCTGGCTTGCTGAAAAGACCACAATTCTCTGCAGTCCTGTGAATAAGGAAAATAAACATTGCAGCACTTTCTGAAAATGTCAGAGGATGTCCAATCTTTTGAAAACAAACTCTATTTCCTTACTAATTTTATTTGTCTTCTGTTGAGCTGAATTGTGGATCATCCTCCCCCCAACACACACACTCGCACACACAGAGCTAAAGGGATGAAAACCCAGGGTGGCCTTTTCAAACTGAAATGCCTGTCCAGCTGTCCTGATTGGAGATCCAGGTTTGCACAGCAGGGAGAGGCGGATGGGGAGAGTCCCTGACAAGGGCTGGGCTGCAGAAGGCCTCTGCCTGAGACTTGCTCCTCTGCACACCAAGGACATTGCTGCAGCTTGTGCCCCATGTTGGGGGGCAGGAAGGCAGAGATGACAGCTGCAGGGAGGAAGGAACAGGACAGGTGACCCTCAACTGCCCAACAAGTGATTGCAGCCCATGGATGGCATCTTCAGGAGAAAGCTGAGGGATCCCCAGAGCCAAGCTTCTTCTTCCCTGGCCAGTGTCCCAGCAGGACTCTGTCCCTTCTGCCTTCCGTCCATATCCATCTGCTCCTGAATCCAGTTCCAGAATCCAGCTCGTGAATTCAATTTCCATTGCTGCTGAGTCCAGTCTAGGACTTGCCCAGTGCCTGCCCCCAGCATCAGTGCTGTCAATGATGCCATGATTCCCATCAGGGCTTGTGTTGTCTCTCGGTTTGTGTCTCTGCTCCATGGGATTGTTTCTTCCCATCCCAGCTGGTTGAGTTTCTTTCCCACCCCATCAGTGCCTCTCCCTTCTGCCTTTTCTCTTCCCTTTGGGCAGGCAGAGGGCTTTGTGGAAAGCCTCTAGCACTTGCCTGGTAGCCAGCCCAGCCCTGACCTTTGACATTTACCAGAATTGAAAAACACAGGAGTGACAATTCCTCCTTCCCAGACCACTGCTGTCCACCCTTTTCCTTCACAATTTCCTCTGGCCTCAGGCAGAAGAAGGTAACTGAAGCGTCCTCATGTGAGTCAGCTCTTGCCGGAAAGTGGTACCCAGAGGAGAAGACACAGTGGTGCAGAGCAGACTTTGTAGAACAAATTGTTAACAACAAAATAATCACTGTTTGCAGAGCTCTGAGTAGCGAGGGAGTTGTGTTGCTGCTCTCATTAATATCCCATTAACACCATGGGCTGTGGCACCACGAGGAAACCTCCCTTAAAGTGACAGCGGAAATCAGAGCCGTGCCATGACCTCATGGGTGAAAACAGCTATCTGGTGCTGCTCAGAACTGGACCTGCTGGGCATGGGCCTGTTGGAACAGGTCCAGAGGAGGCCACAGCAATGATGGGAGAGCTGGAGACACTCTGTCAGGAGGCTACGCTGAGAGAGCTGGGGTTGTTCAGCCTGGAGAAGAGAAGGCTCCAGGCAGACCTTCTGGTGGCCTATCAGTGCTTAAAGGGGCAATCAGCGAGAACTAGCCAGAATCCTGGAGAAGTGCTCATTATGGCCCTGGAGAAGAGCTACTTAGGGTCCTGGAGAAGAATCATAGAATTGTTAGGGTTGGAAGGAACCTCAAGGATCATCTAGCTCCAACTCCCCTGCCATGGGCAGGGACACCCCACACTAGACCAGGTTGCTCAGAGCCACATCCAGCCTGGCCTTTAAAACCTCCAGGGATGAGGCTTCCACCACCTCCCTGGGCAACCTGTGCCAGTGTCTCACCACCCTCATGCTGAAGAATGGTTGCAGCAGAGCACCACAGACAGGAGAAGATCATCAGGAATGGTCCATCCAGCCTGGCCTTAAAAACCTCCAGGGCCAGAATCCTGCAGAAGGAGTAGTCAGGGTCCTGGAGAAGAACTAACCATGGTCCTGCAGAAGAGCTGACCATGGTGCTGCATAAATAGAAACCCACAGCCCTGCAGAAGAGCGAGCCATGGTCCTAGCTGAATAACAACAAAGCAGGAGAGTGTCATAACTCTCAGCTGTGCTCTTGGTTGTGTTCTGAAAGGTGACTGCTGGACATTCTGGTCTTTGGAAGGTTCTTCCACAGAAGAGAGAAGGTTCAAGTGTTGTTTTCCTGCCTGTGTGCTGAGCAGGGGTTAACACAGCAGCTCCTCAAGCTGCTTTCTTGGAGCTTCCTTGGCTCCAGCTCCTGCTCATCACTTCTTGTTCCATCTGCCTGGCTCAGATGAGCCAGCTCTTCACTACCTGTGGTTTTCTTCCTGCAAAGGCACCTCCAGACTGTAATCAAGGCTACTCCTAATTGTCCTGCTGATGAACTAAACAGATTAAACTCTTTAAATCTCTCTGGGTGAAGAACTTCCTCTAATGGCCATATTATTTCTGTAGCACTTCTCTGCCCTCTCTCTAATTTGTTAAAGGCTTTTTAAAGCAGGAATGTCAGGCTGGGTGTTTCTGCAGCAAACCTGCACTGCCCCCACTCAATCTCGCCCACCCTGACCTCACTTGCTACTGTCACCCAGTTTGGGTGGCCTTCAAAGCTTGTCCAGCGCACAGGTCATTAGGGCCAGTGTTCATTAGCATCATAGATGAGCTGTGGCCACTTCAGTTCATGGAGGTCTCAGATTTTAACCTCAGCATGGTGGGGGTTGGAAGGGACATCCAGAGATCATTCACTCCAACCCCCCTGCTAATGAAGGGGCACCCACAGCAGCTTGTCCAGCATCACAATATTCATCTGGGTTTGGAAGCTCTCCAGATAAAGAGACTCCACAACCTCTCTGGGGAGCCTGCTCCAGAGCTCCAGCACCCTCACACCAAACAAATTTATCCTTCTGTTCAGATGCAATTCTCTTTGTGCCCATTGCCCTTGTCCTGTCACTGGGGCATCACTGGGAAGACTGTGACCCCCATCTTCTTGCCCTCAACAGGTCCTTTAGCTCTTGCTGAGCATTGATCAGATCCCCCCTCAGGCTGTTCTTCTCCAGTATCAGTAGCTCCAGGTCTCTCAGCCTTTCCTCCTCACAAAGATTCTCCAGGTCCCTCACAGTATCACACAGTATCACAGTATCACCAAGGTTGGAAGAGACCTCAAAGATCATCAAGTCCAACCTGTCACCACAGACCTCATGACTAGACCATGGCACCAAGTGCCATGTCCAATCCCCTCTTGAACACCTCCAGGGACGGTGACTCCACCTCCCTGGGCAGCACATTCCAATGGCTAACAACTCTCTCTGTGAAGAACTTCCTCCTCACCTCCAGCCTAAACTTCCCCTGGTGCAGCTTGAGACTGTGTCCTCTTGTTCTGGTCCTGCTTTCCTGGGAGAAGAGACCAACCACTGCCTGGCTACAACCACCCTTCAGGTAGTTGTAGAGAGCAATGAGGTCTCCCCTGAGCCTCCTCTTCTCCAGGCTAAGCAACCCCAGCTCCCTCAGCCTCTCCTCATAGGGCTTGTGCTCAAGGCCTCTCCCCAGCCTTGTTGCCCTTCTCTGGACACGTTCAAGTGTCTCAATGTCCTTCCTAAACTGAGGGCCCCAGAGCTGGACAGCATCTTTGTATCCTCCCCTAGACTCTCTCCAGTCTCTCTTGAGCTGGGGAGCCCAGAACTGGACGTTTCCTACCAGCAAGAAGCCCAGGTGTGCAGTCTCCAGCCATTTATCATTCTCCTTTTGGCTACCAAGAACATGCTTGTGACTGTCCTAGGACTGACCACCTGGATAACACAAGGTCATCTCAGTCAAGCCTGTATCTTTTTTCCACTTCTGTCAAAAAAACCCCCAAAGCAAACAGACAAACAGAAACCCCTCCAACCAACAGCACAATGAAGTTACCTGTGGGGGGGAAACTTGGTTGTCTCAGGAAAGCTGTGAATTCCTATTTCAATTTTTGCTACCAGCCCCTAGTGGCACTGAGCTCTGAGGTTCCAAACTCCATGAAGCTTCATTGGTGGTTTGGCTGCTGAGAACAATGTCGTGTTTCATTTATCAGTGAAAATGTTCCATCAGTTTAGTTGGGTTTTAATAAAGGGGAAAGGACAGAAGAGAAGTGGGTCTCCAGCTGTGTTTGGTTTAGAGGCTGCTTATCCAGAGAGGCTCCAGCTCACATTGAACACTGCAATGCAAGGGGGAGATTAAGCAGATGCTTTTGAAGTCTAGGAGAAGCTCAGGCTGATGGAAAGCACCCAGGAACCATCAGTGGCCAAGCCTGTGTGTCATCTCCCTAAGCCACATCATGTGTGGCCTTATATGGAAAGCTAGACAACTTCTCCATGGACTTCAGTGTGTGGAGATCACAGATCTTATATGGCTAACCAAATACTGTGAGAGTCTTCTAAATATTGTATATGATGAATAAAGCATGGCAGCTACAGGGATAGAGCCAACCAAGAACACATCATAGAATCATAGAATCATAGTATCAGTCAGGGTTGGAAGAGACCACAAGGATCATCTACTTCCAACGCCCCTGCCATGGGCAGGGACACCTCACACTACATCAGGCTGGCCACAGCCTCATCCAGCCTGGCCTTAAACACCTCCAGGGACGGGGCCTCAACCACCTCCCTGGACAACCCATTCCAGGGCTTCACCACTCTCATGGGGAAGAACTTCCGCCCTCACCTCCAGCCTGAATCTCCCCACCTCCAGCTTCATTCCATTCCCCCTAGTCCTATCACTCCCTGACATCCTGAGAAGTCCCTCCCCAGCCTTCTTGTAGCCCTCTTCAGATACTGGAAGGCCACAATGAGGTCACCTCGGAGCCTTCTCTTCTCCAGACTGAACAGCCCCAACTCCTTCAGTCTGTCCTCATAGGAGAGGTGCTCCAGCCCTCTGATCATCCTCATAGCCCTTCTCTGGACACCTTCCAGCACCTCCAGATCCCTCTTGTAATAGGGGCCCCAGAACTGGAGGCAGTACTCCAAGCTTGATTCTGCCCCAAGGAGCTAGGCAGGGAGAAGTGTGCCCTCCCAGGGGGCTCTGTGCCATCCCAGAGAATGGAAAAGCAAGGAATAGAAGGAGGAGGAAGAGAATGGGCACAGACACACTGAAAGGCAGCAGGGAAAGAGGCAAATCCAGCCTTGGAAAACCTCTCTGACAGGAGGAAGCAAAAGAGAAACAGTACTGATATCTCTTGGGATGCCAAGGCAGAGCAGAACTCTTTCTCTTTCAAGGACCTTCGCCTTAAAGGTGCTTTCCCACCCAAACCATTCCTGTTCTTAATACCCAGTTTCTCATGGTTCCTTGCCTCACCAGGTGAAACCCCTCTGGTTTCTTACGTCTTCACATGATGAGTCACTGTTGGAAAGCTCAACCTAGCATCCCACAGCCACCTCAGTGGTTCCACTTGAGGAGCAATCCAATACCACTTCACCTATCACAACCTTTGCTATCTCACACACCAGGCCATACCTCCCTCAGTGGCAAACCAGTTTCCCTCTGGAAATGCTATGAAGTGCTCTTCAGAATCACAGAATCATTTGGGTTGAAAAAAGACCTGCAAGATCAGTAAGTCCCACCATTAACCCAGCACTGCCAGGTCACCACTAAACCATGTCCCTCAGCACCATATCTACATTACTTTGAAACCCCTCCAGGGATGGGGACTCAACCACTACCCTGGGCAGCCTGGACTAGGCCTTGAGAAACCCTTTTGGGGAAGAAATTGTTCCTTATGTCCAACTTCAGCCTCCCATGGTGCAGCTTGAAACTTCATTGTAAATCTACTGCATCTCCTATGCTGGAAAACCAGTTGGGTAAAGATCTCCAGCCAGTAACCATGCTCAGGTATGGACAGGGGAGGGAACAGAACATGAATTCACAACCTGAGTTTAACAGAACATGCTATGGGACCTGGGGTTGCTCAGCCTGGAGAAAAGGAGGCTGAGGGGAGACCACTTGGGGTCTGACCAGTGAGGTCAGACTCTTCTCCCAAGGAACAAGTGACAGGACAAGAGGAAATGACCTCAAGTTGCATGAGGGGAGGTTTAGTTTGGACATGATGAGCACTCTCTTCCCCTTGAAGGCTGTCAAGGCCTGGCCCAGGCTGCCCAGGGCAGTGGTGCAGTCCCCATCCCGGGAAGAGTTTCAAAGCCATGGAGATGTGGTGCTGAGGAACATGGTTTGGTGGTGCCCTGGCAGTGCTGGGTTGATGGTTTAACTTGACCTTAAAGGAATCTTCCCACCCAAATCATTCTGTGACTCCATGCAGAGTGTTAATGCACATCTGCACTTAGAGCTGGCTCCATGCAGCAGTTTCTTGGCATCTTCCTCTTCCATCATCCTCAGTCATCCCTTCCTACTATCATTGACAGCCAATTATCTTCAGGACCATTACAGCTGCTGCACTGGGAGGCAGATAACACAATCACTCTGCCTATGCTGTCTCCAGGGGAGGTGGAATAGCTTCTCCTGGCAGTTGCTGGAGAATTGATTAGAGCTCGGCTCATTAGCTCAATGGCAATCAATGACTCCAAACACCCCTGCCACCACTCCTGCACGTCACAACTGCATTGTAAACATCCTTATGACAGATCGGCTTGGTACCTTCACATCATGATGTTCCACAGAGGAGAGAGGAGATTGGAAGGGTTGAGGTGGGTGTTGAAGAGGAGATGCAGAGGAGCAGATATGAGGTCAGCAGATCACAAAACCAGAATTGCTTCAGCTGGAAAAGACCCCTAAGTTCATCAAGTCCAACCACCAACCCAACACCACCATGGCCACTAAACCATGCCCCAAAGTGCCACATTCTCATGTCTCTTGAACACCAGCTATAATAATAATAAATAATAATAATAATAATAATAATAATAATAATAATAATAATAATAATAATAATGAGGTCAGCAAATAATGGAGGTGCTCACCACCTTTCACATGTAAACTCATTGCTGGCCCAGCTCTAACAAGTCCTGCAAGTGCTGGTGCATGCTTCTGCTCACTGCCAGCTTGTGTGGCAAAGGAAGTTCATCTTGCTAATGGAGGGGAACATTCACAACACATGCCTCTGGCACAACTTTAGAGCCATAGAATGGTCCAGGCTGGAAGGGACTTCCAAAGGTCATAGAATCAGAGAATCAACCAGGTTGGAAAAAACCTCAGAGATCATCAAGTCCAACCTCTTACCAAATACCTAGCACTTCATGACAACTAAACCATGGCTTCAAGTGCCACATCCAGTCCTTTTTTGAACACCTCCAGGGACGGTGACTCCACCACCCGTCATCTAGTCCGACCTCCCCACAGTCAGCAGAGACATCCCCAACTCCTTGAATGGTGCTGAGAAACATGGTCCACAGATTCAGACAACTCACATTGATTTCCAGCACGGTCAGGGATGGAAGGGACCTCTGGAGATCATCCAGTCCAACTTCCCTGCTAAAGCAGGAACACCCACAACAACTTGCCCTGGATCACGATGCCCAGGTGGGATTCCATTCCACTCCCAGAATCACAGAATGGTTAAGAGTTGAAAGGGACCTTTAAGGCCATCAAGTCCAACCTCCCTGCCAAAGCAGGCTCACCTAGAGAAGGTACCAAAGGTCCATTCTATTCCACTCCATTCCCTTTGTGCAGGTGGAGCTGTGCCACCTTCACAGCAGGTCAAGGGTGTTGTCCAGAGGGTGGTGGTGGCTCAGCAGGAAGATGTGGAGTACACAACCCGCTGTAAGTGAGGATGATGGGGCAAGCTGAGGGGGAGAACTTTGTCAAAAGAGGAGATGAACCCAAAGGACATGTGGACATGGCACTTGGGGACATGGTTTAATGGCCACAGTGATGTTAGGTTGATGGTTGGACTTGATGATCTTAGAGGTCTTTTCCAGCTGAAACGATTCTATGACAACCCCAGGTCCCAAAACAAAGAGTATCAAAACAGAAGGTGTGAAGAACAAGGGCACCAATACTTCTGGGACAGTTTGGAAGCCAAACTGTGCCTTATTGATCAATTAAATAAATAACTGAATGAGATGTTCTGTGTGGCTGGAGCATGGCTGTACCTTCATACCAAAGACTTACCCAGAACAGTTTCTGTGGGCTTCCACTGATGTGTGCGAGCCGGGCCCAGGGAATGAGGCTGTTCATGAACTTCTGAGCTCCCTGTGATAACTGGGTAAGAGACGCAGCAAAGGAGCTGCTGCTGGGAGCTGTTCAACAACAAACCTGCTCTCAAAGGAGTGAGAAAAACCCTGCTGAAGACCAGCTCTTGGGTTAATGCCTTTCTAAGTGACACCGCTGATGAAGTCTCACAAACCCTGAACCTTGCCCAGACCTTTAGCCCTTCTAACTATAAAACACAAATTACATCCAAAGGAAACAGAGGGACAAAGACCTTGGTGAAGGAGAGGCTCAGCTATCTGATGCATCATTCATCGCTGCATTTACATGAGAAAGAGCAAACAAGAGGCACCAAGTGAATGAGGCTTTGTCTTTTCCAGCTGAATTAATCTTGCTGTGGCAGCAGGGGCTCTTCGAAGGGACCCAGCAGCCTCCCTGCAGCTTGATGAGCCCTTGATAAAGTGTTTGATAAAGGACTGGATTTGTCTGGTGCCGGCTGATTAACTGCCCAGTAAGCAGCTGATAGATTGTGAGCAGCAGAACTGGAAACAACCCAGAAGTCACTACCCGTGAAAGCAAGAGAGGCCCCTTCTTGTCACCACAAAATTCATCACAGAACAAGGACATTGCAAACACTCACAGAATCCCAGCATGGTGAAGGGCTGGAAGGGACCCCTGGAGATCATCCAGTCCCCCCCCCCCCCCCCAACACTGCTAAAGAAGGGCACCCTCAGCAGCTTGCCCAGGATCACAGTGGCCAGCTGGTTTTGGAATCTCTCCAGAGGAGATTCCACAACCTCTCTGGGCAGCCTACACCAGGACTCCAGCACCCTCACTGTAAAGGAGATAATTTCAGATGGAACCTCCTGTTAGTGCCTGTTGCCCCTTGTCCTGTCACTGGGCATCACCCACTGGCCCCATACTCTTGCCCCTCACAGGTCCTCTAGTTCTTGCTGTGCATTGAGAAGACACCCCCCAGACTGCTCTTCTCCAGGCTCAACAGCCCCAGGTCTCTCAGCCTTTCCTCCTCACAGAGTTGCTCCAGGCCCCTCAGCATCTTCCCAACCTCCACTGGACTCTCTTCAGTAGTTCTCTGTCTCTCCTGAACTGGGGAGCCCAGAACTGGACCCAGGATTCCAGAGGTGGCCTGACTGAGGCAGAGTAGGGGGGAAGGATATCTCCCTTCCACCTCTTGGCCACACTCTTCTTCATGAACCCCAGGAGACCATTGACCTTCTTGCCCACAAGGGCACATTGGTGGTTCATGGGGCACTTTTTGTCCATTAGCACTCCCAGATCCTTCTCTGTGGTTCTTCTTCTCAGCAGGTGACCTTCACTGGGCCAGGAGATTGTTCTTGCAAGACTCTATCCTTGCCAAGGAGATGTGATGCTGAAGGCTATGATTCATAGAACCACCGAATGCATTGTGTTGGAAGGCGCCTCTGGATGTCATCCTCTCCAGTCCCCACGTGGTTTAGTGGTGACCTGGCAGTGTTGGGTTAATGACTGGACTCGATGATCTTAGAGGACTCTTCCAATGCAAACAATTCTATGATTCTAATCACAGATTCATAGAATCATAGAACCAGTAAGGTTGGAAAAGACCTCAAAGATCATCAAGTCCAACCTGTCACCCAAGTAACGTTCCCTTTCTCTGTTATCCCCTGAACTTCTAAGTCCCCATGGACTTCTAAGAGTGTCCACTGCAGAGGAAACTTTGAACAAACCAAAGACCCACGGCTTCCATCACTGCACTGTATGGCAGAAGCATCTAGCCTGGAAGCCATGGTGTGGCTGAACCAGCTCTGCTCAGCCCTGGCTGGGCATTTTTATCAATGACATAAAAACAAGAGAAGGTTTCAGTGGTCATGCACATTATGACATTATGACAAGTCATTGGTTTGATGGCTGCCTCACAAAATAAGGTATAAAGAACCAAAAGCAGATTGAAACAACCCTCTAAAATGCCAGGAAATGGGGTTTAAAGCCCTGAAAACATTACGAATAGAGTTTCAGAACTCAGAAAGACTTTGGCTGATTTGAGTCTCCTCACACCTTTGGAGGTCTCCTGTTGTATTTGATGTCCTCCAGTCTACCAAACAGTTGTTGGGACACTAAACTCCATTATAGAAGGGCTCTCCAGAGGGCCCTTGACAGACTGGACAGATGGGCAGAGTCCAACGGGATGGCATTCAACAAATCCAAGTGCCGGGTGCTGCACTTTGGCCACAGCAACCCCATGCAGAGCTACAGGCTGGGGTCAGAGTGGCTGGAGAGCTGCCAAACAGAGAGGGACCTGGGGGTGCTGATTGACAGCTGCCTAAACATGAGCCAGCAGTGTGCCCAGGTGGCCAAGAAGGCCAATGGCTTCCTGGCCTGCATCAGGAATGATGTGGCCAGCAGGAGCAGGGAAGTCATTGTGCACCTGGACTCTGCTTTGGTTAGGCCACACCTTGAGTCCTGTGTCCAGTTCTGGGCCCCTCAATTCAAGAAGGACATTGAGATACTTGAACGTGTCCAGAGAAGGGCAACAAGGCTGGTGAGAGGCCTCAAGCACAAGCCCTATGAGGAGAGGCTGAGGGAGCTGGGGTTGTTTAGCCTGGAGAAGAGGAGGCTCAGGGGAGACCTCATTGCTCTCTACAACTACCTGAAGGGAGGTTATATCCAGGAGGGGGTTGGTCGCTTCTCCCAGGCAACCAGCACCAGAACAACAGGACGCAGTCTCAAGCTGCACCAGGGGAGGTTTAGGCTGGAGGTGAGGAGAAAGTTCTTCACAGAGGGAGTCATTTGCCATTGGAATGTGCTGCCCAGGGAGGTGGTGGAGTCACCATCCCTGGAGGTGTTCAAGAGGGGATTGGACGTGGCACTTGGTGCCATGGTCTAGTCATGAGGTGCTGGGTGACAGGTTGGACTTGATAATGTTTGAGGTCTCTTCCAACCTTATTGATTCTATGATTATAACTAGCCCTCCAGCTGCTGCACTGCCAGGTTCCTCAGGTCACCTGCCCTGAAGGAGGCCGCACTGCCTCAAAATACATGCATTCCTCTTGGAATGTCTCCTGAGGTCCACCTGCACCTACACCCCAGTGGTGCAGGAGTGGGTGCCCTCACTTTGATCAGCAATTCTGTGGCCAGCAGGACCAGGGCATGGATTGTCACCCTGTACTCAGCACTAGTGAGGCCACACCGCAAATCCTGGGTTCAGTTTTGGGCCCCTGGCTGGCTCATGTCTGGAGAAGTGCAAGGGAGCTGGTGAAGGGTCTGGAGAACATATGGTGAGGAGCAGCTGAGGAGCCTGGGGTTGTTCAGCCTTGAGAAAAGGAGGCTGAAAGGAGACTTTCTGGCACTCTACAACTCCCTGAAAGGAGGCTGGAGCCAGGTAGGGGTTGGTCTCTTCTCATTACTAATGACAGGAAACTGTTTCAAGTTGCCTCAAGTTGGGAAGGCAGAGGAGTTCCTGGAGAGCCTCTGACACTCCTCTGGGGGCCAGCCCAGCCCTGACCCTTGACAGCAGACACAGAGGCATAATCCCATCAAAATCATCACTGTCAAAAACTAAGTAGTGCAATTAGTGGACAAGATTTCTGTTGCTGTTGGGTTTGGATTTAAATGATGAAGTTCCAAGCACTTGACTTTTATCAGCACTTCCAGTACTAAGCACAGGCAACCAACTGCTCATAGTAAGCTTCCTCCTGCTTACTGCAACAGACTCAAAAGCAGCATCAACAAAAAGCTCCAACCTGCTGTTCAGGGCTGCAGAAACAAACCTACAGATTGTCAGTTCTATGCTGGTTGTTGTGCTGTGCTACTTCTGACTGAAAAAGCACAGGGTGGAACACAGCAAGAGAAATGTGAATGTGACCTGGGGTGGTTCTCTGGCAGAGCACGTGTCAAGGCTGGACCAACAAACAGAGGAGTGCCAGAGGCTCTCCATGAAGCCCTCTGCCTGCCCAGAGGGAAGAGAAAGGGAAGAAGGGTGACTGAAGGGCTAGGAAAGAAACTCAACTGGCTGGGATGGAAAGAAGAACAATCCCATGGACTAGACACACAGAGACACAAACCAAGAGCCAACCCAAGCCCTGATGGCAATGACTGCACCATTGGCACCACTGATGCTGGGGACAGGCACTGGGCAAGTCCCAGACTGGACTCAGCAGCAGATGGGAACCAGATTCAGGAGCTGGGTTCTGGAACTGGATACGGGAACACTCAAAAACAGATGGAAGGCAGGAGAGAGTCCTCCTGGGACACTGGCCAGGGAAGAGGCTTGGCCCTGAGGATCCCTCAGCTTGCTCCTGGTGATGCCATCCTTAGGCTGCAATCCCTTGTTGGGCATCTGAGGGTCACCTGTCCTGGCTGCTCTTCTCCGCAGTTGCCACCTCTGCCTTTGTATCCCCCAAGGTGGGGCACAAGCTGTGGCAATGCCCTTGGTGGGCAGAGGAGCAAGTCTCAGGCAGAGGCTTTCTGCAGCCCAGCCCTTGTCAAGAGCTCTCCCCACCAGCTTGTGCCCCTCCTTTGGAGCAAAAGGCAAGGCAAATGTTAACAACCTGAGTTTCGCCACCCTTCAGCCACGATGGCATTTGCTGTGCCTTTCGGCTAGATGAGGCAGCACGCTCTGGTAGATTAAAGGTTGTAACTCTATAGCAATAAAATGTTCCAAGACAGCAGAGACATTTTTGGCACCACCTGCTGTCACACTGTTCTTCAAAGGTCACTGAATCACTGCAGCAGCAGCAGATTCCTGACACGCAGAAGAGGCACCAGCAGCTCAGGAGGCTACCATGGGGCAGGAGAGGGGAGAAGTAGCCTCTCAGAGTTTGTTACAGCCTTTATTCATCTATCTGTCAACCATAAGGCATCAATATGTCCTCATGGCGAAGCAGGCCAGTGGTGTCCTGAGGTGCATGGAGAAGAATGTGGTCAGCAGGTCAAGGGAGGTTCTCCTACCCCTCTAGTTTGACCTGGTGAGGCCACAGCTGGAGTCCTGGGGCCAGTTCTGGGCTCCCCAGTTCAAGTTATACAGGGAAATACTGGACAGAGTCCAGTAGAGGCAACAAAGATGCTGAGGGGCCTGGAGAATCTCTGTGAGGAGGAAAGGCTGAGAGACCTGGGGCTGTTGAACTTGGAGAAGAGCAGCCCCAGAGTGGATCTTCTCAATGATCAGCAAGAGCTAAAGGACATGTGTGGGACAAGAGGATGTGGCCAGACTCTTGTCAGTGGTGCTCCAGTGACAGGACAAGGAGCACTTGGCACAAACTGGAACCCAGGTTGCTCCATCTGAACAGGAGGTTAAACTTATTTCTTGCGAGGGTGCTGGAGGCCTGGAGCAGGCTGCCCAGAGAGGTTGTGGAGTCTGGAGAGCTTCCAAACCCAGCTGGTCACTGTGACTTTGGGCAAGCTGCTGTGGGTGTCCCTGCTTTAGCAGGGGGATTGGACTGGTTGATCTCCAGAAGCCCCTTCCCACCCCTACCCTGCTGGGACCATATACCCGGTTTGGTCAGTGAGTCTTGTATCAGTGCTGATCTTTTTCATACTCAACATGTACCTAGAGCTCCATTCCAAAGATTACAAATAATAGACCAAGTCTGCAAAACTTCACACATATCAGTGCCTCGATGCAAACCCTGTTAGGAAATGATCACCACCAGGCAAAGAATCCCTGCATCATTGCCTCCCAAGCTTTGCAGAGCCACTTCCCAGGCTGCAGCTCTCCTCCCCTCCATCTTATGCTGCTCTTCTCGTTCCTCTGTCAGCCGCACAAGTCCCAGCATTTACTTGTCTCCCTTGCAGCCAGACCTTTTCCTTTCCTCCCCACTCTGTAGGCAATTCCTCACTGCTTCACTGCAGAGGCGATTTTCACAGAAGTTACGAGTTCTCCTGCACCATTCATCTCCCATGGAGGAAAGCTCTGCTCAAAAGATGGGTACAGGTGATCTGTGGGCTGTGGTGCTAGAGCAAACAAAAGCCTGACAAAGAACACCATAAATAGTCTACAGTGTGACCATGAAAAAAGAACAACAAGTTTGAAAAAGAACTTCTCCATCATGACTTAAAGGGTGGAGGAGGCTGCCCAGAGAGGTTATGGAGTCTCCTTCTCTGGAGATATTCCAAAGCCACCTGGGCATTGTGATCTTGAGCAAGCTGCTATGGGTGCTCCTGCTTTAGCAGGGCAGCTGGACTAGGTGGTTTCTCTCCTGAAGAGCAAATCTGCTGCAGGGAATCTTGCTCTAGAGAAGCCACTCTCTAGAGGTGAACAGCAGGAAGATGTATCATGGTGACAGAGATGACATGGTCACATTTATTTCCTCTTCCTATGCCCTGGATAATGTTGTCTCTTATCCTGTTGAGAATTTCATAGACTCATGGAATAGGCTGGGTTGGAAGGGAACTTACAGGTCATCCAGTTTCAATGCCCTGCCATGGGCAGGGACCCATCCCACCAGACCAGGTTGCTCAAGGCCTCATCCAACCTGGGCTTGAACACCTCCAGGGAGGGGGCATCCACGACTTCCCTGGGCAACCTGTTCCACTGCCTCACCACCCTCACTGCAAAAAATTTCCTCCTAATCTCCAGTTTAATTTTCACACTCCCCAGCCTCTGAGGCAACACTTGTCATCATTGTAATGAAGAACAAGACCAAAGGCCAAAAGCTGGTGAGGGGTTTGGAGCAAAAGTCCTATGAGGAGAGGCTGAGAGAGTTCAGGTTGCTTAGCCAGGAGAGAAGGAGGCTCAGGGGAGACCTTATTGCTGTCTACAACTACCTGAAGGGAGGTTGTAGCCAGGTGAGGGTTGGTCTTTTCTCCCAGGCAACCAGCACCAGAACAAGAGGACACAGTCTCAAGCTGCTCCAGGGGAGGTTTAGGCTGGATGTTAGGAAGAAGTTCTTCACAGAAAGAGTGATTGCCCATTGGAATGTGCTGCCCGTGGAGGTGGTGGAGTCACCATCACTGGAGGTGTTTAGGAAGAGACTGGATGGGGTGCTTGGTGCCATGGTTTAGTTGATTAGATGTTGTTGGGTGATAGGTTGGACCTGATGATCTCAAAGGTCTCTTCCAACCTGGTTAATTCTATTCTATTCTATTCTATTCTATTCTATTCTATTCTATTCTATTCTATTCTATTCTATTCTATTCTATTCTATTCTATTCTATTCCATTCCATTCCATTCCATTCCATTCCATTCCACTCCATTCCATTCATCACCATGAATTAGAAATCATTCTGACAATCTCCTTGGCCAGAGCAGCCCAAGTCCTACTTGCTCAGTGTAAATGACAGCAACTCTCTGGCCACTCCCTGATCCCACTTTCCACAAGTGGAAAGCAAAAGGAACATCTGGAAAATTTTACAGGCAACAAGACAACGTGTTCATAGACCTCTTTGGAAAGCCAGGACTGATCTGTCCTCATGCCCGCTGAGGGTGTTCAGTCCAGGGTTCAATCACCTTCCCAGATGACTTGTGGAGCCTTGCCTTCCCCCATCTCATGGCCTCCCCTCAGAGGACATTATGGAATCATTTTTGGTTAGAAGAGACCTTGAAGAGAGTCCAACTGTTAACACAACAGTGCCAGCTCACCACCAAACCAGGTCCCTCAGCACCACATCTCCACAGCTTTGAAACCCATGCAGGGATAGGGACACCACCACTACCCTGGGCAGCCTGGGCCAGGCCCTGACAACTGAGCAAATTCATAAAACCATAGAACTGTTGAGGTTGCAGGAGACCTTTGAGCTCACCAAATACACTCACCTGGAGCTCACAATCCCCCCACTACTGCTAAGCCACTGCCAATAAACCCTGTCCCTCAGCACCACATCCATGTGTCTTTTAAATGCCTCCACAGACGGTGGCTCCACCACCTCCCTGGGCAGAATTGTTCCTTATGTCCACTCTAAATAAACCTCCTTCGGTGCAACTTAAGGCTGTTTTCTCTTTTTCCATCACTTGTGCCCAAATCCCAGCACACATCTCAGAGCCAGGACTCATCCAGCCCTACTCTGAGGAGGCAGATGGGGGAAGAGCTTGGGGTTAACCACTGTGGCAGTTGTGGCTGGGTGCCTCCTGTCGCTGCCACATCAGTTACACCTCCAGTGTCCCGAGTGCCCAGCCCAGTGGGTGGACATAGGAAACAGCATGTTTCATACCCATAATATCCTGCTCCCTATAAATTCATCTGCAAAGTCTCTCACTTCCTCTTTCTTCCTTTGCTGCTCCCATGGGAGATGCTCTCAAGGCCTCTTAGGGGAGAAGGGCAATCTCAGATCTGGCCAGCTGAGATTACCCTAACAGTGAGGGGGAGGAAGAAAGAGCCCTGGGGGTTTTAGGTATACCCTCAGGTAGGGAGAAGGGGAGTGCTGGGAGGCTTCTGGGTATGCTATGAGGGACTCTGCATGCTTTGGTTTTCTTTTGTCACTGTGCTTGTAGCTCTCTCTAAAACACTCACTGCTTTGCCATTTAAACTTTCCATCACTTTTGCAATCCATTTGTGTGAGTCTCATTTTTCTGCCCCAGTGGGAGGCCAGAGAGGATCTGCCTAGCCTGCAGCTGTGGACAGCCACCATTCATAGGAGCAGAGGGCATCCTAGCTGGCGTTCCCCAGAAGCAGCAGGCAGATGATATTCAGGAAGAAATGCGATTTTCACATCAATGAGCCTTTAATCTGTGAAGTCCTCTGCTACAGTGTTATCCCCATGGGGACATGGAGGCTCAGATAAGTGAAGTTGTAGCTCAATAGGTCATGCAGCAAGTCAGTGTAACACTGGGATTAAGCTCTGTGAGGCTCCACTGGAAAATGTCACCTGAGAAGAGAAGCCTCAGTGAAGAGGCTTATATCACTTTTGTACCAAGAAACTGAGCTGCAAGGATCTAGCTGTCTGTCTCACATCCCCAAGCACTCCAGAAGAGCATTTCCTCCTGGTTTGTGTTTTTAAGTTTCCTAAGGTCTTGGAATAAGTCTTGTAGAAAATGAACAAAGACAAGGATGGACTCCCTGGTCACCATCTGCAGCAGCACTTCTAGCAGACACTTTCCTTACAGCAAGAACTGTTAGGAGAAACAGGCATTTTAGAGTCACCAAATGACAGAATTGATGTGGTTGGAAGAGACCTCCAGGGTCATCAAGTTCAGCCACTAACCCAGCACTGCCAGGTCAGCACTGAACCTTGTCCTTCAGCACCACATCTGCAAGGCTTTGAAACACCTCCAGGGATGGGGCTCCACCACTGCCTTGGGCAGCCTGGGCTAAGCTTTGACAACCCTTTGGGGGGAAAATTGTTCCTCATGTCCAATTTAAACCCCCCAGGCCAACTTCATGCTGCTGCCTCTTGTCCTGTCACTTCTTCCTTGGGAGACCAACCCCCATGTGGCTCCAACCCCCTTCCAGGGAATTGTTGAGAGTCAGAAGGTCTCCCCTCAGCCTCCTTTTCTCCATGCTGAGCAACCTCAGGTCCCTCAGCTGCTCCTCACCACACCTGTTCTCCAGACCCTTCAGCAGCTTTGTTGCTCATCTCCAGACACACTCCCACCCCTCAATGTCCTTCTGGGAGTGAGGGACCCAAAAACTAAACCCAGGATTTGAGGTGAGGTCTCACCAGTGCTGAGTATGGAGGATTTCAACAGCCTTTAAATCACCTTATTAGCATCTCAGATGGTTTATGGAAGTAGAATTGATCTTGGTGACATCACCACATTAGCATTTGCCATCAAGCTAATTACTGACAAGCCTTTCATATCCAGAGGTGCACTTTAAAGCCACGAGCTGTGTGATGTGAGGAGAAAGCAGGAGACATGAGCAGGAAGAAAGCAAAGAGAGCACGTGTGATTGGACACATGAGTAAAATCAGGAGAGCCGTTGCCTCTTTCCTTCCTGGTTGGTAACCCAGGGGTTCAGCATGTGTTAAGCATTTGAAAATGGAATTTTCAGACAGACCCTCTTCTCCCTAGCATCAGGGGATAGTACAGGAATAAATGGCCTCAAGTTGCACCAGGGAAGGTGCACACGAGGAACAATTTCTTCCCCTTGAGGTTTATCAAGGCTTGACTCAGGCTACCCAGGGCAGTGGCGGAGTCCCCATCCCAGGAAGGGTTTCAAAGTCTTGGAGATACGGAGCTGAGGGATGTGGTTTAGTTGTGACCTGGCAGTGCTGGGTTAACAGTTGGACTTGATGACCCTGGAGCTCTCTTCCAAGCACCACAATTCTGTCATTTTATGACTCTAAAATGCTTGCTTCTCATAACAGTTCTTACTGTAAGTAAAGCATCCCTTCCAACCCAACCCATTCCATGACTCTCCACAGTGTATAAATACACATCTGCAACAGTTTCTTGACATTGTCCTCTCCCATCATCCCACCAAAACACTTCTATGAGTCACAGTTTCACCCAGATTTCAACCAAACTGCAGCCTTCTCCTCATCCCCTCGTTTTACACTCCTCACATCCCAACGCTGGAGAAGCGTGTGGGTGCGCGCTTCGAGCCACGGCCACTGAGCCCTGCTTAGCTTGACAGCTGGACTGCCAACCCAAACACTTCCTTGATTCAATGTTTCATGCACAGCCACGGAGTGGAAGGAGAAGAGAATTATCTGAATTGAGGAAAATTGCCTGGAAAAACCTCATGCCTCACAGAAGTGTTGTGCCTACAGACTCCCCTAATTCCCTCTGTTCTCTTCTTCTTGTGGTAGCCCTCATTTTATCTGGCAGCCTGGTGATCCTCCCACGTTTCCCTCCATTGTGCTCTGAGAGGAGATGACAGCAGCTTGTACAAATAGCCTCTTTCCAAGGTAGGTGTTTTGTCAGGGCGTCACTGAGAAGTAAATATTTGTGAGCCTCCCACCCAGCATAATCGCAGCTCTCCGGAGTCTGAGTTGAGAACAATTACATTATGGGGGTGACATTAGCCCAGATCTCAGAAACTGCCCCCCACATGAAGGACCTTCTGCTTTGCAGAGCCCCACGGGCTGACCAGGGGCAAGGACAGGTGGGTTGTCCCATCCCTCCCTTCTGCATCCCCCTCTAACCCCTAGGATGTGTTGCCGGGTCTCTTCCAGGAGAACTTCACTGATCCCAGAGTGAAGGAGCTAAGGTCCCTGGAAGCACAGATCCCTGGTGAAGCCACATGTGGAGTCCTGGGCACATTGCTGGGTTCTGCAGCTCAAGAGACACAGGAAATTACAGGAGAAAGCCCAGTGGAGGACCCCAAGATGCTGAGGGGCCTGGAGCATCTCTGTGAAGAGGAAAGGCTGAGAGACTTGGGGCTGTTGATCATGAAGAAGAGCAGCCTGAGAGGGGATCTTCTCAATACACATGGAAAGCTAAAGGACCTGTTGAGGGCAAGTGGATGGAATCACAGAATCGCCAAGTTTGGAAGAGACCTCAAAGATCATCAAGTCCAACCTGTCACCACAGACCTCATGACTAGACCATGGCACCAAGTGCCACGTCCAGTCCCCTCGTGAATACCTCCAGGGATGGTGACTCCACCACCTCCCTGGGCAGCACATTTCAGTGGTGCCCAGGGACAAGACAAGGGACAACAGGCACAAAATGGAACCCAGGAGGCTCTGTCTGAAGATGAGGAGAAACTTGTTTGGTGTGAGGGTGCTGGAGGCCTAGAGTAGGCTGTCCAGAGAGGTTGTGGAATCTCATACTCTGGAGAGATTCCAAACCCAGCTGGATATTGTGATGCTGAGCAAAGTGCTGTGGGTAGCCGTGCTTTAGCAGGGGGTTGGACTGGGTGATCTCCAGAGATCACTTCCAAACCCCACCATGTTAGGATTCTGTGGCCTCTTACCAAATTCTTTGGCCCTTGGAGTTCCAGGGTCCAGAAAAGTCTCTTGTTTCAATAAGGTATCTCCAGCTACATTTGGCCCTGTCTCTGTGATGGTGGGACCAGGAGGGTGCTGCAGCCCTGAAGCTGCCTTGCCATGTGGACAGCAGCTGAGGTGTGGGGACACAGAGGGCACCACAGCAGCTGAGGCTGTGCCTGTTCCATGTGCAAAGATTGGTGTCAAGGAGAACAAAGGCACCTCTGCTTCCTCTGGGGAAGGACATCAGGTTGGATGAAAGCAAAGGTTGTTTGGGCTGGATTTCAGGGATGACCTGAGCCAGATCACCGGAGCAGGTTGGCCAAGGAAGCAGCAGAATCCACCTCTGTCTTCTGTGGGGGGGTTGGGTTGGTCTGTGCTGGGTTTTTGTTTATTTGTGGAGATGAAACTAATCCCAGCCAGAGGGGCTCAGCTGCACAGGCTCATTTCCCAGCTTTAGAAGGTACCAGAGGTGTCACAGAGGGATTTTTCATGGGTACGTTCCCTGCCTTTGGCAGCCTGAGTCAATTAAGTGGCTCTTAATCAGTTGGGTTAAGCTAAGTTACGTGGCTTTCATCTCCTAAGGGTCCATGGCACACAGAATCATATCAGAGAACAGCCTGAGTTGAAAGCCACCCCCAAGATCATGTAGTTCCAACCCTCTGCCATGGGCAGGGATGCCTCCTGCTAGACCAGGTTGCTCAAAGCCTCATGCCTGAGGCTTTGGAATATGCTGCCCAGGGAGGTGGTGGAGTCACCATCCCTGGAGGTGTTCAAGAAACCTGTGGACATGGCACTTTGGGATGTGGTTTAATGGCCATGGTGGTCTTAGGCTGAAGATGGGACTGGATGACCAGAAATCTCTTCTAACCAAAACAGTTCTATGATTCCTAGCCTGAACTTCTACATGGATTCAGGAAGGGCAGGTCCTGCCTCTCCAACCTGATGTCCTTCTATGATCAGGTGACTGCCTGGTGGATGTGGGGAGGCCTGTGGATGTGGTCTACCTGGACTTCAGCAAGGCCTTTGACACCGTCCCCCACAGCAAACTGTTGGCTAAGCTGTCAGCTCGTGGCTTGGGCAGCAACACTGTGCACTGGGTTGGGAACTGGCTGGAGGGCTGAGCCCAGAGAGTGGTGGTGAATGGTGCCACATCCAGCTGGCGGCCAGTCACCAGTGGCGTCCCCCAGGGATCAGTGCTGGGCCCCATCCTCTTTAATGTCTTCACTGACGATCTGGATGAGGGGATTGAGACAGTCATCAGCAAATTTGCAGATGACACCAAGTTAGGAGAAGATGTTGGTCAGTTAGAGGGCAGAAGGGCTCTGCAGAGGGACCTCGATCAGCTGGACAGATGGGCAGAGTCCAATGGGATGAAATTCAACAAATCCAAGTGCCGGGTGCTGCACTTTGGCCACAACAACCCCATGCAGAGCTACAGGCTGGGGTCAGAGTGGCTGGAGAGTGGCCAAACAGAGAGGGACCTGGGGGTGCTGATTGACAGCCACCTGAACACGAGCCAGCAGTGTGCCCAGGCAGCCAAGAAGGCCAATGGCCATCCTGGCCTGCATCAGGAATGATGTGGCCAGCAGGAGCAGGGAGGTCATTGTGCCCCTGGACTCTGCTTTGGTTAGGCCACACCTTGAGTACTGTGTCCAGTTCTGGGCCCCTCAGTTTAAGAAGGACATTGAGACACTTGAACGTGTCCAGAGAAGGGCAACAAGGCTGGGGAGAGGCCTTGAGCACAAGCCCTATGAGGAGAGGCTGAGGGAGCTGGGGTTGTTTAGCCTGGAGAAGAGGAGGCTCAGGGGAGACCTCATTGCTCTCTACAACTCCCTGAAGGGTGGTTGTAGCCAGGAAGGGGTTGGCCTCTTCTCTCTAGCAACCAGCACCAGAACAAGAGGACACAGTCTCAAGCTGCACCAGGGGAAGTTTAGGCTGGAGGTGAGGAGAAAGTTCTTCACTGAGAGAGTGATTTGACATTGGAATGTGCTGCCCAGGGAGGTGGTTGAGTCGCTGTCCCTGGAGGTGTTCAAGAGGGGACTTGATGTGGCACTTGGTGCCATGGTCTAGTCATGAGGTCTGTGGTGATAGGTTGGACTTCATGATCTTCGAGGTCTCTTCCAACCTTATTAATACTGTGATACTGTGATACTGTTGTCCAAGCAAGAGGACCTGACCTATCATCTGCAGTGCTGAGCTTGGGCCAAGGCAAAGGGGAGGCCCAGACTTGCTGCCTTTGATCCTTCCTAACCACACATCTCTGTGACAAAGGGAAGAAGCACTTTGGGCCACCTCCAGCACACCTTGTGCAGCTCTCTCCTATCACAACAAGACCTTGCAAAAAGTCCCACGCATGGTCCAGAGATCTGCTTTTCTGTGCAAAAACTGGGGGGTTATTCTACTGCAAAGCCAAAGCTCCATGTCAGCTTATTTACTGCGTGGTGAGAGAACCTTTCATCATGGTTGCCAACCAAGTTTGCCTCCACTTCTGAGGAATTTAAGTCAGAATTTTGGAGTTAACTTCAGAAGTGAATTCCTGCAGAAGAAATGCACCCGGCTCCCTTGGGTGCACCCCGGCACATCATTAACTGCAGAGGCAGCCACAGCTTGGTGCAATCACACTGGAATAGTTTTTCCACACTCTTGGGGATAAGTAGAAAGTTTTGCCTGACATCAATTTTCTCCTCATTTCCATATTTATCTCCTCAGCCCTCATCTCACATCTGCCCCAGGGGAAATTGCTGGAGGCCTCTTCCTGCACCTCTCCTGATCTTTCACTTGCTGCATCAAACATCTCCCAAGCTTAATTGTGCATCTATTAGAATATGCTAAATAATGATATTCCAGCATTTTAACCATTGCCAAGGGGATGGGCACAGCCCCAGCTTCAGGAAGATTGGCTGAGACAGTTTGGGTTATTCAGCCTAGAGAAGAGAAGGCTCCAGGGAGACCTTCTGATGGCCTTTCATAAAGGGCTGATCAGAAAGCTGGGGACAGACTGTTGAGCAGGGCCTGTTGTGACACAACAAGAGATGATGGTTTGAACTAAAAGAGGGAGATTCAGACTGGAAAGAAGGGAGAATGTTTGTCACTGAGGGCGAAGAGAGCCTGACCAGAGAGGTGAGAGATGCTCTACCCTGTAATGATTGCAGGTCAGGTTGTCTGGGGCTGTGAGCAACCTGCTCTAGGTGCAGATGCCCCTGCTGACTGCAGCACAGTTGGATGGCCTTGAAATGTCTCTTCCCACCCAGAGCAGTCTGAGATTCCATGACTCCTGCGCAAACATCATTGGTGCCAGGCAAGTGCTACAGGTGGCCGTTTTGTTTTTCCATGTCTATAGAAGGAAATCATCAAGGAACATAAGAAGCCTCTTTGACTAAATGCCCTCAGCTTCTCCCTCACAAATGTGCCTCAGACCTCCTCTCTCTAAGTTGCTTCAACTTTCTTTGCCTCCCAGCTGGGTGAATTTCTTTCCCACCCCACTAGTCTCTCTCTCTTCTTCCCTTTGGGAACACAGAGGACTTCATGAAAAGCCTCTGCCGCTCCTCTAGTGGTTGGTTCAGCCCTCTGACCTGTGGCATTAGCAAGTAAGATGAAATTGAGATGGGAACAATAGTGCCACAGAAATACCCTGTCAAGGGCAGTTAGAAGGATGTACATCATTAGAAGGATGCTTAAAACTTCAAATATCACAGAATCAACCAGACTGGAAAAGACCTCAGAGATCATCAACTCCAACTTATTACCTAATACCTAACACCTCATGACAACTAAACCATGGCTCCAAGTCCCACATCCAATCATTTTTTGAACACCTCCAGGGATGGTGACTCCACCACCTCCCTGGGCAGCACATTCCACTGGCCAAGTACTTTTTCTGTGTAGAACTTTATCCCCTAATGATGGTGGTGCTGGTTTATGGGTGGGTCCTGCTTCTGCAGCGGTTTTCCTACTTTCCTGTGAGGGTGCCAAAGCCTTGGAGGGGACTCCTCAGAGGGGTCGTAGAGTCTCCATCTCTGGACAGATTCCAAACCCACCTGGCCATTGTGAAGCTGGGTAAGCTGCTGTGGATGCCCTTGTTTTAGCAGGGGGTTTGGGCTGGGTCATCTCTAGAGGTCCCTTCCAAGCCCCCAGCATGCTGGGATTCTGTGACAAGGTGAAGGCTGAGAGTATCAAGAAACTCCCTTCTGTCTAAACACGAATAAGATCCTCAGAACACTAAGGACAAAGAACTTCAAAGTACACTTTCCTTCAGAAGGAATAATTACAGTTACCAGGCCACTATCATTTTGCCTTGGTGATCTTTTTTCTCCTTTGCTTTAATGGTTTTCTCTGGTTACGAACAAAAATGCTCCTGAGATTCCTGTGACCGACTGCCTTGGAGATTGCCCTGATCCACAGCAAAGGAGAATAAGTACAAAATCCCTCCCAGAATTCTTCCTACCACAGCAACAAGCACCATCCTAAGGGACTGGGAGGGACCTCACCTCCTTCCAGACCCAGTTCAGCCAGGTCTAGTCTTTACCCATCCAGCTTAAAGCCCCAGGAGGGAGGAGAGTTCATGTCAGCATCATCCACTTGAAAAAGGCCATTAAGAAGGAGACATTTAAGATCAAGTCCAGCCCTTAACCCAGCACTGCCAGGTCACCACTAAACCATGTCCCTCAGCACCATATCTACACAGCTTTGAAACCCTTCCAACGATGGGGACTCCACCACTGTCCTGGGCAGCCAGGGCCAGGCCTTGACAACCCTCAAGGGGAAGAAATTGTTCCTCATGTCCAAGCTAAACCTCCCCTGGTGCAACTTGAGGCAGTTCCCTCATGTCTTGTCATTTGTTCCTTGGGAGAAGAGACCAACCCTCACCTGGCTTCAAACTCCTTTCAGGGAGATGTAAAGAGGTCTCCCCTCACCCTCCCTTCTTCCAGGCTGAAGACTGTTTCCTTCAGCCAAACCAGTGCACAGGAGAGGAATGTTTTGAGCTGGATCTTCTGTAAGTCCCCAGCTGTTCCTGCTGAGCAGGAGAGCTGCCTTGGGTTGTGAAGATTGACTTCTCTCTCAGACACCAGAGACACACACATAGGTCTCTGAACTGTGACACTTTCTCTCTGGATGGATGTCTCTGCAGTGGCAGTATCAGGAGGAAGAGGAGTCAGGCATCAGCAACTCCTGGAAATTCAGTGAGGAAAATAAGAGGGTTTGGTTGTTCCTCAACCACCACAAGGTAGCTGGGAGAACCCTAGACAATTCATCACCTGCATACAAATGCTGGCTGGCTTCTGAAATGCTCTGGAGGCTGGTGAAATGCTGACAGGAGCACCCAGAGGGCAGGTAAATCTGGCAGGACATAGCTCACGCTCAACCAGTTCCACCACTGAGCTCCTGCACGGGCAGCTTTGCACTTTCAGCAGCAAGAGACTCTCTCCCTTGCACTTAGCTCACTCCTGATATAAAATAATTCACTGTTAAAGACATCAAATAAAACCGTGGCAGGAAGAAATGCCACAAAAGCAATCTCCTTAAAAGATGCTTTTAAAACAAAAGACAGAAATATTAAAGAAGAAAATGCCTGAAGCTACCTTAGCTAGTGAGAAAGGCTTTAAAGTCCATCCTTTAACCCTTCTGCCACAGAAACCTGAAGCACCAACACACTACCCTAAGCATAGCTCCAGGCACCAAGACAACATTCCTGCCATGACTTGTGGGAATTTAGATGCCAAGTGTCCTGTGGTATATAAAGAAGAGTGTTGGCAATAGGTCAAGGAGTTTCTCCTCCTCCTCTATTCTGCCCTGGTGAGGCCACCTCTGGAGTCCTGGATCATGTTCTGGGCTCCCCAGTTCAAGAGAGACAGGGAACGAGTGGAGAGAGCCCAGGGAGGCACTGCAGGTGGGGACTCCGTAGAGCAAAGCAGAGGGGCAGAATCCCCTCCCTCAACCTGCTGCCCATGGGGCTGAGGATCAGCCCAGGACAAGGTTGTCTCTGGGCTGAGAATGCAATTTAGAATCATAGACTCATAGAATCAATAAGGTTGGAAAAGACCTCAAAGATCATCAAGTCCAACCTGTCACCACAGACCTCATGACTAGACCATGGCACCAAGTGCCATGTCCAATCCCCTCTTGAACACCTCCAGGGACGGTGACTCCACCACCTCCCTGGGCAGCACATTCCAATGGCTAACAACTCTCTCTGTGAAGAACTTTCTCCTGAGCTCCAGCCTAAACTTCCCCTGGTGCAGCTTGAGACTGTGTCCTCTTGTTCTGGTGCTGGTTGCTAGAGAGAAGAGACCAACACCCTCCTGGCTACAACCACCCTTCAGGTAGTTGTAGAGAGCAATGAGGTCTCCCTGAGCCTCCTCTTCTCCAGGCTAAACAACCCCAGCTCCCTCAGCCTCTCCTTGTAGGGCTCAGCCAGCTCATGCTGAGCTTCTCATCAACCATCATCTTATTCCTCACTTAACCATGAAAGGACAACATTTCAGCTGATTTAATGCAGACCAGAGGAGCTGTTTGTGGGGGCAGAGGGGTGGTTCAAGGGAAACCAAAGATCATAGAATCATAGAATTGTTTGGGTTGGAAGACCTCTGAGATCACTAAGGCCAAGCATCAACCCACCACCACCACCATGGTGACCATCAAACCATGCCTCCAAGTGCCATGTCCAGGGATGGTGATTCCACCACCTGCCTGATTGCTGAGTGTGTTTTGGTGATGGACACTGCTGACCCTGTAGCTGAAACCAAACCTAAGCCACAGCCTCTTGGTCCCAGTGGCGCCTTGAGGGAGTGTCTGCAGCTTCTGCTCCAGCTTTGCTCTCAACATAGGGCTCCTCAGGAGTTTGCTTTTAAAAGGGAATTGAAAGGATTAATTTGGGGACAAAGGGACATGTTTGAATTGGCTGTGTATATTTCAAGCCCCGTTGCATGGGACTGATAATAACGTGCCTCAAGGGAACGAAGACACCAACACATCACATCCAAGACAAGAATTAATGACCCCATAAAATGTTCCCCAGGGTCCTTTACAACAAAACTATTAATATTTATACATTTATAAAAAAATCAACATTTCCAAGCCTCCTACTGGCAGGAGCTGAACAGAAGAAACCAAACCCAAAGCAGCAAACACAGTGACAGCACCCACAGGATGTCTTTTCCATCAGCTGCATTCAAAGTGAGGCTTGGCAGGGCTCTGGGCAAGCTGATCTAGTTGAGGATGCCCCTGCTGACTGCAGGGGGGTTGGACTAGATGACCTTCAGAGGTTCCTTCTGACCCAGACCATTCCATGATTCTATCATCTCCTGGTCAAGGATGGATGAAAGTGTGATTGAGGTGCATTGAGAACTGTCTGAAGGACACAGCTCAGACATTCCGATCACTGGGGCAGAGCCTAGTTGGGGGCCTGCAGCTCATGGTGTTCACCAGGGGTCAGGACTGAGCCCATTCTTGCACAACATAGAACCATAGAACTGTTTTGGTTGGAAAAGACCTCTAAAATAATCAAGCCCAGCCATCAACTTAACATCTTCATCAATGACCTGCCCATGGCAGGGCGGTTGGAACTAGATGATCCTTGTGGTCCCTTCCAACCCTGACTGATACTATAATACTATGACTTCAGTGAATGGACATTGTGTATGCTAAGCCAGTTTGCTCATAATACAAACTGGAAGGAGTGGCTGACATCCCATCAGGCTGTGCTGCCTTTCAAACAGACCTGGCCCAGCTGGGGGTCGAGGGAGAGGAACTTCATGAAGTTCAACAAGGGCAACCTGGGGAGCAAAAACCCCCTGCACCAGTACGGGAGAGGAGTGACCTGCTGGGAAGCAGCTACAAGAAGAAGGACCAGGCAGTGCTGGTGGGGAACAGTTTCCCCAGGAGCCAAAAATGTGCCCTCATGGCCAATAAGGCAAATGGTGTCCTGGGGTGCGTGAAGAAGAGAGTGGCCAGCAGGTGAAGGGATGTTCTCCTCTCTACTCTGCCCTAGGGAGGCCGTATCTAGAATCCTGTTTCCAGTTCTAGGTTCCCCCATTCTATTCTAAGAGAGACGGAAGAGTCTCCAAAACTGCTGAGGGCTAGTTTGAGGAGGAGAGATTGAGAGATCTGGGTCTGCACAGCCTGGGGAAGAGCAGGCATACAGAGGATGTTCTCAATGCTCAGCAAGAGGTAAAAGACCTGTGTGGGGCAAGAGAATGGGGGTAGACTCTTGCCAGTGGTGCCCAGGGACAGGACAAGGGTCAATGGGCACAAACTGGAACCCAGGAGGTTCCCTCTGAAGATGAGGAGAAACTTCTTTGGTGTGAGGGTACTGGAGGCCTGGAGCAGGCTGCCCAGAGAGGCTGTGGAATCTCCAGGATGTTGTGATCCTGGGCAAGCTGCTGTGGGTGCCCCTGCTTGAGCAGGGGGTTTGGACTGGATGGTATCCAGAGATCACTTCCTACCCTCACCATGCTGGGATCCTGGGGTATCATTAGGCTGGCAGCAAGGTTGTGATTTCTGAGGCAGCTGTGGAGGTTCAGTAGAAGCTGTGGTTGATATTGATGTTATGTTAAGAATTCTCTGACCTTGCAAAATTTCCCACAAGAAAAATGCAGAGGCCAGGGGCTGAGCTGCAATTGGTTGTTCATGTCAGGCTGGAGAAGATTGAAGGAGCAGTTCCCAGCTGTGTATCCATCACCATTTCTCACTGCCTTCAAAACTGAGGGGAAAGGGCTTTGACAAATGACAGTGCTTGTAAATTTACCCAGTCAAAGTGTGGTTTAGCCTCAATCTCCAATGTCAGAAGCTCACACCCCTGTGCCTTGTTTTGACAAGGAAAATCAGACCTTCTGCAAAAGCTGCTTCTCCACAGCGAAGCTGAACTCAGTGAAATGGAAATTCAAGATCCACGACTTGCTCATGGCAGCATCTGGCCAGGGGCTGACTCTTTGTCACCTCACATATTGATGCTGTAAATACTGGTTCCAGAAATGTCCCTTCCCTCAAGGTGTTCAAGAGCAGGTTGGATGAGGCCTTAAGCAACCTGGTCTAGTGCAAGTTGTCCCTGCCCATGGCAGGGGGATTGGAACTACATGATCTTTAAGGTCCCCTCAAACCCAAACCAATCCATGAGTCTATGAATCAGGGACTTTCAGATGCTTTAGGCCAGAAGTGGCCACTTTGTGACCTCCTTTTCCAGTCTGCTAGGGGGAACCAGGGGCTCCTGTCTTCTTCATTTTGGCAAAAAATGTCAGCCTGTGAGTGAAAAGTCTGAGATGTTGCACACTGCAGTGTGTATTGTGAGGAGGTTTGAAGCCACACCAATGTTTAGTCTTTGTGGCACCTCACAGGCAGTGACTCCTGGAGAAGCCTGGAGAAGAGGGGGCCAGGGGAGACCTTCTTGCTGTCTACAACTACCTGAAGGGAGGTTGTAGCCGGGTGGGGGTTGGTCTCTTCTCCCAGGCAGCCAGCACCAGAACAAGACAACACAGTCTCAAGCTGTGCCAGGGGAAATTTGGGCTCGAGGTGAGGAGAAAGTTCTTCACAGAAAGAGAGATTGGCCATTGGAATGGGCTGCCCAGGGAGGTGGTGGAGTCACCATCCCTGGAGGTGTTCAAGAGGGGATTGATGTGGCACTTGGAGCCATGGTTTTGTTGTCAGGTGGTGTTAGGTGATAGGTTGGACTTCTGGCTGGATTTCTGAGGTCTGTTCCAACCTGGTTGATTCTGTGATTCCTCCACTGGGATGGGCAATAGAAGGGTGCAACCCAGCCACCCCCATGGGCAGAAACAGCTGCTCCCGGTGGTAAAGAAGTCCTTGACCACGGTGTGTCTTTCACACAGCTCAAACCTCAAAACCCCCACAGCCTAAACCTACCTCCTCAGAAAAACAGAATCACAGAATGCTTGGGTTTGGAAAGGACCTCTGGAGATACCCAGTTCAAGAGAGACAGGGAACTACTGAAGAGAGCCCAGTGGAGGCTCCAAAGATGCTGAAGGGCCTGGAGCATCTCTGTGAGAAGCAAAGGCTTCTTTGGTGTGAGTGTGCCGGACTCCTGGAGCAGACTGCTCAGAGAGGCTGTGGAGTCTCCTCTGGGCATTGTGATCCTGGGCAAGCTGCTGTGGGTGCCCCTGCTTTAGCAGGGGTGTTGGACTGGATGCTCTCCAGAGGTTCTTTCCAACCCCACCATATGTAGCCACAAAGCCATGTGAACAAACTACTCATCCAAACTGCAACACCAGTTGGAAGGCTTGTTTGTAGATAAGTTGCACATCAGCCTCAGCACCTCCCCACCTCCTCCACCCCCAGAATGGTTTTTTCCTTTGCAGCTTCACTGAAGCTGGAGTGGGAAAAGCCTCTCTGGATCCCTTCTGAGCTGCCACACCGAGGGATGCAAATTATTGTCTGTTTATGCTGCAGCACCATCTGCACATCCCCTTTTTGGTATCAATTATAGGCTGAGCACAGAGCTTGGACCACAGACATCATAACCCCATCAAGATCTCTGTGCATGCCAACAAACCATCCTGCAGCACCTCCTGTTTCCCAACTGTTTTTTGGCAAGAAGGAAGGACCAGCAATATGAGGAGATGCCGCCCTGAAGTGCAGTTTTGACTGTTCAGTATTTCCTCTCTCCCTGGGAAAGCTGCTGCTTTGTGCTCCAGATCGGGCAGCATTCCCCAAGCAGAGGCAGGACCTCTGGAGAGGGGAGAAAAAGAGGCAAGGGAGACCTCAGAACCAAGGTACCTCATTAACAGGCCCCTTGATTTATCTCCTCGTCAAGGAGAGTCAAGCAGCAATAATTTGACAGGGCCACCACACACGTCTCCAGGACTACAGCACCTCCGGGCACACATTGAATTTTCTTCTGTAACTAAAGCAAGGGACAAAGGTCAGGAAAAAATAGAGATATTGATCTCCAGTCAGAGCTCCACATGTTCTCCTGCTTTAAAAATTATGATGGCAATCAAAAGAATATGTGTAAAGCTTAACAATGGTAATTTCCTTTCAAGATCTCTAAAGGGTTTTGTAGATCTCCCTTGCCAGGAGTAACGGCAGGGGTCCCAGCCTGCCTGCACGTCCTCTGCCAGTGAGGAATGGCACAATCCCAGCATGGTGAGGGTTGGAAGGGATCTCTGGAAATCACCCAGGCCTACCCCCGTCCTAAAGCAGGGGCAAGAAGCAGCTTCCTGCAGATTACAATATCCAGGCATGTTGGGAATCTCTCCAGCTAAGGAGACTCCACAACCTCTCTGGACAGCCTGCTCCAGGGCTTCAGCACCCTCACACCAAACAAGTTTCCCTTCCTCCGCAGGTGGAATCTCCTGGGTTCCAGTTTGTGCCCATTGCCCCTGGGCCTGTCCCTAGGCACCTCTGACAAGAGTCTGGCCTCATCCTCTTGCCCCCCACAGGTCCTTTAGCTCTTGCTCAGCACTGGGAAGATCCCCTGTGTAGCTGCTCTTCTCAACAGCCCCAGCTCCCTCAGACTTTCTTCCTCAGAGAGATTCTCCAGGCCCCTCAGCATCTTTGTAGCCTCCCCTGCACTCCCTCCAGTGTTTCCCTGTCTCTCTTGAAGTGGGGAGCCCAGAACTGAGCCCAGGACTCCAGATGTGGCCTCTCTAGGGCAGAGTAGAACCTCCCTTGACCTGCTGGCCACACTCTTCTTCATGCACCCCCAGGACACTGTTGGCCTTCCTGGCCACAAGGGCACATTGCTTGCTCCTGGGGAACTTCTTCCACACCAGCTCTCACAGGTCCTTCTCCTTGGAGCTGCTCTCAGCAGGTCACCCTCTTTCCTGTACTTTCACAGCTGTTTGTTCACCCCCAGGTGCAGGAGCCTACACTTGCCCTGGCTGAACTCCATGAGGTTCTCCTCCACCCAATTCTCCAGCCTGTCCAGTTTGGAGTGATGGGCAGAGGGGAACCTAATGAAGGAAGCCCAGCCAGAAGTTGTGTCACTTCTTAAACCTTTATACCACAAGCACCAAGCCCACCCCTGCCCAGCACAAGTAATCACAGCTGTGATATGAGAAAGGGTTTTCATACCTCAGTGTCTTGTCCATCTTGCTTTGTCATATTGTTCCAATATCAACATTGCTGCAAGGAGCTGCAGGTGTGCCAGGGTCTGTGTTTTACATCACCTAGGTGCTGCTGAATCATTTCCAGCAGTTAGGCAGCAGGCACTCTGCCCTGTGTTTTTGGGATCAAAACAAACACAGCAACAAGATAACTTCGAACCTAATTTCACATGAAGAAGCAGTAACTCGAAAGAGTGGCTCCTCAGCTCAGCCACAGCTGACCAGGAGCTGACACATGGAAACATGGAAAAAGGGGGGGGGGGGGGGGGAGGGGAGGCGGGAAATACCACAATCCTACAGTGCCAAGGGTGGGAAGGGACCTCTGGAGACCCTCCAGTTCAACTCCCCTGCTAAAGCAGGGGCACCCAGTGCAGGTTGCACATAAAATACAGCTCAATGCAGACAACTGGGACAGCTGTTCAAGGTGAACTGAGGGAAATGGTTCAGGAAGAAGAGAGAGGAAGCAATGTACAAAGTAAAAATAACCAAACCCAGAAGGTAAAAGCAGAACTAATCAGAACTACTGAACTTGTGCTAAAGGACTTGGTGATCACAGTATCACAGTATCACCAAGGTTGGAAGAGACCAAGAAGATCATCGAGTCCAACCTGTCACCACAGACCCCATGACTAGACCATGGCACCAAGTGCCACGTCCAATTCCCTCTTGAACACCTCCAGGGATGGTGACTCCACCACCTCCCTGGGCAGCACATTCCAATGGCAAATGACTCTCTCACTGAAGAACTTATTCCTCACCTCCAGCCTAAACTTCTCCTGGTGCAGCTTGAGACTGTGTCCTCTTGTTCTGCTGCTGGACACGTGGGAGAAGAGACCAACCTCTGCCTGGCTACAACCACCCTTCAGGTAGTTGTAGAGAGCAATGAGGTCTCCCCTGAGCCTCCTCTTCTCCAGGCTAAACAACCCCAGCTCCCTCAGCCTCTCCTCATAGGGCTTGTGCTCAAGGCCTCTCCCCAGCCTCGTTGCCCTTCTCTGGACACGTTCAAGTGTCTCAATGTCCTTCCTAAACTGAGGGGCCCAGAACTGGACACAGGACTCAAGGTGTGGCGTAACCAAAGCAGAGTCCAGGGGCACAATGACTTCCCTGCTCCTGCTGTCCACACTATTCCTAATGCAGGCCAGGATGCCATTGGCCTTCTTGGCCACCTGGGCACACTGCTGGCTCATGTTCAGGTGGCTGTCAATCAGCACCCCCAGGTCCCTCTCTGTTTGGGAGGAGGGTCTGTCCCAACCTGAATATTTCTCTGATTCTGCAACAAGATCCCATAGAACCTCTACTGTTGTAACCTTCAGGGCTGTCCATAGATGCCTACAGCATAGGAAATACATCTCTGCAGGGTTCTTCAACAGCCATGGTGGCTGTGCAGGTGAAGGACTGAGCTGCAGAAGCCTTTGCTGGTTTGGGATCATTCAGTTTTCCACCTGGCAGTTGTGGGTTCAATGTCTGCAGGAGAGAAAATGCCCCTGAACCCCAGCACATTACTCACATGCCCTTGCCCTTGTAAACTCACCATTTTCATGTCATTTTGATTACCATCAAGCAGTTTTAAGTGATGCTGGGGACATCGTGGGGTTGTGCTGCCAACCCTTTGCAACCTCATTGCCTTCCCAGCTTCTCTATCACTGCCCTGTGTCCCTCTGATATGGGCTGAGCATAATGGGATTGTGGCAGTGAACCCCCATGTCACCCCAACATGGTGACTCTCCCCTGTTGGGTTTGGTACCTCACACCTCCACATTTGGTCAGGCATTGGAATAGGTTGCCCAAGGAGGTGGTGGAGTCACCATCCCTGGAGATACTCAGGAAATATGTGGACATGGCACCTGAGGACACTGTTTAGTGGCCATGGGGGTATTGGTTTGAGGTTCAGACTTGATGACCCTGCGACTTTACATCCCATGGCCCTAAACCACATGGAACACCACTGAACATAGAATCATAGAATGGTTTGGGGTGGAAGGGACCTTAAAGACCATACAGTTCCAACACCCTTGCCATGGGCAGGGACACCTTCCACTAGACCAGGTTGCTCAAGGCCTCATCTGACCTACAGGGAGGAAGCATCCACAACCTCCCTGGGCAATCTGTTCCAGTGTCTCACCACCCTCACTGTAAAAAATTTCTTCCTGATCTCCAGTCTGAATCTCCCTCTTCCAGCTCAAAGCCATTGCCCCTGGTCTTATCATTGCATGCCCTTGTCAAATGTCTCTTCACAGCTCTCCTGTAGCCCCCTCCAGGTACTGGAAGGCTCTATAAGGTGTCCACAGTGCCTTCTCTGAAGTGCCCTCCAAAAAAGTCAAGGTGGCACCAAAAGCCCCAAGACTGCAAATCCCACCAGTAAGTGAAATGCCTCTAAACAACCAAACCCCTTACAGAGCGCCCTGAAGAAACAAGCTCTGTTGATCCACATTTCAGTGACCTTAGCCTGTGAAGCCCATAAATAGGAGAGAAAATTGCACCTACACTTCACTGACATAACAGGAAGCCCCTTCAGTGGAGGTTCACAGCCCTGCTTTGCTACTCATGACCTTGAGGAGCTAATTTCTTAAGTGATAATGAGATGTAACCTACACATTTTACAGCCACAGAGAGTGGCTCTTTCCACCTCAGGAGGCTTTTCTCTAATTTAATACACAACAACCAGAAAACAATCTTGGATTTCACACCTTTGGTTTTTTTCTTTCTTTTTTTTTTCAGTGTTGTCACCTTCTGTAATAGGGCAACAAACTCAGTATCTGATTTGTGAAAGAATTCTGCCAAGCTGCTCCATGGTAGAAACTGGAGAGGAAAAAGGAAACAATTGGTTTCAATTCCTTTAATGTTAAGGATTCTTTTGCATCCCACAATCCCACCATGGTGGGGGGTGGAAGGGACCTCTGGAGCAGGGGCACCCACAGCAGCGTGCCCAGCATCACAATGGCCAGGTGGGTTTGGAAGCTCTCCAGAGAAGGAGACTCCACAACCTCTCTGGGCAGCCTGCTGCAGGGCTCCAGCACCCTCACGCCAAACAAGTTTCTCTGCCTCCTTAGGTGGAATCTCCTGGTTTCCAGTTTGTGCCCTGGGCCTGTCACTGGGCACCATTGAGGATGATCAGAGGGCTGGAGCACCTCTCCTACGAGGACAGACTGGAAGAGTTGGGGCTGCTCAGTCTGGAGAAGAGAAGGCTCCGAGGTGACCTCATTGGGGCCTTCCAGTATCTGAAGGGGGCCTACAGGAAGGCTGGGGAGGGACTTCTCAGGATCTCAGGTAGTGATAGGACTAGGGGGAATGGAATGAAGCTGGAGGTGGGGAGATTCAGGCTGGAGGTGAGGAGGAAGTTCTTCCCCATGAGAGTGGTGAAGCCCTGGAATGGGTTGTCCAGGGAGGTGGTTGAGGCCCCGTCCCTGGAGGTGTTTAAGGCCAGGCTGGATGAGGCTCTGGCCAGCCTGATGTAGTGTGAGGTGTCCCTGCCCATGGCAGGGGGGTTGGAGCTGGATGATCCTTGTGGTCCCTTCCAACCCTGACTGATACTGTGATTCTATGACAAGAGTTTGGCCTCTTGCTCTCAACAGGTCCTCTAGCGCTTGCTGAGCATTGAGAAGATGCCTTCCCAGGTTTCTCTTCTCCAGGCTCAACAGCCCCAGGTCTCTCAGCCTTTCCTCCTCACACAGATGCTCCAGCCCCCTCAGCATCTTTGTAGCCCCACCCTGGACTCTCTCCAGCATTTCCCTGTCTCTCCTGAAGTGGGGAGCCCAGAAAAGATGCCAAGATTCTAGATGTGGCCTCAGCAGGGCACAGTTGTGTCCTTTCTACTGTTGTTGGATGCTTCATCTGATGATTCTGATTATTTCCTCCTGCATTAGAGAGACAATAAATTTAACTTACAGCTTTCAAGAGTTCTGGCTCAAAAATGGACCCCTTTTGGAAGCACATATTTTTTTCTGCACCAGCTTTAAATGACTTCTTCTGCATCCACACAAATCCATGATAACATGAATGAAGTTCAGAAACAGGCTGGGGAATTGGTTTTCTGGGGGGAAAAAATAACACAACTATTTTGGAAGTGATAAAGCAAGAGACATGGCAGAACTCTTCCTGTCAATAGAAGAGACATGAAACCAAGAACAAGGCAGAGCATTAACATTCATGGAAGCTAAAATGCAAATCAGGGCATATCCAACAGCCAACCTCTGAAGTTCTGTCATAGGTTAAGGTAAATTCCAGAGAAATCCATGATTATGTGATTCCAGAATGACAGAATCATGGACTGGTGGAGGTAGGAATGGACCTCTGGAGATCACCCAGTCCAGTGAGGGTCACTCACAGCAGGTTGTCCCAGGATCACAATGGCCAGGCATGTTTAATACTCCTGGCCAAGCTGCCCGTGGCTTGGACAGGAGCACCCTGTGCTGGGTTAGGAACTGGCTGGAGGGCCGAGCCCAGAGAGTGGTGGTGAATGGTGCCACATCCAGCTGGCGGCCAGTCACCAGTGGTGTGCCCCAGGGATCAGTGCTGGGCCCCATGCTCTTTAATATCTTTATTAATGATCTGGATGAGGGCATTGAGTCCATCATCAGTAAATTTGTGGACGATACCAAGCTGGGGGCAGGAGTTGATCTGCTGGAGGGCAGAGAGGCTTTGCAGAGGGACCTCGACAGGCTGGACAGATGGGCAGAGTCCAAGGGCATGAGATTGAACACATCCAAGTGCCGGGTTCTGCACATTGGTCACAGCAACCCCAGGCAGTGCTACAGGCTGGGGTCAGAGTGGCTGGAGAGCGGCCAGGCAGAGAGGGACTTGGGGGTACTGGTTGATAGTAGGCTGAACATGAGTCTGCAGTGTGCCCAGGTGGCCAAGAAGGCCAATGGCATCCTGGCCTGCATCAGGAAGAGTGTGGCCAGCAGGAGCAGGGAGGTCATTCTGCCCCTGTACACTGCACTGGTTAGGCCACACCTTGAGTCCTGTGTCCAGTTCTGGGCCCCTCAGTTTAGGAAGGATGTTGACTTGCTGGAACGTGTCCAGAGAAGGGCAACAAAGCTGGTGAGGGGTTTGGAGCACAAGCCCTATGAGGAGAGGCTGAGAGAGCTGGGGTTGCTTAGCCTGGAGAAGAGGAGGCTCAGGGGAGACCTCATTGCTCTCTACAACTACCTGAAGGGAGGTTGTAGCCAGGCAGGAGTTGGTCTCATCTCCCAGGCAACCACCCACAGAACTAGAGGACACAGTCTCAAGCTGCACCAGGGGAGCTTTAGGCTAGATGTTAGGAAGAAGCTCTTCCCAGAAAGAGTGATTTGCCATTGGAATGTGCTGCCCAGGGAGGTGGTGGAGTCACCATCACTGGAGGTGTTTAGGAAGAGACTGGATGTGGCATTTGGTGCCATGGTTTAATTGATTAGATGGTGTTGGATGATAAGTTGGACTCAATGATCTCAAAGGTCTTTTCCAACCTGGTTGATTCTGTTCTACTCTATTCTATTAAATTGACATTATATTGAATTGATATTATGTTATGTCATGTTATAGTATTTTCAATTAAAAAGCTGTTGTTCCTTCTCAGTTGGGCCAAAAACTGTGTATCTGGGTGTTTCTGACCACAGGTGCACACCAAGACACAGGGCACAAACTGGTTTTTCTAATCAGATCACATTGATAAACACAGGGTTGTGATGAAAACATCCCATTTTACATTCAAATCTTAAAAAGAATTCAGTTATTCAACATTCTAACATAACTAAAGTGTCCTGCATGGCCAGCACTGCTATGAAGTGCTGAGACACTGGAACAGGCTGCCAGGGAGGTTGTGGATGCCCCTTCCCTGAAGGTGTTCAAGGCCAGGTTGGATGAGGCCTTGAGCAGCCTGGGCTAGTGGAAGGAGTCCCTGCCCATGGGAGGGGGTTGGAACTGTATGATCTTTAAGGTTCCTTCCAACCCAAACCATTCTATGATTCAATGAAATAAGCTCGATGTACAAGAAGTTCCACCATACTCCTAGCTCTGATGTTTTGAACCTTGGGTGTTTTGACTCCTAGTCCCCCCCCAGGTTTCTCCAGATAATGGACAGGGTGTTTTTTTTTTCACTATGCTATGAAAAATGAGCAACAAACCACAAAATCTAGTTTACAAATGGCTCACAACGTTCAAAAGAGAAAATAAGCCATTTTTTGCTCTCATCTAGGAGCAAGGGCAGCTTTTCCCTCACTTGAAGTTTAAGTACTCAAGCCCCTTGGCACCTTGGTGAGTTGGTTAGTTTCACCACAAACCCCAGGCACACACAAAATTCTTGTTCCATCTGTGCTTACTTAAAACCCTTTTCCCCCCTCTTTTTTGGACTGACTTGTCATCATCCCATGACAAGGGGGTTGGAACTACATGATCTTTAAGGTCCCTTCCCACACAAACCTTTCTGTTCTATGAATCTCTCACCAGAAGAAGGAAAGATGTGGACATCTACTCCACCATCAGCTGCTGCCTGCTGCAGTAGTGCCAGTGGGAGCTCATTGAGCTTCCAGCTAAATCTCTCCCAGCCCTGCCCTGATCTCTCCCTCTATTCACCTTCCATCTCTTCAGGTGCTGGGTTCTGTGGTCCCACTGGTGGAAACCCTCAAAGACTCTGCTTTTTGCCACCTCGTCCTGGCAGACTGGAGGAGGCAGTTAGTGAGGGAACATCACCAATGTTTTGCCACTTCTTTCCAAATTTCATGCCTCTCTACCCACTATGGAGCCTGATGGTCTGTGAAGACTATAAACAATCCACCCAGCACCAGTGGTGGGCTTTTAAAGCCTGAGCTGCTGCCAAGCATTCCAGCTCCACGGCAAAATGCTGTTCCTTTCAGCTGCTCAGCTCCCAGCTGCCAAGAGCCATGGCTTGCATCTGTCAGTGCCATCTTGTTTCTCTAAATTCAAGCCCATCACCATTTGGAAGCACTCAACATCAAATGCTCTGCAGAAGGCTGCAGTCCAAAAACCGCACTCCAGTTAATTTTCATGTTGTGAGCTGTGAGCTTTCTGAATTAACTTCCCAGAAAAAGCTGGTCAGTGGAATGGTGATGGAGCAGCCTGGTCTAGTGGAAGGTGTCCCTGCCCAGGGCAGGGGAATTGGATCTAGCTGATACTTAGGGCTCCTTCCAGCCCAAAGTATTCCGTGATCCTGCGATGAAGTGCGTGAGGAATCCCTGCAGTCCAGACCTTCACAGATGGGGTATTTCAATACAGAATCCCAGCATGGTGGGGGTGGGAAGGCAACTCTGGGGATCAGGCAGTCCAAGCCCACTCCTAAAGCAGGGGCATAGCAGCTTGTTCAGGATCACAACGTCCAGCTGGGTCTGGAATGCCTCCAGAGAAGGAGACTCCACACCTCTCTGGGCAGCCTGCTCCATTGACAGGTCACAGAGCACTCAGAACGATGCAGAATGCGATGGCTGCAAGTGCTTTATGCAGGTACCATATTCCCCACTTGGAATCTAAGTTCCTGAAGACTTGCAGTGTGGAATCAGACTTTGAAATGAAGCTTCAGAGTTCTTTCATGTCTCCAGACATGGGTGTGTCCTTATTCCAGACACGCAGCAGTCAACCAAAACCCTGCTCTGAACTTCAAGGAGTGTTAAAGCAAACCCAGACTGTGCACTGAGGTTTATTATGAAGCCAGGGACTTCAGTTTTTGCACAAGATGAGCTGCTCCACCTGATCAGAGACTTCAAATAAAGAGAGGGGGAAAAAGGGTGAAGTCCATGCCTGAAGTTCTACCTGTGACAATCACCACACTGCAGAGAGAGGCAGACAAGCTGAGGTGAGGCATGCACCAGGAGAACAATGCTTGAGCTAAAACAGTCTCCATAACTAAGTCTCTGCAAACAGTTATGAATTATGGGCACAGCACATCATAGAATGGTTTGGGTTGGAAGGGACCTTAAAGACCACAAAGTTCCAACACCCCTGCCATGGGCAGGGCCACCTTCCACTAGACCAGGTTGCTCAAGGCCCCGTCCAGTCTGGCCTTGAACACTTCCAGGGATGAGGCATCCACAGCCTCCCTGGGTAACCTGTTCCAGTGTCTTGACACTCTCACTGCACAGAATTTCTTCCTACTGTCTTGTCTACTGGTCTGCTTCTCTGTTCAGGCCAGAGATGGATGCCAAAAGACATTGCTCAGTGCAACATTACCATGCCACCATGCTGAGAAGAGAGAAAATATTTCTCTTTGCTTTCTTCCTTCTCCTAGGGAACATGACAGACAAAATATTTGATTCCAGGTATGGGAGAGGAAGGCATCAGCACTCCCTGGCTGGGTGCTGAAAGCAGCACTGCTGCAGAGCTCCCCCTCTGCACTCAGGCCCAGCTTCCACACACACCCCCTTCCCCCATGCACCTCCTTCATTCATCTCTTTTTCTTCCTCCTCCACCTTCTCCTTTTGTTCCTTCTCCCTGCACCGGCAATGCAGCATCCTCCTGCCCTTCAGCCTCTCCTTTGCTGTCTGTACCATCTCACAGCATACCATGGCATCCCACATCTTGCAGCACCCCTGCATCTCTTTAACCAGCAGCACTTCTGCATCCCCCAGCATCCCAGCATCTCACAGCATCCCTTGCATCCTGCTACACACATGTGACAACATCCTTGCACCCTGTTGCATCCCATCTCATCTCACAGCATCCCTGCAGCCCACAACAACCCTGCACCACAGCATCCCTGCATTTCAAAACCACCCTGCATCCCACCATCCCTGCATCCTACAGCATCCCTTGCACCCTGCTGCATCCATGTATCCCACAGCATCTTTGCACCCCACAGTATCCCTGTGTCCCATTTCATTCCTGCATCCCACAGCACCCCTTTTCCCCTGTTGCAGGGTGTTGACTGGAAGGGCTCCTGATTGTCACCATCCCTATCCCAGAGGGTGCAGTTCCTCCCAAGCAGATTCCCCAGGGCCCTGACCTTAGGGTCTGGATTGGGCTTTGAGGAGCAGGAACAGCTCATCAGCCCTACTGTGTGTCCCACCATTTGGCATCACTCTTTTTCCTTTACTGGGATGTTCAGAGCCAGGTGGGACAAGGCCTAAAGCAATCTGGTCTGGTGGAGGTGTCCCTGCCCCAAGCCTGGAGCATTGAAATGAAGGCTGGATGGTGGCTCACACCACAGCCATGACTGATGCCTCCCAGGCTGTGGGTGCACCTGGGGCTGCATGGACAGGTAGGTTTGGTTGTTGGGACAAAACCAAATCCTTTTCATTTTACCCAACTCTAACATGCCAAATAAAGACCCTATAGAGCTTGGCTGAGAGATGTGCAGTGCCAAGAAGGCCAATGGCATCCTGACTTGGATCAGGAACAGTGTGGCCAGCAGGAGCAGGGAGGTCATTCTGCCCCTGGACTCAGCACTGGTTAGGCCACACCTTGAGCCCTGTGTACAGTTCTGGGCCTTTCAGTTTAGGAAAGATGTTGAGTTGCTGGAACGTGTCCAGAGAAGGGCAACAAAGCTGGGGAGGGGTTTGGAACACAAGCCCTATGAGGAGAGGCTGAGGGAGCTGGGGTTGCTTAGCCTGGAGAAGAGAAGGCTCAGGGGAGACCTTGTTGCTGTCTACAACTACCTGAAGGGAGGTTGTAGCCAGGTGGGGGTTGGTCTCTTCTCCCAGGAAAGCAGGACCAGAACAAGAGGACACAGTCTCAAGCTGCACCAGGGGAGGTTTAGGCTGGATGTTAGGAGGAAGTTCTTCACAGAAAGAGTGATTGACCATTGGAATGGACTGCCCATGGAGGTGGTGGAGTCACCAGGTCATGTTTAGGAGGACACTTGATGGGGTGCTTGGTGCCATGGTTTAGTTGTTTAGGTGGTGTTGGATGATAGGTTGGACTCAATGATCTTGAAGGTCTCTTCCAGTCTGGTCTGGTCTGCTCTATTCTATTCTATTCTCTGCTGCAAAGCACTGCTTGTACCTGGAAGCACTTGGATCTTTGTGGACAAGATGGAGTTGAGCTCAGGCAAGGAACATTTTGCAGAGGTTTAGAAGGAACTGTGAGCTTCCTGATGTGTGGTGAGAAATGTGAGTCCTGGGCAGCCTCATTGAGCAGAGCTGGCTTCACACTGGCTGGAGATGGAGCATCAGAGCAATTCCCCTGCGGCACCGCTGCCTTCTGGGGTGTCCCTGCTGTGCTCCATTCATCTCCTGCACACACAAAACACAGTGGTGGTGTTCTCATATGTGGAGGGCTCAAAGCTGTGTATATGTGGTGCTGAGGGACATGGTTTAGTGGTGACCTGGTAGTGCTCAGTTAATGTCTGACCCTGTGATCTTAAAGGTCTCCTTCTACCTAAAGGATTATATGATTTTATGACTCTATACCACCCCTAGACAATCCCATATGAGACACCATCTGATCTCACATCAGATGATCCTTTATCAGCCTCCCCATGAGCTGTTACCATCACTCATATCACTCTGCTACTTCAGGACATCCCATTGCCATCTTCCAACACCATCTTGAAGTTATTTATCTGCTCCCACAGACTTCTCCCAATGGTTGATGATTTGTTAAGGGGAAGCAGACAAACAAATCCACCAGGAGAGCAGCTCCTGGAGATTCCTGGCTATTTGGTAATGATCTGAGATGCAAAGTGCGTGGTCCTGCTGGCTCAGAAATGGGTAGCAGTTGCTCCTTAACATCCTCCCCAGCTACAGCTGGAATAGAAAAGATTTAATTAGCGCAGTAAGGCACAAATAAATCACCCTGGTACTCTCCACACAGAGCTGAAGAGCACATTCAGGGCTTTCAAACTCTCTGAATCCCAGTAAGTTCAGTCTTTCTGGCAGAGCAGCCCAGTCACACTGCTGGGCTGTGATTTATTCAGAGAGAATTTCTCCCCGCCCTGCTTCACTCCATGGTCCATCCATTCCCACAGACACCAGACTCCTGGTGTCATCCCCAAGCTGAGGATTTCCACATTTCTCTATATTCTACCTCTGCCTTTTTTCTGGTGATGTTATTTTCTCCTTCTTTACCCAGGTGGAGCTTTGGTTTTGCTTTCAAACCCAAGACACCTTCTTTTCTCTGTCACACCTCAAATCCCCAGTTCAGTTTTGGACCCTCGCTCCGGAAGGACATTGAGGGGCTGGAGCAGGTCCAGATGAAGCTGGGGCTGTTCAGTCTGGAGAAGAGAAGGCTCCCAGGTGACCTCATTGTGGCCTTCCAGTATCTGAAGGGGGCCTACAAGAAGGCTGGGGAGGGACTTCTCAGGATCTCAGGTAGTGATAGGACTAGAGGGAACAGAATGAAGCTGGAGGTGGGGAGATACAGGCTGGATGTGAGGAAGAAGTTCTTCACCGTGAGAGTGGTGAAGCCCTGGAATGGGTTATCCAAGGAGGTGGTTGAGGCCCCATCCCTGGAGGTGTTTAAGCCCAAGCTGGATGAGGCTCTGTCCAGCCTGGATGTAGTGTGGGGTATCCCTGCCCATGGCACGGGGGTTGGAACTAGATGATCCTTGTGGTCCCTTCCAACCCTGACTGATTCTATGCTTCTATGAAGCTGGTGAAGGGTTTGGAGAGCAGGTCTGGTGAGGAGCAGCTGAGGGAAGTGGGGTTGTTCTACATGGAAAAATGGAGGCTGAGGGGAGACCTAATTGCTCTCTGTAACTCCCTGACAGGAGGTTGGAGTGAGGTAGGGGTCAGTCTCCTTCCTAGTATCACCTGATGCACTAGTTGCACCAGTGGAGGTTTAGGTCAGAGATTAGGAGCAATTTCTTTCCTGCAAGAGTGGTCAGGCATTGGAGCAGGCTTCCCAGGAATGTGATGGAGTCACCATCCCTGGAGGTGTTCAAGAAACCTGTGGACACGGCCCTTGGGGACATGGTTTAATGGCCTCAGTGGTATTGGGTTGACAGCTGGACTTGGTGATCTTAGAGGTCTCTTCCAACCAGGCTGGATGAGGCTCTGGCCAGCCTGCTCTAGTGTGGGGTGTCCCTGCCCATGGCAGGGGGGTTGGAACTAGATGATCCTTGTGGTCCCTTCCAACCCTGACTGATACTATGATACTACTATGAAATCCCAAAAGAATTCTCTGCTTCTCTAAATACAAAGTGTGGACAGCTTGGTCTTGCTGGCCCATGAGATTGCCCTGGGGCAACACATTTCCCTGAGAAATGATCACTTCAGCAAGGCCCCACATTTCCCTCAGTCAAAGGCAAAACACCCAATTCTCCAATCATCAACCAAATTAACAAACAAACAAACAAAGGCAAGGAAAAGAGCTTTATATCTTTGTTTTTCCTGTCAGCCTAAGAGCAGCAAAGGAAAGGTAGCTTGGATGCACCTACCCCTAGGAACAGTAATTTAATTGCAAGCCTCTGTCAGCTGTTACAGGGAAGAAAATGTCTCAATTCCTTTCCAGATAATTTCTAATTAATAAAGTTATATTTATTACATGCAATTAAAACCCACAACCCAAGGGCAGGAGCAACAATGGAGCTGCTCACTCTCTGCCTCACTTACCAACATGATTTTCTTTGCTTCTTTTTTTGCTTTTTGGTTTTTTCCCCAGCACTCTGCCTATGAAATTCCATTTCTTGGAGCTACAGTCTCCTGCTTCATAAAAACTGTGGTTTCTAATTAAATCAATTTAACAAAGAGACCCCAAAAAAAAAGCCCCAAAAAAACCCCAAAAACCCAACAAGCAAAAAAAAACAACCCAAACCCCAAACCCAACCCACCCTACGTCAGAACGCTTCGCTTCTGCAAACAAAGCTAATTGAAGCAAATCATCTCTTCTGTAATGGAAGAAGCTCTGATGCAGTCTAATTAGAAAGAAATGGACTCTATTTAATTATTTTATTTAATCATACCCAAGACAATTGCCTGCTTGCCAGCTCTCAGGGATTCGGTCCCCGCTTCTGCTGCTGGGGAAGGAAATGGAAGTGTGCGGATCAGAGCCCTAAGGAATTAGTCAGGGTTGGAAGGGACCACAAGGACCATCTAGTTCCAACCCCCTCCTGCCATGGGCAGGGATACCTCACACTAGATCAGGCTGGCCAGAGCCAGGAGAAATGAGGCATGAGAGCCTTCACCATAGAATCATGGAACGGGTTGGGTTTGGAAGGGACCTTAAAGATTATCTGGTTCCAACCCCCTCGGCACGAGCAGGGAGACTTCCCCTTGCCCGGGTTGCTCAAGGTTTCATCCAGCCCCCTCCAGGGAGGGGGCATCCATGAACTCCCTAGCAGCCTGTTCCAGAGTCTCACCACCCTCACTCTAAAGAATTTCTTCCTAATTTCCAGTCTAATTTTACCCTTCTTGAGCTTCAGCCCATTCCCTCTCATTCTATTACTGCAAGCCCTTGCAAAACGTCCTTAAACACAAAGGAACCCACTTGAGGCTTCGTTATGGCAATCTCCTCCAGGAATTATTAACTTTGTCCCCCACATTTTGCTGAGAGGACCAAAATTTCTCTCCTGATTCCTGAGGCAGGATGGTAGAGCATCCCCACAGCACATGGGTTTAAAGCTGGCTGATGCGTCCCAGTGGCACTGCGAGTCTGGGGTCTGGGTACTGGTGCATCACTAATGGGGTACCACAGAACTGGTCTTCAGCCCAGGTTATTGAGCATTTTAATCAATGGCCTGGGAAGAAACATAAAACCATGGGGTATGGAAGCTGCAGATGGCACAAGCCCTGCAGGGATGGTGGGACAACAGAGCTCTGCAGCTTGTTGGTCACTGGGGCATCTGCAAATCACTGAACTAAAGGTAAAGTCAAATATCAAACCCATTTTAACACCTCAGATGAGGAATGAAGGACTGAGGCCACTCCTGTCAGTGAGGGACCTCACATTTACTGTGGCTTTGAGCTTGACTTCACTTCCACAGCAGGTGAACATCCCCACTGGCTTCCAACCAACATCTCACTCACAGAAGCTGATGGAAATTTTGTGAGTATAGAGACAAGTGGAAAGCTGGAAGCATCTGCATTCATCACTACTACAGGTTGCCAGGTCCTTCCTGTGCTTGTAAGTCAAGAAGGACATGCACAACACAGAGTGGTATGGGTCCCCTAGGCCATGTGGTGATGTAGGGCACTCCACACACTCAGCCTGATGAGGGCAAGACTGAAGAGGATGTGCTGGCAACGTTTGAACACCTTGTCCTTAAGAGAAATATATTGTCATCTTAGAATCCTCAGAATCCCAGCATGGTGAGGGTTGGAAGGGACCTCTGGAGATCATGCAGTCCAACCACACTGCTCAAGTAGGGGCACCCACAGCAGCTTGCCCAGCATCACAATGACCAGGTGGGTTTGGAAGCTCTCCAGAGAAGGAGACTCCACAAACATTCTGGGCAGCCCTGCTCCAGGGCTCCAGCACCCTCACACCAAACAAGTTTCTCCTCATCTTCAGATGGAGCCTCTGGGGTTCCAGTTTATATCCATTGCTTTGTGTCCTGTCCCTGGGCACCACTGACAAAAGTCTGGCCCCATCCTCCTGTCCCACACAGGTCCTTCTGCTCTTGCTAAGCATCAAGAAAATCCCCTCTGGGGCTCAGGTCTCTCAGCCTTTCCTCCTCACAGAGATGCTCCAGGCCTCTCAACACCTTGGGAGCCTTCTAATTACTGTACCCTCTCCAGTAATTCCCTGTCTCTCTCGAACTAGGGAGCCAGCTGTAGCCTCCCTAAAGCAGAGCAGGAGAGAAGAACTTCCGTTGACCTGCTGGCCTCACTCTTCTGTATGTCCCCATTTTTGTTTAGAGTCAATGCCCACCATGGAACAGTCGGGGCTGGAAGGGGCCTCTGAAGATCATCGAACGCAACCCCTCCGCCAAAGCAGGGTCGCCTGGAGCAGGTCACACAGGCACACATCCAGACAAGACTGAATTTCCCAATGGAAATCCCCAAATCAAAAGGGACTGCTTTCTTTTTCCTTTTCCCTTGGGTACATCCTTTATTTAAAGCAGAAATTCAGGGCAGTTCATGCTTGGTATCAAGCAGAAGCTCCTCCTGGCTTTGTAATTGAGTAATCTGCTGGGTGTGGAGCCGCAGGATGGGAGGCATTAGTGCCATGCAATGAATACTGCAGGCTATTGAAAGAGGGCAGGGAATCAAGATTTTGCTGCTTTCTGTTCTATAAGCAAGGGCTGAAATTAAATTACCCTTCCTGAAGATGAAAGAACTGAAAATCTGCTCATGGATGCTCCCCCCCCACCCCCCCCTTACCCTTAGGTTTCAAAAGCAAATAAATACATAAACAAATAAATCAGGAATATTAAATCTCATCTAATCTGCTTTAAGCAGAACATCTGAAAAGCAGCTTTCTTATTCTGCAGCTGAAAGAGTAGGGCATGGGAATCATTTGCCAGCAAAGCTTTTCTGCTCTGAGAAGTGTTCAGAGAGTGAGTGAAATTGGTGTTAACAAAGCCAACTCCCCTCCTTAGCCCTGGATTATAAATCACGCTGCCTTTGGTGTCCCTTGCTCCTTTCTGGTGGCACCAAACCATTCATTTCTCACAATCCTGGAGTCATCCTTCGTGAAAAGCAATCAAAATTAGAGAGGGGCATGGTTATGGGTGCTTCTTAATGCAGAGTTTTGGGTGCTTCCTCTTGGGGCACATGAAGAAGTGTGTGGCCAGCAGGTCAAGGAGGTTACAATAATACAATACAATACACCAGGTTGGAAGAGACCTTCAAGATCATCTCGTCCAACCCATCAACCAATCCAACCCACCTAAACAACTAAACCATACAGCCAAGCACCCCATCAAGTCTCCTCCTGAACACCTCCAATGAAGGTGACTCCACCACCTCCACAGGTAGCCGATTCCAATGGGCAATCACTCTCTCTCTGTATAGAATTTCTTCCTAACATCCAGCCTAAACCTGCCCTGGCGCAGCCTGAGACTGTGTCCTCCCCTCCCTACTCTGCCCTGGGGTCCTGGGTCCAGTTCTGGGCTCCTGAGTTCAAGAGAGACAGAAAACTGCTGGGGACAGTCCAGGGGAAGGTGGGAAGATGCTGAGGGGCCTGGAACATGCCTGTGAGGAGGAAAGGCTGAGAGACCTGGAGCTGTTGAGCCTGGAGAAGAGCAGACAGACAGGGGATGTTCTCAGTGCTGATCAAGAGCTAAAGGAACTGTGGAGAGCAAGAGGATGAGGCCAGACTCTTGTCAGTGGTGCCCAGCAACAGGTCAAGGAGCAACTGGCACAAGCTGGAAGCCCAGGAGGTTCCATCTGAACAGGAGGAGAAAATTGTTTGGTGTCAGGGTGCTGAAACCCTGGAGCAGGCTGCCCAGAGAGGTGTAGGAGTCTCCTCTGGAGAGCTTCCAAAGCCACCTGGCCATTGTGATCCCGGGCAAGCTGCTGCAGGTGTCTTTGCTTTAGCAGGGGATGTGGACTGGATGATCTCCAGATGTCCTTTCCAACCCCCACCGTGCTGGGATTCTGTGATACAGTTAGGAGAGAAATGCAACCCTTTCCATCCCAGGGCTGGACAGCAAATATTAGTGACATTATAGATCTGAGATGTTAATCTCCTGCTGACTACAGGAACAGTCAGGCTGACCTTTACTCTTTCTATTTATACCTCTTCTTTTGTCAGGGATTTTATGGGAGCAGACTTGTCAAGAACCAGCGCTGAGTCTAAGAATAAAGCAGCCTCTACAACTGATTGATGCTTTTGTGTTTCCATCACCAGGTGCTGCCCCTGCAAACACCAACCATAAATATTCATGAGCTGCATTCTTTCCCTTCCTACTAAGGTCTGCTGGGAGTCTGGAGAAGAGGTATGATGGACACCCAAGCTAATTATGCCAGGCTCCTGGACCTCAGAGCACATAGAGCTACAGACTCCAAAGGATGGAGATGGGTGGCTGTCTGCAGTTTTGCAATTGAATTTGTGTAGGAATCATAGATTTGTTTGGGTAGGAAAAGGCTTCTAAGAGCGTTAAGTCCAGCCATCAACCCAACACCACCGTGGCCATTAAACCATGTCCCAAAGTGCCCTGTCCCTATGTTTCTTGAACACCTCCCGGGATGGGGACTCCACCACCTCCCTGGGCAGCCTGTTCCAATGCCTGACCACTCTTGCAGGAAAGAAGTCTTCCCTAATCTCCAACCTGAACCTCCCCTGGCACAATTTCAGGCCGTTTCCTATTGTCCTGTCCCTTGTCACTTTTGAGTAGAGACCACCCCCACCTGGCTCCAACATCCTTTCAGGAAGTTGTAAAGAGCCAAAAGGTCTCCCCTCAGCCTCCTCTTCTCCAGATTAAACAACCCCAGTTCCCTCAGCTGCTCCTTACCAGATCTGTTCTCCAGACTCTTCACCATCTTTGCCCTGCTCTGGACATGCTCCAGCACTTCAATGTCATTCTTGCAGTAAGAAAGCTGAACCAAGAAAGCTGTGGCCTCACCAGGCGGAACTTCAGTGGGCTGATCGCCAGTGGTCCCTTGCAGACAATATTTGTGATTCATGCTGCTGCTGTTAGTTCCAGACTTTTGAATTTCTCCAACCATTTTGTCCTACATGAGTTGTAGCATACAGCACTGGGTTGTATTTGCTGTCATCTTGTTGATCACCTTGCTTTATTAGGGTCCCTTTACACTAGAGAACTGCAGCATTGGCTGCTCTAAACTCAGTCATCTGCACATGGAGCACAGCAGTGATCATTCCCTGTCCCACACCAGTAATTAGCTCACCAGACAGCAGCAGTCCCCGTGAGGAGCTCCTGGCCACCCTCCTGATGACCTTCTGTCACAGTCAAATGGCCATTTATTCCAAGTCCCTGTGGTGGGAGCGTGGCTGAAGACACTCTGAAAGCCCAGCTAAACGATGTCAGATGAGGCTTCTTTGTGCCTGCTCACTCAAGTGACAAATTGACTGGTGTTTCCATGCAGAACAATAACTCCCTGCAGCAGATGACACCAGTGGGTGAGGCTGGGGAGGCCCCTGGTGCTGGTGGCTACGCTGTGTTCAGCCCTTGGATTTCAAGAGCTTTCTGGATGGACCTTCTTACTCTGCCTGTCCCTGTCCTCCTTCACAGTATCACACAGTATCACAGTATCACCAAGGTTGGAAGAGACCTCGAAGATCATCGAGTCCAACCTGTCACCACAGACCTCATGACTAGACCATGGCACCAAGTGCCACATCCAGTCCCTTCTTGAACACCTCCAGGGATGGTGACTCCACCACCTCCCTGGGCAGCACATTCCAATGACAAATGACTCTCTCAGTGAAGAACTTTCTCCTCACCTCCAGCCTAAACTTCCCCTGGTGCAGCTTGAGACTGTGTCCTCTTGTTCTGGTGCTAGTTGCTGGAGAGAAGAGACCAACCCTCTGCCTGGCTACAACCACCCTTCAGGTAGTTGTAGAGAGCAATGAGGTCTCCCCTGAGCCTCCTCTTCTCCAGGCTAAAAAACCCAGTTCCCTCAGCCTCTCCTTCTGCACACCACTGGTTGGAAAAAGGAGTTAAGAATAAAGTTGCATCCTTCACAGAGAGGAAAAAGCTATTTAAGTGGTATTTATGTGCCCATGGAGGCTGTTCTTGGAAGTTCTCCACCAGCCACAACTCAACACAATCATCCACATCTACACAATCATCACAATCCATGATCACAGATGTGGAATCACAGAATCCTTTAGGCTGGAAGAGACATTTAAGATCACCCAGTCCAACCATTCACCCAGAACTCCCAGGCCACCACCAAGCTATGTCCCTCAGCACGACATCTCCACAACCATCTGATGGTTGAACTTGGTGGTCTTAGAGTCTTTCCCAACCAAACCAATTCCGTGATTCTATATAGAATAATAAGGTTGGAAGAGACCTCTAAGATCACCAAGAATCAATCGAGGTTGGAAGAGACCTCTAAGATCATCAAGTCCAACTTTCAGCCCAAACCCACCATCCCCACCAAGTGCTGTGGGACGGAGCAACGTCCTCCACCGAACAGCAAGGAGCAGCAGCTGCAACATGCTGGATAATTCACTTACAATTAATCCTGTGACCAAGTTCATTCCAAAGCTTGTTTCTATCCATCATGGTCTAGTTGTCAGAGAGGAAAAAGCTAACTTCATGTATTCCAATTAATGGCTTGTAGCTCGATGAAGTTTCAACTCGTATTTAAGTTCTGCTGAAGTGTGGCAGCACCAGTGGAAGCCCTTTTGAAGCAGCCAATGATTATTTTAACAATTCACCCTATTTCCCAATAATTCTCCAGGAAAAGAGCAATTTCCAGCTTGCTTGGATGCATTGAAGCAAGGCGTGCTAATACGTCATGTAATTAAAGTAAGTCATTAGGACTTCTACTGGATGGAAAAAATCAACTCTGGGAGGCATCTGACCTTTTGGGCATCACAGCCTTTCACACTCCACTTACTCAGATGTCTGAAAATTGCCTATTAGTAACTGCCTGTCCTTGTGGGCTTGGGGAACAGCAGATTTCATACGAAATAAATCTAAACCAGCTCCGCTCCTTGGCTTCGGGAGCAGAGTGCTGAGGAAAAATGTGGCGGTAGCTCTCCTCTTGGTGAGCCTTGCCGTGCTCATTAGCTCCACACCCAAAGACAACATTTGCTCTTCATTTCCAATCAACAGTTGTACTGAAGGGAGCCTGTGAGAAAAGGAGTAGATCCTTCCAAATCACAGAATCATGGCATTGTTTTGGTTGGAAGAGGTCTCTAAGAGCATCAAGCCCAACCGTCGAGACCATCATCATCACAGAATCACCAAGGTTGGAAAAAACCTCTAAGTGGCCAGCAGGAGCAGGGAAGTCATTGTGCCCCTGGACTCAGCACTGGTTAGGCCACACCTTGAGTACTGTGTCCAGTTCTGGGCCTCTCAATTCAAGAAGGACATCGAGACACTTGAACGTGTCCAGAGAAGGGCAACGAGGCTGGGGAGAGGCCTCAAGCACAGCCCTGTGAGGAGAGGCTGAGGGAGCTGGGGCTGTTTAGCCTGGAGAAGAGGAGGCTCAGGGAAGACCTTACTGCTCTCTACAACTACCTGAAGGGTGGTTGTGGCCAGGTGGGGGTTGGTCTCTTCTCCGAGGCAAGCAACACCCAAACAAGAGGACACAGTCTCAAGCTGTGTCAGGGGAAGTTTAGGCTGGAAGTGAGAAGAAAGTTCTTCACTGAGAGAGTCACTAGACATTGGAATGTGCTGCCCAGGGAGGTGGTGGAGTCACCATCCCTGGAGGAGTTCAAGAGGGGATTGGACATGGCACTTGGTGCCATGGTTTAGTCATGAGGTCTGTGGTTGGACTTGATGATCTTTGAGGTCTCTTCCAACCTTGGTGATTGTGTGATTCTGTGATCATCAAGTCCAAGCATCAAGCCAACACCACCATGCCCACTAAACCATGTCCCCAAGCACCATTTTCTGTTTAGATGCACATGATCTTCTCAATGCCTAGGGCACAGGGTTCAAGTGGATGGGACCATATTCTGTTTAGTGGTGCCCAGCAACAGGAAAAGGAGCAACCTCTGGAGACCACAGAGGGGTCCAGTGCTGAGCATCCCAGTTCAAGAGAGGCAGGGAACTACTGGAGAGTGTACAGATGAGGCTACAAAGATGCTGAGGAGCCTGGAGCATCTCTGTCAGGAGGAAAGGCTGAGAGACCTGGGGCTGTTGATCCTGGGGAAGAGCAGCCTGAAAGGGGACCTCCTCCATGCTCATCAAGAGCTAAAGAGGATGGGGCCAGACTGTTGTCAGTGTTGGCCAGGGACAGGCCCAGGGGCAAAGGGATCATCTTGGTGGGCCTCCTCTGGACCAAATCCTGCAAGTCCATGTCTCGTGCTGGAACTGGATACAATATTCCAGGTGAGGTCTCACCAGAGCTGTGCAGAGGGGCGGAATCACCCCAGGATGCCATTGGCCTTCTCAGCTGCAAGTGCCCATTGCTGGCTCATCTCCAGCTTCTCATCCACCAGCACCCCGAAGTCCTTTGCTGAAGGAAATACTAAAGCAGGTTGTCCAGAGAGGCCCCATTCAATGTCAAACCTGATAGGGCCCTGAGCAACCTGTTTGACATTGAGGGTGGTGGGAGCCTGTCCCAGGTTGCCCGGGGAGGTAGGAGATGCCCCATGCCTGGAACCACTGCAGGTCAGGTTGGTTTGGACCCTGAGCAGCATGATCTAGTTGCAGATGTCCCTGCTGACTGCAAGGGGGTTGGACAAGATGAGATCTAAAGGTCCCTTCCAACCCAAACTACTCTGTGATTCTGTTCTTGCTAGATGACTGCTCTCAACTTAATCATTTTTTGGTGACAATATCAATGGTTTCCACTTGGCTTTAACAAAGAAAGTCATCAAAATCTCAAAGTGTCAGGCATTGCTGACTCTCACCCTAAAGCCAGATGCCTGTATGAGTAACAACTGTATCAGGATGTACCTGAAAGTGCTCAAAAGGAACAAGACTGTTAAGAAAAACCATCTGCAGAACAATTAGTTTGACTTTTAAACAAGTTAAAGGATGTTTCGGCACTGCAGACAGGCACTACCTAAATTAAAAAGCAGAGTGAAAGGATATTCTTATTCTAAGTCCACGGTCAGAAGAGCTAAAGCACATCTTTTCTTCAGGAGTCATGGAATTCTTCAGTCCAACGTGCAGCAAGGAAAGCAAATGAACTGTGCACAGGACAGGCAGAAGCCATCGGTGAGAGGCTTCCTCACAGCTGAAAAAGCCAAATGTTGGGCAGGATAGCCAGGAGTTTGTTCTAGCAAGGCAAACTGCTAAGTACCAACAGGCTCCCCAGGGAGGTTGTGGATGCTCCCTCCTTGAAGATGTTTAAGGTTAGGTTGTATAGAGCCTTGAGCAACCTGGGCTAGTGGGAGGTGTTCCTGCCCATGGCAGGGGGGCTGGAGCTGGGTGATCTTGAAGGTGCCTTCTAACCCAAACCACTCTGTGACTATGCTTTAACACTGAGGTATTAAAGTCAGAGTCATTTTGTTTGGAAAAGACCTTTAAGACCATCGAGTCAGAGCATTAACCCAGCACCACCAAGGTGTCTTTTCAAAGGACTTGACTCCCCCTTTTTCTAGCCCATGTTCCAGCTTTGTTGTCACTCCTACAGGTCTAGGTTTTTACACCTGAGCTCTCATGAAGGACATTCCTCAGACAACAATCTTACCCAGAAGCAAAAGGCAGTTGAAGAACAGAGAGCAAGCTGTGCAGATGTCTTTCTCAGCAGAAGCTGGGGAGAGGCCTCTTTGTCTTACATCAATTGGATGTGGATCTGTTCGTCTTTCACTGTTGGATGTGGCACTTGGAGCCATGGTTTAGTAGTCAGGAGGTGTTAGGTATTAGGAATAGGTTGGACTTGATGACCTCTGAGGTCTTTTCCAACCTGGTTGATTCTGTGCTTCTGTAGCAGTAGAGAAGCTATGAGTGGTTGTGGGGTCAGCTGAGCTCCAGTGATCCTCCAGCCTTACCTGGAGTAGACAAAATGAAGATTCTTAAGGTCTAAGCCCTGGCAATGGGGAAGGGAGCTGCTCTGGAGGTACCACCATCACCTCAGGAGCCAGCCTCCTCAGAATCCTGGAGCTCAAACTGGCTCTCACAGAAGATCCAGGAGGCTTTACATCTGGTAAAGACAGGTCTCAGCTTTTGTGGTGGAGCAGGACAGGAGGTCCTGCAATGCTGAGTGGTCTCTGCCATAGGTTGGTGATAAGCATGTGGGCATGGCACTCTGGGCCATGGCTTGATGGCCGTGGTGTTGTTGGGTCAATGTCTGTGCTCAATGATCCTGGAAGGCTTTTCCAATCCAAACAGTTCTGTGATTCTATGTTCAAATGTGCCCCTGGGGCATAACTGAGTTGCTCCCCAGAAGACAGTCACTCGATGCTACTGCAGATTTCTCCTCCTGCTGTTTGTGTCACGCAGCTAAAGCAAAAAACATGATCAAAAAGCTCTTTGAATCCAGCAGAAATTAGAGCTGTTATAACTATGGGCTTGAGCAGCAGGGGGGCAGGACGTGCAGCTATCAGCTCTGTGTTTCTGCACGATATGAGCTGTTGACAGCGATTAACAGCCCCACTGAGATCCATCACATGTACAAGAGGCTTTGCAGGAGTGCTGCCCATGAAGAGAAAGCTGGAGAGACTGGAACAACCACAGCCCTGCTTCTCCATCAGGATGCAACTGGTTGCTCATTTGATGGCTTTTGATGTGCAGAAAAATACTACAGAAGTCATTTAAATGCTTGTTTGTGTCTCAGTTTGCAAAGACACAGCTCCCTTTGAAGAAGCATGACAGGCAACAAGGTACAGGCTGTGCCAGCACGGGGATGGATGCTCAGCTGGGGAGCATTCACATCATCCAGCAGGGTGGGTCTTGCAAGGGACCTCTGGAGACCACCCAGTCCAACCCCCTTTCTAGAGCAGGGTCACCCACAGCAGCTTGCCCAGGATCAGAATGTCCAGGTGTCTTGTGAGAAATGAGCTTAAAAAATAATCAGCTTGAATTGTGAGCCCCTGGGAATGTTTTCCAGGTCCACCTGCCTGAGACACTGTACCCTGTGGAGCACTGATAAAGATGATTGAACGGTTTAGGTTGGAAGTGACCTGTAAAAGTAACCCACTCCAAAGCCCTGCAGGCAGCAGGGACATCTCCAACTAGAGCAGGTTGCTCAGAACACCAAACAACCTGACCTGAAAAGGTGTGAGGGATGGGGCTTCTATCACATTGCTGGCCAACTTGGGCCAGGCCCTCACCACCCTCAGGGTCAAACATTTCTCCCTTCTTTCCAGTCTCAATCTCCCTATTTTACTTCAAACCATCACCTCTTGTCACATCTCAACAGACCCTGCTCAAAAGTCTGTCCCCAGCTTTCTGATCAGCCCCTTGAAGCACTAAAGGGCCACCAGAAGGTCGCCCTGGAGCCTTCTCTTTTTTGGGCTGAGCAACCCAAACTCTCTCAGCCTGGCCTCACAGCAGAGGGATCCCAGTCCTTGGATCATTGTTGTGGCCTCCTCTGGACATGCTCCAAATAGCAGTGATAAGAGCTGAGTCACTCCTTCTGGCTTGGACAGCATTGAGCTTCCCAGCGAGAAACAGAGACAAGGAATTCTTCAAGCTTGGCTGTTTCCCTGAGATGCAACTTCTGCATCCCACACTGTTTGTGTTTTTCCACTGAAACACCTCAGAAAGGTCATGCTGACAATGTTTGCTCTCAGGTAATGAACGTTAGCACTTCTCCTCTCACTGGGTAGTGCTGAAGGAGGGAGAGGTGCCCATATCCTCGCTCTCCATCAGACAAGTGCGCTGACGCCAGCGAGCCACAGCACATGTCACTTTAAACCACTGACATGTACTCTTACTTTACCACCAGCTGCAAACATTTCTTTTTCTAATGACTCTTCCTTGCAAGCTGTGATGGAAAAGTGCAGGTTTGGTATTTTTAGTGGTAGCTTGCTTGTTTTTTGTCATTGGAAATCCCCAGACCCCTCACTCACTGTCTCTGGAGAGGTTCTAAACCTACCTGGACATTGTGACCCTGGGAAAGCTGCTGTGGGTGACATTGCTTGAGCTTGGGGTTGGGACTGGAGGACTCTTCCAACCTCCACCATGCTGAGATTCTGGGAATGCAAGGTTTCAGAATGGTTAATGGAAGCAGAAAGCCACACAACCAAGGCTCTGCTCTAAGTGAAGCTTTTTTTTTGCTTGATATAGATAAGCAATAATTAAACTGAACCCCCAAGCCCTTGGATGCAGGTACCTGGATCATGCTAATGACTGTGTGCAGGTCTGGGTAGGAAGAGGAAGCTCCAAGGTCAGGGTGCCAGGTCCTTCATGCTATCTTCAGGAGCAAGCTGAGGGATCACAGTATCACCAAGGTTGGAAGAGACCTCAAAGATCATCAAGTCCAACCTGTCACCACAGACCTCATGACTAGACCATGGCACCAAGTGCCACGTCCAGTCCCCTCTTGAACACCTCCAGGGATGGTGACTCCACCACCTCCCTGGGCAGCACATTCCAATGGTGAATGACTCTCTCGGTGAAGAACTTTCTCCTCACCTCGAGCCTAAACTTCCCCTGGCACAGCTTGAGACTGTGTCCTCTTGTTCTGGTGCTGGTTGCTAGAGAGAAGAGACCAACCCCTTCCTGGCTACAACCACCCTTCAGGTAGTTGTAGAGAGCAATGAGGTCTCCCCTGAGCCTCCTCTTCTCGAGGCTAAACAACCCCAGCTCACTCAGCCTCTCCTCACAGGGCTTGTGCTCAAGACCTCTCACCAGCCTTGTTGATCCCCAGGGTCAAGGCTCTTCCTCCCTGGCCAGTGTCCCAGGATGACTCTGTCCCTTCTGCCTTCCATCCCAGTCCCCGTGTTCCTCCATCCAGTTTCAAAATCCAGCTCCCATGGTTCCCATCTGCTGCTGAGTTCAGCCTGCCCCCAGCATCAGTAGTGCCAAAGGTGATGTTACCAATTCTGGGCTCCCCAGTTAAAGACAGAGAGAGAACTGCTAGAGAGAGTGCAGGGGGAGGCTACAAAGATGGCCTGGAGCATCTCTGTGAGGAAGAAAGACTGAGAGACCTGGGGCTGTTAAGACTGGGGAAGAGCAATCACACAGGGGATCTGATCAATGCTCAGCAAGACATAAAGGACTTGAAGGGGGCAAGAGGAGGGGGCAGACTCTGGTCAGTGGTGCCTAAGAACAGGACAAGTGGCAGCAGGCACAAACTGGAAGCCAGGAGGTTCCTTCTGAACAGGAGGAGAAACTTGTTTGGTGCGGGGGTGCTGGAGCCCTGGAGCAGGCTGCCCAGAGAGGTTGTGGAGTCTCCTTCTCTGGAGAGCTTCCAAACCCACGGGGCCACTGTGATCCTGGACAACCTGTTGTGGGGTTGCTCCTGGTTTAGCGAAGGGGATTGGACTGGATGATGTCCAGAGGTCCCTTCCAACCCCCACCAACCTGTGTTTCTGTGATTCTATATTGGACTAGATGACTTTTAAATATCCATTCCAACCCAGATTATGATTATGATTCCCTTCCACCAGCAGCTTCTGCACTGCTTGAGTCAGTAAGGATTTCTCCCCTGCCATCACTTCCCCCATCCATCATGCCAAGCATTGTCCAGTGCAGCTAAGCAGACATATTTTGCCCTACAATTAATTTTAGCCACTCACCCTGTATTATCTCCCTTCTGATTGCCCATAGGCATCAAACAAGATCCATTAATCTCTTGCTCTTCTGCTGCTTTTGATGGTTCACTATCAAGGGCTTGGAAGAAGAGAGCAAAGCCTCAGTCCTTTGTCAATGGATTTCCACCCGCCCATCTCCTGCTTCCTACTTAACCTCAGCAGATTAAAAGGTCCTTTTCTCCAGCTCATTTCTCCTTCCCTCTTGTCTGCCTCTGCCTTTAATATGAGCTGACTGAAATTCTAGTGCTAAACAGGGCTTCTTTCTCTGATCTATAAAACTTTAGCATGTCCCAGCCTATGGATCTAAACTGGTTAACCATGAAGGAGTAAGACAAGCTGGTTAGGGGACAAAAGCCTGAGCAAGGGAAAGGAAGCATAAAAAGTGGCTGGAGCCTCTTTTCCCATGGAAAAAGTGGTAAGAAAAGAGAAAATGGCCTCAAGTTGCCCCAGGAAAGGTTTAGTCTGGACATGACAAACAATTTCTTCATGGAAAGCACTGTCAAGGCCTGGCCTGGGCTACCCAAGGTCAGTGGTGGAGGGGTTTCAAAGCCATGTAGATGCTGTACTGAGGGACATAGCAGTGATGGTCTGGCAGTGCTGGGTTAAGGGTTGGACTTAATGGTCTTGGAGGTCTTTTCCAGCCTAAACAATTGTGCAATTCTAAGGGAAGTCTGCAGGTGCTCAGGTGTTCAAGAGGGGATTAGGTGTTCGAGAGGGGATTGGACATGGCACTTGGTGCCATGGTCTAGTCATGAGGTCTGTGGTGACAGGTTGGACTTGATGATCTTGAAGGTCTCTTCCAACCTTGGTGATACTGTGCTGGGACAGGACAGGTGTCATCCCACCACCTGCTCCAAGCACCAGCACCACAAGAGCAATGTGTTTAGCCCAAGAGTGTCTCCTCTCCAGCATTCCTCAGCCTTTGCTGAGCTAACTGTTGTAGCTCCACTAGGATACAGAATGCAGAATTGATCAGGTTGGAAAAGACTTTGAGATCATCAAGTCCAACTTATCAGCCAACACTATCTAATCAACTAAACCATGGCACTAAGTGCCTCATCCAGTCTCTTCCTAAACACCTCCAGGGATGGTGACTCCACCACCTCCCTGGGCAGCACATTCCAATGGCCAATCACTCTTTCTGTGAAGAACTTCTTCCTAACATCCAGCCTGAACTTCCCTGGCCCAGCTTGAGACTGTGCCCTCTTGTTCTGGTGCTGGTTGCCTGGGAGAAGAGACCAGCCCCCACCTGTCCACAACCTCCTTTCAGGTATTTGTAGAGAGCAATAAGGTCTCCCCTGAGCCTCCTCTTCTCCAGGCTAAACCACCCCAGCTCCCTCACCCTCTCATTAGGCTTATGCTCCAGACCCCTCACCAGCTTTGTTGCCCCATCAACACCCAGCACTGACAAGGGTCCTGCTTGGCCCAGGGAACAACCTGAGACTGGACTAAAGCCCAGACTGAAGAGAAGACATCAAACAGAAACTAATTGCCCTTCCTTTTCTTGTACCTTGCACACTCTTCAATGACAGAAGTTTTGAAGTGGCTCCTGGTGCCGCTTCCTGCAGGCACCCAGCTGCAGAAGCCCTTTGTTCACCAGCTGGGTATTGTCCTGAGGAAAATGGTGGGGCCATTCTCACTGTAAATCCCTACAAATGCTGTGATCATGGGATGCATGGGGTGAAGTTCAAAGCTGGAGCAGGAATCATGTCTGAGTAATGTGCTTCTGAAGCCAAAAGGACAAAATGCAACATCAAGGAGTAGTTAAAATGAGCAAGCTTTGATCTGTGACATCAAAAGAGTAGAAAGGGCCCTTTCCCCCCCCCCCAAAAAAGGTTAAATATCAGCCATCAGTAATCTAAATCATTACTTTTCTCATTTGACTCACTCTACAAAGGCTCAGAGCTGTCCCACCACAGTTCTTTTTAGTTCCAGAGACTGCTCCAAAACACACCTCAAGTCCAGACAGCTGAAAGATGGAGAAGGCTCTCCAGGAGACTGCAGCCATATTCAGCAGTACAGGCTGTGTGACAGGTTTGAAGCTGTTTCTGGCCAGGGCAGGTGGCTGCGGTGGGTTTGACCTCAGACAGGCCCATATTTGGTGTTCCCAGCCTTCCTGGGACAAAGCTCTTGGCCCCCTGTCTGCATTGCTGCTCCTGCTGTCTGTGGTACACAGAATAAGGGAACTCTCTTTAGCTTGGAAGAGACCTTTAAGATCACCGAGTCCAACCATTAACCCAGCACTGCCAGGTTACCACTAAACCATATCCCTCAGCACCACATCTACACAGCTTTGAAGCCTCCAGGGATGGGAACTCCACCACTGCCCTGGGCAGCCTGGGCCAGGTATTGACAAATCTTTCAAAGAAGAAATTGTTCCTCATGTCCAATGCAAACCTCCCCTGGTATAATTTGAGCTTGTTTCCTCTCCTCACACAGCATCCTAGCATGGTGGGGGTGGGAAAAGACCTCTGGAGATCATCCAGACCAACCCCCCTGTTAAAGCAGGGCCACCCACAGCTGTTTGCTCAGGATCACTATGTCCAGCTGGGTTTGGAATCTCTCCAGAGAAGGAGACTCCACAACCTCTCTGCACACCCTGATCTAGTGCTCTGAAACTGGAATCAGAACTCCAGATGTTTCCTGACTAGAGCAGAGGAGCAAGAGAACCTCCCTTAACCTTCTGGCCACATGCTTCTTAGTGAACCCCAGGACACCACTAGCCTTCTTGGCCTTAAGGCCACATTGCTGGTTCCTGGGGAATTTCTTGCTCCCCAGCATCCCCAAGTCCTACTCTCTGGAGCTGCTTTCTGGCAGGTCATCCCTCACCTATACTGGTGCAGGAGAGTATTCCTCCCAACGTGCATAGGTCCACACTTCATGATGCTCTCTCTGCCCAGCTCTCCAACCTGACCAGTTCAAAAAGACCAGATCAGACTGGAAGAGATCTTTGAGATCATTGAGTCCAACCTATCCTCCAACACCATCTAATCAACTAAACCATGGCACCAAGCACTCCATCCAGTCTCTTCCTAAACACCTCCAGTGATGGTGACTCCACCACCTCCCCGGGCAGCACATTCCAATGGCAAATCACTCTTTCTGGGAAGAGCTTCTTCCTAACATCCAGCCTAAACCTCCCATGGCACAGCTTGAGACTGTGTCCTCTTGTTCGGATGGTGGTTGTCTAGGAGAAGAGACCAGCCCCCAGCTGGCTGCAACTTCCCTTCAGGCAGTTATAGACAGCAAGAAGGCCTGCCCTGAGCCTCCTCTTCTCCATGCTAAGCAACCCCAGCTCCCTCAGTCTCTCCTCATAGGGCTTGTGCTCCAAACCCCTCACCAGCTTTGTTGCCCTTCTCTGGACACATTCCAGCAAGTCAACATCCTTCCTAAACTGAGGGGCCCAGAACTCAAAGTGTGGCCTAACCAGTGCAGTGTACAGGGGCAGAATGACCTCCCTGCTCCTGCTGGCCACACTGTTCCTGATGCAGGCCAGGATGCCATTGGCCTTCTTGGCCACCTGGGCACACTGCTGGCTCATGTTCAGTCTACTATCAATCAGTACCCCCAGGTCCCTTCCTGCCTGGCTGCTCTCCAGCCACTCTGACCCCAGTCTCTAGCACTGCAGGGGGTTGCATGGTGGGTGCCACCACTCCTCCCAGCATTCATTTCTAAGAACAAGTTTTCTGTAGCAGCACAAATTTAACTTTTCAAACCATGACCTTCTTCCCCAGGAGGTAAAAAACAATCTTGGCTTTCACTCCTCTTTCTGAGTTCAATCTCTCCCCTCCAATTGATGAAACAACAGCTATTGGCAATGTGACCAGAGTTATTCAGTATGATTTTGTTGGGGGACTTGAGTAAAGGTCATGGCACAGAGCTAGGGATTGGGCAGAAAATGTCAAAAACCTGGCCTTCAGCCCATGAAACTTTAGTTTTGTGGATTTGACTTTCAACTTCTCATCATCAGCTGTGGCCTTAGAGTCTGACACTTCTTGAGATGAACCAAAATGAGCTACTGAACAGCTTCACCTTTACTGTATTCTGAGGTGGACTTCAACCAGAAAAACCCTGAAATCAGTTGATCTTGCTTAAAAATTAACCAAGCCTAGGAACAAGCTAGGAGCAAGCTGGGGAATTTGTATAATTTAATAGCTCTATAAATAATTTCATAAATTAATCACATTACACAGGCAAGGAACCCCCTGAAGAATTGATAATGCTCCTGTGCAGGAGCCTGGCCATGGCCAACCGTGAGCAGCTGCACATGGAGAGAAGCACTGTGGGTCCCAGAATCCCAGCATGGTGGGGGCTGGAAAAGGCCTCTGGAGATCACCCAGTCCAACCCCCTTGTTAAAGCAGGGGCACCCACAGCAGCTTGCCCAGGATCACAATGGCCAGGTGGCTTTGCCATCTCTCCAGAGGAGGAGACTCCACAACCTCTCTGGGCAGCCTGCTCCAGGGCTCCAGCACTCTCACAAAGTTTCTCCTCACCTTCAGATGGAACCTCCTGGGATCCATTTTATGCCCATTACCCCTTGCTCTGTCCCTCGGCACCACTGACAAGAGTCTGACCCCATCCTCTTGCCCACCACATGTCCTTTCTCTCTTGCTGAGTACTAAGAAGATCCCCTCTCAGGCTGCTCTTCTCCAGGCTCAACAGCCCCAGGTGTCTCAGCTATTCCTCCTCAAGAGATGCTCCAGGCCCCTCAGCATCTTCCCAGCCTCCACTAACTCTCTCCAATAGTTCCCTGTCTCTCTAGAAGTGGTTTGTGTGGAGTCCAAACTGCAGCACAGCCAGTGGGAAGTGCCATGCCCTGAGCACCATTTCTGGTTTTTAGAGTGCATCTAAGTCTCTCAAGCTCACTGGGTTTTAGCTCATGTTGTTTTGCTGTCCTTTGATCTTCTCCCAAGCCAAATGCTCCGTGTACAGAGGGAGAAGTGAGAAGAGAAGGAGGTTCACAGGAATTCATGCTGGCATCAGGTCTGTGCTGACAGATTTGTGCCATGTTCTACCAACAGCTTTAAGTACAGGGGATGGCAAAAGTACCGTCAACGACTTAGCTACAAAAAGAAGGGCAAGCATTAACTACTCTCTCTTCCCTGGTATCCCCAGGGAAGAAGTTGGAGAGTTACAGAATGCACTGGGGTGGAAAGGATCCTCAAAGGTCACCTTGTCCAAACCACCTGCAGTCAGCAGGGACATCTCCAAGGAGATCAGGTTTCTCAGGGCCACATCACGTTTGACCTTGAATGTTTCCAGGGGAGTGGGGCCTCCACCACTTCTCTGGGCAACCTGCTCCAGTATTTCACAACACTCCTAACGTCCAGCCTAAATCTATCCTGCTGTAGTGTCCTGCCAATAGCACGGAGCTGCAGCAAGAGATGGGTGAGGACTTTATGAACACCCATCTGTGAAGTGTACCCTGACTGTTTTGGCAAGCTCTCCCATCTCCAAATAGAAACTGTGCATTTTCAAACGTTACTGTTGTATTTAGCAACCTCCTCTAGCTGCAGATGTTCTTGCTGACTGCAGGACAGTTGGACTAGATGAGCTTTAAAGATCCCTTTCAACCCAAACCAGTCTGTGATTCCATAAAGAAATCTTTTCCTGTCTCCTGGATGTCCAATCCATGTTACTGAAAGGCTGCTGAGGGTTCATCCCTCCAGCACATAACCCAGCTTCAAGCAAAAGGGGCCTTCACCTCCTGTAGTTGCATTTTCAGCTTGCTTTCTGTCCTACCTGAGTGGCTATTTTTGTTTTGTTCTGTTTAGTTTTCATGCAGAAGCTCAATTGGACTAGGTGACCTTTAGAGGTGCCTTCCAACCTAAACCACTCTGTGATTCTGTGTTATTGAGGACACCTTGAACTCCTCACAGCGCCCTGGAACCCACCCAGAGAGCAATTACAGGGAAGATAAATGATGACCTGCCAGCTCTGCCAGCAAGAAGTAAATTAGCCCACAGAGGATGGTTTCCTGAGCAGTCAGGTAGGTCAGAAGATACATCTATTAGGAGAACATAGGTTGGGAGTAGCTAAGAACTACGGAGGAGCTGATCTGATGAAATTTCCCCCATTTCTCATCACTGGAGATACTAGGACAGGGTTACTTCCAGAGCCATTTCTAGCCAGGCTTTGCCAGGCAAGAGCTACAGCAATGCAGGACCACCCCAGTTCAAGAGAGACAGGGAACTGCTGGAGAGTCTGGTGGAGGCCCCAAAGATGCTGAAGGGCTTGAAGCATCTCTGTGAGGAATAAACGCTGAGCCACCTGAGGCTGTTTAGCCTGGAGAAGAGCAGCCCCAGAGGGCATCTTCTCAATGATCAGCAAGGGCTAAAGGACCTCTGAGGAGCAAGAGGATGGGGCCAGACTCTTGCCAGTGGTGCCCAGTGACAGGACAAGGGGCAATGGGCACAAACTAGAACCCAGGAGGTTCTATTTGAAGGTGAGAAGAAAAACTTGTTTGGTGTGAGGGTGCTGGAGCCCTGGAGCAGGCTGCCCAGAGAGGTTGTGGAGTCTCCTCCTCTGGAGAGATTCCAAACCCACCTGGATACTGTGATCCTGGGCAAGCTGCTGTGGGTGCCCCTGCTAGAGCAGGGGGCTTTTACTGGATCATCTCCTGAGGGCCCTTCCCTAATGGGATTCTAAGGAGCTCTGCTGTGCATTAACAGTCAACCCTTCCTCCACCAGCCTACTTCTGGGCATTCTTCCGCCTCATGTCTGGAACCCTCCTTCTCTGTTACTTTCCATCCCTTCTGTAGATGTAGAATAAACAAGTGGCTGTGGTGTCACACAACTACTCCCAATGCATCTGCAGCTCTATAATGAAGCAGCAGAAAGCTTGGCAGGCATTTAGTTTCTCTGCTAATTAAGATGAAAAGGGGAAATGGTCCATTAGAGGGAGAGCAACTCTTAATGAATATTCAGGAGGAATTGAGGAAGAAGGTAAAAAATCATCTTGCTTAGAGAAGCAGAAGCAAAGCAGCACCTTCCTCACTGCAAGCTGCATTTGATGGTGTGGTGTCCATGAGTCAGCTTGAAAGTGAGACCTGTTGACACAGGTCTTGTCATTCAGCCCAACATGGGCAGCCTGGGATGACAATTCAGTATATTCTTTGGCTTCTTGGATCATACAGTCACGGAACTGCTCAGGTTGGAAGAGCTCTCTAAGACAAACATGTATTCAAGGATTCTGGAGGGATATTCACAGCAAACTCAAGGTGTTGACTGGGGGCTTGGTGAAAAGTGCAGCAGCAGCAGCAAAAGGTTGTGTAGTTCATAGAACCATAGAATCATTTAGGTTGGAAAAGACCTTCAAGATCGAGTTCAACCATTAACCCTACTCTACCAAGTCCACCACTAAGACATATCCCCAAACACTGCATCTAGGCAGCTTTTAAACACATCCAAGGATGGCGACTCCACAGCCTCCCTGGGCAGCTTGTTCCAGTGCTTGACAACCCTGATGTGCAGCCTACAGCTCCCCTGGTGCAGTTTGAGGCCATTCCCTCTTCCTCTACCACTAGTCACTTAGGAGAAGAGTAGCCATTGTCCCAGTTCAACCAAGACCCAACAGAAAGCAAGATGAACACAGAATGACATCATGCAAATCATTTCCAGCTGGATTTGCTGGGTATTTTACAACCAATTCCTTCCCATTCATGCTTGTTAGAGCTGCATTTCAGGGTATCACAGAATGGTTGGGAAGGGACCTTAAAGATCTAGTTCCAACTTCCTGCCACAGGCACGGACATCTCCCATTACACCAGGGTGTTCAAGGCTCCATCCAACCTGGCCTTGAGCAATTCCATGGTTGGAGCCTCCAAACACTTTCCTCTTCAGGTTTGCAAATATGATGTCTTAAAACCCCATTGAGCTTCTCCATTCCAGAGGGCTTCTCCATTCCCCAGAAGAACAAAGATGGGGTTGCAGAGTTCCCAGAGGAAGGGGAGTACGGTGCTATTTTGCAGACAGAGCTGTTGATTTAGCTCTCAGCTGAAGCCTCTTCCAGCCCCTCACTGAGCATTGCATGTGGTTGGATGCAGTTCACACTGAATCCTAGAATTGTTTTGGTCAGAAAAGTTTTCTAAGGTCACCTCTAAGTCTAAGTCACCAAATGACTAGGCTAAGTTCAGCCACATGAAGGAGGTGTCTTTGAAATCAAGTTCTATGTTGGACCTAATTTTACCTGTCAATCAAACCTCCCTGTGTGTGGATTCAATTTACCTTCACAGGTCAAGCCCCTTAGCTTCTCGCTGTAGGCATAACCAGGCTGCTCCAGAATCATGAGATATTTTGGGTTGGAAGGGACCTTGAAGGTCATCTAGTTATAGCCTCCCTGGTATGGGCAGGGAAAGCTCCCACTAGATGAGGCTGCTGAAGGCCCTACCCAACCCGGGCTTGAACACCTGAAAGGAAAGGGAACTCACACATTACCTCCTTGTTCTTGCAGGGGTGGTGTGGGTCCCATGCTGTTGCCCAAGCCTGATTTTCATCCCTTTGTACTGTTCCTACTACTTCTGAATGATTCCTGCCATCAAGAACTGCCTTTGCTGCTGTCTCAGATGATTGGCAAAGGAGATGGTGTTCCTGGAAATAACAGGACCCCAAAACCATCATATCTCAGTTGTCTGTTCTCTTACCTGTCTTGTGTATTCCTACAGAAGTGATTTCAGGCTCCTTCTGTAACATGTCGCCAACCTACAGACTGAAGCTTCTCCATGGCTGAGGAAAACTCACCAGCTAAACCAGAAAACACAGCTTTCATCTTCCCCGGACCTGGTGTGAGCCATTCTCACAGGTTGGATGTTTTCTGCTGGGAATATTTTGTTCCAAGCCACATGAGAGCTCCACTGAACAAATCAAGCCATTATACTTGCACTTTAATCTTCCCTTGGGGAACATGGAGCTGCTTCATCTAATCCTGATGGGACCAAAGAGTGTTATTGCAATTTCACTGCAGATAACAAATCACCATTGTCCCTGTTGGCAGAGGTGAAGGAAGATCTTTTATGCATACACCAAGATGAGTGGAGGGAATTATCATCTTGTTTATCCTGGTTTAGATCCCTCCCTGCAGCACTGAAACCTGGGGTTTGATGTCAATGTGCTCTGCATAGTCACTCTAAATGATAAACCCCAGGTGTTCAAGAAACATGTGGACGTAGCACTTTGGGCCGTGGTTTAATGGCCACAGTGGTGTCAGGTTAATGGTTGGACTCAATCTTAGAGGGTCTTTTCCAAACCAAGCAATTGTATGATTCTATGAATATAGTCCTACAGGGTAATTGGAGGACAGTTGCATTCCATAGAGCCATTGAATCAGTTGGTTTGGAAGAGACCTTGGAGATCATCCAGTCCAACCATCAGCCCAGCACTGCCAGGTCAGCACTGAACCATATCCCTCAGCACCACATCTCCACAGCTTTAGTATATTAGAATCATAGAGCTGTTTTGCTTGGAATAGGCCTCCAAGATCACTGAGTCTAACCATCAGGCCAACTCCACCATGGCCATTATACTAGATCCTCCAAGTGCCATGTCCACAAGTTTCTGGAACACCTCCACAGATGATAACTTCACAGAATCACCAAGGTTGGAAGAGACCTCAAAGGTCAAGTCCAACCTGTCACCACAGACCTCGTGACTAGACCATGGCACCAAGTGCCACATCCAATCCCCTCTTGAACACCTCCAGGGATGGTGACTCCACCAAAGGCCAACAGCTCTCTCAGTGAAGAACTTTCTCCTCACCTCCAGCCTAAACCTCCCTTGGTGCAGCTTGAGACTGTGTCCTCTTGTTCTGGTGCTGGATGCCTGGGAGAAGAGACCAACCCCTTCCTGGCTACAACCTCCCTTCAGGGAGTTGTAGAGAGCAATGAGGTCTCCCCTGAGCCTCCTCTTCTCCAGGCTGAACAATCCCAGCTCCCTCAGCCTCTCCTCGTAGGCCTTGTGCTCAAGGCCTCTCCCCAGCCTTGTTGCCCTTCTCTGGACAGGTTCAAGTGTCTCAATGTCCTTCTTAAACTGAGAGGCCCAGAACTGGACACAGGACTCAAGGTGTGGCCCAACCAGCTCTGAGTCCAGGGGCACAATGACTTCCCTGCTCCTGCTGGCCACTGTCTCCTTAAGCAGCCTTGGCAACTCTTTTGAGAGTAAATTGTTCCTCACGTCCACCCTAAACCCCTGGTGCAACTTGAGGCCATTTCCTCTTGTCCTATCACTTGTTACTTACAAAAACAAAGCAGAGGTCACTCATCTGCAGAGTTCCCAGAGCTGGTTCTACTCAGACAATGAGAGCTGAAGGCCTACCATGGAGAGAGGAGATCTCCGAAGGCCATCCTTATGCCACAGCGCTGATCCTTTGCACAAGGCTCACTCGTGTACCAGCTTAGTCCTCTCCACAGAGCATCTCATTCTTTTCATGAAGGTTATTAATAACTAGCACGACACAAATGTGTTCCTGCCAGCCTCAGTGCTTTGGTAAGCAGAAGTCTAGATGTAACCCAAGATGAAATCAACCCTTCAGAGCAGACAGCATGCAAAACTGTCTTTCACATGCTCCCAAACCCACTAGATGCTGATATTCAAGGTGCCTTTCCAAAGCCTCTGCTGAGACAACTCTCCTTCACCATATCCTGGTGCTCTTGGCTTCACCAAGAGTCCTGCACAGGTGCAGGCACCATCGTCTCGAAAGCCACACCAGAAAGGGAACCCTTGAGCCTTTAAACCCAAGAGAAGGCTTGCAGAGCCAGAGCACATGGGTCAACACCTGCAATTAACTGCTCTAAGCTGCTCCAGAAAACAAGGCATTTGCAGGAAATTAGAGTGTGCCAACCTAGGACTGCTTTGACAAGATGGAGCTCATCAAGACTGGTTTGCATAAATATTCTAATCAGCACTCCCATCCTGCCCCTCTCCCTCAAGTCAGGGCTGAAGCTGTGCCCTCCTCAGAAAATTATTCATGATGTTTATTCATGATGTTGGTTTCTTCAGGAAGCTGCCATCCTCAGAAGAAGGGAAGCACTAAGGTGAATACCAACCACAGAATCCCAGCATGGCAGGGGTTAGAAGGTGCTTCTGGAGATCACCCAATCCAACCCCCTGATAAAGCAGGGTCACCCAAAGCAGGTTGCCCAGGATCACAATATTCAGGTGGGTTTGGAATCTCTTCAGAAAAGCATATTACACAACTTCTCTCGGCAGCCTGCTGGACCATTCCTGCCTGAAATATCATGGAATCATAGAATAGAATCATTAAAGTTGGAAAAACTGTGCAAGATTGAGTCCAAGTATCGACCTAACACCACCGTGGCCATTAAACCACGTCCCAAAGTGCCATATTCACAAAATTCTTGAATACCTCCAGGGACAGCGACTCCACCACCTTCCTGGGTCACCTGTTCCAACGCCTGACCACTCATGAAGGAAAGAAATTGTTCCTAATATCCAACCTAAAGCTCCCCTGGTGCAGCTTGAGGCCATTTCCTCTCATTCTGTCACCTGATGCTAGGAAGAAGTGAGAAAACCCCACCAGGCTCCAACCTCTTTTCAGGGAATTGTAGAGAAGCAGAAGATCTGCCCCCAGCCTCCCCTTATCCAGGCTGAGCATCCCCCAGTTCCCTCAGCTGCTCCTCACCAGACCTGTTCTGCAGGCCCTTCAGCAGCAGGCAGGTACCAAACGGGACCACGATAGGATGGGCCTGGCTGGGAAGTGATACAAGTGAAGGCTGGTGGAGGAGCAGGGTGGCATTGCTTTACTACAACCACACATCCAGCCCTGGAGCACCAGATGCAGTTCCAAAGCTCACAGGAGTGATCCAAAGCCAGTTTTATAGAAAGAGACAGGTTGCAGGCACTTGACCTTGCTCATTTATCCAAGGGAACAGCAGCAGCCACTTTCTGTGTGTTCTTTGGTGCCATCACGGGGAGGTGACTCAGGGAGCATGCAGCTCTTTAATTTAGCACCAAGAAAAAACCCTCATAACAAGAGCCAGGGGCTGGAAGGTGGAACCTGGAGCAGGAGTAAAGTTAATTAAGTAGTGAAGCAGCCAGCCTAATATAGAGCAGATTCTCCAGCACTTGAAGACTTAATTGCCAATTCTTGTAGAGATGCCCTGGCTCAGAGGTTGCAGGCTGCACTAGAAGCTCTGGGTGGGAGATGTGTGCCACCAAACCCTCATCAGTGCTCACCACCCTCAGCAGGGTCACCCACAGCAGCCAATGGGATTTGGCTGCAGCTGTCCTTCCCTGCAGTAGAATTGGAGGTTTCCATGCTCCTGTGTAACCAGATCACACACAGCATTAATCAATCTCCCATTTGACTTTGGAAACACTTCCCTCTGGGCTGTTAGCCTTAACTCCTAGGAGTTGTTAATAAGCCCTGCTCTCTCCTACCAGAGTCACCATCTCCTTTCAATAGTCACTGATTTCCTAGGAGCTGCTGCAGTGTTAGACAACCAGGGCCCACACCAGCCAGCAGCTCAGGTGGGCAAAGGGGCACCTGGCATGGGCTATGGACATGCTGAGCCTCTGATGCTGGATTTCCTCTTCAGATTCCCTTTTTCAGTTAGAAATGGGGAAGTTCTTGAGGTGTGCTCATCAAGATCTGGGGAGTGGAGCATCTCTCTGACCAGGGGCTGCTGAGCCTCGAGAAGAGCAGGTTGAGAGGCAATCTTCTCAATGATCAGCAAGAGCCAAAGGACCTGGGCAGGGGGCAAGATTCTTGTCAGTGGTGCCCAAGAACAAGATGAGGGGCACAAACTGAAACCCAGGAGGTTCTGCCTGAAGATAAGGAGAAACCTGTTTGTTGTGAGGGTGCTGGAGGCCGGGAGCAGGCTGTCCAGAGAGGTTGTGGAGTCTCCTTCTCTGGAGAGATTCCAAATCCGCTTGGACGTTATGATCCTGGGCACTTTACTGTGGGTGCCCTTGCTTTAAGAATGGGGTTGGACTGGAAGATCTCCAGAGGTGCCTTCCAACCCTCACCATGATGGGATTTGGTGACACCCACCAGTCCCTGCAAATGGGGCTCTTTCATGAGCTGCCCGTGGCAGGGGTTGGAACTGGGTGATTTTTTAAGGTCTGTTCCAACCTAAACCATTCTGATTCTAAGCTGGCACCAGAAGGAGGACTGAAAGCGACTGACTTTGTGGTTGGACACAAGTAGAAATTCCACGGAATTTGCAGCTGTTTTGGTGGATCCACTGTGCAGGGACTCAAGCTTGTTAGAAGAATTTCCTCTAAAATAAAATTTTGTCAATAAAAAGCTGTTTCTAATCCAACCTCCCACTGCTTCTGAGAGATCCATCACTGAGCACAGCATTGGTGGCCTGGCCAAATGACTTGCCCTGACAGGAAAGCTTTTTAAGTTCAGTTTCCAGCTGCTCCTTCTAAAGCTCCTGTCCAGAAGATAGCAACTGACTGGGCATTGCCCAGCTAGGGCTTAGCACTCACAGCTCTGTGTGTGTCACACATGCACCTGCAGCTGGAACAGCATGAAGTGGGAGTGATGGTTATAGGGGAGACAAGAAGAGAGAAGTCTGTGTGAATATCTGTCTTGCTCTCTGCAACTCCTTGAAAGAAGGGGGTTGGAGGCAGGTGGGAGTTGATCTCCTCTCCCAAGGAAGAAGGGATAGAACAAGAGAAAATCATAGATTCACAGAGTGATTTGGGTTTGAAAGGACCTTAAAAATCTTCCAGGTCAACACCCACCCACCACCCACCCACCTGCACTGAGCAGGGACACCTTCCACTAGACCAGGTTGCTCAAGGTCCCCCATCCAACCTGGCCTTGAACACATAGATTCATCCAACCTGGCCTTGAGGGAGGGGTTGGAACTAGATGACCTTTCAGGTCCCTTCCAATCCAAACCATTCTAGGATTCTGTGATTCATAGATTCATCCAACCTGGCCTTGAACACTTCCAGGGAGGGGGTTGGAACTAGATGACCTTTCAGGTCCCTTCCAATCAAACCATTCTAGGATTCTGTGATTCATAGATTCATCCAACCTGGCCTTGAACACTTCTGGAAAGGAGGCATCCACAACTTCCTGGGCAACCTGTTCCAGTGTCTCATCACACCCACTCTAAAGAATGTCTTCCTAATCTCCAGCCTAAATCTCTCCTCTGGCAGCTCAAAGCCATTGCTACAAACTCTTATCAAATGTCCCTTCCCAGCTCTCCTGCAGCCCCTTTCAGGGACTGAAAATGGCCTCAAGTTGCCCAAGGAGAGGTCTAGGTTGGGCATGAGGAACAATTTCTTTCCCTTGATTGTTGGCAAGGCCTGGCCAGGCTGTCCAGGGTGGTGCTCCACCAGTGGTGGTGGTCCCATCCTTGGAGGGGTTTCAAAGCAGCGTAGATGTGGTGCTGTGGGACACGGTTTAGTGGTGACCTGGCAGTGCTGGGTTAATGGTTGAACTGGATGATCTTAAAGGTCTTTTCCAAACAAAACAATCCCATGATTTGATGGTTCCTCAGCTTCTGCTAACTCAAGTATTTATTATCAATCAGAGCCGCAGGGATGTTGAACTTCAGACTCATGCGGAAGAGCCTGGCTGGTCTGCAGCTGTCGCTGGCTCCTCGCTGAATAATGTCCCCACAGCAGCCTCCAGAACATCATTTGAGGCTGGGGCATTTATCAGTTAAAATTAATCCTTCTCCAAGCAAAAACCGCCTCTGCCTCCCAATTAGGGCTGCTGTGAGGAATGGAAACAAAGGCAAATTGCTCACCTTAATTAGTCCCTTTGTGGTGCTTTGTGCAAACTCATCTCTCATCACCAGTGCTGCTGTGGCAGATCCACCAACGCTGGCCAGGAGATGTCCATAGGGAAATGTCCTCTGGGCCCTCCCTGGCTGTGTCCCACTGTGGCCAAAGCTCCCTCAGTACTGAAGCATCCCACTGGGCAGGGGGAGTCACCAGCTCATCCTTTTGTGATTTGTTATCCCAAATCATGTCTGGAAAGTGAAAAATTAATTCATAGAATCATAGACTGGTTTGGGGCAAAGATCATCTAGATCACGGACCTGTTGGAGCAGGGCCACAGAAGACAACAGCAATGACAGTGTGAGGCTAGGCTGAAAGATTTGGGGGTGCTCAGGCTGGAGAAGGCAGCTCCAGGGAGACCTTTTAATACATAAAGGACCCTCTAAGAAAGCTGACAGTCTTTTGAGTAGGGTCTGTTGTGACAGGACAAGGGCTGATGCTTTGAACTAAAAGAGGGAGGTTGAGACTGGAGACAAGTGAGAAGTGTTTGACACTGAGGGCATTGAGAGCCTGTCCCAAGTTGGCCAGCCAGGTGGCAGATGTCCCATCCCTGGAACCTCTCCAGGGGAGATTGTTTGGAGCTCTGAGCAACCTGCTCTAGTGGCAGACGGGGGGGGGGGGAGGTCAGACTAGGTGACCTTGAAAGGTCCCTTCCCACCAAAACCATTCCACGATCTCTCTGATTCTGTGAGACATATAAAAACAACTGCAAGTGCTGATGGGTAGGGATAAACTTTGGGTACTCAAAGTGAAACTGCAGGTAACTGTGTGATCAGACTTGTGTCCATGAAGCCATCAAATCCACGAGAAGACCTAGCAGTGCCACCATCCTGAACACCATTAAAGATGCAGGTGCAATCCTCCTGCTTTAATGGCTCTGGTCTGACTCATGCACCAACTCCAGTTATCTTTAGCTCATTAAATGGAAAGCAAGTTTGATGTCACCCAGCCTTGTAAACAGCCTGAAAATTCATAATTGAGAGGGGGGGGGGGGAATAAAACCACGCAGCAGCTTCCAGTTCCATTTTTAACTTCTTCCACCAGAGAAAGAAAAACAAAAAAGAAGGGGGAAAAAAAGAAAGGAAAAAAAAAAAAAAACATTCCTTATCCCTGCCTTTATGAAGCTGGTTGCTAATTCCACTGACAACACTGAAGGAAGAATCCATTTTTCATACCCAAAGTGGATGTGAGCACAACATGTAGATGAACCCATTTGTCTCTACAAGGCTCTCTGGACCTCCTGACAACAGCAGCATGTTGACTCCTCATGCTGCAAGATGCCACGTTGTTCAGGGGGAGCTTGCACCCTTAGGGTGGGGGGTGGAGCCAAAAAGGGAGGAAAAACTTGAGGATCTCAGCCCATGGCTTGGACAGGAGCACACTGTGCTGGGTTAGGAACTGGCTGGAGGGCCGAGCCCAGAGAGTGGTGGTGAATGGTGCCACATCCAGCTGGCAGCCAGTCACTAGTGGTGTGCCCCAAGGATCAGTGCTGGGCCCCATGCTCTTCAACATCTTTATTGATGATCTGGATGAGGGCATTGAGTCCATCAGCAGTAAATTTGCAGACAACACCAAGCTGGGGGCAGGAGTTGATCTGCTGGAGGGCAGAGAGGCTTTGCAGAGGGACCTCAACAGGCTGGACAGATGGGCAGAGTCCAAGAGCAGGAGATTGAACACATCCAAGTGCCGGGTTCTGCACATTGGCCACAGCAACCCCAGGCAGTGCTACAGGCTGGGGTCAGAGTGGCTGGAGAACAGCCAGGCAGAGAGGGACCTGGGGGTGCTGGTTGATGGTAGGCTGAACATGAGCCTGCAGTGTGCCCAGGCAGCCAAGAGGGCCAATGGCATCCTGGTCTGCATCAGGAAGAGTGTGGCCAGCAGGAGCAGGGAGGTCATTCTGCCCCTGTACACTGCACTGGTTAGGCCTCACCTTGAGTCCTGTGTCCAGTTCTGGGCCCCTCAGTTTAGGAAAGACGTTGACTTGCTGGAACGTGTCCAGAGAAGGGCAACAAGGTTGGTGAGGGGTTTGGAACACAAGCCCTATGAGCAGAGGCTGAGGGAGCTGGGGTTGCTTTGCCTGGAGAAGAGGCGGCTCAGAGGTGATGTTACTGTTCTCTACAACTACCTGAAGGGAGGTTGTAGCCAGGCAGAGGTTGGTCTCTTCTCCCAGGCAGCCAGTACCAGAACAAGAGGACACAGTCTCAAGCTGCACCAGGGCAGGTTTAGGCTGGATGTTAGGAAGAAGTTCTACACAGAGAGAGTGATTGCCCATTGGAATGGACTGCCCGTGGAGGTGGTGGAGTCACCTTCATTGGAGGTGTTCAGGAGGAGACTTGATGGGGTGCTTGGTGCCATGGTTTAGTTGTTTAGGTGGGTTGGATTGGTTGATAGGTTGGACACGATGATCTTGAAGGTCTCTTCCAACCTGGTTTATTCTAATGTATTCTATAGTCTTTTCCAACCTGCTTAATGCTGTATTCTGTAATTAAATGCTATTAAAGCCAGCAGACAAGTTTGTTTCCAGATCTAACTTTTAGGGCAGATACCTGTCCAACTTACCATTATTTTCCTTTTCACACCCAATGGCAATTTATTTGCCTTCTATCAATTGCTGTTCGAGACCTGTGGAAAACTTTCAAGGTACAGCCTTAAACTGCCACAAAGGAGTCTATGAGGGATCTGTATGGACATACAGGGTATCTAGAGGAGATGGAAGGGGATCCATACAGGCTATAAGGAAGGCCTGGAGGGTATTGAGGAGGTCTATAAGGGGGTTTAGGATAATCTGGAGGGGATGGGCAGGCTATATAAAGGACATAGAGGGAATCTAGAGAAGATAGAGATGGCATAGGGAGGGGTCTGTAGGAGATTGAGAGTGTATATAGAATGAGAGTGCTCTATAAGGGTCTAGGGATCTATAAGGGGGTTGAAAGGGGGACCTATAGGAGATGGGAGGGCTCTATCAGGGATCTGTATGGAATGGGGCGGTCACCCAGCTTTATGAAATGCTGATCACTGCAAGCACAGCCTCTCCCAGCCAGCTGAAGGAAGGAGTGCCATTAATGAGTTAGTACTAATTGGCAGCCTGATATTGTCATTAAATTTCTGTAAATTAAAAGGGGGCTCCCTCAGGATTTGCCTGGCGGGGAAGAGACGTCGCGGTGAACAGTCAGCAGCTGCTGAACCCAGAGCAGCAGGCGCAGAGAGATGAAACACGGCGCCATAATTCTGCAGTCTGGAAGACCACTCAGTGGGTAAAGAACTGGCTTGATGGCTGCAGACAAAGAGTGGCTGTCCATGGCTCCACGTCCAAGCAGTCCCTCAGGGACCAGCCCTGGGGCCAGTCTTGTTCGACACCTTTGTTGGTGACGTGGAAAAGCCAATCACATCCTGGGCTGCATCAAGAGAAGCCAGCAGGTTGAGGGGGTGATTCTCCCCCTCTACTCAGCTCTGGTGAGACCCCACCTGGAGTACTGCATCCAGTTCTGGAGTCCCTATTACAAGAGGGATATGGACATGCTGGAAAGTGTCCAGAGAAGGGCCATGAGGATGATCAGAGGGCTGGAGCACCTCTCCACCTCTCAGGCTGAGAGAGTTGGGGCTGTTCAGTCTGGAGAAGAGAAGGCTCAGAGGAGACCTAATTGTGGCCATCCAGTGTCTTAAGGGGGCTACAAGAAAGCTGGGAAAGGACTTTTAGGGTGTCAGGTAGTGATAGGACTAGGAGAAACAGAACAAAACTAGAAATGGGTAGATTCAGATTGGCTGTTAGGAAGAAGTTCTTCCCCATGAGGGTGGTGAGACACTGGCACAGGTTACCCAGGGAGGTGGTGGAAGCCTCATCCCTGGAGGTTTTTAGGGCCAGGCTGGATGTGGCTGTGAGCAACCTGCTATAGTGTGAGGTGTCCCTACCCATGGTAGGGGGTGGAACTGGATGTTCCTTGAGGCCCGTTCCAACCCCAACAATTCTATGATTCTGGGATACTGGAGGGATCATCAATGCTGTTCCTACCTGACCGGGGGCCACCAGGCCCCCCGGCCTTTGTTGTCACCACCACCATCACCCAGTGTGCACCATGGGCACTCACCAGTGATGAGAGGAGGATCCTCCAGCCCAGATGGGCTCAGCTTGGGGCTTCTGCTTTTCCTGGTGGGGATTAAATAGGGGGAGAGGGTGGGGAGGGCCAAGTGGCCACACCTGGGGTGGGAGGAGACTCCAACAGAGCCCAGGTGCTCTGGGGTTTGAGGGGAAATGGGGGGAAACAGGGCTGGTAAGAGGCTTTTAGGGTGTCAGGTAGTGATAGGACTGGGGGAATGGAACAAAACGAGAAATGGGTAGATTCAGATTGGATGTTAGGAAGAAGTTCTTCCCATGAGGGTGGTGAGACACTGGCACAGGTTGCCCAGGGAGGTGGTGGAAGCCTCATCCCTGGAGGTTTTAAAGGGCAGGCTGGATGTGGCTGTGAGCAACCTGAGGTGTGTGAGGTGTCCCTGCCCATGGCAGGGGGGTTGGAACCAGATGATCCTTGAGGTCCCCTCTAACCACAAGAGTGATCTGTAGGAGATGGAGGGGTCTATATGGGGGTTAAAGAGGATCTATAGGGGATAGGAAAGCCCTAGATGGGTTCCATGGTGGGTCTACACTACATTATCAGTACTGATACTTCATATTGAGGACACCTTCAGCCACTTCTGCACCACACAGACCACAGTTATCCTTTTGTTTTCAGCATCATATCAATATCTCAACTGGAAGCCGGAATGGAATGGAATGGAATGGAATGGAATGGAATGGAATGGAATGGAATGGAATGGAATGGAATGGAATGGAATGGAATGGAATGGAATGGAATGGAATGGAATGGAATGGAATAAACCTCCTCCAAGCTTCCAGACCCTCTATCCCTCAAGCAAGTATCAGCTATTTTGGCTGCTTGAGAGGCATCTCCACGTAGTTCCATCAAAATATCCATAATTTTCTAACAAGCTCATATCATGGTATGCATTCATCTGCCCAAGTGACCCAGCCCCAGGGTTATTTACAAGTTCTATCATCATCTGCAAGCAAATTGCAGCTATTTTCTTCCCTCCAATCAGCAGGCAGAAGCAAGGTGTCACCACAACTCTTGCTATTTACTTGCAAATGTTCTGCAGCTCTTCCAGGGAGCAGAAATTTCAGGAACTCAGAACTAATTATAGTCATGAATAAATTCCCTTCCCTGTGGTGGCAGCAAGCAGAGGAGCTCATGCTTTGTGTTAGGACCTGATGATCATGGAACACGCTGCTGCGTGGAGGGAAACACTTCAGTGAGAGACAGCAAAGCTGCACAGGGGACAGTGTCTTCAAGTAGAATGTACATGCACAGGCACAGATCATGCAATCATTTGGGTTGTTACAGACCTCCAAGATCAGAGTCCAACTGTTAACCCAACACTGCCAGGTCAGCACCAAACCATGCCCCTCAGCATCACATCTGCGTGGCTTTGAAACCTCTCCAGGGACGGGGACTCCACCACTGCCCTGGGCAGCCTGGGCCAGGCCTTGACAACCCTCAAGGGGAAGAAATTGTTTCTCATGTCCAACCTAAACCTCCCTGGGGTGGCTTGAGGCCATTTCCTCTTGTCCTATCACTTGCTCCTGGGGAAAACAGACCTACGAGCCCCTGGCTTGTAAAGAGCCCACAAGTCTTCCCTCAGCCTCCTCATTAGACTTGTGTTCAAGGCCCTTCATCAACTTTGCAGCTTTTCTGCTTCACACTAACCACATAGCAAAGAGTGGAAGCGCAGGAGCATCCCCTAGAGAGTTTCTGCTTCCCCAATATTTGATTTTCCGTAGTGGCTCCCAGAGGCAGCTGAGCATCCACTGCAGTAACAGCAAATCCACAGGCTTCTAACCAGGGTATTTTTAGCAGAGCCACCTGTGGTTTGAAGCTGCACCTCCAAGGGACAGCCTGCAAAGAATGACAACAGGACTATAAATCAGGATGGGCAGCTGCATTTCAGAAGTTTCCTAGGGCATCCCAGCGTGGTGGGGGCTGGAAGATCATCCAGTCCAACCCCCCTGCTAAAGCAGGGGCACCCCCAGCAGCTTGTCCAGGATTACAATGTCCAGCTGGGTTTGGAAGCTCTCCAGAGAAGGAGACTCCACAACCTCTCTGGGCAGCCTGCTCCAGGGCTCCAGCACCCTCACACCAAACAAGTTTCTCCTCTGGTTCACATGGAACCTCCTGTTTCCAGTTTGCACCCATTGCCCCTTGTCCTGCCCCTGGGCACCACTGGCAAGAATGGGGCCCCATCCTCTTGTCCCCCAAATATCCTTTAGCTCTTGCTGAGCATTGATCAGATCCACTCTCAGGCTGCTCTTCTCCAGGCTCAACAGCCCCAGGTCTCTCAGCCTTTCCTCCTCACAGAGATGCTCCAGGCCCCTCAGCATCTTCCCAGTTTCCACTGGACTCTCTCCAGCAGTTCCCTGTCTCTCTTGAGCTGGGGAGCTCAGAACTGGACCTAGGATTCCAGATTTATCCTTACCAGGGCAGAGTAGAGAGGGAGAAAACCTCTCTTGACCTGGTGACCTCACTCTTCTCCTTGCACCCCAGAAGACCATTGACCTTCTTCAGGCCATAAGGACACATTCTTGGCTCATGGTGATCTTGTTGTCCACTGGCACTCCCAGCTCCTTCTCTGTTTGCTGCTTTCCATCAGGTGACCCCTCAGCTGACCAGCACAAGCAATTTCAGGGAACGATGTTGGAGGACCTCAAAACTTTATGAATGATTTCAATTTCAGAGATATTTTCACTCTGTGTGACCTCATCTCGCCGCTCTGACCTTATCTTTCGCTCTTTTGGGGGGCATTTTTATAATGGATAACCTGCTCCAGTCCCCAGCTGCAGAGCTGGGGAATCAGTGAGCTAGGGAGGTTCATTTTGCATTCAATGGAAACAAAGCAGAAAATAAACTTGGTTGTTGTTGTGGGTTGGTTGGTTGGTTGGTTGGTTGGTTGGGTGGGTGGGTGTTTTGGCTAGAACCTTCTGATCTACAGACTTGAGATCTTCGCTGCTTGGACATCCCAGCTCCACCCTGGCACATGGAAGCCATCAGCATAATGGATGCTTTTGCTCTTCTGCAGAAGCTTTTGCTCTTCTGCAGAAGCTTCCCACAGGTCTACTCTTTGGCAGCAAGAGCCTGCTGGGCCTCTCCCAACACTTCCCACCCTGCCCTCTGCGGGTTGTGCTCCCTGCTTAAGCACACATCTGTGGTGACACCTCCACCTGCATGGAAATTAACTTCTTTAGGGACATCTGCGAGCCACCAGGGGCCTGTGGCCTCCACTTGGGAAAGCAAAACGCCTCAAGGTATCATAACCTGCTCTCAGGGCTGCTGAAGTGGTGGGGGCAGGAAGTGCAGGGATGGTGGAGACAAGGTGGCAGGAGCCACGAGGGTTCTGACATCCTTCTTGTGTGACCAAAGACACATCAAAGAGCCTTGGTGCGGAGTCAGGACCTGTCCTTGCCCATCCAGCGTGGACACACCGGTGCCACCCAACCTGCCCCATTCGCCAGCTGACACCACCTCACCTTTGCCTGGCTAATCACCATTCCTCCTCAAACAGCCCATTTTGAACCCTCTGAGTAGCTCTGAGCATCTCAGTCCATCTTCTCTGGTGTTTTCCCAGCAGTTTGCTTTAATTACCTTTTCCGTAGATCCTCAACGGTAACTTTTCCCTAATGATTCATTTATTCTTGAGGTATCAGATCCACACATCCTCCATCATTACCACTTCTCTCTTCTTTGTCTCTTCTAAAAGAAGCAAAATTAAGCCTGAGAAACAATTTGTGAGGCATCCACGTGTTCTCTCCCAAGCCCAGGTACGTGCTGCCAGGAGATGCGCTCCCAGGGGACACCTCTTCTGGGGTTTGCGTGCGTGAAGAGCAGCAAGGAGTCAGTTCAGTGCCTCCCACTTCTTTAGGGAGGGGAAAGGAAAAACCTTAAGGCTTGGAATATTAATTTTAAATCCTTCTCTAGCAGCCACTGGCCTAAGTAAAGCTGAGTTGCCTGGATTGAGCCTGATGCTATTGCTCCCGAGAGATGCAGGAGCAGAGATTCAGGTCTTGCTTGCCCTTGCAAGAACAGGAGAAATTCACTGCCTGGCAGCTCCAAAGCAATGACTGAAATGATGCACAAACCCAAAATTACATTTTAGGACTCTTAAAAAAATTCATTATTGCTGTTCCATTAGTCAGTAGAGCTGGGAACACTTTTGTGGCGAGCGGGTCAACTGAGAAGAGTCTGCTGAGGTCCCACCTGCTCTGCTGGGCCCAGCCCTGAAGTCCTCAGCACAATAGAGATGTGGACTTGTTGGAGTGGGGACAGAGAAGGCCCCAGCAATGATGGGAGGGCTGGAAGCTGTCTGCTGTGAGGCCAGGCTGAGAGAGTTGGGGATGCTCAGCCTAGAGAAGAGAAGGCTCCAGGGAGACCTTCTGGTGGCCTTTCAGTACTTAAAGGGGCAACAAGAAAGCTGGGGACAGACTTTTGAGTGGGGCCTGTGATGGCTTTGAACTAGATGAGGGAGGTCAGACTAGGGAGAAGTTTATGCTGAGAGTAAAATTTAGGCTTTTACCTGGGGCTGTTGAGCCTGGAGAAGAGCAGCCTGAGAGGCAATACTCGGCAAGAGCTAAAAGACCTGTAGGGGGCAAGAGGATGGCAACAGACTTGCCCTGTCAGTGGCGCCCAATGACAAGGGGCAACAGGGACAAACTGGAACCCAGGAGGCTCCATCGGAAGAAGAGGAGAAACTTGTTTGATCATAGAATCATAGAATCAATAATATTGGAAAAGACCTCAGAGATCATCAAGTCAACCTGTCACCCAGCACCTCATGACTACCTAACCATGGCTCCAAGTGCCACGTCCAATCCCCCCTTGAACACCTCCAGGGACGATGACTCTACCACCTCCCTGGGCAGCACATTCCAATGGCTAATAACTCTCTCAGTGAAGAACTTTCTCCTCTCCTCGAGCCCAAACTTCCCCTGGCGCAGCTTGAGACTGTGTCCTCTTGTTCTGGTGCTGGTTGCCTGGGAGAATAGATGTGAGGGTGCTGGAGGCCCAGAGAGGTTGTGAAGCATCCTTCTCTGGAGAGATTCCACACCCAGCTGGCCACTGTGACCCTGAGCAAGCTGCTGTGGATGATGTTGCTCAAGCACAGTGGTTTCATCTCCAGAGATCCCTTCCCACCCTGTTGTGCTGGGATTATGGGATCCTTGAAACAGCAGCAGGTTCTTGTTGTCTGCCAGCACTCACTCTCAGCCCAGCAGCAAGGACACCGCTGGTCTGTGCTGTAAGGGCAGGGCCAGCACAAAGCCACAACGATCTGTGGCAATCCTGCCACCAGCTCATCTTGGGGAAAGTTAATCTAATTCATTACTGATACATCAGTTCCTTCCTCCTCCACCCAGAGCTGTGCTTGAATAGAATAGAATAGAATAGAATAGAATAGAATAGAATAGAATAGAATAGAATAGAATAGAATAGAATAGAATAGAATAGAATATAGACCAGGTTGGAAAAGACCTTTGAGATCATCAAGTCTGACCTATCATCCAACACTATCTAATCAACTACACCATGGCACCAAGCACCCCATCCAGTCTCTTCCTAAACACCTCCAATGATGGTGACTCCACCACCTCCCCAGGTGGGGAAGGCTGCACAGAAAGTGTTGCTGCTGGTTTTGGCAGTTGGAAACCACCTAAGCATCATCAAGAAGAATGAGCAGTGTGACCTGTGGTGGGCCCACTGCCTAGATGGGGAGTAGCTGCAGCAGCTGCCATCCATGAAGAGGGGACATGGCTGGGATGTAAAGCACTCATGGGACCCTGGTTGCTCTGTCTGAGCAGAAAAGCTGTGAGGAAGTTACCAAATCACAGGGCTGTGAGTTCTTTTTAGGTCAGATGTCTTCAAGTCTCATACTCAGCGAGAGCAGTGCTTAGTCACCTGGAAAGTGACAGAATACAGAACAGAATTAACCAGGTTGGAAAAGACCTTTGAGATCATCAAGTCCAACCTATCACCCAACACCATCCTTGCACTTTGAAACACCATCTGCAGCCTTTCGCCACGGTCTTTGTGCAGAGGTTACCTTTGTGTGCTGCCAGAAGGGGACGGTGTGGGGAGTGATGAGTTACAGCTGCATCGAGAACAACCTTCCCTGCCCCTCTGAACATCTATGAGCATCAGGAGATGCTCCACTCCAATCTTCAAGCACTGCCCCAGAGGAGCATGGCAGAAGTAGGGCTGCTCCAAAAGCTGGGGACAGACTTTGGAGCAGGGCCTGCTGTGACAGGACAAGGGGTGATGGTTTGAACTAAAACAGGGAGATTCAGACTGGAGAGAAGGGAGAAATGTTTGACATCGAGGGTGGTGGGAGCCCGGCCCAGGTTGCCCAGAGAGGTAGTAGATGTCCCATCCCTGAAAACATTCCATGTCAGCATTTTTGGTGCTTTGAGAGACCTGCTCTAGTTGCAGATGTCCCTGCTGACCACAGAGGGGGTTGGAGCAGGTGGCATTTAAGGTCCCTTCCCACCCAAATCAGTATGGGCCTCTCCTACAACTGTATGGTACCCAAATCGGCAGACGGTGAGGCCATAGCCAGTAGTATCTGAGACAGCTGCAGTTTCTCCTGCATGCAGTTATAAGGTGGAAGGAAGTGGCAAGTGTTACATTTGCAGCAGCAAAGGATAAGGAAAAATAAATTAAAACCTTCCTGCCAATCTAGCTGAAATAAATTGAAAAGAAAATGTTTCCACATCTGGTTACAACTCCCCCTGAGGGCTTCATTTCACAGATGACTATGGGGATGAGGAGGTAAGGAGCTATCTCCCTACATCTGCTCCAGCTAATACTCCTAATACTTTGGAAGTCTCAGCCTTCTGCTCATACATCACCCAGAGCACAGATATGATGGAAGCAGCCCCTTCTGCTTCATTTACCGTGAACAAATGTGTGCTTCTCCCTTGACAACAGCATTTTGATGCAACACACATCTCCATGGCTTTGGGAAGAAGCCAGCCACGCACACGTGCTCTCCACCTGCCTCTCTCATAAGGTATGGAGTTAAAGAGCCATGCACTGGTCATGTCATGATCATGGTCAGAAATTGCACCAGGGGAGGTTTAGATAGGACATGAGGAAGAATTTCCTTCCTGCAGGAGTGGTCAGGCATTGGAACAGGCTGCTAAGGGTGGTGGTGGAGTCACCACTCTGGAAGTGCTCAAGAAACGTGTGGACATGGCTCTTGAAAACATGCTTTAATGGCCATGGTGGTCTTGGGTTGATGATTGGACACTTTTGGGCTTTTCCAACCCAAACAATGTTATGATTGTGTATCCTAGGGTCATAGAATGGTGGAGGCTGGAAGACACCTCTGGAGGTCATCCAGTCCAACCCTGCTGATAAAAGCAGGGGCACCCACAGCAGCTTGCCCAGGATCACAATGGCCAGGTGGGCTTGGAATGTCTCCAGAGAAAGAGACTCCACAACCTCTCTGGGCAGCCTGCTCCAGGGCTCCAGCACCTTCACACCAAAGGATTTTCTCCTCATCTTCAGATGGAACCTCCTGGGTTCCAGTTTGTTCCTGTTACCCCTTGTCCCATTGCTGTGCACCACTGACAAGAATCCTTTTGATCCTCACCTTTTTGCTGTTGATCAGCACTGGGGAGATCAATGCTTATGAAGCTCAGGGATGCTAGAGGCTGATATTGGAGGCCAAGTGTCACCTGCAGCTGTACTTGTTTGCTGGACACCATACATAATGCTGACTCTGTGGCTTAACCAGCCCAGTGTCTGGTGTCCTCATCTCCACCAGTCTGTAGGTAGCTGGTGAAAGGTGGTGGTGCCAGCTGGGACAGAATAACTGGTTCTGCTCCTTGCTGTGAAATACTTTCTATATCCCCCATATTTGTACCAGTTCCAGGGATTTTTTTTCATGGCCATTACTGGACTCAGAACATCTTTCCTGGTCCTCCCAACACTGTCTCACTGGAAGGGAAGAACAGAGCTTGGACCTTGTGAGTCAGTGGGCAGTGCTTAGAAGGTCAACAATGGAGCATTTATGGGTTTGGTGTGAAGAGAGAAAAAGAGAAGACCAAGAGGAGATCTTATTAACGTTTAGAGATATCTGAAGGGTGGGTGTCAAGAAGGGGCCAGGCTCTTTTCATTGGTGTCCTGTGATAGGATTAGGAAGGAAGTTTTACCTGAAGACTGGGAGAAATTTGTTTGGGTGAGGGTGCTGGAGCCCTGGAACAGGCCCAGAGAAGGGCAACGAAGTTAGTGAGGGGTTTGGAACACAAGCCCTGTGAGAGGCTGAGGGAGCTGGGGTTGCTTAGCCTGGAGAAGGGGAGACTGAGGGGTCACATTATTGCTCTCTATAACTACCTGAAGGGAAGTTGCAGCCAGCTGGGGGCTGGTCTCTGCTCCTAGACAACCACCAACCAAACAAGAGGACACAGTCTCAAGCTGTGCCATGGGAGGTTTAGGCTGGATGTTAGGAAGTTCTACACAGAGAGTGTGATTGCCCATTGGAATGGGCTGCCCAGGGAGGTGCTGGAGTCAGCATCATTGGAGGTGTTCAGGAAGAGAGTTGATGGGGTGCTTGGTGCCATGGTTTAGTTGTTTAGGTGGGTTGGATTGGTTGATGGGTTGGATGTGATGATCTTGAAGGTCTCTTCCAACCTGGTCTATTCTATTGTATTCAGGCATCCCAGAGAGGTTGTGAAGTCTTTCTCTGGAGACTTTCAAGACTCATCTGGATGCATTCCTGTGTGACATGCCCTGGGAGGATTGAAATCTCCAGTGGTCCCTTCCAACCCCCACCATGCTGAGATTTTGGGATCCAGCATCCACCACAGAGACCAAAGCATGCCTCTCCCATCTTGGCTACCTCCCCTGCCCTGCAGAGCTTTCTGCTGATCCAAAGCTGTCTGACTTAGCTCTACCCACAGTTAAACAAATCCATCAGCAACTACATGAACCTTTACCTCCTCCAGCAATGTGTTCTGTAGCCTGAGTAGAAGCATCTCGAGCCATGTACCCAGCAAACACCTCAAGTGCCAAATAGAGCAGGATAGAAATCTCACTGCTTAAAATCACTTCATAAAGCTCAGATTTGGCCTCCTCATTGCTCTCCACCTATAGCCAAGCTCCTTGCAGCCCTAGTGAGACCCAGGGCAATGTTTAATTTGCTAGAGGTCATCATTGCTTTGATAATGAAGCTATAATCCTGTTAAAAATAACATTTTAAGCCAGCTCATGCTAACCTCACTGATAAACCCTGAACTGTGCAAGAGCTGAAGTTAATTATTCTGTTAAGAGCAGATATTTTTTTTTCCCCTGCACCAGCTTTAAATTATCTCTGCCATCCCCACACAAATCTCTGATAACTTGAATGAAGTTCAGAATCAGGCTGTGGCATCAGTTTGCTGGGGAAAGAGAAACCCACGACTATTTTGGAAGTGATACAGCAGGAGAGATGGCAGAGATCTTCCTTTCAATAGGAGAGGCAGCAAACCAAATTCAAAGGAGAACATTAACACCCATGCAGGCTAGAAAGCAAAACAGGATACACCCAAGGACTGACCTGTGAACTCTGTCATGGGTTAAGGTAAACTCCAGAGAAATCCATAATTACAAGAATCCAGGAGGACAGAGTCACAGAATGGCAGTGGTTGGAAGAGGCTTCTGGAGATCAGCCAGTCCAACCCCTCTGCTAAAGCAGGGGCACCCACAGCAGCTTGCCCAGGATCTCAATGGCCAGCTGGGTTTGGAATCTCCAGAGAAGGAGACTCCACAACCTCTCTGGGCAGCCTGCTCCAGAGCTCCAACAGCCTTACACCAAACATGTTTCTCCTGTTCAGATGGAACCTCCTGGGTTCCAGTTTGTGCCTGTTACCCCTTGTCCCATCGCTGGGCACCACTGACAAGAGTCTGACACCATCTTCTTGCTCCCCAGAGGTTCTTTAGCTCTTGCTGAGCATTGACAAGATGCCCTCTGGGGCTGCTCTTCTCCAGGCTCAGTAACCCCAGGTCTCAGGCTCACCAAGGTGCTCCAGGTCCCTCAGCATCTTCAGAGCTTCCCCTGGACTCTCTCCAGTAGTTTCCTGTCATTCTTGAATTGGGGAACCCAGCACTGAGCCCAGGACTCCGTATGTGTCCTCAGCAGGACACAGCTGTATCCTCTCTACCTTTGTTGGATGCTTCATCAGACAATTTCAAGCATTTCTTCCTCTATTAGAAGGACACTAAATTTGACATAATCCTTCAAGAGTTCTAGCTCAAAAATAAAACTCCAGGAAGAGCTAAGGTGAAGAAGGTTTCTACACATTTCATCAAGAAAATACGGGGGTTTTTCCTTGTTATAAAACATGGCATTTGGACAACTGAGTCATCAGTGAATGTCAACTTCCCTTCCCTTCCCTTCCCTTCCCTTCCCTTCCCTTCCCTTCCCTTCCCTTCCCTTCCCTTCCCTTCCCTTCCCTTCCCTTCCCTTCCCTTCCCTTCCCTTCCCTTCCCATCCCCTCCCCCCTCCCCTCCCCCACTGTGGAGCACTGCCATCTCTTCAGCCTTTGAAAGACAAATCCTGGGCTATGTTCAGTGGCCCTGCGGCAGAGGTGTTCAAGAAACATGTGGACATGGCACCCCAGGACATGGTTTACTAGCATGGTGGTCTTGGGTTGATAATTGGACTTGATCTTGGAGGTCTCATCCAACTGAAACAATTCTGAGTCCATGATTCTATAAAGGCCCCCTCATAGCAACCCCATTCCCATCATTCAGAACCAAATCTGACTGCTATATCCTGGCCAAATGTCTGCATCTCAGCACATCACACTACCTCTGCCACCTCCTGCAGGCACAATCTCAGCTCCAAAAGCCTCTGCAGAAGAAAACTCCACAAGGTTCCTCAGGTGCATGCCAAATGCAACCATTCCAGAAACCTCCCCAGGAAAAATTGTACTGACCTTTCCTGGTCCCAGGCTTTCAAATCTCCAATAATTTCTACTGTTCTATAATGCTCTAATATCTTCATGGGTTTTTTTACAGTCCAGTTCCCAAAATCAGATGCACCATGCTAAGATGAACTACATCAGAACCACCTAATGATATTCAGATTCTCAGAGAGCTCCTCTATAAATATCTCCCAGAGTAAGATATATTTTTGAGGAGCTCATATTTGCTAGGATCTATAATTCTCCAGCTGGCTCTGTCACCCTGCTGAGGTGGGCCAGAGGCAGTCTGGACCAGCTACAGCAAGGTGTAAAACTTCTGGCTTTGTCTCAGGTAGGAACTTAAGATGGGTAATTTAGGATGGCAAATTCAGATCTGTGGAGATGCTGAGGGGCCTAGAGCTTCTCTGTGAGGAGAAAAGGCTGAGAGACCTGGGGCTGTTGAGCCTGGAGAGGAGCAGCCCCACAGGGGATCTGAACTAAAGGACCTGTGGGAGGCAAGAGGATAGGACCAGACTCTTGTCAGTGGTGCTTAGTGACAGGACACTGTTCAATGGGCACAAACTGGAACCCAGGAGGCCCCATCTAGAGACGAGGAGAAACTTCTTTAGTGTGAGGATCCAGCAGGATCTTCTGCACTACTCACCCGTGTACCTGACGGAGGGATAGCAGGGACATGAGTTTCACATCCTTCCTTTGGTTCCCTCCAATCAGAGTGTTTGGCTGCTCAACCTGAAGAGCACAGTAGGCTTTGCTCAAGGCCCTCTCAGGCTGCTCTTCTCCAGGTTCAACAGCCCCAGGTCTCTCAGCCTTTCCTTCTCACAGAGATGCTCCAGGCACCTCAGCATCTTTGCAGCCTCCACTGGACTCCCCCAGTAGTTCCCAGGAGCCTAGAACTGGACCCAGGGCTCCAGCTGTCGTCTCCCTAGGGCAGAGTAGGAGGAGAGGAGAGCCTCTCTTGACCTACTGGCCACACTCCTCTTGCTGCACCCCAATTAACTAATTCCCCTCCCCCCTCCCCACATGCACTTGTTTGTTTCCCTAACCAGACTACAGAAAAGAGTTCAATCTCTGTTACTTAACCTTAGTAGACAAAGCACAGGCAACCTGCACACTGTGGTACCAGCCAGCAACAAACTATCCTGATTTCTGGGTCTACAATGGAAAGATGAAGTTCTGCCAATCCAAATCCTTCACTTGTTTTGTAGAACAGAATTTTAAAGTATATTTTTCATCATATCTATGTTGTTATTTCTTTTCCCCTCCATTCCTTTTCCAGCCCTTATGTGTTTCAGCTATAAGCAGTTCCCTAATGAACTTGGTAACTAATTAATTTTTACAGACCCAGGTATTGGTTTGGCTGGAGCAGTGCAGTGGTTCTGCTGGTTTAATGGCTACAAGGTGATGGAATAAATGCTAGAGAAAGAGTTTTCAGACAGCTCCTGCAGGCTCTGTGAAGCTGCAGGAGGGGTTCATTCTGCCTGGCCAGGAGCAACATTTCACACTGACAGCAAATGACCAAAGCCACCCAGGAAAGAAAGAGGAGCTGAGCACATCGATTTCTCCTCTGAACTTCTCTTGTGGACAAACACAAAAGGGGCTTTGATTCTCCAGCTGGAGAAATAGCCCCATAAACCCTTACATCTCAAAGGAACTACACTCAGATGTTCCTTCAGTGTCACCTGCTGTAACCCCACCACCACTCCAACAACTTTTCTGTGCATTGTGTGGGCCACAAGGTGCAAATGGAAGGTCTAAAGCTCATAAAAGAAGATGCACCCAATGGATGCTTTGAATTCGAGTTCAGGCTGTAAGGAACTTGGTCTAGTTGGAGGTGTCCCTGTCCATAGCTATGAGGTTGGACTAGCCAGATGATCTTTAAGGTCCCTTCCAACCCAAACCAACCTAAGATAACATGATCCAACTGCAGCTTTGTGCCTCAGACTACATCCAATTGGAAGACATGGAACTCTGACCTTCTCCTCCCAGACAGGCTGGCCCCTAGGCCTTCTCAAGTAGCCACTGTCTGGGCAAGGAGGAGTTGAACCCTCAAACCTCATAGACACCTCATTCCCTGGTCTGTTTGGTCAAGACTGGGCAGAGAGTATTTTCCCTACCACAGACCATCCATTTTTTGTCCGCACACCATCCATTTTTTGTGTGATATTCTGGATACCATTGCTGCCAGTATGTGAGACAACACAGAGGAGAAGAAATGCTGCTGGAGCTGAAGAACAGCAGCAGCAAAGGACTAAACACAGAAATGAACAAGACAGTCCTCTCAGCTCTAGTCTTAAAACCATCCATCAGGTAGAAGCTGGCAAGAGGAAGATTTAAAGGTGCAGTGCTTCAAGAAAATAATGCCAGCAACTCTTAGAAGAGCACAGAGTCCCCACCTTGATGACTGCCACCACAGGCCAGGACTTAAGATCACCTGCAACAGCTGCCAGACAAATTGGAGTCAGGGCTGCCCCATGGACAAGAAGACCCAGGGGCTGCCCAGCAGAGAGTACCATAACGCAGCTAGAATTGGACTTACAGCAACTGACAAACCTGTAGAAAGGGTCCTGATGCTCCCAACACGCCTCAGGACTAAGCCTCCAAGCTCAAAGCACCAACTGCTCATCTTCAGGAGCTACTGCTGACCCTCCAAGGAAAGTAAATAGACCCAGCAATTTGCCACAGCTGGGGAAAGAGCAAGGAGAGCTGCTGTTTCCTTGGCTTGGGTTCATCAGGGCTTGGAAACCATGCTGGGGCAGGGCAGGCCAGGCCAGCTTGCATTACAATGTGCTGCATCGCAGTGTACTGTATCATAGGGCTTAGGGTCTGTGATCTTCCATCCATCCATCCATCCATCCATATATCCATCCATCCATCCTTGATGCTACCTCTCTGCTCCACTCTGCTGAGACCCCACCTGCAGAGCTGGAAACATCTCTGGAGTCCTCAGCACAGACATGGACTTGTTGGAGTGGGGCCAGAAGAGGCCACATCAATGTTGGGAGGGCTGGAAGCTTTCCACCATGAGGCCAGGTGGAGAGAGTTGGGGTTGTTCAGCCTGGAGAAGAAAAGGTTCCAGGCAGACCTTCTGATGACCTTTCAATGCTTAAAGGGCCCATCAGAAAACTGGGGACAGACTTTTGAGCAGAGCTTTTGACAGGACAAGGGGATGATGGTTTGAACTAGAAGAGGGAGACTGAGACTGGAGGGAAGGAAGAAATGTTTGACACTGAGGGCAGCGAGAGCCTGTCCCAGGTTGTCCAGAGAGATGGTAGAAGTCCCACCCCTGGAACCTCTCCAGGGGAGATTGTTTGGAGCCCTGAGCAACCTGCTCTAGCTGCAGATACCCCTGCTGACTGCGGGGGAACCAGAGTGGATGAATTTGAAAGGACCCTTCCAACACAAACCTTTCCATGATTCTGTATGTCCATGCACACACACTCCCCACATGGCCATGTTGCCTTAACCATGTTGGGACGCCCCCTCCCCCCGTGTGACTTTCTCTCGCCACTTCGTCCTCCCAGCTGCCAGCCAATCATAGAGTCATAGAATCATAGAATCAATAAGATTGGAAGAGACCTCCAAGATCATCAAGTCCAACCTGTCAACACAGACCTCATGACTACTAAACCATCCAATCCCCTCTTGAACACCTCCAGGGACGGTGACTCCACCACCTCCCTGGGCAGCACATTCCAATGGCGAACGACTCTCTCGGTGAAGAACTTTCTCCTCACCTCCAGCCTAAACTTCTCCTGGTGCAACTTGAGACTGTGTCCTCTTGTTCTGGTGCTGGTTGCCTGGGAGAAGAGACCAACCCCCTCCTGGCTACAACCTCCCTTCAGGTAGTTGTAGAGAGCAATGAGGTCTCCCCTGAGCCTCCTCTTCTCCAGGCTAAACAACCCCAGCTCCCTCAGCCTCTCCTCATAGGGCTTGTGCTCAAGGCCTCTCCCCAGCCTTGTTACCCTTCTCTAGACACGTTCAAGTGTCTCAATGTCCTTCCTAAACTGAGGGGCCCAGAACTGGACACAGGACTCAGGGTGTGGCCTAACCAGTGCAGAGTCCAGGGGCACAACGACTTCCCTGCTCCTGCTGGCCACACTATTCCTAATGCAGGCCAGGATGCCATTGGCCTTCTTGGCCACCTGGGCACACTGCTGGCTCATGTTCAGCCAGCTGTCAATCAGCACCCCCAGATCCCTCTCTGTTTGGCAGCTCTCCAGCCACTCTGACCCCAGCCTGTAGCTCTGCATGGGGTTGCTGTGGCCAAAGTGCAGCACCCGGCACTTGGATTTGTTGAATGCCATCCCGTTGGACTCTGCCCATCTGTCCAGCTGGCCAAGGTCCTTCTGGAGAGCCCTTCTACCCTCTAACCAATCAACATCTGTTCCCAACTTGGTGTCATCTGCAAATTTGCTGATGACTGACTCAATGCCCTCATGCAGATCATCAATCAAGACGTTGAACAGGATCAGTCGCTACCGAGTTCACAGCTGCGTTTCCCCAAGACAGCCAGGCTATTCATTTCACTCATCCTTCCTCCTCTTCCCCTGCCCTAAAAAAAATTTAAATAAATAAATAAAAAAGGAGGAGGATAGAAAGGAGGATATTTCTCTTGGTATCCTTCCCAAATCCAGGAATTTATGCAGCCCATCTGCTGTGCTTTCAGCTCCTGCGCCTTTCATTTGCAACTATTTGTTAAAACACCAGAAATGTGATTATTCCAAAGGTGCCACGAGTGGAACAGCTACTGAACACTGAAAAAAAAAAAACCCATACTTATAAAATAAATAAGTTTTAAAAAAGAAAAAAGTATCCCTCAAGGCAATGCTTGAAGGGTAGAAAAATCAAAGCTTACCTTGTTTACCTGGAAGAAAAGCAAGCAAACAAGAGGTGCAGAAGAAGAGGACTGGCAAGGTGAAGTGAAGCTCTAGGTGGTGGTGGCAGAGAGGGGACTCAGGTTTTGGAGACTAGCAATGAGGAGGCAGAGGACAGTTGAGACCTTGAAAACAGCCATGGGGAAGGAGATGAAGCCATGAAGGATAAGTTTCAGTTAAAGCTACAAATGGCAGTAGCTGCATGTGGAGTTTCCTGGTGTGAGCTGGAGTGGAGCTGGTTCTGCTCTGTGCTGAGAGTTCTGAGCTCTGTCTCTGCTCAGGGAGGCATTTTCTGAAGGTCAGGGCAGGTTTGCACAGCCAGGGGCTGCTTCCAGCAGGGAGAAGCTGATGGGGAGAGCTCCTGCCAAGGGCTGGGCTGCACAGAGGCTCTGCCTGAGACTTGCTCCTCTGCACACCAAGGACACTTCCACAGCTTAGTTGTCAGGAAGGCAGAGGTGGCACCTGTGGGGAGGAGCAGACTGGACAGATGACCCTAAACTGCCCAATAAGGGATCGCATCCCATGGATGGCGTCCTTAGGAGCAAGCTGAGGAATTCCCAGGGACAGAAAGGAAACTAAACCAACTGGAATGTAGCAGAATGTCAAGGGTAAGGGCTGGGCTGGCCACTAGAGGAGTGCCAGAGGCCCCCTGCATTCCCAAAGGGAAGAGAAAGGGGAGAAGGGAGGGAGACTGATGGGTAGGTAAAGAAACTCAACCAGCCGGGATGGAGAGAAGAACAATCCCATGGAGTAGAGACACAAACCAAGAGCCAACCCAAGCCCTGATGGCAATGACAGCACCATTGCCACCAGTGATGCTGGGGCAGGCACTGGGCAAGTCCCAGACTGGAGACTGGACTCAGCAGCAGATGGGAACTGGGTTCAGTTCTGCTTCAACCCAAACCAGGACAGTAACAAATCTACAGGGTGTTTGCCTATCCCAAGGACTCAGAAATCTGAAGAGTTTTTATTGGAGAGGGTTCAAACTGTGACAGTCACTGCAGGTCTTGTTGGGATCACCTCCCAGATTTTCTTCCTAGCCTTCCACTCTGATTTCTGGAAGCAGCATCTGCACACTGAGTTTCAAGGGATCACTGCACATGACCACATTTGGCAGCTTTTAGCCCCTCACTACAGGAGGTTAAATTGCACCTTAAGTGTAGAAGTCTAAATGAAAACTGCAAACTAATTTCAGTAAAGCTCCAAGGCTGGGCTTATGCATAATTAAATCCCTCACTCCCAACATTCAAGTGATCTTAATGCAAAATTAAAGGTCCCCTTTTAATAATGCCATCAATATTTTGAACCTTTGGGCCTTGCTATTTCAATGCCATTTAACAAGAGGAAGATTTGTTGGTCTTGGGGTCTCCATTCACCAGGTCCTGACACTGAGGTGCTGGAGCAGGTCCAGAAAATGGCAATTAAGTTGGTGAAGGGTCTGGAGAACAGGGCTGGTGAGGAGCAGCTGGGGGAACTGCAGGTGTTTAGTCTGGAGAGGAGGAGACTGAGGGGAAACCTTCTGGCTCTCTACAACTCCCTGAAAGGAGGTTGAAACCAGGTGGGAGTGGCCTCTTCTCCCTAGTATCAGGTGATAGAATGAGAGGAAGTGGCCTGAAATTGTGTCAGGGTGGATTTAGGTTAGGTGTTAGGAACAATTTCTTTCCTGCAAGAGTGGTCAGGCATTGGAACAGGCTGCCCAGGGAAGTGCTGGAGTTACTGTCTCTGGAGGTGTTCAAGAAATGCATGGACATAATAGTTTGGGGCATGGTTTAATGGCCATGGTGGTGTTGGGTTGATGGTTGGACTCAATGATCTTAGAGGGCTTTTCCATCCAAACCAATTCTGTGATTCCATGATTCACATCAATGTTGATGCTCCACTGCTGTCTCTTAATGCGGACTGCTCAACTGTGACACGTACAGGCACAAACATGGTGCTCCAGGCTTTAATCCCTGCTGTCTCAACACATGTGAACGCCTCAGGAGGACAGCATGAGCCTGTGGAAAATGCTCAGCCTGCCTGGGAATGTGGTTCCCGCACCAGCCCAGTGGGATGGAGAGCTCAGCATTCCATGGGCAGGACGATGGGGCCAGACTCTTGTCAGTGGTGCTCAGGGTCTGTACAAGAAGCAGTGGGGACAAACTGGAACCCAGGAGGTTCCATCTGAAGATGAGGAGAAAATCCTTTGGTGTGAAGGTGCTGGAGCCCTGAAGCAGGCTGCCCAGAGAGGTTGTGAAGTCTCTTTCTCTGCAGAGATTCCAGAGCCACCTGGCCATTGTGATCCTGGGCAAGCTGCTGTGGGTGCCCCTGCTTGAGCAGGGGGGTTGGACCGGATGATCTCCGGAAATCCCTTCCAACCCCCACCATGCTGGGATTCAGGGATGCTGTGCTCTTCTCCTGCTGCTGTGATCTGGGGCATTGCTGGCTGAAAAAGCAGCTGTAGCAGAGCAACACCTTCACAAAAAGGCACTACTATTCTGCAGCCACTTTGATTGCATCCAGCTAGGAGCTAGGAACAGCTTTTCCTAGCCCCCCCACTCCACCGGGACACGTTTAGCTGGGCAGCTCTCATTGCAGCTTGAATTTTAAACATGACAAGGAGCAGAACCCTCTTCTCCTTCCACCAGTCTCCAGATGACTCCCAGAGCTGAATCCCAAAGCCATTAATTCAGCAGCTCACCATTATCTAACAGGCTTTCCAGCATAATTACTGTTTCTTTAGCAACATGGTCCCCAGCAGAGATGCTTGATCAGAAAATAAGATAACGCCTTCAGCAGGAAGAAAATCACTTCTGGGGGAGTTCAGAGAAGGGGCTTTTGGTGAGGATGAAAATATACACTAGGACAACCCCACCCCTCCCACCCCTCCCAAAATGCAGGGTTTAAAAAATTAAATTGCCTGGTAAATGGGTCATGATTCTGCAGTTTTTAGTTGAGGAGAGGGAGAGGGAGAAGGAGAAAAGGAGAAAAGGGAAAGAGAAGGGGGAAAAAAAGACAAAAGGGGGAGGGGGTGAAGGAGGAGGGGGAGGAGGAGGAGGAGGAGGAGGAGGAGGAGGAGGAGGAGGAGGAGGAGGAGGAGGAGGAGGAGGAGGAGGAGGAGGAGGAGGAGGAGGAGGAGGAGGAGGAGGAGGAGGAGGAGGAGGAGGAGGAGGAGAACAAGGAGAAGAACAAGGAAAAGGAAAAGAAGGGAGTAAAAGTGGAGGAAAAAGGAAGGAACCCCTGAAATAGAGAAATAGAAAAGAAGGAGAGAAGGAGAAAAAGAGGAGGGAAGGAGGAGAAGAGAAGGAGAAAAGGTTGTGCTGTGGCACAAGGAGAAGGGCTGATCCTTCAGGCAGGTGCTTCCACATATACTTGCTCCTTGCAACATAGATTATTGACCCCAAAGTGCTTCCCTGTCCAAGTCAGCTGCTTAACCCCTCCTCTCCAGAAAGAAGCCACAGTGGCCTTCACCACTGCATCCATATGGTTACAGCTCAAAACTTGCCTGTTTGGAGGGAAAACCACTGTGGCTCCAGGTGGCATTCAAACTGTTCTCCCTGATGCATCTTATCCCATCTCACTCCACCCCATCCCATCTTGTCCTGCAGCTGCCTGTGTCCTCCTGCAGCCTCAGCAGCAGCAGGCAGGTATCAGGTGAAGAAGCCCAGAATCCCAGACTGGTATGTTTTGGAAGGGACCATTCAAGGTCATCCAGTCCAACTGCCATGGAAGTCAGCAGGGGCATCTGCAACTACAGCAGGTTGCTCAGAACCCCAAACCACCTGACCTGCAGTGGCTCCAGGGCTGGGGCATGTACCACCTCTTTGGGCAACCTGAGACAGGCTCTCACCAGCCATCAGTTTCAAACATTTCTGCCTTCTCTCCAGTCTGAAGGGGCTACAGGAGACCTGGAAAGGGACATTTTAGAAGAGCTCGGAGTGATAGGATGAGGGGCAGTGGCTTTGAGCTGGAATAGGTGTAATTTAGACTGGAAATCAGGAAGAAATTCTTTACAGTGAGGTTGGTGAGACAATGAAACAGGTTGCCCAGAGAGGCTGTGGATGCCCCCTCCCTGGAGGTGTTCAAGGTCAGGTTGGATGAGGCCTTGAGCAGCCTGGTCTAGTGGGAGGTGACCCTTCGCATGGCAGGCGGGGTTGGAACTGGATGATGTTTAATGTCCCTTCCAACCCAAACCATTCTGTGATTCTATGAATTTATGAACCCAATGATCACTTCAAGGGGAAAACATAATTACCAGCATCCAAAAGTCCTGAAGCACCTCAAAATGAGTGATCCCAGCATTAACCAACCTTCAGTGCCAAGACGCAGCCGGCATGAAGATTGGGTGTGCTCCTCACCCATACCTACCCTCAGCACTCGCATCTGCCAGGCTAGACTTTATGATGGCATAAACCCCTTGCATTTCCAACTGGAATCTTTTCCCCCTGGGATTAAACTCTCCAACTGGTGTGATATAAATTTGAGCACGCAAAAAAAAACCCCTGCTGCAAGTTGACGACGACTGAGAAGTAAAAAAAGGCCATAAAAGCAGATGATGTTGGAGTGCATGGAGAGGTGGAAATGCTGCTGCATGGAGGGAGCAGCCCTGGACCTAAGGAACAGCTGTGTTGTGCTGTGCTGAGCAGAGAGGAGGAGAGCTGAATGAGCTGAATCATAGAATTGTTTGGGTTGGAAAAGCCCTCAAAGATCATCGAGTCCAACCATCAACCCAACACTGCCATGGCCATTAGACCATGTCCCCAGGTGCCATGTCTGTGCTTTTGAACCCTCCCAGGGACAGTGACTCAGGGTTTGTCATTGCACTGTGCCTACTGCAGAGCTGGCATGGGGAGATGTGTGAGTGACAGTTAACACACCCCTGGACTTCCAGTAATTCTGCAGCTAGACACCTCTTGGTCACTACTCTGCCACAGCTGAAGGACTGGGTCCATTCAAGAGAGACAGGAAACTACTGGAGAGAGTCCAGTGAAAGACACACAGATGCTGAGGGGCCTGGAGCATCAATGAGAGGAGCAAAGACTGAGAGACCTGGGGCTGTGAGCCTGGAGAAGAGCAACCTGAGAGGGGATCTTCTCAATGCTCAGCAAGAGCTAAAGGACATCTGGGGAGCAAAAGAATGAGGCCAGACTCTTGTCAGTGGTGCTCAGTGATAGGACAAGGGACAGTGGGCACAAAGTGGGACCCAGGAGACTCCACCTGAACAGGAGGACAAAATTCTTTTGTGTGAGGGTGCTGGAGCCCTAGAGCAGGCTGCCCTTTCAGTGGGTTGTAGAGACCCAGGTCTCTCCCTTGTCCACATTAACCACCCCAGTTCCCTGAGCAACTGAGGGTCCTGAGGTTGCTCAGCTGCTCCTCACCACACCTGTTCTCCAGACCCTTCATCAGCTTTGTTGCCCTTCTCTGGACCTGCTCCAGCCCCTCAAATTCCTTCTTGGAGTTAGGGGCCCAAAACTGAACCCAGGATTTAAGGAGTGGCCTCACCAGTGCTGAGTACAGGGGACAATCACTGCCCTGGTCCTGCTGGCCACACTACTGCTGATCCAAGCCAGAATGCTGGAGGCCTTCTTGAACAACTGCTGTTTCAGGCAGCTCTTCAATCACCATCCTGGGCATGGCTGCAGCCTCCAGCAACAAGCAGGGATGAGCTCTTCACCGCTGAGCTGCTCCACAGGGATTTCAGCCCAGTCATATCCTCCCTCTCCTTCTTCTCCTTCCAAGGAGAAGCATCTCCTGCCTGTGTATTTTCATAGCTTCCCCCAGCCAGTGATGGCTCTGCTGTCCCTCACTGCACAGGTTTTGTTTCTCCTGGAGATGTGACGACCAGAATCATTCCTACTGCCACACACCACAGAGTCACACAATCCCAGCGTGGTGGGGGTTGGAAGGGACCTCTGGAGCTCAGCCAACCCAACTCTGTTGCTAAAGCAGGGTTCCCCCACAGCAGCTTGCCCAGGATCACAATATCCAGGCGGGTTTGGAATCTCTGCAGAGCATCACAACCTCTCTGGGAACTGCAGGCTCACAGAGAACTGGCTTTCCTGTGCACCAGCCATTACTTTTCTGCATAACATCAGCTGGAGCTCACCACTGCAGGTGTCCAATGAAGGTTATTTTCCTCTCCTGGGCACCACCATTCATTGTTCAATGAAATTTCATCAGCCATTTTATCTGGCAGTTGTTCAGTGTCACAGGAGCCGCCAGCAACACTTCAGGTGGGGCTGTAATTTTGATGATCCTGAATAACTGCATTGCATCTGTGCAGGCATCACACACACAAAAAATGGTGTTATTGACCATTCAGCTGAAGATTTTATATTAAATGCACATGGATGGTTTATTTCACATGATCCCAGCATGGTGGGGCTTGGAAGGGACCTCTGGAGATCATCCAGTCCAGCACCCCTGATAAAGCAGGGTCACCCACAGCAGCTTGCCCAGGATCACAATGGCCAGAGGAGGTTTGAAATATCTCTAGAGATGGAGACTCCACAGCCTTTCTGGGCAGCCTGCTTCAGGGATCCCGCACTCTCCAAAGCAATGAGTTTCTCCTGCTGGAACTTCCTGGGTTCCAGTTCCCCCTAGTCTCAGCCTCTCCTCCTCACAGAGATGCTCCAGGTGTCTTGGAGTTACAGGTTCAGCTTGAACATTCCAGGCAGGAAGAGATCCAGGCAGCTGATGCCAATAAGGGTGGAGAGGCACTGGAAGAGGTTACCCATGGAGGTTGTGAGTGTCCCCTCCCTGGAGGCGTTTAAGGTCAGGTTGGATGGGGCCTTGAGCAACCTAGTCTAGCAGGAGGTGTTCCTGCCCATGTCAGTGGGGTTGGAACTAGATGATGTTTAAGGTCCCTTCCAACCCAAATCATTCTGTGAATTTCTGTATTAGGTAGTTTCTATGATTAATTATTCCCAGTTATTGGGGGATAGGCTCATTAATCATGCTTTGTGCCACCTGCTTTACTCCTCTGTTCACCACTATCTGCAGCACACCAGAGCATCACTGAGGGACTGGAACCTGAGAGCAGTGGGACATGATACATGTCCTCTTCTCCCAGTTCCTCTTGCCTAAAATATCTCCTGTTATACCCTAGGAAAAGGAAGGAAGGATGGATGAGGATGGCTCAGCATTGCCATGAAGGTGAGAAGGGAAACCAGGACCCCCACCTCTCATGGCTGCAGCCCACCTGCAGCCTGTGGTGGGAGCATATGGAGCACACTCATGAGGTGTTTAAGTCACTGAGTGTGGAAACTCAACTGGTGGCACCTTTACAAGAAGTTTGTGTGATACTGTGGCTGACACAACATCTCCATTTGGTGACTGAGAGCAGCCTGAGAGAGGATCTTATCAGTGTTCACCAAGAGGGGGAAGAAGATGGGGCCAGATTCTTGTTGGTGGCTCCCAGTGACAGGACAAGAGGCAGTGGACACATACTGCAGCCACCTGAAGATGAGAAACTTGTTTTGTGTGAGGGTGCTGAACCCCCAGAGTGAGCTGCCCAGAGAGGCTGTGAAATCTCCTCTGGGGAGATTCCAAAGCCAACTGGATGCTGTGATCATGGGCAAGCTGCTGTGGGTGATCCTGCTTTAGCAGAAGGGTGTGGACTGGATGATCTCCAGAGATCCCTTCCAACCCCAGCGTGCCCCAGCATGTATTTGCAACAGGAAGTCAAACCAGTGAGCTGCTCCAGTCCCCTCTATATCTATATATTACTCTGGAACACACCGAACAGTGCCTGTGATCCCTTAGATGTCGGACTGGGAAGTGACCATAGAGGATTTTTCATCCTCATGGAAAGCAACATACCCAGGGGTTCACTTCAGAAGCTCAGGAGACTCCAGGGTGATTCCTTCTGCTCATTATAGCTCCTTCTCAGCAAGGAAGAGGGAAGACAGATGAAATTGGCCTCCTCAGCTGGTGATGAAAGACTTTTCATTTCAGCCAGGCTGACTCACAGCCCTGTGGCAGCTCTTGCCCAGGGTGATTTCATCTGCTGATGTAGGACATGGGAATTCAACAGAAGCCGGGAAGAGATAGAGCAGGCTCATAAATATCTTCCACATCAGGTTTTGTTTGCCTGCTTTCCAGATTAACCTCCCCATTTGTCCCTCCTCTCCCACATAACACAGTAGTAGGCTTGAACAGAAAGATAAAATTTCAGCTTCCATTTTCTCCACTTCTTCCATTTTAGTGCTAGCAGAAGTGAGTGGCATAAAGGAGGGAGCAAAGGACAGGGAACTGGCAACTGCACTGACACAAGCTGGAGCACAAGAAAACCCTGTTTTCCTATGAAAAGTGCCAATAAAAGGACAATAACTTCCTCTAGGTGAAAAAGAAACTGAGAGTGCCATGGGATTACACAAGTGCCAAGGGGCAGGGCTAGTAAAAAGTGGATAATTTTTTTTTAGGCTTAAATTGTTTGGGTTAGAGGAACCTGTCAAGGGTCAGAGCTGGGCTGGCTGTCAGAGGAGTGCAGAAGCTCTCCATGAAGCCCTCTGCCTGCCCAAAAGGAAGAGAATGGGAAGAAGGGAGAGAAACTGATGGGGTGGGAAAGAAACTCAGCCAGCCAGGAGGGAAAGAAGAAGAAACCAAGAGCTAACTCAAGCCCTGATGGCTATGAGAGCACCACTGGCACCACTGATGCTGGGGGCAGGCACGGGGTAAGTCCCAGACTGGACTCAGCAGCAGATGAAAGCTGGATTCAGGATTCTGGAACTGGGTTCAGGAACACAGGGATGGGAATGGAAGGCAGAAGGGACAAAATCCTTCTGGGACAGCAGTGAGGAAAGAAGCTTGAGCCTGGGGATCCCTCAGGTTGCTTCTGAAGATGTCATCCATGGGATGCAATGCCTTGTTGGGTAGTTGAGGGTCATCTGTCCTGGCCACTCCTCCCCACAGCTGCCACCTCTGCCTTCCTATCCTCCAAGGTGGGGCACAAGCTGTGGCAGTGCCCTTGGTGTGCAAAGGAGCAAGCCTCAGGCAGAGGCTTTCTGCAGCTCAGCTCTTGACAGGACCTCTCCCCATCAGCTTGTCCCTGCTAGAAGCAGCCCCTGGCTGTGCAAACCTGCCCTGACCTTCAGAAAGTGCCTCCCTGAGCAGAGACTGAGCTGGGAAGTCACAGCCTTGACCAGAACCAGCTCTGCTCCAGCTCACAGCAGGACAATTAGCCTTTAAATTTGCTCTAGCCCACCCAAACCTTGTTGTCTCAGTCATCCTGGACACTCATCTTCTCTGTCTATAAAGTCCCAAAAAAATATGTAGGTATCCATATGCATATAGGGTCCTAATTTTATGTAATTCCATAGTTTTCATGTACCAAATCCAGCATAGAATTGAATCACAGAATCATACAAGTGTTTGAGTTGCAAAAGACCTCTAAGATCATTGAGTCCAACCATCAACCCAACACCACCACGGCTGCTAAAACATGTCCCAAAGTGCCATGTCCACAATTTTCTTGAACAGCTCCAGGGACAGTGACTCCACCACCTCCCTGGGTAACTTATTTCATTAGAGACAAGCACAGAAACTGCCCTGTGAAGGACAAGAAAGCTGGGGAGGGAATTTTTAGGGTGTCAGGGAGTGGTAGGACTGGGGGAACCAGAACAAAACTAGAAGTGGGTAGATTCAGACTGGATGTTAGGAAGGAGTTCTTCCCCATGAGGGTGGTGAGACACTGGCACAGGCTGCCCAGGAAGGTGTTAGAAGCCTCATCCCTGGAGTTTTTAAGGCCAGGCTGGATGTGGCTGTGAGCAACCTGCTGCAGTGTGAGGTGTCCCTGCCCATGGTAGTGGAGTTGGAACTAGATGATCCTTGAGGTCACTCCCAACTCTAAAAATTCTATGATTCTATGGTTACAAAGTGATTTTCTTTTATGGGAGTTCGTTACACCATGAACTTGAAGCCCAGGTTCAATGATACATTGAGTCAAACAAGGACAAGAATCTCCAAACCTGGTTAGCACAAACGAAGCAGTGGTGATCCAGGACACCTCTCGGCTTGGCGTTTGAAATGAATAGAATAGAATAGAATAGAATAGAATAGAATAGAATAGAATAGCCTGTATTAGGAATAGTGTGGCCAGCAGGAGCAGGAAAGTTATTGTGCCCCTGTACTCAGCACTGGTTAGGCCACACCTTGAGTCCTGTGTCCAGTTCTGGGCCCCTCAGTTTAGGAAGGACATTGAGACACTTGAACGTGACCAGAGAAGGGCAACAAGGCTGGGGAGAGGCCTTGAGCACAAGCCCTATGAGGAGAGGCTGAGGGAGCTGGGGTTGTTTAGCCTGGAGAAGAGGAGGCTCAGGGAGACCTCATTGCTCTCTACAACTACCTGAAGGGAGGTTGTAGCCAGGAAGGGGTTGGTCTCTTCTCTCAAGCAACCAGCACCAGAACAAGAGGACACAGTCTCAAGCTGCACCAGGAGAAGTTTAGGCTGGAGGTGAGGAGGAAGTTCTTCACTGAGAGAGTCATTCATCATTGGAATTTGCTGCCCAGGGAGGTGGTGGAGTCACCATCCGCAGGAGGTGTTCAAGAGGGGATTGGATGTGGCACTTGGTGCCATGGTCTAGTCTTGAGGTCTGTGATGACAGGTTGGACTTGATGATCTTGGAGGTCTCTTCCAACCTTGGTGATACTGTGATAATGTGAAATGAATAGAATAGAATAGAATAGAATAGAATAGAATAGAATAGACCTTCGCGTCCAACCTATCATCAACTAAACCATGGCACCAAGCACCCTATCAAGTCTCCTCCTAAACACCTCCAGTGATGGTGACTCCACCACCTCCCCAGGCAGCCCATTCCAATGGCCAGTCACTCTCTCTGTGTAGAATTTCTTCCTAACCTCCAGCCTAAACCTCCCCTGGTGCATTTTGAGACTGTGTCCTCTTGTTCTGGTGCTGGCTGCCTGGGAGAAGAGACTAACCTCCGCCGACCCCTCCGGTAGTTCTCTGCATCAATTAATTAATGTTCACTCACAGCCAAATGCGTGCTGCCTCCCCAGTGTGGAGAACAAACCTGGGCTGCCATGGTTGCATTCAGTGGTTGGCTTCCGTTTATAATCATTCCTCATTTTTGGAAACCGCCCCAAATGTTCTCCTCCTGCTTTGTGGCTGGCGGTGACTGGCAGAGCCGGCGGAGTCCCGAGAGGCCGGCGCGCAGCACCTCGTTCAGAAACGATGGATGCATTCACTGTGTCATTTTCTTCACTGAAATTAAAATTCATGCACTAGAAAAATAAATAAATATTAAAATGGTGTAACAAAGCTGGTGAGAATAATTGATTCCCCCAGCAGAGCTCTGGTCTTGTTGCCAGTTCACAAGAGGCTGCGAGGAGCAGCACAAGAGACATCTCCAAAGCTCCCCGTGAACAGCTTCTCGGGTCTCCTGCAGATCCTCTGAAGAGGATTTTAAAAGCCACTGTAACAGACATTGCCGTGGGGTATACAAAAGCAAACAGGCTCTGGCCCCATCTGGGAGGGTGTGAGTTGGGGAGCATGACTATCCGAGTGCCCATGGCAAGGGGCAGGGCTGGGCTGGCCACCAGACAAGTGCCAGAGGCTCTCCATGAAGCCTTCTGCCTTCCCAAAGGGAAGAGAAAGGGAAAAAGCATGAGAGACTGATGGAATGGGAAAGAAACTCAACCAGCTGGGATGGAAAGAACAATCCCATGGAACAGAGACACAGAGACACAAACCAAGAGCCAACCTAGGCCCTGATGGCAATGACAGCACCATTGGCACCACTGATGCTGGGGACAGACTGGACTCAGCAGCAGATGGGAATCAGGTTCAGGAGCTGGATTCTGGAACTGGATTCAGGAACACAGGGATTGGGATAGCAGGCAGAAGGAAGAGTCTTCCTGGGACACCAGACAGAGAAGAAGAGGCTTGGCCCTAGGGATTTCTCAGCTTGCTTCTGAAGATGCCATCCATGGGATGCAATCCCTTGTTGGGAAGTTGAGAGGCACCTGTCCTGGCTGCTCCTCCCTACAGTTGCCACCTCTGCAGTCTTGTCTCCCAAGGTGAGGCACAAGCTGTGGCAGTGTCCTTGGTGTGCAGAGGAACAAGTCTCAGGGAGAACCTTTGTGCAGCTCAGCCCTTGTCAGCTTCCCCATCAGCTTCTCCCTGCTAGAAGAAGCCTCTGGATGTGCAAGCCTGCCCTGACTTTCAGAAAGGGTGGTTGCAGCCAGGAGGGAGTTGGTCTCTTCTTTCAAGCAACCAACACCAGAACAAGAGGACACAGTCTCAAGCTGTAGCAGGGGAAGTTTAGGCTGGAGGTGAGAAGAAAGTTCTTCACTAAGAATTGGAATGTGCTGCCCAGGGAGGTGGTGGAGTCACCATCCCTGGAGGGGTTCAAGAGGGGATTGGACGTGGCACTTGGTGCCATGGTTTAGTCATGAGGTCTGTGGTGACAGGTTGGACTTGAGGATCTTTGAGGTCTCTTCCAACCTTGGTGATTCTGTGATTCTGTGAAAGTGCCCCAGCAAGCAGAGACTTGAGCTGGGAACTCACAGCACTGACTAGAACCAACTCTGCTCCAGTTCACACCAGGACTTTGGCTCAGCCTCCTCCTCAATGCAGGGTGGGAAAAGCAGGCCAATACCTGAGCAGAATGCCCTCACTTCACAGATGACCTTGGACCTCTTTAGAATCATCATCTTCAACTACATGGCAAAATTGAGAGGCAGAGCTCCAGGACAGGATGAACCTGAGCAGCATTTAGCATGGTAGCTCCATTCCTCACAAGCTGAAGCTACTGGTTAACACAGACCTACTGGTTAACATGGAGCTCCTCATCTCAGCCCTTCCACCAAGTTTCCAAAGGCTGTCAGGAGCAAGAAGTTGTTTCTATTCTCTACCTCCTGGAAGGATGCCAACATTTCATCATTAAGGTGCCTCACATCATTACCCTGTGAAAAACAACATATGGCAGGACGTGCCTGGGTGTCAGAAAGCAGGCGAGCTGCTGGGAGAGGAAAAATAAAGACAGGCTTCTCCAAACAGAATCACAATCACAGAGGCACTTGGGTTAGAAGAGACCTTTAAGATCATTCAGCCCAACAATTAACCAAGCACTGCCAGGTCACCACTAAACCATGTCCCTCAACACCCCTTCCACAAGTACAATGTGTGCAATGCCTCAGCTGGAGCTGCAAAATCCTCCAGAAGCTGCTGACTGTGCTAGGTTTTCTCAGTCCTGTGCCAAATCTCCCAGGGTCAAGACTTTCTGAGACTTAACCCCACTGGTGGGTGATGTCTGGAGAGGCTGTGGAAGTCCTGGATCCATAGAATAGAATAGAATAGAATAGAATAGAATAGACCAGACCAGGTTGGAAGAGACCTTTGAGATCATCAAGTCCAACCTATCATCCAACACCATCTAATCAACTAAACCATGGCACCAAGCACCCCATCAAGTCTCTTCCTGAACACCTCCAGTCATGGTGACTCCACCACCTCCCTGGGCAGCACATTCTTGGACGCGATGATCTTGAAGGTCTCTTCCAACCTGGTGTATTGTATTGTATTGTATTGTATTCCAATGGCCAATCACTCTCTCTGTGAAGAACTTCTTCCTAACATCCAGCCTAAACCTCCCCTGGTGCAGCTTGAGACTGTGTCCTCTTGTTCTGGTGCTGGTTGCCTGGGAGAAGAGACCAACCCCCACCTGGCTACAACCTCCCTTCAGGTAGTTGTAGACAGCAAGAAGGTCTCCCCTGAGCCTCCTCTTCTCCAAGCTAAGCAACCCCAGCTCCCTCAGCCTCTCCTCACAGAGCTTGTGTTCCAAACCCCTCACCAGCTTTGTTGCCCTTCTCTGGACACATTCCAGCAACTCAACATCTTTCCTAAACTGAGGGTCCCAGAACTGGACACAGGACTCAAGGTGTGGCCTAACCAGTGCTGAGTCCAGGGACAGAATGACCTCCCTGCTCCTGCTGGCCACACTGCTCTTGATATAGGCCAGGATGCCCTTGGCCTTCATGACCACCTGGGCACACTGCAGGCTCATGTTCAGCCTACTATCAACCAGTACCCTTAGGTCCCTGATCCAGATGATCCCCGGAAGTGTTATTCCTGGAAGAGGTTATTCCTCCCTCCCCAGGGGCAGGACCCTACATTTCCACTTGTTGAAGTTCATGAAGTTTCTCTACACCAAACTCTCCATCCTGACCAGGCTCTTCTTAGACCTCTGTATAAAGCTGTGGTGCCTCTGCAAAGTTAGTATGACACTGAAGATTTGTCACTATCCCTCAACTGCAAAAGGTGCAGTTGTACCTGCAAAAAGGCAAGAAGCCACCAGGTATGAACACAAGTAGAGGACACCTTTTCCATATTGAAGTAAAACTTGCACCTAAACCCTGAGCTCTGGTGCCAGATGTGCTCCTGCAGTCCCAGAATCATTGAATGTTTGGGGCTGGAAGGGACTTAAAGATCATCTAATTCCAAACCCCTGCTATGGGCAGGGACACCTCCCACTAGACTGGGTTGCTCAAAGCCTCATCATCAAAGAAGAGCAGGAAGGACTCTGAGGATCTCAAGCAACCAGCAGCAGAACAAGGGGACACATTCTCAAGTTGCACCAGGGGAAGTTTAGGCTGGAGGTGAGGAGAAAGTTCTTCACCGAGAGAGTGATTCACCATTGGAATGTGCTGCCCGGGGAGGTGGTGGAGTCACCATCCCTGGAGGTGTTCAAGAGGGGATTGGACGTGGCACTTGGTGCCATGGTCTAGTCTTGAGGTCTGTGGTGACAGGTTGGACTTGATGATCTTTGAGGTCTCTTCCAACCTTGGTGATTCAGTGATCTCTCAACCCCATCAGTGACTTGGCATTCAGCAAGGTCAGCTGGTGGAGATATGTGTCCCTGAATCCGCCCAATGACATGAGTTTGACCATTGACTTGAGTGGTACCACAACAATAAGGAGGGGCTGATCTGATCTGCTGGTGGCTGAGTCTCAGACTTTGCCCTGGAGAAGAAAATTCGAGGGGGAGGGATGATTTATGGCACTAAAGACGCCAATCTGATCCTGCCCCCGGCAAGATCCTCCAGAGAAAGAGGACAACTGATGGCAATCGTTTTCTCATGTGTCACTGGGCACTGGAAACAAGTCAGCATTAAAAATAAATCCAATTCCTTTGCTCTGGGCTGAGCTTTGCAGAAGATGCTCATTCAGCCATGAGTGAAGCTCATTTGAGATCTGCCAGAGGAAGTCAACCACTTTGTAGCCTCTGTTACAATGTCTAGTAAAGCCTCACGCTACGAGTTGCTAAGCCATAGGGAGCTGAGGTTGGGTGGTTCAGCAGCAACAGTCTCCAAGGAGATCAATTCTGCCCATAGAAGACCAGATGTGGCTGACACCAAGAGCCTATAAGGTGGGTGGGAAGTGCCTGGAGAACATGAAGTGTTAGGGGCCTTGGTCAAGGTGGGCTGAGGAATAGAGAAGCCAGTCAAGAGGAGCAGATCCTGTCCCACCAAGAGGGAACAAAGCTCTGAGCTGCTGTGAGAAACAGGGGAAGGAGGAAAGAGGGGGAGGAGGAAAGAGGAGGAGGGATAGGAAGGGAGGGAGGAATGATTGGAGGTGAGGGTGGAGAGAGGCATGGAGGAAGGAAGGAAGAGGGAAAGGGGGGGGGAGGGAGGAAAGAGAAGGAGAAGAAAAAAACAAGGGGGAGGGGGAAAGCAGTGATTAGAAGGAAAAGAGGGGGAGGTAATAAAAGGGGAGAGGGAGGAAAAGGGAGGAGGGAAGAAAGGGGAAGGGAGAAAAGGGGGAGGGAGGAAAGGGGGAGGGAGGAAAGGGGGGAGGGAGGAAGCGGGGGGGAGGGAGGAAAGGGGGGAGGGAGGAAAGGGGGAGGGAGGAAAGGAAAGCGGGGGAGGAAGGAAAGCGGGGAGGGAGGAAAGCGGGGAGGGAGGAAAGCGGGGAGGGAGGAAAGCGGGGAGGGAAAGGGGGAAGGGAGGAACAGGGGGAGGGAGGGAAATGAATAATTAAAGACAACATTTAGCAGGTCCAAGGCTGTGTGGAGGTTTGTGCGCCGGATTATCGGCGGTGTAGCACAGAATCACAGAATTGTTTGGGTTGGAGCGTTCCTCTAAGGTCATCAAGTCAAACCATCAACCCAACACAAGCATGCCCCGAAGTGCCATGTCCACAGGTTTCTTGAATACCTCCAGGGACAGTGACTCCACCACCTCCCTGGGCAGCCTGTTCCAATGCCTGACCAATCTTGCAGCAAAGAAGTTGCTGCTCATGGCCAACCTAAACCTCCTTTGACACAACTTGAGGCCAGTTGCTCTTGTCCTATCACCTGACATTAGAGAGAAGAGACCAACCCCCACCTGGCTCAAGCCTCCTTTACGGAAGTCGTAGAGGGCAAAGAGGTCTCCTCTCTCAGCCTTCTTCTCTCCAGGGTGAATAGCCTCTAGTTCCCTCAGCTGCTCCTCAACAGACCTGCTCTCCAGACCCTTCACCAACTTTGTTGCCCTCTTCTGGACCTGGCCCAGTCACTCAATGTCCTTCTTGGAGTGAGAAGCCCAAAACTGAACCCAGGATTTGCAGTTTGGCTTCACCAGTACTGAGTACAGGGGGATAATCACTGCCCTGGTCCTGCTGGCCACACCATTTCTGATCCAAGCCAGGATGCTGGTGGCCTTCTTGGCCATCTGGGATTCACTGGCTCATCTTCAGCTGCTGCTAACCAGGTCTTTCTCTGCTGGGCAGTTTCCAGCCACTCTGTCCCAAGCCTGGAGTGTTCATAGGGTAGTTGTGACTCAAGTGCAGGACCCAGCACTTGACCTTGTTGAACCTCCTGCAAGTGACCTCAGCTCACTGATCCAGCCTGTTCAGGTCCCTTTGCTGTAAGAAAGATCTGAAAACAGACAAACATTCATGTTTCTAACATGAGTGTCCTCCTGCATCTCTCCACAGTCCTCATTGATGCTAGCCACCCTTAGTTGAAGTGTTGAGTGCTCAGCAGGCACGTCTCATGGCCAGGGCTAGTTAGAGCATCAATCTAGGACTTTCTGAAGAGACAGATGAAGCACCCTTGATTACAGTCTAATCATACCCTGGTTCCTCTCCAGGCAGCTCTGGAAAATGCTTTCCCCTGGAGCTGATCAATGAGTGACAGCTTTTGGAGTCCAGCTGTAGCAGCTCAGAGATGAGAGAGGGGATGCTGGAGATAAATAAATCAGCTTCTCCAAAGCACATTAGGAAAGGAGGAGGAAGCCATGGCACCAGATCTCAGGCTGAGGAGCACGCTGACTAATGAAGCTACATTGATTAATCTGATTAAATATTTCATTAGGGTAGTAATGGTAAATTACCAGCTTCTTGTAGCAATTCCACCTTGAGCAGAACATAGCCAGAAGGCCCCTTCCCAGCACAGCCAGATTGTGATGAGATTTTAACTCCCATTTATTTATGGGATACTGAGCAGGATGCCTACCAGGAGAGCTGGAATAAATGGAAGCAGGAGAACAATCCATTCTGTTCTGAGCCATTCCTTTCTCAAATAAATACCATTCCTGTCACCAAAAAACATTATAAATGAAAAGAATCCGTAGAGTTTGGGGCCAGTTCAGGCAGAGCTATGAAGTCCATATGTCATCAGAAACAGAAGTACTGGAGAGAGTCCAGTGAAGGCTCCAAAACTGCTGGGGGGCCTGGAGCGTATCTGTGAGGAGGAAAGGCTGAGAGTTGACCCTTTTTGGACAGCTGGGTAAGGCACAGCAGAGCCAGGTGACTCCAGTGGCCCTTAGGGGACTCCACAACCTCTCTGGGCAGTATGCTCCAGATTTCCACTACCCTCACACCAAAAAAGTTTCTGTTCATCTTCACCCTCCTGGGTTCCACTTTGTGCCCATTGCCCCTTCTCCTGTCCCTGGGCACCACTGACAAGAGTCTGGCCCCATCCTCTTTCTCCCCACAGGTCCCTTAACTCCTGCTGAACATTGAGAAGATGCCTTCTCATGCTGCTCTTCTCCAGGCTCAACAGCCCCAGGTCTCTCAGCCTTTCCTCCTTGCAGAGAGGCTCCAGGCCCCTCAGAATCTTTGGACTCTCTCCAGTAGTTGTCTCTCTTGAACTGGACAGCCCAGAACCAGACACAATCATCCAGCAGTGGCCTCAGCAGGGCAGAGTAGTGGGAGAGGAGAATCTCCCCTGACCTGTTGGCCACAGTCTTCTTCATGCATCCCAAGAATTAATCCCTCAAAGTCTGGCATGATAAGAAGGCTGGAGAGAAAGGAAATGTTAGTGACTTGTTTCCATCTGGAAAGGTCAGAGTGAGTTGCCCTTTGGGAAGGTCAGTCTTGGCCCAGAAGCCTCCTGACACACTCAAGTGCAAGCTGGCAAGCAGCTTCCAAAGTCTGTCACTAGCAGCAGAGTGATTTCCGTCCCCTTACTTCCTGCAGCATTACACATCCTAGACTTGGCCCTGGTGGAAAACCACTGACCTAAATACAGGACTTTTTCCTGCTGCAAGATCCATCCCCCATCCACAGCATGGCAGCCTGGGCAAAGAGTGGGGAAACACCCCTCACAGCATCCCAGCGTGGTGGGGCTTGGAAGGGACCTGAGGAGATCATTCAGTCCAACCCCCCTGCTAAAGCAGGGGCACCCACAGCAGCTTGCCCAGCATCACAACGGCCAGGTGGGTTTGGAATCTCTCCAGAGAAGGAGACTCCACAACTTCTCTGGGAAGCCTGCTCCAGCCAGTCAAGGAGATGTGTCAGACCCTCCAGCAGGACATTGTCCTACCCTAGATCAATTTGAAATCATTGAACTGTTGAGGTTGGAAGAGTCCTTTGCGGTTATCAAGTCCAATTGCTCGCCTAGAGCTCAGCATCCCACCACTGCTGCTAAGCTACTGCCACTAAAACCACGTCCCTCAGCCCTGAACTCAACTTGCCACTCTTCTCCCATTGCTTGTGACTTCAGGGACTGGAATGTGCCTCCCCAAGAAACTGCAAGCTGAAATGATGCTCATAAAGCTCAGGAGGGTCAAGAAACTCCACATAACAGACAGTGCCCAGAAGGCAGCAATGCCATGCAGAGGAGCACTGTCAGCACAGGGCTGCATCACAGCAGGTTGTGTTTGCTCAGGAGACAGTGGCCACCAAGGACTTAAAACACCTTCCTTCAAGCTTCCCAGCACTTTGCTAAGGTTTTTTGACACACATTGGGTCATCTGCTCTTCTGAGGTCTCTGGCCTGACACCATCGATCAGCTACTGCCCATCTGGTGTGGTTTTACCTTGGTTTCATTCCTGGTCTCCAAAGTGGACCATAATGGTCCGTGTGATGAGGTAAGAGACACTTCTGGGACATCCTAATGGTACAGGCACATGACCAAGTTAGCGTGAAACGCGAGCCTTCCTCTCTTCTGACCGGGTGTTCAACTGACCAGGAAAGGTCAATGGGAAATAAGAGATGGCTAATAATGCACAGCTCTCATCTGCTACTCATTAAGTCATCAATAGAGCTCAAATTGCTCTGCAAAGGTGACCAAGCATTAGTTCTTTGCCCTTCTCCTGGCCTGAGAGCCCGTTTTGCCTCCTGGAGATCACAGCGGATGATCTGAGCAGCTCCAGCATGAAAACAGATCCCCATGTTACTGGTGCTTGGAGAATCAGAGAAGGGTTTGCTTCAGAAGAGGTAAAGAAATGAAAACTCCTGCTGTTCCATCACAGACATCAGAAAAGATATGGTACCAGCACTGGCAGCTGCAGTTGTGATCCATGGCATGCCTGTGCTGAGGGAGCTCTTTCTTGGGCACGGGTAAGAGAAGGTACAGTGGCAGTGGGAGGAGGGGAGACCACAAAGAAGAAGTATTCACAGCCTCGGTCTGCTGGGAGAGGATATGAGGAGGAAGAGTAAGAAATGGGTTGGAGAAGATAGACCTCAGTCTCCTGAGGGCAAAAGAAGATTAACAGAGGTCACTGAAGGTGACATGGCTTAAATTGACATGTCCATCCCTCAGGCAAGCCACATCCATGCGCATTACAGCTCTAGAAGACATGCAGACACAGAGCTGCTCTGCTGTCACCTCTCACCATCACAGCCTTCATCCAGGGAACAGTGCAGCTTGTCACAGATTCACAGTATGGTTTGGGTGGGAAGGGATATTCAAGATCATCTAGTTCCAAACCCCTGTCATGGGCAGGGACATTTTACACTAGACCAGGTTGCTCAAGGCCTCATCCAACCTGGGCTTGAAGATCTCTGAGGAAGGGACATCCACAAACAACCTGCACAACCTGTTCCAGTGTTTAGGTTGGACATTAGGAACAATTTATTTTTCTTCTGCAAGAGTGCTCAGACATTGGACCAGGCTGCTCAGGGAGGTGGTGGAGACCACATCCCTGGAGGTGTTCAAGAAATGTGTGGACAATGGCACTCTGGGACATGGTTTAATGGCCATGCTGGTGTTGGGTTGATGGCTGGACTCTATGATCTTAGAGGGATTTTCCAACCCAAACCGATTCTGTGCTTCTGTGAGAAGCAGGCTCACTGGGTCTGAAGAGGGGAAATCACAGGTTTAAAATGAATAATCACAGAAACAGAGAAGGGGTTGGTCTAGGAAGGGTCCTTAAAGATTATCTGCCATAAGAATAGAATAGAATAGAATAGAATAGAATAGAATAGAATAGAATAGAATAGAATAGAATAGAATAGAATAGAATAGAATAGACCAGACCAGACCAGACCAGACCAGACCAGACCAGACCAGGTTGGAAGAGACCTTTTAGATCATCGAGTCCAACCCATCATCCAACACCATCTAATCAACTAAACCATGGCATCAAGCACCCCATCAAGTCTCTTCCTAAACACCTCCAGAGATGGTGACTCCACTACCTCCCTGGGCAGCACATTCCAATGGCCAATCACTCTCTCTGTGTAGAATTTCTTCCTAACCTCCAGCCTAAACCTCCCCTGGCACAGCTTGAGACTGTGTCCTCTTGTTCTGGTGCTGGTTGCCTGGGAGAAGAGACCAACCCCCACCTTGGCTACAACCTCCCTTGAGGTAGCTGTAGAGAGCAAGAAGGTGTCCCCTGAGTCTCCTCTTCTCCAGGCTAAGCAACCCCAGCTCCCTCAGCCTCTCCTCATAGGGCTTGTGTTCCAAACCCCTCCCCAGCTTTGTTGCCCTTCTCTGGACACGTTCCAGCAACTCAACATCCTTCCTAAACTGAGGGGCCCAGAACTGGACACAGGACTCAAGGTGTGCCCTCACTAGTGCAGCTTACAGGGGCAGAATGACCTCCCTGCTCCTGCTGACCACACTGTTCCTGATCCAGGCCAGGATGCCCTTGGCCCTCTTGGCCGCCTGGGCACACCTTCCTGTGGCAATCATAGCAATAAGTGGCATGAGCAATCTGGCAGTATAAGCTTAGAGCTTGACATAGTGGTAAGCCATGCTTAGCATAAGTGTAGAAGTAGCTAGCAGTTTAGCAAAACAGTGCTGTGCCTGCAGCATGTAACTAAAGCAAGGCCCTGGTAGCTATAAACACAGAGAGCTGTCTGGGAATAACAGGACGCACACGTCGATCGACAACCTCACCTGATATTAGTAGTTTAACCAATAATCTATAGCAGTATGATGTGTGGACAGCTATGTGGAACCAATGAACTTATGCCACCTATGCTCTGTGAGTCTCTACAAGCTGTAGAGGCTCCTTAATAAACTGAACAATACTTAGATCATACTGGTCGTCCGTATTGATTCCGTACTCCCTCGTCAACACCTTCCACTAGACCTGGTTGCTCAAAGCCTCAGTGGAGATGTGATTGCATTTCCATCAGTGCTGCATCTTCAGTTGGGCAAAACAGAGAGAGCACTGCCAGGGTGAGGGACTATTTCTAGCTCCCAGTCACTATTTATGAGATTCTACCATCCACTGTTCTTCTTTGTATTGGCACCACTCCCCCCAGCCTTGCTGCTTCAGCATTCACACACCATCTGCCTCTTGCTTTATTTTTCACTGTGAAGTTCCAGGAGTTTAGGTAATCCCTATCAGAACAAAAAAAAAAGGAAAAAAGAAAAAAAAAAAAAAAGAAAAAAAAAAAGAGAGGGGAAGGGGGGAAGAAAGAAACATCACCACAAAACCTCCTTGCCTCAGCTCTGCCACAGCCAGAGCAGTTGGAACAGATGCCTTGTCAAGGCTGAATTCTCCACCAGCAGCTGCTTACAGTCTGAGGCATCAGTTGGGGAGAAAAAGCTGTCATTAGCAAAGCACTCACAAAACCTTTTTTCCCCTCTTTCATTTCGTGCCTGGAGGCACTGGGGAAGGTGGGAGCAAAAGGGTTTGGAGAAGACATTCCCTTTCCCACAGCCACGTATTTGTTTTGCTTGCTCAGAAGAAGAGTGAAAAAAAGAGAACTGCCCGTCTAAATGAGCCTGCCAAAAGCTCATTACAGTAATCACACCACTCCTGCCAGAGAATGAAGCCTCCAAGAAAGCCAAGGAGCATGCATTTTGCAGCAGTCACCTGGTGAGAGGTCTGCTTCTCATCCTACATAATAATTTCTAATGCATGGTGATAGGACAGGTAGCCCTCGGCATGATAAAGCCATCACAGCCTCTGCAGCAGCCTACTCACCCCAACTACATGCTGGTGGGCACCAATCTCAGGCTGATGGAGCTGTTGGCTTGCCTCACACGATGTCTCCTGCTGAGCTCTGTAAGCTGATGGCACCAAGCAGGCTGTCTCCAGTTTAAACAGCCTCTTTCCTCTGCAGTGCCAGATGTGGACTTTTCTTCCCGCTTTGGGAGGTTCTACCAGACCTCAGCACTCATAGCATCTGAGGGGGAAAAAGCCTGGGGCAAATGAGATCTGTTACAGAGGTCCATTCCAACTCCTACCTATCACTGTGTGATCCATGGGGCAAGTGCCCGTTGCTATGGCCTCAAGGCGACATTCAGCATCCACCAGGTGATGGGCAGGGGAGCAGCTCTAAAAGGCATCGACAGTTTTAGCCCAAAGGAATCCCCAGATCCCAGCATGGTGGTGATGGGAAGGGATCTCTGGGGATCACCCAGCCTAACTCACCTGTTAAGCAGGGACAGCCACAGCAGTTTGCTCAGGATCACAATGTGCAGGTGGGTTTGGAATCTCTGCAGAGAAGGATACACCACAACCTCTCTGGGCAGCCTGCTCCAGAGCTCCAGCACCCTCCCAGCAGACAAGTTTTTCTTTATGCTCAGGTGGAACCTTCTGGGAACTTTCAAGGTCTTTTAGTCCAACCTGCCTGCAGTCAGCAGGGGTATCTGCAACCAAAGCAGGTTACTCAGAGCCCCAGACAACCTCACCTGGACTGGTTCCAGGGATGGGGCAACTCCCACCTCTCTGGAAAACCTGGGCCAGGGTCTCACCACCGTCACAAAGGAGATCTTCTCCTTGAATCTAATCTAATTTTACCTTCCTTCAGGAGGGGAAATAAGCAGGACACATCATGGTGCATCTCTCTGGGCTGCTGCAGCCCAGGACAGGGCTGTGGGAGCAGTGGAGAGGACTGGGCAGCATCCCAGTTTGCTTGCACATTTCTAACTAAACCATTCATTACAGGGAGGGTGATGAGGCAGGGGAACAGGTTACCCAGGGAGTTCATGGATGCCCCCCTCCCTGGAGCTGTTCAAGCCCAGGTTGGATGAGGCCTTGAGCAACCAGTAGAACCCATCTGGGGTGGGCAATATTCATGAGGTCTGCGGTGACAGGTTGGACTCGATGATCTTTGAGGTCTTTTCCAACCTTGGCGATACCGTGATTCTGTGATACTGCAACTTGTCTCTGACCACTGCAGTGAGGTTGGAACTAGATGATTTTTAAGGTCCCTTCCAACCCACACCGTTCTATGATGCTATGAAAACACAGGAGAGCCACAGAAGGTGTTTGCAAAGTGTGGCACCACCCCCCCCCAAACGTTCTCACCTCAACCCAGGTTACCAAAGCCCTTCAGACACTGGGAGATGAAAAAGTTTCCCTTCCCAAGTTCAACCAGCCAGAGGTTCTTCCATGTTCTTGCCGTGGTGGTGTTAGGTCAGTGGTTGGACTCAATAATCTTAGAGGTCTTTTCCAACCAAAATAACTCTGTCATTCTGTGAATATATGTATATTTTGGGGGTGGGGGATGGGGAAGAAGAGTTTTTCACTTGCAAAGCAATTTACTCCATTTTAATAACCACGAGCTGCCAGGGAGACTGGAGACCTGCTGCTGTCAGGACCTGGAGCAGCAGCCAATGCTGTTCAGAGCAGCTTCAATTAAAAAGAATAAAATTAATATCCCAGTAATTTTGTTTACAGCAGGTGGGGCTGCAATTTTTCTCTGAGATGGATGCAGCTGTGCAGCACAGAAGCAGAAAAACCTTGGCACAAAAGACCTCACCACGTTTCAGCTGCATTTCGCTCAGACCACAGAAAGTTAACAGCAGTGCCCAGAGGATCACAGCTCTCCTCCTGCAGCACCACCAGGGGAAAAATCCTCTTGGACAAAATCCCAGCATGATGAGGGTTGAAAGGGACTCCTGGAGATCATCCAGTTCAACCCCTTTGATAAAGCAGGGGCATCCACAACAGCTAGCCCAAGATCAGTGTCCAGGTAGGTCTGGAATCTCTGCAGAGAAGGAGACTCCACATCCTCTCTGGGCAGCCTGCTCCAGAGCTTCAGCACCCTCACAGAAGTTCCTCTTCATCTTCAGATGGAACCTTCTGGGACCTGTCAAGATCATCCTGTCCAACCCCTCTGCTAAAGCAAGGTCACCCATTGCAGGTTGCCCACAGTTGCACCCAGGCAGGCTTTGAAAGTCTCCAAGTCATCCCATCCTGCTCAGTCGCTCAGCAGCAGCGTTTGTCTCTGCAGTGACAAGGCTGATGCCAGCACAGCTCACCTCCAGCACCAGGTCCTGATGCCACCTGAGCCATGCCCAGGATGGGGCTGGGAGGGCATTGCTGCAGGCATGAGGTTCTCCAAGCAGCCATGATGCTCCTGCAAGAGTGACCTTGGATTCCTGGACGCTCATCCTTCCTACCTTCTAAACACATTGGACACCAAAAGCTTTGTCATCACTCCTGACTACAAGTCCTTCAACCCAGCACCTTTCACCAGGAGAGAAAGAACTGAGAAGACATCACTGAGGCAGGAATTGGGGATGCTTTCACCTGCTGAAGCTGGACCTGCCTGGAGAGGGCCACCAGAAGATACTGTCACCAGGTTCTCCTTAACTTGGATCAGATTCTAGCCTAGCTTTGGGATACACAGTGTTGGCCCTCCACCATCACCTCCTTCCAGAGCCAGGTCTACTGAGGGCATCAAGCCCACCTGAGAACAAGCCAGATGTGGCCATGGGGTGGCATTTCCAAATTTTTAGGACTTTTTTCTTTTCCTCTTCACATAAGAAGAAGAATGGGACCAAAAACCCAGTCCAGGAAGGATGTGACAAACAAACTTCACCGCATTGCAACACTCCATGCCATGTCATGTGGACCTGGCACCAACTGTGGGACATGGTTTAATGGCCATGGTGCTCTTAGGTGGAAGGTTGGACTCAACGATCTTCAAGACCTTTTCTAACCCAAATCATTCTATGATTTAGCCATAGTCAATAGGGAAAGGTTCTCCTTGCACACATCCACAGCTGCTCAGAGAGCTTCGTGGTGGGAGGGAAGACAGAGAACATGCCACCACCACGTGGACGTAGATAAACAGGAGAAGGTGGAGCAACACAGCCAGCTCTTGTAAATCCCTGCAGCTCCTTCCTGGGAGTCACTCACACCAAAGAAGTTTCTCTCATCTTCAGGTGGAACCTTCCACTTTGTGCCTGTTGCCCCTTGTCCCATCCTTGAGCACCACTGAAAAGAGTCTGGCCCCATCCTCTTGTCCCACACAGGTCTCTTGCTCTGAGAAGATCCTCTCTCAGGCTGTTCTTCTCCAGGCTCAACAAGACCTGCATCACTCAAAAGGAAGAGATGTCTCAAACTAGTTCTATTTATTGACCAAGGAGTTCATCACTGCACTGCCACTGTGAAGCAAGAGAAATTCTGAACAGACAGGATGTTCCATGCTAGAGACTGCAAGCTGGAGTCTTCAAAGCCCTCACCTACCACTTGGGCTATTAAAGAAGTCGTAAAGACTTTTCTGAGCACAGCTGTACTGCACCACTAATGATCCCACCAAATAAACACTTCGAGGCAGTTTTCCAACCCATTTCATTAGACATGCTCTGAAAGAAAGCAGTGGTTGGGAAGGTTGAAGTGCAACCAAAGACCCAGAGCTAAAACAAGAGACCATTAGATGCTGCAGTGGAGAAAGGCACTGAGAGCTGTTGGGATGGAAAGCATCCAAAGCTGAGCCAAATGCCAGGTGACTGCTGGCAGTGGATGGCAATGTGCTGGACTTTGGAGGTGAAGAGGAAGAGATGGGGTAGCAGCTGAGGGGGCTGCTTGTGTCCAAGCTAATGGTCACTGAGACCTGAGGGGAGAAGGGAGAGAGGAGAGGGGAGAAGGGAGAAAGGAGAGGGGAGAAGGGAGAAGGGAGAAGGGAGAAGGGAGAAGGGAGAAGGGAGAAGGGAGAAGGGAGAAGGGAGAAGGGAGAAGGGGAAGAAGGAGAAGGGAGAAGGAGAAGGGAGAAGGGAGAAGGGAGAAGGGAGAAGGGAGAAGGGAGAAGGGAGAAGGGAGAAGGGAGAAGGGAGAAGGGAGAAGGGAGAAGGGAGAAGGGAGAAGGGAGAAGGGAGAAGGGAGAAGGAGCTGCTTCAGCATCTTCTCTGCAAAGGTCTCTGGATTTCCCTCCACCGAAACAACTCTGACAAGATGTCTGTCACCATGGCAACAAGGGGAAATAGACTGATTGGAGAGGTGTCTGATCTTTGGAAAGCATAGAAAGGACTGTTGCCATGGCAATGGGATTTACACATGGATTGGAATATTTAGGAAACAATTAGCAACTGAAACTCCATTGAGTTGAGTCTGGGCTGGTCCTGAGCATCCCCAGCTCTTTAAAGGCTTCTCACCTGCTGAGGTTCAAAGTACTTGGGCACTCAGCTCCGAGACATTTGAACTCAGTGGTCTTCTTAGAATGGATGACTCAAGAATGTGTCATAGACTTTGGAGAAAAACACCAAACCATGCAGACCAAAGTGACACCTGTGCTGGTGGCAGCTCTGCCACCCACAAAAGAACTCCCAGAGGATTACCACCCACTGAGGTGTTCCAGCTCTACTGGTTTAGGGCTTGAGCAAAGCCTGTTGTGCTCTTCAGGTTGAGCAGCAAAACACTCTGGTTGGAGGGAACTAAAGGAAGGATGTGCAACTCATGTCCCTGCTATCGCTCCACCAGGTACATGGGTGAGTGGTGCAGAAGATCCTGCTGGATCCTCACACCAAAGAAATCTCTTCTCATCTTCAGATGGAACCTCCTGGGTTCCCATTTGTGCCCATTGCCCCTTGTCCTGTCCCTGGGCACCACTGACAAGAGTCTGGCCCCATCTTCTTGCCCCCACAGGTCCTTTAGTTCCTGCTGAGCATTGAGGAGATCCCCTCTGGGGCTCCTCTTCTTCAGACTCAACAGCCCCAGGTCTCTCAGAACATCTCTAGATGATGCTGATGGAGCCCTACAGTAACTGTCCTGTGCTTAAGTTCCAGTTCTCCAGCACAGCAATGAAACCAAAGCCATCCCCAGACCCTGTCCTGGAGGACTTGGGGTGTAGAAGATGCAGCTACAAGGATTATCCTTATCTAGAGAATTTTAAGACTCATCTGGATGTGTCCCCATGTAAGCCACCCCAGGTGATCATGCTTTAGAAGGGGAGTTGGACTCAATGGTCTTCAAAGGTCCTTTCCAAATGATTGTCATTGTTTTTTGTTGTTGGTGGTGGTTGGTTGTTTATTATTATTTCACCTTTACCTCCCATCTCCCCTCAACAAGGCAGGTCAGCTGGCAAATCACATCTTCTTCACACCATTCCTACAATAGCTTAATGAAAACCTTCATCAGCTAAAAGCAGGGGTCTTTACCACCAGGAAAAATGGCAGAACCATCAGTGCTGTTCTTGCTGTCACAGAAAAGCTCTCAGCAGAAGTGGTGACAGTAAAATCATCAATGTGTGTTTCTAAACACTGCCTCAGGAAGCACTTTGGGGACTGAGCAATCCGATAACTGGAAGGAGTCCACACAGCCATTAGCTGTTGGTGCTGACACTGAGTGACAGGACATTGTCCCCATCCCAGCAGCAGGTACTGATTTTGTGAGCAAATTCCACTTTCTACCCCTCCAGGCTCTTATCAAACCACTTCAGTCAATATTTCCTAGGTGTAATTACAAGGAGCAGAGCATCCACCCCAGTTCCCCTGAGGGCTCCTTCTATGTGAAGGTCACACCAGAAGCCCTCTGCATTGACATCATCCCCAGTGAGACTCGGAGGTCCTGCCCTGGTGCTGGTAACATGCCACGGAGGCTCAGAAAGCTCTGCTTCAGCAAAGCTGGTGTGGTTGGTAGGAAGTGGCTGGAGACAAAGGTTTAACCACCAGTCTCCAGCTTGAGATGAGCATTCAAGTCAGAAGGATGAGAACTGTTGGTTAAATCTGCAGGAGGGATGTTGATACAGACCAGAGAGCCCTGTTACTCCTGTCTGTCTTGTGATACTGGTATGACCAAGGCTGGCCCCACAGAGCTCTTCCAAGCACAGACAAATCCTGTCTCCTGCCCTCATACCAGGGTCAGCTACAAATACACAAACAGTAAGTCTTGTCCAACACCTTCATCAATGACTTGGATGAGGTGTGGAGTAGACCCTCAGTCAGTTTGATGATACCAAACTGGGAGGACTGGCTAGACACCATCAGGTTGTGCTGCCATTCAGACAGACCTGGCTGGAGAATGGGGTGGAGGAGAACCTCGTGAAGTTCAACCAGGGAAGTGTGGAGTCCTGCACATGGGGAGGAACAAACACCTGCACCAGGGCAGGTGAGAGGTGATCTGCTGGGAAGCAGCGCCAAGAAGGACCTGGGAGTGCTAGTGGGGAACAAAGTCCCCATAAGCCAGCAATGTGCCTTTCTGGGCAGGAAGGTAAATGTTTTCCTGGGGTGCATGAAGAAAAGTGTGGCCAGCAGGTCAAGGGAGGCTCACTTCCCCCTCTTCTCTGCACTAGGGAGGCCACATATGGAGTTCTGGGTCAAATTCTGGGCTCCCCAGTCCAAGAGAGGCAGGGAACTACCAGAGAGAATTTAAGGGAGGCTCTGAAGATGGTGAGGGGCCTGGAGCATCTCTGTGAGGAGGAAAGGCTGAGAGACCTGGGACTGTTGAGCCTGGAGAAGAGCAGCCCCAGAAGGGATTTTCTTAATGCCCAAGAAAGCTAAAGGACCTGTGGGGGCAACAAGATGGGGCCAGGCTCTTTTCAGTGGTGTCCAGTGACAGAACAAGGGCCAATGAGCACAAACTGGAACCCGGAAGGTTCCACCTAAGGATGAGGAGGGAACCTGTTCGGTGTGAATGTGCTGGAGCCCAGGAGCAGGCTGCCCAGAGAGGTTGCACTCTAAAGCAACTCTGCACTGACACGGCCAAGACGTGAGCCCCCAGTAAGAACATTTCATGCACCAGTAAGCAAACAGGGCTCTCCTGCCCGTAATGAAGATGTCTGCATTCCTAATCCTCTGCACCATCTTTTGCTTAAGAGTGAGAAATTTAAAAGACAGCTTCAGGCTCCCAGAAGCACCAAACCCATGCAGGTTTATATTCACAGAGACAGCAGAAGAGCTGATAAACCCACTTTAATTTCCAACACCTCATATCCCTAAAACTCTCTTCCAACTTCAGTTTCTCCTCACAGGCTTTCCAAAGCTACAGGATTTCTCATCTGAATCTTAAATTTGTTGCTTTCCAAAGCAAATAAACCTTCATTTGAATATTCAGAAGTTATCAATGATCTGCAGAAGCCCTGTGGCAATATTTAAATAGAAAACAGCCATTCAACCCTCATCGAGAGCCAGCAGTGTGCCCAGGTGGCCAAGAAGGCCAAGGGCACAATGGCCTGGATCAGGAACAGTGTGGCCAGCAGGAGCAGGGAGGTCATTCTGCTCCTGTACACAGCACTGGTTAGGCCACACCTTGAGTCCTGTGTCCAGTTCTGGGCCCCTCAGTTTAGGAAAGATGTTAAGTTGCTAGAACGTGTCCAGAGAAGGGCAACAAAGCTGGTGAGGGGTTTGGAGCACAAGCCCTGTGAGGAGAGGCTGAGGGAGCTGGGGTTGTTTAGCCTGGAGAAGAGGAGGCTCAGGGGAGACCTCATTGCTCTCTACACCTACCTGAAGGGAGGTTGTAGCCAAGGTGGGGGTTGGTCTCTTCTCCCAGGCAACCAGCACCAGAACAAGAGGACACAGTCTCAAGCTGCTTCAGGGGAGGTTTAGGCTGGATGTTAGGAAGAAGTTCTTCACAGAGAGAGTGATTGCCCATTGGAATGTGCTGCCCAGGGAGGTGGTGGAGTTACCATCACTGGAGGTGTTTAGGAAGAAACTGGATGGGGTTCTTGGTGCCATGGTTTAGTTGATTAGATGGTGTTGGATGATAGGTTGGACTTGATGATCTCAAAGGTCTTTTCCAACCTGGTTAATTCTATTCTATTCTAACCCCAGAATCCCAGCATGGTGGGGTTGGAAGGAACCTCTGGAGATCATCCAGTCCAGCACCCACAGAAGCTGTCCCAGCATCACAATGGCTAGTTGGGTTTGAGATCCCTCCAAAGAAGGAGACTCCACAACTTCTCTGGGCAGTCTGCTGCAGGGCTCCAGCACCTTCACACCAAGGATATTTCTCCTTCATTCATTCTCCTGGGTTCCAGTTTGTGCCCATTGCTCCCTGGGCACCACGGAGAAGAGTTGGGCCCCATCTTCTTGCCACCCACAGGTCTTTTAAGACTTGCTGAGCATTCAGAAGACCCCCTTTGAGGCTGGTCTTTTCCAGGCTCTACAGCCCCAGGTCTCTCAGCCTTTTCTCCTCACAGAGAAGCTCCAGGACCCTCAGCATCTTTGAACCTCCACTGGACAGGTTGGTCTTGATGATCTTTGAGGTCTTTTCCAACCTTATTGATTCTATGATTCTATGACTCTCTCCAGTAGCTCCCTGTCTCTCTTGAACTGGAGAGCCCTGAAGCAGACACAATCCTTCAGATGAGGCCTCAGTAGGGTACAGCATCCCACATGCTACCCCCATCATCAATCCATGTGCATTTAAAGCCTTGACCACTGCCCATTGCAAGGGGGTTGGAACTGAGTGATCTTTGAGCTCCCTTCCAACCCAAACCATTGTATGAATCTATGAAATTTATAAGACCAACCACTTTATGTCATCCAAACCATTGACTCCAGTCCACCTGCTCCCTGGAGATCCTTGGCCAGGGAAAAACGTGGGTTTAGCAGGAATTCTCCAGGTGCTGTGCTGCACAGGAGGGTTTGAAATTCATCCTTTGCTATCTCACTAGAGACAAATTCTGGGGTGTTGCTGGAATGGTTGGAAAATCTGATAAAGCTCTTTTGACATCACTCTTTGTGCTCAGGCCCCTAGATACCGTTTTCCACCAGTGTCTCACACAGCTGGGCCATCTATTTACAGAGCTGGAATTTATCATTGCGTGCAGAACCTCTTCCCGAAGCTGTCAGAGATGGCTTGGGGTGAATTTAAATATCAGAGTGAAGAGATAAGGAACATCCACATTCACAAGGCCTGATGATATTTAGCCAGGAAGATGGATTAAAATACTCCAAAGCAGTTACAGCTCAGGGTGGAAGGACCTCACTGGCTTTCATTAAATTAGAATTAATCAGTTTCTGCTCATATGCAGACCTAAGCACAACACTGCTTTGTCAAACTGCTTAAGTGAAACAGAAATGACTTGACATGCAATGAAGAACACCCAAAACAGCCCAAATCCAGGAATTTCCATAGCTGCTGTGGTAGGGAGATGAATGTGTGTCTGTGGAAGCAGCAGGGATGCAGAGAAATGGAACACCCCACAGCCCAGAGATTCCTGAGCAGACAGAATCATTGAATCATAGAATCGTTGGTGTTGGAAGAGACCTTTCAGGTCACAGAGTTCAACCCAACACCACCATGGCCATTAAACCATGTCCCAAAGTGCCATCTCCACACATTTCTTGAACAGCTCCAGGGATGGTGACTCCAGCACCTCCCTGGGCAGCCTGTCTCTTACTACCCTAATCCTCCCCTGGTGCAACTTGAGGCCATTTCCTCCCTTTCTGTCACTAGATAGTAGGGAGAAGAGGCCAAGACCTGTGGGTACATGATCTCAGCTGTTTACACTATTCAACTGCCAACCATAAATTCCCAATTCCAGGTGACTATGTGAGCTCCAGAAAGTTCTTCACTGAGAGAGTTGTTAGCCATTGGAATGGGCTGCCCGGGGAGGTGGTGAAGTCCCCATCCCTGGAGGTGTTCAAGAGGGGACTGGACGTGGCACTTGGTGCCATGGTCTAGTCATGAGGTCTGTGACCAACCTTACCTTTGGGTTGGTGCTCTGCATCAAACCCACCCTCAGGGTGGCACTGGGACATCTCCCTCCATAGATATACCTTGCAGATGAGTAAGATGTTAACAAAAGAATCTTTCTGGGTGGTGAAGAGCAGTCCTGATGACAACACAAGCATCATGGTGTGAGGAATGCTGAGCAAAAGTCTAAACTCAAACTATGAGACATTAAATCTGGGAGAAGGTGCTGGCCCTGGAACCACCTTGATCATGATTCTTGCAGGCAGTTAAACCTTTGATAAACTTCCATGGGTGGATTCTGACTCACCTTTTGCATTGATATGGATGAGAGAAAGAGATTGGTGGATCTTCCCAGGCACATCTGAGTGGGTTACCTCCATCCTGAGATCAGTGTTGACCTTCTTGGTCTACTGAGCTGTAAAAAAAAATAATCAGTATTACCATAATAAACCAAAAGGAAAACTGGGATTGTTCAGCCTGAAGAAAAGGAGGCTCAGAAGGAGGCCTTCTCACTCTCTACAATTCATAGAATCACAGAATGATAGTGGTTAGAAAAGACCTCTGGAGACCATCCAGTCCAACTTCCTAGAAGGAAGCCACAGCCAGGTGGTGTTCCATCTCTTCTCACAGGAAACAAGGGATAGGACAAGAGAAAATGGTCTCCAGTTGCACCAAAGGTTTAGACTAGACATGAGGAACACTTTCTTCCCTTTAAGGGTTGTCAAGGCCTGGACCATGTTGCACAGGGCAGTGGTGGAATCCCTGAAGGGGTTTCAAAGCCATGGAGATGTGGTGCTGAGGAACATGGTTTAGTGGTGACCTGGCATAGCACATAGAAGGAAGGAAATTTTTATGTTGAGGGTAGTGAGACCCTGGCCCAGGTTACCCAGAGAGGTGGTGGATGCTCCATCCCTTGAACCATTCGAGGTCAGGTTGTTCAGAGTCTGAGCAGCCTGCTGTAGTTGCAGCTGTCCCTGCTGACTGCAGTGTGGGGGTTGGACCAGATGACCTTTAAAGGTCCCTTCAACCCAAACCTCTCTGGGATTCAGTAAATTGCAAGAGTCATCCCAGTCCTCCCATATGCAATTATCTACCTAAAATAGCTCAACTTCTCTGCTAAGGCATTTAACCCTTCTGGGATGCAACCAGGCAGCAAATGGATCTGCTGTAGGTTACACCCCCGGTGGGCTTTGTCTGTGTAGAGGACCACGTCAGCAGCGTCGGCCTCCACCTGAACAGCATACCCCTCACACAAAGCTCACTCCCCCAACTGGCCAGGTTTCCAAGATGTTTGCATGTTAACAAGCTTCCTTAGCAGATGAAACACCTGGAGACACCCAAGATCAGAGCCTGTGCCCATCTCTCTGTGCCACCACCTGCCGCTGCTGCACCTGACGGGAGGCACGACTCGGAAGGGACTTTTGCTGTGGATGTTTGTTGGATCTCCTACATCTCGGGAAGAAAATAAGACCATGATCTGTCCCAAACCCAGAAGCTTTATTCATCTCTCAGAAATCAGGGAGAGCTTCAGATGTGGTGTGTTCTCACCCATCCATAAAGTCATAGAACCATACAATCACAGAACTGATTTGATTCAAAGAAACCTTAGTCCAACCATCAAACCCAGCACTGCCAGGTCACCACTAAACCATGTCCCTCAGCATCACATCTGCACAGCTTTGAAATCCCTCCAGGGGTGGGGACTCCATCACTGCCCCAGGCAGCCTGGGACAGACCTTGACAACTATCAAGGGGAAGAAATCATTCCTCATATCCAACCTAAACCTCCCCTGTGGCAACTTGATGCCATTTCTTCTCATTCTGTCATGTGTTCCTTAGTAAAAAAGACTGACCTCTGCCTGCCTCCAACCTCCTTTCAGGGTGTCATAGAGATCCATGAGGTCTCCCCTCAGCTTCCTCTTCTCCAAGCTGAACAACCCCAGTTCCTTCAGCTGCTCCTCACCAGACTTGTCCTCTAGAATTCTTGTGAGTTTCCCACCACCTAAGCACTGCCTGTGTGCAGAGCAGTGAGAGATGTAGCAGCTTCTCCTGAGATGGTTTCTAGGACAGGGTCACAGCTGTAGTACCAGGGTTGTTCTAGCTTGGCATGCCCATGCAACCATCAAAAACCTGTAGAAACCACTGCTGAGGTGGGAATTACAACATGGGAGAACAACTTGACATCTCCCCATGCTGTCTGGAGCTCAGACTAGATCAGGAGAAGCAATAGAGACCATTCCAGGCTACAAGCCACACATCTGGAGACTATGGCAGAGGAGTTGGAACCAGGTGATCTTTAAGGTCCCTTCCAACACAAACCATTCTGTGAATCTGAGATTCTGTGACTTGTTTGTTTCTCTGAGCATCCTCTCTCATTGGTACACAAATAAGACATCTGGAGACACTTTAGGTATTGGCCATGGTGATGTTGGGTTGATAGTTGGACTCAATGATATTAGAGGTCTTTCCCAAGCCAAACAGGTCTATGATTCTACTACCTAAATTGTGTGTGAGAGAAGAAAACCCATCCTTGGTACCCGAGACACCTGCAGAGCAGGAGCCCAGCATTGATGCTCACAGGTGGCTGGGTTTGGAGAGAAGCAACTGAAGATGCAGAGTCTGTCACAGAGAGGGGAACTTGGCACTAAGTGCAGTAGACCTTGAAGATCACTCACCATATCCTGGCAGAGGCTGGTGGAAGCCCAAAAGCTGTCTGACCACAAGATCTGCAAGAACTGTTGCTGGGCACCACTGAGAAGAATCTGGTCCCATGCCATTAGAATATAGAATAGAATAGAATAGAATAGAATAGAATAGAATAGAATAGAATAGAATAGAATAGAATAGAATAGAATAGGACCTTCAAGATCATCATGTCCAACCCATCAACCAATCCAACCCACCTAAACAACTAAGCCATGGCACCAAGCACCCCATCAAGTCTCCTCTTGAACACCTCCAATGATGGTGACTCCACCACCTCCACGGACAGCCCATTCCAATGGGCAATCACTCTCTCTGTGTAGAACTTCTTCCTAACATCCAGCCTAAACCTCCCCTGCTGCAGCCTGAGACTGTGTCCTCTTGTTCTGGTGCTGGTTGCCTGGGAGAAGAGACCAACATCCACCTGTCTACAGCCTCCCTTCAGGGAGTTGTAGAAAGCAATAACATCACCCCTGAGCCTCCTCTTCTCCAGGCTAAGCAACCCCATCTCCCTCAGCCTCTCCTCATAGGGCTTGTGTGCCAAACCCCTCACCAACTTCATTACCCTTCTCTGGACACGTTCCAGCAAGTCAACATCCTTCCTGAACTGAGGGGCCCAGAACTGGACACAGGACTCAAAGAGAGGAAATAGTCTGAAATTGCCCCAGAGGAAGTTTAGGTTGGATGTTAGGAACAATTTCTTTCCTGCAGGACTGGTCAGGCATTGGAACAGGCTGCCCAGGGAGGTGGTGGAGTCACCATCCCTGGAGGTGTTCAAGAAATGTGTGGAGATGGTACCTAGGGATGTGGTTTAATGGCCATGGTGGGGTTGGGCTGATGGGTGGACTTGATGACCTTAGAGGTCTTTTCCACCCTAGAAATTCTATGTTTCTATGAATCTGACTTTTCTTTGCCTAAAAACGAGGCTGAATTAAATATTTCCTATAATACCTATTTCCCAGCTTGGAAAGTGAAGATGTTTTAGCAGCCTTGGGGGCTTTGGGACACAGTTTTATGGTCATGGTGGCGTGGAGTTGACGATTTGACTCTTTGATCTTGGAGATCTTCTCTGATTCAAACAATTCTGTGATTCTATAATCCTCTCGCCCCCCCACAGGTTCTTTAGCTCTTGCTGAGCATTGAGACAATCCCCTCCTGGGCTGCTCTTCTCCAGGCTAAACAGCCCCAGGTCTTTCAGCCTTTCCTTCTCACACAGATGCTCCAGGCCCCTCAGCACTTCCTTTTTCAATTATTAAAATCAAAGGAGTGATTTGTTTTGAACTGAGAAACCTCCCACCAGTTAGTGACAGTGCTGCTCCTTTGATCCTGCAGAGCAGCAGGATGAGCCCCTGGTACGAGCGTGGCTTTGGAGAAAGCTCTGAATTGCTCTTTAATGTCGCAAATAATTTTCTGTCTGCGTTCATTTCGAGCCCTATGTGGTCAAACATCCATCTAGGAGACAATGCCATTTATCCAGTTTGCTTCTCTCCCCTGTTAAGAAGAAGTGATTATCAGCAAGCTCCCAGGGATTCCAGAAGTGTCTTGGAGAAATGATGGGGGTCATTACAACTGTCACTCCCCTGACTGATGTCAAAATATCCACACCAGTCCCAGTATGGTGAGGGTTGGAAGGGACCTCCGGAGATCATTCAGTCCAAACTCCTTACTAAAGCAGGGGAATCCACAGCAGCTTCAGCATCAGAACATCCAGGTGGGTTTGGAATCTCTCCAAAGAAGGAGCCTCCACAGCCATTCTGGGCAGCCTGCACCAGCACCCTCACACCAAACAAGTTTCTCCTCATCTCCATGTGGAATTTCCTGGGTTCCAGTTTGAGCCTGTCATCCCTTGTCCTGTCCCTGGGCACCACTGAGAAAAGAATGGCCCCATCCTTTTGCCACCCACAAGTTCTTCAGGTCTTGCTGAGCATTGAGAAGATGGAATCGGCATTGAAATAGGTTGCCCAGGGAGGTGCTGGAGTCACAGTCCCTGGAGGTGCTCAAGAACCATGTGCACATGGTACTGTGGGACATGGTTTAACGACCGTGGTGCTCTTGGGTTGAAGATTTAACTCTTAGAAGTCTTTTCCAAGCCAAACAATTCTATGATTGTATTATTCTAAGATCTCACCTCAGACCGCTCTCCTCCAGGCTAACCAGCCCCAGGTATGTCATCCCCAGAATCTCTCCAGTTGTCAGCTCAGCAGGTTTTACCAGTATGCAGTGAAACTCTGTGTGATTGTTACACAGCACAGCAGACTCCACCAGCAGAGTGTCCTTGCCAGCTGCAGAAGGTTGGGCTCGTGCAGACTTTGCAGGTCCATCGCACTGGAAACGGAAACCTCGCTTCTCATCCCTGTTCCTGTGGGATGGGCTCCCAGAATTGCTCCCAGTGTCCAGCTCCACTTAGAGTTCCATTCACTGCTGAGGGAATGGCATTGGTCCCTCAGGGTCACCTCACGGTCCAGGTGGATCTTCTTGCTGCTTCGAAAGAGAAAGAACAATCACTGAATCATAGAATGGATCATCTAATCCCAACTGTCCTGCCATGGGCAGAGAGACCTTCCACTAGACCAGGTTGCTCAAGGCCCCATCCATCCTGGCCTTGAACACCTCCAGGGAGGGGCCATCCACAACCTCCCTGGCAACCTGTCCCAATGCCTCACCACCCTCACTGTAAAGAATTTCTTCCTAATCTCCAGTCTAAATCTCTCCTCCTCATGCTCCCATCCTTGAGATTTAATTGAGGGAAACCATCCCTGAAGTCCCAGCTCCCACAGGAAAGCTGTAGAAGGGGCTGCACCTTCTCCTACCCAGAGCTGGCCTTCTACCACACGTGTCCCTGAATCATCACATGAGGCTTTGGCTGCCCAACATGTTCTTACCTTGCCAGCATTTCTTCCTTTCATGTTCAAAGACACAATTCATGGCTTGGATATTAGGCATTTCAGAGTATTTTGGAGAGAACATTGATGATGACATCAGGGAGCCAATGTGATGTTTCATCTGTGGAGAGATTAGGCCATGAAAACACACAGCACACACAGGAGATGGGCTCTCGTCTCATCCACTTCTCTCTTTACTTTTTTTAAAGCTTTCTGTTCAGATGAGGCTTTGAAAAATAATTCCTAGTGAAGCAGAACACTCAAGGGGCATGCAAATCTGGATGGAGATGGAAATGCTGCTGGAGTTCGCTCCTCAGCTATCCCACTCCTAATTTATTACTCAACTGGGTGCATGAAGATGATGAAAAAGAAGGCACTGCAGATAAAGATTTGCAATTGGCTTAGTAAATACATGCATAGCTGGAGTGCAAATGGAATTTAGTCTTGCTAGGGTGGTTATGGTCCTGACCCAACATTGACTACTGATTGAAAAAGCACTGCAGGACATTATTGTAATGAGGAGGTTTCCAAATCTGAAGTGCTCCGGATGGTTTCTATTAGGGGAAAATGAGAAGGCATCAAATGTATCTGTGACAACAGCCTCGAACAAACCAGGTTCCAACAAAGAATAAAGAAATAAATAAATATAAACAAACCCTGTCTAACTTCAACTCCAACTCGCCCTCAACTAGCCAACTTCTAGATGTCACAGAATCCCAGCGTGCTGGGGATCAGAAGGACCTCTGGAGATCATCCAGTCCAACCCCTCTGCTAAAGCAGGGGCACCCACAGCTGCTTGCCCAGGATCACAATGGCCAGGCAGGTTTGGTATCGTTAGACTCCACAGGCTCTCCATGGAGCCTTCTCCAGGCTGAACAGCCCCAACGTCCTGTTGCTGCTGAGCTGCAGGTTGGAAACAACGGCAGAGAGGGACAGGGAAGGGGAGGGATGCTGGGAGTCTGTGGTGAAAGGTTAAAGAACAAAGCAAACCAAAGCAAATTTTAAAAAACCTAATAAATGCAACACCAGACCTGTGTGCCTGGAACCATGAACCTGCACCAGGGGCAGTTTAGGCTGGAGGTGAGGAGAAAGTTCTTCACTGAGAGAGTCATTCGCCATTGGAATGTGCTGCCCAGGGAGGTGGTGGAGTCACTGTCCCTGGAGGTGTTCAAGAGGGGACAGTGTGGCACTTGGTGCCATGGTTTAGTAGTCATGAGTTCTGTGGTGACAGGTTGGACTCAATGATCTTTGAGGTCTCTTCCAACCTTGGTGTTTCTATGATTCTATGAACATCTTGAATGCTGTCCCCTTCAAATTGTGGAGCTGCCCGTGTCTGCTCTGCAATGGCACACGACTCTGGGTTAATTTAATAAGGTTTGGAGAGCCTACAGCCACTTGTAAATCATGCATCAATGTTAGGATATCTTCCAGTGGTCAGAAAATCATTCAAGGAGCAGCACAGCTCCTTCCAGGAGTATCTCTGAGGATCTTCTCACTCAACAACTCCCTGAAAGGAGGCTGGAGCCACTTGGGGGATGGTTTCTTCTCCCAAGGAACAGGATGAGAGGAAATGGCCTCATGTTGCACCAGGGGCGGTTTGTGTTGGACATTAAAAGAAACATCTTCGCTGACAGGTTCTCAAAGATTGGAATAGGCTCTCCAGGGAGGTGGTTGAATCCCCATCCATGGAGGTGCTTCAAGGAAGCACTCTCCTTCCCTGCAGAGATTCCAAAGCCACCTGGCCATCATGATGCTGTGCAAGCTGCTGCAGGTGCCCCTGCCATGCTGGGGTGCTGGCATTTGGCAGACTTTGTTTTCTTGGACAAGGAAAATAACAATACTTGGCAGACCTTCTTACAGGGGACAAGAAGCTGTCACAAATGTAGGAGAAAATATGGTCCCACCTCAGCTGTGGCTGATATGAGCCAGAAGAGCAGGAGCAACGTTGCAGCCAACTGCAAGATCAGCAGGTTTTCGTGTCTGAGATGTTTATCTCCATTTGCACACCGCAGTTTGGATCCCTCCTGACTGGTCTGTTCATGGGAGGCTGAGCAGGACCAATTTTCTGGCTGGAGAGAGCAGACAAAGTGAAACTGTCTCACCCAGCAGTGTACACAACTGCCAGAAGAAATTACCCCAGATTTCCTCTGGCCCAAAGTGAGCTCCTGGTTGCTGGACTGCTCTTCTTGTTTGAATAAAGGTGCAGATGAGGGAAGACACTCAAGTGGCTTAAAAATTATCACCATGAAATGCATCAATGAGGACTTTGGATGCATCCTGTGCCCTCCTCAGGTCCATCTCTTGCTAAAATAAGGGTGGTGAGGCAGAAGTTGGCCAGAATGGTGGCAGAGGCCCCATAGGATCATAGAATAGTTTCATTTAGAAAAGACCTCCACGATCATTGAGTCCAACCATCACCTTCAGACCACCATGGCCATTAAAATCATGTTCTGAAGTGCCATGTCCATAACACTAGGACCATTCCAGATCAGGATGTTTGGGGCTCTGAGCAATCTGCTCTAGTTGCATATGTCCCTATTGCCTGTGTGGGGTTGGACTAGATGACCTTTGAAGGTCCTATCCAACTCAAAACATGCTCAGAGCTGAGCTCTCCATGGCCATGGAGATAATGGTTCTCCTGTAGCTGAAGATCCCTGGATCAGCTCCAGTGATGGGCAGTAGCTAACCTATCCCTTCAACAAGGCAACTGCGTGAACTACCCACTGCTGATGTAGTCAGATTGTCCCTCAGCCCTACTCATCTTGAAGTGCTTAATTCACTGACTTCCCAGAAGAAGTTATTAGCACCACATAGAGTTTATGACTCTCTGTGGGCTTGATGAGCAACCATTGTGCACAGTCCTGGCCTGGGAGCATGCAGGCAACCAGCACCAGAACAAGAGGACACAGTCTCAAGCTGCACCAGGGGAGGTTTAGACTGGATGGTAGGAAGAAGTTCTTCACAGAAAGAGTGATTGGCCATTGGAATGTGCTGCCCAGGGAGGTGGTGGAGTCACCATCCCTGGAGGGGTTCAAGAGGGGATTGGACGTGGCACTTGGTGCCATGGTTTAGTCATGAGGTCTGTGGTGACAGGTTGGACTTGGTGATTCTGTGAGGTGTTTAGGAAGAGACTGGATGGGGCTCTTGGAGCCATGGTTTAGTTGGTTACATAGTGTTGGATGATAGGTTGGACTCGATGATCTCAAAGGTCTTTTCCAACCTGGTTTATTCTATTCTGCTGTGCTGCAGCCCTGCACATCCCACTGCCCAGAGTCATCCCTTCTCAAGCTACCAAAAAATCAGCCCATCCTGACTTATTCCCAGCCATTTCACTAACAGCCAGCAGTTATTATTGAAATAAAACATTAACAAGCAACGATTTTGCCTCCAGTGTCTCTCTCCATCAAGTTCATTTTCTATTTTTTAATGGAATTAATGCAACTGAAGTTGCTCTTCTTCAGCTCAAAAAGGAAATTACTTCAATACAACCAGTAAGTGGTGACCTGAGCCTGAAAACTCACAGAATCACTGCATCACCAAGGTTGGAAGAGACCTCAAAGATCACCAAGTCCAACCTGTCACCACAGACCTCATGACTAAACCATGGCACCAAGTGCCACATCCAGTCCCCTCTTGAACACCTCCAGGGATGGTGACTCCACCACCTCCCTGGGCAGCACATTCCAATGGATAACAACTCTCTCTGTGAAGAACTTTCTCCTCACCTCGAGGCTAAACTTCCCCTGGCACAGCTTGAGACTGTGTCCCCTTGTTTTGGTGCTGATTGCCTGGGAGAAGAGACCAACCCCCCTCCTGGCTACAACCTCCCTTCAGGTAGGTGTAGAGAGCAGTGAGGTCTCCCCTGAGCCTCCTCTTCTCCAGGCTAAACAACCCCAGTTCCCTCAGCCTTTCCTCATGGGGAGTCACCTGAAGGAAAAACAAGCACATCTGGAATCCTGGGGCCAGTTCTGGGGTTTTCCGGCTCAAGAGACACAGGGAACTATAGGGGTCAAGTGGAGGCTCCAAAGATGCTGAGGAGCCTGAAGCATCTCTGTGAGGAGGAAAGGCTGAGAGACCTGGGGCTGTTGAGGCTGGAGAAGAGCAGTCTGAGAGGAGGTTGTGGAGTTTCCTTCTCTGGAGAGATTCCAAACCCAGCTGGACTGTAGGTGTCCCTTCTCGAGCAGGGAGATTGGACTGGATCATCTCCAGATGTCCCCTTCAACACCCTCAACAGTCTGGGTTTGCAACACAAACCCGATTTCTTTGCGGGCCCTGCTTCTTTGCCTCAGAGCACATTATTTCCCTGTGCTGAAAGAGAATCATAGAATCATTAAGGTTGGAAAAGACTTCTAAGATCAGACTTCAAAGTCCAGCCTTTTACCCAACACCTCCATGACCACTACACCATGTCCCAAGGAGCCATATCTGCTTGGTTTTTTTGAACACAAGGAAAGACTGAAACTTGTCCACAAGACCACAGGGACCCCCCATGGCTTGCTGTTTTACACCTTCAGGGAGAAGGAAACCTTTGTTTGTCTGAAAAAGGTTATTTTTTTATGGATGAAGCAGATGTTGTGAGCAGGTAGAGATGGCAGCTGGACACAGCAGCTGCCCACACTGGGCTCAGCAGCATGCACCAGCTACCAGGAGGTTTAGAGGACTAAGGGCTGGTGGTGATTAAGATGCAAAGCACGGGAGCAGCTGCAGCTTCTGGCTGCCTCTCCCCAGCTCCAGCCAGAGTTGACAAAATCAGCATTTTGAAACCACCCTCCTTGCAAATCAGCCTTTTTCTTGCAGATTTAAAGCTGTGAATATTTACTTTGCAAGTCACAGTCCTCTGACTGCTCTGGTGGGTTTTGTTCTCCCTTGGGAATGTCCTCTGTGATCAAGTGAGCCAAAGCAAATCCGTGTGTGTCATGCAGAGAAGAAAAGACTCAGAGAGAGCAGCACAGCCATGCAATTTGCATGACTTTCCTGCTGCTGGAAGAGATTGACATCCTGAACCAGGCCAGCATTTCCTCCACAAGCACACAGGAGATCCCAGGGGGAAGGTGCACCAAGAAGGGGCAGGGTCTGCCTCAATGTGCTGCCTGCACAATGATGCTGGAAGGCACAGAAACACAAAATCATGGAATGGTTTAAGTTGGAAGTGACCTTTAAGATCATACAGTTCCATATCCCCCTGCCATGGGCAGGGACACCTTAAGCAATCTTAATCAGGCTGCTCAAGGCCTTATCCAGCCTGGTCTGAAACACATCCATGGAGAGGGCATCCACAGCCTTCCCTGGGCAACCTGTTCCAGCATCTCACCACCCTCACTCTGAAGAATTTCTTCCTAATCTCCAGTCTAAGTCTCCACTCTTCCAGCTCAAAGCCATTGCCCCTCACCCTCTCACTACAAGCCCTTGTATAAAGTCCCTCCCCAGCTTTCCTGGGGGAGGGTTGGTTTCTTTTCCCAGGCATTGGAACATGCTGCCAAGGGAGGTGCTGGAGTCCCCATCCCTGAAGGTGCTGAAGAAACCTGTGGACATGGCACTTTGGGACATGGTTTAATGGCCATGGTGGGCTTAGGTGGATGGTTGTACTCAGTAATCTTAGAGGGGTTTTCCAACCAAAACAGTTCTATGGTTGTATGATTCTGTAAGTCATGTTCCTCTTTAGTTTCATGGTGCAAGGAGACTCAATGATCTCAAAGGTCTTTTCCAACCTGGTCTGGTCTGGTCTGGTCTAGTCTAGTCTAGTCTAGTCTAGTCTAGTCTAGTCTAGTCTATTCCATTCCATTCCATTCCATTCCATTCTCCAGACTGCCAAAGAGCAGGTTGTGTAACATGTACACAAAGTCTAGAAGGGTCTGTGAGCTGAGAGGCCTTTCCACTCCTAAACCCCAAGTCAAGTGGGCTCACTTTGACCAACAGCACTTCACCAAGTGGGGGGTTTGGGCCATTTATTTTTGTCTTAGGTGGATGGTTGTACTCAATACTCTTAGAGGGGTTTTCCAACCAAAACAGTTCTATGGTTGTATGATTCTGTAAGTCATGTTCCTCTTCAGTTTCACGGTGCAAGGAGACTCAATGATCTCAAAGGTCTTTTCCAGTCTGGTGTGGTCTATTCTACTCTACTCTACTCTACTCTACTCTACTCTACTCTACTCTACTCTACTCTACTCTACTCTACTCTACTCTACTCTACTCTATTCCATTCCATCCCATCCCATCCCATCCTCCAGACTGCCAAAAGAGCAAGTTGTGGAACCTGTACACAAAGTCTAGAAGGGTCTGTGAGCTGAGAGACCTTTCCACTCCTCAACCCCAAGTCAAGTGGGCTCACTTTGACCAACAGCACTTCACCATGTGGGGGGTTTGGGCCATTTATTATTGTCTCTTTCAAATCCATTCCCTGCCATTCAGCTGTGTCTATGGGCAGGATGAAACACAGTTGTACTTCAGACCCAACGTGGGCCATCTGTCAACAACAAAAAAGCTAAACTCCTGGTAATAAAAGCCACAAAAAGATTGATATTTCACATTAAAGGGAGAAGCTGGGGAGAAAAAAAGAAAAGAGGCAATTTTGTTTATGGGCAAACTGGTGTCTAGCACATTTTTCATGTCATATAAAGATGGAAATCTCACCTTATGGCTACAGATTACCACTATCTTTCATTCGTTGTAATTGTGGACACAGCTCTACATGGGCTTCTCAAAGAAGTCTTTATCAAGGTGGGGCCCTTGGAGCATGTCCCAGAGGTGTGGTATCACCCATTCACTGCCTTCAGTCTGGCTGCTGAAGCATGCTCTTCATTTCATTGTTATGGGAAACATTTTTGGTACCTTCAGCTTTGGGCCCCTCCTTCCAAGAAGGACGTTTCATGTCCAGAGCAGGGCAATGAAGATGGTGAAGGGTCTGGAGAACAGGTCTGAGGAGGAGCAGATGAGGGAACTGGGGGTGTTTAGCCTGAAGAAGAGTGTAGGGAGACATCATTGCTTTCTACAACTCCCTGAAAAGAAGTTGGAGCTAGGTGGGGTTGGTCTCTTTTCCCAAGGAAAAGTGATAGGATGAGAGGAAATGGCCTGAAATTGTGCTAGGTTTAGATTGGCCATGAGGAAATATTTCTTTCCTGCAAGAGTGGTCAGGCATTGGACCAGGCTGCCCAGGGAGGTGCTGGAGGCACCATCCCTGGAGCTGGTTCAAGAAATGTGTGGACATGGCAGTTTGGGACATGGTTTAATGACCATGGTAGTGTTGGGTTGGTGGTTGGACCAAATGGTCTTAGAGGGCTTCTCCAACCCAAGCAGTTTCACGATTCTATGAAAAACCTGCAACACTCCAGAAATCCCCATTCCAACCCCACTTTCTGCTGCTGCAATGGGGCATCATCAGCTTTTATTGCCCAAGCAAAGCAACCTCTCAAACCAGGCACGGAATTTACAGCTTCCCAAGCACCTCCACAAAGTGAAAACCAACCCAAAACACCTCAACCATGTTGAGAAATAAGAAAACAAACACCTTTAAAAACAAACTGGCATTTAGGACTTTCACATTCCTCAAACAGCCACAGTGGAGAAAGGGAGGATTTAGTGGAGAGAGAAGGCAGTATTTAGAACATAAATGGTAATGATGAAGCTATCAAGGGTGATTCATCCCTTCTCCTGCTCACATCTTAGTTTCAGTTCTCCAAACCAAAATAAAACAGCACTCATTTGGTGCATTACGAGCTGCTTGTCTCCTGCTAGGCAGGGTCAATGTTCAGGTCACTTCTACATCCTTAACTTGCCTGCTTTGTGGTGTTGGGGCTGGATGATTGACGCCATAGAATCAATTGTTTCAGCTGGGAAAGTCCAACCATGATCTAACCCTACCAAGGTTGGTGCTCAACTATGTCCCTCAGCACTACATCTCTGCCTGGTTTCAACCACCTCCCTGGGCAGCCTGTTCCCTTCTTTGAGAACCCTTTCAGTGACAAATATTCCCCTAATGTCCAACATAAACCTCCCCTGGTGCAACATGAGGCCATTTCCTCTCATCCTGTCACTTGCTCCTTGGGAGTCAAGACCAACCCCACCTGGCTCCCGCCTCCTTTCAGGGAGGTATAGAGAGAAGTGGTATCTCCCCTCAGGCTCCTTTTCTCCAGGCTGAATAACTCCAGTTCCTCAGGAAAATTGGTCAGACTCCATTCAATGTTTGAGATACTTCAAGCCAGGAAGGAGAATGTGAACCCACACAATGATGGTGCTGCAAACTAGAAAGGCAGAGCTCTGAGATGGCAGAATCAGTGCTTTCCATTTACCGGCCAGTGATCCACTGAGATCTGGATTGAAAGCGGCCACACCAAGAATCATACAACCCCAGACTGCTTTGGGTGGGAAGGGGCCTTTCAAGGTCATCCAGTCCAACCCCCTGCAGTCAGCAGGGACATCTGCAACTAGAGCAGGTTGCTCAGAATCCCAAACAACCTGATGTGGAATGGTTCTAGGGGTGAAGCACCTACCATCTCTGTGGGCAACCTGGGACAGGCTCTCACTATCCTGGGGGTCAAAAATGTCTTCCTTCTCCCTGTTCTGGGTCTACCATCTTCTTGTTCAGGGAGCCCTTTCATGTGGAAGTTGATTTATGCCCACAATAAATGTGAACAAAACACCTCCTCAGGCTCTCCCCAGCAGCTCAGGAGAGGTAATTGAATTTCAGCTCTGCAGAGTGGACATTCAGCAGGGGCTTGAGTAGAGAGAGGAAATAATTCCTGGATAAAAATGTAAATGATGTGGTGTGATCTTGGGTTTAATGAGTGGAAAGGCCAGCATGCATTATGCAGGGAAAAGAGGCCCTGGATTATGGAGAACTTCAAGGGGATGATATAGAATTGAAATATCCATACACGGAAATTATTTGAACTGGGTTAATTAAGGTGGATGGTGCCATAAATCTCCTTGCAGCACCCAACCCTGACCACTCATCCAGGCAGGAAACTACATTTCTCCATGTCTGATTTCACCCCAAGCTTTCCCCTTGGGGTCCAGTGGCCACTTCACAGAATCACAGAACATCTTTGGTTGAAAGAGACATTCAAGATCATCTAGTCCAACCTTCAACTCAGCACTGCACGGTCACCACTCTACCATGTCCCTAAGCCCAGGCCCTCTCAACTGAGATTTGAATACATCACCCACCTTTGAACCTCTTCTTTCCTTGGTTCAGGAGATGCATCTGCTTCGTCCTTGACCAGTCAGATTGCTTTTCCATGGCAGCTCTAGCATCAAACAGAAATTAAGAGGTGTTTCCAAGAGCAGGAGGGCTGCTGAAAAGCTGAGCTCTGTGAGGGTGTCACCTCAGGACTTTAAGACCCATCAGGATAAATCAGATTATTTGCTGTCCCAGCCTAAAGAAAGAAAACATTATGTCCTTTTTCTCCATCCCACATCAAGAGCTGAAGGTCCTCATTGAGTAGCTGAAGCTTTTGGAGCCACCCAGCCAACCTGTTTCACCTCAGTGCCACCAGCTGTAGCAGCACCAAGCCCTGGAGCAAGCATTGGATTCCCCAGGATCCCTCTCCCCATACAGGAACATGGTGCCTGACCCCACTGCACAAGGCTGCCTGCTTCTGAAGATTTAGGTTGGCCATGAGGAACAGTTTCTTCCCCTTGAGGGTTGTCATGGCCTGGCCCAGGCTGCCCAGGTCAGTAGTGGAGTCTCCATCCCTGGAGGGGTCAAAGCTGTGTAGATATGGTGTTGAAGGACATGGTTTAGGGGTGACCTCTACTCCGCGCTGGTGACACCCCACCTGGAGAACTGGGTCCAGTTCTGGAGCCCACATCTGGATGTGTTGGAGTGTGTCCAGAGAAGGTCCACAAGGATTATCAGAGGGCTGGATCACCTCTCCTACGAGGACAGACAGAGGTGGGGCTGTTCAGTCTGGAGAAGAGAGGGCTCTGAAGAGACCTTATTGTGGCTTTCCAGTATCTTAAGGGGGGTACAAGAAAGCTGGGGAGGGACTTTTTAGGGTGTCAGGTAGTGATAGGACTAGGGGGAATAGAGCAAAACTAGAAATGGGGAGATTTGGATTGGGTGTTAGGAAGGAGTTCTTCCCCATGAGGGTGGTGAGACACTGGCACAGGTTGCCCAGGGAGTTGATGGAAGCCTCATCCCTGGAGGTTTTTAGGGCCAGGCCGGATGTGGCTCTGAGCAACCTGATGCAGTTGTGAGGTGTCCCTGCCATGGGCAGGGGAGTTGGAACTGGATGACCCTTGAGGTCCCTTCCAACCCTAACAATTCCATGATTCTATGACCTGGCAGTGCTGGGTTGATGGTTGAACTGGATGATCTTGAAGGTCCTTTCCAAACTGGGTGTCTCTGTGCTTCCAGTTACTCAGTGGGTGAGCGCACATGACATGATGAGCTGGAATCTGCAGTGCCACCCTCAGCCACCACCTCCTCTGGTAAAAATAAGTCAGATTTCATGTCAGATGGAAAGTTTGATCAAAACCAGCATTGTCTGAGCTGTGCTGCAGCAAAATGCAGTAAACAAAGAGAATGTGGGACCAAAAACTTCAGCAGAGAGCAGAGATGTCAAAAGTTCTGATTTAATTGGAAAAGGAGAAAAGCTCCAAAATGTATCACTCAATCCAAGCTCTCAGATAATAACAAGGAGTGATACCAGGAGAAAGGTGGCTGGAGAGGATTTGTTTCAGCATCCTAGTTACTCACCTTGTTAGAGTCTGAAATGTCAAAACTTAACATGATATGAGTTGGGTCTTCATCAAGCTGAGAAGGAGATGCTCCAGTGACATTGCCTGTCCCATGGTGTCACTGCCTTCAGTGGTTAAGGTAAGATGTGCCTCACCAGCTGTTTTCAGACTCAGCTTTGAAGTTTATCCTGAGTCCATTTTTTCTGCTTTACTTTCTCCTTTCTACAAAGATTTGTGTAGAAGGCAATGAAACAGAGCTTGATGGGAGGGCAAGATCCTGGCTGTGGTGAATGTGTAGCAGAAGGTCATCTTTTTGGTGCCATGGTTTAGTAGTCACGAGGTCTTGGGTGGCAGGTTGGACATGATGATATTTGAGGTCTTTTCCAACCTTATTGATTCTATGATTTGAGGCATAGCCTTGTCCTTCTGTTAGTCATTTTAAAAGGCACACAACATCCAGGGCAGTGACAACATCAGAATAACCTCATACCATGAATGTAGATTGAGGACCAGCTGCCCAAGGAAGTCATGGGTGTCCCCTCTCTGGAAGTGTTCAATGCCAGGTTGGATGAGCAACCTGGTCCAGTAGCAGGTGTCCCCACCCATGGCAGGGGGGTTGGAACTAAATAGACTAGACTAGACTAGACTAGACTAGAATAGAATAGAATACACCAGACCAGGTTGGAAGAGACCTTCAAGATCATCACATCCAACCTATCATCCAACACCATCTAAACAACTAAACCATGGCACCAAGCACCCCATCAAGTCTCCTCCTGAACACCTCCAATGATGGTGACTCCACCACCTCCCCAGGCAGCCCATACCAATGGGCAATCACTCTGTCTGTGTACAACTTCTTCCTAACATCCAGCCTAAACCTCCCCTGGCACAGCCTGAGACTGTGTCCTCTTGTTCTGGTGCTGGTTGCCTGGGAGAAGAGACCAACATCCACCTGGCTACAACCTCCCTTCAGGTCATTGTAGAGAGCAATGAGGTCACCCCTGCGTCTCCTCCTCTTCTCCAGGCTAAGCAGCCCCAGATCCCTCAGTCTCTCCTCATAGGGCTTGTGTTCCAAACCCCTCCCCAGCTTTGTTGCCCTTCTCTGGACACATTCCAGCAAGTCAACATCTTTCCTAAACTGAGGGGCCCAGAACTGGACACAGGACTCAAGGTGTGGCCTAAGCAGTACAGCGTACAGGGGCAGAATGACCTCCCTGCTCCTGCTGGCCACACTGTTCCTGATGCAGACCAGGATGCCATTGGCCTTCTTGGCTGCCTGGGCACACTGCAGGCTCATGTTCAGCCTGTCCAGCCTGTCGAGGTCCCTCTGCAAAGCCTCTCTGCCCTCCAGCAGATCAACTCCTGCCCCCAGCTTGGTGTCATCTGCAAATTTACTGATGATGGACTCAATGCCCTCATCCAGATCATCAATAAAGATGTTGAAGAGCATGGGGCCCAGCACTGATCCTTGGGGCACACCACTAGTGACAGGCCACCAGCTGGATGTGGTGCCATTCACCACCACTCTCTGGGCTCGGCCCTCCAGCCAGTTCCTAACCCAGCGCAGTGTGCTCCTGTCCAAGCCATGGGCTGCCAGCTTGGCCAGGAGTTTGCTGTGGGGGATGGTGTCAAAGGCCTTGCAGAGATCCAGGTAGACCACATCCACAGGCCTCCCCACATCCACCAGGCGGGTCACCTGATCATAGAAGGAGATCAGGTTGGTCAGGCAGGACCTGCCCTTCCTAAATCCATGCTGGCTGGGCCTGATCCCTTGGCCATCCTGTAAGTGCTGTAGATGATTTTGAAGGTCCCTTCCAATCCAAACCATTCTATGAATCCATGACCAACTGATGGACCACGATCTCACCACGGCAGCACTGGTGGCTGTGGTTGCTTCTAACTGACATGGGTGAGAAAGCAGGAGGCAGTAGCAGCAAGTCTGTTTTCCCAGCAGATGATTAAATCTGTGTCAACAGCTAAATCAAAACTATATGTACTTAGAAATTAAGCTGGAGTGATGAGAACCAGGCTGGGCTTAAGGATGTCAGCGATGGGTGACTATACTTGCACGGATCATTGCCCTTTCTCCTTCCCCCACCAGGCTCTGGAAGCTCCAAGTGATGCTTGATCTTTTTTAATAAAGTGACTTAATACTTCAGCTCAATAGTTTGGGTGGGTTTGGTTTTGGTTTTTTTTTTTTTAGTTTTTAAGTCATGTAATCCTCTCAGCTTAGCTTTTTAATTAAAAAATAAATATAAAAAAATATCTGAGCTCAAACAGATTAACGACTCCGGAGACTGGCTGCAGCCGTGCTGCTGCCTTTGAAGGTAAGGAATGGCCCTCACCAGTCTGAGCTGAAGCTCTTCACCTCCTGCCACGTGTCCCCTTTCCCCTCCTTCTCTCACACACAAAAAAAAAGGACTTTTGGTTACATTTTCACAGAATCCCACAATATGCTTGGTTGGAAGAAACCTTCAGCACGGTCATCCAGTCCAACCTTCGACCCAGCACTGCAATGTCCACACTAAACCATATCCCTAATGTTTAAGAACACTGATCACACAGAATCACCAAGGTTGGAAGAGACCTCAAAGATCATCAAGTCCAACCTGTCACCTCATGACTAAACCATGGCACCAAGTGCCACATCCAATCCCCTCTTGAACACCTCCTGCGGATGGTGACTTCACCACGTCCCCGGGCAGCCCATTCCAGTGGCTAACAATGCTCTCAGTGAAGAACTTTCTCCTCACCTCCAGCCTAAACTTCCCCTGGTGCAGCTTGAGATTGTGTCCTCTTGTTCTGCTGCTGGTTGCCTGGGAGAAGAGACCAAGACCCACCTGGCTACAACCACCCTTCAGGTAGTAGTAGAGAGCAATAAGGTCTCCCTGAGCCTCCTCTTCTCCAGGCTAAACAACCCCAGCTCCCTCAGCCTCTCCTCACAGGGTTTGTGCTCGAGGTCTCTCCCCAGCCTCATTGCCCTTCTCTGGACATGTTCAAGTGTCTCAATGTCCTTCTTAAATTGAGAGGCCCAGAACTGGACACAGGACTCAAGGTGTGGCCTAACCAGTGCTGAGTCCAGGGGCACAATGACTTCCCTGCTCCTGCTGGCCACACTATTCCTGATGCAGGCCAGGATGCACTTAAAAAGTCTCAGTTACACCTTGGCACTGCGGATCATAGAATCATTAAGGTTGCAAAACACCTCTAAGATCATCAAGTCCAACCTTCAGATGAGCTGAACCATTTAAGGTCACCAAAAAACAAGAGCATTTTGATGAAGGATATGCAAATACAAGCTGATATGAGGACATCTGATACTTCATTGAGTGCTGAGGAGGTCACAAACATGATCCAAGGGCTGGAAGCCCTCTCTGTGAGGTCAGGTCTGGAGAAGAGAAGGCTCCAGGGAGAACTTCTGGTGGCCTTTCAGCACTTGAAGGGGCTGATAAGAATCACAGAATGCTATAGGTTGGAAGGGACATTTAAAGGTCCTCTAGTAAACCCCTCTTCAGTCAGCAGAGACATCTGAAAGTAGAGCAGGTTGCTCAAAGCCCTGTCCAGCCTGACCTGGTGAAGGCCTTTGCACTTGGCTTTGTTGAACTTCTTAGGGTCCAACAAGATGGGGACAAGAGGTTCAAGAGTGTTTGGAACAGACATATGAGCAGGGCCTGCTGTGACAGGACAAGGGGTGATGGTTTGAACTAAAAGAAGGAGAATCATAATGGAGAGAAGAGAGAAGTGTTTGAGCCTGAGGGTGGTGAGAGCCTGGCTCAGACTGCCTAGAAAGACAAGAGATGCCCCATCCCTGGAATCATTGCAGGTCAGGTTGTTTGGGGCTCTGAGTAACCCACACCAGTTGCAGATGTCCCTGCTGGCTGCAGAGCATTTGGACCTTGAAAGGTCCCTTCCCAATCAAACCAGTCTGGGATTCTATGATCATTGCTCAGGGACAGAGAACTGTCTGCTGGACTGCAGAGACCACAGGGGCTCAGGGCCATGGTTGTCTTCCAAATCCTGTATATATGGGATAATGGAAATCAAAACAGCTTCTCAAATGTGTAGCTGCTTTGCCTGGCCACCTTCATCACCACAACCAAGCCACAATCAAATTATCTCAGGTTAGGACTACCTGTCCCTTGTTCCCACCCCAGATGTAAAGGGGAGTAGCCAAGCCAGCTCATGCCATTTAGTGCTGAGGGCACTGATCAGTCGCAGACATGGATGGACACTTGTGGGGCCAAGACCACTGACCAGTAGGTCCCAGTCTCACATAATGCTGGATAACATTTGGAGGGAAGGAGAAGGATGCTCCCTTAGTGTTGAGGACCTTCCTTTAGTGCTGACAACCTTCTCTCATTCCCACCTGAAATCCTTGCAGCTGTTTTGTTGCCTCTTTCAAGGCCAATTATTGCACTTTTTTGTTTGTTTCGAATGCTACCGCACAAGTAGTGCTGAAGTCTAGAAGAGAGTTCAAAGCCAAGCCAAGCTCAACTCAAAGAGTTAATTATAAGCATTTTATGATGCTGTCACTAAATGTTTTAACTGCTTTTCAAGTTCCAGTAGCAGGCAGCATGTTCCTGGGCCATCTGCTACAGGGTCACTCCCAGCCTTGCTGACTAAAATAAAACCTTGACTCCCTGACACGTCTCTTCACTAAAAAGAAAGAGCCTCCTGAAGGTCTTCTGGGGAAATTCACTCACCTTCCCACGTGCAGGAAGACACTGAGTTGCTGGAGTGTGTCCAGAGAAGGGCAACGAAGCTGGTGAAAGGCCTGGAGGACAGGTCTGGTGAGGAGCAGCTCAGGCACCTGGGGTTGTTCAGCCTGGAGTGAAGGAGGCAGAGGGGAGACCTCATTGTTCTCTACAACTCCCTGAAAGGAGGCTGGAGCCAGGTGGGGGTTGGTCTCTTCTCCCTAGTAATTGTTTCCAACTGAAACAGTTCTATGATTCCATGTGCAGCTTCATCCAGGACATGAGTTATAAAGGAAGTAATATTTAAACCCAAACACTCTTAAACCACTGAAATTCAGAACGGCCCTGTTAGATGGAGACAATATTAAGGTTGTAAAGTTCATTTGGACTTTTATAGCAGCTATTACGTACCTAGTCTTCACATCAGCAGTGACCATGCAGCATATGGGTAATGCCATGAGACAACTTATTCCCTGTAGTCTCCAGCAGCAATAAAACCCAGAAATGCATCAAGCTGGCAATTTGTCTGCTCGTTTCCATTACAACTCAAATCCCTTCGAAGACGGCAGCTGGAACGGTCTTACCGTGGCCTGAAATCGTGCCAGGGGAGATGTATGTTGGATATCAGGAGCAGTTTCTTTCTTGCAAGAGTGGTCAGGCATTGGAACAGGCTGCCCAGGGAGGTGGTGGAGTCACTGTTCCCTGAAGGTGTTCAAGAAACCTGTGGGCACGGCACTTTGGGACGTGGTTTAATGGCCACGGTGCTGTTGGGTTGATGGTTGGACTTGGTGATCTGAGAGGGCTTTTCCAGCCTAGCAGTTCTATGAATTCAACTTTTCTTTGCCTAAAAATGAGGCTGAATTAAATATTTCCAAATACACATTGCCAGCTTGGAAAGTGAAGATGTTTTAGCAGCCTTGGGGTTTTCTGTGAAGAGTTTCAACCTCTGCCACATTCAGAAGACCTTATTTTATCTCCTTTTAAATCCTTTCCATGCTTTTGTGGATCACATCTGTGTTAGAAGCACTGTGATAGAAATCTTGGCACGAGAATCTGAGTCAGGCGTGCTTGGTCTGGCGCTGCTGGAGGAGGAAAGGAAGTTCTGGAGGTGCAGAATCCCTGCATGGTGGGGGTTGGAACTGCCAGTTCGCCACTAAACCATGTTCCTCAACACCACGTCTCCACAGCTTGAAACCCCATCAGGGATGGGGACTCCCTGGCTTGGGCAGCCTGGACCAGGCATTGATAACCCTCAAGGGTAAGAAATTGTTCCTCATGTCCAACCTAAACCTCCCTGGTACAATTTCAGGCTGTTTGTCCCTTGTTCTGTCACCTGATACTAGGGAGAGGAGATCAATCCCCACCTGGCTCCAACCTCTTTCAGGGAGTTGTAGACAGCAATGAGGTCTCCCCTCAGCCTCCTTTTCTTCTGGCTGAACCCCCCCCATTCCCTCCTCACCAGACCTGTTTTCCAGACCCTTCACCAGCTTTGCTGCCTTCCTCTGGACCTGCTCCAGCCCCTCAATGTCCTTCCTTAAGTTAAGGCCCCCAGACTGAACACGGGATGCAAGATGCAGCCTCACCACAGCCAAACGTAGGGGAACAACCCCTGTCCTAGTCCTGCTGGCCACACTATTGCTGATCCAAGCCAGGGTGCTGGTGGCCTTCTTGGCCATCTTCCTGACAAAAAACAGGATCAATCATACCACAACCTACACTCATAGGCAGAATCTGAACCCTGTCCAGGGCACTTGAAGAAGCCTCCCAGCTCCCAGTGATGCAGATTATTGCTGTCTGAGGACTTGAGCAAAACACTCCCCAACCCTTAGCCAACCCAGCTCCTCTCCAGGGAGTCACCATCTCTGGAGGTGCTCAGGAAACCTGTGGACATGCCACTTTGGGATATGGTTCAAAGTCCATGGTGTTCTTAGGTTGGCAATTGGACTCCATGATCTTGAAGGCCTTTTCTAACTGAAACAATTCTATCACTCTACAAATCGTCCAAGAGGTCAGAGCAAACATTTTATGAGTTATGAACATTTTGAGTGTTCACCATGGGACTGACAACCAGCCCCCACTTACCTGTCCTTACCCAGATGCTTTTTCTATTACCTACCTGTATCTGTGTCAGAATCCATGTCTGGAAACACCTGAATATATTCTGGAGCCTACCCAGCCAAGCCACTTTCCCTGCTCCTTTTGTCAGGAATTATCTGCCTCCTTGTGAGAGCCTAAAGCTTGTCTCTCCTGATATGACTCAACAAAGATAGAATCAGCTTTGCTGCTTCCCCAGGCAATAGCTGATGTGTATTGGGCAGAGCCACTGGAACTACTCTCAGGAAGGTGCAAGGATAAAGATTGCTCACTGGACTACAGCTGGCCTGCCAACAATGGACCAAGGCCACTGTTATCTATACCTTTGGGAATATGCATAAGACAAGATCACCTCCACCCATCAGGTACCGCCAAAAGGGAGGATGGTGAGACAATGGATTCACCAACTGGCCCCTGATGTGTATTGGGTGTGTAGGCAGGTAAATGGAGAAGGTGGAGGCAGAGGACCCCCCTTCCTCCAGACCCCTGTCCAAACACAAAGGAATACGCAGGAAGATTTCCTGGGGAACAATACTTGGACACATACCTAAGGACTACAAACTGAATAAAAGACCTGAGTAAGTACTGGCTCAGGAGAAGGAAGACACAGGAGAAGGAAGACACAGGAGAAGGAAGACACAGGAGAAGGAAGACACAGGAGGAAAAGACCTGGACAATGCCACCAAGAAGGAAAAACAGAGACAGAGACATCACCATGTAGCCTGGAAGCAGCAGACCAGGAGGAACCTCTCTCTGTGTCCTAAGTTCTGCCTGCTGCAACTCATGGAGCTGAAGAGGCTGCTCAGGGGACCACATCTCTTCTACAGCCAAAGCCTCAGCACCCTCCCTCTACAGACCCAACATCTCCTCTACACCCATAGCTGCAGCACCTTTCCTCCACAGACTCAAACTGTCTTGGGGGGCGTGAGGGGTGTGGTAATAAAATTCCTTTCCTTCTCTCTCTCTCTCCCGCTATTTTCCCTCTCTCCCACTATTTTCCCTCTCTCCCACTATTTTCCCTCTCTCTCCTTGTGACCCATCCACTTCATTTGTGTAACAAATAGCCTTGCTGTAGATATTTTGGCCTGGTTTGTGCCTCTAATTTCACAACATGGGAATATTCAAAGAACTGAGTCTCTTTCCCTCTCTGGACCGAGACACTCCTGCAAGCCAAAAATAGCGCAAAGATGTAAATGCTTCAGCTCCGTAAACCACAACCTCGCTGTATCATCATCTGGGTGGTTTGGAGCCCATGCATCCACCTCCAGGCTAACCCACTTCCAGGATTAAAGAGGAAAGCAAAAATAGCTCTTGTACCTTCCAGCTAGGAGGAAAATCCATTATTCACTTCATTAATCAAAATCTGGGTCACGCACCAAACACAGACACTCTTGAGGGAAACAAATGAACATTTTCTCTTGATAGAAGTCACTATTGCAGAGTTTCTTGGAGACTGCTAGAAAGCTGAGCTGCAAAAATCTCAGTAACATCAGACAACTCTGACACCTTGATCAGAATTAACCTCTTCCTATCCTTTTAGCACAATCCCATCAATGTATGGATTGGAAGGGATCTCTGGAGATACAGAGCACAGAATTAACCAGGTTGGAAAAGACCTTCGAGATCATCACGTCCAACCTATCACCCCCACACCAGCTAATCAACTAAACCATGGCACCAAGTGCCTCATCCAGTCTCCTTTTAAACACTTCCAATGATGGTGACTCCACCACCCCCTGGGCAGCACATTCCAATGGCCAAGCACTCTTTCTATGAAGAATTTCTTCCTAATATCCAGCCTAAACCTCCCCTGGCGCAGCTTGAGACTGTGTCCTCTTGTTCTGGTGCTGGTTGCCTGGGAGAAGAGACCAACATCCACCTGGCTACAATCTCCCTTCAGGTAGTTGTAGACAGCAAGAAGGTCTGCCCTGAGCCTCCTCTTCTCCAGGCTAAGCAACCCCAGCTCCCTCAGCCTCTCCTCATAGGGCTTGTGCTCCAGACCCCTCCCCAGCTTTGTTGCCCTTCTCTGGACATGTTCTAGCAAGTCAACATCATCCAGTCCAACACCCCTGCTAAAAAAAGGGGTTCCCACAGCAGCTTGTCCATGATCACAGTGTCCAGTTGGCTTTGTGTGGTGGTTTGCTCCTAGCTGAGTTGGTCTAGCAAAGTTAATGCAGGGGGAAACTTCAACCCACTTCACTTTGGAGTCTCTCCAGAGATGGAGATTCCAGAACCTCTCCAAGCTGCCTGCTCCAGGGCTCCAGCACCCTCACACCATACCAGTTTCTATTCATCTTCAGATGGAACCTCCTGGGTTCCAGTCTGTGGACAGTGCCCCTTGTCCTGTCACTGGGCACTAATGAAAAGTGTCTGACCCCATCCTCTTGCCCTCCACAGAACCTTTAGCTCAGTGCTGAGCATTGAGAAGTCTCTCAGCCTCTCGTCCTTACAGAGATGCTCCAGGCCCCTCAGCATCTTTGCAGCCTCCACTGCCACCCAAGAATCCTCCTCCTCCTCCTCCTCAACTTTCCTTAAGGAATGTGAACCCTGGTGCTCTACATCTGAATTAAACTCGGTGTGTTTTACTCTTCGCTCTGGCTGCCAGCAAATGTTCAGCTGGGTCCTTCCACAGAGCAGCTTTTTTTAAGTTTTCAGGAGTTGCCTTCCTGTTCTCCTTCTTAAAAAGCACTTGATGTTCCTCCTCCTTTCAGATCCAGACCCCAGGCACTCAGGTTTTGCAGCTCTTGGGGGTTGTTGGTGGGGTGTTTGGGTTTTTTTTGTCCATCACAACAGATGCAGCCTTATAAAAAACCCTAGCTGTAATTTAAAGGGTTCTGATTTTTCACTCAACCCTTGGTGGGGGGGTGGGGAGGGGGGTCTGGGATTTTTAGGGGAAGGTTTTTGTTGGCTTGTTGGGGTGTTTTTTTTTGGCTGCTGTCTCCTGGGCTGCTGCTACTTTTAATGCAAATTTATATGATTATGCAAAGAAAAGAAAAGAAAAAAAGAAAAAAGAAACAAAAAAAGAAGAAGATCTAATTAGATTGATTGATATTGTCATATCAACAAAGCCCAGACCTACTTTCCAATCCCCATGAAATCTCTCAGGCAGGCAGTGTTATCCTTTCAGGCTTTTCACTCTGGGGACTCTGCTTTGCATTCCTGATTGTTTCAGGAGCAGCAGTTGCTCCTTGCTCAGAGATCAGATTCCTTTCATCATAGCTTTCCCTGGCAGTGTTAAATCATCTCAACATTTCCCAGCTGCTTTTGATGCTGTCAAGGTAAAAAGAGAGAGATTCACAGAATGCATTGTGTTGGAAGGGACTCTCAAAGGTCATCTTGTCCAGCCTCCCTGCAGTCAGCAGGGACACCTCCAACTAGATCTGGCTGCCCAGAGCCACATCCAATTTGAGCTTGAATGCCTCCAGGGATGGGGCCTCCACCACATCTCTGGGCAACCTGTCCCAGTATTTTATCATCCCCACTGTAAAGAACTTCATTCTAATGTCCAACCCTCATCCTGTCACCACAAGCCCTTCTACACAGCCCCTCTCCAGCCTTCCTATAGGTCCCCTTCAGATATTGAAGTGTAGCTACGAGGTCTCCCCAGAGCCTTCTCCAGGGTGAACCACAAATCTCTTAACCTGTCCCCATAGGGAAGGTTCTCCAGCCCTCTGATCACCTTTGTGGCCCTCCTCTGGACACTCTCCAGCACGTCCATATCCTTCTTGTGTTAGGGACCCCATAGCTGGATCCAGTACTGCAGGTGAGGTCTCACCAGAGCTGAGCTGAGTGGCAGAATCTCCTCTCTCCATCTGCTGGCAATGCTTCTTTTGATGCATCCACCAGCACCCCCAAATCCTTTACTGCAGGCCTGCCATTAATCTCATCATCGTCCAGAAGCAGAACCTGGCAGTTCACCAGGTCAGGTCAATGAATTTTTCCTGGGTGGAAGAAGTAGGAGGTACCTGATTTATGTTTGGTACACATGAAGATCCATCAAGACAAACTGGGAACTCATCATCCCCAGAATCAATGGGTGTGGGAGCCCTCAGAACCTTAGTTTCGGCATCAGCAGTACCCAAGCCCTCCCCACAACCCTCTGTAGCCCCCACCAGCACCTTCCTGAGAAGTCCTTAGCATCATCTGAACAAGACAACCAGCCTGAGCCTGGCCAGAAATGGCCACTTGGTACCAAACCAGAGAAGTTCTAGTGGCAGGAAAGGTGGACAAAGCTAGGCTGGGAGAACAGCAACCATGAACTAACCTCCCTGCTCCTTCCCTCCAAGTGCATATAGACATGGTCAAGATGTCCAGCACTCTGAACACAGGAAGTCTGACACCACCACCCCCAAAAGACACCCTGTTGCTGGTCTAAACCCAACCAAACCCAAAGCAGAAGAGCAGCCTGAAATGAGGAAAGGAACCCATGAAGGCAAATCCAAAGTCTCAAATCGTGGTGCCCTTACACAAGGAAGAACCCCATGGAGCATGTGGAGGTCAGTCCAGCTGCAGTGTCAAAACCACTCACCAGCTCTGCTTCACTCTCCCAAGCCCTGAGTGAGGGTCTGCACTCCTCAGCATCCAGTGCAGAGAGACCTGGTGGCCTTTCAGTGCTTAAAGTGGGCTGTAAGCAAGCTGGGGACAGGCGTTTGAGCAGGGCCTGTTGTGTCAGGGCAGGGGGTGGTGGTTTGAACTTAAAGAGGGAGATTCAGACTCATGAGAAGGAAGACATGTTTGACCCTGAGGGTGGTGAGAGCCTGGCCCAGGTTGCCCAGAGAGGTGGGAGGTGCCCCAACCCTGGAACCATCCCAGGTCAGGTTGTCTGGGGCTCTGAGCAACCTGCTCTAGTTGTAGATGTCCCTGCTCTCTGGAGGGTGGTTGGACCTTGCAAGGTCACTTCCTGCCCAAACCTGTCTGGGATTCTGGGATTTTCTCTGCTTCCTTCAGAGTTATAAAGCTGGGGACACATGGGCACAGACATGATGGCCATGGGGTCTTCAGGACAGAAGAGCAGATGGGACTGGCCAGGACTGACAAAGATCATTGGAGAATACTAGGCAAAGCTCTAATTTCCAGTGAAAATAGAAACCTCAGAAGCCTCAAGAAATCAGAAGAATAAAATATTACCTATTTTGGAAAGCTGCTGGCCACCTACCTGAGGAAATAAGGAGAATAAAGATAAATGGACTGCATCAGGAGAACATCAAGCCTTTAGCTGTCATTTTCCCAGTAGGAAGCTGGAGGAAAAGCTCAAGAGAAGGAGCAAGTAACTGTCTAGTTCTAAGTGTCTCTATTTTAAAGCCATGGGTTAAAATTACATAGTTTAAAGCCACGTTTCTTAGCACTTCTTGTTACTGCTTCTCAAGATTTTCATATTTTAGCTCATTTCTGCTGTCCCATTGCTGAAGATCATCCAACTCTCCCTCTGGTAGAAGGACGCTTCCCAGCTCATCGTTACCACCACATTTCCTCTATAGGTTTCTGGTTAAATAAAGCTGGTGCCCTCTCTTGTCTTTCAGAAAACCCACCAGTAGTTCCCCCAGTCCATGACTTCCACTAACCATCCTGGTGGTCTTCACTCCTTTAGGACATTGCTCATCTCCTTGGTCATGAAATCATAGAAAGGTTTGGGCTGGAAGGGACCTTAAAGATCATCTAGTTCAAATGTCCCAACATGGGCAGGGACATTCCACTAGACGAGATTGTCCCATCCAAGGTGGTCTTGACCACTTCCAGGGAGTGGGCATCCACAGCCTCCCTGGGCAACCTCTTCCAGCATCTCACCACCCTCACTGTAAAGAATTTCTTCCTGATGTCCAGCCTAAATCTTCCCTCTTCCAGCTCATAGTCATTGCCTCTCACCCACAGCTGAGCCTGCCTTGAGGCTCATCACACAGGATCACAGCATGTTAGGGCTTGGAAGGGACCTCCAATGATCTTCAAGTCCCACCCCACTGCCAGAGCAGGACCATAGAATCTAGCACAGGTCACACAAGAATGCATCCAGATAGGGCTTGAAAGTCACCAGAGAAGAAGACTCTACAACCTCTCTGGGCAGCCTGCTCCAAGGCTCCAGCACCCTCACATCAAATAGGTTTCTCGGCTCCACCTTCTCTCACCTGATAGCTGATGGATTTGATGGCCAGTTCTTTCTGTCACTGCTTGGAGACTTACCCTTAATCTCCTTCTGAGGTGGATTTGCATTTCCTACCTTCAGAACCGTTTTTACAGAGCTTTCTGCTTTGTGGAATCAAACAAATTGGGATGTAATCCACATTCAGCCCACTGAGTTCTTCCTACCACAGAACATTACTAACAAACCTTCTGAGTTTCTCTGTCCCTCTCCAAAGGCTGCCTGAGAGCTTGGTTTCTTCATCAACAGCACACATTGTAATTGAAAGTAAGGTAGCTTGCAAGTGTTTAGGGCAGGTCAAAAATCCACACCAATCCCAGAATCCCAGCATGGTGGAGGTTGCAAGGGATCGCTGGAGATCATCCAGTCCATCCCCCTTGCTGAAGCAAGGGAAACCACAGCAGCTTGCCAAGGATCACAATGGCCAGGTGGGCTTGAAATCTCCCCAGAGGAGACACCACAACCTCTCTGGGCAGCCTGCTCCAGGGCTCCAGCACCCTCACATCAAATAAGTTTCTCCTCGTGAGCTTCAGATGAACCTCCTGGGTTGCAGTTTGTGCCCCATGCCCATTTTCCTGTCACTAGGCAGCACTGAGAAGAGTCTGTCCCCATCCTCTTGCCCCCCACAGGTCTTCTAGCTCTTGTTGAACATTGAGAAGATCCCCTCTGGGGCTGCTCTTCTCCAGGCTAAACAGGTCCAGGTCCCTCAGTCTTTCCCCCTCACGGAGATGCTTCAGACCCCTCAGCATCTTTGGAGCCCTTTGCTGTACTCTCTCCAGTAGTTTCCTGTCTCTCTGGAGCTGGGGATCCCAGCACTGGAGCCAGGACTCCTGACGTGGCCTGACTAGGGCAGAGCTCTCCTCCTGCTTAGCTAAATACTCTCCCATTATCTGCTATTGATCAGCCAGCTGCCAGGTAAATAAATCACCTGCCTGCTCCGTTCCGAGCTGTTATCGACTTGCTATTATTGCTATAACATTTTTTGTGCTCTTATTTATCCTTGGGATGATAAAAACCTCTTCTACTGATTTCATTCTTATTTACCCATGTGAGGGTGATAAATGTGAACACTTCCACGGGTCTCCACACTCCTTACACCCTCCAGACCTCACAGACCCTGCAGACCCATCATGAGGCACCTTTGTGAGTTCCCAGAGTTCTTTGATCCATTTTTACTTCATTTTTTTCCTAACCTTGCCACCCAACCACTCACTTTGGTGTTTTTCCTCTTGAGCCATTTCTGTTTGCTAGCATTATTTGATTATCCTGTCTGTGGACCATGAAATCAGAGAAGTATCACAGTGAGAAACACTCCAAGAGGGAAGGAATGTCAGAAAGTGAAATGCTTAATGCTCCTTAAACTAACTTAAAATAGTCATCTAAATGGAGGGAGCAGAGGCTGCTGGCAACGTTCTTTTGAATTAATGCTGCTTAAATATACCAAATATTGCTTTGATCTCATGAACACCAAGCACAGACCAAGCACAGCTTTCACTCTGGAGGGTTGGGTTGCTCTTTTTTTTTTCCCCTGAAAAGGATAAAAATCCATCTTGTGTCCAGCAATTAAACAGTTTGGTGGAGCATCGAAAGAAGCGTGACCAGGAGGATGAGGGAGGAGATTCTCCTCCTCTGCTCCGCCTGGGTGAGGTCCCACCTGGAATCTTGCATCCAGTCCTGGTGCTCTTCCAACCTGGTTTATTCCATTCCATTCCATTCCATTCCATTCCATTCCATTCCATTCCATTCCATTCCATTCCATTCCATTCCATTCCATTCCATTCCATTCCATTCCATTCCATAGATTCATGATATACAAGAAGGACATGGAACTGTTGTCGCATTTCTAGAGGAGGGCACAAAGATGATCAGAGGGCAGGAGCACCTCCCCTATGGGGACAGGCTGAGAGAGTTGGAGCTCTTCAGCCTGGAGAAGAGAAGGCTCCAGGGATACTTTAGAGCATCCTTCAAGTACCTGAAGGGCCTACAGCAGAGCAGGGGAAGGACTTTTTACAAGGGTTTGTAGTGCTAGGATGAGGGGTAATGGCTTTGAGCTGGAAGAGGGGAGACTGAGACTGGATATAAGGAAGAGACCCTTTAGCGTGAGGGTAATGAAACACTGAAACAGGTTGCCCAGGCAGGTTGTGGATGCCCCTTCCCTGGGGATGTTCAAGGCCAGGCTAGATGGGGCCTTGAGCAACCTGGTCTAGTGGAAGGTGTCCCTGCCTGGAGGGGGTGGGGGGTGGTTTGTGGAACTAGATGATTGTTGACGTCCCTTCCAACCCAAAGCATTCTATGATGCTATGAAATGTATTGATAGGGATTGTGTTAACTATGATTCCTGATGAGCTTAAGCAGGGCCCCATCATCCTCACACCAAACAGATTTCTCCTCCTCTTCAGATGGAACCTCCTGGTTTCCAGTTTGTGCCCTTTGCCCCTTGTCCTGTCCCTGGGCAACACTGACAAGAGTCTGGCCCCATCCTTCAGTTAGCAAGTAGAACATGATGCTAGTCTGGAGATCTTTTACCTGCTCTTGGAGATAGGGAAGCTGCTCTGTGCTTCGCACTGCTTGGCCTCAAAACAACTTTCCTCAGGTGGAAATGACACAGTAGCAGCATCTGTGAGGAGCCAAGATCCCTGTGTTCCTGGATCCAGTTCCAGAATCCAGCTCATGAATAGGTTCCTATCCACTGCTGAGTCCAGTCTGGGACCTGACCTGTGCCTGCCTCCACCATCATCGTTGCCATCAGGGCTTGGGTTGGCTTTTGGTTTGTGTCTCAGTGTCCCTGTTCCATGGAATCGTTGTTCTTTCCATTCCAGCTGGCTGAGTTTCCTTCCTGCCCCATCAGTCTCTCTCCTCCCTTTGGGAAGGCAGAAGAGTTCATGGGAGGCCTCTGGCACTTCACTTCACCAGCCCTGACCACCAGAGGTGAAGGTTTGACATTGGTGAGCAATACTGCAACAGGACCCACAGAGCATGAAGCTGGAACACGCCTGTGGTGTGGTGAGTGAAGTCTCCATTGTTGGCTGGGCAGAACCATAAAATGGTTTGGGTTGGAAGGGACCTTAAAGATCATCTAAGGTACCAGAAACAGAGGAATGATGCCTTGGGGAGTGCACAACCTGTCACCACTGATGGGAGGTGAAAGGGGTGCTGATACCTCCACTCACCTGTCAGAAACTGCTTGGCTCAAAGAAGTCAAGCTGGCAACTTCTATCTCTCCTGGGAGACTGAAAAGGTCAACGCACATCAGTTGCTCCGTCCGCTTCCGTGTGGCTGCAGCAGATCGGGAGATGTAAATGCCATCCACGGCCATGGCTGGCAAAACCTGGTGGGATTGCTGCACAGCTGCAGTGGAGGCAGAGTAGAGAAGGACTCAGGAGGACACAACCAAGCACCTCTCCTGCCAGCACGTGCTTGGTTCAGTAGAATCACAGAACAATTTGGACTGGAAGGGACCTTAGAGATCGTCCAGTTCTAACCCCCCCACCTTCCACTAGACCAAGTTGCTCAAGGCCCTATCCAGCCTGGTCTTGAGCACTTCTAGGGAATGTTCAAGGGAGGGGGCATTCACAGCTTCCCTGGGCAACCTGGGAATCTGCATCTCACTGTATCCTGTATCTCACCACTCTCACTATGAAGAACTTCTTTCTCACACCACACGCAGTTTCTCTGACCGGCACATCCAAACCGACACAGTTTTAACCCAGAAGTAAAGCAGGAGCTAACAAGAGGGGCTGCCTTGTTGACCCCAAGGCCTGGCCTTCCAGCCCAAGCCATGCCACCTGAGCACAACCATCTTCACCTCTTATTCTTCGTGCTAGGATGCATAGCATGGTACCAACGTGTCTTCAGCAGGCTGCGACAGCGAAAAGCAGATGGAAGGCAGAGATCTGCTAATTAAGCTCGATAATAGAAATGTTAATTAAAAAACCCTGAAGAGGAAAGGACATTCTGTAATCTCCTGGTGCTCTCAAGTGAGGCAAAAATGGACAGCTGGAAGAAGCAAAGACTTGTAGAAACAGTTGGAAAGGACTAAGGGTGATGAGGTACTGTCCCAGGCCGCCCAGAGAGGCGGGAGATGCTCCATCCCTAGAACTACTGCAGGTCAGGTTGTCTGGGGCTCTGAGAAACCTGCTTTATTTGCAAACATCTCTGCCGATTGCAGGGGAGGATTGAAGTAGATGACATTCAAGAGTCCCTTGCAACCCAAACCATTCTATGCAGGCTGGCAGGGACAGGTGCTGCTCTGAGCTCTGACCCCAAAACCTTCTCCCGGGAGGAAGTGGAGCAGGAGGACCCATCCCAGGAATTCAGAGCAGCTTCACATTAGGGACATTCTGAGAAGGAAAAGCCATCCTCATACTTATATCTCACCTCCACATCTCATTCCTCCCCCTGTGCCACCAGTGCCATGCTGTGATCATGCCACAGCCTAGAATCAGAATCACAGAGTGGTCTGGGCTGGAAGGAACCTTAAAGGTCATTTAGTTCCAACTCCCCAGCAATGAGCAGGGACACCTTCCATTAGACCAGGCTGCTCAAGGCACCATCCAGTCTGACCTTGAACATATTCAGGGGTGAGGTGTCCACAACTTCTGTGGGCAACCTGTTCCAGTTTCTCACTACCCCCATAGTAAAGAGCACCCAAGGACTGAGTTTGAGGTGGTGGAGGGCTTGGAGGTGTACAATAAACATCAGCATGCTCAGAGACACTCTTAACATTGCTGAATGACTCCTGCCACTGAGACAATCCAGGTCCAGACTCTCACTTCCAGGAAAAAAAGAATTAGAAGATAGGTTACAGCTGAATAAACCAGCAGCAAACTGTAAAGAAACTGCAAAGATGTTCTCTATGAGCTTCTGGTGATGGCAGGAATCTGGGTCCATCAGTTTAAGAAAGGTGTAGAGTTGCTGGAATGTGTCCAGAGAAGGTCAACAAAGCTGGGGAGACATTTGGAGCACAAGCCCTGTGGAAAGAGGCTGAGGGAGCTGGGGTTGCTTAGCCTGGAGAAGAGGAGGCTCAGGGGAGACCTTATTGCTCTCTACAACTACCTGAAGGGAGGTTGTAGCCAGGTGGGGGTTGGTCTCTTCTCCCAGGCAGCCAGCACCAGAACAAGAGGACACAGTCTCAAGCTGGGCCAGGGGAGGTTCAGGCTGGATGTTAGGAAGAAGTTGTTCACAGAAAGAGTGCTTGGCCATTGGAATGGGCTGCCCAGGGAGGTGGTGGAGTCACCATCCCTGGAAGTGTTTAAGAGACTGGATGAGGCACTTAGTGCCATGGTTTAGTTGATTAGATGGTGTGCGGGTGATAGGTTGGACGCGATGATCTCGAAGGTCTTTTCCAACCTGGTTAATTCTGTGTTCTGTATTCTGTCGCTTCCCAGGTGACTAAGCACTGCTCTCGCTGAGTATGAGACTTGAAGACATCTGACCTAAAGAGAACTCACAGCCCTGTGATTTGGTAACTTCCTTACAGCTTTTCTGCTCAGACAGAGCAGCCAGGGTCCCATGAGTCCTTCACATCCCAGCCATGTCCCCTCTTCATGGATGGCAGCTGCTGCAGCTACTCCCCATCTAGGCAGTGGGCCCACAGATCATGCTGCTCATTCTTCTTCATGATGCTTAGGTGCGTTCCAACTGCCAAAACCAGCAGCAACACTTTCTGTGCAGCCTTCAGCCACCTTCCTAGCTCCAAATTCAGGCAAGGTGCTATGCAGCAGAAGAATTCAGACAGGATCCAGTAAGTGCATCTGGGAGACACAGCGGCGCTGGGGTGACAAGAGTGGGCAATACTGCCACAGGGCCCACAGAGACTGGGATCACAGAATTGAAGAGACATTTTGATTGGAAGAGACCTTTAAGATCATCCAGTCCAACCATTAACCCAGCACTGCCAGGTCACCACTAAGCCATGTGCCTCAGCACCACATCTACACAGTTTTGAAACCCCTCCAGGGATGGGGACTCTACCCCTGCTCTGGGAAGCCTGGGCCAGACCTTGACAAACCTTTTGGGGAACAAGTTGTTCCTCATGTCCAACCTAAACCTCCCCTGGAGCAACTTGAGGCCATTTCCTCTCTTCCTACCACTTGTTTCTTGGGAGAAGAGACCAACCTCCCACCTGGGTCCAACCTCCTTTCAGGGAGTTGTAGAGAGCCAGAAAGTCTCCCCTCAGCCTCCTCTCCTCCAGACTAAACAGCCCCATTTCCCTGAGCTGCTTCTTACCAGACCTGATCTTCAGACCCTTCCCCAGCTTCATTGCCCTTGTCTGGACCTGCTTCAGCACCTGACTGTAAGCCCTGTCTGGATGAATCAACCCTCCACCCCAGGCAGGCTCTGGTGTTGCAGATGCATAAATGGGACAGTGTTTGTTCTGGTCTCAGTCTACTGAGATCAAAGCTGCAGCCAAGCACCTCCAAACAAGTGTGGAGGCCAGAGAAGATTGATGGTGTTCATTGGACAAATTACTCAGCTCCATGGAAGGCAAGTTGGTTCTGGCGCTTATTAAGTGGAGCCAGGAGCTATCTGAGTGGCATATCAATTAGAAAGGACAGGAGATATCTCAAAGATCTTCCATCATTTATCTGAGAGCTGGATTAAACCAGCTTGGAGCAGAAATTAACTGAGTCAGCAAGTCCCTGGTATTACCAGTGCTTCTCCAAGATGAGCATTAAAACCTTTCCTGGTCTGTTTGGAGCCGAAACACAGCATAATGAACACAAACTATCAACAGGAATGTGCTTATCAGGAGAACCCCTCTGTTCTGTAGAAAGCTGCTGTGATAATTGCAGGTAATTAAATCTCAGTGGCTTGGCTGGTGGAGAGATGAAGGATGGGGTCAGTCATTTCTCCCAAGGAGCAAGCGACAGGATGAGAGGAAACAGCCTCAAATTGCACCAGGGGAGGTTTCAGTCGGACACAAGAAACCTGGCTCAGGCTTCCCAGGGCAGTGGTGGAGTCCTCATCCCCAAAGCTGTGGAGATGTGGTGCTGAGGGACATGGCTTAGTGGTGACCTGGCAGGGCTGGGTTAATGATTGGAGTGGACGATCTTAATGGTCTCTTCCAAGAAGAGTATTATGTGGTCCTCATTTTCTGCCAGCTGACCATGCTCTGCTACTCAGAGACACTTCCTCGGCCAGGTGGTCTCAGCTGTGGCATGACTTGACCTCCATTAATATAACAGCTGCAGTTACAGCTGGCTCCATGAATGGAAAGCATCCAAAGCAGAGCTTTAGAAGACACTACTACACCAAGGTTCACCACATGAAGAAAATCTGGACTGAGCAGGGGCAAATACCCCTGGGAGAGGTGACCTATGGAAGGGCCACCAAGTCAAAGCAGGGCAGATGTACTGCTCTCAGACTTGTTGCATGAGGTGCTCTGTCTCAGCCAGGCAGGACTTGATGATCTTTGAGGTCTTGTCCAACCTTATTGATTCTATGATTCTATGATCTCATGAGATCCCATAGCACAGTGCAAGCTAAACCAGGCTGGTCTAGTCATAGGGTCTGTGGTGACAGGTTGGACTTGATGATCTTTGAGGTCTCTTCCAACCTTGGTGGTTCTATGATTCTATGATTCTATGATTCTGTGGCAGCATCACAGAATGCCAGGCTGGAAGGATCATCTGGTCCAACCTTTCTAGAGGACAGTAAAGTTGCAATGAGATGACCCAGCACCCTGCCAAGCTGAGTCTTGAAAGTGAAGCAGCTGAGATGGTGCTGAAGATGCTCTGACTCAAAAAATTCCCACCTGGACACCAGGCAGGACACTCATGAGGCACTCTCTGGGATCACAGAATTCATTTGGGTTGGAAGTGACCTTCAAAGGTCATCTTGTTCAGAGAGACATCTGAGCAGGGTGATGCAGTTGAAGAAGGTGAGAATGACCCAACCATTATAACCCCAAGGCACATGCAAATCCACAATGAGCAGACCTGGGGACAGTAGCAGAAGAGGGGGAAGTCCTGCACCCCTCATGCACTCTCTTCTCTCCATCAGTGTCTGGGTGAGCATGGATGCTCTGCCTTCTTAGCCAGATCTCCATGGCAACCATCCAGCCTCAAATTAGCTCATGGCAGAGACAAGCTGGGGAATACCTCACAAAATTCTCATAAAATGAAGATCCATCTCCACTTTGCTTCATTCTCAGGGTAAAAACAGGAATCAGGGAAGAAGGCATCATAGAGTGCTTGGTTTGGTGCTGGGCTGGCCCTCCCACAGCAAAGTTAAATGAAAGATGCCACAAGAAGTTGAAGTTTTACTTTGGTTGCTAGAAAAAGCTTCTATTAACTCACCTGCAGAAGAGGGAGCATTAGAACAAAAAAGACATCTCTGTCTTAACCACTTTTATCTGCTCCTTCAACAGGGGATGCTTCATGTCACAAATTGTTACCTGGCTAGTAAATGGTTTTAAATGCCCATAGATTCACAGAATGGTTTGAGTTGGAAGGGATCTTTAAAATCATCTAGTTCCAGCCCCCTGCCATGGGCAGGGGCACCTTCCACCAAACCACATTGCTTAATGCCTCATCCAACCTGTCCTTGAACATTCTCTAGGGAGGGGTCCCTCATGGTTTGTTTGTCCTGGAGCTCCTAGAACAGCTGACCCCAGCATGTCAAAACAGGTAGCATGGCTTTGGGTTTGTGTCACAGGTCAGGGCTGGTCCAACCACCAGAGGAGTGCCAGAGGCTCTCCATGAAGCTCTCTACCTCCCCAAAGGGAAGAGAAAGGGAAGAAAGGAGAGAGGCTGATGGGGTGGGAAAGAAACTCAGCCAGCTGGAATGGAAAGAACAACCCCATGGAATAGAGAGACAGGTACTGGACAAGTCCCAGACTGGACTCAGTAGCAGAGTGCAGTTGTGGAGAGCAAGAATGTCTCCCCTCAGCCTCCTTTTCTTTTAAGATGGCACCTGTGAGCATGCTGCCCTTGCTCTGGAGCAAGGACACACAGGAATGCTCCTCAGGGTCCAGATGCTGCATCCAAACCCTATCCCACCAAAACCACAGCACGAGTAGAACTAGGAACCAATGGCTCTGTATCATCCCTTCCAACCCAAACCATTCTGTGCTGATCATCTAGTTTCAATCCCCCTGCCATAGGCAGGGACACCTTCTGGGGGACCAGGTTGCTCAAAACCCCATCCAGCCTGGCTTGGAACCTTGTCAGGGATGGAGTTCGTATTTCACATATGTGGAACCTCAAAAAACCCAACCCTAACCAACTAGGGAGGCTTATGTTGGATATTAGGAACAATTTCTTTCCTGCAAGAGTGGTCAGGCATTGGAACAGGCTGCCCAGGGAGGTGCTGGAGTCACCATCCTGAAGGTGTTCAAGAAACCTGTGGACGTAGCCCTAGGGGACGTGGTTTAGTGGCCATGGTTGTGTTGGGCTGATGGTTGGACTTGATCTTGGAAGGGTTTTCCAACCAAAGCAATTCTATGATTCTATCATTCTAGCACCTCCCAAAAGACCCAACACCAATAAGTGTCCTGCTCTAGTCCAGTTCCTATAAAGTAGGTGAAGAAGCAACGTGAATCAGATGTGGTGACTAGGAATATCCTGGCCTCAGAGAGGCAGCTGAGGGCTGCTGCAGGGTGTTCCCAGCTGGGATGGCTTTTATCCACCAGGGATGCATTACACCTGTCAGTTGGCTGCTGCAGAGCAGCTCCAGGGCTGGAATATTAACTCCAGGGGAGACAAAGTACTATTGAGATCATTTCTGCTGTCACAGCTAAAGAAGTGGGAGGTGTTTGGTGCTGTGACACAGTGAATAGGAAGCAAGATTTTCAGCCTGGGAGTGCTCTTTCCTGGGCTGTTGGGTTTTTCATCTTCAAACGAGGAAACTATTTACTTCTCTGACACAGCCTGGAAATGAGAGGGACCTGGGGTGGCAGGCAGCCTCCTATCACAGCAAGAAGGACAAGGAATTGCTTTGAGATGATGTCTTAGGAATTTTAGAAGGGGTAAAAGGGAGATTTTCTCTCTTTTTAGGCTTGCTTTCATGTCTGGACTCACCTTTTTTTACTCAGAAGCTTCCCCACGTCCGATGGGATGAGCCAAGGAACAGAAAACGTGCACAGGCTCAGCTGCCGGTGGAATGAAAAAACACTAAACTCTTCTTTCTCCTCCCCTTGTAGCCCACTGATCCCAAACTGGAGATGACTGCTGGCTTATCAGGCCTCCTAAATCCTTGTAAAGCAAATTGTCTTCTTGATCCAAGAGGCACGAGCCTGAGGAGATAAAAGGAGGTGGTGAGTGGTGGGTCAGAGAAGGCAATCCACCGTTTACTGGGCTCCTGCAGCTACAGCTTGGCTCGGGCTTAAAAGCCTTCAGACTTAGCTGCACAGGGGCTGGGTTCCCTTCCTCTGAGCTGCAGAAGGAGCTGCAAATATTTCACCACCCAAGAATTGGACACAGAAGATAAAATCATAGAATCACAAAATGGTTTGGGTGGTAAAGGTCCTTTCAAGGTTATGCACTCTGACACACACACCCCTGCAGTCCTCAGGAATATCTGCAACTACAGAAGATTGCTCGGAGCCCCAAGCCACCTGACCTGGAATGGTTCCAGGGGTGGGACATCTACCACCTCTCTGGGCATCCTGGGTTGGGGTCTCACCACCCTCAGGGGCAAACATGTCTCTCTTCTCTCCAGTCTCGGACTCCCTCTTTTAGTTCAGACCATCACCCCTTGTCCTGTCACAACAGGGTCTGCTAAAAGTCTGTCCCCAGCTTTCTGATCAGCCCCGTGAAGCACTGAAAGGCCACCAGAAGGTCTCCCTGGAACATTCTCCAAGCTCAGCAATCCCAACTGTCTCAGCCTGGCCTCACAGCAGGTGGTTTTCAGCCCTCCCACCATTATTGTGACCTCCTCTGCCCACGCTCCAGCAGGTCCATGTCTCTGCTGTGCTGAGGACTCCAGAGCTGGCCCCAGCACTGCAGGTGAGATCTCAGCAGAGCGCAGCAGAGGGGCAGAACCCCCTCCCTCCACCTGCTACCCACCCTGCTGGGGATCAAGCCCAGGACATGGCTGGGGCTGGGAGCACACAGTGCCAGCTCATGTCCAGCTTTTCACCCACCAGCACACCCAAGTCCTACTCCACAGGGCTGCTTACCAGCCCTTCATCCCTGGCTTAGATTGATGCCAAGGATTCTGGAGCCCCTATTACAAGAGGGCAATGGATATGCTGGAAGGTGTCCAGAGAAGGGCCACGAGGATGATCAGAGGGCTGGAGCACCTCTCCTATGAGGACAGACTGAAGGAGTTGGGGCTGTTCAGTCGGGAGAAGAGAGGGTTCCGAGGTGACCTCATTGTGGCCTTCCAGTATCTGAAGGGAGCCTATGAGAAGGCTGGGGAGGGACTTCTCAGGCTGTCAGGTAGTGATAGGACTAGGGGGAATGGAATGAAGCTGGAGGTGGGGAAATTCAGGCTGGAGGTGAGGAGGAAGCTCTTCCCCATGAGAGTGGTGAAGCCCTGGAATGGGCTGTCCAGGGAGGTGGTTGAGGCCCCATCCCTGGAGGTGTTTAAGCTCAGTCTGGATGAGGCTCTGGCCAGCCTGATGTAGTGTGGGGTGTCCCTGCCCATGGCAGAGGGGTTGGAACTAGATGATCCTTGTGGTCCCTTCCAACCCTGGCTGATTCTATGATTACCCCAGCCCAGGTGCAGGACCTTGTGCCTGGCCTGGCTGAGCCTCACGAGGTTCTCACAGGCCCACAACGTGACCCCAGGTGGACCCCGTTCCGGCAGCCCAGACGCTGCTTCGCCTGTGGGTGCTGCGGTGCCGAGCGGTTCTCAGCACGGAGCTCTTGGGGTTTGCTCCTCACTGTGTCATTTTCTTTGCTGGAGAAGAAGGAATTCATTACCTGTAATTGAAAAGCAATGGCAAGCAGGAGAGATCGACATCGTTTATCCATCTCCTCAAAACTCATTTTTATCTCATTCACAGTAAATATGCAGAATTATGTTGAAAATAAATTCCCATCACAACACAAATGGCTTCTCAGGGAGTGGGGAGAGACACTTCTTAAGTGAGAAAAACAGAGCCCTGAGGATCTCAAAATCCCTGAAACCCAGGTGGGAGTGGAAGGGGCCTCTGGATATCATCCAGCCCGACGCCCCTGCTTAAGAAGCGGCACCAACAGCAGCTTCAGCAGTGTCCAATTTCTCCTCACCTCCAGGGCAAACCTCCTGACTTCCAGTTTGTGCCCTTTGCCCCTTGTCCTGTCACTGGGCTCCACTCACAAAAGTCTGGCCCCATCCTCTTGCCCCTCCACAGGTCCTTCAGCTCTTTCTGAGCTTTGAGAAGATCCCCTCTGGGCATGCTCCAGCCCCCCTCAGCATCCTTGGAGCCTCCTCTGGACTCTCTGCAGTAGTTCCCCATCTCTCTCCAACTGGGGAGACCAAAACTGGACCCAGGACTTCACCTGTGGCCTCACCAGGGCACAGTAGAGGTGGAGGAGAGTCCCCCTTGTCCTGCTGGCCACGCTCTTCTTAGTGCAATCCTGCCAACAGGACTTGGCTGCAGAGGAGCAACATGGACTGGTGCTTACCAGGTAATTTCTCAGAATATCAAAGGTCACTGTCCTGGCAAGAGCATTGAGGGGATCTCAAAGGGAAAAGAAATTAAAGAAAAATCAGAGGAGTAAGCAGCTGACTCCTTTCTTCCACCAGCCTTCATCTGAAGAGCTTAAAAAGAGCATGGAGATGTTAATTACCTTCCCTAACCCTGGGAGGCTGACAGGGATCAGCTCTTCAGTTCATATTCAGACAGAGCCTCACAGGACAGACAGAAGTGAAGGCAGGACACCCAGTGCCAAGTTCATCCTCTAATCACCAGACAACTCATTCAGACATCTAATTACTGCTGTAAGCTAAAAATACAGCCTAAGGCTGATGGGCCAGCTCATGTTTGGTGTGGTAACTACCCTGGCTGTCACTCTAGACGGCCTGTCCTCAGACACCAACCCATCTTAGAATCACAGAATGGGTTGGGTTGGATGGGATCCCAAAGATCATCCTAGTAGAACCCCTGGATTTCAGACAAAATGGGGACTTTGCTGACCCCAGAAAGCCATCTAAGATACACCACTATGGTATGGTCAGTCATATGTGAGATGGTATCTTATCAAACAGCACTGGTGTGTTACTTCAGGAAATCTCTTAAGGTGAGACACTGGAACAGGTTGCCCAAGGAGGTTGTGGACGCTCCCTACCTGGAACTGTTCAAAGCCAGGTTGGATGAGACCTTGAGCAACCTGTTCTAGTGGAAAGCGCTCCTGCTCACGGCAGAGGGGGTGGCACTAGACGATCTTTAGGGTCCCATCCAACCCAAAGCACTCTATGAATCTCTGAAAGTGCTGAAGGAAGCTTCAGGAAGTGCTGCACAAGGAGGACAAGAACAAAATAGGTATTTTTTTTATACCTCAGGGATTCAAAGCAGTTGGAAGGAGGCCAAAGAAAAATAAATTGGTATCTTCTGTGCAGAGAACGGAGGACATATCTCAGCCCCCTCCTAGCAAAGATGGATTAATGGCTTTTTTTGCTCCCAGGAACCAACCCTATCATAAAATACATCTGTAACATGCCTTGCACTACCTGCCAGGCATCAAAACACAGCGTGCTAGGACTTCCAAATAGAGCAATATCAAATAATGGGGGGGGGGGAAATTCCTTATTCATCAGCACCTGCATAGCCAAAGTGCCACCAAACACAGGAGCTGCTGCAGCCTCATCATTGATAACATTCCTTCATGTCATAACTTTGCCCAGCAAATCCGTTTTTCTCACATGCCTGCCCTGGAGCTTCTCTGACCCATCCCCAGTGTGTTCACAGCAAGCCACTTCCATCACCTCCTCAGAAAGATGATATGAAGACCCTGGGATGTGACCTGGTTGTATCTGCTCAGGACCTCTGTGCCACTGTTCACCATGAGCTCATGGCCACAAGGTCTCCAGGAGGCTTTCACCACCTGGAAAAGTCCCAGGGATGGACAGTATTGGATTGCTGTTGGAAGCCCAGCTGCTGATGTCCTCACCAAGAGAATGAAACATCAATTCACACACACATCTCATCTCCAGACTGGGAAATACCATCTGGAGATATACAGAGACTGGTCTGTCTCCTTTCAGCTCCTTGATGTTTGTGGAGAGAGCAGAGAGGGTAGACAACCCCCACTGACATTGCTACAAAACAACCAGAAACTCACCCAAAAGCTGGGTTTTCCACCCTCCCACACCCTTGCCTGCTCACTTAAAGACCAGGACCAGTTTCTTAAAGGCTTACAGCCACCAGCAGCTTGGCTAGTAGCCATGTGTCCTCCTGACCCTGAAACCACATCAGCAAATACTTCAGGCACTGAAAGCACATGGATCATTCTGCCACCAGCTGAGACATCCCTGGAAGGCTGTAGAGCAGCCAGCTGGGCTGGCACAGGTCCTCCTCAGCCTTGGTGAAGCACTTCAATTTGCCCACAATAAAAGTTATACCCTCCTGAGGATGCCTAGAGAAAGAAATGTGTTCTTGTAGGTTAATGGCTTTGAAGATGGAAATCGCCAGATAGCAAAGTTGGCACTAAGGACAGGACACCAGGACCGGAATTTAAAACCAGGTCTAGCTTTCAGAGTAGAGTTTAATGAGCTGAAGATGTCCTCTGAATGCTTTTGCTTAGCCCCTGCAGAATCAGAACCCCAGCATGCTAGGGGTTGGAAAGGACCTCTGGAGATCATCCAGTCCAGCCCCCTGCTCAAGCAGGGGCACCCACAGCAGCTTGCCCAGGATCACAATGTCCAGGTGGCTTTTGCAATCTCTCCAGAGAAGGAGACTCCACAGCCTCTCTGGGCAGCCTGCTCCAGGGATCCAGCACCCCCACACCAAACAAGTTTCTCCTCTTCTTCAGATGGAACCTTTTGGCTTCCAGTTCCTGCCCACTGCCCCTTGTCCTGTCACCAGGCACCGCTGACAAGAGTCTGGCCCCATCCTCTTGCCCCACAGAGGTCCTTTAGCTCTTGCTGAGCCTTGAGAACATCCCTGCTCTTCTCTGGGCTCAGCAGATCCAGGTCTGTCAGCCTTTCATCCTCACAGAGTGGCTGCAGGCCCCTCAGCATCTTTGTAGCCTCCACTGGAATCTCTCCATCAGTTCCCTGTCTCTCTTGAACCGGGGAGCCCTGAACTGGACCCAGGACTCCAGATAACACCCATTAGAAGAAAGATTATGTGCTCACAGCAGGTTTCACTGCCCTTAACAGCGCCAGAAATGGTGCAACTAAATAAAGAGAAGTTATTGATTGCTGTGCATGGAGATGAAGTCCCCACAGCAGCTGATCTCCATTTGAGGTCAAAACCCTACAGAAAGCAGAGCACATCAGCATTTTTATTGCACAAGAGAGGCAGGCTACAGAATGAAGTCACCTCCTCCACTGATGCCATTCACTATTTTTTCCAGCTGCACCAACTGCTCTCATAAAATACAATAAAATAAACCCAAATGCAATAAAAAATAAAGGAGATTTGATTACAGAGCAATGCTCAGAATTGAATTCTGCAGCCTGAGGAACGGGCAGCAGATCCATTCTTGCCTCTCCAAAAACTGCTGTTTGAGTAGTGCCACAAACCCACACCCTCAGCATGCCAAGCTGAAATCACTGCCAGAGGAAGAACACCTCTGGCGGGTTCGGCCTTTGAGGGGTGCACTTGCCATTAGTAAGTCATTGTCTTTCAGCTATAAGCTGGATTAGAACTTCTATTCATGGAAGAAAGAGAGCATGGGAGTGAGCAGACTTCAAAAGGTTCACACAGGGAGGTGTTGGAGCAGATCCAGAGGAGGGCATTCAAGCTGGTGAAGGGCCAGGAGAGCAGATCTGGTGAGGAGCAGCTGAGGGAAGTGAGATTGTTCAACCTTGAGAAAAAGGAGGCTAAGGAAAGACCTTCCAGCTCTCTACAACTCCCTGAAAGGAGGTTGGAGCCAGGTGGGGGTTGGTCTCTTCTTCAAAGGAACAAATGGAACAAGAGGAAACAGCCTTGAACCAGGGGAGGTTTAGGTTGGGCATAAGAAACAATTTCTTCCCCGGGAGGGTTGTCAAGGGCTGGCCCAGGCTGACCAGGGCCGTGGTGGAGTGTATATTTAAGAAGAGACTGGATGGGGTGCTTGGTGCCATGGTTTAGTTGATCAGATGGTGTTGGATGATAGGTTGGACTTGATGATCTCAAAGGTCTTTTCCAACCTGGTTAATTCTATTCTATTCCTATTCCTATTCCTATTCTATTCCTATTCCTATTCCTATTCCTATTCCTATTCCTATTCCTATTCCTATTCCTATTCCTATTCCTATTCCTATTCCTATTCCTATTCCATTCTATATCCCTGGATGGTTTTCAAAGCCATGCAGACGTGGTGCTGAGGGACATGGTTTAGTGGTGACCTGGCAGTGCTGGGTGAATTGCTGGACTTGATGATCTTCCATCTTTTCCAACTAAACTGCTTCTGCGATTCTCAGTTTCACCCAAACACAACCAAACTGCAGCTTTCTCCTCATCATTTTACTCTGCTCACATCCCAAAGCTCAAGAAATGCCTGGACATTACACTGTGGGACATGGTTTAATGGCCATGGTGGTCTTAGATTGATGGCCATCCCTGCTTCAGAAAACTGATGGGCTTGGGCTGAAAGATTTCTTGGCATGCGAGCCAACACTGCTTGAAGTCAATGTCCACACCAAGAAGAAATGGGAAGCAGTGTTTCTAGCCCAGCTGGTGGGAAAGCCTCAGTAGTGCCCACAGGGTGACTATTAAGGCTAAAGTGAGGCTTCATTAGAGCTTTGGATTTACACAGCAAATGCCTCAGAAGAAAAAGTCAGCTCTTTTATAGCAAGGAAGAAAAAACTTCTCCAGAAGCCATTAACTAAGGGAAAAAAGTCATCAATATTGTCTTCTCTACAAAAAAAAAACCCCAACACCCAAGCTCTAATGCAAGGTTTATGACAAAGATGGCAGAAGTAGAGGGTGCTTTTTAGTGTCATTCATGAAACTCAGGCTGGAGGAAGCCAGAAGCGATGCAGTAAAATCCTGTTAATTAAACATTTCCTCTAACGGAGCCGGGGCGCTGGCTTGGGACATCTCTGCAGCTCTATTTTTAGCTCTGGCTAAGCTGAGCAGCAGATCATCTGCCCACACATGGAAATTATGGACTTGGAGTTAATTACAAGCATGGAAGTGCTACCTGAGTGAGAAGGGTTTATGGAGAGCAACTGACGAGGTAGAGAAGGGAGAAGTGCTCCTGCAAACAAGTAGCTTCTCCAGAACTCCAAGAGCCCTCTGCTTCCCTTGTGGCCAGCCCAGCCCTGACCCTTGACCAGAGGAGTTCCAGAGGTTCTTTCCATCCCACCTAGTTGAGTTTATTTCCCACCCCATCAGTCTCTCTCCCTCGTCCCCTTTCTCTTCCCTTTGGGCAGGCAGAAGGCTTCATGGAGAGCCTCTGGCACTCCTCTGGTGGCTGACTCAGCCCTGACCCTTGACATACTTGAACTTTGTCTCTTCAGAGCTGTGTCCTCTCCATCTAGCCAGGCACCTTGCTGATGCCCTCAAGCTTCTGAACCAGCTCCTCCAGCAGAAGTAGAGGGATATCCCACCTTGGGCAGGGTGCAGTGTCCATGGAGGTGAAAAGCAGCTCAATTTTAAGGGCAGAAGACAACACATAACACTCCACAAACTTCTGTTACAGTAGCTCCACCACAACAGCACAGGGACATGCCAATCCTTACTTGGCCAAACCCTTTGATGGGCTGCTAATGCACCGTGTTACATAACAGCTCATTATCTTTGAGAAGCTCAGAGCCACTCACAGCAGAAACCACAACCAGTCCTTTCTTCAGGAATAAAATTACCTCCCAAAGCACTCCTGCTGTGCATCCAGCAGCCTGCTTGTGCCTGATACTCCAGCAGAACTGCTGAAGAACATTTTATCCCTGTGGAAAGAGCTCCTTTGTCATGCTGACAGGGGCAGTGAGACTTTGGGTTATCTGCTGCCTGCTTGGCAGCTGGGACAGAAGAGTTTGGAAGAAACAGTTTTAATTCAACAACCCTTCCTGAATCAAGAGGCAGACCTGATCATGCCCCCAGCCCAGCACGTCTGGAGGGATGTGGTCCTTAATGCTTAGAGCTAGCTTCTGCTACAGCCTGGGCAAATCAGACAGATGACTCCAGCACTCCTCCAGCTCTGTTCATCAGAGAATTGTCTTGGTGGGAAAAGACCTCCAAGATCATCCAGTCCAACCATTAACCCAGCACTGCCAGTTCACCACTGAAACATGTCCCTAAACATTACATCTTCACGGCTTTGAAATACCTCCAGGAATGAGGACTACTCCCCTAGGCAGCCTGGGCCAATGCCCGACAGCCCTCAAGGGGAGGAAATATTTCCTCATGCCCAACCTGAACAACCTGCTACAACTTGAGGACATTTCCTCTCATCCTATCTCTTGTTCCTTGGGAGAAGTCACCAGCCCCCACCTCACTCCAACCACTTTTCAGGGAGTTGTAGAGAGCAACAAGGTCTCCCTCAGCCTCCTCTTCTCAAAGAGGAACAAAGCCAGATCCCTCAGCTGCTCCCCACCAGACCTGTTGTCCAGACCCTTCACCAGCTTCATTGCCCTTCTCTGGGCCTGCTGCAGCCCCTCAATATCCTTCTCAGCATGAGGCCCCTAAAAGTGATGATGATGAAGGGTGAAAATAATATTTCAGCAAACAGAAACCCAAAGGTTGGTGCCTTCGGTGAGGGTCATCACCAGGACATGACTCTATGACCCATTTTTGCCCACATCTGGGGCTAAACCACAGCAGCTGGGTCTTCAACCAGAGACCCCTTTCTAGCAGAGAAGGGGGATCAGGAAAAGGAGGGGAGAGCCATGGGTCAAACAGCAGAAGTAATGGTAAAGTCAATCTCAAGTATAGAAGTTGATACTCACCCCCATAAACACATGGTGGTCACAACAAATAGGACACCAGTCCTCCTCAGGAGCAGGACAATGAGGAACACCCTCCAAAGATGAGAAGCAGGAACCCCATCCTCAGCAAGCTTCCTCCTTTATACTAAGCATGGTGTCGATCGGATGGATTACACCTGGAGCCAACTCGGAGCATCTCTCCTGGATTTTGCTCATCTCAATTCAATCTCCTGGCTGACTGGAAACTTATGATAGCCTTCAGATTGTGGCTAGTCTAGTATACCATCCCAGCCAAACCAGGACACCCCACCAGTGCAGGAAACAGAGCTGAAAGAGGTGTGCAGGGCTGTTTGCTGAGCATTGCCTGCCCAGCAGTACCACTGGTGGGACTGGGAACTCCTGAACAGGTTAGAAAAGCCAACTTCAAACAGAGGATTGTTAGTGAGACATCAGTAAGTAGCTGAATTGCTGCATGGAAGGACAGCCACGAATGTCTGGGCTTAAAATCTTACAGTTTAGGGGCAGCTCTTCTTCCTAGGTCCTGCAGTAAGTCCTTGTGCTTTGTCTCTGAGTCGGCTGTTGCTCCAGGCTGCCAGGCATTGGTCCTCAGTAACAGCAAGTCATCTTTTGGAAGTCCACCAAGGCAAGTAGGAAGAGCAGCACCAGAGGAGTTGCACAACCCTGGAGAAAGACAATAGCACATGAAGGAACACGCTTGTGGATCAGACATATCCCTTGGGTCTGGGATACAAGGCTCATAAATGGCCTGAAGTTGTGCCAGGGGAGGTTTAGGTTGGATAAGAGAAACAATTTCTAAGCTGCAAGAGTGGTCAGGTAGTGGAACAGGCTGCCCAGGGAGGTGGTGGAGTCACCATCCCTAGAGGTGCTCATGAATTGTGTGGACATGGCACTTGGGGACATGGTTTAATGTCTGTGGTGGCGTTGGGTTGATGGTTGGACTCAATGACCTTAGAGGGCTTTTCCAATCCAAACAGTTCTATGATCCTATGTTTCATACTGTGTCAAAGCACTCCATCAGGAGAAGCCCTGGGCTAAGCTTCCCCAAACCTCAAGGTGGTCAAGCAATGCCATGGACATGCTGGGTTCAGTTCTGGACTCTTCCCATTCAATAGTGACAGAGAAGTACTAGAGAGAGGCCAGTGGAGGCTCCAAAGATGAAAAGGGGCCCAGAGCATCTCTGTGAGGGGGAAAGGCTGAGAGACCTGGGGCTATTGAGTCTGGAGAAGGGCAGCCCCAAAGGGCATCTTCTCAAGGCTCAGCAAGAGCTACAGGACCTGTGAGGGCCAAAAGGATGGGGCCAGATTCTTGTCAGTGGTGCCCAGAGACAGGACAAGGGGCAACAAGCAGAAGCTGGAACCCAGGAGGTTCCATCTGAAGATCATGAGGAGAAACTTGTTTGTTGTGAGGGTGCTGGAGCCCTGGAGCCCTGGAGCAGGCTGCCCAGAGAGGTTGTGGAGTCTCCTTCTCTGGAGAGATTCCAGAACCCAGCTGGACACTGTGATCCTGGGCAAGCTGCTGTGGATTTCCCAGCTTTAGCAGGAGGTTTGGACCGGATGATCTCCAGAGGTCCCTTACAACCATCATGCTGGGATTCTGGATTCTCTGTTTCCCATCATCACTTCTGGGCTACTGAGATACTCTGCAAAGAAAACAGCCCCTCTCCCTTCCCCTGCTCCCAGCACACACACACACACTGATTGCTTTCTTGCTTCCCCCAGGAACGTTCAAAGGTAGCTAATGAACGTACCACAGCACCCTGCTTCCAATCAGCTCGCAGCAGAGCATTTCAGGAGCCAGCTATATTGGGTGCCTTTCTGTGACATCTCCATGTGCCAATTACTACAAACAGCTCAAAGAAACTTGCTCTGCAAACCAAGCTGTTTGTTATTCTCCCACAAACCTGAGGAGGTTTCACTTGAAGTTGTTCCAAAGAAGCATTGGACTGAGCGTTCCCAGCCCTTTCAACATCCTGGGAAGGTAAGAGACAAAGGCAAATATTTGTCCCACCTGAAGAGTGTTGAATTCCTATCTTTAAATTGAAATAAAAGCAGCAGACCAGGTGTTTACCTTCCTTACCTTCTTGGCACCCTAGGAATTAAAGTCACAAAATGTGGACTCTTTCTCTGGAGAGATCCCAAAGCCACCTGGCCATTGTGATGCTGGGCAACTTGCAGTGGGTACCCCTGCTTTAGCAGGGGGGTTGGACTGGATGATCTCCAGAGGTCACTGCTAACCCTCACCATGCTGGGATTCTGGAATTCACACATACAAACACAGGACTCGTGGACTCAACAGCTTTCCTTTTGGTTGTCCCTCTTTGGGGGCACCTAAATGTGACACTACCCCAAAGCCACAGTGTCGTGCTTGCTTCCAACCATTCCCACCATCTCCATGTCCCAGTCCTGCTCTATCCCCTCTCCAACATACACACCAGCTCCACACTGCAGACCTGAAGGAAGGAGATTTCACTCCTCAGTTCTTTCTTGTCCCATTTTCTCCTGATGTTTCCTGTATGCTTCTGCCCCTTCCTGAAGGGTTACACTCATGACCTAAGGCAGAAGTGTCCTCCAATTTTATTCACTTAGGGACCACAGTAAAGCAGGATAGAGTGGACCCTCAGCCTGTTTGCTGATGATCTCAAACTGAGAGGAGTGGCTGAGACCCCCTCAGGCTGTGCTGCCATTCAGTGAGACCTGGACAGGCTGAAGAGTTGGGGGACAGAAACCTCATGAAGTTCAACCAGGGCTGAACCACCCTCTGGACTAGTACAGCTGAGGGGTGACCTGCTAGGAAGCAGCTCTGAGGAGAAGGAAATGGGAATGCTGGGGGATGACAAGTTTCCCATAAGCCAGCAATGTGCTCTTGTGGCCAAGAAAGCCAATGGTGTCCTGGGGTGCATGAAGAAGATTGTGACCAGCAGGTCAAGGGAGAGTCTCCTCCTCCTCTGCTCTGCCCTAGGGAGCCCACAGCTGGAGGATTGTGTCCAGTTTTGGGGCTCACCAGTTCAAGAGAGACAGGGAGCAACTGGAAAGAGTCCAGTGGAAGATCCAAAGCTGCTGAGGGGCCTGGAGTATCTCTGTGAGGAGGAAAGGCTGAGAGACCTGGGGCTGTTGAGCCTGGAGAAGAGCAGCCCCAGAGGGCATCTTCTGAATGCAGAGCAAAAGCTCAAGGTCCTGTGAAAGGCAAGAGGATGGAGGCAGACTCTTGTCAGTGGTGCCCAGCGACAGGACAAGGGGCAAAAGGCAGGAGTTTCTATCTGAAGCTAAGGAAAAGCTTGTTTGGTGTGAGGGTGCTGGAGCCCTGCAGCAGGCTGCCCAGAGTCTTCTCTGTGGAGTCTTCTCTGGCCAGATTCTTCCCAGTGGTGCCCAGTAAATATTTCCAGGTTCTAGTTGGGTCCATATGGCCACTGCATGATCTTCAAGACACCTTCCCACCCAAACCATTCTATGACTTATCAAAAGGATATTCACAGATATTTTACTTTTCCATCTTCATCGTTGATTTCCTTCCCTGGGCTTCATTCTCTCCAGTAATTTCATGGGTTTACGTTGTTAATTTACTTAAAAAATCCTTTTTTTCCCCCTTCTTTTATTTTTAGCAGTGGTTGCATCACAGCTCTCCCCAGACATCTTGATTTAGAATGAATGTTTGATGATGCACCGTGCCCCAGCCATGTGGCTGTGGTTGTGCTCAGATCTGGGTGGAAATCTGCCTCTGGACTTTTTTTCATCCCAATTATTCCGTTTTTCTCCTGTTCTATTCTGTGCAAGCAGTGATCTTTTCCTGTGGCAGAGCAAATCAGGAGGGGATTTTCAGCTGTTGCCTGCAGCAGAGATGGAGCCCAGGGCTCACCTGTGGGGGCTCTTCAGATTATTTTTTTCCCGACTTAATTGTGCACGGCCGAGATGGGGTTGGAAAGGAGCAGCACTGGTTGAGGAATCCCAGTTCCCCTGCAGGTTGTGAGAAGCAATCTCTGCTGAAATGCCCTAAAGCAGACTTGGATCCCTGAGAAAAACCAGCAAGGCAGGAGACAAGCTAAAGGTTCTGCAACCTGAAAATGTTGTGTAATTGAACATGGAGGGGGAGGGGCAGATCTAGCCAGGTTGCTAATGGAGGGCTTGGGAATACTGCGCGGATGGGAGCAGGGAGCAGCTTGCAGGGAGGACCACGGGGAAAGGCTGGGGACAACAAGGGTGGTGATTAGTTAGGCAGGAGGGTACAGGACAAAGGGTGCGTGGGAAGATGTGTACATGACAAGGAGATGAGCGGTCAGGGGAGTACAGGACAAGACGATGCATGGACAGGGGGTACAGGACAAGGGGGAAAGGGGTGCAAGGGCAAAGGGGGAGAGGACAAGGGTGAAGGGGATGCAAGGAGGTATAGGATGTGGAGGGCAGTGTGGGCACCCAGCTAAGGTCAGGCTGTGGGGTGAGGATGACAGGCTGGGGAGCAGGCTGGGGAGTAGCTGTGGAATGGCAGATGGGGATAGACCAGGTGCAGCTATGGGATGGTGGAGGGGAATAGACTAGGGGCAGTTGTAGAGCAGAATGAGAGGAAAAGATTGGGTGGTTATGGGGGCACAGTTTGAGGTTAGCAGTGAGGCTGGAAATGGGAAGCAACCAGGCAACAGTGGGGCCGGTTGGTGACATCACAGTGGCGGGAGCTCCTGAAGAGCAGAGGTGGTCAGAGGAAACCTCCTATACCAGACCACCACCACCACCCTGCCCCAGACCACCACCATCCTGTCCCACACCAGCACCTGAAACAGCTGCAGCCATGGGGCAGGTGTCACAGAGCTGCACCAAGGCATGGGGACAGGAGCACCAGCGCAGCCGCCAGAGTCTGATAGAACCGGAAACAGCAAGTGACATCCAAGAACCAGAGACCCAAGAGGCTGAGGAGGGGGAATGTGGAACGATGAATGACGTGGCTGAGCAGGCTGGCAGCAACATGAGTCTTTCTCCAAGGCAGAAACACTGGGAAGGGCTTTTGGGGTTGGACCAATGCTGCAGGTGCTTGCGGGTGCAGTTTTCTCCACGTGAAGCACTCTGGCCATCCCCCACTGTGGTCAAGCTCCATCAGGTCCCCAGTGGGTACAGCTGGCAGTCCCTGGGGCCAGGCAGCTGCCTGGGGGATGAGGAATGGCAGAGTGGCTGGCAGCCACCACGGCCCGAGTCACCGCTCAGCGTAGACTCTGTGGCAAGAACAGAGATAGCACCAAGAGTGGCCTACAGCTCTGAGGAGGGGACAATCTGGATCAGCAGGAGGACAAAAGAGAGGTCACCAACAGGAGCCAGCAGACGAGCATGACTTGGATCAAGAAGGCTCTGGCAGAAATCCTGCAGTGCCCAGCTCAAAACTTTGGGAGCAGCATTGATATAGCCAACAGACTGTGCAGCGAGGTGGAGAGAGGCAGCTCAGAGATGGGTCCTGAGGCAAACAAGTGGCCATCACGGCAAGAATCACAGTGTGGCAGCCAGCTGGTACCAGCGCAGGAGTCATGGCAGGGCAGTGACAGGGAACAAAGACACCAGTCACGGCGTGGCAGTGAGAAGGTACCAGGGTGGGAGTCATGGCGTGGCAGTGAGACAACACCAGGGCGGGAGTCACGGCGTGGCAGTGAGACAACACCAGGGCGGGAGTCACGGCATGGCAGTGAGAGGGTACCAGGGCAGGAGTCACGTCGTGGCAGTGAGAGGGTACCAGGGCAAGAGTCACGACGTGACAGTGAGAAGGTACCAGGGCAGCAGTCACGTCGTGGCAGTGAGAGGGTACCAGGGCAGGAGTCACGACGTGACAGTAAGAAGGTACCAGGGCAAGAGTCACGTTGTGGTAGTGAGACATCACCAGGGCAAGGGTCACGGCGTGACAGTGAGACGATACCAGGGCAAGAGTCATGGCACAGCATCCAGGAGATGCCAGGGCGGGAGTCACGGCGTGGCAGCAAGAAGGTACCAGGGCAGGAATCATGGCACAGCATCCAGCAGATGCCAGGGCAAGGGTCACGGCGTGACAGTGAGACAATACCAGGGCAAGAGTCATGGCACAGCATCCAGGAGATGCCAGGGCAAGAGTCACGGCGTGGCAGCAAGAAGGTACCAGGGCAGGAATCATGGCACAGCATCCAGCAGATGCCAGGGCAAGGGTCACGGCGTGACAGTGAGACGATACCAGGGCAAGAGTCATGGCACAGCATCCAGGAGATGCCAGGGCAAGAGTCACGGCGTGGCAGCAAGAAGGTACCAGGGCAGGAATCATGGCACAGCATCCAGCAGATGCCAGGGCAAGGGTCACGGCGTGACAGTGAGACGATACCAGGGCAAGAGTCATGGCACAGCATCCAGGAGATGCCAGGGCAAGAGTCACGGCGTGGCAGCAAGAAGGTACCAGGGCAGGAATCATGGCACAGCATCCAGCAGATGCCAGGGCAAGGGTCACGGCGTGACAGTGAGACGATACCAGAGCAAGAGTCATGGCACAGCATCCAAGAGATACCAGGGCGGGAGTCACGGCGTGTCAGCAAGAAGGTACCAGGGCAGGAATCATGGCACAGCATCCAGCAGATGCCAGGGCAAGGGTCACGGCATGACAGTGAGACGATACCAGAGCAAGAGTCATGGCACAGCATCCAAGAGATACCAGGGCGGGAGTCACGGCGTGGCAGCAAGAAGGTACCAGGGCAGGAATCATGGCACAGCATCCAGCAGATGCCAGGGCAAGGGTCACGGCATGACAGTGAGACGATACCAGAGCAAGAGTCATGGCACAGCATCCAAGAGATACCAGGGCGGGAGTCACGGCGTGGCAGCAAGAAGGTACCAGGGCAGGAATCACGGCACAGCATCCAGCAGATGCCAGGGCGGGAGTCACGGCGTGGCAGTGAGAAGGTACCAGGACAGGAGCTGCAGCTTCTCCAGCCTGGAGAAAAAGGATCAGGGCAACCTGGCAAGCAAAGCAAGGGCCGCACATTGCCCTCTGACAGCAAACTGATGCTGGTGCTGGAGCTGGAGTGTGACAGCCTCCAGAGAGTAGAGGTTGTGGTGGAGGAGCAAACAGCTCAGCCTCAGAAGAAGAAAGATAAGGCAAGAGCAGAAGAAGTCACCCTGCAGATTCTCCAGGGCTCCTTGTCTGGGATGAGTGGACCAAAGGGGACCCACAGCCTCCTGTCTCTGCAGGGTGGGATGAGCAGAAGAGGAAAAGGCCTGATCACATGTGGTGAAGGCCCAAGCGGCACTGTGGTTCAGAGGAGCCATGAAACATCTCAGCACCCTGCCAGGCAGCCATCCCAATGGGAAAGAGCTGCTGCCACCCCCGGGGAGCGAGGTGGGACAGACGCAAAAATGCCACAAGTGGCCAGACTGGAGTCTCAGCATACTGGTGGGGGAGATAGAAGTGGAGAAGCTGCCTCAGGGCTCCCAGCTGCCTCCCTATCTCCAGAGGTCTGCTGAGTGTGGCTGTGGCTGTAGATGTGGTCCATGAGGCGCAGCAGACACACAGTGTTGTCTCTGTAGAGGAAGAGCTCTGGATCAGGAGAAGAACAGGCAAGCTGCTGAGGAACAAAAGCCAACAGACCAGTGCCTCTGCCCTGCACAAACTGGGTGACCCAGTGCAGGAGTTGAGGGAAACAGGATGCTGCAGCAGCAGGGAGGCACCTGGTGAGCCTCAAACTCATCTATCAGAGGTAGATGTGCCAGGACTTCAAAGGTCAGCTTCCTTGCCATGACTTATAGAGAGGTGATGCACAGGTGATGGAGAGGAGGAGCTGGTAGAGATGGTGTGAGGCCAATGGGTACTGAAGCCATCCTGGGAAGAAGAATGAAGACCAAAAGTAACAGCAGAGATGGAGCTGCAGGGTGCCCAAAAGAAGAAACCTAAGTAGACCAACAAGAGCAATAAAAACATGTCCAGCAGCCCTGTGTAGTCTCTGGAGTCAACTCACTACCTCTCTTTGCAAGTCAAAGTCCTCTGTTCCACCCTGCTTTGCTGGGATTCCTCTGTGGTGAAGGTTGGGTTTGCACCTCAACATGCTCACTGCACCACCATGGGTTGCTGCTGGAGAAGCAGCTTCACCAATATCCAGTTGGTGCTGGCTTCTCCTCTCCTGAAATGGCCCCACTTGTCCTTCAACCTGGTCTTCCAGACCAGGCTCCAGTATCTTCTCCTCTGGGATAGGTTTGCAGAGCGTGGTACAGAGGGAAGGGGACAGGGAGAAGCTCAGCAAAGGTAGGATATGCTGATGCAGTTGAAAGCAAAGCCTGGCTCCCACATCTCCCACTAAAACCAGAAGAGAAACCAAACACAGAACTAGACTTACAGAAGGTCCCCTTCCCTCCTTCTCCATCACCCATCTGCTGTCGCTCCCAGTTTCTTTCCTAAAGCACCAGCTCCTCAGTTCTAAGGATCATGGAGTCACAGGTCACAGACTGCTTTGGGAATCCTAGAATCAGACTGGTTTGAATGAAAAAGAACCTTTTAAGGTCATCTAGTCTAACCCTCCTGCATTCAGCAGGGACACCTGCAACTAGAGCAGGTTGCTCAGAGCCCTGAACGACCTGACCTGCAGTGGTTCCAGGGATGGGACATCTACCACCTTGTCTCGATCCGGAGAGGGAAAGAGATTCAGGTTTTTAATGAATATTCCCGTGTTGTGAAATTAGAGGCACAAACGAGGCCAAAATATCAACAGCTAGACTATTGATTACATAAATAAGGTGGATGGACATAAATAAAGTGGAGGGATCAGAAGGGGAGAGAAGGAGAATAGGAAGAGAGAGAAGAAAGGGAGAAGAGGGAAAGAATTATATTACCACACCCCTCACCCCCCAAGACAGTTTGAGTCTGTGGAGGAAAGGTGCTGCAGGAGATGTTGGGTCTGTAGAGGAAGGGTGCTGCAGGAGATGTTGGGTCTGTAGAGGAAGGGTGCTGCAGGAGATGTTGGGTCTGTAGAGGAAGGGTGCTGCAGGAGATGTTGGGTCTGTAGAGGAAGGGTGCTGCAGGAGATGTTGGGTCTGTAGAGAAACGGTGCTGCAGGAGATGTTGGGTCTGTAGAGAAACGGTGCTGCAGGAGATGTTGGGTCTGTAGAGAAACGGTGCTGCAGGAGATGTTGGGTCTATAGAGGAAGGGTGCTGAGGCTTTGGCTGTAGAAGGGATGAGGTCCTCTGGGCAGCTTCTTCAGCTCCATGAGTTGCAGCAGGCAGAACTTAGGGCACGGAGAGTCCAAGATCCATTGTGTTGGCCCCGGGATGTTTCCAGCGTGTGGTGCCGTCTGCTTTCTTCTGCATTTTGCTTCTCCAATTTTCTCCTCTACTGCCAGTAGTTGCTCCAGTCTTTTATACAGTTTTTTAGTCCTTAGGCAAGTGTCCAGGTGTTGTTCCCCAGGATATAGTTCTGGTAAATCCAGGTATCGTTCCTCAGGAAATCTTTGTGTACTCAGGTGAGTTTGGGTAGCCTTCTGGATGAAGTGGGGGAAGGCCTCCACCTCCTCCTTCTCCATCTAGCTACCCATACACTCTTTACATATCAGGAACCATTATCCTTTCCTGGGGTATCTGATGGCTGGAAACGATCTTGTCCTGAGTTGTGAATGCTGGGCCCTTGGGCCATTGTTGTAGGCCAGCTGCAGTCCAGTGAGCAATGTTATCTTTGCACCTTCCAAGAGTCCTTCCAGTGACTCTGCCCAACTCACATCAGCTATTGTCTGGGCAAGCAGCAAGTGATTTTATCTTTGTTGAGTCACACCAGGAGAGACAAGCTTTAGTCTCTCACACACCTCTCTGGACAACTTGGGCCAATGTTCCGTTTCTCATTCCAACCCCTTCCACCTCCAAGCTCATGAAATTGAGACCCTGCTGTAATTTGGGAGACCCTTGCAATAGCATTTCTTGGGTTTCTTTCATTTCTTTTTTTTCCTCCTTTTGTCCATGTTCCTTGTAAAACTTACCTTGGAAAGTGAGTAACCCTCCAAAGGTCATTTCAACCTGCTAGCAGCTCCGGCAAATACCATGGGTGTCTAGACAATGGCCACTACGGTATCATTTTCTGTGTGTTGCCACACACCTTCTCCTTGGATAAGTCTGTGTGCCTTCACCTACTGTAATCTCATTGTTAAATCCCAGAATCCCAGCATGGTGGGGTTGGAAGTGGCCTCTGGAGATCATCCCGTGCTGCTAAAGCAGAGTCACCCACAGCAGCTTGCCCAGGATCACAATGTCCAGGTGGGTTTGGAATGTCTCCAGAGTTGGAGACTCCACAACCTCTCTGGGCAGCCTGCTCCAAGGCCCCAGCACCTTCACACCAAACAACTTCTCCTCATCTTCCAGCTGTGCCCATTGCCCTTTGTCCTGTCACTGGGCAACAATGACAAGAGTCTGGCCCCCGCCTCTTGTCTCCAAACCACAAACAAGAAATGGGACAAGAGGAAATGGCCTCAAATAGCAGCAGGGGAGGTTTAGATTGGGCATGAGGAGCTCTTTCCACCAATTTCCATCTAATCTTTACCTCATGCAACAGATCACTGGTTTGACAGAATCACAGTATCACTAAGGTTGGAAGAGACCAAGAAGATCATCGAGTCCAACCTGTCACCACAGACCTCATGACTAGACCATGGCACCAAGTGCCACGTCCAATCCCCTCTTGAACACCTCCAGGGACGGTGACTCCACTACCTCCCTGGGCAGCACATTCCAATGACGAATGACTCTCTCTGGGAAGAACTTTCTCCTCACCTCCAGCCTAAACTTCCCCTGGTGCAGCTTGAGACTGTGTCCTCTTGTTCTGGTGCTGGTTGCTAGAGAGAAGAGACCAACCCCTTCCTGGCTACAACCACCTTTCAGGTAGTTGTAGAGAGCAATGAGGTCTCCCTGAGCCTCCTCTTCTCCAGGCTAAACAACCCCAGCTCCCTCAGCCTCTCCTCATAGGGCTGTGCTCAAGGCCTCTCCCCAGCCTCGTTGCCCTTCTCTGGACACGTTCAAGAGTCTTGATGTCCCTCCTAAACTGAGGGTCCCAGAACTGGACACAGGACTCAAGGTGTGGCCTAACCAAAGCAGAGTCCAGGGGCACAATGACCTCCCTGCTCCTGCTGGCCACACTATTCCTAATGCAGGCCAGGATGCCATTGGCCTTCTTGGCCCAGAATCCCAGCACAGTGGGGGTTGGAAGGTACCTCTGAAGATGATGCAGTCCACCCACCCTGCTAGAGCAGGGACACCCACAACAGCTTGCAAGATGCTGTGAGCTGCTGACCATGCAACACTGCGCTTCAAATGTTGCTCTCCATCTAAAGCAAGCACTCTGCTTGCAGCACCAAGCTTTAAGCACCAACCCCAAAAGCCTTGATTCCAGGAAGAAGAGAGGAAATCCCAGGAGTTGCAATTGGGTTTGGTTTGTTGGGTTTTTTGATCCCACAACTTCAAGCCAATTTCATGATCATTTTGCAGCCTTTTGACTTAATTTCACACCCTCTGATATGGTTTTCTTTCTGAAGGGCTACACAGTGCTCTTGGTTCCCTTGCCTGAACTGGGATTTTTTTATGGTTTTCTATGGCTTTTAAAGGAAATTTACAGCAGCACTAAGCTGTTGCCTTTTTTTTTTTTGAAGTGAAGGATTCATCATAAAAGTGCAGTTGGTGCTGGAAATCTGCATCCTGCTTTCATGTGCAAGTCCATTTGATGTTCTCAAGGTCTCCCAAAGACAAAATGTTAGAAGCTTGTAGCGTGAGATGAAAGTAACTGGCAATAAAAACAGCCCTAAAATAGAAATTGTGAGTGTAGAAGACAGAAGAATTCCTTCATGAGGGCTCCCAGGCTCCCTGTGTACTGCCAGTTGGCCAAATCTAGATGGAATCATAGAATGTTTGGGTTGGAGAAGACCTTTAAGATCATCCAGTCCAACCATTAACCCAGCACTGCCAGGTCACCACTAAACCATGTCCCTCAGTACAGCATATCCACAGTTTTGAAACACCTCCAGAGAAGGGGATTCAACCACCTCCCTGGGCAGCCTGTTCCAGTCTTTGAGAACCCTTTCAGTGAAGAAATTTCTTCTCATGCCCAACCTAAACCTCCCCTTGTGCAACCTGACCTATTGTCACCAAAACATAGAATCACTAAGGTTGGAAGAGACCTCAAAGATCATCAAGCATCCTGTTGCTCATTCCTTGGGAGAAGAGACCAACCCCCATCTGGCTCCAACCTCCTTTCAGGGAGCTGTAGAAAGCCAGAAGGTCTCCCCTCAGCCTCCTTTTCTCCAGACTAAACACCCCCAGTTCCCTCAGCTGCTCCTCACCAGTCCTGTTCTCCAGACCCCTCACCAGCTTCATTGCCCTTCTCTGGACCTGCTCCATCTCCTTCTGGGAGATGAGGGGCCCAAACCCAAATCCAGTCCCTTAGGTGTAGCCTCACCAATGCCCAGTCCAGGGGAACAATCACTGCCAAGCTCCTGCTGGCCACACTATTGCTGATCCAGGCCAGACACTCAGGGCAGTGTTTCCCTGCAGAAGCTGTCTTCAGAATTCCCCAGCTGAGGAACAGAGATTTAGTGCTCAGCAAACACAAACTCGTTTCCAACAAATGTCAAACAAGGAGATGATCCCTGTCCCCAGAGGACTGCTTCTGAAATGCAAAACACAAGGCAGAGGATAAAGATGTGTGCAGGCAGTAGAAGCAGCACACAGCTCAGCACAGCAAGCTGTGTCCTGAGGCTATCAACAGGTTGCTGGGTAGCTCTAACTCTGTTTTAGTTTCTCCACCTGCATCAGGGTCAATTTTTTATTGCATCACCACAGCCAGGATGAGCCTGAAGGTCTTTTCCAATCATGACAATTCTATGATTCTAGAACTAAGCAAAGTTCTGGTGAAGTCCCATAGCCTGGATGATCTGGAAGGTCACTTCCAACCAAGACAATTCTATGATTCTAGGACTAAGTGAAGCTCTGGTGACATCAAATGTCCATTATTCTCATAATGCTCAAGATTTATGTGGGTTTATGCCTTGATGTTGCCTCAGTGTATGAAGCACCAAGTTGGCCAGCGTGAGAGCTTGACTCAAATCTCAGGTCTTGTCTGACCAAACTGATCTCCTTCTATGATCAGGTGGATGTGGGGAGGCCTGTGGATGTGGTCTACCTGGACCTTAGCAAGGCCTTTGACACAGTCCCCCACAGCAAACTCCTGGTCAAGCTGTCAGCCCATGGCTTGGACAGGAGCACACTGCGTTGGGTTAGGAACTGGCTGGAGGGCCGAGCCCAGAGAGTGGTGGTGAATGGTGCCACATCCAGCTGGCGGCCTGTCACTAGTGGTGTGCCCCAAGGATCAGTGCTGGGCCCCATGCTCTTCAACATCTTTATTGATGATCTGGATGAGGGCATTGAGTCCATCATCAGTAAATTTGCAGATGACACCAAGCTGGGGGCAGGAGTTGATCTGCTCGAGGGAGGGCAGAGAGGCTTTGCAGAGGGACCTCGACAGGCTGGACAGATGGGCAGAGTCCAAGGGCATGAGATTGAACACATCCAAGTGCCGGGTTCTGCACACTGGCCACAACAACCCCAGGCAGTGCTACAGGCTGGGGTCAGAGTGGCTGGAGAGTGGCCAGGCTGAGAGGGACCTGGGGGTACTGGTTAATGGTAGGCTGAACATGAGCCTGCAGTGTGCCCAGGCAGCCAAGTGGGCCAGTGGCATCCTGGCCTGCATCAGGAACAGCATGGCCAGCAGGAGCAGGGAGGTCATTCACCCCCTGTACACTGCACTGGTTAGGTGAACAAGCAGTTCAGTTAGAACAAGCAGTTTACGTGGGAAAAATTGAGCAGGGTAAGCAATCCCCTGACATTCTTGCACCACTGCTGTTAATTGGGTTTTCTCCTTTGATATGCAGCTGTCCATTGTTATCTTCATCCCATATGAGGTTGATCTTCTCCAGCATGGAGGCAAGTATCCTCCTGTCTTGCACTTCAGGTTGTTTACCAGGTCAGCTCTTCTTTATCATCAAGCCATCCTTCCAGTATCAGTGGCCTGTTGTTATTTCTTGTCCTGAAACCTTCCATGGATACTTTCTGCTTTCCTACAATGGGCATATATAGAGCTCTCTTGCTGAGGGCAGCTTTCTCCACACATCAAATAATTGATCCTAAAGGTCTTTTCCAACGCCAGTGTTCTGGGCCCCAAGTTCTGGGCCCCTCAGTTTAAGAATGGCATCAAGACACTTGAACGTGTCCAGAGAAGGGCAACAAGGCTGGGGAGAGGCCTTGAGCACAAGCCCTATGAGGAGAGGCTGAGGGAGCTGGGGCTGTTTAGCCTGGAGAAGAGGAGGCTCAGGGGAGACCTCATTGCTTTCTACAGCTACCTGAAGGGTGGTTGTAGCCAGGAAGGGGTTGGTCTCTTCTCTCTAGCAACCAGCACCAGAACAAGAGGACACAGTCTCAAGCTGCACCAGGGGAAGTTTAGGCTGGAGGTGAGGAGAAAGTTCTTCACTGAGAGAGTTGTTAGCCATTGGAATGTGCTGCCCAGGGAGGTGGTGGAGTCACCATCCCTGGTGGTGTTCAAGAGGGGATTGGATGTGGCACTTGGTGCCATGGTCTAGTCATGAGGAGGTCTGTGGTGACAGGTTGGACTCGAATGATCTTTGAGGTCTCTTCCAACCTTGTTGATACTGTGATGATTCTGTGGAATCGCTGCTTTCCACCAAGAGTTAACACCTCAACTCACCAAGCTGTCACCTGTTTGCTCATTCTGCTTGTGCCCCTCAACCAGAACTCTCAGGCTCTGGGATGGGAAGGATGGAAAGTGGGGGGAATGGTGAAAATAGAAATCTGTGTCTTCCCTATAAACTGCTGCAGCTGAATGTGAGAATTCAATTGCAAGCATAGAGCAGAAGGAAAACCAGTGAGCACTGTGTTGTGTTTGTGAAGTTCTGTGTGGAAAAAAAAAAAGAGGTGGTCAGAAAGGAGCTAACTGCTTTTTAGCCTGAAGCAGCTTGAGAAAACACCTCCTGACCCAGTTCTAACCTCACTGAAGTCAAGAAAATCGGAGCCTGAGGCACTTCAATTAGAAATCCCTAACGTGGGTCCAGCTGGGATTTAAATAGGAGCAAGTTCTCCATCCTCTGATGGAGATCATGGCAAAGAAACCAGCCCAAAGCTCAAAAGACATATCTCATTAGGAGTAATTAATCTGAGTTACAAAATGTCATCACTGCAATAGGGAATGCGAGCCAAAAATTACTGGGGGACGGTGGGAAAATTGAATCATAGAATCATAGAATCAGTCAGGGTTGGAAGGGACCACAAGGATCATCTAGTTCCAACCCCCTGCCATGGGCAGGGACACCCCACACTAGATCAGGCTGGCCAGAGCCTCGTCCAGCCTGGGCTTAAACACCTCCAGGGACGGGGCCTCAACCACCTCCCTGGACAACCCATTCCAGGGCTTCACCACTCTCATGGGGAAGAACTTCCTCCTCACCTCCAGCCTGAATCTCCCCACCTCCAGCTTCATTCCGTTCCCCCTAGTCCTATCACTACCTGAGAGCCTGAGAAGTCCCTCCCCAGCCTTCCTGTAGGCCCCCTTCAGATCCTGGAAGGCCACAATGAGGTCACCTCAGAGCCTTCTCTTCTCCAGACTGAACAGCCCCAACTCCTTCAGTCTGTCCTCGTAGGAGAGGTGCTCCAGCCCTCTGATCATCCTTGGGGCCCTTCTCTGGACACCTTTCAGCACCTCCACATCCCTCTTGTAATAGGGACTCCAGAACTGGATGCAGTACTCCAGGTGGGGTCCCACCAGAGCTGAGTAGAGGGGGAGAAGCACCTCCCTTGACCTGCTGGCCACACTTCTCCTGATGCAGCCCAGGATCTGATTGGCTTTCCGGGCTGCAAGTGCACATTGAGAGCTCATGTTGAGCTTCTCGTCCACCAGCACCCCCAAGTCTCTCTCCTCAGGGCTGCTCTCCAGCCAGTCCCTGCCCAGCCTGGATTTGTGCCTGGGATTGCCTCAACCCAGCTGCAGGACCCTGCACTTGGTCTTGTTGAAGCTCATGAGGTTGGCTTGTGCCCACCTCTCCAGCCTGTCCAGGTCCCTCTGGATGGCATCCCTTCCCTCCAGCGTGTCCACTGCACCACACAGCTTGGTGTCATCAGCAAACTTGCTGAGGGTGCACTCGATGCCACTGTCCATGGCACCCACAAAGATGTTGAACAAGACAGGTCCCAGGACTGATCCCTGAGGGACTCCGCTTGTCAAAATTGGTGGGAAACGAGGAAGGCAGGGAAAATATGGAACTAATTGCTAAATAAAAAGAATTAAATGAAAAGGTTCATATTGCTAGGGTGCAGGAAAGTCATCAGAGAATCATCTAGTTCCAACCCCCTGTCATGGGCAGAGACACCTTCCGCTAGACCAGGTCACTCAAGGCCCCCATGCAACCTGGCTTTGAACACTGCCAGCCTTGGAGCCTCCACAGCATCTCTGGACAACCTGTTCCAGTGCCTCACCACGTTCACAGGGAAAAAAAATCTTCCTAATGTCTCATAGAAACCCAGCTTTTTCCAGTTTGAAGCCATTACCCCTCACCCCATTATTCCAAAAGCCCCTCTCCAGCTCGCCTGGAGGCCAAAAATGTTGTATCTCAAAGGGCTGCTTGCAACCCTTTGACGAAGCCAGTGTCACTGTGCATGAAAGTGGGTGAGTCAGCGCAGTATGTTGGGCATTAAAGACAGTTTTCATCAGGAGCTTTAGAGAAAAGAACCTACAATGGGTTAACAGCTCATCATCCTGGAGCAGGTGGCATTGGGGGCTCCATTGACAGCTGGGATATTATGGGAAAGCCTCACCACGCTGGTTATGTTCCATGAAAAGGCTTTTCCTGTCGTGACATCCTTGTTCAGGCTCCAAAGATGCTGAGGGGCATGGAGCATCTCTGTGATGAGGAAAGGCTGAGAGACCTGGGGCTGTTGAGCCTGGAGAAGAGCAGCCCCAGACAGCACCTCCTCTATGCTCAGCAAGAGCTAAAGGACCTGTGGGGGGCAAGAGGATGGGGACAGAATCTTCTCAGTTGTGCCCAGCAACAGGACAAGGGGCAATGGGAACAAACTGGAAGCCAGGTGGTTCCATCTGAACAGGAGTAGAAACTTACTTGGTGTGAGGGTGCTGGAGCCCTGGAGCAGGCTGCCCAGAGAGGTTGTGGAATCTCCTCTGGAGGGACCCCAAAGACACCTGAACATTGTGATCCTGGACAAGCTGCTGTGGGTGCCCATGCTTGAGCAGGGGAGTTAGACTGGCTGAGCTCCAGAGGTCCCTTCCAACCCTGGGATTCTGGGATGCTGGGATTATGTGAAGTTCATGAGCAAAGCAATGCACAGCAATGTGATCAAACAAAATAATGTCCACGGGAAAAGCACAAGGCCCTAGTCCATGGGCGTGGGTCTGGTGCAGCAGAGAGGAGGGAGAAGGCTACAATGTACTTTGGAGATCACAGAATCATAGAATTGTTTGGGTTGGAAAAGACTTCTAAGATTATCAAGTGCAACCATCAGTCTAACACCACCAATGCCATTAAACCATGTCCCAAAGCAGAATGCCCACACATTTCTAGGACACCTAAGATGCTCAACCATAGCACATGGTTTCTCACTGGGTGCTCAAACAGACCAGCTTTGCTCAACCTGGAAACTAGATGCTCTGAGGATGGGATGTGAGGGAAGAGGGAGAAAAGCTCTGGGGTTCAGGAGTTTCCAACAAGCCAGAACAATTGTTCATCACGAGGGTTAGAGGTTACCCTGTGAAATTATCAGGCATGAAGCCAAAAATAAAGCTTGAGGGGGTGTTAATCACCTCATGCATAATTACAGTGTGGAATTCACTCCCCACAGACTGCTGCAGAAAGTGAATTAAAAGCAGCTTCAAAAACCCAAACTCAGGAAAAACAAATCCAGGGATGGCTATGAAGCATGATTCATCAGCCTTGAAATTCCAACCAGGTGTGGAATGCTGGAGTCCTCATAGTCTTCTCATGCCAAAAAAAATGCAGGGGTCAATTAATTGTTTAGCTTGGGCCTATGGGAAGGTTTCCTTACTGCAAGAGGAGTCAGACATTGGAGCAGGCTGCCCAGGGAGGTGGTGGAGTCACCATCCCTGGAGGTGTTCAAGAAACATGTGGATATAGCACTTTGGGACATGGTTTAATGGCCGTGGTGGTGTTAGGTCAGCAGTTGGACTGAGTGATCTTAGAAGACTTTTCCAACCCAAAGAACTCTATGATTCTATGAAAAATACCTGATTCTGATGAAGCCCTGCTTGAGCTTCCAGTCTCTTTCCCAGAAACCAGGTGTTGCCACATCTGGAAGTGCAGCTCAAGGAAAACTCCTCTTCAATAGTCTGAGAACCAAGAGCTAAACAAGAGGGCTACAGCAGAATGAAGTTCCCAGGTTGTCTTCCAAGTCTGGGTGAATTGCACTGTGTCACTGTCTTGAGGAGGGCTATGGGAGAAATGTACCAGAGGGAGAAATTCTTTACAGTGGGCATGGTGAGTCACTGGAACAGGCTGCCCGGGGAAGTTTTGGATGCCACCTCCATGGGACTTTTTATAGGATGATTTAGGTTGGAAGGGACCTTTTAAGGTCATCCAGACCAACCCTCCTGCAGTCATCAGGGACATCTGCAACTACAGCAGGTTGCTCAGAGCCCCACACAACTTGAACTGCAATGGTTCCAGGAAAGGGACATCTCCTACCTCTTTGGCCAAAGTGGAACAGGCTCTTACCAGCCTCAATGCTAAACATTTCTTTCATCTCTCCAGTCTGATCTCCCTCTTTAAGTCCCAACCATCACTCCTTGTGCTGGTGCAGCAGGCCCTGCTCCAAAGGCTGTCTCCAGCTTTCTGATCAGCCCCTTGAAGCACTGGAACATCATCAGAAGGTCTCTCTGGAGAGAGCAGGTGACTCACAGCCCCAAACAACCTGAGCTGCAATGGTGCCAGGGATGTGGCATCTACCTCCTCTCTGCCCAACCTGGGACAGGCTCTCACCATCCTCCGTGTCAAACGTTTCTCCCTTCTCTCCAGTCTGAATCTCCCTCCTTTAGTTCAAACCACCACCCCTTGTCCTGTCACAAGAAGCCCTGCTCCAAAGTCTGTCTCCAGCTTTCTGATCAGCCCCATACACACAGACAGAATCACCAAGGTTGGAAGAGACCTCAAAGATCATCAAATCCAACCTGTCACCACAGACCCCATGGCTAAACCATGGCACCAAGTGCCACATCCAATCCCCTCTTGAACACCTCTGGGGACGGTGATGAAACAGGATCAAACGGTCACTTGGAACCTGCACAATCCTTGCATATCCAACCCTGGGGACACCACTTTCGCCTCCACCTGACCATCTCTGTTTGGAGTTTAAGTCCTCCTGTGCCGGCAGAGTGCCTGAATTTTCAGGAGCAGATGGTCCACAAACACCATCACAAATGGGGAATGTTCCTAGCCCCAAAGGCCTGTTCAGCAGAGAAGGAAATACTCTAACACAGAGGCTCACGCAGCTCAAAGGAGCGGAAACCAGGTAGAGACGCACGGCTTTGATTTCCACCTGGATGTTTGGATCTGCTAATTGCGCCCGCTGGGAGCTGATCCTTTTGAAAAGAGCTTTTCCTTCTGCAGGCAGGAAAACATTCTTGAGGATTTCAAACGTGGTCTTTCTGTAGAAAGTAAACATATGTTGATCCGTTATTTCTAGAGTAATAAGCCATCTGCTATTTGACAACACGTTCCACCAAGCGTGGTGATTAGTGATGGGGGAAAGGGGAAAACCATTTTCCAGGGGATTTTGCTCACTTGCAGACATTTTGTGCAAGCTAGGATCCAGAAACATAATTCCTAGAAGCACAGAAGCAGAGAATCAAAGAATCAGTAAAGGGGCGGGGGAAATCCCTTGAAAATTGTCATGTCCAACCCTTAACCTAATTAATCACAGAACCAGTCAGGGTTGGAAGGGACCACAAGGATCATCTAGTTCCAACTCCTCTGCCATGGGCAGGGACACCCCACACTACATCAGGCTGGCCAGAGCCTCATCCAGCCTGGCCTTAAACACCTCCAGGGATGGGGCCTCAACCACCTCCCTGGACAACCCATTCCAGGGCTTCACCACTCTCATGGGGAAGAACTTCCTCCTCACATCCAGCCTGAATCTCCCCACCTCCAGCTTCATTCCATTCCCCCTAGTCCTATCACTATGTGATATCCTAAGTCCATAAGTTCAGCCTGGAGAAGAGAAGGCTTTGGGAAGACCTAATAATGAAATTCCAGTAATTAGAGGGGGCCTACAAGAAGGATGCAGAAGACTGTTTGCAAAGGCTAGAATAGAATAGAATAGAATAGAATAGAATAGAATAGAATAGAATAGAATAGAATAGAATAGAATAGAATAGACCAGGTTGGAACAGAACTTCAAGATCATCATGTCCAACCTATCAACCAATCCAACCCACCTAATCAACTAAACCATGGCACCAAGCACCCCATCAAGTCTCCTCCTAAATACCTCCAGTGATGGTGACTCCACCACCTCCATGGGCAGCCCATTTCAATGGGCAATCACTCCCTCTGTATAGAATTTCTTCCTAACATCCAGCCTAAACCTCCCCTGAAGCAGCTTGAGACTGTGTCCTCTTGTTCTGATGCTGGTTGCCTGGGAGAAGAGACCAACCTCTGCCTGTCTACAACTTTCCTTCAGGTAGTTATAGAGAACAATAATGTCACCCCTGAGCCTCCTCTTCTCCAGGCTAAGCAACCCCAGCTCCCTCAGCCTCTCCTCTTAGGGCTTGTGTTCCAAACTAGGAGGAGGAACAATGGCTTCAAACTAGAGAAGGCTAAATTTAAATTGGATGTTAGGAACAGATTCTTTACCATGAAGGCAGTGGAACAATGGAACAGGTAGCCCAGGGACATAGTTGAGGCCACATTGCTGGAGATATTCAAGGTGAGGCTTGACAAGGCTCTGAGCAAACTCATCTGCCTGAGGATGCCCCTGCTTACTGCAGAGGGGTTGGACTAGATGACCCTTGGAGGTCCCTTCCAACCCAGACCATTCTATGGTTCAAAGATTCTATGTTAAGTTTTGGAAGGCAGGGTTTGGGTGGTACTTAGAATCATAAAATCATAGAATTGTTAGGGTTGGAAAAGCCCTCCAAGATCATTGAGTCCAACAATCAACCCAACACCACCATGGCCATTAAGCCATGTCCCAAACTGCCATATCTACACTTTTCTTGAACACTTCAAGGGATGATGACTCCACCACCTCCCTGGGCAGCCTGTTCCAATGCCTGAACACTGATTAGGTGGAGCAACAAGTGCTGCTAGGCTTAGGAACAAAAAGGCTGTATTTCATTAATCACAGAATCTCAGCAGGTTAGCAGTAGGAAGGGACCTCTGGAGATCATCCAGTCCAACCACACTGCTCAAGCAGGGGAAACCACAGCAGCTTGACCAGGTGGCTAAGGAATCTGTCCAGAGGAGGAGACTCAGCAGCCTCTCTGGGCACCCTGCTCCAGGGCTCCAGCACCCTCACACCAAACTAGTTTCTCCTCCTCTTGAGATGGAACCTCCTGGCTTCCAGGCTGTGCCCCTTCCCTCTTGTCCTGTTGCAGGGTGCCACTGAGAAGATTCTGTCCCCATCCTCTTGCCCCCACACAGGAAGAAGCAATAGGACAAGAATGGCCCCAAGGTGCCCCAGCAGGAGATTTAGGTTGGAAATGAGGAACAGTTTCTTCCCCTTGAGGGTTGTCAAGGCCTGGAACAGGCTGCCTAAGACAGTAGTGGAGTCCTCATCCCTGGAGGGGTTTCAAAGCTGTGGAGATGTGGTGCTGAAGGACATGGTGTCCTAGCTAATGGCTTGACTGGATGGTCTTGGAGGTCTTTTCCAAGCAAAACTCTTCTCCTTCTCTCTCCTGTGCAGTAAGATATTTGCATCTTAGCTCCAGCCTGACCCTGTGGGTCAAACTGCTCTGTCTTTGGCAACGAAAAAGTAGTTCCCACTGGAGAGCAAGACCTGCATCTCATTTAAGAGTTTCCTACCAAACCATATAAAATCTATCTCCTGTTCCTTTGTTCCTTCCCAACCTGCACCAAGTTGAGTAGCAAATGACCAAAGCAAACCCCCCCAGTTGTTTAGGATAACTCATTTTCATGCTTTGCAGCCTCTAACCTTGCCTCCAAAAGCCAAGGTTGATGCGTCCCATGCCAAATTAACCTGAAGATGTCTGCAGTAATGAGAAGGGAAGCATGCCATGAAAATGCCCACTTTCCAGTGCAAGAGGACAGGATTTATTAGCTATGCAGAAAAAATTCACCATGTCAGGGGAGCTCTGTAAGTCAAGATTTTAACCCAAATGCTCGATGTCTCACTAGAAGGAAGGAGCAGCCTGACGATTATCAGAGCTTGTTACTTAGATGCTTTACTTCGAAGACAAATCACTTCAGGGGAAATAAACCTTTTTTTTTTTTTTTCCCCTGAGAACAGGAGGGAAGCACCACCTGATGAGGGAGGATGGAGATTCACAGGTTGGGCTGGGTTGAAGTGGACCCTCTAAGGTCCAACACTCTGCAGTCAGCAGGAACATCTCCACCTAGTTCAGGCTGCCCAGAGCCACATCCAGTCTGATCTTGAATGTCTCCAGGGATGGGACCTCAACCACAGCTCTGGGCAGCCTCTCAGCATTTTACCAGCCTCATTGTGAAAAGTTTCCTCCTAATGTCCAACCTAAATCTACCCTGCTCCAGTTTCAAACCATTGCCCTGTATTCCATCACTACAAGCCCTTCTAAATAATCCCTCTCCAGCCTTCCTGTAGGTCCCCTTCAGATATTGAAATGTAGCTATGAGGTCTCCCCAGAGCCTTCTCCAGGGTGAACCACAAATCTCTTAACCTGACCCCATAGGGAAGGTTCTCCAGCCCTCTGATCACCTTTGTGGCCCTCCTCTGGACACTCTCCAGCACGTCCATATCCTTCTTGTGTTAGGGACCCCATAGCTGGATCCAGTACTGCAAGTGAGGTCTCACCAGAGCTGAGCTGAGTGGCAGAATCTCCTCTCTCCATCTGCTGGCAATGCTTCTTTTGATGCAGCCCAGGAAGCCATTGGCCCTCTGGGCTGCAAGTGCCCATTGCTGACTCATATCCAGCTTCTCATCCACCAGCACCCCCAAATCCTTTTCTGCAGGTATGCTCACAATCTCATCATCTCCCAGCCTGCATTGCTATGGAGCATTGCCCCAACACAGGTGCAGGTCCTTGCATTTTGCCTTATTGAACCTCATGAGGTTCTCCTCAGCTCACCTCTCCAGCCTGTCCAGGTCCATTTGGATGGATCCCATCCTTCAGTCTTATCAACCACACCACTCAGGTTGGTATCATCTGTACACTTGCTGAGGGTGCCCTCAATCCAATTGTCTATAGCACTGATGAAGATATTGCACAGCACTGGTCCCAGTACAGACCCTTGACAGACACCACTTCTGTCCCCCCAACATGCAGGACACCAAGCAAGGCAGGATTCCCACATCAGTAGCTGCAAGGCAAAGCAGGTCAGGATGACACAGTGAGGAAGCAGCAAAAATTGCTGTGACCTTAACGATTTTGCTTCTCAGCAGAGCTCTGCCTCTGATATCTGACCTACTTCCATCAATTCCCCTGCTGCTGCCAAGCTACAAATGAGAACAAGAGCTTGTTACAGCATCCCAAAATCTCAGCGTGGTGGGGGTGGGAAGGGACGTCTGGAGATCATCTTTGTGCCTGTTCCCCCTTGCCCTGTCACTGGAGGACCACTAGCAATAGCTTGGCTCCATCCTCATTCCCCCCACAGGTGCTTTAGCTCATGCTGAGCCTTGAGAAGATCCCCCTGGGGCTGCTCTTCTCCAGGCTCAACAGCCCTAGGTCTCTCAGACCTTCCTCCTCACAGAGATGCTCCAAGCCACTCAGCACCTTTGGAGTCTTCACTGAACTCTCTCCTGTAGTTTCTTGACTCTCTTCAACTGAATAGCCCAAATCTGGACACAGTCTTCCAGCTGTGGCCTCACCAGGGCAGAGCAGAGGGGCAGGGAACCTGCTGGCCACACTCTTCTCCATGCGTTCCAGGGGACCATTTACTTTCTTGGCCATGAAGGCACACTGCTGGCTAATGGCCCACCAGCACTCCCAGGCCCTTCTCCACAGAACTGCTTTCCAGAAGCTCAACTCCCCACCTGTGCTGGTACAGGGGTTGTTCCTTCCCAGGTGCAGGACCCTGCACTTGCCCTGGATGAAGTTCATGAGGTTCTCCACCCAGCTCTCCAGCCTGGCCAGGTCTCTCCAAATGGTAGCGCAGCCTGATGGGTGTCAACACTCCTCCCAGGTCTATTAGAATCTGCACAGGCTGAGCAGTACTCAAGGGAAGGCAAGGAAAAGCAGATCCCTGACTCGGGGTGGAGCAGGAATTAAGTCAACCCTTGAGGTATTATGAGCAGTGAAGCCACCAGGCTTGGCGTGGTCCCAGGCTTGGTCCATTACTGCACAGCTCCCAGTTTGGAGCTGAGGACAGAAGAAAGGAGAAGGCAAATGTTTTTTCACTGTGCTTTAGAGTGAAGCTACCCATAGAGAAACAGGAAAGAGGAGGACATCTCAACTCACTGAAGGCAGGATGGGCAGCAGAGGACATTGCACCATCATTTTCCTTCAGAAGGGAAAACAAGATCAGGGCACTCCAAGACCCAAGATTTGCATCTGAGGCCAAGACACTTCTCCTTCCTCATCTCCATTTCCCTTAAATCTTTTATAGCAGTCATCACTCCCACACACTCCCACAGTCCTAACAAATAAACTGGTGTCCATTAGCAACTGCCTGGAGAACAGTGGGAAACCAGAGAGGTCCATCAGCACCTTCACACAAAACAAGTCTGCTCTCAGTGACATCAGGGCTGCTTCACCACTCCCACAGTCTCAGCACAGTGGGGATTGGAAGGGAGCTCTGCAGAATATCCAGTTAAACCCCCTGCTAAAGCAGGGGCACCCACACCAGCCTGCCTGGGATCACAATGGCCAGCTGGGTTTGGATTCTCTCCAGAGAAGGAGGTTCCACGACCTCTCTGGGCAGCCTGCTCCAGGGCTCCAGCAGCCTCACACCAAACAAGTTTCTCCTCTTCTTCAGATGGAACAGCTTGTGTATGTTGCCCCTTGTCCTTTTCACTGGGCTGAGCATTGAGAAGATTCAGAAGATTCCCATTTTCACAGCATGGACCAGGGAAGGTCATTCCAGAAGTAACAACCATGTTCTTCCACATGCTCCACACTGCCTCATGGCCCTAGATACCAGAGTTCAGGATCCCATATGGAAAGTGGGGTACAAGCATCCCACTCTTTGACGGAGATGAGTAAAAAGTAGATATTCACATTTAAAATGTTTAGGTTAGAGGAGCCTGTCAAGGCTGGGCTGGCCACCAGAGGAATGCCAGAGGCTCTCTGTGAATGTCTCTGCCTGCCCAAAGGGAAGAGAAAGAGAAGAAGGGAGAGAAACTGAAGGGCTAGGAAAGAAACTCAACGAGCTGGGATGGAAAGAACAATCCCATGGAATGGAGACACAGAGACACCAACCAAAAGCCAACCCAAGCTCCAACGGCAATGAACCACTGATGCAAGTCCTGGACTGGACTCAGCAGCAGATGGGAACCAGATTCAGCAGCTGGATTCTGGAACTGGATTCAGGAACACAGGGATCGGGATGGAAGACAGAAGGGACAGAGTCCTCCTGAGTCACTTGCTAGGCAAGAAGGATTGACTCTGGGGATTTCTCAGCTTGCTTCTGAAGATGCCATCCATGGGATGCAATCCCCTGTTGGACAGGCGAGGGTCGCTTGTCCTGGCCACTTCTCCTGACAGGTGCCACCACTACCTTCCTGGCCCCCAAGGTGGGGCACAAGCTGAGGCAGTGCCCTTGGTGTGCCGAGGAGCAAGTCTCAGGCAGAGCCTTTCTGCAGCCCAGCCCTTGTCAGGAACTTGACTCATCAGCTTCTCTTTGCTGTGTAAACCTGTCCTGACCTCCAGAAAGCGTCTCAGGGAGCAGAGACTGAACTGAGAAGGAGAAGCATAAAACTGTCTGGGTTGGGAAAGACCTTTAACATCAACCTGAGACCACCACGGCCAATAAATCGCATCCCAGCACTGATCAGAATTAGTTCTGGTGCAGTCCAAACCGGGACACAGCCCAGGCCAGTTTATCACAGATGAGATTTCTGGTTTCTCCACACATTGTGGGACACTCACGGCAACATCACAGCCGCGGGGACCCACCATCACTCAACATCTGTCCTACCACCAGCAGCAGCAGCAGCCTCCCCTGTCTGCAGCCACCCTTTTGATGGAGCTTTCCATTTCTCTTTAATTGAAATCTTCCTCCTGCCTGCTCAAACACCTCTCCACACACGCTGATATTTATCAAACCTATTGAAAAATTATTTTAATTCTCAGGAATCTTTTTTCTCCCCCTCCCTGCCTCCCTCCCTCCCTCTCTCTCTCCCCACCCCCCATCTTCCCCCTGCCTGGCAACCCAGCCCTGATAACAAAGCACCAGCCGTTTTCATTCATTTCACGCATTTCCGAGCGCCGTGGCCACTGCTGCCAGAAAATTTAATCATCTTGCTTTCAGAAGGGATATTTCAGAAGGCCTTTCCACAGAGTGTGGCTGTGGCAAGGAGAACCTGCCCAACGTCACGTCCAAAAGGCAGTCCAGAGCCTCAGCAACAGTTGGTATCGACAGGACCTGAAGGAATAAACGTTCAGGATATAAAAATGTTCCTTAGAGCCTTCTTGTCCTCCCTGCTGCACTTCATTCACAGCTTAGTTGTGGTAAATGGGTTGGAATGTGTTTGTCCTGGTGGCACGTGGAAAGGAAAAAGGAATCTCAACAGCTGGACTTCATGTGGAACACCTGGAGTCGTGGAATCTCAGACTGGTTTGGGTGGGAAGCTCATCCAGTCCAACCCTCCTGCAATCACCAGGGACATCTCCAACTAGAGATGTTTCCTGCAGTGATTCCAGGGATGGGGTATCTCCCACCTCTCTGGGCAACCTGGGACAGGCTCTAACCACCCTCAGTGTGAACATTTCTCTCTTCTCTCCAGTCTCAGTCTCTCTCGAATAGAATAGAATAGAATAGAATAGAATAGAATAGAATAGAATAGAATAGAATAGAATAGAATAGAATAGACCGGACCGGACCGGACGAGACCTTCAAGCTCATCACGTCCAACCTATCATCCAACACCACCTAATCAACTAAACCATGGCGCCAAGCACCCCATCAAGTCTCCTCCTGAACACCTCCAGTGATGGTGACTCCACCACCTCCCTGGGCAGCCCATTCCAATGGCCAATCACTCTCTCTGTGAAGAATTTCTTCCTAACCTCCAGCCTAAACCTCCCCTGCTGCAGCTTGAGACTGTGTCCTCTTGTCCTGGTGCTGGTTGCTAGAGAGAAGAGACCAACCCCCTCCTGCCTACAACCTCCCTTCAGGTAATTGTAGAGAGCAATGAGGTCTCCCCTGAGCCTCCTCTTCTCCAGGCTAAGCAACCCCAGCTCCCTCAGCCTCTCCTCATAGGGCTTGTGCTCCAAACCCCTCCCCGGCTTTGTTGCCCTTCTCTGGACACATTCAAGCAAGTCAACATCTTTCCTAAACTGAGGGGCCCAGAACTGGACACAGGACTCAAGGTGTGGCCTAACCATCACCCCTTGTCCTCTCACAAGAGGCCCTGCTCAAAAGTCTGTCCTCACCTCCCTCTAAGAACTGAAAAGTCACCAGAAAGTCTCCCTGGAGCCCTTCTCCAGGCTGAACAACCTCAACTCTTTCCAGCTTTCTTCATACAGATTTAGCTTCAGACTGACTCCCTACCATAGGTGAAACTGCCTTTCATAGATTTATAGAATAGTTTGTGTTGGAAGGGATCCTCAAGATCATCTAGTTCCAACCCTCCACTCAACCAGGTTGCTCAAGTCCTCATTCTACCCTGGCTTTGAACACCTCCAGGGAGGAGGCATATATCTTGGCTTCAATCACCTGGATGCAGAAGATGACAGTAGAGGAGCTGTGATGTTCTTCAGCACCATCTGTGCACTCACACTGCTCAGAACCACTGATTAATCCTGCCTGGAAACGACCTTCTGGACCAACCATGGGGAGATGCAGCTACTGGTCATAAGTCCCAGACCACCCTTCCTCTGAGGCAATTCATTTGTGTTTGACATTTCAGAGTTCTCCACCTTCATAAAATTTATTTCTGACTTGCTTCATGCAAATCAAATTACAGGAGGCTTCTGCCTTCAGACTGTAAATGATCCCATTAAACCAGGAGATGCTCGTGGCCATGGCAGGGTTGAAAACCTGATTTTGTACAGTTGCTCTTCTTGTTCTTATTCCTGGTGGGGTTTTGGGCTTTTTTTTTAGAGGAAGCTTTGTATATTCTCAAATCCAATCTCAAACCATGATTGAGACACTTGTCTAAGCATAGGCTATGTCTAAGCACAGGCTGTGGCTGAGCACAGGCTGTATACTAGTGAGACACCACCTCAGTGAGTCCTCAGCACAGGAGAGAAATGGACCTGCTGGAACAGGGCCAGAGAAGGACACAGCAATGATGGCAGGGCTGGAATCCTTCTGCTGTGAAGCCAGGGTGAGAGAACAGGGGTTGTTCAGCCTGTTGAAGAGAAGGCTCCAGAGAGACTGACTGATGATGTTCCAGTGCTTCAAGGGGCTGATCAGAAAGCTGGGGACAGACATTTGAGCAGGGCCTCTTGTGACAGGACAAGGGGTGATGGTTTGAACTAAAGGAGGGTGATTCAGACTGGAGAGAAGGGAGAAGTGTTTGAGGCTGAGGGCGGTGAAAGCCTGTCCCAGGCTGCCCGAAGAGGAGGTAGATGCCACATCCCTGGCACCATTGCAGGTTGCTTGGGGCTGTGAGTCACCTGCTCTAGTTGCAGACATCCCTGCTGCATGCAGGGCAGGTGGACTAGATGACCTTGAAAGGTCCTTCCCAATTCAGACCAGCCTGGGATTCCATGACTCTAACATATAATCACAAATAACATTTTGATCTTCTCTTAGTAATATTGGGCAGGAAAAACAAGCAAACCAACCTAACAAACCAGTAAACACTGTGTCTGGGTCATGGTCTGGTGGTCACAGAGGCACTGGGTAGAAGGCTGGACTTGATGACCTTGGAGGTCATTTCCAACCACAGCAATTCTATGACTTTATGAGGTAGGTTCCACAGGAGGGAGAAATCCCCACCAGCGGGCTTGGGGACACACTGAAGTTGAAACCCCGATCACCCAGGTCCTTCAGAACCTTCTGTTCACCCAAACACTTGGCCTGCTCTGCAGCATTGGTTTCACACGAGGTTTCCTGCAGAAGGTTCTTTCCCAAAGTGTGGTTTATGGATTTAATTAAAGGACTGCAGATGAGACCTCGCTAATCCCACTTGTGCTGCAGCTGTATTAAAGTGGTGGGGAGAAAAAAATAAATAATCAATATCTTGGAGTTTAAATATTTTATGATGCCAGGCCATCAAATATTAATGATGCAACAAGTAATCAGAGTCACCACTCCTCCCTGGTCTGCAGGAAGCCATCAGGAAAAGAGGAAAACACCTCAAAAGTGCCTCTTCAGTTTGATGGCCAGGCTGAGATTTCATTGAATTGTTTCACTTCAGAAAGCCCTCTGAGGTCATTGAGTCCAACCATCAACCCAACACCACCATGGCCATTAAACCATGCCCCAAAATTGCCATGTCCACATGTTTCTCGAACGCCGCCAAGGATGGTAACTCCACCACTCCTCAGTTCGGGAAACAAATGTGGTTGGTGGTGTGTAAGTCACAACAGCATCTTCCCAAGGTTGTTCTCCACCTGATGGCTGAAGGATGGGAAGTTGTGGGGTTGTGGAGTGGTGCTAGAGGGTCTGCAGAATGCTTACGTGCTGCAGCTTCCGCGGTGCATGCGCATCAACATTCCATTGTACAAGCCATGGTGAGACCTTGCATCGTGCAAGCTGCTGGGACCTCTGGGTGCTGCCTCCTCCTCCACCATCTGTAACAGTTCTAACCTGAAAGAAAGGAGATTTAGCTTAGGTATAAGGGGAAAAAAACTCAAAAAACATTTACACTGAGGGTGGTGAGAGCCTGGCCCAGGTTGCCCAGGGAGATGCCCCATCTCTGGCACCATTGCAGCTTGTCTGGGGCTCTGAGCAACCTGCTCTAGTTGAAGATGCTCACGGTAGGGGGTGTTGGACTAGATGGCTTTTAAGGGTCCTTTCTAACACAAACCAGTCTGTGATTCTATGATTCTACTGATCCTCTGATGAGCATGATCTCTGAAGTCCCAGGGACATCCCCAACTCTCATCCCACCAATTTCTCTGACAGGAAGTTGTCCATTTGCTTCCCTTCTCAGCGTTCTTCTGGCTTGCTCCCAGCAGTGGAAGCTGGAGGAATGTCCCAGTCACTCAGATACAAAGATGGAGGTAGGTGGTTGCAGCCCCACTGGCTGATTGACACTCCCAGCCAATAGTGACGTTTGGGGGACAGCTGAAAGACTGGTTTGGACCTGGGACATTTGGCCTGATGGACATCTGAAGGACGTTGGAGGTTCTCCACCCAAACCTTGTCTCTGAAACAGACAACTCTTAACACGGTGTCTGCTAAGGGGTTGTCAAATTACAGCAGGAGAAATGAATCACAACCATGGGTTTGTAATCACATCGCAGAGACATCCAAGGTTATTAATATTCATGATCTTGTCAACCTGGCTCCCGCTCAACAGCAACGGAGAAGCCAATTTGTTTGTGATCAAACTCTCATTCCACAGCAAGTCAATCTCCTTGTCTCTCCTGACACCTCACATGCAGCACATGGTGGGGTGAGTTCTGCTCGGGATGAGCTCTCAGGCCGTCCTTGCTTCCAAGGCAGACACGAGGGGCAGATGCTGGAGCTGTTCACTCTGGAGAAGAGAAGGCTCCAGGGAGACCTTATAGCAGCCTTCCACTACCTGAAGGGGGCTACAGGAGAGCTGGGGAGGGACTTTGTGCCAGGGCTTGTAGTGATAGGGCAAGGAGGAATAGATTGAAGCTGGAAGAATCATAGAATCACCAAGGTTGGAAGAGACCTCAAAGATCATCAAGTCCAACCTGTCACCCAACACCTCATGACTAAACCATGGCACCAAGTGCCACGTCCAATCCCCTCTTGAACACCTCCAGGGACAGTGACTCCACCACCTCCCTGGGCAGCACATTCCAATGGCGAATGACTCTCTCGGTGAAGAACTTTCTCCTCACCTCGAGCCTAAACCTCCCCTGGTGCAGCTTGAGGCTGTGTCCCCTTGTTCTGGTGCTGGTTGCTAGGGAGAAGAGACCAACCCCTTCCTGGCTACAACCACCCTTCAGGTAGCTGTAGAGAGCAATGAGGTCTCCCCTGAGCCTCCTCTTCTCCAGGCTAAACAACCCCAGCTCCCTCAGCCTCTCCTCATAGGGCTTGTGCTCAAGGCCTCTCCCCAGCCTCGTTGCCCTTCTCTGGACACGTCCAAGAGTCTCAATGTCCTTCTTAAATTGAGGGGCTCAGAACTGGACACAGAGAGGAGATTTAGCCTGGACATGAGGAATTGTTTACAGTGAGGGTGGTGAGAAACTGGAATAGGTTGTCCAGGGAAGCTGTGGATGCCCCCTCCCTAGAGATGTTCAAGGCCAGGTTGGATGAGGCCTTGAGCAATGTGGTCTAGTAGAAAGTGTCCCTTCCCATGGCAGGGTGTTTGGATCTAAGTGACCTTTAAGGTCCCTTCCAACCAAAACCATTCCATGAATCTATGAATCTCTGCTTCTGTAGTAGGATGTGAAGTGTTGGGAGAACCTACCTGAAGCATAGTTGTAGCCAGGAAGGAGTTGGTCTCTTCTCTCTAGCAACCAGCACCAGAACAAGAGGACACAGTCTCAAGCTGCACCAGGGGAAGTTAAGGCTCAAGGTGAGGAGAAAGTTCTTCCCAGAGAGAGTTGTTAGCCATTGGAATGTGCTGCCCAGGGGGTGGTGGAGTCACCATCCCTGGAGGTGTTCAAGAGGGGATTGGATGTGGCACTTGGTGCCATGGTCTAGTCATGAGGTCTGTGGTGACAGGTTGGACTCAATGATCTTCGAGGTCTCTTCCAACCTTAGTGATACTGTGAGACTGTGAGAAGAAACATCCCACCTCACAGGCTGGCAGACCAGCCCCTTTGGGACATTTAAGAAGCCCATCCTGAGAATAAGTAGAACTACCTGCTATTCTGAGGACATAAAATAGAATAAACCAGGTTGGAAAAGACCTTCAAGATCATCATGTCCAACCCATCATCCAACGGCACCTAATCAACTAAACCATGCAACCAAGCACCCTATCAAGTCTCCTCCTGAACACCTCCAGTGATGGTGACTCCACCACCTCCCCGGGCAGCCCATTCCAATGGCTATGCAGACCTTCACACAGGCTCTACAGAGTGATCTGGGGACAGGCTGGATCAATAATCTGAGGCCAATAGGATGAGGTTCAACAAGGCTAAGTCCTGGAGCATCTCCATGAGGAGGAAAAGCTGGGGCTGTTGAGCCTGGAGAAGAACAGCCCCAGAGGGGATCTCAGCAATGCTCAGCAAGAACTAAAGGACCTGTGGGGGGCAAGAGGATGGCACCAGACCCTTCTCAGTAGTGTCCAGTGGCAGGAGAAGGGGCAATGGGCACAAACTGGAAGCCAGGAGGTTCCACCTGAAGATGTGGAGGTTCCACCTGAAGATGTGGAGGTTCCACCTGAAGATGTGGAGGTTCCACCTGAAGATGTGGAGGTTCCACCTGAAGATGTGGAGGTTCCACCTGAAGATGTGGAGGTTCCACCTGAAGATGTGGAGGTGTGAGGGTGCTGGAGCCCTGGTAAAGACCTCCCAGGGAGGCTGTGGAGTCTCCTCTGGAGAGATCCCAAAGCCACCTGAACATGATGATCCCGGGCAAGCTGCTGTGGGTGACCCCAATATAGCTAGAGGGTTGGACTGGATGATCTTCAGAGATCCCTTCCAACCCCACCATGCTGGGATTCTGCAGTCTGCATGAGCAAAGCCCTCCATAGCATCCTTACCATTAGAAATAGGAGAAGCTGAGTTTGCTGCTGATTTTTGGCTGAACACACTGTTGCCAATTCTAATCCCCGCTGCCGTTGTCCCTGCCCTGTGTCACTCCCTGCAAACTCCATGAGATCAAATCACAAACACTCAGGTGCTGCTGAAAAAGCCTTTTCATCTCAGAGAGCTGCTGCTGCAGAAAATACCTGCCAGGGCTGGGCTGTTCCAATGCAAATGTGCTGTGGCTGGGTGTGAGGGACGCCAGGAATTCGGAGAAGGTTAGAATCAGACCGGTTTGAATGAAAGGGGACCTTTCAAGGTCGTCTAGTCCAACCCCCCTGCAGTCAGCAGGGACATCTGCAAGTAGAGCAGGCTGCACAGAGCCCCAAACAACCTGACCTGGAATGGTGCCCGGGATGGGGCATCTACCACCTCTCTGAGCAGTCTGGGACAGGCTCTCACCACCCTCAGTGTCAAACATCTCTCCCTTCTCTCCACTTGAAATCTCTCTCTTTTAGTTCAACCCATCACCCCAGGTCCTGCCTGAAAGTCAGTCTCCATCTTTCTTAGAGGCCCCTTGACGCACTGAAAGGCCACCAGAGGGTCTCTCTGGAGTCTTTTCTTCTCCAGGCTGAACAACTCCAACTCTCTCAGCCTGGCCTCGCAGCAGAGGGCTTCCAGCCCTCCCAGCATTGCTGTGGCCTCCTCTGGCCACGCTCTAACAGGTCCATGTCTCTGCTGTGCTGAAGATTCCAGAGCTGGCTCCAGCTGGGGTCTCAGCAGAGCACAGCAGAGGGGCAGAATCCACTCCCTCGAGCTGCAGCCCAGGACACGGTTGGGTCTGGGTGCAACCAACCAGAGGCACCTTTTCCCTTTCTGGACAGATGTGCAGGAAGAGCATTTGGGAGGGATCTTTCCAAGGCATGAAGCAGCTCTGCAGCTGGGGATGCATAGTGTTGATGGGCTGCAAAAGAACTTTGCTACCATCTGCTGGGGATCCAGCAGCCTGCTCCTCATCCTTAGCACCTAGAAGCCCCAAGTGAGATAGACGATGGGAGACTTTACCTATCCCTTGGCTTAATTTCCAAGGGGAAACTTGAGTGTCACCTCAGTCAGTATCTCAGCAGAAGGCCACACAGATAGCTCACCAACATCACAGGCAACTCCCTGCATCCCTGTGACCTGTTTTTAACGACACAAGCACCAGGAATCAAAGAAAGTGTTTCATTGATGTCCCACACTGCAAGCATCAATGCCAACACTTGACAGTAACCACTTCTTCAGCTCTGCTCCTTACAGCTCCAGAACCTCCCCAGCTCCATGATGCTCAAGCTCTCAGGTCTTTCTCCTTGGAGATACTTTCCAGAAGGTCATCCCTTACCTGTAATGGTGCAGGGCCCTACACTTGCCTGGCTGAACTTCATGAGGTTCCTCTCCACTCAGCTCTTCAGCCTGGCCAAGTTAAATCCTCCCTGTGTTGCTGCAGCATGCATGGGAGTCTCACCCCATGCTCTATCTGCTCTGAGCTGCTCCAAACTTTCTAAAGGAGCTACAGCTCATAGACTTATGGAATGGTTTGGGTTGGAAGGGACCTTAAGGATCATCTAGTTCCAACCCCCTTGCCATAGGCAGGGACACCTTCCACTAGACCAGGTTGCTCAAAGCCCCATGCAACCTGGCCTTGAACACCTCCAGGGAGAGGGCATCCATGAACTCCCTGGGCAACCTGTTCCGGTGTCTCACCACCCTCACAGTAAACAACTTGTTCCTAATCTCCAGTCTAAATCTACCCTCTAAAGGTCCCTGCTAACTCCTGCCCTGTCCTGCTCTGGTGTAACTGGTCCCTGGCTGCTGTGTGGCTCTAAGGAACCCTGTTGCTGCCATTGCCATTCCACCCAAGCTCTCCAGCTCTTATCCTCTAGCAGTGACCTCCTGACAGCGAGCTAAGCCTACAGAGCTGGCGTTTGTAATTAATCCATTTCCAGGAGATTAGCATGGCAAATGTCGTCGGGATACAGCTCAGCTCCCTCTGGAGCTCACAATCCCTTTGTCCTTAAACCCGTGACAGTCTCATCAGGAAGGAAACAGCCCAGGGAGGGGGTGGGGAAGGTCCTCCGTGGGCACCTCCTGGCTGAACTCCAGCCTGCCACAGACAGCAGCAGCTTTGCCCCCTGCTGCCAAACCCCCACTGTCTGCCCACCTCCACCCACCCTGGCTGGTGCCAAGGAACTGCTGAGTGAACCCCAAGCAAGGGGATGGGGTTGGCTTCCTCATTCCCTCCTCCTACTATCCCAGTACCTCAGTATCTCAATAGCCCTGCATGCCAGTAACTCAGCATTCCACCGACCCAGTGTCCCAACATTCCAGTTTCTCAACATCCCAGCATCTTCATTATTCCACCATACCAGCATCCCCTCTTCCACAGTATCCCAGCATGATTCTTTGGTTCTACGTCCCAGGGCAGCGCCCCCAGTCCCAAAGCTGCTCCAGCATCACACAGAGCCCTGGTTGGTTGCTCCCAGGTGGGCAACTACTCACCAAAGCATGGGGGTCATCAGCCTCATCCCTCCATCTCCTCTCAGTGTTGTTTTCCTCCCACTGACTCCATACACTTCCTAACTCTACTGGTCCTAATGCTGCCCCAAGACCAGCACAGCCACAGGAAGTCTCACTGTCCCCCATCTGAGGCCTGTGAGGCCCCTTCTGGGCTTTTGCAGTGTGAAAAGGGAGGTTTAGGTTGTACACAAGGAATAATTTCTTCCTCTTGAGGGTTATCAAGCCCTGGCCCAGGCTGCCCAGGGAAGTGGTGGAGTCCCCATCTGTGTTTCAAAGCTATAGAGATGTGGTGCTGAAGGACATGGCTCACTGATGACCTGGCAGTGCTGGGTTAATTGCTGGACTGGATGATCCCTTCCAATGACAACAGTTCCATGATTTCATTAATTCCTACACAGCAGTGCCACCTCATCCCCAAAGTAGGCTTCTCAGAGATTTGTTGGCACTGGCTCCACATCTCCCACACTGCCCACAGCTCCCAGCTCATCCCAGAGCATCTCCAGGGGGCACAAAAGTCATTTTCCTCCCATTTTCTCTCTGTTTTCCTTCTACAGGATAACACTGGGTGATAGAGGCTGTCATTCCCAGTTAACCCAGCTGAGCCAGGCCTTCTTCTGCAATCACCTGGATGCAAATAAAATGGGATGTCTTTGGGAAGAAAGGAACCATCAGAAGGGAGAAAGAAACCATAAGCCAGACACTTGGACACCTCCTGGGATTCCCATGGGCTCTTCCACACTAAACTCTCCCAACATCTTTGCCTTCAAATACTTACAGATCATAGAAGTGGAAAAGACCTCTAAGAACATCAAGTCCAATCATCAACCCAACACCACCATGGCCATGGTTCCAGGTCCTTGCTGTGTCCACACGTTTCTTGAACACCTCCAGGGGCACCGGTGAGGCCACATCTTGAATCCTGGGCTCAGTTTTGGGGCGCTCACTGCAAGAAGAACATTGAAGGACTAGAGCATGTCCAGAGAAGGGCAATGAAGGTGATGAAAGGTCTGGAGGACAGATCTGGAGAGGAGGTGCTGAGGGACCTGGGGTTGTTCATCCTGGAGAAAAAGAGGCTGAGGGGAGACCTTCTGGCTCTCTACAACTCCCTGAAAAGAGGTTGCAGCCAGGTGGGGGTTGGTCTCTTCTCCCAAGGAACAGACAACAGGACAAGAGAACGAGTTTCTCCAGGGGAGGTTTAGGCTGGACTTGAGGAACAATTTCTTCCCGTTGAGGACTGTCAAAGCCTGGGCAGTGGTGGAGTCCCCATCCCTGGAGGGGTTCCAAAGCCTTGTAGATGTGGTGCTGAGGGACACAGTTTAGTGCTGATGTGGCAGTACTGGGTTAGTGGCCGAACTGGATTATCTTAAAAGGTTTCTTCCAGCCCAAACAATTCCGTGAGTCCAAGAGTCTCCTCCCACCACACTCCAGCTTCAGTCTCCTCCCCCTGTGGTGCTGAACTCAGCTCATCTCTGGAGGTGTGCTGGTGCACACAAAACATCCCTCTCCAGTTTCTCCCTTCCTTGCTGCTTGCTTTACATCCTGAACTGCCCTAAATGACAAAGCCTTCGACTCACAGGTGCAGATGAGTGTGTGGTGCAGAGAGATGATGACTTTGGATAAATTTAGCCAGAAGTTCCCAAAGGTTTTGCAGTTACCCAGATTAAACTGATCCAGCTCAGGCTGGGACCAGGCAGAAGTTGTGTGTGTGCGTGCTTTGAAGTTCTCACCAAGCTCAGTAAGAAAACATGAAGGAAATGAGAGGAGGTTCAGCAGGTTGAATGCTTCCTGACCCACAGGACCAGGTCTGGGTCCTCCTCGTTGGCAAAGTGGGAAGGGGAAGAAGAGGGTTGGCAGGGGAGCAGGGTGGTCCCTGTGCTGGCTTGGGTCCTGCTGTGGCTTAGAGTTCTGTAGTGGCTTGGAGCCTGTGGTGACTTAGTGCAGCAGCACGGCCAGCTCTCCACAGAGCTGCTTCCCAGGAGGTCACCCCTTGCCTATAGTGGTGCAGGGAGCTGCTCCTCCCCAAGTGTGGGACCCTACAGCTGCCTTGGTTGAATTTCATGAGGTTCCTCTCCCCCAGCTCTCCAACCTGGCCAGCTCTCACTGAGTGACATCACCATGAGGGCAGGATGGAGAAGGTAGCAGTGGGTGACTCTCTGGAGGAGTTTCTCTCATTGCCATGGATCGCTCTAGTATCCAAAGCACTTTTCCTGCTGTTGATGGTCTGGATCACATGCTGTGGTGGGACATTAGCATTCCAGGGGGGTAGTGGGACAGGAAGGCTTTAGCAGTGGGAATAGAGCAGCAGACAGGCTGTGGTGACAGCTGTGAGGAGCACTGCGAATGCTAATGGTGGCAGTTGGAGAGGAGGCCAGGAGAATGGCAATGCCCAGGTGGCTCTCCCCCAGTCATCCCCTCCTTTGAATTCCCTGCAAAGCTTCACCACCTCAGGCTTTCCACAGGCACCAGGAACTGCTGGCTCCAGGAGACCTTCTTGGAGGTCTTTCAGTACTAGGGCTGAGAATTAAGGTAGAGACAGGCACGTGAGCAGGGCCTGTTGTGACAGGAGAAGGGGTGATGCTTTGAACTGAAAAAGGGAGATTCAGACTGCAGAGAAGGGAAAAAATGTTTGACACTGAGGGTGGTGAGAGCCTGTCCCAGGTTGTCCAGAGAGGTGGGAGATGCCCCATCCCTGGAGCCACTGCAGGTCAGGTTGTTCAGGGCTCTGAGCAACCTGCTCCAGTTGCAGATGTCCCTGCTGACTGCAGGGGGTTGGACTGGATGACCTGGAAAGGTCCCAAACCTCACCTTCAAGCCTGCTGAGTGGAGTCCTCCTGCTTAAGACACTGATGCAACTGGAGTTGGTGCCCACAGGTCCTGCCAGTGGCTAAGTTGTACCTTCAGCACATTTGCAGAAGAAGGTGCCATGCACAATCCCATAGTGCTTCCCAGGCTGGCCAGCTATGATCTGAGCACAGGAGAGACACCTTGGTGTCCTCACAGGGGACTCTCCCTGCTCCCCACACTGCCACCCAGGTCAGTTCACAATCTCAGATTGGTTTCGGTGGAAAGGGACCTTTCAAGGTCATCCAATCCAACCCCCTGCAGTCAGCAGAGACATCTGCAACCAGAGCAGGTTGCTCAGAGCCCCAAGCAACCTGACCTGCAATGGTTGCAAGGATGAGACACCTCCCACCTCTCTGGCAAACCTGAGCCAGGGTCTCACCACCCCCAGTGTCAAACACTTCTTCCTTAGAGAAGGTTGGTGGTTGAATGGACATGGTTGGAGATGCCCTGCAGCAGGGTGGCTGCAATGGGGGATTAAATGGGCGCAGGTCTCAAGCCTGCAGCCCAGGAGAAGCACATGGCCTGAGATAGTGACGACAGCGACACCCTTTGGGTCTCTGCTTGCCGCAGCAATGGGATGCCCGAGACGCCTGTGGGAGCTGTGATCCCCTGCCTGAATCAACAGCGACACCCAGTGGCCACCCAGCGCCACCGCAGCTTTCTGCTCCTCACCGCCGCTTTCTGCTCCGCACCGCCGCTCAGCTCACAACGATAGAAGGGGCGGGGGGGGGGGATAAAATCGAAGAGGCTTTGAATGTTCTTGAAAAGAGCCTAAGAAAATCTCTTCCTGGAGGAACCACTCACGTCTTCTCTGCTCTTTCGAAACACAGAATGCCAGGTTGGAAGGGACCCCAAGGACCATTTGGTCTGACTTTGGATGAATTAAAACTAACAAGGAAGAAATGTGCATCACCTCTGACACCTCACCTCAGCACCAAGCTGCTCCATGCCCTTGGTGCCATAGAAGCGCCTCCAACCCATCATCATCTCTCATTCCAGGGTTCAGGAGCCAGCCTGAGGATAAAGGAGTTCTCTTGGACCTCAAACCAAGGTGATCCTGAACCAGCACAAAAGGCAGGGGGACAGCATGAGGCTCTGCCCAGTTTCCTTCACCTAGGTGTGGAGGAGCTGGACTCCCCGCCTTGGCCCCAAAATACATCTCTGAGCCTGCTGGGCTGCCACACATCCTCAGCCTGGTGTCACCAGCCCTTTGCAGTGCCTCTAACACAGCAACAGCCCTGGGATGAGATCTTGCAGCACCCTTCATGCAGCATCCCAGCTGGAAGAGACCTTGTTGATCATCCAGGCCAACTGCCCTCCAGTCAGCCAGGACATTTGCAACTAGAGGACATTGGTCAGGGCCCCAAACACCCTGACCTCACCAGTGCTGAGTACAGACAACCCTTAACCTAACACTACCAAATCCACCACTAAACCATGTCCCCTCAGCACCACATCACCATGGCTTTGAAACCTTCCCAGTGATGGCAACTCCTCCATTACCCTGGGCAGCCCGGGCCAGACCTTGACAACCCTTTGGGGGAAGAAATAGTTCCTCACATCCCAACCTCCCCTGGGAAAGGTTGCTTCCCTTCTAGCTAAAGCTGTTCAGCTCCTTCTGGGGAAAAACAAAACAAAACAAAAAGGTTTGAAACTGCAGAACTTTGCAGCAGGTGGAGGGAGGGGAGTCTGCCCCTCTGCTCCACTCTGCTGAGACCCCACCTGCAGTGCTGGGACCAGCTCTGGAGTCCTCAGCACAGGAGAGCCGTGAATCTGCTGCGGTGGGGCCAGAGCAATGCTGGGAGGGCTGGAAGCCTTCTGCTGTGAGGCCAGGCTGAGAAAGTTGGGATTGTTCTGCTGGGAGAAAGCACCAGGGAGACCTTCTAGTGGCCTTCCAGTACTTCGAGGGGCTGATCAGTAAGCTGGGGACAGACTTTGGAGCAGGGCCTGTTGTGACAGAGGGGGTGATGGTTTGAGCTTGAAGAGGGAGATTGAGACTGGAGAGAAGGAAGAAATGTTTGACACCGAGGATGGTGAGACCCTGGCTCAGGTTGGCCAGAGAGGTGGGAAATGCCTGTGGTGAAGGCACATTCTGCCTAGATACTAGATCTGGTCCCAGCATGTGGACAGGTTTCCTCTCCTTCAAGAGGAAGACAATTACCAAGTATGGGCATAATTCCAGCTTCACGCTTTCTATAGGCTGAAGCCAGTTGTCTATGAGCGTGCCCATTGGTCAAACCCAGCCTCGAGGAATCTATAAGTATCACCCCTGTTGGTAAACAAGTTGCCCCCTCTCTTCACTTTGTCCCTGTACTTGCTTGAGAGAGCAGCTCTCGAGCCACAGCCTCCACCATTGAGCTTCTTGTTGTTAGCTTCTATCATACATGCACGCATACTGAAGCCTCTGCATCGTGAGAAGCACTCTGATTGTGAGGATCAGCCCAGAGGGAGGACCCCGAGAAGCCAGCGTCGCCACAGCCAGTCGTACCGACCGGGAGAGCTCACCGTGCTACCGGAGGACTGGACCAGCCCCCGACGGTAAGATCTGCCCAGCTGTCGGGGAGAAGGGACTTGATAGAGACTAAGTCCGCATATGCCTAGCCCCGCCGTAGTGGGAGGAGAGCTGCCACGTGCGCCGCTCTGAGCCCTGTAACCTCAGGGAAGACTGAAGCGTTGTTCGTGCCTATACTGCACTGAACCCGGGACCATTCCGAGCGTCCTGCTGCTCCTTTAAGGCCAGTAACCAGCAACCGTCGCCCCGCCCTGCTGTGCAAGCCGACTCCCAGGGCCAACCCCACGGGCCGAACCCGACCAGGACCTATCCCTATTGTCTGGAGGGCACCGACCGAGTTCTGAAGGGAACCTGCTTCCGAGCTAAGCCCAGGTTCCAGCGTTCCCTCTCCACTGCTGCGGAGAGAGGAGACAGTACCCAACATCACCGTCCAACTCGACTAGGAACCGGTCCAGTGGCAGGAGTCGGCCGGACCCCCACCTTGCTACAAACAACAGCTACAGAGTATCTTCCTCGTGCTTTCCACCCACTAGCACTCAGTTCAAAGTATCCGCGTCCAGCAGAGTCATCGCTGACGCACAGAAAGATTGTAATTGCTGTATACAACCAGAAGCCGCCCGCGTTCCGCCGAGTCGCCATCTAGTGGCCAAGCAGCAGAACCGCACCCTTCATTACATAAAACATAGAAATAGTCTGTAGAGAGTTTAAGTTCTAATCATAATGCTAAGCCACTTGTGGAATGTATTTCACGAACGTGCACTAGAACATGTATATAAGTTGTCGACTCATCAGTTATTAATAATTTGATAATTAATAAAAATTAATATTTTCATAATTCGTTTTTCATATTCATACATTTAATAACCTCTTCACAACAATGCCCCATCCCTGGAAGCATTGCAGGTCAGGTGTCTGGGGCTCTGTGCGGCCTGCTCTAGTTGCAGATGTCCCTGCTGACTGCAGGGGGGTTGGACTAGATATCCTTGAAAGGTCCCTATCCACCTAAGGCATTCTATGATTCCTTGCCCACCCCACCTTCCCCAACCCCTGTGTCTCTTTGGTCACCAGCCATAACACATCTTCATCCCAAGGGGATCAAGGCAGCAGGAGAGCCTACCATAGCTGGGAGGAGAACAACTCATTGGCCTTTTACAGAATCATAGAATTGCTTGGATTGGAAAAGCCCTCTAAGGTCACTGAGTCCATCCATCAAGCCCACACCACCACAGCCATCAAACTACATCCCCTAGTGCCATGTCCACACTTCTTGAACGCCTCCATGGATGGTGACTCCACCACCTCCCTGGGCAGGCTGTTGATTATATTTAAGACTACAAAAAATTGTCCAAGGAGCATTTGTATTTTGAAGTACATCATGTCATGAAACTATTTCAGTTTTGCCAAGACCTTGTTTGGGGTTTTTTTGTGGCTGATAGGTAGGTGAGAAAACACCTTCACCCATCCATGAAATCAAGAATGGTTTGGTTGGAAGGGACAGAATCACAGAATCAGTCAGGGTTGGAAGGGACCACAAGGATCATCTAGTTCCAACCCCCTGCCATGGGCAGGGACACCCTACACTAGATCACGCTGGCCAGAGCCTCATCCAGCCTGGGCTTAAACACCTCCAGGGACGGGGCCTCAACCACCTCCCTGCACAACCCATTCCAGGGCTTCACCACTCTCATGGTGAAGAGCTTCTTCCTCACCTCCAGCCTGAATCTCCCCATTTCCAGCTTCATTCCATTCCCCCTAGTCCTATCACTACCTGAGAGCCTGAGAAGTCCCTCCCCAGCCTTCCTGTAGGCCCCCTTCAGATCCTGGAAGGCCACAATGAGGTCACCTTGGAGCCTTCTCTTCTCCAAACTGAACAGCCCCAACTCTTTTAGGCTGTCCTCCCAGGAGAGGTGCTCCAGCCCTCTGATCAGACCTCCAGGATCATCTAGTTCCAACCCCACAGCCATGGGCAGGGACACCTCCCACTAGACGAAGAAGACAAAAGTGTGCTTCCAGCTCACACAGGAGGTGAAGACTCCAATAGAGATTCCAAATCTTCCCCTTAGGGTCCAGAGGCATTTCAGTAGCGGGGGAACCATCCAGGCATGAGGTCTTCAGCCTGTGCAGTTGCAAAGTTCTCCAGCTATTAAGAATTACTTTGCAGGCTCATTAAGCCTTGGTGGTGGCAATTTTTAATTCTGAGAATGTTCAGGATGATAAAAAGCCTCTAAATGACCAGATATGTCTCATTTTACAGGGCAATAATTGCTTTTATGCCCAGCTTTAAAATCAAAGTGCTCTGATCCCTGCATCTGCCGGAGCTTCTGGAAGTGCATTAATACTAAATTAGAGCAATATCTGGGTGAAGAAAAAGAAGATATTTGATCATCAACTGCTTCATACACTGGGAAGGGAAGAGGCCAGCAGCCACAGCAGCATGGCAAGAGAGCCCCAGGAAGCAAATAAAGCAGATTTTGCTATTTCTGCCATTTCTGGTTAATATTAGACACCTAACATCCCCCCCCCCCCCCCCCCCCCAAATTATCTTCCTTTGGTGGTTGTTTCTGGCCAGGCCTACAATTAAGGTCTAGGTGGTAAGCTCAAAAGACCACTTTGAGCAACCTGGCCTAGTGGAAGCTGTCCCTGCCCATGGCAGGTGATTTGAACTAGATGATCTTTAAGGTCCCTTCCAACCAAAACCATTCTGTGATTCAGTGGAGGACCGTGGGAGCTGCCTGCTGCTGGGTCACATCAAATGCTGTGTGAGGTGCTGGTGTGCTTCTGACAGCTTAGGGGAGGAAAACTGGGAAACTGCTGAAGTCAATTGGATTTCTGCTGAAAGCAATTGGAAACACTCCTCTCCTGCCCTGTCTGTCAACTGGGTTTTGAAGTACAGAGTGATTAACATTGGAAAAGATCCTTAAAGTCATCAAGTCCAACCATTAACCCAGCACTGCCAGGTCACCGCTAAACCATGCCCCTCAGCACCACATCTCCACGGATTTGAAACCCCACCAGGCATGGGGACTCCACTGCTGCCCCGGGCAGCCTGAGCCAAGCTTTGACAACCCCTTTTGGGGAAGAAATTGTTCCACATGTCCAACCTAAACCTCCCCTGGGGTAACTTGAGGCCATTTCCTCTTGTCCTAATACTTGTTCCTTCAGAGAGGAGAGCAACCCCACCTCGCTCCAGCCTCCTTTCAGGGAGTTGTGAAGAGCCAGAAGATCTCCCCTCAGCCTTCTTTTCTCCACACTAAACACCCCCAGTTCCCTCAGCTGCTCCTCACCAGACCTGTTCTCCAGAACCTTCACCAGCTTCATTGCCCTTCTCTGCTCCAACACCTCAATGCCCTTCTTTGAGTGAGTGGCCCAAAACTAAACCCAGTGTGGCCTCCATGGTACTGAGCAAAGGAGGGCAATCCCTGCCCTGGTCCTGCTGGCCACAATACTACTGAGCATGGCCAGGAGGCTGGTGGCTGCCTGGGCACACTGCTGGCTCATCTTCAGTCACTGTCACCAACACCTTCAGGTCTTTTTCTGCCAGGAAACTTTCAGCCACTCTGCCCCAAGCCTGGAACTGCCCAAGGTAAAGCCACTACCCAAAGCACAGCTGTGAGGCGTTGTCTAATAGCAAACTGAAATGACTTACCTGCAAGCCCCTCTGGCCTTGAAAAGCCCATGTTTCTGAAGGCACTCAGAGATACTGGGCCTCACCAGGAAAGAAGTGTCTGTAGGAGCTCTCCAGAGCATGCTCTTCTGCCAAGAGAAGCAGGAACAGGTAGGTTTGTGTTCCAGCAATTGCCACTGACTCATCAGGGAGACTGGTGGGCTGAGAACTGGCTAAAGGACAGAGCTGAGAGGGTTGTGATCAGCAATGTAGAGTCTAGGTGGAGGCCTGGAACTTGTGGTGTTCCATAGGGGTTATGACTAGGTCCAGTCTTGTTCAACATCTTCATCAGGGACCTGAATAAAGGCTCAGCCAGTTTGCGGATGATATCAAACTGGGAGGAGTGGCTGAGACCCCATCAGGCTGTTCAGCCATTCAAAAAGACCTGACCAGGCTGGAGAGTTGGGGAGAGGAACCTCATGAAATTCAACCAAGGCCACTGTAGGGTCCTGCACCTGGGGAGGAACAACCCCTGCACCGATGCAGGTGAGGGGTGACCTGCTGGGAAGCAGCTCCACAAAGGAAAACCTGGGAGTACTTGTGAGGAACAAGTTCCCCAGGATCCCACAAAGTGTTCTTATGGCTAAGGAGGGTGCATGGAGAGTGTGGCCAGCAGGTCAAGGGAGGTTTTCCTGACCCTTCTACTTTGCCCCAGTGAGGCTGCATGGAGAGTGTGGCCAGCAGGTCAAGGGAGGTTTTCCTGACCCTTCTACTTTGCCCCAGTGAGGCTGCATCTGGAGTCCTGGGTCCAGTTCTGGGCTCCCAGTTCAAAAGAGACAGTGAACTATTGGGGAGCTTCCAGTGTAGGCCCTAATGATGCTGAGGGGCCTGAAGCATCTCTGTGAGGAGGAAAGGCTGAGAGTCCTAGGGCTGCTGAGCCTGCAGAAGAGCAGCCCCAGAGGGCATCTTCTCAATGCTCAGCAAGAGCTAAAGGACTTGTGGGGGCAAAAAGATGGGGCCAGACTCTTGTCAGTGGTGCCCAGTGACAGGGACAAGGGGTAACAGGCACAAACTGGAATCCAAGAGGCTCCATCTGAACAGAAGGAGAAACTTGTTTGGTGTGAGGGTGATGGAGCCTTGGAGCAGTCTACCCAGAAAGGTTGTGGAGTCTTCCTCTGTAGAGATTCCAAACCCACCTGGTCATTGTGATCCTGGGCACACTACTGTGGGTGCCTCTGCTTTAGCAGGGGGGTTGGACTGGATGATCTCCAGAGGTCCCTTCCAACCCCAACCATTTTGGGATTCTGGGGTAGTTATAGCTACAGATAGGAAAGAGCAAGCCATATTAAAATCCTCTTCACAGGAGCTTCTAATACCACTGGGATAAACCAGTAACACAGTTATTGGTGTGAGGGTCTTCCAAGCAGCTCATCCCTCCTCAAGAAGAGGAAGAGGACTCCTGCTCCAGATCTGCTGCTTTGCAGGGTTGAGGTATAACTGCTTCGGAGTAACGATTCCCAGAGGTATTCCCATGTTAGGAGACTCAAGCTGCAGCCTATTTATAGTCACTGCCCAACACAAATGTCCAAAAATAAGTTGCTTTTTTGTTTTTCCCAGGGTTTATTTACTAAACTGGTTCACATTCAATGAAATAGGTACAACAATACCTACAGAGCATCATCAGGAGAGCAAACACCTTGAGAACACAAGACCCAGAGTGCAGGAGAGGGTTCTTTTCCTTGGTGGGGGGAACAAAAACAACAACAACAAAAATGCCACTTCTGTAAACAATGACAGACCCAGAAGGTTGCTGCTAGAAAAGACACACACATGAAAAAACAAACCACTCTAGGGACACAAATTAAATCATGGCATACACCCAACCAAAGCACCCTGGTCAAGCCCGAGTACAACTTGGCGTCGTCTGTACAAAACCCTGCTCAAAACGACAGGTTCTCCTTGGGTTGAAGAGACAGCACAGCTCATAAGGCAAAACTAATTGGAATTATCATCCAGTTCTTTGCTTTGTTAGTTAAAGATCAAGAATAAGGCAAGTTTGGCCGTTTTGCATTGTTTCAGAGGGTGGATGGGGACTTACAGATGGCAAATGGACAGAAGCACACATTGTCTCCCAGGAAGTTAACTAACACCTACTGGACACTTCACCCTTCTAGAAACTCCAGCAGGATTGCCTGAAGGAAAAGCATTTCTAGGAAAAGAGACCTGGGAAAGCCTTTCCTAGAAGAGACCATCAGAGAGCATCAGTTGGTAGATAGATTTCCTGAAGGAAAAGCATTTCTAGGAGAAAACACCATCCAATGGTATGCAGAAGCACTGTGTAGCAAACACCTTGAAACCAAGGGGCATCGGTTGCTTCATCCAGCTGACTATTAACAGCTGTATCACAGTATCAGCAAGGTTGGATGAGACCTCAAAGATCATGAAGTCCAACCTGTCACCACAGACCTCATGACTAGACCATGGCACCAAGTGCCACGTCCAGTCCCCTCTTGAACCCCTCCAGGGACGGTGACTCCACCACCACCCTGGGCAGCACATTCCAATGGTGAACGACTCTCTCAGTGAAGAACTTTCTCCTCACCTCCAGCCTAAACCTCCCCTGGTGCAGCTTGAGACTGTGTCCTCTTGTTCTGGTGCTGTAATTAAAGGCTGCAGTCCAGCACTGAGGGGGAAACTAGATAGCTCCTCAGCATTTGTGTGCCTATAATCTGCTTGGGTATTAGGTTGAGACACTAAAAACTTTTAAGGAGACTCAGGCCTCTGGTGAGATTAAAAGCCACACAGCGTGGACTGCAAGGTCAGAAAGCTGATGTGGGTGGACTAGATGACCTTTAAAGGTCCCTTCCAATCCAAAGCACTCTATAAATCCCAGCTGGATTTCCTGAAGGGAAAACATTTCTGGGAGGAGAGACCATTGAGAAGCTCACAGATGAGTGTTAGAACTAAAAACAAAAGCAGAAATTGAGGAGCTGTCTGCATAGAAACTGATACTCATTTCTAAAGTGCTTTGCAGATCATTTTGAGTGAGTACCAAGCAGAACTGGATGATAATTTGGAGTGGGGTGACATCTTAGTTGAAGGTCCTTAATTTGCTTTTCCACCCACCAGACATACATTGCAATGAGAGCATCCACCTCCAAATGCAGATCCAAAGGGATTGTTGCGTCTGATCTTGCCAGAACCAAGCACTTGGTAAGGAGAACAAGCACCCAGAACAGAACATGAAGACTTCAGGTGATTTTCAGTGCCACAATCCCTAGGTTGATCCATGGTTGGATCCATCTCCAGCTGAACAGCTCACCTAACAACAGCAGTATGTTTCAAGGAGGCATTTTCCCATTCTTCAGACACAGAGGTGTTTTATGAGGCTGTCTTAGATTTATCACACAATATGGGGTCAGTCTCTGAGCTAATTTGCCACAGCCCAGGTTGAAGAAGAAAAAACAGAAAGTGTAAAACACTTGGCAATTTGCAGTGCTTTTGCCTTCCATAAGTGACAGAACATTTTGGGTTGGAAGGGACCTTTAAAGCTGATCAAACCCAACTCCAGTCAACACTGACTAACGACCAACAACCACCAGGTTGTTTGATCTAGTTAAGTCAAAATGATTTCTGTACCTTGCATCACTCTGTACCAATTGAAAAGGGAATTCAATGTATTCAATCAGGGGTGTATAGGAACATCTTCACCTGTAGAATCCTGACCTCCATCTAAAAGAGATGGTGCACACCAAACTGTTTCTCCAATTCTGCTGAGACCCCACCCGCAGAGCCCCCAACACAAGAAGGACATGAAACTGTTGGAGTGGGTCCAGAGGAGGCCACAAAGATGATCAGAGGACTGGAGTCCCTCCCCCTACGGGGACAGATGAGAGAGCTGGGGTTGTTCAGCCTGGAGAAGGCTCCAGGGAGACCTTAGAGCAGAGTTCCAGTAGATGAAGGGGGCTACAGGAGAGCTGGGGAGGGACTTTTGACAAAGGCATGCAGTGACAGGATAAGGTGTAATGGCTTCAAACTAGAAGAAACTGGATTAAGACTGGACATTTAGAGGAAATCCTTCACCAGAAGGGTGGTGATCCACTGGAACAGGTTGCCAAGAGAAACTGTGGAGGCTCCAAGCCTGGAAGCATCCTTGGACAGGATGGATGGGACTTTGAGTGACCTGGTCTAGTAAGAGACATCCCTGCATGCAGCAGGGGGTTTGGGACTGGATGGTCTTTAAGGTCCCTTATATTCATAGACTAGTTTGGGTTGTAAGAACTAGATGATCTTAAGGTTCCTTCCAACCCAAACCTTTCTTATGAAGCGTGTGGCTCCAGCCAACAGAAGGCATCAACTCCTCTTCAGTAAGGAATTGCTGGGCATTTTTCCCTCACTCTTTGTCAAGTGCCTTTATCTCTGGTGTCTGCTGGAAAACATGATGAGCAACCTGTGAAAAACTGAAAAGCCAAGCAGCACATGTGAGCCAGCGTGTTTGAAGGCAACAAGCTGAAACACCTCCCTCAATCCTGCAACACTAACCTGCTCCCCATCCTTCTCCTCCCCACACACAAACAGGCCACACACACCCATGGAGCTGCTCATGTCCTAGCAAAGAGTTACTGATATCATTAAATTAGGCTTATTGCTATCAAACTGGGTTCCAGAGTGGGCCAAACTCCAGGGAAAAGGCTGACATTCATTTGCTTTGCTTTGAAAGTCCTGCTTCATTCTACCAGATGTGAAGAGTGAGGGCAGGATTTTACCATCTGTGTAACTATTTCTCCAGGAATCCTGTTTTCTGGTAAAACAGCCTCATTTCCTGGCCTGTTTAGAATCAGCATATGGAAGAAGACAGAAGCCCACTGCGTGCCTGGTTGGAATAAATCAGGTACAGCCCAACCCCTCTGCTCAGCATCCTTGTGAAGAAATGGCTTTTAAAGCAACTATTTCATCTGTTATTGCACCTTCAAAAAGAATAGTCTGTGGGGGTGAAAACCAAGGAATTTAACATGTAAGAACAGGGGAAACCCCAGGGATTTAACATGTCAAAACGAGGGGAAACACCAAGGGATTTAACAAGGGGAAAGAAACAGAGATTGAACGTGGTCAAACATGGAGAACCAAACAGCAATTTTAGCATTTTAAGGGAAAACCAACTCTGGAGGCAGAAAGGTTCTTCAGTACCTGGAAACAGACATAGACATCAAAAAAGAAATCCAAGCTGATGGCGATTCCTAGTTAAAAGCCAAATCAAACCATCCTAAATCAGCTACAACTTGTATCTATTCACTCATCTCTTTTAAATAAGACAAATTTATCTGCCCAGACTGTCACTAATTTTAGGATTATCCCAGAGCTCTCTCTTGAGATTCTGGTTACTGGCAGGAAGCAAAATCCTCTACTCTGTTACACACTGGGGATGAGTGACTCTGCTCCACACTTGGCAATCACTGCAGCTTCAAGGCTGAAGAAGCCAGGAAGGGATCTCACCATTCTCTCCCTATTTATGTCTTTGTGAAAAGATGAACAAAAAGCCATAGATATTCTGGAACAGAAAATGATGTCACAGCTCTAGAGCTCAGCACACCCTGCTGTTCTTAACAGCTTCCACAGGCACAGGTGTATCAAGCAGAGAATTGGGACAACCAAATCATGCTCTATGCAAACTGCACCAAAACCTGTACCAACCTTCCCATCAAGTCCTACATTTAGCACCATTTGGAGACCTGAACATGCTAATGAAACAATCATTCTCTGAAGAAAGGAGTATGAACACAAGCAGGTTTGGGAGAGGGTTGGGATGGATTTTTTTTCCCTGGAGTGTCAATTTGACGCTGCTGTGGCACCTCCTGATGTCGTTTTGTCCTGTGTTACAACTGGCAACCCACAGCACAGGAGGAAGATGAAGTCATTTAGCACTCATCCACCAAAAGAATCATAGGGGTTGGAAAAGATCTCTAAGATCATTGAGTCCAACCATCAACCTAAGACAACCATGGCCACAAAACCATGTCCCAAAGTGCCAGGCCCACGTTTCTTGAACACCTCCTGGAATGGTGACTCCACCACCCAGGAAACACCAAGGGTGTTCGAAATGTGACTTCTCCTCACCAAATGAAAAAAGCCAATTCATGGAGAGGCAACAAATTTGCCTTGTAAATCAATTTAAGTAGTTACTAATTATCATCCCAGCCCTCCGACCAGCGAGCAGGTACCAAAGGAGAGCGTGCAGGCGACAAACCATGGTGTTTATTATTTACAAGCCTTGAGAGACAGAAACAAGGCAGCCCTTTAGTTACTGTTCATTAAAAAAATAACACAAAATGATGAAGCACTGGTGTCTTCTACATGTCAAGACACGACCAGCCAAGTCTCAGCAAGCTCTCCAGTCACACCACACATCCAGGCACCCCAAGCATGGTAAACTTCTCGGTTCAGGAGGAAGAGAGAGGACCTCTAGAAGGTGAAGGGGTTAGATATATCCCAGTACTCTCTCAAGTTCACCTCCCCTTTAACAGGATGGTACCTAAACCCAGCTGGGAATAAGCTCTCCATTCCCTCCATCCCTGAAGAAACCAAATTCTTCTTCATTTCAGCCCCAGCTTCACCACGTTCCTCCAGCTTCAGAAAACACAGCTCGTGGTCTCCACCAGCGGGATTTATTTCCAAGCAGACTTAAGCTCCACCTTTGTGTCAGGTCCACCAAAGCCCTGCTTGCCATCAAAGTGCAGTCAAGCCAAAGTTGCATCGACAGTACATCATCCCAGCAGAGTCCAGCCAGGTGTCTGAGATGGGGTCGTACTTCTGGACAGTGTTCAGGTAGGATGAGCCTGAGTGGCCTCCAACCACATAAAGGTAGTTGTCAATGACAGCTGCACCAACACCTGGAGGGGAGGAAAAAAAAAACCATATAAAACTGATTCCATCATCACTGACTGTGGAAATCAGTAATATCTTTGCTCCTAATTGGAACCACCCCTTCTCTTCCTAAAGGCTCAACAGACAAGTCCTCTCAGCCTCTCCTTTTCCCATAGACCCGCAGAATTCCTTGGGTTGGAAAGGCCACTAAGACCATGGAGTCAGCCATCAACCCAACACCACCATGGCTGTGGTTCCATGTCTCAAACTGCCATGTCCACAGGTTTCTTCAACACCTCCAGGGATGGTGACTCCACCATCTCCCTGGGCAGCCTGTTCCAATGCCTGACCACTCTTGCAGGAAAGAAATTTTCCCTCGTGTCCAACCTAAACTTTCCCTGGCAGTTTCAAGCCATTTCCTCTTGTTCTATCACCTGATACTACAGAGAAGAGACCAATCCCCACCTTGCTCCAATCTCCTTTCAGGGAGTTGTACAGAACCAGATCTCCCTCATACTCATCTTCTCCAGAATAAATGAGGCCCCATTCTCTCAGATGCTCCTTATAAGACTTTTGGGCTATCTTTAAAGAAAATACGTTCTTCTCCTCCATTCAGGTCCTACAACCCTTTTCCAACTGTTTCAACACCCTTTGTTATGACAACACTGTATCTTTCTGACTCTATACTCCTTGAGAGGGAGACAGAAGAGAGAATGAATTCCCAAGCCTCCAACCGAGATGTCAAATCAATGTCAAACTCCAATTGTTTACAGTGAGGGTGGTGAGACATTGAAATGCCTCCCCGGAGATGTTCAAGGCCAGGCTGGATGAGGCCTTGAGCAACCTGGTCTAGTGGAAGGTGTCCCTGCCCATGGCAGGGGGATTGAAACTAGATGGTCTTTAAGGCGCCTTCCAACCCAAACCATTCTATGGAAAGAAAATCAAATACAACACATTAGAACAGTGAGCACAGAAAGGCTGCAACTCAACTCAAATCAGCGGAAGAAGACAAATGTTCATTTTTGCTGCAGCACAAACTTAAACTGGACTGTAATTAAAAATGAAGCAACAATCATTCTTTGCCAGAGGTGACTGATGGTCACACGCCTAGATGCAGCTCACTGCTCTGCAGACAGCAGAGCTGCAGTTCTGCTGTGGCTTTTAGCACACTGAAGAGCAGTTTGTTTCTGAGAAGACACCAGAGTGACCTGCGCAGATCTTCCCGTGTCCCTACCTGTTCTGGGCTCCTTCATGGGTCGACACACAGTCCATTGGTTCTGATGAGGGTCATACCTCTCGATGCTGGACAAGTGAGACACACCATTGTGTCCACCCACTACAAAGATGAAGCCCAGCATGACCCCAACACCAAAGTTTATTCGCTTGTCGGCCATCGAAGCCACCGGCTCCCAAGAGTTCTTGCTGGGGTCGTAGCGCTCCATGCTGTGAAGGCAAACAAACTACCGGTGAGGCCTCCAGTGACATCAGAACTTCACCCACTATCAGCACTGTGGGGGCTGGAAGGCACCTCTGGAGATCACCCAGTCCAACCCCCCTGCTCAAACAGGGTCACCCACAGGACTTGCCCAGGATCACAATGTCCAGCTGGGTTTGGAATCCATCTAGAGAAGGAGCCTCCACCACCTCTCTGGGCAGCCTGCTCCAGGGCTCCAGCACCCTGACACCAAACAAGAAGTTGGATTTCCTGCAAGGAGGTCACCAAGTCTACCTGTCAAAGGCCTGGGTGAACACTGAGCATTCAAGTTTTGGGCATAACCGTAGTGGTTTGGGGTTGATGGTTGGACTCAATGATCTTGGAGTTATTTTCCAACCAAACTTTGATTCTACAATTTCTGGCAAGAGGGCTTGATTATCATCCACTTTTTATGGTCTGTGCAACATGGCTGCAGTGAAGAGAGCAGCCCAGGGGTACCCTGCTCTACTTAAAGCTGTGACTGAAGTTAGTACAAACTTGGCACAGAGGTTAAGAGTGACCACAAAGGACAACAGCACAGCTCAGTTACGCCGAGTCAAAAATATAAAGGTCTCTTTTCATTGTAGCCTCCACTGGACTCTCTCCAGTAGTACCCTGTCTCTCTTGAACTGGGGAACTTAGAACTGGATCCCAGATTCCAGAAGTGATCTCAGTAGGACAGAGGGTGAGAAGCTCTCTTGACTTGCTGTGATTGAGGTCCCCTCCCTGGAGACATTCAAGATAAGACCTGATGTGGCCCTGGGCAGCCTGATCTAGTTGGAGGTGTTCCTGCCGACTGCAGGGGGGTTAGACAAGATAACCTTTTAGAGTCCCTTCCAACCCAGTGTCATCTGTGAATCAAAGTATAGTTGGGTTGGAAGGGACTGTAGAGATGGTTTATTTGTTTATTATTTCAGCTCATTAATTAAAATATAATCAGCTAGAAAAACACCAGATGAAGTTTCATATAACCATGGCAAGCAAACTGTTTAAGTCATTGCTAGGTTTGCTTCAGTAATTAAAAAATCATTTGCATTTTCCCAGTGCAAGCTCCTTGGCTGTACTTTGCTAATTGGGAACTAATCCTCTGCTTCATCAAATGTATCAAGTAGAAAATTAAGTGCAATTAATGACTAGAGGAATGCTGTTCATGCTGCACTGTTAAACAGTCAATGCAGCCCTGCTTCTGAGCAAGGTCTTAATTCCTTACCCAGCTCTTTGGGTTTGTAGCTCATTCATCTGCTTCCTGAAGGGAATGACAGCTGGCTTGTTCCTAATTTTAACAAAGAAAAGGGAATATTGATGATTTCTTGGCATCACTGAGTGTCCCCACCCATCCATAGGGATGTGGGACAATGGAAGGATCTGGAGGTCTGGGGAGGAGCAGCTGAAGGAAGTGGGATTGTTCATCCTGGAGAATAGGAGGTGGGAGCCAGGTGGGGGTTGGTCTCTTCTCTGTAGTATCAGGTTATAGAACAAGACGAAACGGCCTGAAATTGCACCAGGGGGGGTTAGGTTGGATATTAGGAACAATTTCTTTCCTGCAAGGGTGGTCAGGCATTGGAACAGGCTGCCTAGGAGGTGGTGGAGTCACTGTGCCTGGAGGTATTCAAGACATGTGGACATGGCACCTGGGAACATGGTTTAATGGCTGTGGTGGTGTTGGCTGAAGGTTAGACTTGATTAGAGGTCTTGTTCAACCAAAAGAATGATATGATTCTATCAATTAAATAGCATGCTGGTAGCAGGACACCTCCTTGTGATATGGTGTGAAGCAAGACTACTTCTACCCAGTACCAGACCAGCAACCACCATCCTCAGCTTTCAACAAAAAGTAGCACCAAGACTAGATCAGGATTCCCTCTGTGGTACGTACCACAGCAGTGTGTGGATTCAGCACACGAAACAGCCTGGCAATTCAAAGTTAAGAGTTTGAAACATTAAAGCTAATGACACACAATCACAGCTTTGTTACAGTTGGAAAAGACCTCCAAGATCATCAGGACCGGAGGAAATGGTTTCAAGCTGCACCAGGGCAGGTTTAGGCTGGATACTACAAAGTATTTCTTCACAGAGAGGGTCAAACATTGGCATGGTCTGCCCAGGGCAGTGGTGGAGTCACCATCCCTGGAGGTGTTTAAACAGTGTGTGGACCTGGTGTTTAGGCACATGGTTTAGGATTGACCCTCAACTGGGTTGGACTGGAAGATCTTTGAGGCCTCTTCCACCCAATGTTTTCTGTGATCAAGTCATAGAATCAATAAGGTTGGAAAAGACCTCAGAGATCATCAAGTCCAACCTATCAACCAACACCTTGTGATTACTAAACCATGGCTTCAAGTGACACATCCAATCCCTTTTTGAACACCTCCAGGGATGGTGACTCCACCACCTCCCTGGGCAGCATATTCCAATGGCTAACAACTCTCTGTGAAGAACTTTCTCCTCACCTCAAGCCTAAACTTCCCCTGGCACAGTTTGAGACTGTGTCCAACCATTTAATCCTTCTTAAGGATTAAAACCAACCCAAACACACCAGCTGTAAGCTGAACATGTAAAAAGACACTTGAGAAGTGACAGGATGAGGAATAATAGCTTCAAACTGGAAGAGGCTAAGTTTAGATTAGATATTAGGAAGCAATTCTTCCCGAGGGTGGTGAAACACTGGAAAAGGTTGCCCAGACAAGTTGTGGAGGCTCCAAGCCTGGAAGTGTTCAAAGCCAGGTTGGATGGGGCCTTGAGCAAGCTGGTCTGGTAGGAGATGTCCCTGCCCACAGCAGGGTGCTGGAATTAGGTGACCTTTAAGGTCTCTTCCAACCCAATCCATTTTGTGATTCCATCAAAATGATGATATCCCAGTTATAATAATTGAATTGCTTTGGCTGGAGAAGACCTTTAAGATCATCAAATCCAGTGATTGTCTAACTCTACCAAGTCTGGTCCTCATCCACGTCCCTCAGCACCACATTTCTGTGGCTCTGAGAGACCTCCATGGGTGGGGATTTAACCACCTCCCTGAGGAGCCTCTTCCAGTCTTTCAGAACACTTTCAAGGCAAGAAGTTTCTTCTTATGTCCAACCTAAACCTCCCCTGGAGCAACTTGAGGCTGTTTCCTCTTGTCCTGTCACTTGGTCTTTGGGAGAACTTGCTACCAACCTCCCTTCAGGGAGCTGCAGAGCAGTGAGGTCTCCCTTCAGCCTCCCTTTCTCCAGCCTAAACAACCCCATGTCCCTCAGCTGCTCCTCACCAGACCTGTTCTCCAGACCCTTCCTCAGCTTCTTTGCCCTCATCCAGACACACTCCAGCATGTCAATGTCTTTCTTGGAGTGGCCCAAAATTGAATCCAGTGTTCAAGGTGTGGCCTCAGCAGCAGGGGGGCAGGGGGACAATCTCTGCTTTTGTCCTGCTGACCACACTATCACTGATACAGGCCAGGATGCTGGTGGCCTTCTTGGGCACAGGCTGGCTCAGCTGAATTGTCAGGGTGACACTGCAGAACAAGGAGTCACGAGCCCCATTGTAGATTACCAATCTAAGATGAATTTTTAATTGGCTTCCCATCAGGAGCCTCAGGTGGAGTTTTGCCGATCTCTTGCTCACGACTCCAGGCTCCCCACACCAATACCTGTTCATGTGGGCAGGACCATAGCCACCAATGGCATAGATCATCCCATCCAAGACAGCTGCAGCAAAGCAACTTCTGGTTTTGTTCATGGGAGCCACCACCTGCCACTCCTTCACTTTGGGGATGTATTTCTCCACAGTTCTCAGATAGGCCTGCCCGTCGTAGCCGCCCAAGGCATAGAGCTCTCCTGCCAGAACCACCACTCCCAGCGTGCTCCGGCTCTCCACCATCCTCTCCAGGGAGGTCCAAGTGTTGGTGTCGGGGTCCCAGCACTCCACGGAGTTCTCATGCTTTCGGTAGCTGATGCCTTGGCACACGTGGGTTGCGATCCCTCCCACCACATAGAGCTTCTGGTCAAGGACACAGATCCCAAACTCGTAGCGAGGGATGCTGAGAGGAGCCAGGCCTATCCAGGAGTCATTCTGGGGAAAGTACATTTCCACACTGAAAGAGAGAAAACAAACATCATGAGAGCAGAGCTGACCTTCTGGAGCAATCTGCCTCTGAGTGTCAAAGAACACAGTTTAAAAAGCCAACCGTGTCCTGGGCTGCATCAAAAGATATGTAGCCAGCAGGTCAAGGGAGGTGATTCTGTCCTTCTGTTCTCATGAGACTCTTCCTGTGCTATGGTGCCCTCAACACAAGGAGGACATGGAGCTGTTGGAGAAGGTCCAGGAGGCCACAAAGATGATCAGAGGGCTGGAGCACCCCTGCTGTGGGGACAGGCTGCAAGAGTTGGGGCTGTTCAGCCTGGAGAAGGCTCCAAGGAAAGCTCAGAGCAGCCTTCCGGTACCTGCAGGGGCTACAGAGGAGCTGGGGAGGGACTTTTTACAAGGGTTTGTAGTGACAGCATGAGAGGGAATGGTTCAAAACTACAGCAGGTGAGACTCAGGTCAGACATTAGAAAGAAGTTCTTCACTGTGAGGGTGGTGAGACACTGGAACAGGCTGCCCAGGAAAGTTGTGGAAGTCCCCTCCCTGGAGGTGTTCAAGACCAGGCTGGACAAGCCCTTGATCAACCTGGTCTAGTGGGAGGTATTCCTGCCTATGGCAGGGGCACTGGAACTAGAGGATCACTGAGGTCCCTTCCACCTCAAGCCATTCTATGACTATTTCATACATCCAATCCGGTTCTTCCAACAGCCCAAACAGAAGCTGAAGTGAAAATGCTGCTGACTGTTCTAAAGAGCTACAACCCCACAGTTTCACAGACTATAGCATGATGCAGAGCCACGGCATCAAGGCCAAGACCTGAAATCACAGACACACAGAATCATTTTGGCTGGAAGAGACCTTTAGAATTGAGTCCAACCTTTAACCAAGCACTGCCAGGTCACCACCAAACCATGTCCTTCAGCATCGTATCTCCACAGCTTTGAAAACCCTCCTGAGATTGGGACTCTATCCCTGCACTGGGCAGCCAGGGCCAGACCATCACAACCTTCAAGGGGAAGTTGTTCCTCAAGGTTAACATACCACCAACAGAACAAGAGGACACAGTCTCAAGCTGTGCCAGGGGTGGTTTAGGCTGATGTTAGGAAGAAGTTCTTCACAGAGAAAGTGATTGCCCATTGGAACGTGCTGCTCAGGGAGGTGGTAGAGTCAACATCACTGGAGGTGTTTAGGAAGAGACTGGATGGGGTGCTTGGTGCCATGGTTTAGTTGATTAGATGGTGTTGGGTGATAGGTTGGACTTGATGATCTTGAAGGGCTTTTCCAACCTGGTTCCTTCTATTCTAAAGCTCCCCTGGTGCAACTTGAGGCCATTTCCTCTTGTTCTATTCCTGTTCCTTCCATTTGAAAGCAGAAACCAAGCAGGAGAGCACTGAGGGAAGGGAAGACAAGACAGTGGTGATGCCCCAGCACCATCTGGAAGCAGGGCGTGACTGAGGTACGAAATCAAAGGGCTATGAAGGGTAAAGTGAAGTCAAACCCAGTCAGACTACCCATAAGTTGGTGAGAGACAAGGGGAACTGGAGAGCCTTTGTCTCTATATATGTAAAACACACATTTAGAAAGTATAATTTGTAGGTTTTTAAGTCTGTATTTTACACAGTGCATAATTTAAATGGAATGTTGAAGTGGAACTACCTAATTTGAATCTGTTTTCCAAACCTTGCTTGTTTGCATTTGCTTTTACTTCTGCTCTGTGTTTTCAGTGGTGGTTTTAGCTCATCACATTTAGACTCTGGTCAACCCACCTGACTGGGTTTAGTTAATTACTGACATGATTTCAAAGTGTTCAGCACACAGGGAACAGGAGCTGATCAAAGAAACAAGAAAATGAAGCTCATGGAGAGTTAGTAGCCACTGGCTAAGAACCCAGAAGCGGGCATGGGGCAGAGTAGCTGGAAAATGCCCAGCAGAAAAGCGTTTGGGGGTGTGGGCTAACAGCAGCTAACAGTGTGTGCCCAGGTGGCCAAAAAGGCCACCAGCATCCTGGCTTGGATCAGACTAGGGCAGTGATTGCTCCCCTGTACTGCTGAGGCTGCACATTGATCTGGGTTTAGTTTTGGGACCCTCAGTCCAAGAAGGACATTGAGCTGCTGGAGCAGGTCTACGGAAGGGCAATTACACTGGTGAAGGGTCAGAACAGGTCTGGTGAGGAGCACCTGAGGGACCTGGGGTCATTTAGTCTGAAGACAAGGAGGCTGAGGAGAGACCTTCTGGCTCTCTACAACTCCCTGAAAGGAGGTTGGAGTCAGGAAGGGTTTGGTCTCTTCTCCCTACTACCAGGTGATAAGCTGAGAGCAAATGGCCTGAAATTGAGGCAAGGGAGGTTTAGGTTGCACATCAGGAACAATTTTTCTTGCAAGAGCGGTCAGGCATTGGAACAGGCTGCCCATGGAGGTGGAGTAGTGACTGTTCCTGGAGGTATTCAAGAAATATGTGGACATGTCACATGGGGATGTGGTTCAAAGCCATGGTGGTGGTGGCTTGGTGGTTGGACTTGATTATCTTAGAGGGATCTTCCAACCCAAACAATTCTGTGGGTCTGTGCCACAGCAGGCTGGCTCTTGGGCAGCAGCCCAGTCACAAAATAGTAGCACCAAAAAAAATCTGAGTAATTCTGTTACTGTGAAGCAAGGAAAAAGTGAAAAAGAGCCTTCTAGCAAGTGTAAGTGAGAAGGAGAAGAGTGGAGTTAAGCTTTCCTGCTTCCTAGTTTCAATCCTACTGAGGAGTTATTTGTATGAACAACTTGTGACTCGTTAGATTTCTAAATCTATAAACCAAACAGTTCCCAATCCCAACATCTATCAATCCCTGTTATCAGGAAAGTTAACAGAATAGAATAGACCAGACCAGGTTGGAAGAGACCTTCAAGATCATCGTGTCCAACCTATCAACCAACACCACCTAATCAACTAAACCACGCAAGCAAGCACCCTATCAAGTCTCCTCCTGAACACCTCCAGTGATGGTGACTCCACCACCTCCCGGGCAGCCCATTCCAATGGGCAATCACTCTGTCTGTGTTGAACTTCCTCCGAACCTCCAGCCTAAACCTCCCCTGGCACAGCCTGAGACTGTGTCCTCTAACGAGGAAATGAGACAAGACAGGTTTTTACCTGCAACTGTCACAGAAACAAAAATCTCTTCAGTAAAATATTATCCCAGGATTCAGCTGCAGAACCAGTTTATGTAGCATGAGAACACCAACTCAACTGGTAAGGGTGCACTGATATCAGTGGCACTGCATGCAAGTACTCATGGACATGCAGATCCTCCTGTGGTTTAACTCCCACTTCTGGAAATGTTAATGTAATGTTACAATAAACCACAGGCTGCCAGCATGGTGGGGGTTGGAATGAACCTCTGGAGATCACCCAGTCCCTGCTAAAGCAGGGGCACCCACAGCAGCTTGCCCAGGATCACAATGCCCAGCTGCCTTTGGAATCTCTCCAGAGAAAGAGACTCCATGACCTCTCTGGGTAGCCTTCTCCAGAGCTCTGTCACTCTCCCAGAGAAGAAGATCCCACCTCTCCAGCGCTGCCACCACCTCCCCAGTCCTCACCTTTCCAAGCATGCAAAGAGCCCTGCTTTTCCTCCCACAGCACAGAGAACTTTCGGAGCACAGCGAGGCCGCGTCATCAGCATGGTCTGGTGGGAGAGTCTGTGCTCAGGCATGAAGTGGTACTTGAGGGCCTCATTCAGGAGATGTTTGCAAGTGTGGTCATCACGAATGAGATGGTTTGCTTCATACAACCTGGTGAGGAACTTGACACTGAGCAGGGGCAGGCGGACACAGTGCAGCAGCTGGGCCAGGTACTTCTGCCTCTCCTGCACGTCGTATTTGATCCAGGACTCCAGCGCGTAGAACACTGTCTCCTCCGTCACCACATTCAAGCAGTCGTTGGAGACAATTTCGTCCAACTCGGAATGGGTGAGCTCAAAAAACTCTTCCGTCTGACAGACCTCCTCAAAGTTCTGACAGATGTACTTGTTGGCAGCCAGGTAGAGGTCGTGGCAGCCGTAGGTCTCGGCGAAACGCGAAATCCCGATGCAGTTGCCGGGATCGAGCTGGCTTTCCAGAAAGTCACAACACTCCTTCACCACCAGCTTGATCTGCAGGAGGTTTGCAGCCGGTAGAAGCGACTCTACAGTGTCCTGGGAGATAAAGACAGTCCCTGTGTAGGCATACTCCACGATGGCCTGCAAGGCCGCCTCGTCGATGCACTGGAACTCCACCTCGGAGTTCTCCTTCTCCGAGAGGTTGCCGGTGAACATGGCTTTGAAGTAGGGGCTGATGCTGGCCAGCACCACCTTGTGAGCGTGGATCTTGACATCGCCGACCCTCAGGACGATGATGTCGCAGAGCTCGCGGTGCTGGCGCAGGAGGTTCAAGCCTTGCAGGAGCTGCTCGGAATGCAAGTGGGTTAGGTTGGCAAGCATGTAGGCTGGAGATGACTGGTCCATCTGCAGCAGAGGGAACATGTAACATGTTACTCAAGGCTCTACGTCAGCAGCTTCATTACTCATGGTGCCCAGACACACCACTCAGAGCAGGCAAAACTCACTTTTGCCTCTCTCTTAATTAGACTTACTACTTTCCAATCCAATTTTGTAATCCTTACCTGCTGTTTTTCCATGCAAATTAAACCCAGGACAATGAAATATCAATTAACAGTCTGTGCTGTATTAACTACACAATAATGAAACTGTTTTAATTGGAAAAGCCCTCTAAGATCATCAAGTCCAACCATCAACCCAACACCATCATGGCCATTAAAAAAAATGTCCCCAAGTGCCATGTCCGCAGGTTTCTTCAACACCTCCAGGGATGGGGACTCCACCACCTCCCTGGGCAGCCTGTTCCAACGCCTGACCACTCTTGCAGGAAAGAAATTGTTCCTCCTGTCCAACCTAAACCTCCCTTGGTGCAATTTCAGGCCATTTCCTCTCCTTATATCACCTGATACTAGGCAGAAGACACCACCCCCACCTGTCGCCAACTTCCTTTCAGGGAGTTGTAGAGAGCCAGAAGGTCTCCCCTCAGCCTCCTTTTCTCCAGGCTGAACAGCCCCATTAACCTTAGCTGCTCCTCACCAGACCTTTCTCCAGACCCCTCAGCAGTTTCATTGTCCTTTTCAGTTACATTCTCCTTTGAGTGAGTGGCCCAAAACTGTATTCAGTACTCAAGGTGTGGCCTCACCAGTGCCCAGTACAGGACAATCCCTGTCCTGCTTCTGCCAGCCACACTATTTCTAATCCAGGCCCAAATGCTGCTCAGGCTGCCCTTCTTGACCACCTGGGCACATACTGACTCATCTTCTACCAGCTGTTGATCAACACCCACATGTCCTTTTTCACCAGGCAGCTTCCAGCCACTCTGCCCTAAGCCTGGAGCATTCATGAGGCTGCTGTGACCCAAGTGCTGGACTCAGAACTTGGCTTTAGAACAGAATTAACCAGGTTGGAAAAGACCTTCGAGATCATTGAATACAACCTATCATCCAACATCATCTAATCAACTAAACCAACTCTTCCTAAACACCTCCAGTGATGGTGACTCCACCACCTCCCTGGGCAGCACATTCTAATGGCCAATTACAATTTCTGTGAGAAACTTTCTCCTCACCTCAAGCCTAAGCTTCCCCTGGCACAGCTTGAGACTGTGTCCTCTTGTTCTGGTGCTGGTTGCCTGGGAGAAGAGCCCAACCCCCACCTGGCTACAACCTCCCTTCAGGTAGTTGTAGAGAGCAATAAGGTCTCTCCTGCGCCTCTGCTTCTCCAGCTGTATTTAACTCCATTCCTCACCACTCTTTGGGCCCAGCTAGTTTTAACCCCCATCCCTGGAACCATTGCCAGTCAGGTGGTTTGGGGCTCTGAGAAGTCTGCTCTAACTGCCGACATCCCTGCTGACTGCAGGGGGTTGCACTGGATGCCTCTGAAAGGCCCCTTCCCACTCAAACCTTTCTGGGATTGTTCCAGAAAGTTTTAGCTTGCTTCATGACACCAGGAGGCACTTGAAGGCACCTGCTCTAATTTCAGCATCATTAAAATTCCAAGGCTGCTGCCCACCACTACCTGCTGGAGCAGCTTCTTCAGTTCTTTATTCATGGCAGTGAGCGGGTGGAGGGTACAGATGTGTCAGGATCCTGGACCACGAGGAAATGCAGCCATTGTTCTACAGAGAACATTGCAACCCCCAACTTCTGAGATGAAAAGCTGATTTAATTTTAAATTTGCTAAGTGATTACACAAACTTCCAAGATTTCACTTCTTTTATCTTATTACTAAGGGGATGTAAAGAGGCAGAACTTCTTAACTGACATCTCCTTTTCAGTGAGCCTACTTAGAGTGCTTGTTCTGATAGAAGAAAATTAGTTGCCCACATTTAGGCACAGAAGATAATAGCAGTGACAGGAGTGAAGGTTGAGACCTAGAGGTAGAAAAATCTCTCACCCACTACAAAATCAATCAGTTCATCCCTCTCCTATTAAAGCCCTGCACAGAAAACAAAAACTTATCTAAAAGAAGGGGACTGAAATCTATTTGCAAAAGACAAGATTTTATACAGTAATATTTGGAATACAACAACAATTTTCTCTTTCCTACTTAATCTGTGCTACAATAATAAAAAAAGAAGAGCTGCTCAGCATCTAAAACATTTCCTCTCCTTCTGCGTTTGTGCTCAGCTCAGAATTTGATTGCACATAGACAAAGAAATCACCAGGTGCAAAACCTGTAAGAACGGTTACAAAAACCTATATTTAAGTCAATTCACAGAAGAAAACCTAAACCTTTGTGTTCCAGCTTGGTAGCTATGCCCACTGTTGTATCTCACATGCAATGCTCACCCACAGATGCAAAGATTTGCCTTTTTATTGCTTTTTCTTTCTTTATTTTGGTGTTGCAGAGCAAGAAATGAGAAGCTGGAACCTTAACCGGCCCTGAAGAACATCTGCTAGCCCAACCATCTGTGCTCACAGCACAAACACAAAGGGTTGCCCTCAAGCTCTGGGCTATCAGATCCTTTTCTGCCTGTATTAAAACTTACCTTAAACAGCAAGCACAGGAATAATTGCAAATTAGAAGGTTAACCACAAAAGTAAACACCCAAGCTTGCCTAGTGAACGTTTTCACTCTTCCATAGCCCATGCTACACATAGATACCCAGGAAGTAATGCAGTACACAGCATTTAAGTGAAAACAGCAGGAAGAGCTGCAGGCACTTTTCTATTCCAAGGTACTGTTCAAGTGCTCGCCAGTTCCTCATTTAGACTGCAAAGTGGCTGGAGCCAGGGAGTGACTTTTCTCGTTTTACAGCTCACTAAAGAACATCAAACCTCAGCAGCATCCAAGGCTAGTACCAAGCAATTTTGCTTCTTAACATCATCACAAAAGCCACCTTGTGCACACAAAAAAATCAGAGCATAAAATAACCTGCATTTGCAACAGTTTCGCAGATAATCTGCAAACTGCTGTGTTTATAACACCTTAAGATCTGCACGTCCTTTGCGCGTAACCCGAGCGGTTAAGCCTCGGTCCCAGCCCATTTCAAGAGACAGAAAAGTGGGGGAAGAAGCACAGAACCCTGCTCATGGGCGTACGCTTCAAAAACCCGTGTAAGGCGTCCCTCTCCCAGCCAGGTAGTGAGCGCGAAGTCAGCGGGACGGGGATCCCCACCGACTGCCACCTCACCAGCAGCTCCGGGACTACCAGACAGAAGCGGCCACCTTTCCACCACTGGTCTACCTATCGCACTGTTCCCCGGGACTGACAACCACCTTCCAGGGCACTTGAGCCCGCTCGTACCCCAAAGCCCCGCACCGCTCCCTCCTCCCTCCCTCCTGCACTCCATACTCCGCACTGGACTGCTTGAAAGACTCGGACAAGCTACCGACAACAAAGCGGCCCAGGACAGAGCCTCAAGGCCGTAGAGGACTGCCTGCGGATAACTTACTGCGGCGGGGCCAGGCTCACCTGATGGAGGGGGTGGGCGCAGGCCGCGGCGAGGCCCGGCCCACGGTACCACCACCTCACTCGACTCGACTCCGCTCCTCCAGCAGCAGCGCCGGGCACCGCCTCACGTCACTTCCGAACACCACCACCCCGCGCCCTCTACCCAATCAGCGCCGCGCACCCACAATGCCCTGGGGCGCGCAGTACCATCTCCTCACACCGTGGTGGGGGACAAGTTTCTTTTGACCGTAGCAGCCCCGCTACCGTCAGCTCTCTTCTCTCGTTTCCGTGTCGTAGAACCTGAGAGGTATGGTGTTGGGCTTTCTTTTCTGTGAGAAGAGAAGAGTAGTGAGGCGTGCTCCAGTCGTTCTTTCCCCCGCCCTCGTTGCAGTGGTAGATCCCGCGCAGGCACGGTGCGCGGCGGCCCTTGGCGACGGCGGTGTTGTGGTGCTCGGCGTTGCCGGGGCCCCATGGCCGCCGCCCTCGCTCTGGGGCCGCCTGCCATGGAGGAGCCGGCAGGCACTGAGCGTGGGCTGAGCCGGCTCCCGCCGTGCCTTAGCCCTGGGAGGATGGTGGGCGAGGCTGATATCACTGTAGAGCTGCCTTGGGGGCCTCTACGTGGGAAGCGCCGCGGGCCCGGCCGCCCCTATCGTTCTCCCGTCGCCGTTTCCCTGCGAGTCCCCACGCCTCCGCCCGCCTCCCGCTGTGGTCTAGGTGAGCTCTCCCGTAGCCTAGCCTGTCCCATAGGGCAGCGGGAGGAGGAGGAGGAGGAGGAGCTCGGTACCGAGCCGTTGCCACCCACTGGCCCGCAGCGGCAGCTGGAGGGCCGGGTGGTCGGTGAGGACGCGGTATCACCGCCCCTCGCCCAGCCCGACAGCAGCGGCTTGAAGTTCGGGCTGTTGCCGCCGGAGCTGCATGCTCGGCTGCTGGACCAGGAGGACTACAAGAACCGGACGCAAGCCGTGGAGGAGCTGAAGAGGGTCGTTGGAGGTGCCAGACAGTCGGCCGTGATCTCCACTCCTGCCCCCAGCCTCCTGGGGCTCATCAGCTTTCTGTACACCCTCCTCGATGATTCCAACTTCAAGGTGGTGCTGGGGGCATTGGAGGTGATCCATCTGCTGGCCCTGCATCTGGGTGACCAGGTCCAGGCCTTCCTAGCACCGCTGGTGTCAGCTGCTGCTAAAGTCCTTGGGGACAACAAGGTGGCCATCAGGCAGGAGTACAACCACCTGCTCCTGCGGCTGATGAAGGCAGCAGGTCCTCAGCAGGTTCTGAGCTTGCTGCTGAAGCAGGAGTACCTGCAGCACAAGAACTCCAAAGTCCGTGAGGAGGTAGTCAACATCTGCATTGTTGCCCTCCTCACCTACCCAAGTGAGGAGCTGGACTTGGGCAAGCTGGCGTTTGGGTTGGCTCCAGCACTGGTGGACAACAAGCGCAGGGTCCGTCACGCTGCCTTGGAAGCGTTTGCTGTGCTGGCCTCTTCCATGGGCCCAGGCAAAACCAGCCTTCTCTTCAAGGCTGTGGATGCTGTGGAGCTTGAGGACAATGGGGATGGGGTGATGCACGCAGTGCAGGCCAGGCTGGCCAGGAAGACCTTGCCAAAGCTGGTGGACCAAGGCTTTGTAGAGTATGCTGTGTCCTTGCCATCATCTGGCCATAACAGGGGGTCCTGTTTGCCCCCTGGGGCAGATACAGATTGGCTGTTAATGGGCAGCAGGACTCAGAGTGCCCACAGTTACTGTGGGTATCACCCCAGGGATGATGGACTGCAGAGCTCCAGCCCACATGGAGCTTATAGTGACCAAGGAGTAAGTCCAAGGAGAGTCTTGAGTGCAGGTAAAGGGAAAACCAAACTGCCTTGGGAAAGCGAGCATGTTGAAGACAGGGAAGGTGGCCTGGGAGTCAAGGTTTCTTGCACAAAGGGTGTGGAGCAGGTAGGTACTCCCATCTCACGGGGCTCCTTTCTTCTGGGGCGTGTCATCTGTGCAGGTGTTTAAAAGCTGCGTAGATGGGGAGCTTGGGGAAATGGCTAAATGGTGGACTCGATGATCTTGAATGTTTTTTCCACCCTGAAGGATTCTGTGTTCCAAGGGGAGAAGTGAAAACTGTGAAAGGCTTGTTGAGTGATGGGTATTTATGAGGTGTGGCTGATGCTGCTGATATTTTGTGTGCAGCAATCTCTGTACCCTCATGGATCTGGGAAGGCAAATATGAGAGCTCCTTCTGTCAGGTTTAACAGCAGCAGGAGCCAGGCAGCTTAGCACTTCTGAAAAACAAGTACATTTATGTCTTCTTGTTTTGATTCTTTTTTTTGGTAGGTTGGGTGTTTTTTTTGGTGGTGGTGGTGGTTAGGTTTGGGGGTTTTGTCATCTGGACTCTCTGAGCCTTTTATGAGGTTCAGTGAGTGTTGGGTCCTGCACTTGTGTCACAACAGCTTCATGCACACACCAGGCTTGGGGCAGAGTGGCTGAAAGCCTCCCAGCAGAAAAGGACCTGGGGGTATTGATCATGAGTGGCTGAAGATAAGCCAGCAGTGTGCTCAGGTGGCTGATCCTGGTCTGGATCAGTAACAGTGTGGCCAGCAGGAGAGCATCAATTGCCCTCCTTTACTGTTCATTGTAAGGCCACCCCTCAGATGCTGGGTTCAGTTTTGGGCCCCTCACTCCAGGAAGGACAGTGAGGTGCTGGAGCGGGTCCAGAGAAGGGCAGCAAAGCTGGTGAAGAGCCTGGAGAACAGGTGTGGTGAGCAGCAGCTGAGGGAACTGAGGTGGTTCAGCTTGGAGAAAAGGAAGCCGAGGGGAGATCTCACTGCTCTCTATAGCTCTCTGAAGGGAGACTGAAGCCAGGTGGGGGTTTGTCTCCCAAAGAGCAAGGGACAGCACAAGAGGAAATGTCCTCATGTTGCACCAGGGGAGGTTTAGATTCAACATTAGAAGAAATGTCTTCACTGAAGGTGTTCTCAGACACTGGAACAGGGCAGCCCAGGGAGGTGGTTGAATCCTCATCCCTGCAGTTGTTTGAAAGCCATTTGGATGTGGTGCTGAGGGATGTGTCGTGGCACCAGACTGGGTGGAGGTAGAGAGTGGTTGGACCTGACGATCCGAAAGGTCTTTTTCAACCTAGATGATTCTGTAATTCTTTTCACTGGGACAATTAGGAGTTGAAGTTGAGGGGGAGGGGAGATGGTGTAGAAAGCAAGCTATCTCTGTATCTCCTCTTGACTATTCCATGCATAAAATTTGGGTAGTTGGCTGGTCCATGTCAGTGTAAGAAATTAATGATTAATTCAGACATTCCTCTGGAATGAATTTGCTTAAAAATTAACTTCTGGAGTCATTCTGTAGCTGAAAGTATGCATGACATGAGCTTAATGTTTAAAGTTGGGATTCAATTGTTGGTTTGTTGTTTGGGGGGTTCCCCCTCCCCACCTTTTTTTTTTTTAACCAGTGTTTTTATGGTTGTGTCACACAGGGATTGTCCAAGGGCATGTCTAGACTTTGCTGATCAGATAAGGTGGGAAGTAAACCAGATGCAAGTTAATGTGTGCTTAAAATACAGTGTAGATAAAGCACGTTGCCAGCAGGGGTTTGGTTAAACACAGTGATGTGAAGTTGGGTTGTTGATAAAACATTTCTGTAACTTCTGAAGTCTCTTGAAATTGATTTGGTTTCTTACCTATCTGTAGATGATCTCACTCAGAAAGGTGATCTCACTACACTGGCAACATGGAGCAACCTCCTGTAGTTGAAGATGTCCCATGGCAGGAGGGTTGGAACTAGATGATCTTTAAGGTTCCTTCCAACCCAAACCATCCTGTGATAACCAAAAGTGCTCCAGTGCTCTGCTACCCTCAAAAGTAAGGAAGTTCTACTGCTCTAGTTGAAGATTTCCCATGGCAGGGGGTTGGAACCGAAATCTTTAAGGTCCCTTCCAACCCAAACCATCCTGCGATAACCAAAAGTGCTCCAGTGCTCTGCTACCCTCAAAAGTAAGGAAGTTCTACTGCTCTAGTTGAAGATTTCCCATGGCAGGGGGTTGGAACTGAAATCTTTAAGGTCCCTTCCAAACCAGACCGTTCTGTGGTAACCAAAAGTGCTCTACCACTCTCCAAGCGCAGAAGATCCTCCTCGTGTTTAGATGGAACTTCTCATGCTCAGGTTTGTGGCAGTTGGTCCCTTTTGTACCAGGGCTCCTCAAGTTTTTCTCCTCTGCTTTAACTTTTTTGAGCAGAAATATCTTAAATGAGAGTCTGATACCTGAAGACCAGTTAAAAAGTCCAATCCTGGCTTTCAGGAAGGAAGGATTTATGTAAAATTTTGAGCTTTTGAGCGTTTTGGTGGATTTGCTTAAAATGCTTCAGCCGAGACTTTCACCCATTATGTGGATGATTTCAGCCATGCCTGCTGAACCTGGAGTTTGTGAAACCTGTAAAAGCGAACTGGAACATGTTTTTTTGTAAGCAAAGGCCACATTTTTGTGTTTTTTCTTGACCACAAAACCTTTCCCAGGAGCAGGGATGCTGTTTTCTCCAGCAGCCTCAGCCTACGTGGCTGTGTACCTTGGCTCTCGGTGCTGGGGTGTCCCTTTGGAACTGGTGGGGACTTTAAAACACTGGCTGGAAATAAGAGAGAAATGGCTGCTTCACTGCAGCCATTCACTATAGCAGAGGAACCATCTGTGGGTTTGCAGGAGGGACAGTCTTAGAGGGAGAGAATTAGAGATCTGTAGTTTAAGAGTTTGAGTTGTGAAGGTGATTTTCAGGAGGATTCTCACTGGTAAGAACTGGAGATTGAATTTTTCTTGGCTTCTGTGTGTGTCTTGCTAGCATCTTCCAAATCTTTTCTTGGAAGGGACCTGAAGTTGGTTTTGAAAATGAAATGTTTTTAGCTCTAGTCCATAACCATAAACAAGATACTAACTTTAACAATCTGTTAACCATCCCATTCTTAAGATAGGATGTGATGAAGTAAATATCATAAAGATTTAAAAAACATTCTTGAACTCTTCCAGGGCTGGTGCTAAGTTCCTCAGTACCACATCTCTGCATCATTGAAACATCTTGAGGATGGGGATTCAACCACCTCTCTAGGCATCCCATTCCAACCTTTGAGAACCCTTTCAGTAAGGAAGGTTCTTCTAGTGTCCAGCATAAACCTTCCCTGGGGTACCTTAAGACCTTCCTCTTGTCCTGTCCCTTGTTCCTTTGGGGGAGTATAAGAACCTCCACATGGCTCCAGCCTTGGGGAGTTGTAGAGAGCAATGAGGTCTCCCCTTAGCCTCCTTTTCTGCAAGCTGAACAACCCCAAGTCCCTCAGCTACTCCTCTCCAGACCCATCGCCAACCCTTCTCTGGATGTGCTCCTACACCTCAATGTCCTTCTTCGGTTGAGGGTCCCAAAACTGAGCCCAAGATTTGAGGTGTGGCCTCATCATTGCCCAGTACAGGAGGACAATCACTTTTCTGGTCCTGCTGGTCACACCATAGCTGATTCAAAAGAAAATATACGGGTTTTAACATCTCAGCAGTGGTTTCTGCAGCTTTGTTGTGAAGAGGGACCGATATGGGCAGTGGTGGGGTCTAGATGGCAAAGCTATGTGGGTGATTCTGCCCTTTGTACAGAGAAGGCTTGTTCACTCTTTTCACACACATCAGTGTTTCTTTATTTTCCTTTTCCCTACAGTTCTCTGCATCCAATGATTTTCTCCATTCTCCCAAGCTAAGGCACTCTCAAGGAGCTTCAGTCACTGATGAACTATTTTTTAGTAGGAAAAAAACTCCAAGGAATTTGTTGCAAAGCAGTCTAGATTTAAACTCTGAGCAGTCCTCTCTTTGTGCTGGTGAGTATTCACACACTGAAGGTTTTGACCTGCTGTTTGAAAAAGAGATTTAGAAGAACCTGAGCTTAAATTGGTAGCTTCGTTAGCAAGATTTATAATTTCTTGGTTATTTGTTGGGTTATTTATTTGCAATTATTATGAGGAATTGAGTGCTAGGCACAGGGCTTTTGCTATGGCTGAAGCAAGCAGCAGTAGCCCTCTTCCTACTCCTGGCAGCTCCAAGCTTAGTCCCCACTTTTCCAGTGGACAGATTTTCACTGCAAGAGATATAGAAATCAGCTTTTGTTGCAGACAAGACCAAAACAAAGGAGAAGTGTGGTTATGTGAACAGATGTATTGAAGAAAAGGCCTGTGGATATCTCTGAGTTACAGAACTTCCTGCTGCTTTTGGAGAATTGGGGGGAAAAAACACAGCATTTGGGTGCCATAGAAGGGACCTCTGGAGCTTATCCAGTCCAACCCTCCTGCTAAAGCAGGGTCTCACCCACAGCAGCTTGCCCAGGATCACAATGGCCAGGACTCCAGATGTGGCTTGACTAAGGCAGAGTAGAAGGGGAGGAGAACCTCCCTTAGTCTCCTGGCTATGCTATTCCTGAAGAGAGTAATCTGGGCAATGTTCTTTCACTCTCTAACGTACAACAGGAATTGTAAAACAGAAATTGACTGGGATTTCAGTCAAAGGAGTGAATCGATAGGAGAGAGAGAATTTTACTGACTTTGAGCAGGAATAGCCGTCTGGAGCTGATATAAAATTTCTGTTGTCAGGAGTTAGCTGATAGTGGTGGCAGCAGGGCATGAAATACCAAGCCATAAACCAGTCAGGATGTGAGGGAGGTCCTGTTTATCTCTGGTATGCTGGTCAGGAGAGCAGACCCCTGCATATCTGCTCTGAATTTGCGTGCTTGCTTGTTTGGCTTTGCGTAAGCGGCTCGGGTGGAAAGCTGGAGGAAGAGTGAGCTCTCGAGATGGTTTGAGAGAGTGAAAAAAGCCCTGTTTGTGAAAAGCAGGTCTGAAGGAGTTTGTAGCTGTAGTGCCCCACTTAATTCATGCTCTGTGTGGACTGGATTTGAGTTGCCAAAAGGCTTGTGAAAAGACTGGGCAAGCCCAGACCTGACTTCTCTTTTCTTGGCAGTGGGTTAAGCTCCCACCTTTCCTTGAGGAGCTCTGATGTGTGGTGTGCCAAGAGTACTCACTGTTACACTGGGCAACATCAGTCTAAAGAAACTTGCTGCCTTTTGGGATTTCAGGGTGTGTTTTTTTTTTTCCTTTTCTGGCATGTATTCCAAGAAAAGATCCTGCTGGGTTTTTCTTCTCCTCAGCTGGACAAAGTGCCCTGGAAGAGGGACTAGTCATTTTCCCAGTTTGTCTGTGAACAGCATTAAGAGGTTGCTTGGAAACTCTTAAAAGTAGTTCTGCTTTGCACTGGAACTTAGACAAAGAGTTAATCTACTCTTAAATATCATTGTATGTTTTTTACTGAATGCCTTGTGTGATGGATTTATCCACTTCTTTGTCTTCTTTTTCTTTTGCAAGGTGCTGTTGGCTCCCATCAGCCCCAAATTTCAGGGAAGTGTGGAACTCTTGGACACACACGTGGCAAGAGTGGTAGCGTGGACTCAGATTTGCAGTTTTTAGGGTTAAATAACTGTCAGCAAGACAAAGGTAGGTTGGTTCCAGCTGGGTGCTATCTCAGTGTGTGCTACTCTGGAAAGCTCTCATTTCTGGGCTGAATGGAGGAGACCTGGGTGTGCTGTGGAGACAGTTTGGGTGCGTGTAAAGCTTTTAATTCTCCAGACATTGCTTTGATTTGTAGTGAATGGTACTAAAACCAACCTGATCTACTTGTAGATGTACCTGCTGAACAGGATGTCCTTCAAGAGTCCCTTCCAGTCCAGTGTAATCTGTGATTCCATAAAGATGTCAGATCTACACTTCATAAAACTTCTCCTCTTCATGTGGAGGGTTAAAAGAGGAGAGCATCTGCCTTTCATGGGGCACAGTTGAGGTCCAAGTTATAGAATCACATAATTGTTTTGGTTGGAAAAGACCATCAAGATGATTGAGTCCAACCATTCTCTGTCTTTACCTAGTCTGGTGCTAAACTATGTCCCTCAGCACCACATCTCTCCCTCTTTGAAACCCCTCCAAGGACTGGGATTCAACCACCTCCCTGGGGAGCCTGTTCCAGTCTTTGAGAAACCTTTTAAGTGAAGAGGTTTCTTCTAATGTCCAATCTTGGGGTGATCCTTTAGGGCACCTTGAGGCCATGTTCCTCTTGTCTCGCTGCTTGAGTAGGGAGAAGAGAACAACATCCACTTGGCTCCAACCTCCTTCCAGGGAGTGGTAGAGAGCAATGGTGTTTCCCCCAGCCTCCTTTTCTCCAGGCTGAACAACCCCAGTTCCCTCAGCTGCTCCTCACCAGACATGTTCTCCAGACTCTTCACCAGCTTCATTGGCATTCTCTGGACACACTCCAGCACCTCAGTGTCCTTCTTGGAGTGAGAGGCCCAAAATTTGACACAATACTCAAATCTACACTGATCATTCCATTTTGGTTGCTGCAAAATCATAAGCTGTGGATTTTATTTGTTTTATTTTTTGAAGGAGGTAGAATTTGCAACGTTTGTGCTTTATTTCTACCCCTGTGTCACTGGGTCTTGAGAGTGTGTTGTGTGCTGTGCAGGCTTGGCTTGGAATTTGGAGCAGTGAGCAGCAGAACCACGTGTTGTCAATGTGCTTCTGATATTTTGAGGGACAACACAATTTGCAGAATGAAATCAGCTGAGGTGTCTCCTTGAGTGAAAAAGATGACCTCCAATTTCTGGCTAGCTGTCTGCTACATTTTCATTACAACTGTTTCATTATAATTGTTGCTGTAAGAAAGTCACTGAAATGAATCACCAACAGTGCTCCTTTCTTCTTCACTCAGGTTGTACCAGCCTAAGTTTTTCCAGCAAGACTCAGAGAAGTTTTTGCAGCCAAGCACAACACACTATGACCTTACAAGGTCCTAACACAAACCAGGGTACCTTCATCCTGCCCTCTTACCCTCTGTCATCACCCAGGAACAGCCCCAAGCACCTCTCCTCTCCAGCTGACTCTCCAAAGACATCACAAGACAATACCATGAGCTTCTCAAACTCCTGGCCTCTTAAAAGCTTTGAAGGACTGCCCAAGCCAAGTTCAAAGAAGCAGCTGCTCAGTCCAAAGCCAGGAGACAGTACAGGTAGGAATGGAATCAACAGGACTAAGATGGATTTCAGGTCTGCATGCTGAGTGGCAACCAGCACTGATCAGAAAACCTGCCGTGGCAGGAGAACAGGGAATTATGCAGTGTCCCAATTGCAGTTAGAATCATGGAACTGTTTTGGTTGGAAGGCACCTTTAAATCATCAAGTCCAGTCCTTAACCCAGTACTGCCAGCTCACCACGAAGCCATGTCTCTCAGCACCGCATCTTCACAGCTTTGAAAACCTCTCCAGGGATGGGGACTCCTCCACTCCCCTGGGCAGCCTGGGCCAGGCTTGACAGCCCTTAAGGGGAAGAAATTGCTTCTCATGTCCAGCCTAAACCTCCCCTGATGCAACTTGAGGCCATTTCCTCTTGTCCCGTTACTTGGTTTTTAGGAGGAGAGACCAACCCCTGCCTAGCTCCAACCTTATTTCAGGGTGTTGTAGCGAGACAGAAGGTCTCTCCTCAGCCTCCTTTTCTCCAGGCTGAGCAACCCCAGTTCCTTCAGCTACTCCTTAACAGACTTGCTTCCCAGCTTTGTTGCCCTTCACTGGGTATGCTCCAGGCTCTCAATGTCCTTCTTGGAGTGAAGGGCCCAAAACTGAACTCAGGATTTGTGGTTAACTTGAAATAGTTTTAAGTTTATTTGATTGCCATTGTTTAAACAATCTGATTTCTTTTTAATACTTGCTACAGAAATCTATTATTGGAAGAAGCTGGATTTAGATGACACATTAGGAAGTAGTTCTTCCCCATGGGGGAGGTGAGCATTGGAACAGTTTGCTCTGAGAAGCTATGGAGGCTCCAAGCCTGGAAGTGTTCAAAGCCAAGCTGGATGAGGCCTTGAGTGACCTGGTCTAGTAGGAGATGCCCCTGCCTATGGCAGGGGGTTGGAACTAGGTGGTCTTTAAGATCCCTTCCAACTCAAACCATGCTAGGATTCTGTATTTATAACAGTAAATAGAAGTCTGACATCTGCTTGTGTCCTCTTCAGGGACGGATTCGCAGGAGAACCTTTCTCCTCTGCAGCTCAAACCCACCCTGGTGAGACGCCCACCCTCTTGCCGGGGCCTGAACGGGAGCAGACCTGTGCCCCCATTCCCTGCCTCGCCAGCCCCCTGCCAGACAAGCTGGAGCTGAATGTTTTGAGGTGGAGAAACCAAGAGTCTGAGGACACCTGTCTGAGTGACACAGATGGGAAGCTTGCAACTGATCTCTCTGAGCTAAATGTTGACGATGAGGAAGTGGACCAAGAAGAGGTTGGTTCAGAGATCACACACTTTTAACTGCTGATATTTTGTGAGGTAGGCTGAAGGAGCCAGAAAATGCCATCTCTGACTTATATACTGTCATCAGTAGAGCAGGTTTTCAGCAAGATGCTGTTGGGTGTCTAATAGAAGCTAAGTAAAGCAATAACTTCAGTGTTGAATGACATGGTGTGGTCCAGACAGCTTCATTTCCCTTGCTTTTCTCAGAGGCAAAGTCAAAGAATTATAGAATTGTTTCAGTTGGAAGAGATCTCTCAGATCATCAAGACCAACCATCAACCCAACACCACCATAGCCATTAAACCATGTCTCAAAGTGCCATGTCCATGTGGTTCTTGACCAACAGAAGCTGCAGTTATTTTAGATTCATAGATCATAGAATGCTTTGGGTTGGAAAGGACCTTATCAACTACTTCTGACCCCTCTGCCATGGGCAGGGACACCTTCTACTAGACCAGGTGCTCAAGGCCTCATCCAACCTGGCCTTGAACATCTCCAGGGAGGGTGCACCGAGGCACAGCTGATGCCTTTATACAACTTCTTCTGTTGCCATTCTCTTGGCTTAATTTTCAATTGTGTGCCAGATTTAAGTGAATGTTTTGGGTTTAGTTACAGCAAAAGGCCAAAAATAAAAAATCACCTCCTTGATGAAGCTTCATTTGACTCATTCCAGGAGTTCCCTCACTCCGTGGGCCACTTGTGTGTATTCACTGGCCAGTGGTTTGAGTGTCCTACTCAACTATTACACTATTCAATGTCTATAATATTTAATATCTGGGAAAATCTCTGCCTGGGAGATTTTGATTCTGAGAGTCCTGGGGCTCATTGAACAGATTTGTTCTCTTGTCTCCCTCTGCTGGCCCATCGAACACTTTGCAGCCAGTGAAGCTGCAAGCCACTGATCCCACAGGGCTGTTTCTCAACCCCTGGGGTTGTCTGGTGAGGTCCTCCTGTGCACAGGGGACAGTTTCTGCCAATCCCTGTGCCCAGGACATGCCGAAGGACCCTCTCACTCACTCCATCCCTGAGGTGTCTCTGATACTGGAGAGATAGGAAAGAGCTGTTCCAGTCTGGGACCTAGGAAAATACTGTAGAGGCTTGATGGGTTATTTAGTGTGGCCATGGAGTGATCGTCCTCCTGTCTCAGCACTGGTGAAGCCACATCACAAATACTTGGTTTAGGTTTGGGTTTCTCATTCCAAGAGGGTATTGAGCAGGTCTGAAGAAGGGCAACAAAGGTGGCGAAGAATCTGGAGAACAGGTTTGGTGAGGAGCAGCTGAGAGACCTGGAGTGGTTCAGCTTGGAAAAGAGGAGGCTGCTAAGGCAAGATTATCCACATCAGCTTTCCCAGGTGGGTGTGGAATCCCTCCAGAGAAGGAGACTTCACAACCTCTCTGGGAAGCCTGCTCCAGGGCTCTGGCACCCTCACATCAAGGAAGTTTCTCCTCATGTTGAGGTGGAACCAGTTTATGCCTGTTGCCCCTTGTCCTGTCTCTGGGCACTACTGACAGGTGCCTGGCCCCATCCTCTTGTCCCCTACAGGTCCTTTAGCTCTTGCTGAGCATTGATTGGATCCCCTCTCAGGCTGGTCTTCTCCAGGCTCAACAGCCCCAGGTCTCTCAGCCTTTCTTCCTCACAGAGCTGATCCAGGCCCTTCAGCATCATTGTAGCCTCTACTGGACTCTGTCCCTGAGTTCCCTGTCTCTCTTGAACTGGGGAGTCCAGAACTGGAGCCAGGACTCCAACCGTAGCCTCACCGGGGCAGAGCAGAGGGTATAATCAAGTGAAATGGTCAGTCAGGTTGCCCAGCAGGGGTGTGAGGGCTGAATTCTCCAACGTGCTTTCTGTGCCTTACAAAAGCTTCTCTCTGAGGTGTTGCTGAAGCCTCCTTTTGTCTCCAACCCCTTTCAGATGCAGAACTCCCTTCGGTCTCTCCGCAACAGTGCGGCCAAGAAAAGGGCCAAGCTGAGCAGCAACATCTCGGTGCTTGAGAGCCCTGATTCTGCTCTCGCCCTTGACCTCTCCGTGGGCTCCCCATCCCAGGCTTCCTCCTGCAGCGAGAGTGGAGTTTACAGCCAGGAGTCTCTGACTTCTCCTGTGTCCACCATCCCCCAGAGAAGAAGAATGTGAGTGCAGCCTGTGTCTTAACTCTGAAATTTTGACAGTTTCTGCTGCTGTTAGTTCATTGTTATGGATCTGTGATAGGTTTTGCTGTCTTCCACATCAAGGTGACCCCCTTGGTGGATGAAGGTAAGGCTGTGGATGTGTATGCTTTAATTTGAGTAAAGCCTTTGACACTGTCATCTACAACATCCTCCTGCAGAAACAGCTGCTTCTGGCTGCTCATGGGTGAATGATTCCCTGGGTTAAAAACTGGCTGATGGCTGGGCCCAAAGAGTGGTAGGGAATGGAGTTAAATCCAACTGGTTGCTGGTCACTAGTGGTGTTCCCCAGGACTCGGTGCTGGAGCCAGTTCTGTTTAACATCTTTATCAGTGATCTGGATGAGGGGATTGAGGCATCCTTAGTGAGTTTGCAGATGACACTGAATTTGGTGTGAGTATTGATCTGCTGGAGGGTAGGGAGGGATCTACAGAGGAAACTGTCTAGGCTGGATCAATGGCATGAGGTTCCACAAAGACAGGTGCTGGGTATTGCACTTGCATCACAACAACCCCATGAATGCTCCAGGCTTGGGGCAGAGTGGCTGGAAACTGCCCAGCAGAAAAGGACCAAGGGGTGCTGGCTAAAAGCAGCTGACGGTGAGCCAGTGTGTGCCTACAAGGCCAAGAAGGCCACCAGCATTTGGGCCTGGATCAGCAATAGTTTGGCCATCAGGACTGGGGCAGGGATTGTCCCTCTGTGCTCAGTACTGGTGAGGCCCACACCTTGAGTCCCAGGCTCTGTTTTGGGGCCCTTACTCCAAGAGGGGCTGAAGAAGGTCCAGAGAAGGGCAGTGAAGTTGGTGAGAAGTCTGGAGAACAGGTCTGGTGAGGAGCAGCTGAGGGAACTGAGGTTGTTCAGCCTGGAGAAAAAGAGGCTGAGAGGAGACTCTCTGCTCTTTACAACTCTCTGAAGGAAGTTTGGAGCCAAGTGAGGGTCAGTCCCTTCTAAGAACAAGGGACAGGACAAAAGGAAATAGTCTCAGGTTGCACCAGGGGAGGTTTAGGTTGGACATGAGCAACAATTTCTTCCCCAAAATGGTTTTCAAGGCCTGGCTCAGGCTACCCAGGGCAACAGTGAAGTCCCTGTCCCTGGAGAGGTTTTAAAGCTGTGGAGATGTTGTGATGAGGGACATGATTTAGTGGTGACCTGGCAGTTCTGTGCCAATGGTTGGACTTGATAATCTCAAAGGTCTCTTCGAAGCAAAACGGTTCCGTGATTCTCTGATCCTGCTTTCTTCTGGCTTTACTTTGGAGCAGTTCCCTGCTGCAGCCATGGGAACAGAAGGCAGTGCAGTGCTACTAGTGGTAGTAAATATTTGATGAAGACTTTAACTTGCCAGAGAAGGTCTGTGTACCAGAGCCTGAACATGAGTCAGAAGCAGAAGGAATTAACAGGGAGGAGAAAGCTTTCTTATTATAGCCTGGAATGTAACGAAGGAATGGGCATGGAGAGGGAGCTGGAATGATTCAGGTTCCAGAGTCCCGCAGCCTGAGAATTAATTTCTAGACAGGTGTCTTCCCTACAAGCTGAATCATAGCTTCCAAAGTAGTCCATAAAATACTACATTAAAATCATAGAACTGTAGAATTGCTGTAGAATTGGGTTGGAAAAGACCTCTAAGATTACTGAGTCCAACTATCAACCCATCACCACCATGACCATTGCTAGAATACCTAAAATGTGAAGACTGTAAGCATCTATATGCAGTGTTCTTCAGGCAAGAGTGCAGGGCTCTGGGTCTGTTATCTCTGACACACATAGAGAATCACAGTATCACTAAGGTTGGAAGAGATCTCAAAGATCATCAAGTCCAACCTGTCACCACAGACCCCATGACTAGACCATGGCACCAAGTGCCACGTCCAATCCCCTCTTGAACACCTCCAGGGACAGTGACTCCACCACCTCCCCAGGCAGCACATTCCAATGGAGAATGACTCTCTCGGTGAAGAACTTTCTCCTCACCTCCAGCCTAAACTTCCCCTGGTGCAGCTTGAGACTGTGTCCCCTTGTTCTGGTGCTGGTTGCTAGAGAGAAGAGGCCAACCCCTTCCTGGCTACAACCACCCTTCAGGGTAGTTGTAGAGAGTAATGAGGTCGCCCCTGAGCCTCCTCTTCTCCAGGCTAAAGGTTTTGTTTGGAGAAGACGTCTAAGATCATTAAATCCAACCATTCTCTAACTCTACTAAGTCTTGTGCTAAACCATGTTCCTCAACACCACATCTCTCTACCAGGTCTTGTGCTAAACCATGTTCCTCTACACCACATCTCTGCCTTTTTGAAAGGGATGGGGATTCAACCACCTCCCTGGGCAGCCTGTCCCAGGGCATGTGAACCCTTTTGGGGAAGAAGTTATTCCTCATGTCCAGCCTAAGACTCCTCCGATGCGACTGTTTCCTCTTATCCTGTCATTTGTTCCTTGGGCAAAGAGCCCAAACCTCACATGGCTCCAACCTCCCTTTAGGGAACCAAAAGGTCTCAGCCTCTTTTTCTCTAGGCTGAACAACTTCAGGTCCCTCAGTTTGAATGGAGCAGTTTGAAAATGAGGTATCAAGGTTGTCTTGCAGATACCAGCATTCTCCTGGTGAGTATCTGTGTTAGGGACTGAGTACAGCTCAGTGCTGGAAGTAGGTTAGTGGATGTGGCCACCAGTATCATCCATCCCTGACCAAACGTGGCTGTTGAAATGTATGCTATATTTAGTCCAGCATGAAGCTTACTCTTGAGAGTTATCTCTGTGCTGTTCTTAATCATGGACTTCCTTGTCAAAGAGTTTCATAGAATCTTTGGATAATTAAGCTTTAAAAAGATCTCCAAGATCATCAAGTCCAACCTTCTACCCAACACCACCATGACCACTAAAATGTGTCCAGACTGCCACATCTGCTGCTTTATTAGACATCTCCAGAGTAGTGGAGGTGGTGACTGCACCACCTCCCCAGGCAGCAAGTTCTCCTGAATTAATTTTTCTTCTATCCAGTGTGAACATTGGTGGAAGCACACTGGAGATACTTGTCCACTGCCTACATTGCACCAGGGGAGGTTTAGGCTGGATGTTAGGAAGAAGTTCTTCACAGAAAGAGTGATTGGCCATTGGAATGGGCTGCCCAGGGTGCCCAGTGATGGTGGAGTCACCATCACTGGAGATGTTTAGGAAGAGACTGGATGGGGTGCTCGGTGCCATGGTTTAGTTGATTAGATGGTGTTGGCTGGTAGGTTAGACTTGATGATCTCAAAGGTCTTTTCCAACCTGGTTAATTCTGTTCTATTAGGGAGGAGAAACTCGGATCTGTTCTCTTTGCTGCAAGGTGTGATTTAGCTGGGCTCTGGCTGGTGGGTAGAGTTGGGCCTCTAAACATTTGGTGTCTACTTTCACAGGTCAGACACTTTTCCCCTCCTTGGCAGCAAATCACAGCCTGCAAGAGTGCCTTCAGGAAGAAGCAGAGATGTGGCAGAACGTAACTCCAGCACAGGTAGGACACTCTGCTTTTCAATTAATTTCTTGCTTCAGTGATCTAACAGAATGGTAACTTGATGAGTCCCTTGGTGAAATTCGGATAATACTGTGGGAATGCAGGTGAGAAGGAGCAACAAGGATTCTGCCTTTCTGTGGCAGGGTAAAACGCGGTAATGTTGGTGTCTTCTCCCAAGGAACAAGTCACAGCATGACAGGAGATGCCTTCAGGTTACACTAGGTGAGGCTGAGGTTGCACATTAGAAGAAAATCCTTCACTGAAAGGGTTCTCAAGGATTGGAGCAGACACCCCAGGGAGGTGGTTGAATCCCCATCTCTGGAAGTGTTTCAGGGAGGCAGAGATGTGGTGCTGAGGAATATGGTTTAGCACCAGCCTGGGCAGATTTAGAGAATGGCTGGACTCAATCTCAAAGGTCTTTTCTAACCACAGTATCACCAAGGTTGGAAAAGACCTCAGAGATCAAGTCCAACCTGTCACCACAAACCTCATGACTAGACCATGGCACCAAGTGCCACGTCCAGTCCCCTCTTGAACACCTCCAGGGATGGTGACTCCACCACCTCCCTGGGCAGCACATTCCAATGGCTAACAACTCTCTCTGTGAAGAACTTTCTCCTCACCTAGAGCCTAAACTTCCCCTGACACAGCTTGAGACTGTGTCCTCTTGTTCTGGTGCTGGATGCCTGGGAGAAGAGACCAACCACCTCCTGGCTACAACCTCCCTTCAGGTAGTTGTAGAGAGCAATGAGGTCTCCCCTGAGCCTCCTCTTCTCTAGGCTAAACAACCCCAGCTCCCTCAGCCTCTCCTCACAAGGCTTGTGCTCAAGGCCTCTCCCCAGCCTCGTTGCCCTTCTCTGGACACATTTAAAGTGTCTCAATGTCCTTCCTAAACTGAGAGGCCCAGAAGTGGACACAGGACTCAAGGTGTGGCCTAACCAATGCAGAGTCCAGGGGCACAATGATTTCCCTGCTCCTGCTGGCCACATTATTCCTAATGCAGGCCACGATGCCAAACCAAAGCAATTCTGTGATTCTAACTAGGAAATAATCATTTTCATAGAATGGTTTGGGTTGGAAGAGACATAAAATGTCATCTGATTCTTTGGACACCAGCTGGGCAAGAGAAGGAAAGGATGAAATATTTCAAGCAGCTATTTGTCTGGTAGGAAATTGCAGTTAAGCGATTCTCATGTGTTTCATGCTTCCAGTGAAGCACAGGTAATTGCAAACTTCCCCTTAGCTTTGACTTTGTGAGGCCACAGCTTGAGTCCTGGATCCAGTGCTGGACTTCCCAATTCAAGAGAAACAGGGAACTACTGGGGAGAGTCCATCAGAGGCTCCAGAGATGCTGAGAGGCCTGGAGCATCTCTGTGAGAAGGAAAGGCTGAGAGACCTGTGGCTGTTTCGTAATACATGCTGTGGTTAATGAATGTCCATGCCTGATAGGAAAAGAACTGCAGTGAGAAGCTGACCTTTGCTGTGAAACAGTGAGCAGCACTTGGTCACTGAGCCACTTAATTGACCTGAATGTTCAGCATCAGACCCCCTGTGAGAACTGACAGGCTGTGACCCATGAGCTCAGCGCCATACCTGTGCAGCTCATGGGTAAGGAGAAGTCCTTTGCTGCTATTGCTGACTGAGTTTGGCTCATCACAGAATCCTAGCATGCTGGTTGTTGCAGCACCCACAGCAGCCTGTCCAGAACCATAATGTCCAGGTGGCTTTGGAAACTCCTTAGGGAAGGAGACTCCACAATCTCTTCTGCTCATCTCCAGGCTCAACAGCCCCAAGTCTCCCAGCCTTTCTTCCTCACAGAGATGCTCTAGGCCCCTCAGCATCTCTGCAGCCTCCACTGGACTCTCTCCAGTAGTTCCCTGTCTCTCTGAAGCTGAGGAGCCCAGAACTGGACCCAGGACTCCATCCCTGTCCTCACCAGGGCTGAGTAGAGGGAGAGAAGAACTTCCCTTGACCTGCTGGCCACACTCTTCTTCATGCCCCCTAGCAAACCATTTGCCTTCTTGCCCACAAGGGCACATTGGTGGCTCAAGGGGAACTTCTCTTCCACCAACACTCACGGGTCTTTCTCATTGGAGCTGCTTTGCAGCAGGTCTCCTCTCACTGGTACAGGGGGTTGTTCCTCCCCAGGTGTAGGACTCTACCCTTGCCCTTGTTGAACTTCATGAGGTTTCCCTCGTCCCAGCTCTCCAGTCTTTGCAGGTCTCATAAGTACAGCTCTCAGTATATGATGACATTGTAGAAGAACAAATCATGTTCCAAAAGGTGAAGTTCACAATTTACATTGTGTCATTTGGTTGTTTTTTAAGGCCTTGCAGCGTCAATATCTGGATTTCCTCAGAGGAACAATCTGGATTTCATTTCACCAGCTGTCTTGTCTGAAGATGCAGTTGTAATTGTTGGTAAAGGTATTGCAAACCCCAGATTCCCTCTTCTGTCTCATCAGGGTACTGAAGTGAAGGGAAATGTCCCCTCAAATCTAGAGTGGGAAAAGAAGAAACTATTCCTGTCTGAACTGGAGACTGTTCCATCCAAAAAATCCAAGTTATGGTTGAAAACTTTGCAGTTATGGGATCTGCTGTTCCATTCCAACAACCAAGAATGGCAGCAAAAGATCATAGAACATCTCAAGTCAGAAGGATGAAAGTTAGGTCTTGTTTCTAGTCCAGTGTGCACACGTGTAGCTGTGTTCTTCTTACTCAGCAGAGCAAAGTAAGAGCATTTTTGGGTGGAAATTTGCACTAATAGTGTAATTAACTAAGTTCTGCTGAAGAGAATGGTTGCTTTGGTGAAGACACAATGTGATCTGCCTTCCAGGTGTTTTTGGGAGCCCTCCTTCCATACCAGCACACAGCCAGTCCATAGCATGTGTAGTGAATGGAGATGACCAAGCTGTGAAGGAGAAGACTGAGCCATCAGCAGGGATCTGTGGGAGAAGCATCCAGCAGAAGAGTGCTTCCTGTTTTCTCACTGAAAAGGGAAAAGAGGTGAGAACTTCACAGCTTCTTTTCTGCCTCACTTCCTGGTCTTATCTATATGACGATATAAAGAAAGAGAGATTGTGGAGTCTCCTACTGTGGAGACTTCCAAAACCCAGCTGGACATTGTGATCCTGGGCAAGCTGCCGTGGGTGCTCCTGCTTTAGCAGCTGGGGTGGACTTGGATGATCAGCAGAGGTCTCTTCCAATCCCCACCATGCTGGGATTCTGGGGTTCTGCAAACTGGGTAATTGTTGAGTGAGTTGTGTACTAAAATGCCTTTGCCTATTGTCATGGGGCATGACTGTTTTGCAGGCAAAAGTCGTGATGTCAAAATCGGCCCAGGAAAAGATGAGGCGGAGGAAAAAGCAAGAAAAAGAACACAATTATAGAGAACATCAGGAAGCCAAAGACCTTGAAGGTTAGAGGTTGATTTGCTGGAAAGCAGCTCTGGAGAAGGACCTAGGAGTGCTGGTGGACAACAGGGTCACCATGAGGCAGCACTGTGTCCTCATGGCCAAGGCTAATGGTGTTCTGAGGCACATGGAGAAGAGTGTGGCTAGCAGGTCAAGGGAGGTTCTTCTCCCCCCTCTACTCTGCCCTGGTGAAGCCACATCTGAAGTCCTGGGTCCAATTCTGGGCTCCCCAGCTTAAGAGAGGCAGGGAACTACTGGAGAGATTCCAGTGGAGGCTATGAAGATGCTGAGGGGCCTGGAGCACCTCTGTGAGGAGGAAAGGCCGAGAGACCTGGGGCTGTTGAGCTGGGAGAAGAGCAGCCTGAGAGGGGATTTTCTCAATGCTCAGCAAGAGCTAGAGGGGGAGAGGGGGCAACATCCAGACTCGTGTCAGTGGTATCCAGTGACAACAGGCACAAACTGGAAGCCAGGAGGTTCCACCTGAAGATGGGGAGGAACTTGTTTGGCGTGAGGGTGCTGGAGCCCTGGAGCAGGCTGCCCAGAGAGTTTGTGGAGTTGTCTCCTCCAGAGGGATTCCAAAGCTACCTGGCCATTGTGATCCTGGGCAAGCTGCTGTGGTTGACCCTACTTTAGCTGGAGGGTTGGACCAGATGATCCCCAGAGGGCCCTTCTAACTCCCACCATGCTGAGATTCTGGGAAGGAAGACCACCATTGACAAAGGCATAAACTGAAGCAGAGAGGAGGACAGCAGCACTGAGGAGTAGTGTTTAGGTGAACAGTACCCTGTCAGTGCTGCTGAATTGGAAATTACAATTCCATGCTCATGAACACATCCTATGAGTGCTCAGCATGACTTCAGGTATTATCAGAATTTGTTTAAGTCATCTGTTGTCAGGATATCAGGTAGTGATAGAACTAGGGGGAATGGAATGAAGCTGGGGGTGGGGAGATTCAGGCTGGACGTGAGGAGGAAGTTCTTCCCCATGAGAGTGGTGAAGCCCTGGAATGGGTTGTCCAGGGAGGTGGTTGAGGCCCTGTCCCTGGAGGTGTTTAAGCCCAGTCTGGATGAGGCTCTGGCCAGCCTGATGTAGTGTGGGGTATCCCTGCCCATGGCACGGCGGTTGGAACTAGGTGATCCTTGTGGTCCCTTCTAACCCTGACTGATTCTATGATTCTATAAAACAAGTAATATAATCCTTAGTTGCAAAAGACCTCTAAGATCATGTCCAACCTTCTACCCAATACCTCCATGACCACTATAACAGAGAGAGTAAAGTGCCTATGGGAAATCTTTGGAAGGCTGTTGTTAAGAAAATTTCCAAAGGACAAGTTAGGACAGGAAATTTCCTCTTATTAGGATACAAAGGATTATTTCTGATTTGTTGTTGCTTGGACATTTCATTCTGTTTTCTAGAGTTAAATCTTCGTGGGGACACCTTAACACTGTCAAGAGGTGTGTGCTTGTCATCAGAAAATGTGGCCTTCAATCCTTCACTAAAGAGAACATCCAGTTTGAAGAGGAGCAAATGTTCAGCCTTGCTAGATTGTGGTAAGATGTCAGAATATTTGGATATGTGGAGTGGGACAGTTCCAAAACACAACCAGGTTTAATGGGGTTTATTTGTGCAATGGATAAACCTGAGGTGTTCTGGAAGGTGACTGCTTTGGGGGCAGTGGGGAAAGGAGATTGACTTCTTCATTAGTCCCTTGAAATGCTTCTCATCTATAATGTTAGGAAGATGTTTGAGGTGTTTAAGGCCAGGTTAGATGAAGCCTTGAGCAGCCTGGCCTAGTGGGAGGTGTCCCTGCCCATGGCAGGGGGATTGGAACTAGATGATCTTCAATGTCCCTTCCAACCCAAACCTCTCCATGACTCTGGTTTTTTCCACAGAATGACAGTATCTTGAGCTGATGGAGACAGGGATCTGGTAATGAATTCCAAGTGTTTATATTCACAAGCAGCCAATAAATTAACTTCAAATTACATAGCAGGAGGTTGGAACTGGATGATCTTTAAGGTCCCTTCCAATCCAAACCATTCTCTGAATATGAATCTGTGAGAGGTTTTTTTTGTTTCCTCATTCCTCATTGTACCAAAATGATTAATTAATCACAGAATCATTAAGGTTGGAAGATACTGTTAAGATCATCCAGTCCAACCATTAACCCAGCACTGCCAGGTCACTACTAAACCTTGTACCTCAGTACTACATTTTCACAGTTTTGGAGCCACTCTATGGATGAGGCCTCCACCACTGCCCTAGGCAGCCTGGGTGAGGCCTTGACATTACTCAAGGGGAAGAAATTGTTCATCACGTCCAACCTAAACCCCTCTGATGCAACTTGAGGCCATTTCCTCTCATCTTGAGAGCAAATTCAATCTCTTCTGTCTGATAGTGGTCAAAGGTCTTTAGAGTTTCTGTAATGGCTCCCTGCTTTTTATTTTATTGTATCTTACCACAGCATTTTGTGGTTCCACTGTGCATTGTGCTTCCACTGTTCTGACATCAAACAACTCCAACCCAAACCTCCTTGGGTCCAACTTGAGGCTGTTTCCTCTAGTCCTGTCAAATATGTTCCAGTTCTCCATGTCCCCTTAGAATAGAATTAACCAGGTTGGAAGAGACCTTTGAGATCATCGAGTCCAACCTATTATTCAACACTATCTAATCAACTAAACCATGGCACCAAGCACCCCATCCAGTCTCTTCCTGAACGCCTCCAGTGATGGTGGCTCCACCACCCCCTGGACAGCACATTCCAATGGCCAATCACTCTTTCTATGAAGAACTTCTTCCTAACATCCAGCCTAAACCTCCCCTGGTACAGCTTGAGACTCTGTCCTCTTGTTCTGGTGCTGGTTGCCTGGGAGAAGAGACCAACCCCCACCTGGGTGCAACCTTCCTTCAGGTAGTTGTAGACAGCAATAAGGTGTGCCCTGAGCCTCCTCTTCTCCAGGCTAAGCAACCCTTGCCAAAAGGCTGAGTTAGGGGGTATGCTCTGACTGGCATCAGGATTGGTTATTGGGAAAAGAGTTTATTAATAGACGTGAATTAAATGCTGAGTGAACAAGGCTCATAGGATCCCAGACTGGTTTGGGTGGGAAGGGACCTCTAAATGTCTTCCAGTCCAGCTCCCCTGCAGTCAGCAGGGACATCTGCAACTACAGCATGTTGCTCAGAGGCCCAAACAACCCGATCTGGACATTCCAGCGATGGGGCATCTACCACTTCTCTGGGCATCCTGGGACAGGCACTCACTACCCTGAGGGTGAAAATAAGAATGCAGTTCTCACTTTGAGAACCCTTAGTAGCAGCAGTCTACACCTCAAACTTTTTATTCCCTTTCTTGGGGTGAATTAGTTTCATCAGATCATGCTGATTATTTCTCCTGCTTGATGTCTTTGCAGATGAAATGTCTCCTGGGACACAAGGACGCTATAAAGACCAGGCCCTATCAGTCACTCACAGCCCAGAAGTAATGGACCCATCAGAGCTTCAGCCTTTTCTAAAACCAGAAGCTGCACTGACAGAAGCCTTGATGCTTTTAGCTGATGAGGACTGGTAGGTGTAAACATCCATTTACAACCTGAATGTGATATAGAAGGTGCTTATTTTGAGAACTTGCTTAAAGCCAACAGAATGGAGAAGACATCAAAAATGGTGAGAAGGATTGCACATGACAGAGGAGCAAAACCGTTTTTTCAGTGCAAAGATCTTGTAAGTTGAGGCTTCACAGCTGAGCTTTCAGAGACTTAGAGGTGTCTCTAATCATCTTTTTCAGAGACTTTAGTGATCATAGAATCATTCAGGTTGGAAAAGCCCTCTAAGATCATCAAGTCCAACCATCAACCCAGTACCTCAATGACTACTAGATCATGCACCAAAAGTGCCATTTTCACACATTTCATGACTACTTCCAGGGATGGTGACTCCACCACCTCCCTGGGCAGCCTGTTCCAATACCTGTAGGAAAGAAGTTATTCCTAGTATCCAACCTAAACCTCCCCTGGTGCAATGTGAGGCCATGTCCTCTTTTCCTGTTAATTGGGGAAGACATCAACACCAGCCTCACTGCAACCTCATTTCAGGTAACTGTAGAGATGTCTCAGTACAAGCTCTGCTTTGGAGAGAGTCTCACCAACACCTTCTTGACATGTTTCATGGAATAGAAGGCTTCTCTGTGCTCTGGTGAAATGGGGTTATACTGCTGCTGCCTCTTCAGCTTCAAGAGGGAAAGTGCAAACTGGGCAGGACTGCAGAAGAGAGTTGAGGTCTGGTGTGCTGAAATAGTCACATTAGGAAAAAGACTGACTTTGAGTTTCTTGCATTATGTGTGTTCAGTTTTGGGCCCCTCACTCTGTGAAGGACATTGAGGTGCTGGGGCGTGTCCTGAGAAGGGCAGTGTGACTGGTGAAGGGTCTGGAGAACACCAGCTCCTGCTAGTGAGAAGCTGCTGAGGGAACTGGGTTTGTTCAGCCTTGAAAGAAGGAGGCTGAGGGGGGACCTTCTGGCTCTCTACAGCTCTCTGAAAGGAGGTTGGAGGCAGGTGGAGGTTTGCCTATTCTCCCAAGGAAAAAGTGATAGGATGAGAGGAAGCAGCCTCATTGCCCCAGGGGAAGTTTAGGTTGGACATGCACAATTTCTTCCCCAAAAGGGTTGTCAAGGCTGTTTTGTTCCTCAGAATTTTGTAGTTTAATATTTTGATGTATATATGCAAATTATCTTTTCTGTTTAACACAGGGAGAAGAAAATTGAAGGTCTCAACTTTGTCAGATGTTTGTCTGCCTACCATGCAACTATCCTGACTGCAAAGCTGCATGAAACGAGTTTGGCTGTGGCTCAAGAGGTTAAATTTTCCTATCAGCATATTTCTATTTCTCTGCCTATACGTGTCTGTCTGTATTTTATAGCTCTTACAGACACTGAGGTGAAGTGGTACCCCAGAATCCCAGCATGGTGAGGGTTTGGCAGGGACCTCTGAGGATCATCCATTCCAAACGCCCGTCAAAGCAGGGGCACCCACAGCAGCTTGTCACAAATCGTGATTTCTGGGGTTGGAGAGATTCCAACCCCTGAGAAAGAGACTCCACAATCTCTCTGGGCAGCCTGCTCCAGGGCCCCAGCACCCTCACACCAAACAAGTTTCTCTTCGTTTTCAGATGGAAACTCCTGGCTTCCGGTTTGTGCCCATTGCCCCTTGTCCTGTCCCTGGGCACCAATGAAAAGAGTCTAGCTCCATCCTCTTGCCCCACCACAGGTCCTTTAGCTCTTGCTGAGCAGTGAGAAGATCTCCTCTCAGGCTGCACTTCTCCAGGCCTAACGGCCCCAGGGGTCTCATCCTTTCCTCTTCACAGAGTGGCTCTAGGCCCCTCAGCATCTTCCCACCCTCCACTGGACTCTCTTGTAGTTGCCTGTCCCTCTTGACCTGGGAGCCCAGAACTGGACCCAGTCCTTTAGATGTGGCCTCACTAGGGCAGAGAAGAGGTGGAGGAGAACCTCTGTCGACCTGCTGGTCACCTCTGGTTAGTTTTCCTGTGCTGGGGAGTCCCAAAAGGATGAGTTTGTTGTTCAGCAAAGCAGCTCAGGAGCTTCAGGCACCAACCCTTGATCTGATGTCTTACGAGACTGAGAATATTCAGCTTGTAACTTTATCCTGTTATTGATGTGTTTGTAATTCAATTCTCTCCGACTGTGAATCAAGTTAGGAACTTATTCCTCGGGTGCTTTTAATGTTGCTTAAAGATTGCAGAGGGAAAAGTTTAAGCTGTGCTGATTTTTTTTTAAAGTCTATTTTTCTAAACATTCTTCATTGTTTGTCTGGGTTTTTCCTGTGTGCAGGTCAAGAATTTACGCTCAGGTGTTTCTCGAGCTGCTGTGGTCTGTTTAGGGGATTTGTTCACCCACCTGAAAAAGAGCATGGATCAAGAACTAGATAATACAGTAAAAGTCCTTTTGCACAAAGCTGGGGAATCCAACACATTTATAAGGGAAGAGGTAGACAAAGCACTGAAGGCTATGGTTAATAATGTGACTCCAGCACGTGCACTTTGTTCTCTTATAAATGGAGGGCAAAGGTAATTCTTACAAAGACTTTGTAAAGCAATAACTTGTGACTAGAGTTTATTATCAGAGTCGTTGGTTTGCGTTTTTTTTAAACAATCAGAACAGACAAAGTTGACAATACAGTAAGTGAAGCTCTGCAAAGCTTTTCCCCAGGGCAGTGTTTTGTGGTCTAAAAGTAAAATGCAGCTCCCTTCATCTTCCTTTCCGTGCGCAATGCAAGTGGTTGCCTGCTGATTTTGGAGCTTTTCTGATCGCTTTGTAAAGCTTCAGTTGTTATGTTTGCTGTTAGTGTCCTGTCCTTAGGGATCTGCTCTTTTGCTTTGCCTAAAGAAGTTCACAGCGTCCTTACTTTCCACTCACTCTGCCTTTCAGTTTTTAGCATTGCTTTTTGTTTAGAGAGGTGATTTGTAACTTAACAATTCTCTGGCTGCAGCTATCTTGGTTGGTTCCCTCTTCTTCTCCAGGCTTGGCTGGTTAGTTTTCTTTTTACCTGCAGTTTAATTCCTTTTTCTGTGGTGGTGGCCGTTGTTTTCTTGAGTCTCTCAAAGCTGACAACCTCCATTTCTGGCTGCATGGTTTGATTCTGACTTGTAGCTCACCTCAGTCTGTAGTAGAAGTTCCTTTCTCTCACTTAATCGTGTTATTCTTTTACAGCCTTTACTGTCACAGGAATGATTAATTAACCATTAGGCATTTCAGTATGTTAGCTGTATCTACCTACTTAATCACTTACCTCTCTCTGCCATCCCTCTGATGACATTTAATGAGCTGCAGTTCTTGTAGCCTCTCCCATTAAGTATTTCAGGATAAATATATCAATCCTTAGACTTTCTGCACAGCTGCAAATCATAAGTTAGCCTTGATTTAAAATGGTTTGTTTCCTGGGAAGCTGAGGGATGTAGAATATATTGACTCTGTTTCCTGAAAATCATCTGCAATTGCCTGAACTTTAAACTGAAAGGCAGATAGTGGCTTTGTGGTCTAAATTATTGATGAATCATGCCTGCACGGAGTTGCTTTGTGAATTGAAGAGCAGCCCACAGTCATTTTGCACCTTGCTTTAATTCAGAAGCAATGTAGTAATCTGCTTGAGTACCCCCACCTTCAGAAACCCTTGCCCAAGCAATGCTTGTGATCATAGCTGGCTACATCTGAAACCCTTGGCCAAGCAATGCTCATGTTCATAACTGGCTACATGTGCTCTCCTCATTTTATGTGGCACATCCAAAGACACTGGCCTGTGCTGGTGAGTTTTCTAGGCCTACAAAGATCTGACTCCCTGCAGTTTGTGAGCCTGGATACATTTCCAGACTCAAAGCATCCAAATAATATGAATCTGGATACAGCACTTGAAACAGAGATTGATTTCTGTCCAGCTAAGAAGACTTCAGTCACAGCAGTGTTTGAATCATGGAGTACTGTATTGCTTTTAATCAGCAGATGGCCTAAAAGTCACCATGAGTTACAGCTTTTCTAGTGTTGGCTTCAGGAATCTCTGGCCACGTCAGCCACAGAGCAAGATGTGGATCTGTTATCTCCAGAGGCTGTATCAGTGAATCTGAGAGTTACATTTACAAGTGGAAATTTGGGAGAAAAAGGATGTGTGTTTTTAGTGCAGAGTGGGAAGGTTCTGTTTAGAATCATTAAGCTTGGAAAAAACCTTTAAGATCATTGAATTTGACACACAGGAGATCTCTGAACTGAAGTTATCGAAGCAGCTTTAGATGGTTACATTCCTTGTAAGCTATGGTTTTGCCAACAAAACCTTTTAAAGGTGACCCATTTGCTGCTCATTTCAAGCCTCCTGTGATCATAAGCATTCATGCTTGCCACCCTGAGTAGATACATGCAGGCATACTGATGCTGCATCAGCTGCAAAGTTGGCTTTGGCTTCACAAATAATGGAAAACCATTACTGTTTGCCTCTGTGAGATGCTGCTCTAAAGGTCCTGGACTGTTGCTGTAACCTCAGCTGTGTGTTTAGATGCTTAATGCTTCCAGGACTAGATCTGAAAGTGATTCCATTTCAGAAATGTTCAAGGCATGGGGTTTCTCTGCCTGAATTCTGGCTTATTCTATGTGCACACAAAGAGATTTCCAGCCGTTCTGCCTGAGCAGCAGGCATTTGTGGGTTGCAGGGGGTTATTTGCTTGCACAGCAAGGACTTTAGGCCTTGCAATGTGTATTTTCCCATCAATTCCTGCTGCAGGAGTTAGTTTGTCAGCATTTCCAAACTCCCAAGATGGGTGACTGGCACTGAGCAGGAATCAAAGCTCAGGAGATAGCACTGAATGGGAGCTACCATGCTGCCAGAGAGGTGTTGCAGTCTTGGGTTGGACAAGATGACCTTTGAGAGTCCCTTCCAACCCAATGCAATCTGAATTTTGCAGTTTGAATAGACCCAGTTAGTTGGCAGGATAATTTAATAACAGCTTCACTTCCAACAAGGCTTGTGGCAAGCTGTGGAACCAGGGAAAAGTGAAATCCTGGTGGAATGGGAGCACGGTCATCCAAGGAAGAATGCTGGGGAGTCACCCATAACGGTTCCCTAAGTCAGTTCTTCCCCTTTAAACCTGGTTTTACCCTATGAGCCACCCAAATGTCTCATTTACTGTGCAGCAAAGCTGGACTCAGGGCAGGATTTTTTAATCCAGAGATTAAAACTGGAGAAGTCTGAATTTGTGGAGTTCTGTATTCTGATGACACATGGGATCAGCAGGTACAGCAGGATTGCATGCAATCATGGAATTAGAATCACAGAAGGAAAAGCCCTCTAAGATCCTCGAGCCCAACCATCAACCCAACACCACCGTGGCTATCAAACCATTGTCCCAAACTGCCATGTCCACATGTAAAAGGAGTTGGAGAGCTGATTCCAGCATTTCTCTTATCTTAGATGTTTAATGGCCCCTGTTTTACAGAAAAGTAGATTTCTGCAAGGTTTATAGCAGTCACTCCTGCTTCACTTCTCTTTAGGAGTCACTAGAGTACTGCTTTGCTTCACTTCAGATTGACACCAAATACCCAGGATGTGTTCCTGAGCGTAGAGAATTGGGTTTTATGTAGCTGATGGGAATCAAATACAGCACTGTGCTTCCTGAAAGCTTTTAATGTAATTTTAAAGAAAAAAAAACAATCAGTAAGGAAATTCTAAAAAAAGTAGAGACTCACACAGTTTATTGATCCCAAAAGGTGCAGTTAGGATTGAAACTGACTTCAGGCCAGAAGAAATGCCATTTCCCTTTTGTTCATGTGTGTTGCAGTTTGGGATGTTAAGTGACTGGACTGAAATTCAATCAAGTGGGAGTGATTGCTCCAATAATGGGAGTTACTGATCCAATAATGGAAAATAAGGGTCAAATAATTGGAGTTATTGATCCAATAATGGGAGTCACTGGTCAAATAATGTGGACTAGTTATCAAATGGAAATGGGTTTTCAGATGGAAGTTACTGATCCAACGAATGTGATTTATCTTTGCTCCGAGTTCTTCTCAAAGAGCCAGAATAAGCAGTGCAGTATCTGTAGCTTGTGCTAAAGATGAAGCTTGTATGCCATGTTTGGTAGAGCACATGAATGCTGCTGTTGAGCTCCTGGGGGTGAGATGTCGCTCAGCAGCTGTGTTTTCTGTAGCCACCTGCATTCAGCAGTGAGGAGATGCACAGCCCAGCACCTCTCCGACATTGTGGAGCACATGGGAGCAGAGCGGATCCTGTCTGGAGCCAAAGCTGTAGCTGATCGGATTTTGCCTGCCATAGCCCGGTTTGCACAGGACAGTTCACAACAAACCAGGTCAGTGAATGGTTGTGGGTTAGAAAAGCACCTTCCAAAGTGGTTGAAACTCCTACACAGCTTTGTGTGTGCTCCTCTGATCAGACAGGGGATAGAATCATAGAGTCCTGTTAGCTGGAGAAGGCCTGTAAGACACTGCAACAGGTTGCCCAGGGAGGTTGTGGATGCCCTGTCACTGGGAAAGTGTTCAAAGCCAGGTTGGATGGGGCCTTGAGCAACCTGGTTTAGTGCAAGGTGTCCCTGCCTATGGCAGGGGGTTGGAACTAGATGATCTTTAAGGTCTCTTCCAGCACAAACCATGAGTCCAACCATTAGCCAAGCACTGCCAGGGCTGTTAAGGCAGAGGTCACCTGGCTGTTAGCTGGTGAAGGGTCTGGAGAACCGGTCTGGTGAGGAGCAGCTGAGGGAACTGTGCTCGTTCAGTCTGCAGAAAAGGAGGCTGAGGGGGAATTTCTTTTTCCTCTTTGCAGCTACTTGAAAGGAGGTTGGAGCCAGGTGGGGAGTAGTGTCTTCTCCCAAGGAACAAGCAATAGGACAAGAACAAATGGCCTCAAGCTGTAGCAGGGAGGCTTAGGTCGGACAAGAGGAACAATTTTCCTGCCCAGGGCAGTGATGGAGTCCCCATTTCTGGAGGATTTCAAAGCTGTGGAGATGTGTTGCTGAGTTACATGGTTTAGTGGTGACCTGGTAGTGCTGAGTTAAGGGTTGGCAAATATTAGCAAGCCACCAATTAGGTGAAGCTGCTAATGCTTCCTCCTATGATCATCTCTCTTCACGCTCAAAGAGCTATTTTCTCTCTACAGCAATTAAATTCCAAGTGTTACAGGTTAGCATAAATATTCATAGATTCATAGAATGGTTCAGGTTGGAAGGGACCTTAAAGATCATCTAGTTCCAACCCCCTCTGCCATGGGCAGGAACATCTTTCACTAGACCAGGTTGTTGTTTTCTGACCAAAGTGATTCTGTGATTCTGTGAGTGCTCAACCTGGTTGCAGGAAGAAGGGCTCAGGACATATCTGAGGATATTTGCTGAGCATGGACAAGATGCAGGCCATGGAGTGCTGGCACTGGTAGCCACACTGACTGTGTGGCCGGGCTGGAGCATCCTGTTTAAAACCAGCTGAGACACAAAATTGCTGTCATTAATATCCTCTGTTGTTGACTACGCAGTGATCTGTGGGCAGAACATCTTTGTAGGAGGCTGAAGAGGGTGCCTGGTTACCCTCACAGAGAGCAATCTCCTGCTCTTCTGGTTTGGAGTTACAAAGCTGTAACTCCCACCAGTCACAAAGCAAAGCCACATTGACTGGTGTGTCTGTCACCATCTGCTGCCCTGCAGGTACTATGGTCGAAAGATGCTCTTCAACATGATGGATCACCCTGAGTTTGAGAAAGCCCTTGAGAAGTACGTGCCGAGCAAGGACCTGCCTTACATTAAGGACTCTGTTAGCAGCCTGCATGAGAAGGTAGGTGGCCCGGCCCTCCCTGAACCTCTGAGAGATGTAAAGGTGTCTTAGTGTGTGTCAGGTGTCAACAGGGAATGAATGTTCAGAGCAAGTCATCAAGTGACTGCAGCAGGCTGCAGTCCTGGCAGATGTGCCAGATGAAATGAAATCTGCTGCCACACTTCCATGGCTACCAGCCTGGCTTTTATCACGTCCCCTGTTCATTCCTGCTTGCCCTTTTCTGCAGGGTCTAGGGGAGATGCCATTGGATACACCCTCAGCAAGGGGAAGACGCTCCCAGACGAGTGGTGTTGGACACTCAAGGTCGTCATCTACTTCCAGAGATGCTCTCAATGTCACTGACAGGTAATGATCCTCAGTGGTTTACTTGGTTAGGAGCTTGACCTTTAGGTTAAGAGCCTCACCACAAGAGGAGAGTATGAAAGCACTCATGACAGGGTTGTGAACGTCAAACAGATCTGAAGGACAAGGAAGAACTTGACATGCCCTAGATAAACTCTTTTAAAGGGGGGAATTGGTAACAAGAAGAATGGCTTCATGTATTTTTAAGTTAATTGATTGGCTGCTTGTGGACATGAACACTTGGAATTCACAGTAAATTCCTGTCACCATCAGCTCAAGATACTGCCATTCTGTGGAAAAAACACAGGATCATAGAGTGGTGTGGGCTGAAAGGGGCCTTAAAGATCATCTAGTTCCAAACCCCCACCATGGTTTAGGGACACCTTCCACTAGGCCAGGTTGCTCAAGGCCCTATCCAAGCTGACCTTGAACACCTTCAGGGAGAGGGCCATCCATGATCTCCCTGGGCAACCTGTTCCAGTGTCTCACCACCATCACTGTGAAGAATTTCTTCCTAATCTCCAGTCCAAAAGACCATGTGTTTTTTTAAGTCACCATGTTTAAAGTGAAAGTCCTTCCCCGGAAGGTTTTCTGTTCATAGATTCATAGAATGGTTTGTGCTGGAAGGGATCTTGAAGACCATCTAGTTCCAACCCTCTGCCATGGGCAGGGACACCTCCCACTACACCAGGTTGCTCAAGGCCCTATCTAATCTGGCTTTGAACACCTCCAGGGAGCGCAGTTCCACAGAAAGAGATGTTTACACTTACGTGGTCTGAGATAACAGACTCCTGTTCCAGCTTGTTTGTGTTCAATGAGTAGCTTTTCCTTTCCCACCAGAGAGGCTGCAGAGGGCCGTGAAGTCACCAGAAAAGCAGCTCCTCGTAACGCCCTGGAAAACGAAGAGTATCTCAAAGACCTGATTTGTTCGTTGAATGCCCGAGACTTCCGCGAGCGAATCGGTGGCATTAAGCAGCTCTTATCAGATACAGAGAACAATCAGGGCTTTGTCCTTGCCAACATTGTGAAGGTAACTGAGAACACTGTGTTTCAAAGGTCTTCCAAGTTATGGCATAACATGTTCTGATGAAATCTTGGCTCCTTCTTTCAATAAGAAGGGAAAATGTTGGGGAATAGGGCAGGTGTGCACCTTCTGCCTGCTTTGTGAGTCTGGGAGAAGGTGAGGAAGGATCTCTGTTGTGATAAAGCTCAAGGTAATCATCCTTTCTCGTAGGAGAGGAGAAAAATAGGATGCAGAGCTGCAAGAGTTGTAAACTAAATGTAGATAGAATGAAAGGAAAAACAAGATTGTGTTCTAGCAGTGCAGGGTCTTTGCTGTGGAGCTGTGACATACTGCTATGAAACTTCACAGTGTCTTCACTCAGTGAAATCCCCACTTGGTGAAGACACTGTGAAACCTATGACTATAGTGTTTCTATAGAATCAAAGAATTGTTTTGGTTGGAAGTGACCTCCAAGATCCTCAACTTCAAACCTAAGACCACCCTGCCCATTAAATCATGTCCCAAAGTGCTGTGCCCACACATTTCTTGAACACCTCCCAGGATGGTGACTCCTCCATCTCCCTGGGCAGCCTGTTCCAGTGCCTGACCAATTTTTTGAGCACCTTAAAGCATTCTTTTTTCTCTCTAAGCAGAGCTCTGTGCCCTTGGTTGCAAAAAACATTGGCCATACTAAAAGTTGCAGATGGCTTCTTTATCCCAATTACATTGTCCAAGAATCAAACTCAGGTGAGGTGCAGTTAATAATGCAGAGTATAAAAACTAGCAAATGATGCTTTGCTTGCTAAAAAATAATCTCAGCAGAGCTGTCTTTTGCCAAGATAGACAATTAAAGTGCAACCATAAAGCAGGGAACACGATATCCTCAGCTGAATGCTCTTTGGATACCTTTCCAGATCTTCGACGCGTTCAAGTCTCGCTTGCATGACTCCAACAGCAAAGTAAATCAGGTGGCATTGGAGACCATGCACAAGATAATTCCCTTGCTGAAAGACAATTTGTCTCCTGTGATCAACATGTTAATTCCTGCCATGGTGGACAACAACCTGAACTCCAAAAATCCAGGGATTTATGCAGCTGCCATTAACGTTATTCAGGCTCTGTGTCAGCATGTAGGTAAGTGATTTTCTCTCTCTTCATTTGAAAGAGATTTAATTACGTTACTTGAATTCTACATTTAAAGAGTTATTCTTTCCAACAGGTGCCATCCAACTATTACACTATGTAACAGATCATCGGGTTTACAGAATTCCAGCATGGTGGGGGTGGGAAGGGATCTCTGGAGATCATCCAGTCCAACCCCCCAGCTAAAGCGGAGGCACCCACAGCAGCTTGCCCAGGATCACAATGTCCAGCTGGATTTGGAAGCTCTCCAGAGAAGGAGACTCCACAACCTCTCTGGGCAGCCTGCTCCAGGGCTCCAGCACCCTCACACCAAACAAGTTTCTCCTTCTGTTCAGATGGAGCCTCTTGGATTCCAGTTTGTGCCTGTTACCCTTTGTCCCTGTCACTGGGCACCACTGACAAGAGTCTGGCCCCATCTTCTTGCCCCCCACAAGTCCTTTAGCTCTTGCTGAGCATTGAGAAGATGCCCTCTGGGGCTGCTCTTCTCCAGGCTCAACAGCCCCAGGCTTCCTAGCCTTTCCTTTTCATGGAGATGTTCCAGGCCCCTCAGCACCTTTGGAATCTCCACTGGACTCTCTCCAGTAAGTTCCTGTCTCTCTTGAGCTGGGAAGCCCAGAACTGCACCCAGGATTCCATCTGTGACCTCCCTAGGGCAGAGCAGCATCAGAGGAGAACCTCCCTTGACCTGCTGGCAACACTCTTCTCTGTGCACCTCAGGACACCATTGGCCTTCTTGGCCACAAGAGCACATTGCTAGCTCATGGGGACCTTGTCATCCACTAACACTCCCAGCTTCTTCTTTATGGAGCTGCTTTCCAGCAGATCACTCCTCACCTGTACTGGTGCAGTGGGTTACCACTCCTCAGTGTTTATTCTCACACTTTTTAAGAAGCCATTGTAATATTTGGCCAGTCCAGTAAAGAATCCTAACTGGTTAGACTGGTCCTGAACATGTAGATGGCCTTGTTATTTTTCCTTAGCAGGTGGTTTTCACGTTGAGGGTGACTGACCCTTGACACAGGTTGCCCAGAGCAGCTGTGGAGTCTCCATACTTGGGAGATACTCAAAAGCTGTTTCGACATGGCCTTGGGCAACTGCCCACAGTGACCCTGATGGAGCAGGGAGGTTTGACCAGATGATCTCCAGAGGTCCTTTCCCACCTCAGTCGTCCTGTTGCCGAAGGTTGTCACACTGCAGAATCACTTAAACAAGTCAAAGAAACAGATTGTTGCTGGTTTATGCATGCCACCACTAGTTTCCTTCTTCATGTGCTGTAGTTTTGGAGCAGAACTGTGGTACGGTGTGTCCTAGAATGGAATCAGACAATTGCTTGGGCTGGAAGAGCCCTTTAGCTTCATCCAGCCCAAGCATTCTCTAATTCAAACCAGAATGGTGCTAAAGCACCACATCTCTGCATCTTTGAAACAACTCCAGGGTGGGGATTCAACCACACCTTGCTGGGCAGTTTGTTCCAGGGCTTGAGAACCATTTCAGTAAAGACGTTTCTTCTAATACCAAACCTAAACCTGCCCTGGTGCAATTAGAGGCCATTTCCTCCTGTCCTGTCCCTCATTTCTGGGTGGAAGAGAGCAGCCCCCACCTGGCTCAAACCTCATTTCAGGGAGTTGTAGAGGGCAATGAGGTCTCTCCTCAGCTTCCTCTTCTCCCAACTGAACAATCTCAGTTCCCTCAGCTGCTCCTCACCAGATGTGTTCTCCAAACCCTTCACCAGCTTTGTTGCCCTTCTCTGGACATGGTCTAGTCCCCCTCAATGTCCCTCCTGTAGTGAGTGGCCCAAAACTGAACCTTGTACTCAAGGTGTGGCCTTACCAGTGCTGAGATGATGAATTTGCAGGGCCAAGAGGCCCTCAGGCTGGACAAAGCTGAGGAAGTGCAGGTTCAAGTTTCTAGGCATAAATACTTAGATTTTCCCATCCCATTGCTGAGGATGGAATTAAGGAACCCATGGTAGCTGTACTGAGGATTGTTGATGTGGTGAAATGAAGCTCCAAATTCATGCAGAAAGGTAATGAAGAGAAAGACTCTTGTTTTGGACTCATTACAGTCAGCACTGTTGACCAGTTAAGAGAAATCCAGTGTGTATCCTAGCAGTGTCCTAGCAGATTCTAGGAGTTGGGGCTTCTTAAGTCTTTATTTTAATGCTTTTATGCCTTGAAACACATCACTACGTTCTCTTGGAATTAATGCATCATAACTAAGGTTCCTATCTCCATTTGCCCATGCTGTGTTTATTTCCAGACTGCTTAATTACCTTACTTAACCTTTAATTTAACCTTTTTGGTTCTTTACTTCTAGACAACTATTTGCTCCTCCAGCCCTTCTGCACAAAAGCCCAGTTCCTGAATGGAAAAGCAAAGCAAGACATGACAGAAAAGCTCGCTGGTAAAGCCATGTTTTAATTGCGTGTTTGTTTGTGTCATTGCCTTAATTAGGCAAATTAATCTCAGGATGGTGACGGCTGTTTATCTTTTGTTCTGACACAGGGGGTTGTGGGCATTAAGGACGCAGCAGCTGTCAAATTTCACCCTCTTCTAATGCAAATTGAAGCTACTGCTGCCAAAAAAAAACCCCTGTATTATTAGTATTTATTCTTCTGCTTCCCCATTACTGAATGAATACCCCAGAAATGCTGAATCCCCATGTTGTAAACATGAAAATGTCCAAGACTTTAAGGGAAATCTGTTTTAACCACACTGACATACTTCTGGCATACTTTGAGAGCAGTTCTGTGTGTAGCAGCTATGAAAAGGAACTTAAAAAACATAATGGACACTCTGTTCTTGAAATAGGGATCCCTAAGTTTATGCTTCCTGCATGTGTTAGTCACCAGATTATAGAGCATTCATCTCTTGGTGGGACTTTCTGCAGCAGTTTGCGAGGCTCTTGTGAGGCCACACCTCACATCCTGGGTTCAGCTTTGGGCCCCTCCAAGAAAGGCATTGAGGTGATGGAGCAGGTCCAGAGAAGGGCAGCAAAGCTGGTGAAGGGTCTGGAGAGCAGGTCTGGTGAGGAGCAGCTGAGGGAACTGGGGGTGTTTAGTCTGGAGAAGATGAGGATCTCTATAATTCCTCATTGCTTTTTACAACTGTCTGAAAGGAAGTTTGCGCCAGGTGGGGGTTGGTCTCTTCTCCCCGCTGTCAGGTGATAGAAGGAGAGGAAATGGCCTGAAATTGTGCCAGGGGAAGTTTAGGTTGGATGTTAGGAACAATTTCTTTCCTGCAAGAGTGGTCAGGCATTGGAACAGGCTGCCCAGGGAGGTGGTGGAGTCACCATCCCTGGAGGTGTTCAAGAAACATGTGGATCTGGCACTCTGGGACATGGAACCATGGCCATGGTGGTGTTGCGTTGATGGTTGGACTTGATGATCTTAAAGGTCTCTTCCAGCTGATGCCAGTCTGTGATTGTATAAGGTTACTTTGTTCCTTAAATATCTACTGAGTCTTTCAGAACTAGAGGGGAAATCACATCAGTTGTTGCACTGTGAGAAACAGAACGCCCTTTTGACAATCCTGACTAAAAAGTACCTCAAAAAGGCCCTCCAGTTTCCTTTCCCTGTTTTACTTTTATAGAACATTTTAATTATCTGCAGTACCTGTGCTGCTCTCTAAACTAAGAGAGGATAAAAGGGGTGTTTGCAGGGATGTCAAGAGGGACTTGGACAGGCTAATGAGGAGGGCCAAAGCCAGCCTCATGAAGTTCAGCAAGACTAAATGCAAGGTCCTACACCTGGATCGGGGCAGTCTCAAGCACAAATACAGGCTGGGTGAGGAGTAGCTTGAGAGCAGTTTCGAGAAGGACTTGGGGGTGTCAGTTGATGAAAAACTCAACATGAGCCAGCAATGGTCACTTGCAGCCATGAAGCAAGCCATATACAATACAATACACCAGGTTGAAAGAGACCTTCAAGCTCATCGCGTCCAACCCATCAACCAATCATATGAGCTGCATTGAAAGCAGTGTGACAGGCAGGATGAGGCAGGTGATTCTGCCTCTCTACTCTGTTCTCCTGAGACCCTTCCAGCAGCACTGTGTCCATTTCTGGTGTCCCCAGAACAAGTACGACTTGGAACTGTTGGAGAGGGTCCCGAGGAGGCCAGAAAGATGATCAGAGGGCTGGAGCACCACCCTGTGTGGCCAGGCTGAGAGAGCTGGGGCTGTTGAGTCTGGAGAGGCTCCAGAGAGACCTTAGAGCAGCCTTCCAGTACATGAAGGGGGGCTGTAGGAGAGCTGGGGAGGGGCTTTTTACAAGGGCTTGTGGTGATAGAGTGAGGGACAATGGCTATGAGCTGGAAGAGGGGAGGTTTAGACTGGAGATTAGGAAGAAAGAGTGAGGATGGAGACACTAGAACAGGTTGTCTAAGGAGGTTGTGGATGGCCCCTCCCTGGAAAAGTCTTCAAGTCCAGGTTGGGTGGGGCCTTGAGCAACCTGGTAAAATGGAAGGTGTCCCTGCCCATGGCAGAGGGTTGGAACTAGATGATCTTTAAGGTCCCTTTCAACCCAAAACTATTCTGATTTGACACTGACTGCTTTTCAAAGCCTCTCAAAGCAGGGTTTCACCTCTGAATTGTTTTAAACCATCTCCAAACACTGTTTGATGACCTATTGCCTTCCTTGCAGACCTCGTTACGGAGTTATACCCACGAAAGCCTTATGCTGTGGAGCAGAAAGTTCTGGTTGTCCTTTGGCACCTTCTGGGGAACATGACCAACAGTGGCTCTTTGCCTGGAGCCGGGGGGGAACATCCGGACAGCCACAGCAAAATTATCTAAAGCACTTTTTGCACAGATGGGTCCAAGTCTGCTCATTCAAGCTGCAGCTCAGCCACCGCACATCAAGAAGAGTTTAGAAGAATTCTTGGAGATAACTACCTAAAAGAAGGACCTCTCTGTGTGTGAAACTCAATCAGGACACATAGACAACTAACTGTTTACAGGGAGACAGACAGGACCATCCCCATGGTGCTGATTCACAGTGTTGGGTGTTCTTCATGCAGCAGAAGGGTTGGTGTTGGGAGAGCCTGAGCTGTGCTGAGGCTCACTCCCCTCACTGCCACACTCACCACTGTGCCTGGTGACAGAGGACAAGTCCCTCCTGAGTCATTCCTGCTGGTCACTGGAGAAGATGGAGTACAGAACCCTCTCAGATTGCTGATGAATAAAGACACCTTCTCATCATAGTCATGTATTGACTTCTTTGAACTTTACGCTGCTACTTATCCTGTACAAGAAGGGAGTGTGTGGCTTTTGTGAGAAGTCTGCTGGGGGGTTAGCGAGCTGTGGAGGATGAGCTTTGCTGTGGCAGCTGTTCAAGCCCGGGCCTCTTGCTTTAGGGGCGGGGGCTGCTCCTCTGCCTGGGAAAGCACAGCTCTGGGAAAAATGAACCCCACCCCCCTTTCCTTTTCTCTTCTCTTCCCCTCCTCCACTTTCTCATTCTGTTTTCCGCTTCTCTTTCTCCCTTTTCCTACCTTTCTCCATTTTCTTTCTTTTCTCCCTTTTCCCTTCTCTCTCCTTTTCTTTTTCCCCATTTTCCTTTCCCCTGTCCGTTATCCGTTAATCCCCTTCCTTTTCTGTTCTCACTTTCCTTTCCCGTTCCTTTTCCTTTTCCTTTTCCCTTTCCCCTTTTCAACTCCTTCCCTTCCCTCCTTCTGCCTCCCGCTCTCCCCCTGGCGCCCGCCTGTCCCCGGCTCCGCAGACAGCCCTGGGCCCGATTTCCGCAGCGCCGCGCGGCAGGGGAGGCGCGCGGCCGCCATTTGGCGGGAAGCGGGGCAGGGCGCAGGGCGCCTGCGCGGTGCCTCCGGGGCGCAGGCGCGAGGGGCTGTGCGCAGGCGCCGTGCGCGGTTCTCGGGGCCCGGCGGCAGCGCGGCAGGCTGGCGGTCACCGGCCCAGCGGAGGTGCCGGCTGCGGGTGAGGACCGCGGGGGCTCTGGGTGCGGAGGGGGCGGCGGGCGGAGGAGGGCGGCAGGCCTGTCTGAGGTGGGAGTAGGGCTTGCTCGGCCGCGTTCTGCCGAGAAAGGTGGCCGGCGCGGGGCTCGCAGCCTGCCGCCACGTTCGGGCCCCTGCCTCCGGCCGCGCTTCAGGTGGCCAGCGGTTAGCCTGTCTTGCCCGTGAGGCTCGGGTGTGTTAAATAACGACTATGATTAACTCCGCAGTGAGGCAAAGGTGGTTCGTTTCCGGTTTATGTGCTGTAAGCGCCGCTAAGTCTCTGAAGGGGCAGTCGGCCGGCTCACAGCCTTTGAGGGCTTCACGTTTTATCGCATCGTTGCTCTGTTGTTCCCCTGTACTGCGCACTGGTGAGGCCACACTCCGAGTCCTGGGTTCAGTTTTGGGCCCTTCGCTCCAGCGAGGACAGCGAGGTGCTGGAGCGTGTCCCGAGAAAAGCAACGAAGCTGGTGAAAGGTCTGGAGAACAGGCCCTGTGAGGAGCAGCTGAGGGACCTGGGGCTGTTCAGCCTGGAGAAAAGGAGGCTAGGGGGAAACCTCATTGCTCTCTCCAACTCTCTCAAAGGAGGTTGGAGACGGGTGGGGCTTGTTCTTTTCTCACATGCAACAAGTGACACGATAAGAGGAAATGGCCTCAAGCTGCCTCAGGAAGGTTTAGATTGGTCCCGAGGAACACTTTACAACACGGGTTCTTGGGCACAGGAACAGACTGCCCAGGGGGTGTTGGGAGTCACCGTAAATGGAGGTGTTTAAGAGACACGTGGATGGGGTGCTGAGGGACATGGTTTGGTGGCACTGCCTAAGCCATTTTGATGATCTCAAAGGTCTCTTCCAACCTCAACAGTTCTATGATTCAGTATTTTGGTTACTAAACCTTAATCTTGGGGCAGAAGCAATGGAAGGGACATGCTGGTAACGCCCTGAAGTCAGGTCTGGCCCAGAAATGTTCAACTGGCTGCTTATCAGGCCTGTGAAGAGCCTTGGAAGGGCGTGAGAGGGGGTGTGGAATTACGTGGTGCTGCCTGTTTCTGCTTTTACCTCGATATTTTCCATTGGTTCTTTCATGTTTCTTAATACCAGCAGTGTCTGTGCTGAGGCTTTCATAGGAATGGGCTTAAGTAATGCTTGTGGGCAAATTACTGAAAACTTGGTGCATGTAGTTATTTGATAGATTTATTCAGTTATTTAGCCTGAGTGGTCTAAGACTCCTGGAATTGAGTTACTCTATTACATGGTTGGTTGTGTTAGATGCTCACTTTTGAGGCCGCACCTAGGTTCAGTTTTGGCCCCCTCAACCCAAAAGGATATTGAGGGGCTAGAGCAGGTCCAGAGAAGGGCAACAAAGCTGGAGAACAGATCTGGTGAGGAGCAGCTGAGGGAACGGGGGTTGTTCAGCCTGGAGAAAAGGAAGCCAAGGGGAGATTTCCTTGCTCTCTACAACTTCCTGACAGGAGGTTGGAGCCAGGTGGGGTTGGTTTCATCTCCCTATTATCAGGTGATAGAGTGAGATGAAATGGCCTGAAATTGTGCCAAGGAAGGTTTAGTTTAGGCATGACTAACAATTTCTTTCCTGCAGGAGTGATCAGGCAATGGAACAGGTTGCCTGGGGAGGTGGTGGAGTCACCATCTTTGAAGGTGTTCAAAAACTGAGTAGATGTGGCACTATGGGACATGGTCTAGTGGTTGTTGGTATCTCCAACACTAACTAAAGCCAGCTTTGTGTGCAGACTTTCTGGAGTAGCTCAGTGTGTGGGCCAGAGCTACTCATGAAGGAAATAAACTGCTCCCCTTGCACAGGTGTCCTCTCCTGCTGGTAGTACAGAAGCGCTGTAGTGCACTGTGTGCTCACAGCATGTTCTAGTGGCTTCTAAATGTCACAAACACTTAATTTTTGTAACTAGTTGCTATACAAAATTAGAAAATCGTTACCTGTTTAAGAGAAGAAATTGTGTTTTTAGGGCTGCCAGCAGATGCATGCAACAGAGAAGAGGAACCAGCACTTCCAAAAAGCAGTTGTGGAGACAGCTTTGCAGGGCAAAACGTGGAGTTTCTAGCTGTATGCCCACGTTATGTGTCCTGGTGAACTCCCAGGCTAAACGTGAGCTGTTAGCTCATGTGTTGAGGCTGCTGCAGATAAGATAGGGATTATTTCTTCTGTCTGACAAATTTGGTTCTTCTCTGTTGATGTATTTGTAAAAGTGAAAGCAAGCCATTCCATCTCTTATCAGCACTGAGAGCACCAGGGCTGTTCAGTCTGGAGAAGAGAAGGCTCCAGGGAGGCCTTTTGGTAGCCTTTTAGTGCTTAAAGGGACTGATTAGAAAGCTGGGGACGGACTTTTGGGCTTCTGACGGAACAAGGGGTAATGGTTTGAACTAAAAGAGGGAGAGATTCAGATTGGAGAGAAGGGAGAAATTTTAGCCCCTGAGGGTGGTGAGAACATGTTCCAGGTTGCTCACAGAGCTGATGGATGCCCCATCCCTAGAACCATTGCAGGTCAGGTTGTTTGGGTCTCTGAGCAATCTGCTGTATTGGCAGATGTCCCTGCTGACTGCAGGGGTGTTAGATGACCTTGAAAAGTCCCTTCCCACCCATTGCCTGGAATCCGTTAGTCATTAGGACCTAGTTTGACTGGAAGAAGGCTCAGTGGACCACCTTACTCCAAGGCATTGGGTGGTGAAGGTGGAGATCCCTTGAGGCCAGGCAGTTCTTGGCAGAGCAGCAGGCAGCCACGTTAGGCTGGAGTAGGCTTTGGGACAAGGGCAGGGCTGGGCAGGAGCATTCCAGGAAGATCAGAACAAAGAGTGGGAGGAAGATGGAGTCTGTCCTGAAGGGCAGGAGGAAGCATCCCACACACGAGCTGTGTGTGGGAGAGAACCACTGCATGTCAAGTGGACATTTTATGTGGTCCTCTGATGCTGGTTGTTTTTTTGGAGGCATCATTAATGTGAGATGAGTCTGGTGCTGGGAGTAGTTCTCGGCAGAGGCGTCACTTTGGGCATGGAGTGTTCATTTCAACAGGTATTTGTCTTACAGAGCAGTTGCCAATTTGCAGTAAGGAGGAGAGTTGGATAAATCTGAACATAATTATCTGGAATAAACTTATACTAGATTCATAGTAGAAGTCTTGAGTCACTTTTATGCCTCAGCAGTGCCCTGTGATGTTGTTTGACAAAACCACAATGATTTGTGTGTGCAGATACTAAAAAATACAGCTACTATTAACATCTTTAATTGTAAATAAGGCTGGTAGGTGAAGAATCACAGAATGACTTAGGTTGGAAGAGACCTTTGTGATCATCTAGTCCAACCTAGTAGACCAAAGTGAAGGTGTGCGGTGAAATACAGAGATGCCTGGAGCATCCGTGACTCTTAGCTGACATTTCACACCCATGTTCCACTTGAATTGTCACTGAGTGCTGAATGTTTTTGTTTCCACAGGATCTTGTAGAGCAGGAACCTCAGCCATGGAGAGCTCAGACAATGCAGAGGAGGAGAAGCCAACAGTTAGCAATGACAGCACAGAAAATGGGGCTGAAACGTCAACAGAAGAGCAGCAGATGGACTTTAGTACAGAGATCATGAGCGTGACTGAGATGGAGCAGTCACCTGATAGTTCCCCGGACCTGAATGAAGAGAACACACAGGAGAGTGAGATCCCCAACATCGAAAGCTTGCAAACGTCAGATATCGAGGCTAACTTCCCACCAGACTTTGACAAGTTCTGGAAAGTGGTGGAGGACAATCCCCAGGACTTCACAGGATGGGTGTATCTGCTGCAGTATGTAGAGCAGGAGGTCAGTGCCTTGCCCCTTTCTCCTTATCCTCCCTGAAAGAATGAACACAAATTAAGGGTATACTAAGGACAAATCCAGTACACTGCATTGAGCTTTTGTGGGTGCTGTTTTAATACAGTTACTTAGGACCCCAGCATGGTGGGGATTGGAAGAGACCTCTGGTGATCAGCCAGTCCACCCCCGCTGCTAAAGCAGGGGCACCCACAGCAGCTTGCCCAGGATCACAGTGTCCAGCTGGGTTTGGAATCTCTTCAGAGAGAGAGAATCCGCAGCCTCTCTGGGCAGCCTGCTCCAGGGCTCCAGCACCCTCATACCAAACAAGTTTCTTCAGGTGGACCTCCTGGGCTCCAATTTGTGCCTGTTGTTCCTTGTTCTGTCACTGAACACCACTGACAGGAGTCTGGCCTCATCTTCTTGCTGCTCACAGGTCCTTTGGCTCTTGCTGAGCATTGAGAAGATCCTCTCTTGGGCTGCTCTTCTGCAGGCTCAACAGCCCCAGGTCTCTCAGCCTTTCCTCCTCACAGAGATGCTCCAGGCCCTGCAGGATCTTTGCAGCCTCCACTGAACTCTTTCCAATAGTTCTCTGTCTCTCTTGAACTGGGGAGCCCAGAATTGGGCCCAGGACTCCAGATGTGGCCTTCCTAGGGCAGAGTGGAGGTGGAGGAGAACCTCCCTTGACCTGCTGGCCACACTCTTCTTCACGTCCCTTAGGAGACCATTTGCCTTCTTGGCCACAAGGGCACATAGCTGGCTCCTGGGGAGCTTGTTGCCCACCAGCACTCCCTGGTCCTTCTCTGTGTCGCTGCTTTTGAGCAAGCCATTCCTCACCTGTACTGGTGCAGGGGCTTATTCCTCCTCAGTTGCAGGACTCTGTTTGCTCTTGTTGAATTTGATGAGGTTCTCCTGTGCTTAACTTTCCAGCATGGCCAGTTGCCCTTGAAAAATGTCATCAGCAGTGATCACAAAATAGAAATGATTGCTTTGAAGTTCTCAGAAATGACCAAATAGAGATGTTTTTTTCTGAAGTCATCAAAGATGACCAAACAAAAATGATCGTTTTGATGTCATCAGAGATGCTCAAGTAGAAATGATTGGTTTTCAGTCATTGGAAGAGGCTACTGACTAACAGGGATCATTTTTAAGACAATATGGAAACAATGGTAGAAATTAAGCTAACCTGGAGTTGTTTTGAAGGAGAGGATCCATTGCTCTTGTCTCTTTGCTGCAGAACCACCTGCCAGCTGCCAGGAAGGCCTTCGACAGGTTCTTCACCCATTACCCATACTGCTATGGCTACTGGAAGAAGTACGCGGACCTTGAGAAGCGCCACGAGAACGTCAAGCAGTCTGATGAGGTACGTAGGTAGCTGGGCACAGCTCTTGCCATTGCTCCTGTTGGCCAAAAAATGACTAAGCTCCCACAAGTCATTTGGCTGCCAGTGCCTGCCAGGTTGGTAGGAGTTTGGTGTGCACGTGTCACCCCTGTGGCATCTGTAGCTAATGTTTTTTCTCTTTGTTGGCAGGTGCGTTAAACCTCTACAGTTTGTCAAGCTTTGCAGTGCAAGCCCTCTGTAAATTACACTGCAGCTTAACAAGTAGGGCAGGGCTTTTCTCTCACTTCCCTTTGTTCCTCATTTTTCACAACTCTAGAGTTGGTTTTTTTATTCTTTTTTTTTTTTTTTATTCTTTTCTATTTTTTTGCTGGTCACAATTGCTCCATCTCTATTGCATTTTTGGTCAGACGCTGTCAATGATGCTCTAATGGGTCTGTGCCCTATGGTCTGTACCCCAAAGCCTGCCCACACAACCTGGTCAGAATGCAGGGACCGCTGCGCTTTGAAGATCAAGACTCTGCACGTGGAGATCAGAACATTGCCATGTTCTATCCAACCTCCACCCAAATGGTAATGGTAGATTATTTAAACAAAATTCCAGTAATTAGTATGTCTGAGGTTCAGCGGATAACACAGTGTTGCCTCTCTACTGGGACACCATCGCCTCTGTCAGCTACAGCTCCTCTTCTCTTCATAGGTTTATCGCAGAGGGCTGCAGGCCATTCCTCTTAGTGTTGATCTCTGGATCCATTATATAAACTTCCTCAAGGAGACCTTGGACCCTTCTGATCCTGAAACCAACAGCACCATCCGAGGGTGAGTTGAGAGCAGGTGGTGACAGACGAGGTCTGTATGTACCCTTAAATATCTATTACTGTGGTGTGGTCATTAAGGTTGGAAAAGACATCTAAGGTCAAAGAGTCCAAACATCAACCCAAATACCACGACCGCTAAACTACATCCTAAAGCAGATTCATCTGTTGAAGGGATGAGCTGATAGCAGCCTGCAGCTCCTTCAGGGAGATGGTGGAGCTGAATTCCATGAGAAAAGGTAGGTAACACAATTGTAGAATCATGGAATTGTTTGGGTTGAAAAAGCTCTCTTGGATCATTGTGTCCATCCACCAGCCCAGTACCACCATGGCCATTAAACCCATGTCCAAAAGTGCCTTGTCCACATGTTTATTGAACACTTCCAAGGGTGGTGACTACCATCTCACTTTTCAGCCTGTTCTAATGCCTGACCACTCTTGCAGGACAGAAATTTTTCCTGATGTCTAACCTAAACCTCACCTGAGGCAATTTCAGGCCATTTCCTCTATAACCTGATAGCAGGGAGAAGAGATCAACCTCCACTTAACTCCAAGCTCCTTTCAGGGAGTTGTGGAGAGCAATGAGGTCTCTCCTCAGCCTTCACTTTTCCAGACTAAACAACCCATTCCCTCACCTGCTTCACCAGACCTGTTCTCCAGGCACTTCATGAGCTTCCTTGCCCGTCTCTGGACGTGCTTTAGTCCCTCTCAGTGTCTGGGAGTGAGGGGCCCAAAACTGAACCCTGTACCTAAGGTGTGGCTTCACGATGTTCTACAGGGGCTAAATGTTGTGTCTTGAGAGCTTCAAACTGGATGTTAAGAACTACTTTGTGCAGTGCTGCAGCAGGTTCCCCAGAGAATCTGGGGAGTTTAATTCCTTGGAATTTAGATACAGGGATTTAATTCCTTGGAGATGTTCAGGGTATGGCCAACATGATTCTGACCTCATCTTTGGCTGGCAGTGGTCCTGCTTTTAGTGAGCGGTTGGACCAAAGGCTGATGCAAAACCGTTATTGAACTGTAAGTTAGCTCCGGGCAGCGTGATTGATGTATGGCTGTGTTAAACTGCTAAATAATGGGTTTGGAATCTGACAGGATGATAAAGATTGGATGTTTTCCTCATGTCTGGCATACCTGCAAGTGGCTCTTCCTGTTGCCTTTATTCAATTGTGGCTGTGGTATAGGAGAAGGCGAGTCTGAGCTGCATGAACTCCTGCAGATCTTTCCACAGACACCTAGAGAATACTTTGAACAACTTAAATCTTGAACACAAGTGTGGCTGCAAGTAGATGAGGTTGCTCATAATTGTGGAATCATGAAGGGTGGTAAAGACTTCTAAGATCATTGATTCATAGCTTCTAACCAACACCTCCAAGACCACTAGACAAGCCACCTCTGCTTATTTTTTGAACACCCAATCTTCAAATGGGAGCCACAGCTTCCTTGTGCTCCCACCTCACCCAGGAACAACTGTGCAATGGTTTCCCTTTCAGAGCCTACGAGCATGCCGTGCTGGCTGCGGGGACAGATTTCCGTTCTGACCGGCTGTGGGAGATGTACATCAACTGGGAGAATGAGCAGGGCAACCTGAGGGAGGTGACCTCCATCTATGACCGCATCCTTGGCATCCCCACACAGCTCTACAGTCATCACTTCCAGAGGTAAAGAGAAATGAATGATTTCACCCAATCCAAGTACATGGTGGTGGGAAGGGAGCTCTGGAGATCATCCAGTCCAACCCTCCTTGTTGAAGCAATGTCACCCACAACAGCTTGCCCAGGATCACAGTGGACAGCTGGGTCTGGAATCTGCTCAGAGAAAGAGGTTCCGCAACCTCTCTGGGCAGCCTGCTCCAGGGCTCTTTAACCAGAACCCTTGGTTAATCAGCCTTCTGTATAACTTCTACAGACCTTTTTGTTGGGACATAAATTATCTTCCTCTAAAGCTGCTCTTGTCCTTTGGCATCAGTTTTCAATGATGAGTGGTCTGTCATCTTCAGTGGTGAACCACTGGAGTTCATCACCCTTTTATTTCTCTTTGAAACAAGAAGGTTTTGGAGCCTGACAGATGGCAGAAGCTGCATTTTGTGTGTGTGTTGTCAGAAGCTGCATTTTCAGTACCACTCCAATCAATAAATCACCTCAGAGCCCCTCTGGGACTGATTGTTCAGCTCTGGGTGGGCAGAGTGTTGCCACATGAGACATCAAGGTTGTGTTGCATTGTTTCTGTGTGCTCCCAGGTTTAAGGAACACATCCAGAACAACCTGCCTCGGGACTTCCTGACCACGGAGCAGTTTGTCCAGCTGCGCAGGGAGCTTGCCTCAGTCAATGGCCACACTGGGGAGGAGGCGCAGCCAGGAGATGACCTGCCCTCTGGGACTGAAGACATCACTGACCCTGCCAAGGTAGTCACCCTAGGGGTGCTTGGAGGTGTTCCTGCCTTGCTCTGTGCCTGAGGGAGGAGTTTAGATGCAGATAGCTTGGTGTCTATGCAGCTGAGTTGTTCCTCTGATTCTCCTGTGTGTCGGCTTGTCTATGGGACGCACCTTCTCAGAGGTAGTAAAGACATGGAGTTAAAAAATGATGGAAGTGGTGTGGATCAGCAATGGTGTGGCCAGCAGGGTCAGGGAAATGATTGTGCCTTTGTGCTGGGCACTGGTGAGGACACACCTTGAGTCCTGGGTTCAGTTTTGGGGCCTCAGTCCAAGAAGGACATTGAAGTGCTGGAGCAGGTCCAGAGAAGGGCAGCAAAGCTGATGAAGGGCCTGGAGAACAGGTCAGGTGAGGAGCAGCTGAAGGAACTGGGGTTGTTCAGCCTGGAGAAGAGGAAGCTGAGGGGGAGACCTTCTGGCTCTACAGATCCATGAAAGGAGGTTGGAGCCAGGTGGGGGCTGGTCTCTTCCACCAAGAAATGAGGGACAGGACAAGAGGAAATGGCCTCAAGTTTCTCCAGGGGAGGTTTAGGTTGGATATTAGAAGAAACTTCTTCACTGAAAGTTCACGTTCTCATACACTGGAACAGGCTGCCCAGGGAGGTGACTGAATTCCCATCCTTGGAGGTGTTGTAAAGACACAGAAATGTGGTGCTGAGGGATGTGGTTTAGCACCAGCCTTGGTAGAGTCAGAGGATGGTTGGACTCAACCTTAAATTTGGTCTCTTCCAACCAAAATGATTCTGTGAGCAACTGTGATCCAAGGAAATTGTTCTTCAGTAGTGGTCTGTGGAGGTTCATAAACTTCACAGGCATGTGGAAATGGAGCCATCCAGAGGAACTGTTGATTGAAACCATGTTTGACTTGGGTGAAAATCCATCTTTAATCTCAATTACCTTCAGCATAATTCAACACTTGAGATAGCAAATCAGTATAGTTGGATTGTGCTGAAGGTAAGGGCACCATGTGGACAGTGTCCCACCCATTCCCCTGCCCCTTCGAGGCAACATCTCTGGTACTTTGGGTTTATGCACATGACTGAAGCCTTGAGCACAAGCCCTATGAGGAGAGGCTGAGGGAGCTGGGGTTGTTTAGTCTGGAGAAAAGGAGGCTCAGGGGTGACCTCATTGCTCTCTACAACTACCTGAAGGGTGGTTGTAGCCAGGAAGGGGTTGGTCTCTTCTCTCTAGCAACCAGCACAAAGGGACACAGTCTCAAGCTGCGCCAGGGGAAGTTTAGGCTGGAGGTGAGGAGAAAATTCTTCACCGAGAGACACATTTGCCATTGGAATGTGCTGCCCAGGGAGGTGGTGGAGTCACCATCCCTGGAGGTGTTCAAGAGGGGATTGGACGTGGCACTTGGTGTCATGGTCTAGTCATGAGGTCTGTGGTGACAGGTTGGACTTGATGATCTTCAAGGTCTCTTCCAACCTTAGTGATACTGTGATACTGTGACTGTCCCCCTAAAATGCATTTACAAAGGTGATGTAGTGTCTTCCTGTGTCACATCTTCAAACTTGTGTTTCAGCTGGTCACTGAGATAGAGAACATGAGGCATAGAATCATTGAGATTCACCAGGAGATGTTTAACCACAACGAACACGAAGTCAGTAAGAGGTGGACCTTTGAGGAAGCGGTAAGTTTGGGTCTTCTATGTAAGGCAGGAAGTGCAAGAGCTTTGAACATAAACCCTGGAGCTAGGAAGTGTGTGGCAAACCTTGTGATTGGAGCTGTTGTGGGGCTTTCAGCGAAGATGGGCTTTCATACTCTGCTGTGTTTCTTCTGAAAAGCCAACTTGTGAGGGCAGCTCTGCTATCTGATCATTGAAATGTGGTTGAGGAGTGCCTGGGGAGAGGTGAGATGGAGTGCTGGTAATGAGTGGTCTTTAAACACATGGTCATGAAGTGCATGTGTCAGGACTGCCTTGTGGCTGAGGTGCTGCAGGGTAATGCGGTGGAGGAGGTTCTGGTTGCCTGTCCTGAAGGGAGAATGGAATTCAGATGGGTTTGTCTTTAAGCATCATGCTCCAGAATCCAAGATCATCTCTGGCTGCAGAGCTAACCCTGTCCTGAAAGGAGAATGGGTTCTCACTCTGAAACCTGGACGCAGTTCACTTGAGTTTGCCAACAGTATCCATCAAACCCGCAGCTCCTGTCTGCAAACTGTCAAGTCATAAATTAGCCTGACCACTTGGCTGGGAGACATTTGCAGGGGCTCTTCATGTCCCCTGTCCCGTTGCTTATTGCACTAGGCCAAACACCTTATAGGCCAGAAGAACTTTGGTGAACCTTGAGTAGGGCAGCGAGGCTGTAGGGAGCAGGATGTTGGCTGGAGCAGGAGCATCTTCCAGTTGGGAGAGGTCTTGGTCATCAGTCTGCAGCAGATGCTTCTTTGGTTCAGAGGGTTGCTACTGTGGTTGCTTTTGGACCACCATGGTTGCTCACTGGAACAGGTTGTCCAGGGAGGTTGTAGATGCCCCCTCCCAGGACATGGTGTAGGCCAGATTGGACAAGGCCTTGAGCAACATGGTCTAGTGGGAGGTGTCCCTGCTCATGGCAGGGCATTTGGAATCTTTAAGGTCTCTTCCAGCCAAACCCATTCTGTGAACTCCAGCACACTGCATGTAACCACTCCTCCTCACATTGACTTTAGAACTCTAACTCAGGTGGGTTCCTCCTTCTGTTCCACCATGACCAGCCCCATACATCACGGAGAAGCAGAGCACACAAGGCACGTCCCTACAATAGGGGAGGCTCAAATACAGTGGAGTCTTGTGGAAAGTGAGGATGTGAGTGAAGGTCTTCTTGGCTCATGAAGCTACAAATGATTACTTAGTAGAATGGTAGAACTGTGGACATACTGGAGAAAATGTGTAAGAAATAGGGTATCCTCTTGTTCCTGGCCAGAATCAATAAATGTCCTCACAAAACAGAGTATTTGGAACAGGTTTTCCAGAGATGTGATTGAGACCTCATCCCTGGACACATTCAAGGTCGAACTTGATGTAGCCCTTGGCAGCCTGATCTAGTTGAATGTGTCCCTGCGCACTGCAGGGGAGCTGGACAAGATGACCTTTGAGTATCCCTTCCAACCCAATGCATTCTGTGATCTGTTCTGTAGATACCAACATGGTAGGCCTATGAGGTGTCTGAAGTACACATTTTGTCTTGGAATGGATAGAAATGAGGTAGATTGATAACAGAGGTCAGATGAGTGATGGAGACCATTTAGACCTGTTTGCTTAAGGAACATGGTTTAGCACCAGACTCAGTTGGGTTAGATAGTGGTTGGACTTGATGATCTTAAAGGTCTTTTCCATCCAAAATGATCCTATGAGTTTATTGTAGCAGGAACAATGTAGCAGTGAAGTGGCCAAAAGAGCCTTGGGTTCCATAGTAGGGTTCAGTGAGGAGCGTGGAGGGGGTGATTTGCTTTACATTTCAGGTGGGTGTAAAGGATTGAACATTAACTTCTTAATTATTGTGAGTTCTTGATGTGTTGTGTGGATGTCCCTGAGATGGAATTGCAGTACAGGAAAGAAATGATCAGGTAAAGGTAAAGATGGAGAGAGGAAAAGCAAGATCTCTGGAAGGATGCTCTGCTGCCTGTAGGTCAAAGCAGTGCTAGTACAGTAAGTACTTCAGCTCTCTATGTGGAATGCATTCATTGGTGTTCATCTTTGGGGTTCTTCACCTGGGAGAAAAGGAGGCTGAGGGGAGATGTTTGGCTCTACAACTCTTTGGAAGGTTGAAGCCAGGTGGGGGTTGGTCTCCTCTCCCAAGGAACAAGTGATAGGACAAGAGGAAATGGCCTCAGATTTCACCAAGGGAGGTTTAGTTTGCACATGAGGAACAAATTTTTCCTCATAAGGGTTGCCAAGGTCTGATCCAGACTTCCCAGTGCAGTGGTGGAGTCCCCATCCCTGGAAGGGTTTTAAAGCCATGTAGATGTGATACTGAGGGACATGGTTTAGTGGTGACCTGGCAGTTCTGGGCTAATGTTTTGACTAGATAATCTTTGAGATCTTCACCAACCTTTATGATTCCATGATAATGTTGCTGTTACATTGTGACCACAGGTTTTAAAGGGATCAGCATCACCGAGTTCTTGCTCATCTTCTGTAACCACTTGCACTCCAAGAGCTTTCTAGAGCAAGAAGTGACTAGCCTAGAATAATACCAGCAGCATCTCTTGATCAGCACTTGGGTAACCCCAATAGATCTGGCTGGATATTGTCCTTGGACATAAGGAGGAAGTTTGGACATTAGGAGGAAGTTCTTCACAATGAGGGTGGTGAGACACTGAAACAGGTTGCCCAGTAATGCAGTTGAGGCTCCGTCCATGGAGACACTCAAGATCAGACTTGACTGGGCTCTGGGCAGCCCAATCTAGTTGCAGATGCCCCTGCTGACTGCAGGGGGTTGGACAAGATGACCTTTGAGGGTCTCTTCCAACCCAATGCAATCTGTGATCTGTGTGGTCCCACAGTCCCCCAGATTGAAGTGGTGTTCCTTGACTCTTGCAGATCAAGAGGCCTTACTTTCATGTCAAACCTCTGGAGAAAATTCAGCTGAAAAACTGGAAAGAGTACTTAGAGTTTGAGATAGAGAATGGCACTCACGAGCGAGTCGTGGTCCTCTTTGAGAGATGTGTTATTTCATGTGCCCTCTATGAGGACTTCTGGATTAAGGTAAGGGAGAAGTGGTTTGCCACCCATCATCTCCTTGCCGCTGGCAATACCTTGACCTAGTGACTAACCTTTTGTACTCTTTGTGGAACGTTGTTCATATATAACTATATCTGTTGCATTAGGAGATGGTCTGCTTGCAACCAGATTTGACTGCTGCATATGCCAACTTCGTTGCCTCTCTACGTCCTTCCTTACAGAAACTAGTCTAGTGGTTCCATAAAGGTGCTGAATGGGTTTAAAACAAAAGAATTTTATCACTCTGGCATGTTTGGAAAGGCAAATACAAGCTTTAAACTCTCCCATCTCTGCTCTGTTTTCAACCATAGTATGCCAAATACATGGAGAATCATAGTATTGAAGGAGTGAGGCATGTCTACAGCAGGGCTTGCACAATACACCTGCCTAAGAAACCCATGGTTCACATGCTGTGGGCAGCCTTTGAGGAGCAGCAGGGTAAGAGCAACCCCGGGGTTCTGCTGGGAGGGATTCTGGTGGTCAACAGGCTGTTGGGCGTCTCCTATCCTAAAGTGTCTCAACCGGTGTTTCAGGCAACATTGATGAAGCCAGGAGGATCTTGAAGACCTTTGAGGAGTGTATTCTAGGGCTAGCCATGATCCGCCTGCGGAGAGTCAGCCTGGAGCGCAGGCACGGCAACATGGAAGAAGCTGAGCACCTGCTGGAAGAGGCTATGAGGAACGCCAAGTCCCTCACCGAGTCCTCCTTTTATGCCATCAAATTAGCTCGGCACCTCTTCAAAGTACAGAAAAACCTTCCAAAGGCAAGAAAAGTGCTGTCAGAAGCCATAGACATGGACAAAGTATGTGTTCCCTCCTTGCTGTCCTTAACAAACCCAACCAACCCCCAAAGATCACCAGTCTTCTCTCTCTCTGAAGCATTTCTTTCCAAGTAGGGCAACAATGATGACAGGAGTTGTAGCTGTAATGGTTCATTACTGCATGGAGACACCAGTCCCTCTAAACTGAGGTTGCCCTACTTGTAGCTTGCAGCTCTTGCTCTATACTTTCATTTTTCCTTGGAGACTCTCTTTTCATGGAGAATCTCACTCTTCCAGATGTGTGTTCATCTCCAGAGTGAACAAAACCTGTGGGCTTGTAGAGTTTGTAGGTGTTGGGCACTCTAAATGCTCTTAGCTCAGTGCTAGGAAAGTGGGATGTGTCTTTTTGCAACGTTAGGTCATTTATGTGTCAAGCCAGGTCAGAGATGACCAATGTGACTAAAACCCCTTTTGTTGACTGTTTTAGCATTCAGTTCATGGTGTGAATGTTCTGGTGCGCTTGTGGTAGAGATACATTGACCACTAAACACCTAACATGGCCAGGGCACAACTTCTAATGCGTCTTTTGCACAGGAAAACACGAAGCTCTATCTCAACTTGCTGGAAATGGAGTACAGTGGTGACCTCAAGCAAAACGAGGAGAACATCTTGAGCTGCTTTGATAAAGCCGTCAACGGAGAGCTCTCCATTAAAATGAGGATTACCTTTTCACAGCGAAAAGTGGAATTCCTGGAAGATTTTGGCTCTGATGTAAACAAGTAAGAGGGGAACCTGTGCAGCAGCCGAGTTAGGGTCACTTTAAGAGTGCTGGGAGAAGTGGTAGGCTTAGCAGCATCCATTAAATGGTGCCTTTCACACCATCAGCTCTTTGTTGATGAGTGATTTTCTTGACCAAGTTCCCGGGTTTAGATAGTGATAGTGTGGGTAGCAGGACTGGGAGAGTGATTATCCCTCTGTACAGGACATTGCTGAGACCACACCTTGAGCATTGGTTTCACTTTTGGGCCCCTCACTCCAAGGACATTGAGAAGCTGGAGCATGTCCAGAGAAGGCCAAGAAAGCTGGTGAAGGGTCTGAAGAACAGGCCCTGTGAGGAGCAGCTAAGGGAACTGGGATTGTTTAGCCTGGAGGGAGTATGAGTGGAGACCTCATTGCCGTCTACAACTCCCTGGAAGGAGGTTGGAGCCAGGTGGGGATTGGTCTCTTCTCCCTACAGGTGTCATCAGGTGGATGATCACTGAGCTTGGTTTAGAATGGGGCTTGGGTGCCTGATCCCTGGAGCAGGCTGCCCAGGGAGGTTGTGGAGTCTCCTTCTCTGGAGAATTTCCAAACCCAGCTGGACATTGTGATCTTGGCAAGCTGCTGTGGTTGACCCTGCTTTAGCAGTGAGGTTGGACTGGATGATCTCCAGAGGTCTCTTCCAGCCCCACCATGCTGGGATTTGGGGATTCTGTGTACCTGTGGAACATTTTAATGTAGCTGCTCTTGTGTTTAAAATATTGATGTGAGAACAGCTTTCTCTGTTGTCTTCCGTAGGCTTCTGGATGCCTATGATGAACATCAAGCGCTTCTGAAGGAGCAGGACTCTTTGAAAAGGCGAGCAGAGAACGGGTAGGAAGGAATTCTTCTGGGGTGTGAGCCCAGCTGGATTGATGGAGCAGTGTGGGGTGGCTGGGGCAGGCACTGAGCTATAGCTGAGAGAACTTGAAAATGTCTCCTCCCTGGAGGTGTTCCAGGCCAGGTTGGATGAGACCTTGAGCAACCTGTTCTAGTGGAAGTTGTCCCTGCCCAAGGCTGGGAGGTTAAAACTAGGTGATCCTTTCCAACCCAAAACACACTGTGATTCTACAAATCTATGAAATGCTTAAAATACTTCTGATAACAGCCTTGGAGAGTTGTTTCTTCTTCAATGTGTGAATAGTTATTAAAGTTTTACTGAGGTCTCCCCCTCAGCCTCCTATTCTTCAGGCTGAACAACTCCAGTTCCCTCAGCTGCTCCTCCCCAGTCCTGTTCTCCAGACTCTTCACCATCTTTGTTGCTGCTGCTTCTTGAAGCACAGTTTACTGTACTCTAAATGAAATTATTCTGCCCTACTGGGACAGGCCAACGAATGTCAAAGTAGTCCTTCCTCTTAGCCTTTGCATCATTCCCCATGCACAGATCAGCCCAGAACCTAACCTCTGACACATTCACAAGTAGCTGTTTAACTTCACAGGTCAGAGGAGCCAGATGAGAAGAAAATGCTGACAGATGACCCAGCTCTGGCATCAGCACAGATGATGGATGGAGACATGCAAGTCAACCAGGCAGCCTACAACTACAACGCCTGGTACCAGGTGGGTGTGGGGGTCCTCCTGGACATTGTGGCTGTATCGATGGCCCAGTGTCAGTGGAGAGGAAAGCCTGGAGTCAAGATGGAGCTCCTGGTTTTGTGCATTCCTCTCTGGCCTCTATGCATGGATCTCTGTGGACCAAGATCATGTCATCAGAGACTGGTTTGGGTTGGAAGGGACCTTTAAAGCTCATTTAGTCCAACTGTGCAGTGAGCAGGGGCATCTTCACCTAGAGCAGCTTGCTCAGATGTGTGGTTTGGTGTTCAGATATTTACATTAAGGGAAGTGTGACAGTTGAGATTGTGACATTGCTGGGGAAGGGCAATGGACCTGTGTGTGCTGAAATATTTGGCCAGGTGACCCACCTCAAGATGTCAGTTTACCATGTGATAGTCACTTTCTTTGGCTAGTAGTTTCTGTGACATCTTGCTCAAGATGAGTCTGCCACAGCTTGGTTTTGTGACTATTCTTCCATGGCACTTCACTTCATCCTCTGGAGTGGCATAAAGCACTCTGACTCAGTCGAGTCATACCTTGGTTTCTTCTTCTTGCCTGTAGCTCCAGCAGCCTCCAGGATATGCTCTGCTTGCTTTTGGCCTGACTGGCCATTTGATGTCCTGCCTTGTCCAAGGGACAGAGCTTCAAGCCTGCCTTCCTGTAGGAGGTTAAGATGGGAAGGGTTGGTAGTGCAGCCATGGACTTCTGCTTCTGAGTTGTGAGGCATGACAGGTCCAACTGAGATGTTTGATGAAGGAGTTAATGGAAACTTGTTTAGACTGAGAGGAGCCTGCCAAGCTCACGGGGGAAGCATTTGCAGATGGGACACAAAGTGGTAGGGTATCACTGTGGTTTAGAACTGCCCCCCATCAAGTGTTGTTTGCAGAGCCAGGTGGTGAAAGGTATCTCACCAAGCATGGGGACACTCGGCCAGGACAGCTGCTCCAAATTGTGAAACACAGCCATAGGGAATAGCAGACTTGGTGTTGATGGAGATCTGAGTCCTGTGCTACACAGGACAAGAGGATGGGGCCAGACTCTTCATTAGAGCCCAGTGACAGGACAAGCAGTAGAGGTCACAAACTGAAACCCAATAGGTTCCATCTGAAGATGAGAAGCTTCTTCAGTGGGAGGGTGCTGGAGCCCTGCAGCAGGCTGCCTGGAAAGGTGGCAGAATCTCCTACTCTGGAGAGCTTCCAAACCTACCTGACCATTGTGATCCTGGCCAAGCTGCTGTGGGTGCTCCAGCTTTAGCAGGGGCCTTGGACTGGATGATCTCCAGAGGTCCCTTCCAACCCCACTATGCTGGGATTCTGTGATTCCAATTAAAAGAGGTTGAAATCCTCTCAGTGACAGTCATTATGGGGTGTCCTTTGGAGCACAGGCAGTCAGTAACCTTGCCATGTGTTGTTGCTTTCCAGTACAACTACCAGAATGCCTGGAATTACGGACAGTATTACCACCCAACTTGATCCCAGAAGCAGCTGGAGCTCACCGTGCTGCAGTTTCAACCAAGATGGAATAAAAATAATAATAATAAAAAAAAAAAAATCTCTATTTTTCTAAGTGGGGGCTGTGAAAGGACTGCTGTCATAGCTGCTTTTTGGTCTTCTGCATGTGAAAGGAGCTGATGTTCACAGGGTATGTGTGCAGTAACTGATCAGTGGTATCTGTCCGACTCTAGTTGACCATCAACCCATTGGTTTTGTTAATTCCCTGCGCTAATGGATGGAGAGACCTGAGGAGTTCAGTCCTGGCATCAGTCCATAGATTGAGTTGGTGAAGCTGTAGGGCTTTGGTGTCTCCTTGAACTGCTGCAGGACACAAGGAGGTTGGGACAGCACCACGACCTGCGCTACAGTGAGATGTCCTCTGTGTCCCACTCCAAATCCCAACCTGCTTTTTGTTGTCACCACGGAATCTCCTCACCTTTGAAGGCAACCTCTGCCAGCTACTTTCTCTTCTCCATGAGATCAGAGAGGAAGAGGCTGTGCAAAAAATGATGTTCTTTTATAAAGCACAAATGGTGTCTGGGGTGAGTTTTGTATCTAGAGTTTCTCATGTACACAGTGTGTGAGCAAACATTTGTGTTGGGTTTTTTCCATTTTGATCAAAGTGATCATTCCCATTTTTTGTAATAAAAGCAAGGAATGCAGTAGTCCTCTGAGTTTTCTTGGGTTACCTCTCTCCAACCAGGACTAAGGGGGGGGGGGGGTGTCACTTCAAACTGGAGCGACTAGGGCATGTGGACACCTTGGGAAGGGGTGGGACATGTCTGGAGTTTGCTTCTAGAACCTGGCATTTCCATAAAACACCTTTACAGGAGAGAGGGAGTAGGCTTTCTTTATCTAAATGAAGCAATTCTCACAGTCTAAGTAATTTCTTTCCTTTTCTGCTATTTCAAAATAAAATAGCTATCTTACAGAGAAGACATGAGCTAGGTCTCACAGTACCTGCTTCTCAGTCAACACCAAGGGACAGTACCAGCCATGGCCATTCCACATGGACCTGCTTCTTGCAGCAGTTTCCTGGGGCTCTAGCCAAGTTTTCCCCCACAGTAAGAGAAAGAAGTTTGATGCTGAGCAGAGACACAAGAGAGGGACTCGCATGCACATACAAACTAAGTTTCTTTAGTGGTGTCACTGTACAGCAGTTGGGAGCAGGGCAAACAGACTGGGTCTGGGGACAAGGCCACAGTTGTAACTATTTCCTGGAGTTACAAGAGCAGAACTGCATTGTCAGGAGCTTTCTTGATCCTAAAATGGATTCCCCAGCAGCAGAGGAAAGGTGATTTCACTCAATATCCACCAGTTCTACCTCAAAGAAAAGCTTTGCATTGGGCGGAATCCTGTGGACATACATTAAGGAATGTTAACATCAAGCACAGATCCTACCAGAGCCAAGGCATTGCTGACTGGGAGGCGAGTTACCAGCTGTTCTGGCCCCCCTCTGCTGGGTTTCCACTTCACTGACCACATCACCATCATGGCTGCGGTCTGCCACCAGCTGTCATGGGTTCCCATGTCCCACATGGCAGGGGGTGGAGTGAGATGATCCCTTCCAACCCAGCCTATCCTGTGGTTCTCATTGTTCTCATCCCTCTAAAAGCAGCTGAGTTGTCTCCATTTTGACCTTCCTCGGGGAGGAGGTCAGACTGTCCTGCTGCCCTACAGAAGGAAAAGGAATGGCCAGAGAGCCCCTGAAATGAACATGAGATAGGATTTCAGTGAGAATGATCCTTTCCTCTGATAAAAGAAACATGGCTGCTTGATGCTGCAGGATCACTCAATTCCGTATTTCAACCTTCTGCCTCTACATCTGGAGCAGAACTTCCCTCCCACCTCCACTACACCTGATAGTATTCCCCACTACTGCTGTGGGAAGAAGCAGATGGAGAATAGGATCTTCTCTCCACTAGTTCTCTCTCTCTCTGCAGTTAGCATTCTAAGCCTGCTGTGAGTGACAAATGCTCCCACCATTTATAGCCCTGGCCATAGAACACAACTCCACCAAGGATGTCCAAGCTAGTTGAGTAAGAAGTTGCAGAAGGATACTTGGCATCAGGCTGCCCCTTCTTGCCGTATGCCCACTCAGGTTCAATCTCCAGCTGAGCCTTCTCTCCTTTACTCATCGTGAGGAGGGCTTCATCCCACTGAAAAACAAATCAGCCCCAACTCAAACCAACAACAGCAGAACACAACAGTCAGATTCATACAATCACAGAACGGTTTGGGTTGGAAGAGATTGTCAAGATTAGCTGGTTCCAAAGCCCCTGCCATGGGCAGGGACAGCTCCTGCTAGACCAGGTTGCTCAAGGCCTCATCCAACCTGGCCTTGAACACCTCCCAGGAGGGGGCATACACTACCTCCTAGAGCAACCTGTTCCTCTGTCGTCACAGTGCCTCAGTCCCAAAGAGCTCTGCAGGAGTGCTGATGCTCCACCACTGATTCTGTTTCAGGTCTGGTCCCTGGCCCTGCCCACAGCTGCTATGGGGCTCAGCACCCTATCGGTTTTGCCAAAGCCAGCTGCTCAAAGGAGATAGCTGGCACCCACACAAACCTGGCAGCTAACAGGCTGAAGGAACACCCAAGCCCACTGCCGCTTCTGCAGAGCTGACCATGTGCCCAGGCACACTGTCCCCAGCTCTGATCCTGTCACATGTAAAGGCCTTCTTCCCAACAGCAGCAGAAGCATAGATGAGGCTGGAATGGGTTTGGGTTGTTCTTTAAGTCAAGTAATCAGAAGATCACCCAAACACAGCATGGTGGGGTTGGAAGGGACCTCTGGAGATCATCCGGTCCAACTCCACTGCTAAAGCTGCATCATCCACAGCAGCTTGCCCCGGATCACAATTGTCCAGCTAGGTTTGGAATCTCTCCAGAGAAGGAGAATCCACAACCATCCTGGGCAGCCTGATCCAGGGCTCCAGCAGCCTCACACCAAACAAGTTTCTCCTTGCACTCTTACCTCACGCACACAGCCACCAACTTCACCACAGGCTCAGCAGCAGCAAGACAAAAGCTCATCACCTCACTTGCTGTGCACCTATGTTGGTATCTCGCAGACATACCAAGTTCACACCAGTGTCTGTGATTTCCACTCTAACAGAAGGATGTGAAGCACGCTTGTTTCTTTGGCCAAACATCCCCCTCACACAGCTCTCACCAGCTCTGCTGAAACACTTGGTGCTGGAGGGAGCAGAGGAATCACAGAATTGTTTGGGTTGCAAGAGCCCTCAAAGAACATCGAGTCCAACCTTCAAGCCAACACCACTGTGGCCATTAAACCATGTTCCAGAGTGCCATGTCCACTCACTTCTTGAACACCTCCCTGGGCAGCCTATTTCAATGCCTGACCACTCTTTTAGGAAAGGAATTGTTCTTCATATCCACCCTAAACCTCCCCTGGTGCAATTTCAGGCTATTTCCTCTTGTTCTATCACCTGATATTGGGGAGAAGAGACCAAACCCCCCATATGGCTCCAACCTCCTTTCAGGGAGTTGTAGAGAGCAATGAGGTCTCCCCTCAGCCTCCTCTTTTCCAGACTAAACACCAGTTCCCTCATCTGCTCTTGACCAGACCTGTTCTTCAGACCCTTCACCAGCTTCATTGCCCTTCTCTTGATATGCTCCAGCACATTTGCCCAGGGAGGTGGTGGAGTCACCATCCCTGGAGGTGTTCAAGAGGGGACTGGACGTGGCACTTGGTGCCATGGTTTAGTCATGAGGTCTGTGGTGACAGGTTGGACTCAATGATCTTTGAGGTCTCTTCCAACCTTGGTGATTCTGTGATTAGTGTTAGAGCATCTAACTGCAACTCATTTCAGTGCACCTGAGCAGCTAAAATTTGGAGTTTCAGCATCCAGGTCTGAGTTAATGGTTGAACTGAACTATGGTTTTGTGGCCACAGCAGTCTTAGGCTGTCAGGTGGACTCAATGATCTGGGAGGTCTCTCCAACCAAACCAGTTCTATATAGGAGGCAAATGGCAAGATGCTGAGCGAAAACAACCTTCTGACAGACTAAAGCTCTTTGAATGTACCCAGTGATTGATTGAGCCCCAGCAACCTGATAACCCTCCTGTTGTGCCAAGCACTAGACAGACAGGCACAAGAGACAGTGCGTGAAGAAGAGTGGAACAGCGTTGTGCTCCTCAGGAGGAGCTCTATTTCAGGAGGGGAATGCCACTGCAGATGGGTGAGTGCATCTCTGAGGGACGAATACATCCTGCGGATGCAAATGCTTCCAACTCCCTTTTGAGCTGCACCCAAGAGCAGCAGCTCGAAATTTGCTCCCCACCGGTCAGCATTCCTGCAGAATGGAAACTTTGGGCATTCTGAGGGAGCTGTTAATGAGTTACTTACCCCTCTGATGACTTTTCCTATGCCAACTTTGAAACTTAAAGGTTTGGCTGCTTTCTTCTTCTTTGCACCTGAAAGACAGTTTTATGTCCGTCTGCTTTACCGTCCCACCAGCACACCCCGCTCTGCTGCCTACAGTTGCTATTCCAATCATGCCTTGCATAAATGTCTGTTCTTAGCATATTATTTTTAGCCCACTGTCAGATTTTTTTTTTAGGGGAAAACTTAGTGCTGTGCACTAAAAATATTCATCTCCACAGGGGATACACTACACCGAGCTTCTTCCAATCACTTTCATTCCGGCGTCTCTGTCTGTAAGGCCTTACTACAGAAGTACACCAAAATTTGTCTTTTTAGAGAAACTAACTGTTGGTGCTCGAGTTCTAGAGATAAGGGAAGTTCCCCAAGCAGGAACCATCTTTCCTGTTTTCAGTTTCAGCCCTGATTAAATCCCTGCATTTCACATTCTCTCCACCCTGGAGTATGCCAAACACTGAGGTCTGGCAAGACGCAGCAGTTGTCACTTGACACCAGCCAGTCTTAAAATACTGCTGTGCGTCCTCTCATGGAAAAATCAGGTTGCAGAGACATCTCTAAGTCAGCTCCAGAAGCAGTTTGCCTGGACTCCTGCCACACACATCTCCCAGAATTTTGTTTAATGAGTCCAGTTAATTTCCTCTATGTGCACCTGTGACAAAAGCCAGGCAGCATTAGACAGGGTCTTACTTGTCTGAACATTGGTATCGAACACTGTTCCATCCTGTAGCTTTCCTGTATACCAGCAATGGACAGTGTCTCCTTTCTTCGGGAAGTTGGTTTTATCACCCTTCTTTAAAATGGACTTTGTGTACTTTGGTGGCCCCTGGGTTCATGGAAAAAAAAATAAACAGAGAGATGATTGCAGCATTAACCAGTCTCACACCAGTGACCTTCAAGATCAAACAACCACTTGGTTTGGGGCAGTGAATGGACACATTCAGAGTTAATACATGGCATGGTTTTATGCCACTCACTTCAAGGAGGACATTGAGGGGCTAGAGCTAGTCCACAAAGAGCAACAAAGCTGGTGAAGGGTCTGGAGAACTGGTCTGGTGAGGAGCAGCTGAGGGAAGTGGGATTGCTCAGCCTGGAGAAAAGGAGACTGAGGGGAGATATTCTGGTTTTCTACAGCTCCCTGAAAGGAGGTTTGAGCCAGGTGGGGGATGGTCTCTTCTCCCCACTATTAGGTAATCAAATGAGTGGAAATGGCCTGAACTTGTGCCAGGGGAGGTTTGGGTTGGATGCTCACAAAATTTCTTTCCTGCAAGAGTGGCCATGCATTGGAACAGGCTGCCCAGGGCAGTGGTGGAGTCACCATCTCTGGAACTGTTCAAGAAACATGTGGACATGGAGCATTGGGACATGGTTTAATGGCCAAAGGCGTGTTGGGGCAATGATTGAATTGGATGATCTTTGATGGCTCTTCCAACTCAAGCAATTCTGTGATTCTACATGCTCCTGCAGGGCTGTAGTATTTGGGCAATATGTGGCACAATGTTCACCCTGAAGCACAGCTTTGAGAGAGATGCCCACCACTAACTCAAATTATGGAAGCTGTATAATAGCAAGGCATGATACAAACACCAGATGAATTGCTCTAAACAGGATTTTGGGACCAGTTTAATTTGGCTGCCCCAGACAATGGCTCAAACAACACAACACCAACCTCATCCACCGCCTCCTCGGGCTTTGCTGCTTTGCCCTTGGCCTCCTCTGCCTTCACAGGCTTTGCCTTCTCTGCTGCCTTCTCCGCACCGTCTGTGCCCTTGAACCTCTGAGGAGAAAAAGAGAAGCTGCAGCCATCAACAACCACCCCCTGTCCCCCAACCTCCCTGCCCCCAAACCTCCAGCCCCACAGCCCCTCACCTGCGTGTGGAAGAGCTGCGTGTAGGCCGCGATCAGCTGCTCCTTATTCGCCGTCTTAGCCACATTCTTCACCTGCCCCAGAAGCTTGTGCTCGGCCAGAAACTGCAGAGACAAGCCAGTAAGGAGGCGAAGGAGGAGATAAAACCTTTGTACGCGTAAATCGCCTTTTCCGTCCTTACCGCCTGGGCTGCGTGCTCCTGAAGGAATTTAATGATATCCTTCTTGGGCAGCGCTTCACTCCTCAGTTCCTCAGCACTCCAGGGCTGCGCCGGACCCGCCGTGGCCGCCGCCATTTTCCCGCCTGCAGCTGCCGCCGCCACCGCCTCCTCCTCCTCCCGGTACCGCCCAACTTTCCCGTCGACCCCGCGGCAGCCGGCGGCGGGGAGCGGGCACCGCCCCCGCCCCTCCCCGCCCGCTCCCCGCCGCCGGCTGCCGCGGGGTTTTTAAGCGACGAAACGGCGAGAAGATGGAGGAGTCCGCGCTCGGGGGCGAGTAGTTTGCGAGCGGGAGGGAGCTGCGCGACATGGCGGCTCCCTGAGGGAGGATGAGCGGCGGGCGGCAGCGCACTTTGCCTCAGGCTTGGTGGACGGTGGGTGGGAAGGCAGCGGAGAAGGGCAGGAAGAAAGCCGAAGAGAAGGCGACAGAGGAGGGAAAGGAGGAGGAGATAGACGATGACCTGCTGTTGGTGGAAGCCGCAGCGGCGGCGGACCCGAGCCCCGTGGCGGACCCGAGCCCCGCGGCGGGTTTCTGCGCGGCGGCGGGCTCCATTTGGATCTACCCCACCAACTACCCGCTGCGAGCCTACCAGCTGCGCATGGCCCACGCCGCTCTGCTGGCCAACACGCTGGTCTGCCTGCCCACCGGGCTGGGGAAAACATTCGTGGCCGCTGTGGTCATGTACAACTTCTATCGCTGGTTCCCCTCCGGGAAGGTGCTTTTCCTCGCTCCTACCAAGCCGCTGGTAGCTCAACAGATGGAGGCCTGCGCCAGCGTGATGGGCATCCCGGCCGGGCACATGGCTGAGATGACAGGTAGGGTGGCGCCGGGGCCGGGACAGGGCGGGGGTGCGCGGGGGACACCTCCGAGCAGGCAATGCGGAAAACACAATTCAGCTAGTCCAACGCCCCTGCTAAATCAGGGTTACCGACAATGGCCAGCTGGGTTTGGAATCTCTCTAGAGAAGGAGACTCCACGACCTCTCTGGGCAGCCTGCTCTAGCGCTCCAGCAGCCTCACGGTAAAGGTGGAGCTTCCTACGTTCCGGTTTGTTTCCGTTGCCGCTTGTCACTGGACACCGTTGAAAAGAGCCGGGCCCCTTCTTGACACGCACCCTTCAGACACTTGTAAACGTTTGTCTCCAGGCTAAACTGCCCCAGGTCTGTCAGCCTTTTATCATCAGACAGATGTTCTAGGCCCTTCATCATCCTGGTAACCTCCATTGCACCCTCTCCAGTAGTTGCCTGTCTCTCTTGAACTGGGCCCAGGACTCCAGATGTGGCCACTCTAGGGCACAGTACATGTGGAAGAGAATCTCCCTTAACCTGCTGGACATACTCTTAACCCCAGGAGACCATTTCCCATCTTGGCCACAATGGCACATTGCTGTTGGTGAGGGGCTTGGAACACAAGCCTTATGAGGAGAGGCTGAGGGAGCTGGGCTTGCTTAGCCTGGAGAAGAGGAGGCTCAGGGAGACCTTATTGCTGTCTACAACTACCTGAAGGGAGGTTGTGGACAGGTGGAGGCCTGGAGGTCTTCTCCCAGGCAGCCAGCACCAGAACAAGAGGACACAGTCTCAAGCTGTGCCAGGGGAGGTTTAGGCTGGAGGTTAGGAAGAAATTCTACACAGAGAGTGATTGGCCATTGGAATGTGCTGCCTGGGGAGGTGGTGGAGTCACCATCATTGGAGGTGTTTAGGAGGAGACTTGATAGGCTGCTTGGTTGCATGGTTTAGTTGATTAGGTGGTGTTGGATGATAGGTTGGATGCAATGATCTTGAAGGTCTCTTCCAACCTGGTTTATTCTATTACTTATTGTCCACCAGGATTCTCAGGTTCTTCTTCATGGAGCTGCTTTCCAGCTGGGCAATCCTTCATCTGTACTGGTGCAGGGAGTTACCCCTACTGAGGGCCAGGACTCCACACTTATTCTTGTTGAACTTCATGAACTTCCCCTTTGCCCAGCTCTCCAGTCTGTCTGCCTGCCTTCTGCTGTTGCTCTCATGGCTTGTTCTCAGTAGAATGCTTTGCTGATGTTATTTCTTTAACTTCCAGGTGGCACCCAAGCTCTCAATCGGCGGGACCTCTGGACTGCCAAGAGAGTCTTTTTCCTTACTCCTCAAATTATGGTGAATGATCTTTCTCGTGGGACCTGTCCTGCTGTGGAGATTAAATGTTTGGTGGTTGATGAAGCCCACAAAGCCCTGGGAAATCACGCCTACTGTCAGGTAACGCTGCAGTCGCCTTGTTCCTGGCTCACAGTTATGAGAGATTTTGGGGTAGTTATTTTGTAATGCCTTCGTAAAGTGTTACTGTCATTATTTCTCTAGAGAGATTGTCCTTTAGGTCCTTACTTTGCTTTGAAAGATCACTCACAGAATCAGAACCATTGAACTGTTGAGGTGGGCAGAGACCTTTGAAATCGTCAAGTCCAGCTGCTCGCCTAGAGCTCACAACCGCAACACTACTGCTTAGCCACCTCGTTTGAAACACCTCCAGGGTCGGGGCCTCCACCACCTTCCTGGGCAGCCTGTTCCAGGGTTCTACAACACTTTCTGTGAAGAAATTTTTCCATGTATCCAACCTGAGCCTCCACTGACACAGCTTGGGGCTGTTTCCTCTTCTCCTCTCACTTCTTGCATGTGAGAAGAGACCAATCATTACCTGGCTCCAGCCTCCCTTTAGGGAGTTGTAGATAGTCAGAAAGTCTCCTCTCAGCCTTCTTTTCTCTAGGCTGAAAAAGCCCAGTTACCTCAGCTGCTCCTCATGAGACCCTTCATCAGCATTGTTGGCCTTCTCTGGATGTGCTCCAGCGCCTCAGTGTCCTTTTTTGAGTGAGTGGCCCAGAACTGAACAGAGGACTCAAGATGTGGCCTCACCAATGCCTAATACCAGGGCACTTGGTCCTACTACCCACACTATTGTTGATTGAGGCCAGGATGCTGTTGGCTGCTTTGGCCACCTGGGCACACTGCTGGCTCATGTTCAGCTGACCATCAGTTAACACCCCCAGGTCCTTCTCCACCAAGCAGCCCTCTAGCCTCTCTGCCCCAAGTTTTTTAGTTAGTCTTCCTTGCATCTTCAGTGCCTTGGTTTTAATTAAAACCTCTATTAAAACTCAATAAGGCAAGGTGGGAACTTTTTTTTTAGTGTCCAAAAGGGTTTTGACTGAGGCAAGTTGATAACAGAAGTTGCTATTGCATTTCTCTTCTTTCAGCTGTGTTTGTAACTGTACTTTGGTGTGGGGTTTTTCCCCCCACTTTTTGTTTCTGCACCTTGATAGTTTAATTTTAACACTGGTCTAGTGGGAGGTGTCCCTGCCCATGGCAGGAGGAATGGATCCAGATAATCTTGAAGGTCCCTTTCAACACAAACTATTCTGCATGTTTGTGGTCTGTTAGAATAACTTTTAAATGAGACAAGGTGTTGGTTTGGGGCTTGTTTTTTTTCCTTTTACTGTTTCAGGGGAGAAATGTGGCCTTTATTTTAGTAAAATGAGTTCAAGATGTCTTTGTGGAGTAGTTTTCTTCCTTGATTAGCAAAGAGCTGTTGTGCAATTGGTGCCCTGAGAGAAAGTTAGGTTTAGATAATGGAGAAACTGAATGGATAAGGACTTGTGTCTGGTTGCTTTTAAGGCTTCTTCAGAGGCAAGTAGGTGCTTTTTAGAGCTTGTTCTAGGTTATTTTAGTTCAAAATGCTGTATAACAATGATTTTATTATATTTTAATCTTCTGCTTTTATGTGACTCACTCCGTGAGCTAGAACTATATTTTCTCAGCTACAGCAGCAAAAAATCTCTTCCCTCACCCCATGTCAGCCCTGGAGCTGTGATACTGGCAGGCCTTGGTCTGTTTCAGCTTTGCCTTCCCATCATTTTCAGTGGAACTATTTGTGCAAACTGAACATGAGTTGCCCTTGGAGGTGATGGAGTCACCATCCCTGGGGGTGCTCAAGAAACATGGGGACATGGTTTAGTGGCCATGGTGGTGTTTTGTTGATGGTTGGACTTGATGATCTTGGAGGGCTTTTCCAATCCAAACAGTTCTATGATTCTGTGAATTCCCCTTCAGTCTCTGTTCACTTCTCTGTAGCTTTTCTGGTACTCATAATGCTGTGCAGCTCATGGTGGTTGATCACTCTTTCAGTGGCACTGGCTCAGTGAGAAGGTGGAGTAGGGAAACGGTGTCTTTGCCGCCTGATTGTTCAGCAACTCTTGTGCTAAGTTTGGTATTGGAGTTGTAGGAGGAGAATGTAGGAAGTCTGAGGAATATTCAGCCTTTTCTCAGTTGCTGATGGAGCATTTCCCCGTGAGACTCAACTGAATGCTGGTTGGGATCATAGAATTGTTTGGGTTGGAAGAGACCTCTAAGATCGAGTCCTTCCATCAGTGGTGCTTGTCATCTCTGCTCAGATGTAATGGGAACAGCTTGCCCAGAGAGGTTGTAGATGCCCCATCCCTGTTCAAGGCCAGGTTGGATGAGGCCTTGAGCAACCATGTCTAGGTGAGAGGCATCCCTGCCCGTGGCAGGAATCTTGATGTAGATGACCTTTAAAGGTCCTTTCCAACCCAAACCATTCTGTTGTTTAATGGGACTCAACATCCATGGTCTACTGCTTAGAGTGGATTCTTCAAACTCACTTTGGGGCAGCTTCTTTGAGTTACTTTGCTGTTATTTATTTGTTAAATCAAGTGACAAATCACCCTGTCATTCACCAGGGTTGTTCTGCTGAATGAGACTGGGATAATCTAATCAAGATGGAGTGGATAAAACAGTGAAAAATGGAACATATCCAGCTTCCTCTTGAAGTTAGAGGTGGTTCTTGTAGACTATTTTGTGAAGCTTTTTCTGTTTGCTGGTTATGACACAGTTTGTATAAACAAATCATCTCCTTTCAGGATACTGATGGAAACTTTGCTCTGTTTAGGTTGTTCGTGAGCTGAGCAAACACACCAACCAATTTAGGATCCTGGCCCTGAGTGCCACTCCAGGCAGTGACACAAAGGTGAGTCACATCTTCCTGCATGGCTGGAATCATAAAGATTGGAATTAAACATAGCTTACACAGTTCTGGGCTCCTCAATTCAAGAAAGATGTTGACTTGCTGGAACATGTCCAGAGAAGGGCAACAAAGCTGGGGAAGGGTTTGGAGCACAAGCCCTGTGAGGAGAGACCGAGGGAGCTGGGGTTGCTTAGCCTGGAGAAAAGGAGACTGAGGGGAGACCTTATTGCTCTCTACAACTACCTGAAGGGAGGCTGTAGCCAGGTTGGGGCTGGTCTCTTCTCCCAGGCAACCAGCACCAGAACAAGAGGACACAGTCTCAAGCTGTGCCAGGGGAAGTTTAGGCTGGATGTTAGGAAGGCCATTGGAATGTGCTGCCCAGGGAGGTGGTGGAGTCACCATCACTGGAGGTAGTCAGGAAGAGACTGGATGGGGTGCTTGGTGCCATGGTTTAGTTGATTAGGTGGTGTTGGATGATAGGTTGGACTCGATTTCAAAGGTCTTTTCCAACCTGGTTAATTCTATTCTAATTCCACTGGGAGGGGATTCAAGTCTGTTAGACTCCCACATAAAACCTGAATCTCCTTAGTCTGTTGGTTGCTAAGGGCTTGTCTTTACTGTGCTCTGGACTTTCCATTTTGTAGCTTTTCTGAAAGCAAATAATCCCTTCTGGTTTTTGAGAACACCTGAACCAAGAAGAATAGAGAATCCTAGAATGCTTTAGGTTGAAAAGGACCTTTAAAGGTCATGTAGCCCAACCTCAGTAGAGTCATAGAGTCATAAAATGGTTTTGATTGGCAAAAACCTCTAAGATTGAGTCCAGCTGTCAACCCAACACCACAACAGCCATTAAACCATGTCCGCCACCTCCCTGGGCAGCCTAGTAGTGCAGAAAGCTGAGGTTTTCAGTCTAAGGACAGCCAAACCTGGCTCCAGGCTGCTTCTCATTGTGTAATTCTGTTCCCGGAGAAGGGCAATGAAGCTGGTGAAGGGTGTGGAGAACAGGTCTTATGAGGAGCAACTGAGGGAACTGGAGTTGTTTAGTCTGGAGAAAAGGAGGCTGAGAGGGGACCTTTGGCTCTCTATGACTCCCTTGAAGGGAGGTTGGAGCCAGGTGGGGTTTGGTCTCTTCTCCCAAGGAATGAGTGACTGGACAAGAGGAAATGGCCTCAAGTTGTCCCAGGGGAGATTTATGTTGGACACAAGGAAACATTTCTTCCTCTTGAGAGGTGTCACAGCCTGGGCAATGGTGGAGTCCCCATCCCTGGGGGATTTCAAAGCTGTGGGGATGTGGTGGCAATGGGACATGGTTTAGTGGTGATCTTGCATTGCTGGGTTAATGGTTTGCCTGGATGATCTTGGGGGACTCTTCCAACCACAGTGATTCTGTGATTCATGGCACAGGTGAAGCCACAGGAAGAGCTGTGTCCCTGCAGGCCAGTTGCTTGCCTCTTCTATTCCTGAACTTAGAGCTGGCTCTTTGTGTCCTGCTTGAGGTCTTGAAGTGCAGAGTCTTGTGTTTTTCATCTCTAGGTAGTCGGGACCTCTTCCCTTCAGTTGCACTCAAGGAAATCACGATGTCTTTGTGATGTTAACTTAACAATTTTGGGGTGTTAACAAGCAGATAATTACACTTTTGTGTGTGCCCTCTCAAAACAGGCTGTGCAGCAAGTCATTTCCAACTTACTGATTGCACAGATTGAGAGCTGTGCTGAAGACTCACCAGAAATTCAGCCTTATTCTCACGAGAGACAAGTGGAGAAAATCGTCGTTCCTCTGGGTGAAGATGTGGTAGACATTCAGAATGCTTACATCCAGGTGAGCTGGGGCATTGTTTTGTTCTTCAGTGGCCAGTGGCACTACAGATAGAATCTCCACTCCTGCTTTAACAACTCCAGTGGAGAGACACTGGAACAGGTTGTCAAGAGAGGTTGTGGATGTCCCCCTCCCTGGAGGTGTTACAGGCCAGGTTGGATGCAGCCTTGAGCAACCTGGTCTAGTGGAAGGAGTCCCTGCCCATGGCAAGAGGGGTTGGGACTAGGTGATCCTTAAGATCCCTTCCAACCCATTCTATGAATCTATGAACTTATCAAGGGAACAACTTCCTGTGTGATTAACTTGGCCTTAGAGTATAAGGCAGAGGAAAAAAATCATGGTTTCAACCACAGCACACCAGTGATACCTGTTACCTTGCAATGACTTCAAAAGCTCTGCTGAAAAACTTAACTACTGAATCATATATCTCATTCTCTTTCTGGAATCCTTCAAAATAACATGAGGCCTGAGCTGAGGGCATTTCAGTTTCATTGAATGTAGTGGTTTGAAGGTGTTGGGAATAGCCATGCTTGTGTTGTCCAGGTTACTGCCAGCCTCATGAGGATTATTGACTGCAATATGCTCTCTGGTTAGGATTACTCTCTGTATGATTACTTAGCCTTGGGTTGTTGTTGTGTGTGTTTGCTTGGGTTTTGTGGCTCTCTGTGTTGAATTTTTTTTCTCTTGAGAGCATTATTCTTTTTAACCAGTAAGTGATGTCCAATCTCATTTCAGCTACACTGTCACCTAGAAAGGTTGGGCCAGAGGATCCTTGAGGTCCCTTCCAACCTGGCATTCTGTGATCCAAATGTAGAACAGGTTAGCAGTGGCCAGAGCTGTTGTTCAGTCAGTGATGACTTAATGGTCGGTGTCCTCTCAGTAAGCTCCTAATAGACAAATGGTATTGCAGAAGGTACCACTTTGAACAGTTAAAAATCTTCCTTTTTAGACAGAAGACCTAAATTTGGATTCATTGCTATCACTGTCATGATTGGAGTACAGTTTTGGTTTCATTTTGCTGAACTGGGGGCAGTTTGTGAAGACCTTTGCAAGACTGCCTTGTTTGTTCATGAATTGAGGCCTTGAGTCACCTGTTCTAGTGGAAGGTGTCCCTGCCTATGGCAGAAGGGTTGGAGCTAGATGATTTTTAAGGTCCCTTCTGACCTAAACCATTCTGTGAATCTATGAATTAAATGTAGTTAAACAAGGAGGTTTCACTGAGCAGCTGGTAAGAACTCTAAGATAGTTTGGCATCACTACAGGTGTCTTTTGAATGCTTGTGTTGAGTGCAGGGACTTCATTTGAGGTTTAAGCTGAAACAAGCATATAGGGTTGGCTGATCTGGTGTAATCAAGGAGGCTAGACCAACCTTGACTCCATGGTCCTGTGGCTTCAGCGGTTTCTACTTCCTGTCTTTGAACTGTTATTTGCATTTGTATTGCAGCTGCTTGACTTGAGAATACAATTGGAAGGATGGTGCCCAGCCTGTTTCAGTATTGATGGGCAAACCAAGCCTTGCTCTTGGAGACATCAACACTTTCAATATTGACTCCTGCCCCTCAGCTTCTGCAGAGTGTGCCCAGCTGTTAAGCTATACTTTTTACCCTGATTCTATGTACTGGCTGCTTAGCATTTTGAGATCAGGGTGTGACTGCAACCATGCATCAGAGAATCGTTTAGGTTGATGTTCTCTTAAGATCATCAAGTCCAGCCATTAACCCAGCACTGACAGGTCCCTCACCACTACATCTCCATGGCTTTGAAAGCTCTTTGGGGATGGTGACTCTGTCACTGCCCTGGGCAGCCTGGGCTAGGCCTTGATAATCTTCAAGGGGAAGAAATTGCTCCTCATGCCCAACCTAAACATACTCTGTGGCAACTTAAGGCCATTTCCTTTTGTGCTAACAAGTTCCTATCCTATGTGTTTCCGTATCCTCAACTGATTCCTTTGGCAAGGGACAAGATGTGCTCTGAATGGCATCAGGATTTAGGAGCAAATGCAGAATAAGTCCATCACTCAAGTGCTGTATCTTTGCAGCTTGGTTCTGATAGCAGTCCTGTCCCAGCCTGTGCTGCTGTGGGACCTGTGGGAGACTAGGCTGGATGCTGTACAAAAATGGGATTGCAAATGGCTCTTGCAGTGGGGAGCAGGGAGGTTACTGGCAGACCTGCTGGCTGCAGCACACAGATCCATAGCCACAAGTGTGTGTTGCAATACTATGTGGTTTTTGGAAGGTCAGGAACCTGCTGGAGTGGGTTGAAGGAGTCCACAAAGATCATCAGAGGCTGGAGCACCTCACCTATGAGGACAGGCTGTTCAGGCTGGAGAATAGAAGGCTACAGGGAGACCTTGGGGCAGCATTTCAGTGCAGCCAGGAAGGCTGGGGAAGGGCTGTTTACAAGGGCAATGGTTTAAAACTGGAGCAGGGTAGATTTAGGTTGAATGTTAGGAGGAAGTTCTTCACAGTGAGGGTGGTGAGACTCTGGAACAGGTTGCCCAGAGATGTGGTTGAGGTCCCATCCCTGGAGACATTCAGGGTCAAACATGATGGAGCCCTGAGCAACCTGATCTAGTTGAAGATGTCCTGAGCACAGGAGAGATCCATGACTCTGTTGGAGTAGGGCCAGAGGAGGCCACAGCAATGCTGTGAGACCAGGCTGATAGAGTTGGGGTTGTTGAGCCTGGAGAAGAGAAGGCTCCAGGGAGATCTTTTGGTGGCCTTTTGGTGCTTATAGAGCCTATCAGAAAGCTGAGGACAGACTTCTGAGCAGGACCTGCTGTGACAGGACAAGGGGTGATGGTTTGAAGTAAAAGGAGATAGAGGCTGGAGAGAAGGGAGAAATGTTTGGCACTGAGGGTGGTGAGAGCCTGTCCAAGGTTGCCCGGAGAGGTGGGAAATGCCTCATCCCTGCAGGTCAGGCTGTTTATGGCTCTGAGCAACCTGCAGTAGTTGCAGATGTTGTCCCCTGCCCTGATTGTGGGGGTCGGACTGGATGACTTTGGAGGGTCCCTTCCAACCTGATGCATTCTTTAAGTTTGGGGGATCTCAGAGTTCTTTTGGGGATCTTACAGATCTTAGATTTACGTTTGGGGGTCTTAGAGTCCCATTTCCCACTTTCAGTGGCTTGTGCAAGATCAGAACAGCAACTTGTGCATCTTGCTGTTTGCCCAGGAGCTGTGTGTCCATTAGAGAATGGAGAGGCCAGGGCACTCTGCACAATAAAACAATCTCTTTAATTCTGACAGACAGCAACACTGAACAAGACAACACTTGAGGGACAGTGTCAAACAGCACGGTGCAGGCCACGGGACGTGTCTGTCCATACAATAAGCAAGGCCCTGAGTCTCACAATAGCTGGAATCAACTTTGTAGGCACTAATGCTGATTTGAAAAATGCACAGTATGCAGGCCAGCACCCATCTGCTGAGCCTGCAGCCTTCCATCTGCCACAAACCGAGGGTGCAGAGCCCTGCAGCAGGCTGCCCGGAAATCTCTCCTTTGGAGAGATTCCAAACCCACCTGGACATTGTGATCCTGTGGGCAGGCTGCTGTGGGTGCCCCTGCTGTAGCAGTGGGGTTGGACTGGATGATCCTAGAGGTCCCTTCCAACCCCCACCGTGCTGGGATTCTGTGAAATATGAGTGAAATCTGATTTATTGCCTTGTTTGGATGGTGGGAATTACTTAAAAAAAATGAAAATCCATGAGTTAATGAGTTGTTTAATGAGCCAGAGGTGGATGATAAAATACCTGCTCTGAGAATAGAAGGTAGTCATGCTTGAGGTGATGTTGTCAAGCTTTCTGAGATCACATCCTTGAGTAATTTTGATGTTTCCTTGGCATTCCCTGCTCTGACTTGAGTAAATGTTACGGTGAGGGTGGTGAGATACTGGAGTAGGTTGCCCAGGGAGGTAGTGGATGCCCCCTCCCTGCAGGTGTTCAAGGCCAGGCTGGATGAGGCCTTAAGCAACCTGCTCTAGTGGGAGGTATCCCTGCTCAGGGCAAGGGGTTTGAACTAGATGATCTTTAAGGTCCTTCCCAACCCAAACCGTTCTATGAATCTGTGAATAAACTTTATTGTGTCAGTGCCAAACCACAATTCTTCAAGCCCATGCTTTGAGGGCCATTTACAAAAGCTGATACAATGTTCCATAGCCATAAAGTGTATCTTCAAACTCTTGGGTCTCAGCAGCAGAAGCCATCTACCAGAAGTCAAAATAAATACTAGCCTGGAAGTCATGTTTGACATGAAACAACACCAAACACTGCTGCAGTTATCAGCACACTCACATCAAGACCTGACTGTTGTACTTCAATAATGAGGACGGTTCTCTAACATACCCACAAGTAGCTGGGTCACAGAAGGAGACATCAGATGTAGCAGAGGCTTAGAACATGGAGTATGTACAAAGTGGGACTTTGGTGTGAGGATTTAACTGCTTCAAGAACTGCTGGACTCGTGTGGTTGCCCCAGCGTTAAAGTATTTTCTCTGACTGGCAAAAGCAATCAGACGGCAGGAACATCTTTAATTTGCCTCAAGACCTTATCAAGGGTGACAAGTGGACATTGGGAGGGAGTTCTTCATGATGAGGGTCGTGAAATAGCGGAACAGGCTGCCCAGAGATAGAATCATTGAATCATTAAGGTTTGTAAAAAGACCTCTAAGATCATCAAGTCCAAACTTCTAACCTCCATGGCCACTAACTGGTCACTAAGTCTGGTGGAAGCCCCATCCCTGGAGACATTCGAGGTCAACCTTGATGGGACCCTGAGCAATCTGATCTAGTTGGAGATGTCCCTGCTTACTGCAGGAGGGTAGCACAAGATGACTCTTGAGGGTCCCTTCCAACGTGATGCATTCTGTGGTTCTGTTTGTGCTTATAAAACCCTTGAGGGGGATTGAGGACAAACCCAAACCTATTATTTGATGCTTCCCTGGTTCTTCAACTTTGTTTTTTTTCAAACCTTTCTTGTGTTATTTTCTGTGCATTTATTAACTTTCACTTTACTACTGGCTGGTATTTCCAGCCAGTAAGTAAAGCAAGCAAGATAAATACAGATCAGACAGGAAATAACTCAACATATTGATGATTTTTTCCCTTCTGCCTGTGATCCTGTATCTTGACCAAATAGAGTAACAGCAGACATGAGTAGGTACACTCATTATCTCCTCTATTAAATACTCTGTGTATTTAGCTTGGCACATCAAAGTGGTTCCTAGATATGGCCACTGTGCTGTTGCCTGGCATTGACCAGATTTGATGATTTTCTGGTTGGAACAAGAACCCCCAACCCATGGTCTTTGAGATTCCTGTCTCCCAGCTTAACCAGCTAAGCTGTCTGTGCTGAACCATCTGAGTATCTGACCAGCTCAGGACAGAATCGTAGAGTGGACCAGAACATCTCATGAGGGAAGATTGCAAGAACTGGGGCTCTTTAGACTGAAAAAGAGCAGACTGAGGGGGGATCTCATCAATGCTGATCAATAGTTAAAGGTTGAGTGTCAGGAGAATGGGATCAGCAGTGCCCAGTGAGAGGGCAAGGGGAACAAACTGGAACATAGGAAGTTCCATCTAAACATGAGGAGGAACTTCTTTATTTTGTGGGTGACACAGCACTGGGACAGGCTGCCCAGAGAGGTGGTGGAGTCTCCATCTCTGGAGACCTTCAAAACCCCCTGGATGTGTTTTTTGTCTGACCTTCTCTAGGTGACCCTGCCTTGGCAAGGGAGTTGGATTTTATGATTTCCAGGCGTCCCTTCCAATCCCTACCATGCTGTGATTCTTTGATTGTGTGTGATTCAGAAGAAGAACGTGAGGACTGTGGGGGTTTTTGCCTCCCCACACGCTTTTCTCTGTGTATTTTCCTTCCTCCTTCACCTTGACGTCTTTCCTGGAATCCCTGCAAGCAGCAACCACCAGAGGGCACCTTGGTTCCACTCAGCAGGACCAGCTGGTGCCCTCTGATTGTGCTGCTTGGCAAGAGATTGAGCATCAAGTCAGTTTTGTGAGCAGGGAGCCTCGTGGAACTATGGGGTTTTAAGTTCAGGAGACCTGCATGTTTACTTGGCCAGAGGTGTTCCACAAATCCATTCTATTGGCCAATTAGCTTTACTGTAACCCAGCAGACAGCTGGCTGTGGTTGCTGGTGTGTATCTGAACAACACAAAAGTTCTAGTTTTGTGTTTATTTTGGGGCTGGAACTAGGTGACCTTTAAAGATCTCTTCCAACCCAAACCATTCTACAAGTCTATCTAAAGCCTAGATCCTGTGATTAATTAATAAATAATGCTGGTGATCTGCAGGGAGCTTTATACAAAAATGCATTTTCTTCCATTATTTTTTCCTGTCATAGCTGTGAGAGGGGCCTTCAGGAAGGGATTTTTGAGAGCAAACCTGTGTGCTGCCCCACTTGTAAAGTGCAGTAGGTGCTCTTGAACTGGTGAACAGCCAAGCATGGGCTGTTTTCAGACCTTCTCTGGGGGCTTCTCTTTCAGTCATGGCCTCCTAGACTGGCAGTTGGGTTCTTATGTATCTGAAGGGTAAAAGAAACAAACTGCAACAGAGAAAACAACGTTTTGGGGAAGAAAAATTCTCACAGTGAGGGTGGTCAAAATTAGAAGAAGGCCCAGAGGGGTTAAGGGCTCCTCATCCCTGGAGATGCAAAACACAACTGTGGTAGGCCTTGAGTGGCCTGCTCAGGTCACTTCTAGCTGATTTGTTGTGTTTCTTTTTTCTCTGTTTCAGTGAAATATTTGTATCATGACATTAATAATGTGGTACTACCAGAAGGGTCTAACAAGTCCTAACAAATTACTTCAGCTGCAGCTTTTGGCATCTGGCAAAGCTGTGAGAAGAAAGTTCAGAAAGCTGAATGGTTGAGAACAGCCACTTTCTGCTTAGGAATGCCCAGTTTAGTCATGGGATTGCTGTCAGTGTGGTTAAAGTGACCTGTGTCTTCTGCTATCAACATTTCAATGGGTATTAGGACTGTTCATGAGAAGAGACCAAGCAAACAGGTGAGAAGAACTTTGGTTGAATGCTTTTTGAGGTAAGCATGAAGAATCTCTGCTCCACAGATAGGCCTTAAAAGCAGTCAGCACTGGCCTGCTCTTGCTCCTTGGGTTAATCCCAGTGGACTAAATCTGGTAGTTCTCTTCACAAATGAAGACCTGACTATTCATTTTCTAAAGCCTAGCCTGCATGTGTGAGGTGGTTTCAATGTCTGTGTCCTACTGAATGCCCCAACAGGGTCTTTCTGTGCCTGGGGCAGCACTGGGTGCCCAGAGCAGGTCAGGTCAGGGGCTGCAGGATGACCCCTACCACTTCCCCAAGCTCCAAGCAGTCTAGAGATGCTAAGAAGTGGATGAGGAGAGAGGTTTCTGTCTCCCTTATCTTGTAAAAACAAAACAAAATGCGGCCTAAGTCCTAAAGTGCTAAAAATCTCCATACAAACTGTGTACAAACTGTCAAAGTCACCGTAGGAACCTGTATGGGTGAGGTGTTACCTCTGTGGGACACTTGGAGCCACCTACTGGCTCAGAGCCACATTGCTAACATCTTGAAGGGTTGGACATGTAGACTCATGTGATTCACCTGTGAGTGCCAGCAAAGCAGAGCTGGTTGGTGTGGCTGCCAAGCAGCAGGAGCAGGAGGTCACGGTCTCTGCAGGAACCAGATCTCGTTGTGTCGGTTGGCGGCGGCGGGGTTTGTGTACCCTGCGATGATGAACGTGTCCTGCAGACACAGCTCGGGGCTCTCCAGGATCGCTGCCAGCAGGTTGATTTCTCTCATGATAGAGTCTTCATTGGTGATTCCTCTGAAGCTCCTGCAACAACCAACTTCATATCAAGTTCTTTTTATTAGACCCTAGAGGTACTTGCTTCTAAATTATTTTAAACTCTAACCCAATTCACTGCAACAGGTTGTCCAGAGAAGCTCTGGAGGCTCCCAGCCTGCAGGTATTCAAGACCAGGTCAGATGGGACCTTGAGCAACCTGGTCTGCTGGGAGACGTCCCTGCATGTGGCAGGGGGTTGGAAGTAGATGATCTTTAAGGTCCCTTCCCTCTCTAGGTCCCAAACCTCTCTAGGATGCTATGACTGTGACTGATCTCAAACAGATACCAGGTTTCATCAGTGTTTCACTGATGTTTGCTTTGTTCCCACCCATACAGTCTGTTTTCAGGTGGTATTAGACCTTGTGGTAAAATTGTGACCTCTAGGCAAGAGGTTAGACTTGGACAACCTCAAAGGTCTCTTCCAATCTCAACAGTTCTATGATTCATGGGTGCATCCTTGTAGCAGGTAGATTGGTACCATTATGTCCTGAATATCCCAGTTTGATAAGACAAGTCCAGGGATGTCATAGATGCCCTGGAGGTGTTAAAAGGCCAGGTTGACTGGGGCCTTAAGCAGCCTAGTCTAGTAGGAGGTATATGTGCCCATGGCCAGACGTTGAAACTAGATGATCTTTGAGGTCTCTTCCAACCCAAACCGTTCTATGAAGTAAGCAAAATCAAGTTTTTCTCTTCAGATGAAACCATTTAGACCTTTACATCCTTTAAACCTTTAGAACATGGCTTAGAAGCTGCAGCATACCCAAATGGAAGACTCCATCTTCTCACCGTTTGTTCCTCAACACAACTACAGAGTTTCTTACCTGCTGTAAACAATGGTAGAAGGCCATTCTTCAATGATGATGTCTGAGTCAAAAGGATGAGGTGGCTCATCCTGCAGCACTTCAGGCAGGTAGTAGGCTACTGTCACTGACTGTGTCATCTCTGACTGAGACTCATTTGTGTGCACGATGGTCACAATGGGGATGGTTATTCCCAAGTACAGGCCTGAGGAGACACATGGAACTTGTGTATCCAACTACAAGCAGCATTTTGTTATGCCTTGCAGAGGAGATTAGGCTATGGGGAGACGCCACTGCTCTCTAAAACTGCATGAAAGGAGGCTGGAGTGAGGTGGGGTTTGGTCTTCTCCCTAGTATCAGGTGCTGGAATGCAAGAAAATGGCTTGCAGTTGTGCCAGGAGAGGTTTAGATTGGACATAAGGAAACATTTTTTTTTTCCTGAAAGAGTGGTTGGAACAGGCTGCCCAGGTTGGTGCTGGAGCCACTTTCCTGGAGGTGTTCAAGAAAGGTGTGGTCATGGCACTCTGGGACATGTTTCAATGGCTGTGGTGGTATTGGGTTGATGGTTGGTCTTACTGAGCTTAGAGGGCTTTTCTAACCCCAACAATTCTGTGATTCTGTATCTCTCACTCTCTAGAACTTGCACATGTGAATAGCTGTGGATGTGTCTCCAAAATATAGGGTATTTGGTGAGCTCTGCTGCCTTCATGTAGGGCAAGGAGTTTGAGTTTGTCTTCACTTCTTTCCCTCTCTCAAGAGGTTTGTGTGTGTTTTGTAAGCTGACTTTGTGTCAGTGATACTTAATAGCTGGAAATTGCCTGGTGGGAAAGGACCAGGGGGTGATGGTTGACAGAAGTGTCTACCCAGGTGGAAACGACCACCAGCATCTAGGCCTGAATCAGTAATAGTGTGGAAAGCAGGACCAGGGCAGGGATTGTCTGTACTGAACACTGGTGAGGCCGCACCTTGAGTACTTGGACCTTTCACTCCAAAGAGGACATTGAGGGGCTAGAGCAGGTCTAGAAAAGGCCAATGAAGCTGGAGAACAAGTCCTGTGACAAGCTGCTGAGGGACCTGGGGTTGTTTCATTTGGAGAAAAGGAGGTTGAGGGGAGATCTTGCTCTCTACAACTCCCTGAAATGAGGTTGGAGCCAGAAGGGCACTGCTGGAAGAGCTGCACTACAGGAACATGTCCCTATAGAGAGTGAGCTACTAAAAGGAAGAGCTAATGATTAAAGTTAACATTTTAATTAGACTGTAGAATTGTGGCACCACTTACCTGAGGAGTTCTGCTCACAAATGTACCTCATGAGCTTCATGAAACCTAGGCAGATACTCTGCTCATACTGCTTCTCCTTCATTTTTATGCAAGCCCACTTGGCTTTCCCGTACTGACGCTTCTCGTACAGCAGATCTCCCAGCTGCAGACAGGAGGAGAGCAACTTTAGAGTTTAACTGCCTAAAAACAGGCAACCAGGAAAGTCAAACTATCAAATAGCTTAGAACAGCTTTCCAGGATTTGAAGAGGGACTCTAGGAGAGCTGGCGAGGCAATTCTGACAAAGGCATGGAATGAGGGGTGATGGCTCCAAACTGGGAAAAGCTGAACTGAGCTTTCTCCTCCATGAAGGTGGTGAAACACTGGAACAGACTGCCCAGAGAAGATGTGGAGACTTCAACCCTAGAATTGTTCAAAGCCAGGTTGGATGGGGCCTTGAGCAAGACGGTGTAGCAGGAATTGTCCCTACCCATGGCAGGGGGACTGGAACTGGATGGTCTTTAAGGCCGCTTCCAACCCAAAGCATTCTGTGATATTTTGGTGCTTTATTTTTAGCATAAAGACATCAGCTACTTCAGGTGTACAACCAGGAGAACAAAGAAGGGCAAAAAAGGTGGTGAAGGGTCTGGAGAACAGGTCTAATGAGGAGCAGCTGAGAGAAGTGGGGTAGTTCAGCCTGAAGAAAGGAGGCTGAGGGGAGACCTTCTGACTCTCTATAATTCCCTGAAAGGAGGTTGGAGCCAGGTGGGGGTTGGTCCCTTCTCAAAAGGAACAAGTGAGAGGACAGGAAGAAAGGTTTAGGTTGGACACGAAGAGCAATTTCTTCCCTTTAGGGGGTTGTCAAGACTTGGCCCAGGCTACCCAGGGTGGAGTCCCCATCCCTGGAGGGGTTTCAAAGCCATGGAGATGTGGTGCTGAGGGACATGGTTCAGTGGTGCCCTGGCAGTGCTGGGTTAATGGTTGGACTCCATGATCTTAAAGGTCTCTTCCAACCATAATAATTCCACCATTTTATGAAAATTCCCACATGTTGATGGTTGGACTCAATGATCTCAGAGGACTTTTCCAACCAAAACAATTCTATGATTTTGATATTAAAAACCCTGAAGGATGAAAATGTTTTCCCAGTGAAAGCTGTTCTGGGAAGCTAGGTGTGGGTCCCAAGAACACGGCTGGGCTGGGCTGGGAAGCAGTACCTTTTCTTTGCGCTGGATCAGAGTGAAGGGGATGGTCTGTCTCTCCTGGGGACTGTTGTTTCTAGTCAGCTGCTGGATGGGCTCTGCCATGTCTGCAACAAAGAACACAGGGTGGAGAAATAAGCATGACATTTAGATTTGCCCTTTAAATGTGGTTGGATTGGGTGCATTTGCAGCTGTGGTTGCCTTCACTTTAATTCTATCTTCGGTTCATAAATAAGTTCTGCTTAAAAGTTGATCCTTAAGGGAGAGGCTCAGAACCTTTGGATATAAGGTTGGTCTTAGGGATGGAAAAACTCTATTCCAGGAGAGTTTATCCCTTGGCTTCCAAAGCTGAAGTGATGCAGGGCTTTGAGAGAGGGTGAGCAAGTGAATTGTCACGTGCTGTGTTTGAAAGGCTGGATGCTGCCTTGTGATATTTATCAGACAAGCATGGTGAGGGCTGAAGCTTCAGCTGAAAGAAGAGTCTTCCTCTGGAATGTTTTAAGTGACTCAGGATCTTGAGTGGAAAATGCAGGATGGGGGGGTGGGAGGAGAAGTATTATCCATGCTTCAGGGAATTAAGATGCAGGAGAATTAACTTGGCCGAGGTCACTGAGTAAATCTGGAGCTGAGCTGAGAATCAAACCTCCATCTCCTGACATCCAGTATGGGGGTTTTAGCTTTAAGGCTATTTGGCATGGTGGAGATCCTTCTAATGAGGAGGAGAACGCTGCTCTGGGCTGCATTTTAAATGGGTTTGAAAAGAAATCCTTGGGAAACATGTAAAATCTAAGTGATAACTGACATTAAAATAGATCTCTTTAGAGGCTGAGAGGGAAATAAAAGGATATTAGGCTTCAGCAGTGAATTTTCCATGGAGTATTCAAGAACTTGGAAACATTTTAGGACTCTAGAAAAGTGTACTGGTTTTAGATTCCTTTGATAAATGTGGGTGGTGGTTTTTGTTTGTTGGGTTTTTTGTTTGGTTGTGTTTTTCCCTTCTTCTTTCTTCCATATTAATGCACAGGGTTGGAATTACAATTAATGTCTTTTAAGGAGGTTTATTCTTCAGTGTGTGAATGCCTGCCTGTCAGGCACATTTGGTTTGTTTTATAAATATTTTATAATATATACATTTTGAATTATAAATCTTTTAACCTGCACAACTCTTTAAAATCCTTTCCCCCAAAAGCAAGTGAATTAGCTGAGTTCCACCTCTCAGGTCAGGCTTGCCGGCCTGAATATTGGTGTGACAGCACAAGGCAGGATGAGGTAAGAACAGCATGGCCAGTAGGTCAAAGGAGGTTCTCCTCTCCCTCTGCTCTACCCTATGGAGACCACATCTGGAGTTCTGGGTCCACTTCTGGGTTTTCCAGTTTGAGAGATGGGAAACCACTGGAGAAAGTCCAGTGAGGCTGGGAAGATACTGAGGGGCATGGAGCATCTCTGTGAGGAGGAAAGGCTGAGAGACCTGTGGTGGCTTAACCTGGAGAAGAGCAGCTTCAGAGGGCGTCTTCTCAATAATCAGCAAGAGCTAAAGGATTTGTGGGGGGCAAGAGGATGGGGCCAGACTCTTGTCAGTGGTGCCCAGTAATAGGATAAGGGGCAATGGGCATAAACAGGAACTCCATCCAAAGATGAGGAGAAACTTGTTTGATGTGACGGTGCTGGAGCCCTGAAGCAGGCTGCCCAAAGAGGTTTGTGGAGTCTCCTTCTCTGGAGAGATTTCAAACCCAGCTGGACTTTGTGACCCTGGGGCAGGCTGCTGTGGGTGACCCTGCTGTGGCCAGGGCACTGTGCTGCATGATCTTGGGAGGTCTCTTCCAATCTCCAGGAATCCTCTCTGGGAGCTGTAGCACTGTAGCTAGGGGAAGTCTTGATTTAATTAAATGTCAAAATAGTGATTAGAGTTGCTAATATGAGTAGGTATTATGGAAGAGACAAAGCTTTACAGAAGGGTTTGTGTAAATAAGGGACACGTGACAAGACTTGTTCAGGGCTGAGCAGTATTTAAATTGTTGCATGTCTTGATCCTTGATCTGTGCCTGACCAGACCTGCTGGCAGTGCTGCTCCAGTGGGATGCACCCCTCAGCTATGGCCATAATGTGCATGCACACAGAGCTTTGTTACTCTAAAAGAGAGGAAATAGTCTTTGTGATGCTGTACCCCAAGTCTTCATGCTGAGTAGAACCACTAGATGTGTCCTTTGGAGAGATCCAAGAAGCAGCAGCTCTCAAGGTGTCTACAAGCACCATTTTGGAAAGAAGTTTTAGTGCTGGGCAGCTGTGGTCTTCAGCATGAGGCTGCACCTAGGGGATGACCCAATGATGGAGGCTTTGTGATCCTTGCCCATGTGATCCCAGAGGCTTTGGCTGTCCAGCAGCCTCACTACCAGCAAAGCCTGGTGATGCTTCCAGCAAGGGAGGTACATGGGCATTGATGGAAATCCCCCTGTAATTCAAGATCTAAAGCTTTACCTGGAGCCAGAATACTTGAACTCAGATCATGCTGCTGTGCACGCTGTCTTAGACAACCTTATGCTTCAGCAAGCTAGCAGCTTTCCTGAGCTTGCTTGTGGAATGTTCTCTTGCAGACCACTAGACTACAGGGCACACAAGTCCTGTTGTTAGTATCTCAGGGGCTCTCCGTCTGCAGTTACCAGGCTGACAGTTAATCTGGACCAAGTAAAGGTCTGGTGTTTTCTCTCATCGTGGCTTCAGTGACAGCAGCCTGTTGGATGGAGCACACTGGGCAAGAGATGTGGTCTGCTCCCTGTTACAGGAAGGGTTCTTCCTCCCAGGAAGCCATCTCTGTTCCTTCTACCTCTCTGTGTTGAGGCTCAAGGGGACTGGATATGTTGAACTTTGGATGGACCATACAAGCTCATGTGGGCTGCTCTTAGGCTGTAACAGCTGAGATGCAGTTTGCTCCTGACATAGGAGGGGGAAAAAGTACTTTTTAGGTTTTTGGACCATTTTCTTGGTGTTACAAAGTCAACCTTTCATAATGGAATAACTAAAATGTGCTAAAATGCTGTTTTGGAACTGTTTCCTTGACTTGATGTCCTGCCTCATCAGAGGGGTTTCAGTGGGGTCAATACCTGATCATTTCGTGGGAAAGAATCTTGTCTTCTGGTCCATTAAGCTACTCTTGAGGAATATGTTCATGCCTCACTATTGTGTATGTTAAACTGGGACCTCCCCTCTCCTACCTCCCTTTCTCTTCTGCCTCACTTCCCCCTGTGTGTACCCCTGTGGAACCTGAAGCTGTTAGATCTGATGCACTGAAGTTACAGGATGGCACTGCTGGCACAGGGCAGCCAAAGACCCCTTCTAAGGGGACAGTGAGGACAAGGTCAGGTGAGAACTCTGTTCAGAGGGACCCTGCCTTTCTTAGTACCTGATGCGGGTGTTAATTTTCATTGTTAAAACACAATGGAGATGAGATGGGACCTCTAGGCATGGTTGGAAAGCAGGGTGTACTCTCCTTTATTTGTCTTCTCTAAAGAGCCAAACTTTTGGGTAGCTACAGGAGATACTCTGAAGGAGGCTGCTTTTGCAGGTAGTCAGTTTAATGTTTAATCTGGATTTAATCACCAGTATAAACAGGTAAGGCCACTGCTATTCCAGCTGCTTGTCTACAAGCTTTACAATCACCCTGTGCAGAGCTTTACCTCATGGTTTTTGTATCAGCAGCGTCCAGAGGTCTGATGGCTGTTCATTGCTCTATCACCACACAGCTCCTGCAGGCACCAGGTGTACCTGAGCCAACCTCGCCACTGCTGGGTGGTGGGACTCTGCAGCTGGCCTGGCCAAGGGGTAGCTGAGGAGGCAGATGAGAGCCGTTCTGCCCCGCATCCCCTGCAGGGGATGTTCCGGGTGCCAGCCCCCGGGCAGGCTCTCGGGGCTCTCTAGAGAAGGGATGGCTTGCGAGTGGCACCGCAGGCTCCTGCCGACACCACCCCAGTGCCCCTTGCAACCCCCCTGCAACGAGTTACCACCTGGGCAGCACCAGAAGGGACACGGCGGCGCTGAAGGTCAGGAGTCCCCGGGAAGGTGCCGGTAAGCTCGGAATTGCCTCCCTGCATAATCCTCCCGATCCCAGCGGACTGCCGTGGGCGGAAAGCGGCTTAGCCCTGCCCTGAGCGCTGCCCGCCCCGTCCCGCTCCTTACCCCGGGGCACGTCCACCTGGTGCCCTCTGCCCACGTTCTGCCAGTAGCTCAGCAGCCGCTCCTGCTCCTCATCCTCCATGCGTTCGGCTTCCTCTTCCAGGCTGCTGCCGTTGCTGTGGTACGCGGAGTCCGGGCTCTCCTCCGCCAGCCCGCCCAGCTCCTCCAGCGTGATCATGGCCGCCGGCTCCGCCCCGCTCATGCGGCACCCGCCCGTCTCCATCGTGCCGAGCTGTGCCCAGCCCTGCCGACTCCCTCTGCCTTATGAAGGGCTCGCCCGTCTCTGCCCTGCCCGGGAATTTGAAGGCGAAGGGGGCTGGCCCCCGCCTCTGCCCGGCCAGGAGGGAGGGACGGAGAGCAGGGAGGTGTGGCAGCGCCTGACTGAGCTGGCAGCACCGGGTAGGGCTGATATGGCTCAGATGAGCTGCACAGAGATGAACGGAGCCGAACTGAGCTCCGACAAGTGGTGTCTGCTCGTGGGCTAGCTGGTCTGTAGCTCCAGCAAGTGTCCTCTGCTCCCAGGCTTGCTGCTCTCTGTCCTTGTAGAATCATAGATCACCGGCTTGGGAAAGACCATAACATCATTGCATCCAGCCAGAGCCTAACATCTCCCTGTACACAGCTCTTGGACCACAGAGTCACAGAATTGATTCATCTGTAAGAGACCTCCAATATCGTTGAGTGCAACCATCAACACTACAATGGTCACTAAACCATGTCCCAAAGCACCATGTCCACACCTTTCTTGAACTCTTCCAGGGATGGTGACTTGCCACCTCCCTGGGTAGCCTGTTCTAATGTCACTCTTGCAGGAAAGAAATTTTTCCTGAAGTCCAACCTAAATCTCCAGTGGTGCAAGCTGAGGGTATTTCCTGTCATCTTGTCACTTGTTACCTGGAAGAAGCAGCCAGCCCCCACCTGGCTCCAACCTCCTTTCAGGGAGCTGTGGAGAGCCAGAAGGTCTCCCCTCAGCCTCTTCTTAAAGCTGCAGATGCCAGCTCATGTGTTGTACAAGGTTGCAAGCATTAGAGATCTTCAAGAAGTTTGGGGTTTGTCTTCTCATTTTGATCTCATGCTTTCCTAGCTGATCCATCTATCCATCATTTTGTGACTCTCATCTTTTTCCATTTCATCTCTTCGTTTTGAACACAAGTCTTATGAGGAGCAGCTGAGGGAACTCTGGTTGTTTAGACTGGAGGAGACTGAGGGGAGACCTCATCAACCTCTACAGCTGCCTCCAATGCATATGGAGCCAGTTGGGGGTTGGTCTCTTCTCACATGCAACAAGTGACAGGACAAGGGGAAATGGCCTCAAGTTGTGCCAGGGGAGGTTGAGGTTGGATATTAGGGGAGGGGGGGAAAGTTCACTGGAAGTGTTGTCAAGCCCTGGATCAGACTGCCCAGGGGGACAATGGAGTCACTATCCCTGGAGGGATTTAAGACATGAGGATGTGGTGCTGAGGGACATGGTGTAGTGGCAGTGGCTTAGTAGCAGTGGTGGGATTGTGAGCTCTAGGTGAGTGGTTAGATGTGGTCATCTCAAAGGTCTCTTCCAACCTCAACAGTTCTATGATTCCTCCTAATCCTTTATTAGTAACACTCCCTCCAATGATTACACTGGGATATATGGTTGGATTTCTGTCACCTTCACCCTATGTACCCCTTCTAAAATCAGTTCTGATCAATACCTTATTAAAATGGTTTGTGCATACTAAAAAAGGGGTTGAAATTTTATTTATAGAATCATGGGATGGATTAGGTTGAAAAGGACCTTAAAGATCATCTGGTTCCATCATCTAGGTTGCTCAAAGCCTCATCTGGCCTGCTTTTAAACACTTCCAGGGCTGAGGCATCCACAACTTCTCTGGGCAAGCTGTTCCAGATTCAGAGCAATCTGAAACAGCCTTTATTCTTAGCTCATCAAAATCCAGTGTTTGGGGGTAGTGTTTATTTACTACTTAAAAATTCAAGTCCATACTACATAGAAATTTCTCTTACTGTAATGTCAAATGTCCTCACCCCTGCCTCATGATTCAGTAATTGAGTAACTGACTTTAAGAGACAATGTGTAGAGGATCTTCCTCTTCCTATCCTGCATGAGTAATTCTGGCATGTTCTCAGAGAACAGTCCCAACTCTTCTGTTCAACACTTGGTTATGAGAATGAAGAGTTGCTTTTTAAAGGTAAGACTCAGTGGTCTTAAAGGTCTCTTCCAACTGAAACAATTCTGTGATTGTATGAAATGAAAAGATTTCTGTTTAGAGGATTGCTGTGTTTGGGTTTGGGCCCCTCACTCCAAGAAGGACATTGAGGTGCTGGAGCAGGTCCAGAGAAGGGCAGTGAAGTTGCTGAAGGATCTGGAGAATGGGTCCAGTGAGGAGCAGCTGTTCAGCCCAGAGAAAGTAACTGAGGGGAGTCCTTCTAGCTCTCTACAGCTCCCTGAAAGGAGGTTGGAGCCAGGTGGGAGTGGGTCTCTTTTCTCAAGGAATAAGTCAAGAGGATATGGCCTCAGATTGCACCAGGGGAGATTTAGGTTGGACATGAGGAACAATTTATTCCCCTTGAGGGTTGTGAAGGCCAGGGCAGTGGTGGAGTCCCCATTCCTTGAGGGGTGGTGAGAGACATGGTTTAGTGGTGGACTTGCCAATGTTAAGTAATGGTTGGTCTTGATAATCTTAAAGGTCCTTCCAACAAAATAAGTCTGATTCTGTGACAAAGCTGTCAGTCTTTGGAGCTCAGTTTAGGCAGGAAGAGAAAGCTCTGAGTCCTAGTAAGCAATTATGTTAAATTAATTCTCTGGTTTGTAAACAGGTAACACAACACCTGCATGTTTTGGAAAGGTTGAGGAGCCTTTCCAGCAGCTTTATCCTTTAATTAAAAATCAAGGCATGGAGGGAAGATAAATGTGATCACCCTGAGCAGCGCTTGGGTCTGTATCTAAGTAGGTTATGTTTACTGTTCCTTATTAGTTCTGAAGCTCCAGCTGACTGGTTCCTGCTGTCTCCCATAATAGTCTTCCTTGGTTTGTTTTGCAGAGGATTGATTAAATCAGACAGGGGTGTACATTGAGCGAGCAGGGACAACACAGTTTTCTTACCTTTTGCAAACTAGGTCAACAGATGAGACCTCAAAGTCCATGTCATGGAAATTTCTCGTTGCTGGAAGTATTTAAGACCTGGCTGGATGAGGCCTTGACCAACCTGGTCTAGTGGTGAGGTGTCCCTGCCCGTGTCATGGGGGGTTTGAACTACATGATCCTGAATGTCCCTTCCACCCCAAACCGTTCTGTGATTCTACGATGGTTCGTTCTGCTGCAGCCTTCTTGCATCAGTTCATCTGAACTCCTCTGAAAGTGGCTGGAAAGCCTGGGTGACACCACACAGTTACGAGTAGAATTGGGAGCTGCTGTCAAAGCAAGTCAAGACTGCCTTTGGAGGAGCTTGTTGTTGTGACCTGAGGTGGTCTTGGTGCCACCAGCCAAGTGGGCCAACAGGTTCTCAGTAATTTTTGTGGAGCAAATCTGATTACTGCAATTATGGCAGAGTTTAGCGCTCATGCAAAACTAAGTCTGTGGAAGGAAAAAAGCCTGACCACCTAAGGCTGCAAAACAAGGAAAAACAGGATTAAGATGAATTAGTGCAGGTCAGTTCCCTTGTTTTGCCCATGTGGAAAGCAGGTACATGTGATAGAGAAAAACAAATTTTCTTTTGGTTTCCCAAGGAAATGGGGCACGGTGCAGTGCTGGGCCCGGAGCCTAGGCACATGTTGCTCTCTGCTCATGTTTCCTCACCTTCCACACAGCTTTCTAGACTGTTGGAAATTATCTGTTGTCATTTTGGCTTCTCAAAGATGAGTACAAATTGTCCCGAGTCTGAAACCCCAGAATTTCAGCATGGTGCAGGTTGGAAGGGACCACTGGAGATCATCTAGTTTAACCCCTCTGCTGAAGCAGGGGCACTCACAGCAGCTTGTCCAGGGTCACAATCTCCAGATGGGTTTGGAATCTCTCCAGAGAAGGAGACTCCACAACCTCTCTGGGCAGCCTGCTCCAGCACCCTCACAACAAACAAGTTTCTCCTCCTGTTCAGATAGAATCTTCTGGGTTTCAATTTGTGCCCATCACCCCTTTTCCTGTCCCTGGACTCTGCAGACAAAAATCTGGCCCCATCCTCTTGTTCACCACCCTTTAGCTCTTGCTGAGCATTGAGAAGATCCCTTCTCAGGCAGCTCTGCCCCAGGTCTCTCAGTTTTTCCTCTGGATTCTCTCCAGTAGTTTCCTATCTCTCTTGAACTGGGGGCCCAGCACTGCACCCAGGACTCCAGATGTGGCTTCACTATGGCAGAGAACCTCACGGTGAGGCTGAGCACCAGGTAGTCCCTTCAGCACAGCAACAAATTACTGAGAAATCAATACAGTTTGATGTGGAAAAATGATACATGTGTAATAAAATAAATGAGCTGCTTATGTCTTGAAGAGGAAACCTCTTCAAAAAGCTGAATTCCAAGCCCTTGACTTGTCTTGTACATTTTGTGTTTGGTTTGTAGGTGCTGGAGAGCTTCGCCGGACGCCTCATTAAAATAGGAGTTCTAGCAAGACGAGATGTTCCCAGCCTGACAAAGTATCAGATCATTCTAGCCAGAGATCAGTACAGGAAGAACCCTTCCTCTCAAAACCTGGTAAATCCTGAATTTCAGAGTGAATAAACAACAATCCCTCATAGCATGCACATTTTCCTGACTCATTTTAAGTGAGGTTTCCTTTCTAATGTTCCCTTTTTAGCGCTGGAATAAACTCAGCCTTCTTGTTCCACAATTTTTGATGCTAATATAAGGAAGTTAAGGCAAAGATGAAGCCTTCACTTCATCTTAAGCTTAACAAAGCCTTGTCTTTGGAAATGGATTTTCCAGGCTCCCTTTTCCAGACTCCAGTTGTTTTGAGGACTTAGCTTGTAGTTACTGACTACCAAGTTTACACTTTCCACCTCAAAACTCCTTGCCTGCTCCTCTTTCTCTGTCAGTTGTCATTCACTCTTCACATTTTGTAACCTTAAAGGATATTACCTAAAAAAAATGAGAGAAAAATAACCCTGTGTACCTTCTAAAAGAACATTGGGAAACAGAGTTCACAGAAGATAAGCCAACATTTCTGGCTTTAATTTTGTAGCCTGGTTCAGTGTGCCAGAAATCTCTTGTTTTGCCACATGATGGATGGCTCAGCTGCCAGATTTTGAATCTTGCTGCATCAGAAAGTAATGAGCTGATCTTGGAAGATAATTCAGGTGTTTGGAGATCCTTTTGGAAGTGGAAAAACAAAATCACAGCATCTCAGGTTGGAAGGGACCTCAAAGATCATCTGGCCCAAGCTTTCTTGGGAAGAGTAGAGATGGCTGAACACACTGTCCAGCTGAATCTTCAAGGTGTCCAATGCTGGGAACTGCACCACTTCCCGTGGGAAATTAATCCAGTGGCTGCTTCTCCTTGTGAAAAAAATTCCCTACAGTGAAGCTTCTTTACAGTGAGAATGGTGAGACACTGGAACAAGTTGCCCAGGGAGGCTGTGGATGTCCCCACCCTGTAGGTGTTCAAGGCCAGGTGGGACCTTGAGCAACCTGGTCTTATGGGAGGTGTCCCTGACCTTGACAGGGTTTTGGAACTAGGTGATTTTTAAGGTCACTTCCAACTCAAACCATTCTGTGAATTAACTTGATTCCAGACTGCATTGCTGGACCTTAGTTTGTGCTTTGGCTCAGCTTCTCCAATGTCAGTCAGAAGAGTTGCATTATGACTCCTGATGGACTTCCTGCCCAGCTGAGCCTATTCTGTTTTCCTAGGGAATACACCAAGGTGTGATTGAGGGAGATTTTGCACTTTGTATCAGTTTGTACCATGGTTACGAGCTGCTGCTGCAGATGGGACTGCGGTCATTGTTTATCTACCTCTGTGGAATTATGGATGGATCAAAAGGTGAGATGCCTTCAGAAACATCTTTCCTTTCTGTCTCCACCACACTTTGTTTCATTTTCCTCATCTGCATGGCTTGTTCTGCACAAAAATGATATTTTCTTCCTCTTCATCCCTATGAGAAATGTGTTTCCAGCATAGCATAGACCAGACCAAACCAGGTTGGAAGAGACCTTCAAGATCATTGTGTCCAACCTATCATCCAACACCACCTAATCAATTAAACCATGCAACCAAGCAGCCTATCAAGTCTCCTCCTGAACACCCTCAGTTTAGGAAGGATGTTGTCTTACTGGAGCGTGTCCAGAGAAGGGTAACAAAGCTGGTGAGGGGTTTGGAACACAAGCCCTACGAGGAAAGGCTGAGGGAGCTGGGGTTGCTTAGCCTGGAGAAGAGGAGACTGAGGGGTGACCTTATTGCTCTCTACAACTACCTGAAGGGAGGTTGTAGCCAGGCAGAGGTTGGTCTCTTCTCCCAGGCAGCCAGCACCAGAACAAGAGGACACAGTCTCAGGCTACGCCAGGGCAGGTTTAGGCTGGATGTTAGAAGAAAGCTCTATACAGAGAGAGTGATTGCCCATTGGAATGGGCTGCCCGTGGAGGTGGTGGAGTCACCATCATTGGAGGTGTTCAGGAAGAGGCTTGATGGGGTGCTTGGTTGCAGGGTTTAGTTGTTTAGGTGGGTTGGATTGGTTGATGGGTTGGATGTGATGATCTTGAAGGTCTCTTCCAACCTCGTGTATTGTATTGTGCCTCCAGTGATGGTGACTCCAAAACCTCCTCGGGCAGCCCATTCCAATGGCAAATCACTCTCTCTGTGTAGAACTTCCTCCTAACCTCCAGCATAAACCTCCCCTGGTGCAGCCTGAGACTGTGTCCTCTTGTTCTGGTGCTGGTTGCCTGGGAGAAGAGACCAATCTCTCCCTGCCTACAACCTCCCTTCAGGGAGTTGTAGAGAGCAATAAGGTCACCCCTGAGTCTCTTCTTCTCCAGGCTAATCAACCCCAGCTCCCTCAGTCTCTCCTCATAGTGCTTGTGTTCCAAACCCCTCACCAACCTTGTTGCCCTTCTCTGGACACGTTCCAGCAAGTCAACATCCTTCCTAAACTGAGGGGCCCTGAACTGGATACAGTACTCGAGGTGCAGCCTAACCAGTGCAACGTACAGGGGCAGAATGACCTCCCTGCTCCTGATGGCCACACTGTTCCTGATGCAGGCCAGGATGCCGTTGGCCCTCCTGGCTGCCTGGACAGACTGCAAGCATGATAAAGCATCTAAGACAGCAAGTGTGGTTGTGTAGTAGCAGCTATCAGAAGATTAAGATGCATGGAGAACTTAGAGTAAATGGCATTAATATCTCCGGAGAGACAGGTGCTGGAATGGTTTGGGTTCAAAAAGACCTTTAAGATCATCCAGTCCAGCCATTCTCTAACTTCCACGGATGGTGCTAAACCATGTCCCTCAACACTGCATCTGCCTCTTCAAAACCTCTCCAGGGATGGGGAGTCAGACACCTCCCTGGGCACCCTGCTCCAGTCTTTGAGAACCCTTTCAGTGAAGAATTTTCTTCTAATGTTCAACCTAAACCTCTCTTGGTGTAACTTGAGGCCATTTCCTCTCATTGTATGATAATAAACATTACACAATTTAGACTGAGAAATTGTAGAGCAGTTCTTTTCCCTGCAGACAAACTGATGTGTTCTTGAGTTCGAAGCTGATGTATGCAACAGTTTTAGGGCTCTTTGCCAGCAGATGACAGGTTTAGACCCATCACATTACAATTCCTATTCCATCTGTGCAATATCTTCCATGCAGCAAACAAACCAGAAAGTTCATGTTGCTTTTCTTTGTTCTCACATTCCCAAAAGCACCTGTAAATGTTAGGTAGTGACCTGTTGGAAATGAGCTTTGGGGAGAAGGACCTACTAGTGCTGGTAGACAACAAGTTACCCAGGAGCCAGCAATGTACTCTTGTGGCCCAGAAAGCAAATGGTCTCCTGGGATTCATGAAGAAGAGTATGGCCAGCAGGTCAAGGGAGGTTCTTCTACCCCTCTACTCTGCCCTGGTGATGCCATACCTGGAGGACTGGGTCCAGTTCTGGACTCCTCAGTTCAAGAAAGATGGGAAACTACTGGAAAGAGTCCAGTGGGGGCTCCAAAGATGATGAGGAGCCTGTAGCATCTCTGGGAGGAGGAAAGGCTGAGAGCCCTGGGACTGTTGAGCCTGGAGAAGAACAGCCTTAGAGGGGATCTGATCAGTGCTCAGCTAGAGCTGCAGGGGTGAGGCATCTCCTACCTCTCTGGGCCAGGCTCTCACCACCCTCATGGTCAAATCTCCCTCTTCTTAGCTCAAACCATCACCCCTTGTCCTGTCACAAGCTAAAAAAAACCTGCTGTTTGGATAGTGGGAATGATTTTTACTGCAGAGATGAAATGCTGAAGTATTTTAACTTCTCTCAAAGGTTTAACCCGCACGAAGAATGAGCTTGGTCGTAGCGAGGACTTCATGAAGCTCTATCAGCAGCTCACAGGCATGTTTGCAGACACATCTCTGCCTTCAGGGGATGGAAGGGTTTACAGGGGTAAAACAGGTCAGTATCTCTTTCTTTCTTTTTATGTCTACCTTCTCTCAGTGGCTTTAGTGTCCTGTGTTTGAAGTTGTTAATTTGATTTCAAATGAACAATGACTGCAGAAATTCCAATCAAAAGATTGCAAACTAACTATTACAGCCACAGTGTAGATGTCTCTTACAGTGTGGCTGTAACAAAAGCAACACCACTTCTGCAAAACCTGATTTGTTTTCTTCTATTTCAAATAATTTGTTGACTGATTTTAGGTGGCTGCAGTTAGAACTAGGGCCAGGAATTCGTGTGTCTTGACTCAGAGCTATAAAGGGAGGAAATGGAATTCCCTAACTATTCTTCCTTGTTGTAGGTTTCCTTACCTCTTCCTTTCCTTTTCAGTGTTTGAAAACAAAAAGGGATTTATCTACAGCCATCCAAAATTAAGGAAATTGGAAGAAATTGTAATAGAGCACTTCAAATCCTGGAACAAGAAATGTTCTGGTAAGTAACCAGAACTGAGAGATAAAATGTCTCAACAGCTGAACCTGTGGATGAAAAGAAATGCCCAGCTGAATTACTTGCAAATTTCTTCAAGTCTTGATTTTATTGTTCATAGGTTCATAGGTTCATAAAATGATTTGGTTTGGAAGGGACCTTAAAGATTGTCTAGTTCCAACCCCTCCTGCCATGAGCAAGGATACCTTGCACTAGGCCAGATTGTTCAAGATCTCATCCAGCCTGACCTGGAACACCTCCAGTGAGGGGGAATCCATGACTTCCCTGGGCAACCTCCATGTGTGCCTGTGCATCTTCTCTATGGAAAGGTCCTCTTTAGAAGAACTAAACCATCATTTCTCTTTAAGAAAAAACATTCTGTAGGTTATCATTATTGATGTAGTAAGCACCAGCTTGTATCTCCTGAGGTTATCACAGACTGGTTTGGGTGGGAAGGGACCCTAAAAGCTCATCCAGTCCAACCCTTCTGCAGTCAGCAGGGACATCTGCAGCTGGAGCAGGTTCCTCAGAGACGCAAACAACGTGACTTGGGATGGTTCCAGGGATGAGGCATCTACCACCTCTCTGTCTCTCACCATCCTCAATGTCAAACATTTCTCCCTTCTCTCCAGTCTGAATCTCCCTCTTTTAGTTCAAACCATCGCCCCTTGTCCTGTCAGAACAGGCCCTGCTCAAAAGTCTATCCTGAGCTTTCTGCTCACCACTTGAACAATTGAAAGGTCACCAGAAGGTCTCCCTGGAGCCTTCTCTTCTCCAGGCTGAACAACTCCGATTATCTCAGCCTGAAAAATAAAAAAACTCCAGGAGAATCTGTTCCATGATCTTTCCCAGACCCTTCTTTCTCTACCTTATTTAAAACTGTGTGCAGTGAGATTTCCCCTGTCTGCCGGGAGTTTCAAACATCACAAAGAGTGACCTGGCAACTCCAGCAGTCACTTCCCTCAGGACTCTGGGATGCATCTCATCAGGTTCTGTAGACTTCATAGATTCCTAGAATGGTTTGGGCTGGAAGGGACCTTGGAGATCATCTAATTCCAACCCCCTGCTGCCATGGGCAGGGACACTTTGCACTAGACCAGGTTGTTCAAGGCCCCATCCAACTTGGCCTTGAAGACCTCCAGGGAGGGAGCGCAGACAACCTCCCTGGGCAACCTCTTCTTCTGTATGTTCACCTTCACCACATCTGTATGTTCAAATTCCTTTGGTGGTCACCAAGCTGATCTTCACTTACAGAAGGAGGAGCTTACTTTCACTGGGCCTCATCTTGTGATCTAGCTTTGTATCTCCAACTCAATCACACCAAGCAGTAGGCGGGAATATTAAGACACTATGAATTTCTTTATTTGATTATTATCCACTGTGACACAGCATCTGTGATGGTACCTTTCCAGTCATATCCCAGAACCTGTATTTCCGTCCTTAATCCCTCTTTCTTGCAGGTAGGCTTTAAACTCAGACCTGGACAAGCAGCTACATGCTGAATTTTGGGGTTGGACTCTGCACACACCCTTGTCCTGATTTATTCCTCCTCCAGATAAGGATTTGCCATGAATCTGTCAATAAAACCTTGAGTACTTATTAAGATTCTGAGCTCCATCAGAAGGCTCTGAAATAAAAACCTAACCTATTCTGTGAGCAGTGGAGAACATGTTCAGCTTGTGTCAAGGTCTCATGCAAGAGGGATCTCTAGGGGATAAGAGCAAGCAGAAGCCAACAAACCTCCAGAACTTTGAGTTCTGCAGTATTGAACTACTCTGAGTCATCATTTGCTGTGTTCATGCCTAGCTGAACTAGATGATCAATCTAAAGTTCATGCAAGTGCTTCTGCAAAGCTTTGTCCTCAAAAAGCCCTACATTTCAGACAGAGGATGACTAACCTAAGTCATAAGCTACCTCAGGAACAATACCAGCTCTTCTCCATTGTCTGAGGACTTGTGCTAAGTTGTCTGGGCAAACTCTGAACCATTTCTAACCAGCTGATCAACCAGGTTAAGTCTGAGCTTCCTGACTGTGTAGCTGTTGCCCCTGCTTTGCGAGATTCTCTTACACAGAACGCCAGCATGGTAGGAGTTGGAAAGGACCTCTTGCCTGAGGGAATTGGTGTTGTTCACCCTGGGAAAAAGGAGGTTGAGGGCAGACATTCTGGCTCTCTACAACTCCCTGAAAAGAGGTTGGAGCCAGGTGCTCGATTTCTTTGTCCATGCAACAGGTGACAGGACAAGAGGAAAAGGTCTCAAATTGCCCCAGGGGAGGATTAGGTTGGACATTAGAAGAAGCTGCTTCACTGAAAGGGTTCTCTGGAACAGGCTGTCCAGGGAGGTGGTTGAATCCCCATCTCTGAAGGTGCTTAAAAGATGCAGAGATGTGGTGCTGAGGGCCATTGTTTAACATCAGCCTTGGTAGAGTTAGAGAATGGTTGGACTGGATGATCTTAAAGGTCTGTTCTAACTGAAATGATTCTGTGATCTAGCTTGGGTCACCCAAAGCAGCTTGCCTGGGATCACAAGGTCCAAGTGGGTCTTCAGAGAAGAGACTCCACAACCTCCCTGGGCAGCCTTCTCAAGGGCTCTGAACCCTCAAAATCAAGAACTTCTTCCTCATGGAACCTTCTGGGTTCCAGTTTGTGCCCAGTGCCCCTTGTCCTGTTATTGGGCACCATTGGCTGTGATCCCATTAAGTGAGATGAGATCTATGAGCGTGAACCTTGCAGGGTGGACTTCTCCTTATGTTTTATTAGTAAGTACTCAGTTGGTAACAAAAATGCTTTCTTGGCTCTTTCACATCAGATCAGGGGAGGACAGAAAGCACGTCTGTGGTTGCTGTGGATACCAGGGTGATGATCTTCTCATCCTTTCGAGACAGTGTACAAGAGATTGCAGAAATGCTCTCCAGACTCAGTCCAGTCGTCAGAGTGATGATGTTTGTGGGCCACTCCACAGGGAAGAGCACAAAAGGCTTCACACAGAAGGAGCAACTTGAGGTAAAGAAAGACGTGGCTTAGGGAGGAGTGGTGATGGGCCTCAGTTGAGAAAATAACCACAGGAGAGCCGAGAGACAATGACTGAACTTTGAAGTGTTTTCAGTAAACTCTTGCAGGTCAGTTGCTTTCACAGCATCCTAGCATGGTGGGGGTTAGAAGGGACCTCTGGAGATCATCCAGTCCACCCCCTTACTAAAGCAGGGTCACCCACAGCAACTTGCCCAGGATCACAATGTCCAGCTGGGCTTGGAATCTCTCCAGCAATGTGGTGTTTGATCATGAGGTAATAGTTGACAAATTCATAGAGATTAAATTTTGGGTTTTTAATATCAAAGAATTATAGAATTGAGTTAGAAAAGCCCTCTAAGATCATCAAGTCCAACCATCAACCCAGCACCACCATGTCCCCAAGTGCCATGTCCATATGTTTTGTGAGCAGCTCCACAGATGGTGACTCCACCACCATCCTGAGCAGCCTGTTCCAATGCCTGGCCTCTCTTGCAGGAAAGGAATTCTTCCCTGTGTCCAACCTAAAACTACCCTGGAACAATTTCAGGCCACTTCCTCTCATTCTATCACCTGATAGCAGGGAGAAGAAACTGACCCCCACCTGGCTCCAACCTCCCTTCAGGGAATTGTAAAAAGCCAGAAGGTCTCCTCTCAGCCTCATCTTCTCCAGGATGAGCAATCCCAGTTTCCTCAGATGCTCCTCACCAGACCTGTTCTCCAGACCCTACACCAGCTTCACTGCACTTTTCTAGACCTGCTCTAGCCTCTCAATGTCCATCTTGGGGTGATGGGCCCTAAACTGAAGCCAGTACTCAAGATGTGGCTTCACCAGTGCCCAGTACAGAGGGCCAATCACTTCCCTACTGCTGCTGGCCACACTGTTGCTGATCCAAGCCAGGATGCTTGTGGCTTTCTTTGCCACCTGGGCACACACTGGTTCACATTCAGGTGCTGTAACCAACATCCCCAGGTCCTGTTCCGCTGGGCAGTTTCCATCTACTCTGCCTCAGGCCTGGAGCATTCATGGGGTTGTTGTGACCCAAATGCAGGACCCGCTAATGGGCATTGTTCAGCCTCATCCTATTGTCCTCAGCCCTCGGTCCAGGCTGGCCAGAGGCATGAATTCCCTCGCGCTCTGTCTCGAAAACTGCCCGGCGTGTCCAGGGAGCCTGCCGGCTGCCCTGCTCTGTCTGCCTTTCCTCGTTTATTCAGGTGGTAAAACGCTTCCGGGAGGGGGATATAACACCCTGGTCTCTACCTGTGTTGGAGAAGAAGGCTTAGACATTGGAGAAGTTGATCTCATCATCTGCTTTGATGCCCAGAAGAGCCCAATTCGCCTGGTGCAGAGGATGGGGCGGACGGGCGCAGGCGGCAGGGCAGGATCGTCGTCATCCTGGCTGAGGGGCGCGAGGAACGAGTGAGTCTGGGGCTGCTTCTGCCTGGGGAAGCAAAATGGCTTTTCTGGGCTGTTCCTTCAACCTAGGTGCTGTGCAGTTAAAACCAGAGCAGTCCTGAATACCTCACCGTGTCTGAACTATCCCTGCAGCACCTCTGCTGTGAGTTGGGGTTGTTCAGCCTGGAAAAGACAAGGCTCCAGGTGGCCTTCAGGCTTCTGGTGGCTTTCCAGTACTGAAGGGGGCTATAAGAAAGCTGGGGAGGGACTGCTACAAAAGCTTGCAGCAGTAGAACAAGGGACAATGGTTTGAAATTAGAGCAAGGTAGATTTAGGTTGGACATTGGGAAGAAGCTCTTCACTGTGAGGGTGGTGGAACAGTTGAATGTGTTGCCCAGGGAGGTGGTAGAGGCCCCGTCCCTGGCGACATTTGGGTTTGATGGGGCTCTGAGCAGTCTTCCCTAATTGCGGATGTCTCTGCTGACTGCAGGGGCTTTGGACAAGATGTCCTTTAAAGGTCTTTTCCAACCCAATTCATTCTATGATTCCTCCCTATGAGTGTGGTGAGGCACTGGAACAGGTTTCCCAGAGAAACTGTGGAGGCTCCAAGCTTGGAGATGTTCAAAGCCAGATTGGATAGGTCACTGAGAAGGCCAGTCAAGTAGGAGATGTCCCTGCCCATGGCAGGAGGTTGGAACTAGATGGTGTTTAAGGTCCTTTCCAACCTAAATCATTCTAGGATCCTCTACAGAAGAGGAGCAGACAATAATCTGACAATAGCTGTGCCTTCTCAGCGTGAAGAGCTCCCAGCCCTTTATCTTGATAACACTGCTTTTATACACAAGGCACAGGACCTCAGAGAATATTTTGCCCAGGAGCAAGGTGTGGAAGAGGGCAGCGATGGGTCTCTGAGAGCAGGAGAGCTGGAAGCTCCTGGCTCTGAGCTGCTGACGACACTGCGCTCAGAGCAGTGCTTAGTGGTAGCTGGCTTGCGTGTGAGGTCTGGAGAGATCAGCTTAAGTGGAAATCTACTTTTGCTAAATTCATGAACCTCAGCACTCAACTGAGAGCATAATTAATCGTCTCTGAGTGCAGGCTGCCCCTTGGGAAACTCATCTACTAGTGGAAAACTAAAGCCTGAGCTGTAAGCCAGGAGATCTGATCTTCAGCTGTACCTGCTTACTGCTCAGAGTGATCACAGGTTTATGGAGTGGTTTGGAAGGGGCCTACAGAGGTCATGTTGTCCACCCAGGGACATCTGTGACTAGAGCAGGTTGCCCAGAGCCACAAATGACCTAACCTAGGATGGTTCCAGGCATGGACATCTCCCACCTCTCTGGGCAGCCTGGGCCAGGGTCTCACCACCTTCAGTGTCAAACATTTCTCTCTTCTTTCCAGTTTCAGTCTCCCTCTTTTAGTTCAAACTATCACCCCTTCTCCTGTCACAACAAACCCTGCTCAAAAGCCTGTCTCTATCTCTCTTCTCAGTCCCTTTAAGCACTGAAATGCCCAACTTCATCCCACAGCAGCTCCATTCCAAAGGCTGATCCAAGGAATCTGGCAGGGCAGGAGTTTGGTGGGAGGAGGTGAGGCAGTCCCCACTGACACCACAGCTTTGCAGTTTCATCGTGCAGCCCCTCTTTGAATGAGGGGCATTTTTAGGGGGCACATCACTATTCTGGCTGAAAATTGATTTTTGTTTTGCTGAGTTTGCTTGCTTAGACTTGGGGAAATCACAGGATCCTTTTGGCTGGAAAAGCCCTTTTAAGATCATGAAGTCCAACCATTCTCTAACTCTGCCGAGCCTGGTGCTAAACCATGCAGCTGTGTTTGCGAGGTTGGTTCTGAGCTAGATCAGGTTTCATGAGAGAGAAGCCTGAGATTTCTGTGAGTTGTTTGTAAACCCAAGATTTCAGAGTCTGCCTCCTGTTTATCTCGATCAATAAATTAATGTTGTGCCTCTGCTCTAAATTTTTATGGAGCAGGGATCTGAATGAGAGTCCAAAGAACCCTGCCTAAGGTGGGAAAAGCTGCTGTGAAGGGCTGAGAGTTAGAAATGCTAGAAGTCAGTTCTAGTTGTAAATATTTTCTCATGCTGCTTATGGAGACTAAAAAATGTTAATCACAGAATGCACTGGGCTGGAAGGGACTTTTAGAGCTTATCTAGTCCAACACACCTGCAGTGAGCAGGGACATCTCCAACCACATCAGGTTGCTCAGAGCCCCATCCAGCCTGACCTTGATTGTCTCTAAGGATGGGGCCTCCAGCACATCTCTGGGCAGCCTGTTCCAGTGTTTCATTAACCACATTGGGAAGAACTTCCTTCTAATGTCCTTAATGGCAGTCTTCCCCATCACAGAACTTGAAGCTAAGTAATTAATGCTCTCATATTAATTACTGCCAATTTGGTTGGTTGGTTGATTGTTGGTTTTCTTTTAGATCAAACCAGTCCAAGTTGATTCTAAAGCTTTTGAGAAGACATTTTACTGGGAAAAAAAAAGTGGTAAATGGAGGTCTGGAAAGTTTGATGTTAGGCAGGAATTTGTGAGGCAGGAGAAGTGATCATACAATCAGTCAGAGTTGGAAGGGACCACAAGGATCACCTAGTTCCAACCCCCCTGCCATGGGCAGGGACACCCCACACTACATCAGGCTGGCCAGAGCCTCATCCAGCCTGGGCTTAAACACCTCCAGGGACAGGGCCTCAACCACCTCCCAACCCATTCCAGGGCTTCACCACTCTCATGGGGAAGAACTTCCTCTTCACATCCAGCCTGAATCTTCCCACCTCCAGCTTCATTCCATTCCCCCTAGTTCTATCACTACATGTGATATCCTGAGAAGTCCCTCCCCAGCCTTCCTGTAGGCCCCTTTCAGATACTGGAAGGCCACAATTAGCTCAGTTCTAGCTGCTTACTGCTCATAGAATGATCATAAAATCACAGAATGGTTTGGAAGGGACCTTTGGAGATCATCTAATCCAACTACAAGTGTTGGTAGGGGAGCTGTGGGCTGGGGAGTTCAACCAACTCAATAGGAAGGGCACAGGCTGCCCAGAGCCTCTTCAGCTCATAGATTCATAGAATGGTTTCAGTTGGAAGGGACCTTAAAGATCATCTAGTTCCAACACCCCTGCTTTGGGCAGAGACACCTTCCACTAGACCAGGCTGCTCAAGGCCTTATCCAACCTGGCCTTGAACACCTCCAGCTCTTCTCAGGCCAACTGAGACTCTGGGAAACAGAGGAGCAGGGCACAGTCTCCGTAGCAGCTGATTAACAACTCTCTTGGTAATACAAATTATTTCCCATAAAAAGACTTTTGGTTTTGGGCCTGCGGTGGAATTAAAAAGATATTTCTTGGGATATCTGTGGGGCCCTTTGAGCTGTTAACCTCTTCCAGTTTCCTTCAGAGAGCATCTTCTTGTGCCCATCTCTCTAATCCTGCCTTTCAAAGGCCATCTCTCTCCAAAGGTGATGGTTGCCATGCTGTCAGACACAGAGCACAATCTCTGTGGATGATCTGTCCCACAGACTCACAGAACTCTATCAGAAAAAGTGCTACTTGAGGAGGGGGCAGTTTTGAAGGGGACACCAGCTTCTTCCCTTAGTCTCTCCATCTTTCTCTTGGTTTCTCAGTTGTGCAATCCAACTGCAGTATAATTAAAAGGACTTGGAGCATGGATGGCATTCACTAATAATCTTGGGCCTTATTTTTTCCCTTGACCTCCTTTCTTTGTTGCTGCTGTAATCTAATTTACATCACTCGGATATCTATTGCAGACTGCAAACTGCCCCAGGCAAGGGCCGTGCTGCTTTGCCTCTCAGGTGCTGTGCCCACTTCTAATCTGGTTAGAGAGTGCACAAAGCTGTGCTTGAGCTTGTCATCTGGGGTGTTTGCAGCTTAAAGAACAATCACTGCTGTTTGCTAATTCCCTTTTCCTAACCTTCCCTTTTACTAGGCTCCCCTTGCCCTCCCCCTTTCGGCTCCCCTTGCCCTCCCCCTTTCGGCTCCCCTTGCCCTCCCCCTTTCTGCTCCCCTTGCCCTCCCCCTTTCTGCTCCCCTTGCCCTCCCCCTTTCTGCTCCCCTTGCCCTCCCCCTTTCTGCTCCCCTTGCCCTGCCCCCCCTTTCTTTTACTCTCCTGTTTGTCTTCCTTCTTTCCCTTCATCCTCATTCCATTTCCTATGGATGCTTTACCTGCACACAAACCCATGATAATTCAAACATAACTTCACTTAGGTATTTTCATGTGGAAGCTCTTTGCAAAAGAAAGCACAAATAATTTAGTAGCTGTGTATTCTGTTGTTCATCATCACATATCTAATCCAACTTGCTGCTTCTCTGTATTCATCTTCGTCCTTCTGTTGCTTTCTCTTCTCTGCATTCTGACATAATGAACTTGCAGTTCAAGAATAAGCAGCTGTCCCTGAACTCATGGGTTGGGAAGGGGCTCTGGAGATCATCCAGTCCAAGCCTCCTGCTCAAGCAGGGGCACCCAGAGCAGCTTGCCCAGGATCATAATGTCCAGGTGGCTTTGGAATCTCTCCAGAGAAAAAGACTCCACAGCCTCTCTGGGAAGCCCTGGACTCCAGCACCCTCACACCAGACAAGTTTCTCCTCTTCAGATGGAACCTCCTGGGTTCCAGTTTGTGCCCTTGTCCTGTCCCTGGGCACCGCTGACAAGAGAGTCTGGCCCCATCCTCTTGCCCTCCACAGGTCTTTTAGCTCTTGCTGAGCATTGGTCAGATCCCCACTCAGGCTGCTCTTCAAGCTGAACAGCCTCAGGTCTCTCAGCTTTTCCTCCTCACAGAGGTATTCCCTCAACAGGTTGTGTTGACCCCTAGGTAAGGCATACCTCACTGATGATATTCGCAGGAGAGGGAATATGGATGGGTCTGTGGGCCTTGCATCACATTTTGGTTTAGTTTTGTTTGTAGAAAAACATTGTGGAAAATGAACCAAACCCCCACCAACTAAACTAAACAAAACCCTCTTGATGACAGAACATAAAATAATGAGAAGCCACTCAGACCCTCAAGTGCTGTTTTGATGAAGTCCTGTGAAAAAACAACCCCCCAACATCTGATTTCTCTTCTTGTTTGCAGACGTACAACCAAAGCCAGGTGAACAAGAGGAGCATCCACAAAGCTATTTCAGGAAACAAAATGCTTCACTTCTACCAGCACAGCCCACGGATGATTCCAGAGGGCATAAACCCAAAGCTACACAAAATGTTTATCACTGCTGAAAAACATGAACCCAGCAGCTCCAGAATGCTTTCCAAAGAGAAAAGATCCACCTCCCTCCAGCACAAATCTCTCTTTTCCTGTGTCACTGGTAAGAGGATTATGATGTTGCTCTAAGCACTGCCTAAGCTGCCATCTCATGCTATGGTGTTGAGTCCTATCAAAGCAGTGCGCTCACATGAGTTTGGGGGCTACCTGAATGTCATCTCCATCAGCTGCAGCCTTTGGGCTGTGACACTGCCTGCTGCTTTCTTTCCTCATCTTTAACATCCTCAGATCATAGCTCTGACCTTAAATACCCATGCTTCAAACATTTGCTTCATCTGTCTCCATGGAGCTTCTTTTTCCCCCTCCCTTCTTTTCTTTCTTCCCCCTCTCCCTTCTTTTCTTTCTTCCCCCCTCTCCCTTCTTTTCTTTCTTCCCCCTCTCCTTCTTTTCTTTCTTCCCCCCTCTCCTTCTTTTCTTTCTTCCCCCTCTCCCTTCTTTTCTTTCTTCCCCCTCTCCCTTCTTTTCTTTCTTCCCCCCTCCCTTCTTTTCTTTCTTCCCCCTCTCCCTTCTTTTCTTTCTTTCTCCCTTCTTTTCTTTCTTCCCCCCTCTCCCTTCTTTTCTTTCCTCTCCCTTCTTTTCTTTCTTCCCCCCTCTCCCTTCTTTTCTTTCTTCCCCCCTCTCCTTCTTTTCTTTCTTCCCCCTTCCCTTCTTTTCTTTCTTCCCCCTCTCCCTTCTTTTCTTTCTTCCCCCCTCTCCCTTCAGTCTAGGATTTGTTCACAGCCCAGATGGCAACCAGTGAAGAAAAGCAAGGACGCGGTAAACAGAGACAACTTGCAAGAGAACAAAGAGGGCAAATGCATGGAATTAAAATAATCATTTGAGAATGTTTGGAAGCCTGTCCTAGAAAATAGAAAAGAGAGGCAGTTAAGTGCTTGAAGAAGATAATGTGCTGAGCATCTCCTGCTGAGGGACTGGCACTTCAGAGGCTATAATTGGGAGGTGCCTTTTGTGTGAAATAGGTTAGCAGCTGCCCCAGTTGAAGCACACAGGGTGCATGGAGGTCTGCTGCTGCTGAAGGTGAGCAGTGCTGATAGCCTATCTTGAAAACAACTTAGATGAGTGCAGGTTATTGAGCACCGCCTTTGTGTTCAGTTGCCTTCGGCACTGTACAAAGCCAGCGGCTGTTCCTGGCTGTGACATTCAAGCTGAATCTCAAATAGAAGAGAAATCACTGCATTTTCTGCACCTTCCTCCCCTTTCTTCTTTGCCCCCCTTCTTTCTTCTTTCCTTTCCTCCCTCTTTTTCCCCCTCATTTCAGTGCCTCTTCTACATGGGAAAACATGAACGCCAGCAGCAGTGAATGATACTTCTTTATGCTCTCTTTGCATTTCTTCTTGAGGTTCCTCTGTTCTTCAGGTTTGTCCATGGGAGAGCAGATATGCATAGACATGGAAGCATCATTAACAGAAGTATCCCAGTAATTTCAAGCATTCTTCTTTTCTACTTGGAATTAGCTATTTCCTGTTCTTTGTTTCATGGAATCATAGACTGGTTTGGGTTGAAAGGGACCTTAAAGATCATCTAGTTCCAACCCCTTGCCACGGGCAGGGACACTTCATGCTAGACCAGGTTGCTGAAGGCCCCATCCAGCCTGAGTCTTGAACAATTCCATGGAAGGGACATCCACAGCCTCCCTGGGCACCCTGTTCCAGTTTCTCTTCATTGGGAAGAATTCCTTTGTAATGTCTCATCTCAATCCAGTTTCTTCCAGTTTGAAGCCATCACTCCTCACCCTGTCAGGTTGATTCGATTTCTGTTAATTTCACACTCTTCATCCAATGCAACCCTCTGTCATAAAGTTCTTCTGACTGTCAGCTCCAGAAAGACACATTCTTGACCTGCCCCATAGCATAGTGTGTTGTTCAGCCACAAGAGCAAAAATCTCCTTACTCAGCAGTCCTATTGTGTTGTTTCTTCTCAGCTGAGATTCTTTTCTCTCTCATTTTGTTTTGGTTTTAATGAGTTGCTGATGTTGAGCAGCAGCTTAGTAAGTGCAGTAAAATCACAAAAGATTAAAGAAAGAGGAGCTTTGTGCTTAAAATGCCTTGGGCTCAGAGAAAGAATCTCTGTAGAGATGACACCTGACTGCTGTGGCACTTCACAGCATGGTTTAATGACCCTGGTGGTGTTGGGTTGAAGGTTGGGCTTGATCTCAGAGGTCTTTCCCAGCCAAAACAATTCCATGATTCCGTGTTTGGAGACAGCTCATGGGTTTTATGCTCATCTGGTTTTGCTTTTTAAAATGAGAATCGCCATCCCATGAGGCAATTGAATAGGTGAAAGCACTGAAAGATCTGGATCATCATCTCCAACCTTTGATCTTTACAAGTTCTCTGCCAATCTGCCAGTGCTGGGAGAGGTATGAAACCACAGCAGGCAGGGCAAAAAATAGCTCAGGGGCATTCAATGTTGTTCTTGGTAGCTGAATGTCCTTTATCTATCAGTAATTCTTTTGTTTTGCTTTTTGCATTGCATTTGTCTGGCTGAAACCTTCTTCTCTTAATTCTGCTGGCTCTTCACAATTCCTTTGCTCCCCCGTTTCCAGGCTGTGTAATTTTGGAGTGATCTGGAGCTGTGCTTTCACATTATTCCTTCAATGACTGCTTTTATCTTCATTCCTTTACTGCCTTTTTGTAAAATACACCAATTCTTTCTTTAGTCTTCAGACCTTAAGTTGCCCTCACCTTATAATATAACCATGGCAAGGCTTTGGATGACTGATAAATTCATAGAAGCATGGAATGTTTTGGTTTGGAAAGAACCTTTAAAATCATCTAGTTCCAAACCCCACTGCCACGGGCAGGGACACCTCCCACTAGACCAGGTTGCTGAAAGCCTCAACCAGCCTGGTCTTAAACACTTCCAGGAAGGGGGCATCCACAATCTCCCTGGTACCTGTGTCTCACTGGAGCTCTCTGACTTCATCTCTTATTTGAATTAAACACTGAAAATGTAAAGTGGATGTTTTGGGATTGGTTTTGCTAGTCCCTAAGTCTGGCATTGTATTGTGCTGGCATCAGTCATTTGTCTGAGCTCCCTGTTTCTTTACATTTTAGTTAGGGTTCACTTGATGTAACACATCAGTCCTGACACAGCTTATGGTTGTGTGTCCTTGCTGAGGCCTCAGCTGAAGGACTGGGTCCAGTTCTGGGCTCTCCAGTTCAAGAGAGACAGGGAATTTCTGGAGAGAGTCCAGTGGAAGCTCAAAAGATGCTGAGGGGCCTGGAGCATCTCTGTGAGGAGGAAAGGCTGAGAGACCTGGGGCTATTGAGTCTGGAGAAGAGCAGCCCCAGAGGGCATCTTCTCAGTGTTCAGCAAGAGCTAAAGGACCTGTGGAGGGCAAGAGGATAGGGCCAGACTCTTGTCAGTTGTGCTCAGAGACAGGACAAGGGGCAACGGGCAAACTGAAACCCAGGAGGTTCCACCTGAAGAGGAGGAGAAACTTGTTTGGTGTGAGGGTGCTGGAGCCCTGGAGCAGGCTGCCCAGAGAGGTTGTGGAGAGATTCCAAAGCCACCTGGCCATTGTGATTGTGGGCAAGCTGCTGTGGGTGCCTCTGCTTTGGCAGATGGGTTGGACTTGCTGATCTCCAGAGGTTCCTTCCAACCCCACCATGCTGGGATTCTGGGATTCATCTGAGTTAAACAGCAATGGAGAGAGTTAAAAAAGGTTATCTGGTGGAGGTGATAACTTTCAGAGTAGTTTGCTTTAAGGTAATTCTTCAATCTGAGCTCTTTTTCGTAGAATCCACAGAATACCAGGTTGCAAGAGACTCCAAAGATATCTTTGTAGGTGATAGTGTGGTTGCAATGAGATGAGTTTGAAAGCAGAGCCCAGCTGCTGCTCTCCTCCTTCAGCCAGAAATCCCCATGTGTGTGGGTCAGATGGCCAGACCTTTCCCCACACTCTGAGGTTAAATGATTGTTTCTGGTGAGGGAAGCAGCTGAGCAACTGGTACTTTAGACATTAACCTGTATTGCTCATCATCTGACAGCCAAGCAGATTCTTTTCCTTCCCCTCTCTCAGGGAGCTCTGTGGTGCTTTATTCATGTTTGGTCCATCTTCCTGCCAGATAAGATACTTGCTCTGCTCAGAAGCAGAAAGCTCAGAGCTTTGGGAAGTATCTGTTCCTGAATTTTGCCAGCTGCTGGAGCCTCTGTGCCTGTTGAGTGTTGTTGCTGGTTCCCTGGACATATCTGGATGACAACATTACATCTCCTGAGCTGTGTGGGGAAGTTCTGATGTGCTGGCTGGGTAATCACCTTCAAGAGCAAGAGGAAACCCAAACCAGATCTCTTTGTCTAACAGGTTTTTCACTGGTTGCCACTTTTTCCTGTCTACCACCTTGCTGTTGGAACATTCATTCTGCTGGCTTGGTAGGAGGCATTTTTGCTCCTTGGTTACTAAGAGAAGTCTGAAGTGAGGCAGATGTAACTTTGGACTGGGCAAGGATGTTAAGTTTTGGTTACAGCTGAGGACTCTGGCTTTGTCCAAGCAGTGCTGTCCAAAATTCCATGCTGATCCAAGATTGACATCTTCTGTCCTCTGTGTGGCTGGATATTAATTGTTAGAGGAGAACTAACAGTTAACTTTTTTAGAGCAGGAAGGGCTGTGAGGTTTGCTTTGATAAGTGTTCAGCTGTGGGGAAGAGGACCTGGTAGTCCTGGTGGACAAGTGCCCTGTGAGCCAGCAATGTGCCCTTGTGGCCAAGAAGGCCAGTGGTCTCCTGGGGTGCATGAAGAAGAGTGCAGCAGGATGAGGGAGGTTCTCCTGCCCCTCTACTCTGACCCAGCTGTCTCAGTCTTTCCTCAGACATTAGATGCTCCAGGCCCCTCAGCATCTTTGAAACCTCCACTGGACTCCCTTCAGTAGCTCTCTCTTGAACTGGGGAGCCAGAACTGGACCCAGTACTCCAGATGTGGCCTGACTAGGACAGAGAAGAGAGGGAGAAGAACCTCCCTCTACCTGCTGACCAGACTGTTCTTCATGCACCCCAGGAGACCATTTGCCTTCTTGACTATGCAGGATGCATTGCTGGCTCATGGGGAACTATTTGTCCACCAACACTTCCAGGTGCTTCTCTGTGGAACTGCTTCCTAGCAGGTCGCCCCTCAGCTGTAATGGTGCAGGGGATTGTCCCTCCACAGGTGCAGGACCCTCCACTTACCCTGGTTGAAGTTGGTAAGGTTCCCTCCACCCAAATCTTCAGCTTGTCCAGGTCTCTCTGAATGGCAGCACAGCCTGATAGATGCCAGCCATTCCTCCCAGTTTGATATCACCAGCAAAATGGCTGAGGGCCCACAGTGTCCCTTCATCTAGGTTGTTGATGAAGATGTTGGTGTCTTCAGGTGGGATCTATAGGTAGTTGCTGTCTATAGGTTGATGTCCATATCCCTGTTTGTATCTGTCTGTGTGTTTGTATGATGCCTTCCCCAAACCATCATGTAATAGATGTATCCATAGTTACAACACAGCCTTGGCCTGGGGCTTGGTTCTGAGAGCAGATTGTGGCTTTGCTTGTGACAAACAGAAGGTATTTTTAGGTATTTTTTCTCTTGGCTGATGCCACAAAAAGTTTTCTTCATCTCTTTTTCACAAGCAGGTAACACTTTCCTGCTCTTTTTCCCTACACAGACCAGAAACAATCACATCATCATGAGAAATGGTCTCTGTCACCTGAGGAATATGAAATGTGGGACAGAGTGTACAGAATTAAGGAAGATGATGGAGTGAAGGAACCAGTGTTGCCTCAAAGCCGGTTTGAGACCTTAGAAAACCTGGAAGAAATGCCAGTGAGTTTGACCTAACTGCAGTGTTCTCTTGGACCTGAGTGAGACCCTGAGGGACAAAGTTAACTAAGAAAACTTGGGGCAAGGTGGCTGGAGAGATGCTGGAGGAAAAAGGATCTGGGGATGTTGATTGATGGTTGGCTGAACATGAGCCAGGAGTGTACTAAGTTGGCCACAAAGCCAGCAGTATCCTGGCAGGATCAGCCGTGGTGTGGCCAGCAGGACCATGGCAGGATACTGGTGAGGCCACACCTTGAATTCTGGGTTCAGTTTCAAGCCCCTCACTCCAAGAAGGACACTGAGCTGCTGGAGCAGGTCCAGAGAAGGGAAACAAAGATGGTAAAGGGTCTGGAAAACAGGTCTGGTGAGGAGCAGTTGAGGGAACTGGCAGTGTTCAGCCTGGAGAGAAGGCAGCTGAGGGGAGATCTCATTTCTCTCTACAAGCCCCTGAAGGGAGGTTGGAGCCAGGTGGGGGTTGATCTCCTCACTGAAGGAACAAGCGAGAGGACTAGAGAAAACAGCCTCAAGTTGTGCCAAGGTCGATTCAGGTTGGACATGAGGAACAATTTCTTCACAGAAAGGGTTGTCAAGCCCTGGATCAGGCTGCCCAGGGAGGTGCATTCCAGAAATCTCTCAGTGTCCACGAGCATCTGTTCCTGTTTGTAATAAATGCACAAAGATGTTGTATTCATTGTTGCTCATTCCCTTGGCTTTGTAGCTATAAAAAGTGTTGCTGAAAGAAAAACTTAACTTTGAGAAGCTTTTTTTCTGATTCAGAAAAACACTTGGGAGCCATTGTGCCATTTGACCACCACTTAACCCAATCTGGCTTGCATGGAAAGCTGTGATATCACAAAGCATGGAGGAGAAAGCTGGGGAGGGGCTGCCTCCAAGGGCTTGTAGAACTACGACAAGGGGTAGTGGTTTGAAACTAGAGCAGGTTAGAGATAGGCTGGACATTAGAAAGAAGCTCTTCACTGTGAGGGTTAGTGGGGCACAGGTTGCCCAGGGAGGTTGTGGATGCCCCATCCAAGGAGACATTCAGCATCAGGTTTTATGGGACTCGGTGCAACCTGCTGCTGTTGCAGATATCCCTTCTGACTGCAGGGGTGTTGGACTGAACAACCTTGAAAGGTGCCTTCCAATGCAAACCATTCATAGATTCATAGAATGGTTTTGGGTTGGAAGAGACCTTGAGGACAGGGACACTTCCCACTAGACCAGGTTGCTCAAGGCCCCCTCCAACCTGGCCTTGAACATTCTAGGGAGGGGACATCCATGACCACCCTGGACAACCTGCTCCAGTGTCTCACCATCTTCACTGTAAAGGATTTCAGACAAGGGGACATCACTTTTGCTAATCACTTTCTACAGTAAAATCACTTTGTCCATCTTCATTTCAAGCTGCAGAAGCACCAAGAGGAGGCATGTCGTGAGCTTTCTTTGTCTGAGTGGAGTATTTGGCAGAATCGTCCCTTCCCTACATCCATGGTGGATCACTCGGATCGTTGCTACCATTTCATCAGCATTATGGAGATGATAGAGCTGCTGAGACATGAACAGGTGAGTGATGCCATCTGCCTGCCTGGAGGACTGCAGGAGATGGAATTCAAATGTTCAAAGCTAGGTTGGGTGAGGCCTTGAGCAGTGTGGTCTAGTGGGAGGCGTCCCTGCCCATGGCAGTGGGGGTTAGAGCTGAGCCATCCCTTCCAACCCAAAGCGTTCTGTGACACTGTGATTCTCCAGTGCGACCATTCAGCTGGAGGCTTGGAGCACATGGTGTTCCTCAGAGGTCAGGACTAGGTCCACTCTTGTTCAACATCTTAATCAACAACCTGGATGAAGGGACACTGTGGACCCTCAGCCATTATGTGATGATATCAAACTGGGAGGAGTGGTGTCACTGAGGGAAACCTGGACAGGTGGAGAGTTGGGCAGTGGTGAACCTCATGAAGTTCAACCAAGGTCACTGTAGGGTCCTGCCCCTGGAAAGAAACAACCCCCTGCACCAGTACAGGTGAGAGGTGACCTGCAGGGAAGCAATGCCAAGGAGAAGGTTCTGGGAGTGCTGGTGGGGAAGAAGTTCCCCATGAGGCAGCAGTGTGCTCACGTGGCCAAGAAGGCCAACAGTCTCCTGGGATGCATGGAGTGTGGCCAGCAGATCAAGGAAGGTTCCCCTCCCTCTCTACTCAGCTCTAGTGAGGCCACATCTGGAATCCTGGGTCCAATTCTGGGCTCCTCAGTTCAGGAGAGACAGGAAACTACTGGAGAGAGTCCAGTGGAAGCTCAAAAGATGTTGAGGGGCCTGGAGCATCTCTGTGAGGATGAAAGGCTGAGAGCCCTGGGGCTGTGGCACCTGGAGAAGAGCAGCCCCAGAGGGCATCTTCTCAGTGCTCAGCCAAGAGCTCAAGGACCTGGGAGGCGGGGGGTGTGTGTGTGGAGAAGATGAGGCCAGGCTCTGGCAGTTGTGACAGGACAAGGAGCAGTGGGCACACACTAGAACCCAGGAGGTTCCATCTGAACATGAGAAACTTGTTTGGTGTGAAGATGCTGGAGCCCTGGAGCAGGCTGCCCAGAGAGGTTGCGGAGTCTCTTTCTCTGGAGAAATTCCAAACCCACCTGGCCTTTGTGATCCTGGGCAACCTGCAATGGGTGCCCCAGCTTTAGCAGGGGTGTTGGACTGGATGATCTCCAGAGGTCCCTTCCAACTCCACCATGTTGGGATCCTGTAAAATACAAGAACTGTTCATTTCAAGCCACCAGCAGTGCCACCAGAACCATTCCAGGGTGTGAAAGGCATTGTAGATGATTTGTGTCATGTGTGCACTCAAACACAACCCATAAAAACGTTGCAGGGATGGATTGCTGCTTTTAAAGTGGTTTGGGTTTGAGGCCTTTTGTTTGTTTTGTGCAGAAGCTTTAGTTAAAAACCTAATTGCCCTTGAGAATTAAAGGATAAAGGGAGGGCAGCCAAACAAAGATGAATGAAGGCCATTGGGTGGTGAGGGGTTTGGTTGCCAGCAGTTGGGGATAGCAGATGAAAGTCACCTACATGAAACTGTGTGTAGCAGTGTCTCTCTTAACAGTACTTGAAGACTTCAGTTGTTCACCACTCTGGTTTTAACTCCGGCTTAGCTCTTCTTTGTTCCATGTATTGCTTTTTGGAGTCCTGAACTTTTCCAGGTCATGAGAATCCTGTCACTAAGCTGCCAGAGCTTCCTGAGTAAGGAGACTTACCAAGGAAGAGAAAGGAGACATTGTAGTTGTACTTCATGATGGGGAAGTGGTATTAATGCAGAGTTGTAAATAGACCTTCAGAACTAAGCTAAGCTTCTCCACCACAGAACAATGCTGTCCTTGACTTCTTTCAGAGCATGTGTTCCCAGACTAGGGTCAGGAACATGTGCCAGAGAGAGAGGTCTTGGGGGCAGTTCAGGTGCAGAGAGCAGAAGCAATTCAAGAGGCAAAGGAATGACTCTGGAGACATTCAAGGTCAGGCTTGACCCTGGCCCAGGTTGCTCATAGAGATGGGAGGTCTCTCTTCCCTGGAACCATTCCAGGTCAGGTTGTTTGGGGCTCTGAGCAGCTTGCTCTAGTTGCAGATGTCCCTGATGACTGCAGGGGGGTTGGACTAGATGAGCTTGAGAGGTCCCTTCCTACCCAAACCTGTCTGGGATTTTGTGAATGGTTAAAAGATTGAAATTGCTCTATTGTGACCGGTTTAGGCTGTGCCTTTAAGAAAGGGACAGTTGCTGAACTGTGGATTTGCCACCACCAGTTCAGGCACTTGAAATAGTTGTGTGTGACTCACTTAGTCTCATTACTTGAAGGTGTATTGATACCAGAAGTGTGGTCAGGTTCCCAAGAGCCTTCAAAGGTGTAGATGGAAGGTGTCCCTGCCAATGCCAGAGGGTTGGAATTAGATCTTCACAGTCCCTTCCAACCCAAACCATTCCACGAATCTATGAACAATTGGCAGCCTTAAAATCATTGCATAGCAAATTTATTAGTCATCAGCAAGCCTTCAGTCTTCTCCCTCAGAATCTGTCAAAACTGGTTCTAAAGGATATGAGCAAAGCAGAATAGCCAAGTTTCACAGAATCTTCAGAGAAGCAGGTCTGCCTGCTTCCCTCTGGACAGCTCAACTGGTTGTCACCACTAATAATTTAACTGCTCAGTGTCTGCTTAATCATAGAATTCCAGACTGGTTTGAGGGGAAGGGACCTTTAAAGATGTCCACCCCCTGCAGTCATTAGGGACATCTTCAACTAGAGCAGGTTGCTCAGAGCCCCAAACAGCCTGACCTGCAATGGTTTCAGGAACAGTCATCTACCACCTCTCTGAGCAACCTAGGGCAGTGTCAAACCCTCAGTGTCAAACATTTCTCCCTTCTCTCCAGTCTGAATCTCCCTCTTTTAGTTCAAATCATCACCCCTTGTCTTCCTGTCACAACAGGCCCTGCTCAGAAGTCTGTCCCCAGCTTTCTGATTGCCCCTTTAAGTACTGAAGGGCCACCAGAAGGTCTCCCTGGAGTCTTCTTTTCTCTGGGCTGAATAACCCCAACTCTCTCAGCCTGGCCTCACAGCAGAGAGCTTCCAGCCCTCCCATCACTGATGTGGCCTCCTCTGGCCCTGCTGGACCAACAGGTCCATTTCTCTCCTTTGCTGAGGACTCCAGAAGTGACCCCAGTGCTGTGGGTGGGGTTTCAGCAGAGATTGCACGTTATAGGTAAGGTTCTTGCAGTCACAAAGGACTAGGCCTGTGTGTTATCTCCTTCAGCTGCCTCCCAGCTCCCAGTTTCAGGTGTTACCTGGATTGGTTTCCAGCCAGCTTTCTCTGTTCTGTCTTAACTAGTCATAGGTGGAGACACTGAACTTTCTCATCAGCTGAAGGAGAAATCACAATGAGATGTCACTGGCATGCTGCAAACACCTTCTAATGACTACGCAGAGTGTGAGTGGTGACAGCATGACAAATCACTCCACCCTTTTGAAGTCTTCTAGGGAAAAACAAAGCGTGGGCAGGAACTCTGGCTGCGTCTGACAAGATTGGCAGTGCAGGTCTGGAACCAGCAGTGACACCCAGATTTTAATCTTCAGCTGTTGGATTTGGTCTCTGAGATCTTAATCCCCTGAGAAGTGTCCCTAATGGTACAGCCAAACTGCAGTTCTGGAATTGCTTTTTCATTTCCTTTGCTGAAAATGTCAATTTTTGCATTTCCTTAATGTAAGAAGGAAAAAATGAAAGGTGATTTTGGGTCACCTGTGAGTTGGAGTCTTTCACAGGATCACCAAGGTTGGAAGAGACCTCAAAGATCATTGAGTCCAACCTGTGACCACAGATCTCATGACTAAACCATGGCACCAAGTGCCACATCCAATCCCCTCTTTAACACCTCCAGGGATGGTGACTCCACCACCTCCCTTTGCAGAGGAGAAAGTGTGCAAAAGCTCTCCATCCCTCCTTTCTGTCTTCTCAGCTGGGCCTTCAACTTTCTGTCCCCTTTGGTTTTTAATAGACACAAAGCCCAGAATCCCAGCGTGGTAGGGGTTGGAAGGGACCTCTGGGCATCATCTAGTCCAGTCCCTCTGCTAAAGCTCCCACAGCGCCTTGCCCAGGATCACAATGGCCAGGTGGCTTTGGAGTCGCTCCAGAGATGGAGACACCACAACCTCTCTGAACAGCTGCTCCAGGGCTCCAGCACCCTCACACCCAACAAGTTTCTCTTCTTGTTCAGATGGAGCCTGCTGGCTTCCCATTTGTGTTCTTTTCCCCTTGTCCTGTTCCTGGACACCACTGACAAGAGTTTGGCCCAATCCTCTTGCCACCCACAGGTCCTTTAGCTCTTGCTAAGCATTGAGAAAATCCCCTGTATGCCTGCTCTACTCTACACTCAAGGTCTTTCAGCCTTTCCTCCTCAGAGTTTTATATTACTCTTTCCTAAAGGCATCCTTGACTCCTAGTGCTGGGTTCTGCACATTGACTACAGCAACCCCATGCCGTGCTACAGGCTGGGGTCAGAGTGGCTGGAGAGCAGCCAGGCAGAAAGGGACCTGGGGGTACTGGTTGACAGTAGGCTGAACATGAGCCTGCAGTGTGTCTAGGTGACCAAGAAGGCCAGTGGCATCCTGGCCTGCATCAGGAACAGTGTGGCCAGCAGGAGCAGGGAGGTCATTCTGCCCCTGTATGCTGCACTGGTTAGGCCACACCTTGAGTCCTGTGTCCAGTTCTGGGCCCCTCAGTTTAGGAAAGATGTTGACTTGCTGGAGTGTGTCCAGAGAAGGGCAACAAAGCTGGGGAGAGGTTTGGAGCACAAGCCCTACAAGGAGAGGCTGAGGGAGCTGGGGTTGCTTAGCCTGGAGAGGAGGAGACTCAGGGGTGACCTTGCTGTCTACAACTCCCTGAAGGGAGGTTGTATCCAGGTGAGGGTTGGTCTCTTCTCCCAGGCAACCAGCACTAGAACAAGAGGACACAGTCTCAAGCTGCAGCAGGGGAGGTTTAGGCTGGATGTTAGGAAGAAATTCTTCATAGAGAAAGTGATTGCCCATTGGAATGGGCTGCCCAGGAGGTGGTGGAGTCACCGTCACTGGAGGTGTTTAGGAAGAGAGTGGATGGGGTGCTTGGTGCCATGGTTTAGTTGATTAGATGGTGTTGGGTGATAGGTTGGACTTGATGATCTCAAAGGTTTCTTCCAACCTGGTCTGGTCTGGTCTGGTCTATTCTATTCTATTCTATTCTATTCTATTATTCTATTCTATTCTATTCTATTCTATTCTATTCTATTCTATTCTATTCCTCTGCAAGGCACTGATAGTGTTCCCAGGACAGGATGTGCTGCCACTGGAGGAGTCCACCCAAAGGAAGGAACGTTGCTGTCTTTGTAGTGGAGCCCTCTTGGAGCAGTCCCTGCACTGTGGCCGTCCCTACTGATCAGGGACACAACACCAGCAAAATCTCATTCCCCTGTGTTTTGGAAGAGAGCCATATTCCATGAGTCAATGTTGAGAGGTGGTTTGGGTTTCCTGTTCCTACCAAGCTTGTCCTAATTCAGTCTTCTCCAAGTCAAGTCCTCGTGGTCAGAACATCAAGTGAAATTTGGGTACCACCACACAGTACATTAGAGAAGCTTTTGAGTGTGTCATGTTAGCTCTAAGCCATTTCTGTTAGTGAATGAATGCTGCTTTGAAGGTCATCACTGCTACCAGAGAGCAGACCAGTCTGACCATGTGGATCTCTCTGGTCCAGTTCAGGACCTGTGTAGATCAGATGGCTGGGTCCTTGGCAAGTCAAGTCTTCAGGATCTCCAGAGCTGAAGTCCCATAGCTTCTTTAGGCCCCTGGTTCAGCATTTCATCATCTTTGTGGTGAAAACCTTTCTCTTAGTATCTAATCAAAATTTCCCTTGTCCCATGCGGTCCACATGAACTCTGGCCTCAGCATTCATCTGAAGTGATCTGGAAGGTTCTGGTGGAACTAACTGTGTCCAAATCCAACCCAAACCATTCTATGATTTCTTGGGAAGAATTTTCTTCAGAGATGAGTAATAACACCAGAGAAGGCAGCCCAGGAAGTATTTGTGTGTCCTTAGTGGGTGTTTGCTTTGCTGTGAAAGAAGAAAGCTCAGGAATTCACTGGTGTGAATTCTTGTACTCCTTCCATGATTACAAGAATTCCATTTTTTCATGATTCATAGGCTCCTAGAATGGTTATTTTGCATAACAGGTTTTTTCAAAGTCCAGGAAAAGGCTTAGATGTTGTTAGATAGAGGGGATGAAAATGTTTGAGGGGAAGACAGAACTGTCTTGCATGTGTTTGCTCTTAGGCAAGAAGTTGGCACAACCAAAGGGACCCAAAAGGTAGGAGAAATCCCAGCTGTGAGCCTGCCACAGGCACATCCAGGGCACAAAAGCCTTTAATGCCTGGCTGGCTTTATTACTACAGCAACCAGAAGCAGGCAGATGGGATTGGATTTTCTGCTGGCTCCAAAGAGGGATTTTTTAATGTCTGTGTAACATGGTAACAAATCAACTTGGCCTCCTGCAAAATAATTGAAGAGCTTTTAAGCATTAAGCTCTGCTGTTTGGGTACAAGGTCAGGGCAGAGTAATCATTTTTTAGTGAGGTGATATTTGGCCAAATTGCTGTGGATAAGGAACAGGAAATACTAAGCTGCACTTTTTTCCTAGGAGTTAGGAAATCTTCATGACTTTTAAAAAGTCTTCTGTGGGAGGGTGATGAATTTTGGGCAGGCTGTGGATGGACTATGGGTGTCCATTTCCCACCTCAGAGTTGGCAGTGTGAAGTTCCACTCGGATTAATTTTTCTCCATAGAAAGGCAAAAAGAAAACTCAAAAGACATTCAGCAAGATCTGGCCAGTTTGGAGAGTTGGGTGGATGAAAACCTCATGCAGTTCAACAAGGACAAGTATAGGGTCCTGCACCTGGGGAGGAATAACAGCCTGCACCAGTACAGGTGAGGGGTGACCTGCTAGGGAGAAGCTCCACAGAGAGCTATCTAGAAGTGCTGGTGAACAAGTTCCCCAGGAGCCAGCAATATGCCCTTGTGGCCACAGAGGCCAATGCTCTCCTGGAATGCATGAAGAAGAGTGTGTCCAGCAGGTCAAGGGAGGTTCTCCTCCCCCTCTACTCTGCCATGGTGAGAACACATATAGAATCCTGGGTCCAGTTCTGGGTTCCCCAGTTCAAGAGGGATAGGGAACTACTGGAGAGAGTGCAGGGAAGGCTACAAAGATGATGAGGTGACCTCATGATGTAGACCCTCCTTTAGACCTAGTAGGTTGTCTGTGGTTAAAATTCTGCTCTGAGATGTGCCAGGTGTTCAAGGCTGGCTCGCACAGGGCTCTGAGCAACCTGATCTAGTTGAAGATGTCACTGCTCACTGCAGAGAGGTTGGAACTAGATGATCTTTAAGATACCTTTCCAACACAAACCATTCCATGACTCTGAAGAGCTCTCCAGTAAGCAACAAATAATTTAAGCCATCAAATGATGCATAGTTATGGTATTGATGACAGGTAGACTAAAGCAATTGTGGAGCCGCTGGCTGGAGCTGTGGGGCACTGAATCTGGCTGAAACAGCAGACAAGAAATGTTGAAAGCCCTGGGGTTCTCAAAAGAAAGCTGGTGGCCCAGCTCCTACTTTATTCCAGGAAAACCCTGGAACAGTACCATGCTTCCCAGCATGGAGGTGGAAGGATGTTTTTTCTGTTCTTGGAGGGTAAGGCTGCTAGGGAGAATGTGTGAGACCAAAATGCCATTTCTCCAATTAAAGCAGTTGTTCTGTGCCACATTGATTCTTCTGATTTTGTTGCCAAGTGATTTGAGTCTGAAGGCTAATTGAGACCTGGTTGGGATTGATCAGACCTTGGAGTGCAGGTGCTTTCTGGTTTGCTGTGCTCACAGTGAGAACAGAGAAGTAAAAGTGATTTTTGGCATGGTAGCCATGTGCAAAGGACAAGAGGACTGTGTGGCACCTGGAAGGGCTTAGCTGTGTTAATCTGAGCTGGTGTATCTCTTGTGTTGAAGGGTTCCTGGACAGTGCTGCAGGAAAGCTTCCTGCAGCTCTTGTGCCACAGGTTCAGCCATACCAGCCAGACATGTTTTTTCTACCCCCAGAATGCCAGCGTAGTGCAGGTTGGAAGGGACCTCTGGAGATTGTCCAGTCCAATCCCCCTGCTAAAGCAGGGCTACCCAGAGCAGCTTGCCCAGGATCATAATGTCCAGGTGGTTTTGGAATCTCTCCAGAGAAGGAGACTCCACAACTTCTCTGGGCAACCTGCTCCAGGGCTCCAGTACCATTAGACCAAGGAATTTTTCCTTATCTTCAGAAGGAACTTCCTGGGTTCTATCTTGTGCCCACTGCACTATGTCCTGTCCCTGAGCACCACTGGCAAGAATCTGGCTCCATCCTCTTGCCCCCCACAGGTCCTTTAGCTCTTGCTGAGCCTTGAGAAGATGCCCTCTGGGGCTGCTCTTCACCAGGCTAAACAGTTCCAGCTCCATCAGAATCTTTGTAGCCCTTTGCTGTACCCTCTCCTGTAGTTCCCTGTCTCTCCTGAACTGGGGAGCCCAGCACTGGACTCAGTCTTCCAGATGCAGTCTTACCAGGGCAGAGTAGAGGGAAATGAGAACCTCCCTCAACCTTCTGTCCACATTATTCTTTGTGCACCCCGGGAGACCATTGGTCTTCTTGGCCACAAGAGCAGATTGATGGCTCATGGGGAACTCGTGTACCAGCACTCCCAGGTCCTTGTCCATGGAGCTGCTTCCCCACAGGTCTCTGCCTCGCCTGTACTGGTGCAGGGGTTGTTCCTCCCCAGGTGCAGATCCCTACACTTGCCCTGGTTGAACTTCATGAGGTTCTTGTCCCTCAACTTTCTATGCTGGTCAGGTGGAAGGATCCAATTGAGAATGGTGAGGATCGTGTGTGAAGGCAAACAGAAGGGTTTTCCCTGCAGGATTAAGGCATGAAGTGGTCACTTACAAGGAAGAACTTGTAACCAGTTGTCATTTGAATGGATTAGAACATGGAGCTTGGATATCTGCTCTACCTACTTATGGAAGCTCACAGTCCAAAAGTGTTTCTCCCCTTCAGGTCATCAAAGGCCAGTTCTGAGAACACCTTCTAGTTTGTGTCAGAAAAGACTCGCTGCAGTCCTCATGCTCTGCAGCTGCCGACGCTGCTTTCACCTCCATTCCAACCAAGCTGCGGAGAGGAATAGTGCTGGTTGTTGTGTGTCTTGCTTGTGTGGTGCTCAGTTGGTGGCTGGGGTTAAAGCCCCACAATCTGTTTATAGACTTGAGCTTTTTATTTTTAAATAGCAAAATCAGCAGGCTTTGGGCAGCTGCCTGAAGCTCATTAGAAAATGTCCATCCAAAGCAAGTCAGGAGGAGAGAGGTTAATTCTGATGTGGGCAGTGGGCATTTCATAGTATAGTATCATAGTATCAGTCAGGGTTGGAAGGGACCACAAGGATCATCTAGTTCCAACCCCCTGCCATGGGCAGGCACACCCTACACTAGATCACGCTGGCCAGAGCCTCATCCAGCCTGGGCTTAAATACCTCCAGGGACAGGGTCTCAACCAACCCCTGGATAATCCATTCCAGGGCTTCACCACTCTCATGGGGAAGAACTTCTTCTTCACATCCAGCCTGAATCACCCCACCTCCAGCTTCATTCCATTCCCCCTAGCCCTATCACTACCTGAGATCCTGAGAAGTCCCTCCCCAGCCTTCCTGTAGGCCCCCTTCAGATCCTGGAAGGCCACAATGAGGTCACCTCAGAGCCTTCTCTTCTCCAGACTGAACAGCCCCAACTCCTTCAGTCTGTCCTCGTAGGAGAGGTGCTCCAGCCCTCTGATCATCCTTGTGGCCCTTCTCTGGACACCTTCCAGCACCTCCATATCCCTCTTGTAATAGGGGCTCCAGAACTGGATGGAGTACTCCAGGTGGGGTCTCACCAGGGCTGAGTAGAGAGGGGAGAATCACCTCCCTTGCCCTGCTGGCCACACTTCTCTTGCTGCAGCCCAGGATCTGATTGGCTTTCTGGGCTGCAAGTGCACATTGAGAGCTCCTGTTGAGCTTCTCGTCCACCAGCACTGAAATACTAGAAATGCTAGCAACTGGAGCTGGGAAGCGGGTCTGGTTTGTGTATAGTTATACAGTAAAGAAACTTTGTTACCTTACTTTTTGATTTTTTTCTCTGTTAAAACCCTTTTGCTTTCCAAAAGGAATCAATCAAGGTGATTATTTTAGTGCAATAACACACAGGAATCCCTTTTTTCTACTCCTCCATGACCTATTTACTGCGTAGCTGCTCCACACCGGAGCCTACTGGCTTAGAAAAGAGCTGAGCAGCTCACTTAAGATTCTACCAATTGCAAACATTTAGGCTTAAAAAAAAAAAAAAAAAAAGAAGATACAAATTCCAATTCTGTCCCCTTCACTCCATCAGCATGAACTGGAGTCACTGGGGGAAAGCATTTTGTTTGGGAGCAAGTGTTTGGAATGTGTCTAGTTGAAGCAGAACAGTTATATAACACCACATAAGCCTGAAATTGGGTTACTAAAGTTTGTCCTAGATGCTAAATTTGTCCCCTGGCTTCTTCTCCTGGCACTCAGCACCCCTCCTAACCTGACTTTTTTTTTCCCTCCTTTCTTCATTGTTTTCCCAAGTTAGAGCATAATCATTGCTATCTGAAAGTCCCTTCCAGCCCCAAGCATTGCATGATTCTATGACTGGCAGCAACCTAATGAAGTTCTGTAGTGTTAACAGCTCCTTACTCCTCCTGTTTTCTGTACTCTATCCTGTTTTCCATGCAAAAACACCAGAAAAAGGTCCCTGGGTTGCTGTTTTTTGTTTGTTTGTTTAATAAAGAGGTTTTGGAACCCTATCTGAAAGCTGGGAAGATGGCAGGCACTGAACCATAGAATCACAAAGGTTGGAAAAAACCTTTTAAGATCTTTGAGTCCAACCATCAACTCAGCACTGCCAGGTCACCACTAAACCATGTTCCTCAGCACCACATCTACATGGCTTTGAAGTCCCTCCAGGGATGGGGACTTGGCCATGTGAAAACCAGAAGGAGTTGCTGTTGTCTGCCCTACCTCTGATGCAGTTGTGATTTGAATGATCCTTTGACCTACTCACCCCTCATCACCCCTCATCTGGTTAGTTAAATAATGCAGAGCAAGACAGGGCCAAGTGATCTTCTCTGCATCTCTTCCATGGCATTGGATGGACAGAGTATCCCCTCCTCCTGTTTCACTGAGGTTTAGGGGTTTGGAAGCTAATCCACTTTTACTCTGTTTAATGTGAGTTGTGTTCTTCTAATGCTTGGGCACTTCAACTGAAACATTATGCAAGGCTCAGTCATTACCTGGGCAAATTCAAACAGATCCTTATCGACACCATTATCTCGTCAGCCAAGTGTGTCATCTCCTCAGGTGACATGTGGGGAGTTAATTGGACCTGTGGTGTAGTGGTGCTTGTTTGTTTCTCCCATTTGATTTATTGCAAACCTCTCCATGTCTTGATTTTGTGTTTTGATTGAGCTTGAGGGAAAGTAATTACTTAGAACCTACACATGTCAAACCCATCCTTTAACCCTTTCATAACCATTGTATTCACTAGTTTGGTATCACCACATCTTATAAATCAGCCTCTGCAGTCTAGGGATCTCCTTAGAACCACAGAATCATTTGGGTTAGAAAAGACCTTTAAGGTCAAGTCCCAACCATTCTCTAACTCTACCAAGGCTGGTGCTAAACCATGTTCCTCTGCACCATATTGCTGTCTCTCTGAAACACCTCCAGGGATGAGGATTCCACTAAGAGGTCTCTCCTTGGAGACCTCTTTCTAGTTTCTTTCTGATGTTTCTAAATGGATAGACTAAGCCTAGGCAGTGAGTGTGTAGCTGTTGAGGTGCACCTTCTATAGTGGCAGATGAATCAGAGGACCATCAAATGGTTTAGAAGGAACCTTTCGAGGTCATCCGTTCCAACCACCCTTGCAGTCAGCAGGGACGTCTTCAACTGAATCAGGTTGCTCGGAGCCCCAGACAATGTGACCTGGAATGGTTCCAGGGTTGAGGCATCTCCCACTGCACCCTCAGTGTCAAACATTTCTTCCTTCTCTCCAGTCTCAATCTCTATCTTTTAGTTTAAACCATCACCCCTTGTCCTGTCGCAGCAACCCCTGCTCGAAAGCCTGTCCCTGTCTCTCTTCTCAGCCTCTTGAAGCACTGAAAGACTACCAGAAGGTCTCCTTGGAGCCTTCTCTTTGCCAGGCTGAACAACCCCAACTATGTTTTATGAGTAAGCCAGGTTTGAACTTTGAAGGACTGATTTCAACCATCACTTTCAGGGCCTCACTGTACCCTTTCTGTTCCTTGTGGAGATTGTGTTCCTCAGTTTGGAGATCTTTGTTCAAAGGAGAGCATGAGGAGGATAAAGAACTTTTCAATCCAGGCAGCCCTTGTGTGGTAACCTGACTGGGAGTGATGTCAGAGCCTGTTGTGCAGTTTTCAAGTGTATGTTTGAAGAGCTGCTGGCTTAGGTCAGTGCCTTCATGAACTGAGGAATAAGTGCTATCTGTGGAACAAAACAGAAGTTTGGAGCATGTAAGTGAGATGTTCTTGATGTGCCATCGATGGCAAAAGCCAGATTATGAAGGATAGGACAAGGAGAACAAAGAATTCTAGGCTCACTTCTGTTTCAAGAAGGGTTTCTTCTGGTCACAGCCAGACCTCCCAGAGCTGCAGCCTCTGAGGACTGGCCTAGCTGACATCATGCCTTGAAGCTACTTGCTGTTCATGTCCTGAGTCCTGTGTCTTAACCTCATGACACAGAATCCCAGCATGGTGGAGTTGGAGATCATCCAGTCCCAAGCAGGGACATCCACAGCAGCTTGCCCAGGATCACAATGTCCAGCTGGGTTTGGAATCTCTCCAGAGAAGGAGACTCCACAACCTCTCTGGGCAGCCTGCTCCAGGGCTCCAGCACCCTTGCACCAAACAGGTTTCTCCTCGTCTTCAGGCGCAATTTTCAGTGTTGCCCCTTGTCCTGTCCCTGGGTACCACTGACAAGAGTCTGGCCCAATCCTCTTGCTCCTCACAGGTAGCTCAGCAAGAGCATTGAGAACCATTTCTCTTAGGCTGCTCTTCTCCAGGCTCAACAGCCCCAGGTCTTTCAGCCTTTCCTCCTCACACAGATGCTCCAGGTCCCTCAGTATCGTTGGAGCCTCCACTGCACTCTCTCCAGTAGTTCCCTTTCTCTCTTGCTCTGGGGAGCCTGTAACTGGACCCAGTACTTGAACTCTGGCCCCACTGACCACCCTTAGCAGTATGAGAACCTTTTCCTTTTACTGTAGATCTCCTCTAGCCAAGTCCTCTTGTACATATTTGCAGAGGAGGAGCAAAGCATTCCTCAATGCTCAGCACAGAGTATCATTCTCTGGTGGCTTGTTATTTAGAGTTATTTACACTTGATAGCTTCTGGGCTTTCAAAAGCATTCAGATTTGAATGCCCATGCCAGCAAATGTTGCTTTGGAAAGCTGGGGTGTGAAAAACAAAACAGGTTGTTGTTTGTTGTTTTTTTTTTTCCTCTCTTTTTCATTTTTTATTTGTTTTATTCCCCTGTTTTCTCTCTCCCCTGTTTTCTCTCTCCCCTGTTTTCTCTCTCCCCTGTTTTCTCTCTCCCCTGTTTTCTCTCTCCCCTGTTTTCTCTCTCCCCTGTTTTCTCTCTCTCCCCTGTTTTCCTCTCTCCCCTGTTTTCCTCTCTCCCCTGTTTTCCTCTCTCCCCTGTTTTCCTCTCTCCCCTGTTTTCCTCTCTCCCCTGTTTTCCTCTCTCCCCTGTTTTCCCTCTCTCCCCTGTTTTCCTCTCTCCCCTGTTTTCCTCTCTCCCCTGTTTTCCTCTCTCCCCTGTTTTCCTCTCTCCCCTGTTTTCCTCTCTCCCCTGTTTTCCTCTCTCCCCTGTTTTCCTCTCTCCCCTGTTTTCCTCTCTCCCCTGTTTTCCTCTCTCCCCTGTTTTCCTCTCTCCCCTGTTTTCCTCTCTCCCCTGTTTTTTTCCCCTGTTTTCCTCTCCCCTGTTTTCCTCTCTCCCCTGTTTTCCTCTCTCCCCTGTTTTCCTCTCTCCCCTGTTTTCCTCTCTCCCCTGTTTTCCTCTCTCCCCTGTTTTCCTCTCTCCCCTCTGACCACCCTTAGCAGTATGAGAACCTTTTCCTTTTACTGTAGATCTCCTCTAGCCAAGTCCTCTTGTACATATTTGCAGTAAATGCTGTCCTGTGTTTGTCACCAGGAGACTGCAGCTATGACCTGGAGATCCAGCCTCACTTGCAGATTGAAGATGTTCACGTTAGAAGGAGAAAAAGCCACCTTTCCACCACCAGCTCCATGATGGATCAGAAAGCATGCTCATCTGGATCAAGAGGAAAACCATTGTTCCCTGATAGAAATGACGATGGGAATGAACTCTTTGGCACATTCAAAGTAGCAAAGGCTCTCAGAAGAACTTCAAGGTTAAATGGGGACATGCCTGCGTTGCACTCAGACACCAATACCTCAGCAAGACAGCTTCCTCCTGTTGAAAGCACTGACCAGGGCAGGCGAGTGGATGAGGAACTAGAGGTGACTTTTGACTTAAATGAGTCTTTTGACCTTTGTGACGACAGTGAAAGTCTTGAAATGCATGAAAGTGCAGCAATGAAGGGATGCACAGCTGTGGATAAAGCTTGTAGGTCACTGGGGACGACCCACGCAGACTCAGGTTATGGGAGCTTCACAGGTGACAAGTCACCGCTGTCCTCTAACTTGTTTTATCTTCCTGAGTCATACCTGGATTCCTTTGCTCTTGTGAGGCCATCTGAGGAGCCTTCTGAGTTAAAGAACACATTTTCTCCTGTGAAAAGGCTTTTAGCACAATCTCCTCCCTCCCTGAATCACCTTGATGCTTTTGAAAGCACACTGAGCAATGCAGAAACACCACGGCCCCTCCAAAAAGTGATTTGTGGTAGTTCTTCAGACAGGCTGCAGGACAAAGTCTTGCCTGTGGCTTCAGAAGCTGATGCTTCACTGCTGCTCTTTGACCATCCTGAGCTGAGAGTCACAAGTGAATCGTGTGCTTCTGTCCATGCCTGTTTGTCAGAACCTCTCTCGTCTCCTGAGGCTGCTGCTGGTAGAGCCAAAGAGGAGAATCCCTGGGATGACAGCTTTGAGGGTCTGCTTGACAATGAGGAATTCCCTGAAACCCAAAGGAAAACTCCAAATCACACTCCAAAAAATAACCCTTCAAAGAAGAGTTTTGTCCAAGAGGATGAAGATCTGGAATTTACTAAGCAAGAAGTGATGATGGATGCAGAGAGGAGTGTCCATTTATTTGAAGATGAACATATTCCTGACACAAACAATGGAAGTTATTCCACAAGCAAGAAGCATTTCACACCTTCCCATGAACCCTACTTGCTCAGCAGGCCAGAGGCAGAGCAAGAGTCTGAGTGGCTTCCTTCAGAGGTGAGCTGCCTGAATGCTGACAAAACCTGCAAGGGGCAACCAACCAGCAGTAAGCCCACCCCCATGGAGGTGTCAGGGGACACCAGTGTGACCAAGCAGCTTCTGGACAATGATGATCTTTATGATTGCTCTCAAGAGCTCTTTTCTGTCAACTTTGAACTGGGATTTTCTATTGATGAATGTGAGGATGAAATCCTTGAGGAAAACAGCAGTAACACCAGAAAGTCAACCAGTGCCACAGGGAGTCGTGGAGATGTTAACTCCGAAACCAAATTGCTGGAGGATAGCTCCAGGCTTGAAACATCACCCAAATGGGATTGCAGAAGTCTTGAGAGAAGACACATCTCCACACCATTGCTGTTCCAGGGAAGGGACGTGAAGGACAGGGAAGGGGCTGAGGATGCCTCCACTGAAGTGCCTTTCTTGCAGTCAGAAGGTGGAAGAAAAGGAAGAGCATCACCTGAAGCTTCAGCTTTGGCCCTTTCTACTCCAACACGTGGAAAGGCTATCAAAAGACTCCCAGGAATATCTTCTTTAGTGCCAAGGAGATTCCAGAGGTGACTTTTGCAGAAGTAAATAAAAGCCCACACAGGCAGGACTGTGGGAGTTCAGCCATAGATAGACTTGAGTCTCCTTTAGGAAGAACTGAAAGCCTGGAAGACGTCAACCTTCATCCCTCGTGTGTGTCTCCTGCTTCAGGTAGGGATTGCAGTGGTGCAGTTAGTTAGTACTTCATGTGTAAATAAATAGAATCCAGAGAATTTTGGATCCTTTGGTTTTATGGCTTACTTAGGCAGGATGAATCACAGCATCCTAGACTGGTGGGGGTTACAAAGGACCTCTGGAGATCGTCCAGTCCAAACCCCCCTGCTAAAGCAGGGGCACCCATAGCAGGTTGCCCAAGATCACAATGGCGAGGTGAGTTTGGAATCTCTCCAGAGAAGACTCCACAGCCTCTCGGGGCAGCCTGCTCCAGGGCTCCAGCACTCTCACACCACACAGAGTTTCTCTTCCTGTTCAGATAGAATAGAATAGAATAGAATAGAATAGAATAGAATAGAATAGAATAGAATAGAATAGAATAGAATAGAATAGAATAGAATAGACCAAGTTGGAAGAGACCTTCAAGATCATCATGTCCAACCTATCATCCAACACCACCTAATCAACTAAACCATGCAACCAAGCACCCTATCAAGTCTCCTCCTGAACATCTCTAATGATGGTGACTCCACTGCCTCCTCAGGTAGCCCATTCCAATGGGCAATCACTCTCTCTGTGTAGAACTTCTTCCTAACCTCCAGCCTAAACCTCCCCTGCTGCAGCTTGAGACTGTGTCCTCTTGTTCTGGTGCTGGTTGCCTGGGAGAAGAGACCAACCTCTGCCTGTCTACAACCTCCCTTCAGGTAGTTGTAGAGAGGAATAAGGTCACCCCTGAGTCTCCTCCTCTCCAGGCTAAGCAACCCCAGCTCCCTCAGCCTCTCCTTGTAGGGCTTGTGTTCCAACCCCCTCAACAATTCTGTTGCCCTTCTCTGGACACGTTTCAGCAACTCAACATCTTTCCTAAACTGAGGGGCCCAGAACTGGACACAGGACTCAAGGTGTGGCCTAACCAGTGCAGTGTACAGGGGCAGAATGACCTCCCTGCTCCTGCTGGCCACACTCTTCCTGATGCAGGCCAGGATGCCATTGGCCCTCTTGGCTGCCTGGGCACACTGCAGGCTCATGTTCAGCCTACCATCAACCAGTACCCCCAGGTCCCTCTCTGCCTGGCCGCTCTCCAGCCACTCTGACCCCAGCCTGTAGCACTGCCTGGGGTTGTTGTGGCCAATGTGCAGAACCAGATGAAATGTCCTGGGTTCCAGTTTGTGCCCATTGCTCCCTGCGGGTCCCTGAACACCACTGACAGGAGTCTGGCCCCATCCTCTGGCCCCCCACAGGTCCTTTACTTATTACTGAGCATTGATCAGATCCCCTCTCAGGCTGCTCTTCTCCAGGCCAAGCAGCCCCAGGTCTCTTAGCCTTTCCTCCTCAGAGAGATGTTCCAGGCCCCTGATCAGTCTTTGGAGCTTCCACTGAGCTCTGAGTTTTTCTTGCTTCTCACTGCCCTAAGCAGTGAATCAAAGCATTAACCACCTCCTTTTTGGTGCCTAAACCAGCCTTTTTTTTTTCCTCTTTCTCTTTGCATCAGTCTGGTAGCCTTCATATTTTCTGGAGATGACTGATTGTTGAACATCACCTTTCTTCCTGAGTCGTTACACCTTCAAAGGGATATTTTGGTTTGCTGAATTCAAACCCTGCCATCTAGTTAATGAAGAACAATAATAATAAGAGGAATATATCAAGTAAGATTAAAAAAAAAAAAAAAACAAAAAAAAAACAACCAAAACCCCAAAGAGCCAAACAAGCTCAGACTTGATGTGGCCTTTGCCAACCTGATCTAGTTCGAAGTGCCCCTGCTCTCTGCTGGGGAGTTGGACAAGATGACCTTTGAGGGTCCCTCCCAACCCAATGCAATCAATGAAAAACATAAACAACAACAACAAAACAAAACAAAAAAGCCCCCCAAAAACAACAGGGAAAAAAACAAACCAAACAAAAAACAACCAACCAACCAATCAGATCCTGGGCTGCATCAGGAGAAGTGTGACCAGCAGGTCAAGGGAGGTGCTTCTTCCCCTCTACTCAGCTCTGGTGAGACCCCACCTGGAGTACTGCCTCCAGTTCTGGAGCCCCTATTACAGGAGGGATGTGGAGGTGCTGGAGCGTGGCCAGAGAAGGGCCACGAGGATGATCAGAGGGCTGGAGCACCTCTCCTATGAGGACAGACTGAAGGAGTTGGGGCTGTGCAGTCTGGAGAAGAGAAGGCTCAGAGGTGACCTCATTGTGGCCTTCCAGTATCTGAAGGGGGCCTACAGGAAGGCTGGGGAGGGACTTCTCAGGCTCTCAGGTAGTGATAGGACTAGGGGGAATGGAATGAAGCTGGAGGTGGGGAGATTCAGGCTGGATGTGAGGAAGTTCTTCCCCATGAGAGTGGTGAAGCCCTGGAATGGGTTGTGCAGGGAGGTGGTTGAGGCCCCGTCCCTGGAGGTGTTTAAGCCCAGGCTGGACGAGGCTCTGGCCAGCCTGATGTAGTGTGGGGTGTCCCTGCCCATGGCAGGGGTTGGAACTAGATGATCCTTGTGGTCCCTTCCAACCCTGACTGATTCTATGAACAAAAACCCCAGAACCAAACAACAGCACCCCGAATATGGCTGTACTTGTATGGAACCAACAAGCAATAGTGCAAGAGGAAATGGCCTCAAGTTTCAGGGGAGGTTTAGCTTGGGCATGAGGAACAATTTCTTCCTCAAAGGGTTGCCAAGGCTTGGCCCAGGTTGCCCAGGGCAGTGGTGGAATCCATATCCCTGGAGGGGTTTCAAAGGCATGGAGATGTGGTGCTGAGGGACATGTGGTGACCTGGCGGTGGTTAATGGTTGGACTTGATAACCTTGGAGGCCTTTTCCAACCATAATGGTTCCACGATTCCATGAAAAGGAAGAAGATTTTTTAGTGAGCTCTGGTTTTGTTTCAGTGCACCCAAAGTGATGTGTATCACAGAACACTTCTCTTACTCAACTTCTAAGGGCTTCTTATCCTGGCTTCATTCTTCACCTCCCATTTTTTGTGGCTCTGCCTCCTGGGGTAATCACTTCCTCTCAGAGCCTCTCCAGGTGAAGAAGATGTATTGTCCATCTCAGCTGGAGATGATTTATTTTGAGTAAGAAGGGTAAAAAGAACAATATTTGCTGCACAGATCAATAATTCATCTCCTTTGTGGGTGCTTTGCTGAGAGAGACAGGTTTTGATTGCTCAGCTCCAGCAGCATTGTGTTGGGAACAATGACATCTCCTTTGCAACCTTGGTGACTCTTATTTTTCGGCAGGACCCAGCAGTGAGAGCGAAGAAGAGATCGTCTTCCAGAGAAAAAATAGGAGAAAGGAGAATGTTTTGAAGTCTCCTGATGTGAGTCTTGGAAAAAGGGACAAACAAAGACCAGAGAAGCAAAGTGATGAGTGAAAGAGCAGAGGGAAAAAACACTCTCTGCATTTCTTTCTGTTTCCACAGGTTCAGAACGACTCCGATGTCGAGTCGCCCGTCCGCACCACCAGGAAACGCCAACGCCCTCTGGACGTGGTGAGTGGGACAGGGGGAAACCAGCTCCTCTGGGGAGTGGATATTTGAACTTCAACCTCTTCCTCTGGTCTGCAGGACTGTTCTTATTGAAAATACAGTCACAGTGTTGTTTGGGTTGGAAAACACCTCTAAGGTCATCTTTATTCCTGTTCAGTATCTTTATTGATGATCTGGATGAGGGGACTGAGTCAGTCATCAGTAAATTTGCAGATGACACCGAGTTGGGAGGAGATGTTGATTGGTTAGAGGGCAGAAGGGCTCTGCAGAGGGACCTTGACAGGCTGGACAGATGGGCAGAGTCCAACAGGATGGCATTCAACAAATCCAAGTGCTGGGTGCTGCACTTTGGCCACAACAACCCCATGCAAAGCTACAGGCTGGGGTCAGAGTGGCTGAAGAGCTGCCAAACAGAGAGGGACCTGGGGGTGCTGATTGACAGCCGCCTGAACATGAGCCAGCAGTGTGGTCAGGTGGCCATGGAAGCCAGTGGTATCCTGGCCTGCATCAAGAATAGTGTGGCAGGAGCAGGGAAGTCATTCTGCCCCTGGACTCAGTACTGGTTAGGCCACACCTTGAATCCTGTGTCCAGTTCTGGGCCCCTCAGTTTAAGAAGGGCATCAAGACTCTTGAACGTGTCCAGAGAAGGGCAACAAGGCTGGGGAGAGGCCTTGAGCACAAGCCCTATGAGGAGAGGCTGAGGGAGTTGGGGTTGTTTAGCCTGGAGAAGAGGAGGCTCAGGGGAGACCTCATTGCTCTCTACAACTACCTGAAAGGTGGTTGTAGCCAGGAGGGGATTGGTCTCTTCTCCCAGGCAAGCAGCACCAGAACAAGAGGACACAGTCTCAAGCTGTGCCAGGGGAAGTTTAGGCTGGAGGTGAGGAGAAAGTTCTTCACAGAGAGAGTTGTTAGCTGTTGGAATGTGCTGCCCAGGGAGGTGGTGGAGTCACCATCCCTGGAGGTGTTCAAGAGGGGATTGGACATGGCACTTGGTGCCATGGTCTAGGCATGAGGTCTGTGGTGACAGGTTGGACTTGATGATCTTTGAGGTCACTTCCAACCTTACTGATTCTATGATTCTAAGTTTAACTTTCAACCCAGCACCACCACAGCCATTAAACCATGTCCCTAAGTGCTGTGTCTACAGGTGTCTTCAACACCTCCAGGAATGGTGACTCCACCACCTCACTGGGCAGCCTGTTCCAATGGCAAATATCTTCTGCCATCTGGTCTAAGGTGTACGAAGAAGGCTGCATTAGTAAGAGTGTGGCCAGCAGATTGAGGGAGGTTCTCCTCCTCTGCTTTGCCCTCCTGAGGTTATATCCAGAGTCCTGGGTTGGGTTCTGGGCTCCCCAGTTCAAGGAAGACTGGGAACTGCCTGGCTGACTGTGTTTGTGAAATGTTCCTCTAGTCTGACATGTCCAGTGATGACAGCAGCATGGATTTTCAGCAGAGCACCAGGAGGATCACAGACACCAGCTCAGCAGCTGCTAACAAAAACCAGCTGAGAAGTACCAAACGGCAGAAGGTCAAGAGCAGTTTTTCACACAGGGTATGCGATGTCAGGTGGCTTTCTTCACACCTTGAATGTCACATCTGGAGCAGTTTGCATTGAAGTGGTAATGTTGATAACTGCTCTGCTTTGTAACTGACCCCCTAGTCCAGAAGAGACAGTGAATTGATGGAGAGAGTCCAGTGGAGGCTACAAAGATGCTGAGGGGCCTGGAGCATGTATCTGAGTTGTGTCCATGACTACAGTTCATGTCAGATGCCTCATCTCCCTAATGATGTGCATTCTCACAAAACCCCAGAATCTCAGTGTGGTGGCTTGGAAGGGACCTCTGGGGATCATCCAGTCTAACACACAGGGGCACCCAGAGCAGATTGCCCAGGATCACAATGGCCAGCTAGGTTTGGAATCTCACCAGAGGAGACTCCACAACCTCTCTGGACAGCCTGCTCCAGGGCTCCAGCACCCTCACACCAGACAAGTTTCTCCTCCTCTTCAGATGGAACCTCCTGGGTTTCAATTTGTGCCTGTTGCCCCTTGTCCTGTCTCTGAGCACAACTGACAAGAGTCTGGCCCTATCCTCTTGCCCTCCACAGGTCCTTTAGCTCTTGCTGAGACTGAGAAGATGCCCTGTCGGGCTGCTCTTCTCCAGGCTCAACAGCCCCAGGTCTCTCAGTGTTAGATCAACCTTTGGCAGGCTCTGTCTCTCTTAAACTGGTGAGCCCAGAACTGGGCATGTGTAATATTAATTAATTAGCAGCCAACTCCTAACTACAATTTAATTATTTTTTTCTCCTTTAGCATGCAGCAAGACAGTTTCTAGATGAAGAAGCTGAGCTGTCCCAGCAAGATGCAGAGGTTGTCTCATCTGATGAGAATGAGGATATAGAGAATGAGCTGAGCTCTTCCCTTGCTCAGTTCCTGAATGATGAAGCAGAGGTCACACAAGTGTTAAATGGTGAGTGAGGAGGTTTGGGTCTGGTTAGAAGCTAAGGGGTGTTGTGTTTGAGCATGGCCTTTTGATCAGCTAATGTGGAATCATTAAAGTTGGAAAAGTCCTCCAAGAACATCAAGTCCAACAATCTCAGTTGACATTTGCTGTGCTAGGTCAGACACCAGCTGATGAAGGGTGGTTGTAGCTACATGGTGGGTGGTCTCTTGTCCCAGGCAACCAGCAACAGAACAAGAGGACACAGTCTCAAGCTGTGCAAGGGGAAGTTTAGGCTTGATCTTAGAAGGAAGTACCTCACAGAAAGAGTGATTGCCCATTGGAATGGGCAGCCCAGGGAGGTGGTGGGGTCAATGTCCCTGGAGGTGTTTAAGAAGAGCCTGGATGAGGCACTTCCTGCCATGGTCTAGTTGATTAGATAGAGTGGGGTGATTGGTTGGACTGTTTTGATGATCTTGGAGGTCTCTTCTAACCTGGGTGATTCTGTGATCTTTCTGGACCATTTTTACTTCAGTCAGCAGGAGCTTTCTAAAGAAAGACAGCAGAGAAAGAACACTGCTCTGTCTACCTTATGTTCACGGTGCAGAAGGCCTTGTGGGACAGGGGAAAATCCACACAAATTTGGCCAAAAAAAAAAAAAGCTTTGGAAAATGGCAATTAACAGCTTCATGGAATCACAGAATAGCTGTGGTTGGAAGAGACCTCTAAGATCATTGAGCCCAACTGCCCGGTCACCATTAAACCATGTCACTCAGCACCACACTTCCATGGCTTTCAAACCCCTCCAGAGATGGACTCCACCACTGCCCTGAGCAGCATGGGCCAGGCCATGACAACCCTCAAGGGGAAGAAGCTGTTCTTCCTGTCCAACCTAAACCTCCCCTAGGGCAACTTGAGGCCATTTCCGCTTGTCTTGTTCCTTGGGAGAAGAGACCAACCCCACCTGGCTCCGATCTCCTGTTAGGAATTACTGAATAAGGAGAACAGTAATCAATGTAAACATGAATCCTTCACAGCAGCTCTTCCCTTTCTCTTCCTGCTTGCTTTCAGAGTGTGAGATGAAAGGAGTTTACCTGAAATCTGTCCGTAGTCCAGCTCTGGGCACCGGTTACAAGATGGTCCATCGTGCATTCGACAGCAGGGCCATTTTCTCACAGGTATGGAAGGAGAGGACTTCTCCTTGTGAAATTCCTCTCACCTTGCTTAGGTTTTAATCCTGCTCTGAAGTCTGGTTGCAGCCATGCTCTTGTCTCCAGGCAAGCATCAGTGCTGAGAGACTGTGTCTGTTCCAACAATTAGGAATTTAGTTCCTGAAACACCTAGGAGATGACAGGGCAGCTATCTAACAGTGCTTCTGGCTGCTCCTCAGCACTCTGGCTGGGTGGCTCTTGCTGTCCACTGTCACTGGGGACTGCCCCTTGACTAGAGTCCAGCAGAGACAACAAAGCTGCTGAGGGGGCCTGGAGTGTCTCTGTGAGAAGGAGAGACTGAGAGATATGGGGCTGTTGAGCCTGGAGAAAAGCAGCCCCAGAGGGCATCTTCCCACTGTTCAGCAAGAGCTAAAAGGTCTGGCGAGGGGGAGCAAGCTGATGGGACCAGGCTCTTGTCAGTGGTGCATAGTGACAGGATAAGGGGCAGCGGTCACAAACTGGAACTCAGGAGGTTCCACTTGAAGATGAGGAGAAACTTGTTTGGTGTGAGGATGCTGGAGCCCTGGAGCAGGCTGCCCAGAGGGGTTGTGGAGTCTCCTTCTCTGGAGAGATCTCAGAGCCACCTGGACATTGTGATCCTGGGCAAGCTGCTGTGGGTGCCTCTGCTTTAGCAGGGGGGTTGGACTGGCTGGTCTCCAGAGATCCTTTCCAACCTCACCATGCTGGCTTTCTGTGAATACAGAGCCCTAGATTTAATGTCAAGGACAAAGCACTGGGTGTTTTTTTTTTTAAGACACACCAAACTTGCAGTTGTGCTCACTGATCATTTGCCAGCAGGTCACAAGAAGTCATGGGGCTTGAGCAATTCTGTCTAGTGGAAGGTGCCCATGGCAGGGGAGTTGGAGCTAGATGATCTTTAGGTCCTTTCCAACCTACACCATTTTATGAATCTATGACTCAATGTCCACAGCCTCAGCTCACAATGTCAGTTTTGTGGTTGCTTCACCTGAGGTTCTGCAGAAATAGCCAAGTTTGAGCTTCCATTTTACTTCACACATTGCACAGGTGGGTGCATGGGATGGGTTTGATCAGCAAAGTGCACGTATGGAGAGGAGCAGAATCGTCACAGGGCTTCAACACTTACCAGGTTTGGTGTTTCCTCCACAGATTCCTGAGCAAGACAAGACTTATGCAGAAGACAGCTTCTGTGTGGGAGAGGAGGAAGAGGAGCCTTGCCCCAAAAATGAATCTAGTGAGGAAGAAGTGAGTGTGAATTTTGATCTCCTACACAATGAGACCTTCAGTGGTGGGAGGAAAGAGTACCTGACCCGCCGCAGGAGGAGGCTAAACCAGGCCAGGGCGGAGGAGACCTGCTCTGTCCCACTGCAGAAGAAGAAACCATCCCGGATTATTGTCCTCAGTGACTCCAGTGGGGATGAAACCATTAGCAGCAGTGAGAAGCCTGTAAGACCAGACTGTTTGAGGGCAGAACAGAAAAACAAGCCACCCAAGGCATTGCCTTCAGCCTCCTCTGTGAAGCAGGAAGGAACTGCTGGGGATGTTGCTCAGCAGTCTGTGAAGGACAAGAATGATTTACTTCTTGGGTTGAAGGCTTCAGTATCTGAAACGCTGGATTTTCACCCAGAGCATCGTGGCAGGAGGACATGCTCTCCACCAGCTGTCCCTGAGCTGGGGAAGGAGGATCTCCAGGCTCCCTCTGAGGTTGGTGTCAACTCAGTGCAACGTTTATTCTCACCTCACTCTTTGCTAGATGATGAGAAGCTGTGGATGCTTCAAGCCTGAATGTGTTGAAACCCAAATTGGATGGGATCTTGAGCATCCTGATCTAGTGGAAGGGACATGGCAGTATGGGTGGAACTAGATGATCTTCAAGGTCCCTTCCAACCTAAACCATTGTATGACCCTCTCACCTCACATTTGAGTAGATGATCCGATCCATGGGGACCTGTCCTGGTGTTGTTCTGTTGTTTTGGGGGCTATCAGCAGCACAGTAGCAAAAGGTGACAGTCTTTGGTGGGTCCATTCTGCTTTACATTGTCTCCCTTTTCTTTGATGTAGAGCTTTTTTTACTTACAGTGTAATCTGGAGAGTGTCTTGGAGAGGAGAAACTGTCCTGAGTCTGCTGCTCTGGAGGAATGTGAATCTATTTCAAACAGCACAGAGTGTCTACTGATTCATAAAATCACAGGATGGATTGGCTTGGAAGGGACCCTAATTAGAGACTGTATAGTTCCAACCCCTCTGCCATGGTCAGGGACACCTTCTAGACCAGGTTGCTCAAGGCTGCATCCAACCTGGCCTTGAGCACCTCCAGGGAGGGGGCATTCAAGACCTCCCTGGGCAACCTGTTCCAGTGTCTCACCACCCTCACTAATCCTTCCTAATCTCCAGTCTAAATCCCTTGGGTTTGTTTAAGATTTTATTAACTGGAGTGGAACCTTGGAATCATCATCAGTTAAAAGCCAGTATTGATTTTCTTGGCACATTGTTCAGCCTCATCCTTCTGTGATCTCTCAGAAACCCTGAATTTTACCACAGGTGGGAAGTTCCTTGAAGAGCGCCTGCAGAAACCCTTCAGTTCTACCTCCCTCTTCTTCCACAAAGACCTCTGCAGCTCCAGTTCCATTTCCACCTGCTCCTTTGGAGAAGCCCCCTTCCCTCTGCATTCTGGCAGACAGCAGGGAGATCTCCTCTGGAGCTGAGGTGATCTCCTCCTTGAAGGCCCTGCATGGCATGAAGGTGCAGATTTGCTCACTGGGCAGCAGTGATTACGTGGTCAGCAACCGCCTGGCCGTGGAGAGGAGGTTTCTGTCTGAGCTGCTGAGCCCAGCCAACAGGAACAAGGTCACCCAGAGGATCCAGTGCCTGCAAAGCACCTTTGAGAGGGTCTGTATAATTGTGGAGAAGGACAGGGCTAAAGCAGGTAGGTGTTTCCAGCTGGGGGGACATGGGGACACACTGGGCACACTGCTTTGGTGTGTGGTACGGGAAAGAAAATAGAAGGAAAACCATCTAGTGGCACAGCTTTGCTTTGGTGACACAAATGTAATGGCTCAGCTATGGAAACAAGGACAGAATTGGTCACTTTGTGTCCACTTTGTTCCCTTTTTTGCTCATTAGGCCATTTCCTGAGCACTGCTGCTTTCTTGTTTGCCAGCATCCAAGTACATTCTAACTTTTGTAGTTCTACCAAACCTCTGGTAGCTTGGTCTCTCCTGTTGTCCAGCCTTTATTAAGTATTCCTCCCAACCCTCTCTCCAACTGATATTCCTCAATTCCTCAACCTCTCCCATAGCACCTCTGACCCCTCCTGTCTCCTTCATATGTTTCCCTCATTGTTTTAGCTCCTGTGGATGAAACAAATCCATTCATGGTTCTACAAGTGTTGAAGGCCAGGCTGTTTGGGGCTCTGAGCAACCAGTTGCAGATGTCCCTGGTGACTGCAGGGGGGTTTGACTGGATGAACTTTAAAGGTCTCTTCCAACCCAAGCAAGCCTGTGACTCTCAAAGCAGGGGATCTTTGAGCTGTTTTCATAGAATCATGGAATTGTTTTGGTTGGAGAAGACCTCTAAGATCATCAAGTCCAACCTTCAGCCCAGCCTCCTTTTCTCCTGGCTGAACAACCCCAGTTCCCGCAGCTGCTCCTCACACCTTTTCTCCAGGCGCTTCAGCAGCTTGGTTGCCCTTCTCTGGCCATCAAAACCATGTCCCAGAGTGCCTTGCCCAGGTTTGTTACCACCTGGACAACAGTGATTCCTGCTGGATGTGCTTTCTCACTTGGATCTCATTCAGCTCTCCGTTTTCACTCTGCAGGAGAAACATCTCGCATCTTCCAGAGGACACAGTACTATGATGGGATCCTTGCAGCCTTGGTCCAGGCTGGGGTCCGAATTCTCTTCAGCTCTTGCCAAGAGGAAAGTGCTGCTCTGCTGAAGGACCTGGCTTTGGTGGAGCAGAGGAAAAATGCTGCCATTTGTGTGCCAACAGAGGTGGAGGGTCACAAGAGGGAAATGCTCAACTTCTACCTGACCATTCCCAACCTCAGCTACCCAGCTGCTCTCAACATGTGCCATTGCTTCAGCTCCATCAAGAAACTGACCAACAGGTAACAGCAAAGGTAGCCAGAAGGTGCTTTGAGGCCTGACTGCTTTGGTTCTTCTGTCTCGTCCAGGACTTTCTGCCAAGGGAGTTGCTTAGGGAGATCTTCTCTCTGTCTTGCTGTTAGAACCATAGAGTTGTTTCTTTTGGAAGAGACCCTTAAGTCCACCATTGCCAAGTTCACCTCTAAACCATGTCCCTCAGCACCACATTCCATGGCTTTGAAACCCTTCCAGGGATGGGGACTCCACCACTGCTGTGGGCAGCCCTGGACCAGGCCATGACAACCATTTTGGGGAAGAAATTGTTGCTCATGTCCAACCTAAACCTCCCCTGGTGCAATCTGAGGCCATTTCCTCATGTGCCATCACTTGATCCTTGGGAGAGGAGACCAATCCCCACTTGGCTCCAGCCTTCTTTCAGAAAGTTGTAGAGAGCAATGAGGTCTCTCCTCAGCCTCCTTTTCTGCTGGCTGAACAACCCCAGGTCCCACAGCTGCTTCTCACTGCACCTTTTCTCTGGGCGCTTCAGCAGCTTTGTTGCCCTTCTCTGGACCTGTTCCAGTTACTCCCAGAGCTCCTCAGAAGCTTTCCTGTCTCCTTATCACTCCTGCTCTTCATGCATTTCTCAGTCTCTTCAACCTGAGCAGACCCAGGCCATCACATGACCCTACTTCCACCACCCCTCCCCTTGTGCTTCACCTTTCCCTCTCCCCTTCCATGGCTTTCCATTTCATCTGCAGCTCTCCTGCTTAGGCTGGTGTGCTCACAGCCCTCAGGAACCTGGCAAGAGGTGACCACCAGTAGCTCCTGGTCTTCCTCTTGCTCTCTTTACATTAGACACTTCTTGCCTTCTTTTGTTGGTGTCATGCCCTGAGGTGTCCTCCTGCTGTGGTCTCTTACAGCTCCCCCTCAGAGATTGCTGCTGGTGCCCAGGTCAGTGCACAGAAGGCAGAGGAGATCTTCCACTACCTCCACTACAGCTTTGACCTGCAGATGCTGCCTGACGACCTCAGTGCCAAGGGGAGAAGCAACACCAAGAGCTGAGGAGGTGAAAGGGGGCTTAGGGACTCTCCCCCCACCAAAGCTGATTTCTTTTAACTGCACTTTATGGAGTTGTGGGTCACTGTAAAATATTGTAAATAAATCCTTGTGGAAAGACCAGGGGTTGGAGGTGCTGCATCCAGCTCTCACCTAAAGGATGGCTCTGACCCCAGCAGGGTCCCAGTCTTGGCTGCTGTGTCACACAGACCCATGTCACTACAGAGCTGACCATGGGGACTCTCTGGGCAGATGGATGTGTTTTCTGGGAATGATCATCCCAAAATTCCCTTAAAAAGGAGAAGTTTGGCTGAAGGGTTTTGGTGGAGCCAGAAAGGAGGGGACAGAACCAGCCTACAGTCATTTGCCAGCTACTCCAAGATGGGTACCCACAATTCCTAAGAAAAAGGGAATTGCCAAATGTTCCTGCTCCTTTTTACCAACCACAGCAGTGAGGGGTTGGCCAACTGTGCAGTGGAGATGTATGGGCCCAGGGCAACGAACTTCTCTTGATCTTAGGTGGCATCAGAAATGTCATCCCTTGTGACAAGCCCTCCCTGCTCTCCTGCTCCTGCTGCCGGAGACCTCAGTAGGCAGCCGGCTGCTGCCACACTGTGGTTATCTGACAGAACACTCCGTGTGGATTCCTTGCTGTCCTATCAGGGGTTCGATGTGATGACCTGCAAAGGCCCCTTCCGGCCCAAAACACTCTGTGAGGCTTTGAGTCCATCCCTTCCTGGAGCATGTTAATGAAGAAGGGAGGGCAAGGAGCAGAAATTGCCTCAGTGAGGCCTGAGTGAGGGACCAACATGGACCAGCACCAGGCTGGTGGCAGACATTCAACATCTTCAACAACCTGAGGGACAGGGTGAACCTTCAGCCAGTTTGCTGGTATCAGACTGGGAGGAGTGGCTGACACCTATCAGGCTTTGCCATTCAATGTGACCTGGCCAAGCTGGAGGGCTGGGGGAGAGGAACCTCATGAAGTTAGATAAGGGCAAATCTAGGGTCCTGCCCCTGGGGAAGAACAACCCCTGCAGCAGTACAGGGGCAGGACAGCAGCTGGACAGCAGCTCTGTGAAAGACCTGGATGTGCTGGTGGACAGGAAGTTTCCCAGGAGCCAGCAATATGCCCTCATGGCAAAAAAGGCCAGTGGTCCCTGGGGTACATAAAGAGTGTGTCCAGCAGGTCAAGACAGGTTCTCCTCCTTTATTCAGGCCCAGTGAGGCCACATCTGGAGTCCTGGGTCTACTTCTAGGCTCTCCCATTCAAGAGAGAGAAGGAACTACTGGAGAGGCTAGGGGATACGACAAAGATACTGAGGGGCCTGCAGCATCTCTGGGAGGAGGAAAGGCTGAGAGACCTGGGACTGTTTAGCCTAAAGAAGAGCACTCACACAGGGGCTCTTCTCACTGCTCAGCATTGAGGTGAACAAGAGGAGGGGGCCAGACCCTTGTCAGTGGTGCCAAAGGACAGAACAAGGGGCACAACATGGAATGCAGGAGGTTCCGTCTGAAGACAAGGAGAAATTTGTTTGGTGTGAGTGTGCAGGAGCCCTGGAGCAGGCTGCCCAGAGAGGCTGTAGAGTGTTGTCTGGAAAGATTCCAAACCCACTTGGCCATTGTGATCCTGGGCAATCAGCTGTGGGTTCCCCTCCTTTAGCAGGGGGATTGGACTGGATGATCTGCAGGGGTCCTTTCCAACCCCTACCATGCTGGGATTCTGGGATTTATCTTTATTAGAAACAAAACAGGACAGAAAAGCTGCAGGCCCAGCTGAGAAGAGAGATAGGAGGGATGGAGAGCTTGTGCACACTTTCTCCCCTGCAAAGAGCACAGGTGACCCAAAACCAGCTTTTTTTTTTTCCCCCACGTTTCCTTAATGTAAGAACAGAGCCCTTCAGCAGAGGCTATGCCATTACCTATTTATTGTATAACCATAACTCCAGCAGATCTTTTAGCTGAAATTGAAGCCAAACTTGTCCTGTACTTGGTCTCATTGTTCATTTCTCCATCCCTCAGGAGAAGGAGAGAAACAGCAAGGAGGAAGCTGGGCAAGGAAGTGCCACTTGGTACTGACAGGAAGGGGCAGAGGTGGTGGGACAGGCAGGGTACTGAGTGGTGTTAAAACACATAAAATCAGCACAGGTCAGGAGGTCCACAGCAACCCCCAACCCCTTGGCTGCAGAAGAAAGGTGCTGAAGTGTTGAGCTACTAAAATCCACAGAGTTCAAAGAGAAAAGTAGTCATCACCCTGCTCCTCCTCTGAGGAGGCTGCTGCCTCTATCACAAAGAGGTTCTCCACGTCAGCAGTTGGGGCCACCTCTGCAAGGAGAAAAATGGGGGTTAGTAGTGTGTGGTGGGTTTGGAAAGCACCTACAGGAGGTGCAAAAAGCTAAGAGGCTCAGGAGAAACAGCCTGCAGACCTCCAACATCCAACACCTCCATGGTGATATTCAAGGCAAGGTTCAATGAGGCCTCAAGTGACCTGGTCCAGTGGGAGGTGTTCCTACCTATGGCATGGGGGTTGGAACTAGATGAACTTGAAGGTCCCTTCCAACCCAAACCATTCTATGATTCTATAAAAGGAAGTGAAAGAAGCTAAAATGAATGAGGAGTGCCAAAGAGAACTTACTTTGAGTATAGCTGAACTTGGTTCTACATGAAGTTGGTGTGTCCAGAACTGCAGCCTGAGGGAGAGGACAGAGAGGGTCTTCTTAGACACCTGCACCAGTACAGAGCAGCTGGGGAAACTGGAATAGGCTGGGTCCTGCACTGGAGTTGAGCTGCCCAGGCCCTGTGCTGCACTGCACCAGAACAAGGGGACACAGTCTCAAGCTGCACCAGGGGAAGTTTAGGCTCGAGGTGAGGAGAAGGTTCTTCACCGAGAGAGTGATTCATCATTGGAATGGGCTGCCCAGGGAGGTGGTTGAGTCGCCATCCCTGGAGGTGTTCAAGAGGGGACTGGATGTGGCACTTGGTGCCATGGTCTAGTTGTGAGGTTTGTGGTTACAGGTTGGACTCGATCTTCAAGGTCTCTTCCAACCTTGGTAATACTGTGCTATACTGTACTATTGCCACAAAAACCTTAGTGGACGAGATGAAATAGCCTCAAGTTGCCCAAAAACGCCTGTACTTGTGTTAAAAGCAACAGGGCAAGAGGAAATGGCCTCAAGTTGGAGGAGAGGTTGAGGTTGGACAAGAGGAACAATTTCTTCCCCAGAAGGGTTGTCAAGGCCTGGCCCAGGCTGCCCAGAGCAGTGGAGTGTCCATCTCTGAAGAGTTTCCAAAGTTGCGTAGGTGTGGTGCTGAGGGACATGGTTTAGTGGTGACCTGACAGTGCTGGGTTAAGGGTTGGACTGGATGATCTTAGAGGTCTCTCCAAACCTAAATGACTCTGTGATTCTGGTTTCTTAGAGGAGGTTCTAATTAGAGAAGAGCTATTTATTGTCAGGATTGCAAGCATTGGGTTTCTCCTGGGTTGGCAGATGCTTCTGAATTTTGTGACCTTCAGAGACATGAAGTTCCTGCTATGTTCTTCTGTAGAGAGGAACAGGTCATTTTTACCTGGTATTACAGAGTCCCTAAGTGTAGAGATGTAGTCCTAGGGGCTGAGTCTTCTGGCTTTTCCATGAAAAGCTGAGATCCCAGGGGCAGAAAAAACACAGAACTGTTTGGGTTGTGAGAGATCTTTAAGACCATTGAGTCCAACCATTAACCCAGGACTGCCAAGTCACCAGTACAGCATGTCCCTCAGCACCACACCTCCATGACTTTGCAGGATCTGAATGGGACCTTTCAAGAAAGCTGGGCAGGGGCTGTTTCCAAGGTCCGGTAGCACTTGGACAAGGGACAATGGTCTGAAACTAGAGCAGGGTAGGTTTAGATTGGACATTAGGAAGAAGTTCTTCACTGTGAGGGTGGTGGAGCACTTGAATGTGCTGCCCAGGGAGGTGGGAAGAGGCCCCATCCCTGGGGACATTCAATGTCAGGCTTAATGGGACACTGAGCAACCTGATCTAGTTGCAGATGTCCCTGCTGACTGCAAGTGTTTGGACTAGATCATCTTTAAAGGTCCCTTCCAACCCAGTGAATCATAATTCCATGGTTCTACAGTTTGGAAACCCTTCCATGGATGGATACTCCTCCACTGCCTTGGATGGCCAGGCCTTGACAAACCTTTCCATGAATAAATTGTTCCTTATGTCCAATACCAGACCTGTTCTCCAGACCCTTTGTTGCCCTTCTCTGGCCACCAAGTGTAGACCCAAAACCCATCAGACTGGGAGGAGACAGGGGGTGGTTCCTGGTCTGCAGTCCCAGGATTCCTCTGCCTAAGCAGCAGAGGTTGGGCTGATCAAGGTGGATCTGGGCAGCGCTGAAGGGATGCAGCATTACCGACTTCTTCTTGATGTTATCCCAGGTGCCCCTGCTGCTCTGTGTCTGCTTCTGCATCCTGAAGACATGCCTGTCATAGTCGTTCCTGTAGAGGGAACCCAGCACCTTAGTGTCACCACCCTGCTGCACACAGGTAGAGGCACTAGAGAACTCTAAAGTGGGAAGGACCTGGGCAGGGCCATCAAAAGCATCTGCTGGTCACCTCAAGGGCACAGCAGCTGTGGGAGGGGTTAATCGGAGGACATGGTTACCAGGCAAAGCTCCACCATTTCTCAGAGGAAGCTCATTTCTTGTCCTTCAGATAAAATGCTTCCATTCCAGTTTCAGTCAAGTTGAAGAAACTGAGCTAGGAGGTTAAAACTCAAAAGGAGCAGAGGAAGCTTTGCTGAGGCTGAAGCTCAAACCACCACCTTCTCCAAGAGGAGAAGGACACTGGACAGGAGATGGACACTGGTTTTGTGGCCTATGGTCAGTTGATTGCTCACACTGCCAAAGGTAAGGGCTTTTCCTAAACAAGTCCTTCCAGGACTGCACACACTAAACATGGAAGTGACCTGGTGTCCCAGTTCCAGAAGCGATGCTGCTTAGAACACGAAAGACAACCTTGCAGAAAATCCAAAGGAAAAGGTGAGCAGAGGACACTGCAACGAATTCCTACCTGTTGATGGGTGCTAGCATGCCAGGGCTGATGTGCTCACACTGGGGGGTTTTCACCACAGGGAAGATGGCTGAGGAAGGTGTGATGGGGTTGTCCCTAAGTGCAAAGACCTCCTCCTCCTCCTCATCATCTTGGCTTTCACGCAACGTTGGCAACTGCAAAGGCACATCAGACCCGCCCTCTTAACACATCTCCTGAGACTTCTCATGGGTCTGTCTTGGGGTGGCAGTGGGAAACAGACTCTTGTGAACCACTGCTGTATCTCTTGTCCCCATATGGAGGAGACCCAGGCTCTCTGTAGACCTCACTCCATTCCCTGCCTTGACTCCACCATGTCCCTTAGGCAGATGCACAGCACATATGTAGGAAGGTCTCCACACAGTAGCTAAGTGATGCTTCCATCTTGCTCTTGCTGCTCCTTCCATGGATGGCAAACATTTTCTGGCCTTTTTTGGCTACTACACAGCCCCAAAAGAATTTCTGGTTAAAGCTACAGGGTCAAAATTGGCCATCAGTGATCAGGAGAAGGACCTGAGCGAGGCTATACACAGGAGGGGGACATGAGGGTTACTCAGTGAACTTCTGGTCTGTTCACTGTGAAGAGAGGAAAACTGGAAAGGTTCAGATTTACCTTCACTCTTCTGTTCTGAAAGGGTGTGGCAGTGAAAACGTCATCATGGTTGTCCTTTGGCAAGTGGTCCAGGAAGTCCCTCATCTGCTGCTTCCTCTTGAAGGTTCCCACTTTGGCACTTATGACTGGCTCCCTCTTATCTACAGGTATCAAAACATTCCTTGTTCTAAGGCAGCAGGGACATGGTTTGACAACTCACCAACTATTCAATGCCACTGACCAACTATTCAATGCCCTGTCCCTCTCTGGATGTCCTGGGCCAGGTTCTCACCACCCTTAGTGTCAGACATTTCTCCCTTCTCTTCTGTCTGAATCTCCCTCTCTTAGTTCAGGTCATCAACCCTTTTCTTCCTGTCACAACAGATCCTGCTCAAAAGTCTGTCCCCACATCCATCAGAAGCTTCCTGCAGACTTCACACAGCCACTGCAGGTGCCAGACAGCAGCTGGTATATGATGGTTCCATAGCTCACAGCTATTTTTCAAGTGTCCAAGTCAGGTTGGATATAAACCAGGGAAGTGGTAGATGCCTCATCCCTGGAACCATTGCAGGTCAGCTTGTTTGGGGGTCTGAGCAACCTGCTCTGTTTGCAGATGTTCCTGATGACTGCCTCACTAATCTTTACATTTCTTCCCAACCTAACCCAATCCAGTCTGTGACTATTTGCCCTCAGTTAGTAAGGCCAGGTTAAACCTTCCACATCGTGCCCCAAACTAGAAAACTCTAAAAACATTCTTTTTCCTCTTGTACTTTAGTCCTTTATGAGATGCTCCACCAAACCCTGACCCTCCCCCAACGTGTGCTTTTGTCCCCATCTCTCACTGCCCAATAAATCCTGAACCAGAAATGGTTTGAAGTCTGCAACACCCCCAGAGCAAGGTCTCAGTACCCTTCTCTGCTGATTTTGCTGAAGTGTTGCTCTTCTTGGTGTGGGGCTTGGAACCTTTTGCTTCCTGCTCTTCCATGTACTTATGATGGCATTCCTCAGCTGAGCGTGAGCCCACCGCCAGGGCCACCTCCAGCCAGAAGCCACTTTTGTGCTTGGGAAAGGATGCCACAGCCCTGCCAAGAGAACAAAGGCACAGCTCATGCCACAGAATCACAGAATGGTTTGGTTTGGAAGGGGCCTTAAAGATCATTTAGTTCCAACCCCTTGCCATGGGCAGCGACATCTTCCGCTACACCAGGCTGCTAAAGGCCTCATTGCCTTCAACACCTCCAGGGAGGGGGCCATCCACAATCTCCCTGGGCCACCTGTTCCAGTGTCTCACCACCCTCAGTGTAAGGAATTTCTCTATGATATGTCATGCTGGAGAACCTTGCTGGGTCAAACTCCCAGAAACCTGCTGGCTGTCCTGGGCAGAACACTATGTCTTGGTTGTAGAGAATCTTGTTCCAGCTGGAACAATCTGGGATAAGCTCAAAGAGGATAAGCAAGCTGGATAAGGGCAGATTTAGACTGCACATTAGGAGGAAATTCATTACAGTGAAAGTGGTGAAGACACTGGGAACAGGTTGTCCAGGAAGGTTGTGGATGTCCCCCACCAGAGGTGTTTGAGGCCAGGTTGGATGAGGCCTTTAACAGCCTGGAAGGTGTCCCTGCCCATGGTGGTCAGAACAAGATGATCTTGAAGGTCCCCTCCAACCCAAACCATTCTACGATTGTCACTGATACCTTGTCCATATCCAGATACAAGACAAATTCATCTGCAGCAGGACCCCTCACCCCTGAGACATGAGCTCACCCAGTCCCAGCGTGGTGGAGGTTGGAAGGGATCTCTGGAGATTCATAAAATGGTTTGGATTGGAAGGGACTCTAAAGGCCACTTAATCCAACTCACTGCTAAAGCAGGATCACCTCATGTCTTTTCAGGCTTCTAATCTAAGAGAAACAAACCCAAACATGCTCATTTTATTACTGAATATATTAAATCTTTTAAGTATTAATCAATTAATGCACTAATCAAACCATCTTGCAGATCTCCCCTTTAATGCACTCAAAGCTGTAAGCACATTGTGTTTATTCCATCAGGGGAGAGAAAATGCTGCCTCTGCCCCACATGAAGAGCAACACTTGTACCCTAAAGAGGAGTAGTTCACCCTGTCCTGACCTACTTGTGGTTTTCTGGTTTACTCAGAGGATGTTTATCACTGGAATAGTGATAGAATAGTACATCCACAAAGAAGTTGCTTGAGGTGTCACTGTCTTTCATAGCTGCATAGAATGGTGGCAGCTGTGGCCTCACACGTCCGCAATTACTTCAGGTAACTCCCAATATCTCCTTTGTTTCACCATTTTTCACTTTGTTAACATGAATTCTTTAAGAGGGAGTTTAAACATAAAGGACTCCTTTAAAGTAGCATCAGTGCCTGAATCTGGGAAACTTAAGCCCTGAGAATATTCTGCCTCCCCAGGTTAGAGGGAAAGCCTGCCCTGTGACAGAACAGCCACTTGCCTGTAAAGCTTCTGTAGCTCCTTTTCAGACCACTCATTGGCTGCCCTCTGAAAGAGTTCCAGGGATGGCTGCACCTTTTCCCTCTCCTGTTCTCTTGATTTGGTTGCTGAAGACTTGGCAGGGTTAGAATCTCGAGAAGCTTTTATTTTATCAGGAACTTCTGAGTTCTTCCCTTTCACCTGAAGCTTTTCTGTGCCAGTTTCAGGCTCGTTGTCAGACTCCAAATACCTCGGATGGTTGAACCTTCTTCTTCCCTTTGTTTCCTTCTCCGGCAGGAGGAAAGAAGAGGACTCATCAGATGGTGTTTTGCTTCCAAGGGAATCACCACCATCAGTGGATCCAGGCTCACTTTGCCTCAACACCATGTGATGGGAGGCAGCAGACTGCTTTACTGTCCTCTGCTCACTACATACCTTCTTAGTGCCATCCCATGAACCTCTACAGTGAGAGGAGAGTTCAAAGGTTGAAGTCTTTTTATTGAACACAGGTTTATTCCTCCTTTTGACAGACAGGGTGACATCTTCACTAGATTCTTCTTCCTCACCTGTACTTGATGATACAGCTCTTAACAGTTGGTCTTGAAGCTGTTTGCTGGACCTCAAGCAGGACTTGTACCTGTGCTGACGGACAGTCTGCTCTCGCCGGCCTGCTTCTCTCTTCTCCTTCCTCACTCGTGGTGCTCGGCTGGTCTGTCTGCTGAGTGCTTCAGCACGGGAGGAGTTCAGCCTAGCAGAAAGCTGGGCTTTGCTTCTAGTGGCAAAACCTGCCTGGTCGCTCTCCTCCTCATCTGAAACGAAGCGCCTGGCCTTCTTGCTCCCAGTGGGCTTGAGATCTCCCCTGGAGCTCACTCCTGTGTCATTGCTCTTCCCTGAAAGAGGATATGTTGGAGAACATCACATCGTGGAGTGGAACATCACAGAGAATCTTCTGCTGGATATTTTATGTTGTTGTCAGAGCTCTGACATTCCCCACTTTGCATTACAAGTAAAAGATATTAAAACACTTTTCCTACATAAGCATTTAGAGACTCCAAGCAGGGTCGGGGTGGAAGGGACCTCTGGAGATCATCCAGTTCAACCCTCTGGGCAGCCTGCTCCATGGCTCCAGCACCCTCACACCAAACAAGTTTCTCCTCCTGTTCAGGTGGAACCTCCTGGGTTCCACTTTGTGCCCATTGCACCTTGCCTGTCCCTGAACACCACTGACAGGAGCCATCCTCTGGTCCCCCCACAGGTCCTTTAGCTCTTGCTGAGCATTGAGAAGATCCCCTCTTAGGCTGCTGACAGAAATGTTCTAGGCCCATCAGCAGCTCTGGTGCCTCCACTGGACTCTCCCAGTAGCTGCCTGTCTCTCTTGAACTAGGGAGCCCTGAACTCAGGACTCTAGATGTGACCTCCCTGGGACAAAGTAGAAGGGGAGGGAATACTCCCTTGATCTGCTGACCACACTCTTCGTGCCCCCCAGGAGACCATTGGCCTTCTTGGCCACAAGAGCACACTGCATTTATTTCGATTCCTACATCTGGGGAAGCAAAGCCTGACTGCAGCTCGCTAGAGTGCTGAACTCCACCCTTTTTCAGCCTCTCTCCAGTGAGATCCAACAGCTCTGTGGCCAAAGTGACAGGAGGAGAAACCTCAATACCCCCATAATCCTTTCAATTCCAATGTCCAGAAAGAAAGTGTTCCCTTTATGCCCGTGAAAATGGGATTTACACAGAGTTTACATTTGGAGCTGTCAACATGGAGTTAATGCTACTCTTAGAGAAGACAAACCAATCAACCATTAAAAGATCACCATACTGGTCCAGTACCCACCTCATAAGGCCACTGATTCTGATCAGTATTTCTAAAAGAAAAGGAAAGAAAACCAAACCCACAACTTTTTTTTTACCTTTACTTTGGATTTTGGGTGTTTCTTCCAATGCCTTCGTGACTTTCTTTCGTTTTCTCTCCTTAGAGACAGAACTGGTCTTTCCTTGAAATTTTTCAGTACTTGACAGCTTCAAAACAAAACAATTTCAGCTCAACCAATAGGGATTAGACACCAGACCTAAGGACAGCAGCCCTGAAAAAGCCAAACAGGCAGGACTGAGAGATTCTGAGTCACTTACACAGTCATCAGTGCCTGCTAAATAGCCTGTGATGAGCACAGGTGGTTATGGAATCATAGAATGGAATGGGTTTGGGTTGGAAAAGACCTTTAAGATCAAGTCCAACCATTCTCTTAACTACCTAGGCTGGTGCTAAACCATCTCCCTCAGCATCTTACCTCTGCAGCTTGGAAACACTTCCAGGAAAAGGGATTCAGCCACTTCCCTGGGTAGCCTGGGCCAATCTTTGAGAAACCTTTCAATGAAGAATTCTCATGTCCAATTTTAAACCTCCCCTGCTGCAACTTTGAGGCCCTTTCATCTTGTCCTGTCCCTTGTTCCTTGGGAAAGAGAGACCAACCCCACCTGGTTCTAACCTCCTTTCAAGGAGCAGCCATACCCATGCCTAAAGCTGAAGCAACAGAGCCAGGCTCCCTTTGAATTTAAGCAGATTTAAGACAGACTGAAGTAGCCATAAGCAGAAGACCCTTACCAGGCTCAGATAATCTGTTCCACCTTCTTCTAAGGTAACATTCAGATCACAATCCACAAACTGCCTTTGCCCACACCAGAAGCTGAGGGGTGGCTGCACAAGACGGCCGCTACGGGTGTAAACCTTGTCCGAGTCACTCCCTACCTGACTCTGTTTTGGGGTCGTATCTGTGAGGAAAGAAAACCAACAAACCCCACGTTGTCCAAAATGCTGTAGTGAAGATTCCCCTGGGCAGACTTCACCCAGCAGCTCCTTTGTGCTGACCACGTGGAAAATGCAGACCTTGCCACCAAGTTTGATTTTCTTCTTTGAAATGGAAGCCCACACCTCAGTATGACCCAAAAGTTCCCCAATTTACAGCTTTTTACAGGATATATAAACTTCTGGGCACGGTAAGAGTCAGACAGGGCGATAGAATCATGAAGAGAAGCTGTCACAGTGCAGAGCTTTTAACAAATGAGAGGGAGAGAAAACCAAAACCAAACAGCTTTTGTCACATTGGGAAGTAACCATGGAATAGTTTCAGTTGGAGGGGACCTTAAAGATCATAGAGTTCCAACCCCCTACCATAGGACCCACTAGACCAGGTTGCTCAAGGCTTCATCCAACCTGGCCTTGAACACCTCCCTAGAGGGAGGAATCTGATCAAACCTTTATCTAACAGTATAATGAAGTTTGGAGTTTACAATTAAAAATTCAAAGTTAAAGCCAAAAGCTCTTAGAGTAATACAGTATGGTGGGGGAGTTGGAAGAGACCTCTGGAGATCATCCAGTCCAACCTCCCTGCTAAGGCAGGGGTACCCACAGCAGCTTTCCCAGGATCACAATGTCCAGGTGGGTTTGGAATCTCTCCAGAGAGGGAGACTTCACAACCTCTCTGGGCAGCCTGCTCCAGGGCTCCAGCACCCTCACACCAAACAAGTTTCTCCTCATCTTCAAGTGGAACCTCCTGGGTTCCAGTTTGTGTCCATCGCCCCTTGTCCTGTCACTGGGCACTGCTGACAAGAGCCTGGCCCCATCAGCAGGCCCTTTAGCTCTTGCTGAGCATTGATCAGATCCCCTGCGTGGCTGCTCTTCTCCAGGCTCAACAGCCCCAGGTCTCTCAACCTTTCCTCCTCACAGAGATGCTCCAGGACTTTCAGCATCTTTAGAGCCTCCACTGGACTCTCTCCAGTAGTTCTGTATCTCTACTCCTTCCTAACAAATCCAGGAGCAACCAATTCCTTTGGTAACAAAACAAACAGCAGAGTGAATTGTCCCACAATCAATTCTCTCCAGTCCCAGCTGCCTTCACTGTGTGAAAACCATTAAGATGCCATCAAGCTGCTCAAGGACTTGAGGTGAGTTTAAACTAAGACCAACAGAAGGAAAAAAGCCACTTTTTCTTTTTATCTGAAGGAAAGGATAATGAAATACTCACAGGTGTTCTCATCAACCTTTGGCAGTACTTCATAGGTGGTGTTTCTGAGATCAGGTCTTTTTCTATTGCTTGCTGTGCCTCCTCTAGCATTCAACACGTCCATGGTCAATGGGTCAGTGTCTTCATTCTCATCAGTGGTTTGCTTTCGTTCTTTCCTAACAATGTAGATTTTAACAGCAAAAAACCCAAGGTAAGCTCAAGGTCTTCTTCTCACCTTGGTCAAAGCTCACCAGCATAGTGCAGCTGAACCCACACAGACACCACATGAAGCATCAAATCAAAGCCCTTTGTGTATGGCCACTATCACGCTAGATAAAGAGTGGAATAAAACCAAACCAGTACAGTGGAGAAAGCTTAGTGGATCCTCCTGAAGAACTGAGCAGTATGGACCTGGAACATTCTCTTTATGCAGACATCTACAATCTTTTCTACTTCTCTAACATACTTAAACAGCAAAATCTTAATCAGTAATTACAAGATGTTGCAATGAAACAGAATCTCCAGAGCAGTTACCTCCTCCTTTCCTCAAGGAACTCCTCAACATATTTCTTCCAATTGGTGGAAAAGCCAAACCTGAATCTTTTGATGAATTGGTAGGGAAAGCCTGTTGGGAACAGCAGTGGAGTTAACATCAACACTTCTCATCACAAGGCACAAATCACAGCCTGAAGCGTGGTGGGGTGTTGAGTATCTTTGAAGCCCACCACATCTTGAAACACTACAGACAGACAACTTTCCCCACCCTAAAGGACCAGTCCTGCCCCTGGGGAGCAACAACCCCCTGCACCAGTGGAGGCTAAGGGTGACCTGCTGGGAAGCAGCTCCACAGACAAGGACCTGGGAGTGCTGGTGGACATCAAGGTCCCCATGAGCCAGCAATGGGCTCTTGTGGCCAAGAAGGCAAATGGTCTCCTGGGGTGCATGAAGAAGAGTGCAGCCAGCAGGTTGAGGGAGGTTTTCCTAAGAGAGATCAAGTGGTTACATAACAAGGAAGAACCTCAGTGGGTTTAAATGGAAAATGAGGAATGAAATGAATCCCATCATGATGTGGGCTCTCAAGGAGATTCCTAAACTTCATAGATTCATAGAATGGTTTGGGTTGGATGGGACCTTAAAGATCTTCTAGTTCCAACCCCATCTAATTCCAACTTTGGAGAAAAGAATGCATACTGGTGAGGACAGAATGCATACTGGTGAGGACAGAATGCATACTGGTGAGGACAGAATGCATACTGGTGAGGACAGAATGCATACTGGTGAGGATAGCTGCAGTCTGATGGTACTGGGGATGGAAAATGCTGGCCAGAAAGCACAAGAGAAGAACTACAGAATGCGCAGGCAATGGGGAAATGCAATCTTGAGAAGAGGAAAATGATGACTGTGGTGGCAGGGGAACAGGTGTGGTTACAAGTTTTAGTTACTGTTAGGTACTGTTTTAGCAGTAGTGGTGGGACTGTGAGCTCTAAGCAAACAGTTGGAGTTGATGGTATCAAAGTCTCTTCCAACCCCATTATTTCCATATATCACACAATGACATCACAGTTTAGTTTAGAAGGGATCTTTGAAGACCATCGAGTCCAACCCCCACATGAGAGTATGTGCTGATACAGGATTTTAAAACTTATTTCTCACTGTAAACATTGAAGAATATGGTTTGGATGGCTTGGCAAGTGATTCTGTTAAAGGGTCAGCTTCATACTCACTAGCATTTAAACAGCTTGAACATCCCAGAATCCTGGGATGGTGGGGTAGGAAGGGAACTCTGGGATCATCCAGTCTAACCTCCCTGCTAAAGCAAGGGCACCCACAGCAGCTTGCCCAGGATCACAATGTCTAGGTGGGTTTGGAATCTCTCCAGAGAGGGAGAATTCACAACCTCTCTGGGCAGCCTGCTCCAGGGTTCCAGCACCCTCACAACAAACAGATTTCTCCTCCTGTCCAGGTGGAACTCCTGGGTTCCAGTTTGTGCCCAGTGCCCCTTGTCCTGCCACTGAGAAGAGTCTGGCCCCATCCTCTTGCCCCTAACAAGTCCTTTAGCTCTTGCTAAAGGAGAATATCCCCTTTGTGTCTGCTCTTCTCCAGGCTCAACAGCCCCAGGTCTCTCAGCCTTTCCTCCTCACAGAGATGCTCCAGGCCCCTCAGCATCTTTGGAGGCTCCACTAGACTATTTCCTGTAGTTTCCTGTCTCTCTTGAACTGAGGATCCCAGCGCTGGGCCCAGTACTGCAGCTTTGGCCTCAGAAGGGCAGAGCAGAAGCAGAGGAGAACCTCCCTCAACCTGCTGGCCACACTCTTCAGGTTTTTGATGTTCCATTAAGAACCTTCTTACCTTCTTTTCTCATGGAGGCCACATCAATCCTTCCCTGCAGCAAGTAGACACTGCCAGAAGAGGTTCTCACTTGGTTGGAGGCGATGCGTTCCATCACGCTGTTACTGTGCCAAAGCTGATCTTTCTTATCTCTGAGAGAGCATGAAGAGAAACAACACACTGGTTTCAGAAAAGGAAGGTAAAACTGAAATGTTGGTATTGCCTGAAAGGTGGGCAGAGAATGGGGGGTGCTTCTCTTAGTTGAGAGGTGTCTACTACACAAGTAACTATGTTAGGTGGTTACTAACTACAGGAAGAGTAGATTAGGAGTGTGTCCAGCAGATCGAGGAGGTTCTCCTCCCCCTCCGTTCTGCCCTGGTGCAACCTTGCCTGGAATACTGTGTCCAGTTTTGGGCTCTCCAGTTCAAGAGGGACAAGGAGCTGCTGGATAGAGTCCAATGGAGAGCTACCAGGATGATTAAGGGACTGGAGTGCTGCCCTATGAGGAGAGGCTGAGAGCCCTGGGGCTTTTTAGTCTGGAGAAGAGACAACTGAGAGGGGATTTAACGTTTACAGATATCTGAGGGCTGAGTGTCAAGAGGGAGGGTACAGGCTCTTCTTCATTGCATCCTGTGATAGGACAAGAAGCAGTGGATATCAACTACAGCACAGGAGGTTCCACTTCAACATGAGGAGGAACTTCTTCACTGTGAGGGTCACAGAACACTGGAACAGGCTCCCCAGAGGGATTGAGGAGTCTCCTTCTCTGGAGACTTTCAAGACCCATCTGGATGTGTTCCTGTGCAACCTGTGCTAGATTCTATGGCCCTGCTCTGGCAGGAGGGTTGGACTTGATGATCTTCAAAGGTCCCTTACAACCCCTAACATCCTATTATTACTCCTCTCCAAGGGTCTATTTCCCATAGGCTCCTCAAACCACTTCACTGCAAGTTAAATCTGACCCTTGTTTTCTTGATCTTGCAGCTATGTGAACATGACCTGATGTGGTGGTGGGAGAAAGTTCTCACACACACACACACACACACACAAAGAAACCACAGCTAACTCAGTCAGAGAAGCAGATGAATAAGCTGTATTTACAAGCAGGATGAAATGCAGATGGACATCACCAAGAGCCCCTCAGAGTCAGTTTTCAGGTGGATCAGATGCTGCCATGGTTCACCACGTAGCTGTAGGAGTAATGGTGCCACCTCAGATACTATGGCAGGAAGATATGGCTGAGGACAGTCTGCACTTAAAGCTGCCCCAAACCAGAAGGGATGTAGAAAGTCCATCTCGGCACAACTGTCAGGGATCTACTAGACAAACGTGTATCTATTCCTCTTTCATCAGCTCAGGGCTGGAACTCTTGCTCTTTAACTAGTAGTCTCCCGTGTGTAGAAACTCCAGCTCCTGCACACCTGAAGGAATTCACCTCTTCCTTGAGAAGTTTAAACTCTAACATCACTTTGTACTTACCAAGAATACCTTCCATGAAGGTGCAGCTCAACCTAAGCCATGGGCAACCTAAGCCATGGGCAACCTAAGCCATGGGCAACCTAAGCCATGGGCAACCTAAGCCATGGGCTAACATGGATCCTTCTTCTCCTCAAGCCTCAGCCATGCAGTTCCTCATCCCCACATGCCCCAACTGTGCTGTGCTACAGGCTTTGGAGCAGATAGGCTTGGTGGGCTAAGCCAGGAGACAGAGACCTTTAGAAAGCATGGCAAGAGCTGTAAGCAGTGTCCCAAGGGTAGGGATGCAGCCAAGGGACCTGTGTCCTCAGCTGGGGAGGCAAAATCAGCAGCAGAAGTGTGAGAAGCTGCTTCCAGAAGTTACCCAGATGACTCAAAACTGCAGATGAAGATGGCATAGCCTTTCCATCTCAGAAACTGAAATCCCACCAACATCCTTCTCACCCCACTGAAATCAGAAAATGTCTCCTTACTTGCGTTTTCCTTCCAGAAAGATTGAAGAGTTGCCATCCATCACTTTAATTCTCCAGCTGGTGAGGCAGATATTTTTCTGTTAAAAGGAAAAAACCAATAAATTTTTAGCTGAGACTGAAGGTATGAAAGGTGTGAGGAAGATGGCCACGAATTCCTGTGCAACTCAAGATGTTTAGGCATCAGAGAAACCAAAACTAACCATTCCACACATCCGTGTTGAAGCATCTTCAGGCTGGACTCTAAAGCACAAAACTGCCAGGAATTAGAGACATTTGATGTTGACTTTTAGAAAAGAGAGGTATTGTCTTGGAACTCAAGCACATCTAAAGAGTTCCTCACAAAAGGAAAGGTACTTGACACCTATAGCCAGCACCTGCTCAGATCTCTAGTGACCAGGAATGTACTCTGTGCAGCATAAAGAAGAGTGTGGCCAGCAGGTCAAGGCAGTTCTCCTCCCCTCTATTCAGCCCTAGTGAGGCCACATCTGGAGCCCTGGGTCCAGTTCTGGGCTTCCCAGTTGAAGAGAGACAAGGAACTGCTGGACAGGGTCCAGTAACGGCTGGGAAGATGCTGAGGGGCCTGCAGCATCTCTGTGAGGAGGAAAGCCTGAGAGACCTGAGGCTGTTGAGCATGGAGAAGAGCGGCCCGAGAGGGGATCTGATCAATGTTTACAAGTATCTGAAAGGTGGGTGTCAAGAAGAAGAGGCCAGGCTCTTTTCAATGGGACAGGACAAGGAGCAGCAGGCACAAACTGCAACACAGGAGGTTCCATCTGAACAGAAGAAACCTATTTGGTTGTGAAGGTGCTGGAACCCTGGAGCAGGCCGCCCAGAAAGACTGTGAAGCCTCCATCTCTGGAGAGATTCTAAAGCCACATGAGTATTTTTATCCTGGGAAAGCTAGTTGGACTGGATGATCTCTGGAGGTCCCTTCCAACCCCCACCATTCTATGATCTCTTCCAGCATCTTCTGCTCAGGCACAGGTCTTCAACGCTAAGAGCTATCTGATCCAACTTTTTAATATCAAATGTACTTAAGTGCGAGGGAGAATGGATTGAATGCAGAGGAGGGCAAGGAAGCTGGTAAAGAGCCTGAAGAATAAATCTTATTGAAGAGCAACTGAAGGAGCTGGGGCTGAAGGTTTGAAAAAGAAAAGGCTGAGGGGAGACCTCATTGCTGTCTACAACTAGCTGAAAGGACATTGTAGAGAGGCTGGTGCTGGTCTCTTCTCCCAGGTAATTAGTGATAGAACAAGAGGGAATGGCCTCAAGCTGTGACAGGGTAGGTTTAGACTGGACATTAGGAAACATTTTTTCAGGGAAAGAGTGGTCAGGCATTGGAATGTGCTGCCCAGGGAGGCGAGTCACCAACCCTGGATGTCTTTAAAGGTCATTTGCATGTGGTGCTAGGTGATACAGTTTAGGGGTGAACCTTGTACAGTATGGCTGTGGGTTGGACTTGGTGATCCTGAGGGTCTTTTCCAACCTGAAGGTTTATGTGATTCTGTGAAACAACTTGCTGAACTAAAAGAGGACTGCAAACCCATGGATTTTGCCAGGGAACAAAGATGACTGAAACATGGCAAAGTGTGGTTCCACCAGCTTAAGAGGGGAATCACTGAGGAATGCAGCAGGTTTCAAAATTCCAGAATCCCAGCATGGTGGGAGTTGGAAGGGAACACTGGACATCATCCAGTCCAATCTGCCTGCTAAAGCAGGGGCACCCACAGCAGCTTGCCCAGGATCACAACATCCTGGAGTCTCCACCACCTCTCTGGGCAGCCTGCTCCAGAGGTTCAGCACCCTCACACCAAGTAAGTTTTTCCCTATCTTTATACCCTCCTGGGTACCATTTTGTGCCCATTGTCCCTTGTCCTGTCACTGGGAACCACTGACAAGACTCTGGCCCCATCCTCTTTCCCCCAACAGGTCCTTTAGCTCTTGCTGAAGATTGAGAAGATCCCCTCTCAGGCTGCTCTTCTCCAGATGTTTACCAGCAAGATCTAAAATCCCAGTTCATTCTCCTCCCAGTGATCATTGTTCTTGACAAGAAAAAATTAACTAACTCTCCACAGTGATCTGAAATCAGCTCACAGGAATGCAGCAGCTGCCCTGAAAAATTAAGTTCTCCCACCTCTTTCTCTGCTTTGCCAGCAGCTTGATCTGTAGGAGGTTTATTTGATGGGACATTAAACTCTTCTCTCTCCTTTTGCTTCCTGGGAATGTGGACATTGGGAGAAGCCAGCATGATACTACAAAAGCGCTTTCTGGCACCTGCCTCTGAGATCCTGTCTACTTCTTGAGCAGGTTCCTTGTTATTTGGCTGCAACTCTCTTCTGTCTTGATGAAGTTCAGTTTGTTTGGCTTCTCTGTTTTGCCACTTTTCTCCCAACTGATCCCCATTTTTGCAAGGAGAAGAGATCATATTGCCAGAAATAACAGCTGTGTCATCAGAGGATTCACCATCAGCATCCATGGATTCCACAACAAACGTATCATGATCATCCATATTGGTGGCCATGCTCTCTGCAGGGTCGTTCCTCAGTTCCTCAGCCAGCACAGTCTTCATTGATGACTTTTCTGTAAGGGTGGAAGGAGGAAGGTTCTGCTGGATTGGGTTTGAAGGATCTGCCCAAGAAAAATAAAAGGAATAAGAAAGAGATGAGTGGTTTTGAGAAGTAACAAGGATTACATTCAGAAAGTTACCTCCCAAGACTCTGGAATGCATCATGATGGCCCTCACTAAAAGAAAGACACTGAGGTACTGCAGCATTTCCAAAATGCAGCAATGAAGCTGGTAGTGAAGAATCTGGAGAACAGGTCTGGTGAGGAGCAGCTGAGGGACCTGAGGTTGTTCAGCCTGCAGTAAAGGAGGTTGAGGAGAGACCTGGCTCTCTACAGCTCCCTGAAAGGAGGTTGGAGCCAGGTGGGGTTGTTCATTGAGAGAAGAGACCAACTGACAGGATGAGAAGAAATGGCCTCAGCTTGCCCCAGGGGAACTCTAGAATGGACATGAGGAACAATTTCTTCACTGAAAGGGTTGTCAAAGACTGGAACAGGCTACCCAGGGAGGTGGCTGAATCCCCATCCATGGAGGTGTTGCAAAGCTGAGGTGTGGTGCCGAGGAACATGGTTTAGCACCAGCCTAGGCAGAGGTAGAGAATGGTTGGACTGGATGATCTTAAAGCTCTTTTCCAACAACAACAGTTCTATGACTCTGTGTTCTTCATCTGCATTTCCAAATGTAGACTACAGGACAGAAGCTCACATGGGGTCACCATCAAGAAAGAAGAGAGGGAGAAGAAAAAACAAAGATAGATGATATTGCAGGAACAAACATTTTCTTTTTATGTATTAAAAGCCAAGGAACAAAAAAGACTCAGCAAGTGAGGTTCAGGATTTTCCCACTAAGTTTCACATTGAAATGGTGAGGTGTTACACAGAGGACTCAACCACATCAGAATGCCAACAGGGTGGAGGTTGGAAGGGTCCTCTGGAGATCATCCAGTCCAACCCCACTGCTAATGCACCCACAGCAGCTTGCCCAGGAAGACAATGGCCAGGTGGCTTTAGAATCTCTCTAGAGAAGGAATCAGGATGCCTGGAGAAAGGTGGCTTTTGTTGTCAGAATGCACTCTAACAGACAACCTCAAGCTTCAAGGTCAGCAGCCCACACCCCTACACCATGTTTAAACCAAGTCTGAAGGCCACCTCCAGTTTTGAAAAGGCAGATCTGCAGATTTTCACTGCATGCAGGATGCAGAGAAAGAGAATAATGATCTCCAAAGAGTTCACAAGCAAAACAGACATCCTGAAGCCAAGGAAGCTTTGGAGGTCTTCTGAGGAGCAACACCAAGAGGTACCTTTTTGCTGTTGCTGCTGCTGCTGCAGTTTTCTCTTGACACGCAGGAAGAACTTCTGAGGGGACTCTGAGATAAGAGGGTCTTTGGCTAGAGCTCTCATGGGTCGCTTATCAGGAAACAGAGAGCCATTTAAATCTGGAAAAGAACACAAATAATCTTGGAATTTGGGGAAGAACAATGTTTTCTTTGCCAAGATGGGTGAGCAACAAGAGCTTTCTCTTTTTATCAGGGGTTAGGTGGTCTGTAGCCTCAGCTGCACCTGAGAAACACCCCCAGCTGTCTGTCAGGTTTGGGTTAGAAGTGACCTATAAAGGTCATCCCCTCCAACCCCCCTGCAGTCAGCAGGGATGCCTATAACTACAGCAGGTTGGTCAGAGCCCCAAACAATGGTTTCAGAGATGGGGCATCTCCTATCTCTCTGGGCAATCTGGAACAGGATCTCACCACCCTCACTGTCAAACATTTCCCCCTTCTCTCCAGTCTCAAACTTGTCCTGTTACAACAGCCCCTCTCAAAAGTCTGTCCCCAGCTTTCTGATCAGCACCTAGAAGGTCTCGCTGGAGCCTTCTCTTCTCCAGGCTGAACAACTCCAACTCTTTCAGTCTGTCCTCACAGCAGAAGGCTTCCAGCCCTCCTGTCATTATCGTGGCCACCTCTGGTCATGTTCCAACAGGTCTTTGCCTCTGCTGTGTAGAGGGCTCCAGAGCTGGACCCAGCACTAAAGATCACAGTATCACCAAGGTTGGAAGAGACCTCAAAGATCATCGAGTCCAACCAAGATGACAAAGACAAGAGACAGCAACTCCCTTCTTGGCCTCCAGTACTCCTTTGTGTATGTAAAGTGATTTCGGAACAAATTATTTTTAAAGATCATAAAGAAGAAGTGTTTGACACTGAGGGTAATGAGATCCTGCCCCAGTTTGCCCAGAGACATGGGAGATGCCCCATCCCAGGTCACACTGGGGCTCTGAGCAACCTGATTCAGTTGCAGATGTCCCTGCTGACTGAAGAAGGATTGGAGTCCTTTAAAGACCCCTTCCAAACCATTCTATGAAAAACTCCTAACCATACAGGGAAAGGTAGTACTGGTACCAGTATAGACACCTTGCTCTGCTTTTCTTAGAGCCAGGAAGAGCCACAAGCAAAAGTCACATCAAGCTCAAGGTCTAGGGCAAAACATCTGTTTTAGAGAAGCCATGAACATACCTTCTGTTGGCTGGACACACTCAGCAAGCCCCTTGGCTGCTCTTTCCTCATCTTCTGCTGTGACCGTTCTCTCAAGCCTTCTCCCCTGCTCCACCGGTTTTGGGGTGGGGGTCAGGATAAAGTCGGTGCTGCAGCTCCTCGGTGGTTCCTCTCTCGTCGGCCGCCCGGGGTCCTGCTGCTTCTGCGAGGCCTTGGTTTTCATCCGCTGGAAGACTTTGAGATGGGTGTCGCTGGCAGGTCGCTCACTCGCCCGTCCCTTCAGGCAGCGCTGTGGGCTGGGGAGCAGGCTGTCCAGGACCTTGCTGACATCCAGCAGCTCCTTGCAGGTCGTGCTCCCTGCCAGCGCCGTGGACTGGAAAGCAGTGTCAGGCTCCGGCCCTCCGGGGGTCTTCCCCCAGGGCCCGTCGGCTCTCTCCCGCTAGCTGGACAGTTCCTGACGGTACCGTGAGACCTCAGGAGCTCCTTCAGCGGGGTCAGCGTCCCCTCGGGGATGCAGCTGAAGGGCACAGAGAGGAAGGGCAGCTCTCCCGGCCGACGGGCGGGCGTCACGATCGTGTCTCCGCACAGATCAGCCGCGGCTCGGCCCCTCATGGTACCAGTCTCTACCAGAGGCGGTTCGGCCACTCTCGGTGATCTCTCCTCGGCTCTACCTGGCCCTTCACAATATTCCCGCCCCAGCCTGGTTAGGCCCCTCATGGCGGGCTGGGCTGGGCTCGGCCCCGCCCGGCTTTACACGGCGGTCTCCCCACGGCTCGACCCCTCACAGCGGTGTCGCGTCGGCCCAATCAGACCTCTCACCGGCGGTATCGCCTCGCCTCGCCCCGGTGAGGGCAGGGCAGGGCCGGGCCGGTCCCCGACAGCGTTCGGTTCCGCTCGGTCTTTTCCCTCAGAGGCCGCGGAGGGCTGCGGTACCAACCTCCGCGCGCGCAGTCACCAAGCCCGCCATCGCAGTCAGAATGATTTGAGCGCAGCCGCCGCGCTCCCATTGGTGGAGAAAACCTGTGACATCACTGCCCTCTTGGACGGCGCCATTCAGGGCGAAAGAGGGGAAACAGCGCAAACCGGAAATGGTGGAGCCTTTTTTAGGGAGGTGGAAGGGGCGTGTTCTCCTGCAGCACCCCTCTCCCCTCTTTAGCGGTGGTTTGCTCTGTCTTCGCGCTGGCGACCGTTAGTGGCTGTACAGGTGCCAGTGAGGGGCTGGTCTGCGTAGCAGCTGGCGCTGTCCTCATAGACGGATGGCGATTTTGTTTCTGTACGGGAGCCTCCAGTTGGGTTGAGCTGTTGGTGAAGGAAGGGAAAGCTCGGTAGCAAACGTTTTGCACCTGCTAACCCCGTTAAACGAGCGTGGAACCGCACACTGGGCTGGGAATAGGGCACAGGGATAGAGCGCCGCAGGCTCTCAGAGGAGCGGGAGGCTGGGAACGAGCGCAGCACAGCCAGAGACCTGCCTCTGCGCCGTGCTGCTGCCTTTCAGGTACGGTCACGGCAGGGAAAAGGAGGGTAGAATCATAGAATCAATAAGGTTGGAAAAGACTTGAGAGATCAAGTCCAACCTGTCACCAAAGACCTCACGACTACTAAACCATGGCACCAAGTGCCACTTCTAATCCCCTCTTGAAGCCCTCCAGGGACGGTGACTCCACCACCTCCTTGGGCAGCACATTCCAATGGCGAACAACTCTCTCTGTGAAGAACTTTCTCCTCACCTCCAGCCTAAACTTCTCCTGGCGCAGTTTGTTCTTCTTGTCCTCTTGTTCTGGTGCTGGTTGCCTGGGAGAAGAGACCAACCCCCTCCTGGCTACAACCTCCCTTCAGGTAGATGTAGACAGCAATAAGGTCTGCCCTGAGCCTCCTCTTCTGCAGGCTAAACAATCTCAGCTCCCTCAGCCTCTCTTCATAGGGCTTGTGTTCAAGGCATCTCTTTATGGCTTGTAGGACCTGGCCTGCAGAGTGACCCCAAGCTGTAACTGTCCAGAGGGTGATGAAGCACCTGAGGGAACTGGGAATCAGCCTGGAGGAAAGGAGGCTGAGGGGAGACTGCTACAGGTCCCTGAGAGGAGGCTGGAGCCAGGTGGGGGTTGGTCTTTTCTCCCAAGAAACAAGTGACAGGACAAGAGGAAATGGCATGAAATTGTGCCAGGGGAAGTTTAGGTTGGACATTAGCAGAAATTTCTTCACCAAAAGTATTCTCAAGCTGTGGAACCGGCTGCCCGGGGAGGTGGTTGAATCCCCATCCCTGGAAGCATTTGAAAGGCAGAGGTGTGGTGCTGAGGGACATAGTTTAGCATCAACCTTGGTGGCTGAGAGAGTGGTTGGACAGGATGATCTTAAAGGTCTTCTCCAACCAAAATGATTTTATGTTTCTGTGTAACTAAGAAAAAAATAACTCTTTTCTATAACCACTAACTTTTAATAGGGGTTTTAATAAGAGCTCTGAAAGCATAGGCAGGCTGTTGTGTCTCTTGGACAGAAGATTAAGTGGTAGAGTTTCCTATTCGAGGCAGGAAAGGGGGGAAGTTACTTGCATAATGCAGGTAACAAATGAGCTGCTTTAAGCAGCTGCCTGCTAATGAGAGGCACAGCTTGTGGAGTCAGGTGTGCCCAATAGTTAGATTAGCCCAAGTAATTAGGCTTAGAAACTGAGGTTTGGCCAAGAAATGACCTCAGTTTTTCCTGTAATTGACCAAATGCCTGTAAATAAAAAGGAGCAAAAGCATTCTTATACTGGATGTTTTTGGCTTCTGGTTAGTGTTTAGTTTGGATTTTATATATATATATATAATTAAAGTCTTGGGGCTTCTTACAGGAAATGCATGAGCTAATTTGTGGCTCACGTTTTATGTTGCACAGTGATTCTGTGCTCGCTGCAACCCAAAATTTCTGGGAATTCCTGTGTGGAGGAGGAAAATGGAGGTACACAGTGTGAGGAATCCAAGGTAGGTGTGTATCTGGGGAGGTGGGTCATGAGCTGTAAAGAAAATAATTCAATGAGAAGTATGTGAGAGCAGGTTATGTGGAACAGGAATGTTGTGAGAACAGGTTCTGTGGTCTTGAAGCCCCTTGGTAGAAGCTTCATGTGTTTCTGAGCTGTTAATAATACAATAATATAATACAATAATACAATACACCAGGTTGGAAGAGACCTTCAAGATCATCGCGTCCAACCCATCAAACAATCCAACCCACCCAACAACTAGACCATACAGCCAAGCACCCCATCAAGTCTTCTCCTGAACACCTCCAGTGAAGGTGACTCCACCACCTCCACGGGTAGCCGATTCCAATGGCCAATCACTCTCTCCGTGTAGAACTTCTTCCTAACATCCAGCCTAAACCTGCCCTGGCGCAGCCTGAGACTGTGTCCTCTTGTTCTGGTGCTGGCTGCCTGGGAGAAGAGGCCAACCTCTGCCTGGCTACAACCTCCCTTCAGGTAGTTGTAGAGAGCAATAAGGTCACCCCTCAGTCTCCTCTTCTCCAGGCTAAGCAACCCCAGCTCCCTCAGCCTTTCCTCATAGGGCTTGTGTTCCAAACCCCTCACCAGCTTTGTTGCCCTTCTCTGGACACGTTCCAGCAACTCAACATCCTTCCTAAACTGAGGGGCCCAGAACTGGACACAGGACTCAAGGTGTGGCCTAAGCAGTGCAGTGTACAGGGGGAGAATGACCTCCCTGCTCCTGCTGGCCACACTGTTCCTGATGCAGGCCAGGATGCCATTGGCCCTCTTGGCTGCCTGGGCACACTGCAGGCTCATGTTCAGCCTACAATCAACCAGTACCCCCAGGTCCCTCTCTGCCTGGCCACTCTCCAGCCACTCTGACCCTAGCCTGTAGCACTGCCTGGGGTTGTTGTGGCCAGAGTGCAGAATCCGGCACTTGGATGTGTTAAATCTCATGCCATTGGACTCTGCCCATCTGTCCAGCCTGTCGAGGTCCCTCTGCAAAGCCCCTCTGCCCTCCAGCAAATCAACTGCTGCCCCCAGCTTGGTGTCATCTGCAAATTTACTGATGATGGACTCAATGCCCTCATCCAGATCATCAATAAAGATGTTGAAGAGCATGGGGCCCAGTACTGATCCCTGGGGCACACCACTAGTGACAGGCCGCCAGCTGGATGTGGCACCATTCACCATTACTCTCTGGGCTCGGCCCTCCAGCCAGTTCCTAACCCAACGCAGTGTGCTCCTGTCCAAGCCATGGGCTGCCAGCTTGGCCAGGAGTTTGCTGTGGGGAACGGTGTCAAAGGCCTTGCTGAGGTCCAGGTAGACCACATCCACAGGCCTCCCCACATCCACCAGGCGGGTCACCTGATCATAGAAGGAGATCAGGTTGGTTAGGCAGGACCTGCCCCTCCTAAATCCATGCTGGCTAGGCCTGAGCCCCTGGTCATCCTGTAAGTGCTGTGTGATCGCACTCGAGATGACCCATTCCATAATCTTGCCTGGCACTGAGGTCAGGCTGACAGGCCTATAATTCCCTGGCTCATCCAGCCAGCCCTTCTTGTGGATGGGCACCACGTTGGCCAGCTTCCAGTCTTCTGGGACCTCTCCAGTGAGCCAGGACTGCTGAAAAATGATGGAAAGTGGCTTGGACAGCTCATCTGTCAGCAATCTCAGCACCCTAGGATGGATCCCATCCGGTCCCATGGCCTTGTGGGGGTCCAAGCGGCTCAGTAGATCTCTAACTTCCTCTTGGAGCAGTGGGAAACTATGCAGCTCTCTGGCTCCTTCTGCCAGCTCTGCAGGCCAGCTGTCTGGAAGACGTTCTGCCCTGCTAGTGAAGACTGAGGCAAAGAAGGTGTTAAGTACCTCTGCCTTTTCCTCATCCTTTGTTACAACGTTCCCCTCCGTGTCAACCAAGGAGTGGAGGTTGTCCTTGCCCTTCTTCTTGCTATTGATGTATTTATAGAAGGACTTTTTGTTGTCCTTCACAGCAGAGGCCAGTCTAAGTTCTAAATGGGCTTTTGCCTCCCTAATTTTCTTCCTACACAACCTAGCAACATCCCTAAACATTCTGTAGGTTGCCTTCCCTTTCTTCCAAAGATGATACACCCTCTTTTTTTCCCTTAGTTCTATTAAGGAAGTTCTTAGTTCTGTTAAGGAAGAGGAAGTCCCTGCTAAATGGATTAAAATCTGAGTGAATGAACTGGGCAAGTGCTGCCAGTTATGCAGTGGTGTATGGACACTTTGGAGCCAAGAGTAAGGCTTTCAGACATGTTCAGTCACAGAAGAGATCTCCAGAATAGTTGGTTCCGGCTGCTGGCCGTGGCTTCATGCATGGTTCCTTCTGAGGCCGTTTGCCATAAGGTTGGTGGGGAGGACAGGTGGGGAATATGAAATAAAAGCATGAAAAAGGCAAAACAGGAATGGCAAATACAGGCTGTGTTTGCATTCTACATGAGTTGCTGGATATCTGATAGTGGTTTGTGTACAGCTGGCTGTCCACAGAGCTGGTGTGGTGTCCTGGTTTCACTTGGATGGAGGCTGTTAGCAGTTTGTAATCAGCCGGGACAGCTGCCCCATGCTGAGGCCAGGTGTATCCCATCCCCTGTTATCACTTTGTTACAATGTGTGTTGCATTGTAATGGTTCAACAAATCTTAAAAGGAAACAAACAAACAAAACCCAAACATCGCTGAAAAAAAACAAACCCATTCAGCTCCCAATGGCATCTTGTTGCTATCACAGTTCCTTACATACTCATCAGGTCAGTATCTGAGTCTTTGGAAGCCCACCAGTGGGGTCTAACTGGTAACACAGCAATTTCCACTGTGGTGTCAGGTTCTAGTTCTGCTTGGCATGATAGCCGTAGCTTGTTGCAACTTGAGTCCACTTCCTCTTGTCCTATCACTTGTTCTGTGGGAGAAGAGACCAACCTGGCTCCAACCTCCTTTCAGGGAGTTGTAGAGAGCCAGGTCTCCCTTTTCCAGACTATACAATCCCAGCTCCTTCAGCTGCTCCTCACCAGTTCTCCAGATCCTTTACCAGTTTTGTTGCCATTCTCTGGACACGCTCCAGCCCTTCACTGTCGTTCTTGGAGCAGGGTCACAAAACTGAACCCACTATTTGTGGTGTGGCCTCACTAGTGGTGAGTATAGGGAGGCAATTTCCACGCTGGTCTGGCAGGCCACATCGTTGCTGATCCAGGCCAGGATGCTGCATCCAGGTGTAAAGGCTCAATAAGCATTTCCAGACGGGAAACACGGGGGAAGGAAAAACGCCGAATTTTGTTAGTGCTGGTGTGATGTGGGATGCTGCTGCAGCAGCATGGTGAGGAGCTCGTGTCCACGAGATGGCAGGAGCTGCCTGCTGTGCTTTGCCTACTTCTGGCTAGCACACCCAGCCCTGCCTGGAAGTCCTCCCGCTACAAAGTTATTTATAACCCTGACCATGTTTAGCAGTTCGGTGCCCCTTTCTGTGATTCTTAGAGACAAGAATGAGGGAGGGTTTGAAGACATGTTCTCTGGTATACAGCTAAGCTTGTCCTGAGTTGAAAAAGCTGTTCCTCTTCTGGATGCTCCACTGCTGCTTACAGCTTCATTCACAGGTCCTCAGGCAGGGGGGAGGCTCTGCAGGCTGGATTTTGTTGTCTTACACGCCATGCTTGTTTCAGAGGGTCTTCCCTCCGCTTCCTTTTCTCCAGACTGAAAAAACCCAGGTCCCTCAGCTGCTCCTCACCAGACATTCTCTGGACCCTTCACCACCTTTGTTGCCTTTTCCTGAACCTGCTGCAGCCTCATAATGTCCTCCCTGTAGTGATGGCAAACCTTGCTAAATCACAGAATCACCAAGGCTGGAAGTCCTTGCAATGACTCTCACCTCGGTGTTAAAACTGAGTGCTCTACCTCCCACCCGACATGGTTTCTCTTCAGTTTCTAGAGGCTTCCTTTCTCAGCTCCTCCTAGAGCCAAAGCTTCAAAAACATTGATGGAATTAGTCAAGGAATTGCTTTTCAAAGCTGACACAACAATGGATTTGAAGTTATCTGAGAGTTGTCTGGGTTTGGCTCTGGTTATGGGTGATTTATGACTGCTTTGTTCTTTGTTGGCGAGGGTTTATTTTAGCTTGTGTGTCACCTTCCTTCTCATTGCTGTGTATCTCTTAAGTGATCACTGCAGCTGATTGATTCCAGCAAACATGTCTGGGGTTTCTTTGGGAGAGGTGCTGTTGTTAGGGAACAGCACCACCTGGTTACAGAATTTGACATTATTTCCCAAACAAGTGAGATGGCTTCACAGTGTCATAGAATCCCATACTGATTTGGATAGGAAGGGACCTTTGAAGGTCATCCAGTCCACCCTCCTGCAGTCAACAGGGATATCCCCAACTTGAGCAGGTTGCTCAGAGCCCCAGACAACCTGACCTAGAATGGTTCCAGGGATAGGGCATTTACCACTTCTCTGGGCAACCTGGGACAGGCTCTCACCACCTCAGTGTCAAACATTTTTCTCTTCTCCCTCTTTTAGTTCATCATCCCTTGTCCTGTCACAACAGACCCTGCTCAGAAGTCTGTCCTCAGCTTTCTGATTGTCCCCTTTAAGGACTGAAAGGCTACCCAAAGGTCTCCCTGGAGCCTTCTCCAGAGTGAACAACCTCAACTCTTTCAGCCTGATCTCACAGCAGAGGGCTTCCAGCCCTCCCATCATTGGTGTGGCCTCCTCTGGTACTGCTCCAGCAAGTCCATGTCTCTGCTGTGCTGAGGGCCCCAGCTGTGCAGGTGGGGTCTCAGCAGAGTGGAGCAGAGGGGCAGAATCCCTCTCTCAGGTAGTGGGATGGGTCAGAACCTATACTGGGATTTTATGGACAGTTTTGCAGAAATAACAGCAGTTTACAAATTCTGGTGGCTCATAGTTCAGGCTGGATGTTGCTGTGATGGTCCTTTCCTAGCAGTGCTATTTTGCAGTATTTCATGGGCATGAATCCACCTCAGAAGTAACATACATCAGAGCTTAGGTGCTTGAAGGAGTTCCTGACCTAAAGCTTGCCAACTCGGGCAGTGCTTTGGGCACAGGTATCTGTGTTTTTACTGCTTTTGTCTTTTTTCCCTCAACACATCTGCTTAGGCCAGTGCCAGAGGCAGGGTGCTGAGCTACACAACAGTTTGATTCTCCTGCTCTGCTGTAGTCAAGGTGATTTGTCCAAAATCACAAACAAAGCTCACTCGGTCAATCCCCGGTCCAAAGGGTTTCCAGCCTTCTCAAATCAAAGACAAGAAACATTCAGACCCCATCATACAGGTTAGGTTGAGTGAGTGATCTGGGTCTGTGCCTGAGCTGGAGCATTTAAGCCAGTGTTTTAAGAGGGACCCAAAGGGCTCATTGTGGGTCAGGGCAGAGGCTGTAGCTGTTAGTGGGTACTCGGATATAGAACACACCAAGAGGGGCACGCAGTGATGCCTCTTTGTTTACTTGCCCAGAACCAGTCCTGAAGAGCCTTTCTATTCTCATTAGTCCTGTAGGACAAGGCGTGAGTTAGATTAGAGACATCTGAAACTGAGAGACTTCAGCCAAAGGCATGTGCTGAACAATTTGAGTGAATTTAACCAATTTAAAGGCAAAGTGCTTGGCCAGTCTAGTGCCTGTAAAGTCTGAACAGTTGCTTTGAAATATCCCATTGCAGTAGTGTTGGAAAAGAGCTTTAAGATCATCCAGTCCAACCATTCTCTACCTCTGCCAAGGCTGGCGCTAAACCATGTTCCTCAGCACCACACCTCAGCTTTGAAACACCTCCCTGGGCAGCCTGTTTCAGTCTTTGAGAACTCCTTTCAGTGAAGAAGCTTCTAATATCCAACCTAAACTCCCCTGGTGCAACCTGAGGCCATTTCCTCTTGTCCTGTGTTCCTGGGGAAAAGACACCAACTCCTTTCAGGGAGCTGTAGTGAACCAGGTCTCCCCTCAGCCTCCTTTTCTCTAGGCTGACCAAACCCAAGTCCCTCAGCTGCTCCTCACAGGACCTGTTCTTCAGCCCCTGTTGGTGGATGCTAAACTATGGACACTACATTAGGTATGCACTGTGTGTTAGCAGAGGGAGAGCCACATCTGGTCTGAGGGACACCTTCACTGCTGCTTCCCATTCCTGTCACTTAGGAGACATTGTGGTCTAGCAGCCTGCAGGCTGCTAATGCTTTTCCTTAACACAACACAGATTACAAAGCCATTAGCAGAGTGGATGTTGGCTACCTGCAGATTACTCATCGGTGAGCACTTCAAACAGTCAGGAATTGGTGTTGCCATTTTTTAAGCCTATCACTTTCCCAGACTCTTGGATGCTTGCCCGATGTCTTGCTCAGGCACTTGCCTGGGAATGGACATCTTTCAGGTTTGAGAGCTCCCATGTCCCTCAGCACCACATCTCTGGCTCTTTGAAACCCCTCCAGGGATAGAGGGGGTTCAAGCAGCTCCCTGGGCAGCCTTTTCCAGTCTTTGAGAGCCCTTTCAGGGAAGAAGTTTCTTCTTATGTCCAACCTAAACCTCCCCTGGGACAATCTGAGACTGCTTTCTTAAGTCCACTTCACACTCAAGGTTTCCATGTTTCCCACTTTTTCATTTGCATGCAGGAAGAGGAACTTTGCTGAGGAGCTACAGTGTGTTCCTGGGACAATCCAGCCTGATGCAGCTTCCAGCCTGCATTAGAGCCATGCCAGAGGCGTTGAGGTGGGAGGGATGTCTGCAGATGCTGCCTGCTCAAAGCAGGGTGCCTTTGGTAAGGGAGAGGGGCTGCTAGAAAGTCTCTGTCACTTATTTAGTGTCCTGGCTGCTCTGGGTTGTGTCCAGATGGGTTTTCACTGTCTCTGAGGGTGAGCATTCCAAAGCTTATCCAGGCAACCTCTTCCAGGGTTCAATCACCCTTGCTCTAAAGTTTTTTTTATTCTTATGTTTAGATGACATCTCATGTATTTACTTCTGTGCCTGTTGTCTCTTGTCCCCTCCCTGGGGGCCACTGAGAAGAGCACAGGTCTGTCTGCTTTACACCCTGCCTTTAGGAGCTGAGATCTCCAGGCTGACCAGTCCCAGCTCTCTCAGCCTCTCTGCATGCGAGAGATGCTCCCATCCCTTCATCTTTGTGGGTCTTCTCTGGAATCAAGTTATCTTCATCCCTCGATGCTGCCCAGGGGGCTGGTGGCTGTCTACCATGCTACTGGCTCATGTTCAAGTTTTTGTACACCAGGACCCCGAGGTCTTCTCTGCCAAGTGCTTTCCAGCCCGTTGGCCACCAGCATATACTGCTTCAGGGAGTTATTCCCTCTCAGCCGCAGGACTTAGCTTTTCCCTTTGCTGACCTCCATGTGCTGCTTCTCAGTCCATTTCTTCAGCCTGTCCAGGTCCTGAGTGGCAGCGCAGCCTTGTGCTCCATCAATTACACTCCCTAGTTGTATCTCATAGAATCACAGAGTCATTTAGGCTGGAAAAGACCTTTAAGATCATCAAGTCCAACCATGAACCCAACACTGCCAAGTCCACCGCTAAACCTGGCGCAGTGCTGGTCCCTCAGCACTACATGGCTTTGAAACCCCATCAGGGATGGCAACTCAACTGCTCTGGCCAGCCTGGGCCAGGCTTTGACAACCCTTTTGGTCAGCTTGCTGCTGATGTTGTGTTTTCTGCCACCATCCAGGTCAAGATTTGGCCTGAATATTCTTGGGGTATGGTCAGCTCCCTGAGGAGCAGTGGAAAAACATGCTTGGAGTCTTCTAGCAGGTTAACAGCAAGGCCAGGCATAGGTGGTGTCTCTCCTGATTCCCTTTTTCCCATGTAACAGCTCCTCTGTTCAATTCTAGTTCTTTCATGCCTTTTCCAGAATAAAGTTGCTGATCAGTGTTTGAGTTTGTTTGGCATGGAAGTGGCAGTTGGTGGAGAAACCTTTCCGGTCGGTAACTCTGTTTGAGTGTAAAACTGTAGCAGAAGAGCAGCGAGCTGGCTGCAGACACAAAAAGCAGCCAACCTCTTGGCCTCAACCTCCTCAATTACCCCTTGAGTTATGAGTGGTGGCATAAATCTGGCTTTGCTGGGTGAGTGGATGAACAATTTGTGCTGTGCTGGGGCTGCCAGTAGGCGAGCAGGTGTTGCCTCAGAATCATAGAATTGTTTGGGTTGGAAAAGGCAATCTTAGGTGCAATCTTCAACCTAAGACCACCGTGGCCATTAGACCGTGTCCCCAAGTGCTGTGTTCACACATTTCTTGAACATGTCCAGCAATGGTGACTCCACCACCTCCCTGGGCAGCCTGTTCCAATGCCTCACCACTCTTAGGGGAAAGAAATTGTTCCTCGTGTACAACCAGAAGTTTCCCTGGTACAGTTTCAGGCTGTTTCCTCTTGTTCCATTACTTGATACAAGGGAGAAGAGACCAACCTCCACCTAGCTCTGGCCAGCCTGATCTAGTTTGGGGTGTCCCTGCCCATGGCAGGGGGGTTGGAACTAGATGATCCTTGTGGTCCCTTCCAACCCTGACTGATACTATGATACCTGGCTCCAACCTCCTTTCAGGGAGTGGTAGAGAGCCAGAAGATCTCCCCTCCAAGCTAAACAACCCCAGGTCCCTCAGCTTCTCCACACCAGACCTGTTCCCTAGACCCCTCACCATCTTTGTTGCCCTTCTCTGGACTTGCTCTAGCACCTTCTGGGAGTGAGTGGCACAAAACTAAACCAAATATTAAAGGTATGGCCTCACCAATGCCCAGTCAGGGCGCAGTCACTTCTCTGCTCCTGCTGGCCACACTATTGTTGGTTCAGGACAGGGTGTTAGTGCCCTTCTTAGCTGCCTGGGCACATACTGTCTCATCTTCAGCTGCTGTTGACCAGCACCCCCAGGTGTTTCCTCTGCTGGACAGTTTCTATCCACTTTGCCCCAAGCCTGGAGTGTTGATGGGGTTGTTGTAACCCAAGTGCAGGACACAGTACTTGGTCTTGTTGAACCTCATGCCATTGAATCCAGCCCAGGGATCCTGGCTGTCCAGATCTCTTTGCAGAGCCTTCCTACTCTTCAGCAGATCAACACTCCCACTCATTTTAATGTCATCTGCAGAGCTGAAGAGATAAAGGTTTATAATCCTGATGGCTCTGAGGTGACCTCTCAGTAGTGGTGGTGGAGACACAAACCTCTCCCTTGCTTCATGATGCAGTTTGGCCAGCCTGTGAGGATAATGATATGAGAAGGGCTTTTTGAAGTGGTTGGCCAAGAGGTGCAGACTAGATCTAGCTCACATCAGTGCTGCTATCATAGAGGTCCCATCTGGATAGCAGGTGATAGAACAAGAGGAAATGGCCTGAAATTGTGTCAGGGGAACTTCTGGTTGAACATATAGAATCATTTCTTCCCTGCAAGAGTGGTCAAGCACTGAAACAGGCTGCCCAGGGAGGTGGTGGAGTTACCATCCCTGAAGGTGTTTGAGAAACATGGATATGGCACTTGGGGGTGTGGTTTAATGGTCATGGTGATGTTAGATTGATGGTTGGACTCAATGATCTTAGAGGTCTTTTCTGACCCAAACAATTCTATGATTTACAACTCTTTTATACCCTTTGCTATTGTGGCAGCATTTCACCTTTTAGTTCTGCCAGTGCTTTTCCCTTGCTGATGTTTGCATCCCTGAACACACTGAAGAAAAATGTCCCCTTACAGCCTGTGGTTTGTTTTGTTTTTCTCCTGGATGAAATCAGCCAAGTTCTTCCAGGGGCTCTTTGGGTCATACTGTGAGCATGGTGCAGAGATCTCTCATCCAGCAGAGCTCTTTTTGGCCTGGTGACAGATGTGGAATGGCACTGTTCCCCAAGCTAATACATTCTGTGAAAGGGGTTGGGTTTGTCCACATTTGTCCAGTTTTGAGTAAAAAAAATAATTTATTCTGGTTAGTGCTGTGAGTTTGCAGCTCAGTTTGCTCAGTGAGGCACTTTCTGAAGTTCAGGGCAGGTTTGCATAGCCAGGGGCTGCTTCTAGCAGGGATAAGCTGGTGGGGAGAGTTCGTGCCAGGGGCTGGGCTGCAGAGAAGGTCTGCCTGAGACTTACTCTCCTGCAGACCAAGAGCACTGCCACAGCTTGTGCAGAGGTGGCAGCTGCAGGGAGGAGCAGCCAGGACAAGTGACCCTCAACTGACTTGAGAATGCTGGTGGACAAGTTCCCCATGAGCCAGCAATGTGCCCTGTTGTCCAAGAAGGCCAATGGTCTCCTAGGGTACATGAAGAAGTGTGGCCAGCAGGTCGAGGGAGGCTCTCTTCCCCCTCTACTCTGTCCTAGTGAGGCCACATCTGGAGTCCTGGGTCCAGTTCTGGGCTCCCCAGTTCAAGAGAGACTGGGAACTACTGGAGAGGGTCCAGTGGAGGCTCCAAAGATGCTGAGGGGCCTGGAGCATCTCTGTGAGGAGGAAAGGCCGAGAGTCCTGGGGCTGCTGAGTGCTTGGTTAACAGTCGGACTGGATCTCCTCCAGCCCAAACCATTCTATGATACAGAGTTACACCAGTCTAGTGATGCTGAACACCAATGGCATCTTTTTCTTTTCCTTCCCTCTGCAGCCCCTTCAAGATGACAAGAAGAAAAGCTGTTAATAAAATGATTTTCCAAGATGGTTAACATCTCAGCTGGCTGGAGATCAGTGGGGCCTTCAGCTTATGCAGTATGATGGAAAATCAGTAGCATGGGAGAAAAGCTCTAATGCAGAAGGAAGGAAAATTGATGTCCACTGTGGGTTGCTATGGCTACGAGGTACGACTTGCTCCCGTGTCCTTTTGGATGTCTTCATTTCTTCTCCAGAGCTGTGGTCACTGGTAGCAGTGTTTTACACCAGTGCAAGGGAGCTTAGGATTGGACATTAGGAAAAACTTCTTGACTGTGAGGGTGGTGAGACACTGGAACAGGTTGCCCAGGGAAAGTTGTGGATTCCTCATCCCTGGAAGTAGGTATTCAAGGCTAGGCTGGATGAGGAATTGAGCAACATGGTCTAGTGGAAGGTGCCCATGGCAGAGAGGTCAGAAATGGATGATCTTTAAGGTCTCTTCCAGACCAAGCCATTTTATGATTCATTGTCTCCATGAGGTGACCATTTCCAGGTATAGCTTGATGCCCCCAGGAACGCCCATCACAGGCTGCAGGGATGTAGCAGGTCAGCTGGAGCTGGTGGTGTTTTCCCCTGGAACACCCATCACAGGCTGCAGGGATGTAGCAGGTCAGCTGGAGCTGGTGGTGTTTTCCCCCTGGAACACCCATCACAGGCTGCAGGGATGTAGCAGGTCAGCTGGAGCCGGTGGTGTTTTCCCCTGGAACACCCATCACAGGCTGCAGGGATGTAGCAGGTCAGCTGGAGCTGGTGGTGTTTTCCCCCTGGAACACCCATCACAGGCTGCAGGGATGTAGCAGGTCAGCTGGAGCCGGTGGTGTTTTCCCCCTGGAACACCCATCACAGGCTGCAGGGATGTAGCAGGTCAGCTGGAGCTGGTGGTGTTTTCCCCTGGAACACCCATCACAGGCTGCAGGGATGTAGCAGGTCAGCTGGAGCCGGTGGTGTTTTCCCCTGGAACACCCATCACAGGCTGCAGGGATGTAGCAGGTCAGCTGGAGCCGGTGGTGTTTTCCCCTGGAACACCCATCACAGGCTGCAGGGATGTAGCAGGTCAGCTGGAGCCGGTGGTGTTTTCCCCTGGACAATGTACTAGTTTCCACGGGCTGGTTTCTCACGGAGATGAGAAGAGCTCACTGCTGGGCAGTGAGGATGTGAAGGATCTCAGAATCAGGGCTGCTGCTGGGCAGTGACATCCTTCCCTAGGGCAGGATGAGTGAAACTGGGCAGGTCCTTCAAACATTCATGTTTGATAGACCCAAGTTACATCTAACCATGACTGTCAGAGGCTGCTCTTCTAGACAGCTTGCTCCTGGTGGTGGAGAACTTCCCTGCTTTGGTTAGAGGTAAACATTGTGCACAGAGAGCCATGCATTTGGCCAAACTGGGACTTCCCTGGTGAGATTCCTTCCCTGAGGCTGTCTTCTCCTTCCTGCAGCACTGACCTTTGCCTACCTCTCCCCACTTAGCCCATAGCCTTCACTTAGGAAAGCACTGTCAGCAGGGGCTGAGCCCTGGTGACTCTCGTGTAACTGGATGTGTAGAATCACAGAATTCTTTGAATTGATCATCCAGGGCAGCCATTAATCCAGCACTACCAGGTCACCACTAAACTCTGCCACACCTCCAAGACTTTGAAATCTCTCCAGGGATGGGAACTCCATCACTGCCCTGGCAGCTTGAGCCAAGCCTTTGCAACCCTTTTGGGGAAGAAATTGTTCCTCATGTCCAACCTAAACCTCCCTTGGCACAATTTCAGGCCATTTTGTCTTGTTCTATCACTTTCTGCTTGGGAGAAGAGACCAACCCCTGTCTCACTCCAACCTCCTTTCAGAGAGTTCTCCCCTTAGCCTCTTTTCCAGACTACGTAACCCCAGTTCCCTCAGCTGTTCTCCACCAGACCTGTTCTCCAGACCCCTCACCAGCTTCATTGCCCTTCTTTGCAGCTTCTCCAGCCCCTCAATATCCTTCTGGGAGTGAGGGGTCCAAAACTGAACCCAGGATTCAAGCTGTGGCCTTACCAGTGCCCAGGACAGGGGACAATGACTTCCCTACTCCTGCTGGCCACGCTATTGTTGGTTTAGGGCAGGGTGTTAGCGCCTCCAGGTGTTTCTCTGCTGGGCAGTTTCCATCCACTTTGCCCCAAGCCTGGAGTGTTGATGGGGTTGTTGTGACCCAAGTGGAGAACCTGGCACTTGACCTTGTTGAACTTCAAACCCATAATGCTCTGCAGCACATTAAGAGAATGGAAAGTGAATGAATTGTTCCCTGACTTCTTTGGGGAGAATTAGCAAAAGATCTAAAAAGAAATCCTGAAGCTGCAGTCTTTTAGATGCCTCAGAGCTGAAGGTTTCTATTTTAGGAAGTGATGAATGATCTAATCTTTTGGAAGTGTTTTTGTTCTTCAGAGGTGTCTTTTGCAATAAAGAGAAGAGCTTCATTTTCACAGACACTTCAAACATGCCTGGTGGTGCCCTTACAGTTCCTTAGAGTCATCCCTTCTGGTGAAATTAAGGCATGAGCTCTCCTTCGATTGCTACAGATGCTGACAGGTCCTACCTCTGTTTTACTACTATGAGGAGAACACCCCTTGTAAGATCTCTTTCCTCCGGGGTTATCAGGTAAATTTCCCAAGCAGCTCCCTTCCTTCACAGCTCTGAAAATTCCAAACACTGCAACTTTGTGGTGCATGCTTTGCTCCATTAGATCTTGGAGTCCTGGTGGACAATGAGTTTCCCATGAGCCAAAAATGTGCCCTTGTAGGCAAGAGGGCCAAGGGTTTCATGGAGTGCATGAAATTCGACTGTTAGTCCAGTACTGCCAGGTCACCACTAAACCATGTCACTCAGCACCACATCTACATGGCTTTGAAACCCCTCCAGGGATGGGGACTACATCACTGCCCTGGGCAGCCTGGGCCAGGCCTTGACAACCCTTTTGGGGAAGAAATTGTTGCTCATGTCTAACCTAAACGTCCCCCCCGCCTAAACATGCAACTTGAGGCTGTTGCCTCTTGTGTTATCACTTGTCCTTCCAAGCAGAGACCAGCACCCATCTATATGTTTTGGTAGGCCCTAAACAGGGGTGGAGAGTGATGAATACTATTAGGTTGTATCTATTGCAAGATCTAGGGATTGGCTTTTGCTTAATGCAAACCAGAAACTCAGAACAGCACAAATCAGAGATGAAAGTGTGTGAAGTTTAAAATGCCACTGGCTGATTGAATCCAGAGATGAGGTTAACAACTGCACTTCCTCTCTGCTGTCTCAGACTTTGCCTGGGGTTTGCAACTCAAGTGAGGTTTCGTTGACTCATAGGGCTGCAGGGAATCAGGACTGCAAGTCAGATTCTGCTCTGTTTCACAATCAGACTTGCCCCAGCCTTTGGAGACACCATAAGAAGCTGACACAACACCTATTCTCTAGCAACAGGACAAATGTTAAACCTTGGTTACCAAACATCAACCCTTTTGAAAACAAATGTTAACCCTTTGCTGAGTCTTATCAGGGTGGTCTCCTGGGGTGCATGGAGTGTAGCCAGCTGTTCGAGAGAGGTTTTGCTCCCCCTCCACTTTACCAGTGTGAGACTACATCTGGAGGACTGGCTCCAGTTCTGGGCTCCCTGGTTCAAGAGAGACAGGGAACTACTGGAGCGGGTCCAGTGGAGGCTCCAAAGATGCTGAGGGGCCTGGAGCATCTCTGTGAGGGGGAAAGGCTGAGAGACCTGGGGCTGTTGAGCCTGGAGAAGAGCAGCCCCTGAGGGCATTTTCTCAATGCTCAGCAAGAGCTAAAGGAGTTGTGGGAGGCAAAAGAACGGGGTCAGACTCTTGTCAGTGGTTCCCAGTGACAGGAAAAGGGGCAACAGGCACAAACTGGTACCCAGGAGATTCCATCTGAATGTGAGAAACTTGTTCAGTGTAAGAGTGCTGGAGCCCTGTGAAGTCTCTTTCTCTGGAGAGATTCCAAACCCAGTTGGCCATTGTGATCCCTGGCAAGCTACTCTGGTTGATCTCCAGAGGTCCCTTCCAAACCCCCACCATGCTTAGATTCTGGGATCTGTGACAAACAGCAGAACAAATGGTGGAAAGAAAACTTACCAACATTCTACTGAAGAGCTGGCAAACAGCTGCTGATTGAGGTTGGTGTCCAGGCATGCAAGGATCATCAAAACCATTTTCATTGCCTTTAGTGGTCAGTAGCAGATGTTCTCAAGGGGTCATCAGGGATGGGAAGCCTAGGGGAGTGTTTCAGTGGCCAGAATGAGCAGGGAAAGAGAAGAATCTGGGAAGGGAAGGAGTGAAGCATGGGTCTTTTCACCTCATCCAACTTTTCCCATGAGCAGGTGTTCCTCACATGAATGATGCAGTTTCACAGCTGCTGGTTAATGTGGGGATGTTGAACATTTGGGCTCCTTCTGCCAGACAACGTGGAGTTGCTACGTTGCCTGAGCGTGAGGTGGTTAAGTATAGATGCAACCATACAAAGCAACAGTAAAACTCTGGTAGCTGAATCATTAATCACTTGTCAAAGGTTAAAAGAGAAGAGCCTCCAGTAGAAATGTGCTGTGTTTTATGCAGCACAAGGTCCATCATGGATAAAAAATTCATCCCGTCGCTGCCCTTGTTAATAGGATGCCAGAAGTGAGCATCTACAGGATCTATAAATAAACTACCAAGGCTGACTTGTTCCAACTGCACTTAATGGTAGGAAATTGCATAAAAGAGTTGCTCTGGCAGGCAGTGACCTTGAGAGGTTGATGTGAAGAGAATGCATATGGCTTGGTGGTGCTCTCCTGAGGTGGGCTTACGAGAGAGGTTATGGCAGGAAAAGTACAGCGGAGCTGCAGTTTGCTCATTCGTGTTGTGGGAAGTCAGAGTGGAGCTCACATCAGCTGAGTTAGACATGGACTGGGTTCTGATCTTTATTTATTTATATTTCAACAGAAAATGGATCAATAGAGTTTGTGTTCTCAGAGCTGAACACAAACCTGGCTCTGTGGAAACAGCTCCTGAACTTGTTACTTATTTGTACCTTTTCACAGAATCCCAGCAAGGTGGGGGTTGGAAGAGAGCTCTGGAGATCATCCAGCCCAGCACCCCTGGTAAAGCAAAGACACCTGCAGCAGCTTGCCCAGGGTCACAGTAGCCAGCTGGGGTTGGAATCTCCAGAGAAGGAGACTCCGCAGCCTCTCTGGGCACCCTGCTCCAGAGCTCCAGCACCCTCACAACAAACAAGTTTCTCCTCCTCTTCAGATGGAAACTCCTGAGTTCCAGTTTGTTCCTGGTGCCACTTCTCCTGTTATTGTTGATCACTGACAAGGGTTTGACCCCATCTCTTGCCCCCTGCAAGTCCTTTAGCTCTTGCTGAGCATTGAGAAGATGCCCTCTGGGGCTGCTCTTCTCCAGGCTCAACAAGCCCCAGGCCTCTCAGCCTTTCCTCCTCACAGAGATGCTCCAGGACTCTCAGCATCTTCCCAGCCTCCACTGGACTCTCTCCAGTAGTTCCTTGTCTCTCTTACACTGGGGAGCCCAGAACTGGACCTGGGGCTGCAGATATGGCCTCAGTAGGACAAAGTAGAGGGGAGAGAGAACCTCTCTTGACCTGCTGGCCACACTCTTCTTCATGAACCCTAGGAGACCATTGGCCTTCTTGGCTAAGGTGAAAGCCTCTTCACCTTTGGGAATGACTTTGTTAGAGAGTCTTCAGTTACAGAATGTGTGCAGAGATCTGACTTGGGTCTCTTGGGATTGGAAAGACATTACTCCTGTGTAATTAAGGCAAATAATCAAGTCTCAGAAGCTGCCAAAACATTGTCCCTGAGGCTTTTTACTTCGGGAAATGATGGTTTCAGCTTTCCACTCGGCTGCTTCTGTCAGCTCACTGGTTCTCTCCAGAAGCAGCTCAAGGTCACGCCTGTGTCAGCTCAAGGTGATGCTTGCCTCATGTTGAGCTTTGAGCTCTGCTGTGTCTGGTACTTACATTCTTGGTCTCATAGAGTCATAGAACCATGGAATGGTTTGGGTTGGAAAGGATCTTTAAGATCATCTAGTTCCAACCCCTGCCATGGGCAGGGACACAAGCTACTGGCCCAGGTTGCTCAAGGTATCACCCAACCTGGCCTTGAACAACTCCAGGGAGGTACTATTGGGTGCTCTGGCAGGAGCTTTACTACGAGGTAGGAGCTACTGCTGTAGAGCTCCATCCACCTTTGTCTGAACATTGAACTATTTCAGTGGACAAGTACACCAAGGTCCTGTGTATGGTGATGGGGAGATACTGCAGAGCAGTTGTGGTCATTCTGTCTGCCTTCTGATGTCACCCAGAAGCTCCCAGAAGCACTCATTAGCTGATCTTATTCATTAGTTTCAAATTAAGTGGCTCCAGAGGCTGACTGCTGACTCTCAACTCTCTGCTGCTTTTCCTTTCCCATCAAATCCCATACCGGTATTAGCAGTAGGGAAAGGTTCTCTATTGGCTCTGCTCCCTGCACTGATTTTGGACCACCCTGCTGGTGCCTGATTTGTCTGCAGAGACCCCTGTGGGGAGGAGACCCCTATGGATAACCTCCACGTTGTTCAGCCTGAAGAAGACAAGGCTCCTAGGACATCTTCTAGTGCCCTCCCAGTACCTGAAAGGGGTCTCCAGGAGGAGCCGGGGAGGGACTTTGTACAAGGGCTTGTAGTGATAGGATGAGGGGTAATGGTTTGAAATTAGGGCAGGGTAGACTTAGGTTGAACATTAGGAAGAAATTCTTTGCTCTGAAGGTGGTGGAACACCAGAACAGGTTGCCCAGGGAGGTGGTTGAGGCCCCATCCCTGGAGACATTTAAGGCCAGGCTTAATTGGGGGGGGGGGGTCTGAGCAACCCAGTCTGGTTGGGGATGTCCATGGTTACTGCTGGGGGTTTGGCTTAGATGACTTCTACAGGTCCCTCCCAACCCAGTGCATTCTGTGATCCTCTGATTGCAGCCACTGTGTTTCTGTGCAATGATGAGCTAAGGAACCATTTGAAAGGACCTTAAACCCTTGGTGCACATCAGCATGATGTCCTCACTGGAGAGAGCAATGCAACAGCTATCTCATGATTACTCTGCTGATTACAGGGTAGCTTTATGCATCCCTTTTGGAGCTTTCAGCTCTTTGCTTTGAAGCTGAAGGCAGATAATGAAGGTGTAGAGCAGGGAGCACGTTCTCTCTCTCTCCTTATCTTCAGCCAAAGCACCTACTTTGATTTATTACCTACCCCTAAACAAACCAGGACATCAATTCCTGAGTGTTGGCCAATCTTCTAGCTCTCCTAGGCCAGGCTATTCGCTAAAAAGTCTCTTTGAAGGTCTTTTTGATGCTGCTCAGCAGCCCAGCAGCAGCTTGCTTGAAAACAGGAGTTCTTGGTAAGTGTTGCTGTTAAAACACAGGGGAGTTTCTTTTCCTCCCCAGAACATGTGTCTGAAATGGAGAACATGTGCAGGGGGGTTATCTGTAACCATGGTATCATCTTAGAATGGCTTGAGTTGGTAGGGAGCTTAATGATCATCTAATTCAACCCTCCTGCCATGGATATCCCCTGCTAGACCAAGCTGCTCATCCAGCCTGGTCTTAAACACTTCCCCATCCTCCCTAGTCATCTACAACCTCCCTGGGCAACCCATTCCAATGTCTCACACCCTCAGAGTAAAGAATTTCTTCCAAATGTCCAACCTAAATCCTCCCCGGGTGGAACTTGGGGCCACTTCCTCTTGTCCTGTCATTTGTTCCTTGGGAAAAAGACCAACCCCCATCTTGCTCAAACTTCCCTTCAGGAAACTGTAGAGACCCAGAAGACCTCGCCTCAGCCTCCTTTTCTCCAGGTTGAGCAACCCCCAGTTCCCTAAGCTGCTCTTCACAAGACCTATTCTCCAGACTCTTCACCAGTTTCATTGCCTTTCGCTGGACACACTCCAACCCCTCAATGTCCTTCTTGGAGTTAGGGGCCCAAAATTGAAGCCAGTACTCAAGGTATGTCCTCACCAGTGCCCAGTACAGGGGCACAATCCCTGCTGTGGTCCTACCAGCCATGCTATTACTGATCCAAGCCAGGATGCTCTTGGCCTTCTTGGCCATCTGGGCACACACTGTCTCATCTTCAGCTGCTGTTGACCAACACCCCCATGTCCTTTTCCAGCAGGCAGTTTCCAGCCACTCTGCCCTGAGCCTGGAGCATTCATGGGGTTCTGGTGACTCAAGAACATTTGTATGACCACTGCCCGTGTCCAGCTGATCACACTGTTGCTGATCCAAGCCAGGATGCTGTTGACCTTTAGTTATCCCCATCCCGATCAAGTCCTGAGTTGTGGAGGTGTCTGACAATATCTGTGGCAGTTCAATGCCTGGCGTGAGGCTTGCTGTATGTAGACAGGGGATATTTTCAGTGACAGAACATGAATCCAAATGTTTCCTACATGATTCTCAGTAACATCTGAAGGAACCAATGTGTCTGGCCACGAACCCACTGTCATCAGAAGAAAGCATAGAGCATTTCACATCTGTCACACTAAAATGATGTCCCAGCCCTGCAGGAGAAGATAAGGATTCCACTTCTGAGTGGCACCCCCAAATTTATCTGGGATTAAAGTGCTGTGAGACGTTAATACTCCAGAGTGACACGGTTTATGATCAGTACGGCTTTTGATGACTCTTAACTGGTTCATTAACCAGCTTTTGTATGGATCACCAGACCATGACAATGTCATTAGATGTTTCAATTGGTTGTTAATCTTCCAGCCATGTAACAAGACTTACAGCTCTGGTTTTGCAGTGTGGGACAGGCAGTGTGACATTCCCATTCCCTGGACTACCAGCACCTCAGAGCTGCTGTCACAAGGTCCAGGCAAGCACTGGGCTGGCTTTTACCTCCAGGGCAAATGTCAGGCAGCCCAGTATCCCACCTCTGGCCAGGCACAATGGTAAAAGGTCCTTGAGGAAGAGTATAATGACAAAGGGGAGATTTAGTTTGGAGATCAGGAAGACATTCTTGACAGTGAGGATGATGAGATACCAAAACAGGTTGCCCAGGGAGGTTTAGAGGCTCCATTCCTGGAGCTGTTTAAAGCCAAGTTGGATGAGGCCTTGAGCAACCTGATCTAGTGGAAAGTGTCCTTGCCCATGGCAGGCAGTTGGAAGTAGATAATCTTGAAGGTCTTTTCCAACCCAAGCCATCTTAGGATTCTATGAATCTATGGTTGACAGGAGAAGTTTATAATGGTAATGGTTATGGCTTAGGCACCTTCTGAAACAGCTGTGGTGTCTTTGTGCTTAGCAATTCTTGACAGATTTACCTTCTGTGGCCACTCTTTTGTGGGGTTCATTTCCTAAGAGGTGAGTTAGAGAAATGCCTTCTGAGTTAGTCCTTCACATCATGTTGGTGAGAAGTGAGTTCTTGGCAAGATGGCTCTGATATGAGGTGGTGCAATCCATCCCATGTTGCTCTGCTCCTTGATCCAGAGTGCAAAGGTTTTGGCACAAAGGGGAGCTGTCTAGAAATCCTCCCCTGGGACTTTCATAGAATGCTTTGGGTTGGAAGGGAAATTAAGGATCATCTAGTTCCAATCACCTGCCATGGGCAAGGGCACCTTCACTAGACCATGTTGCTGAGGGTGTTATCCAACCTGCCCTTGAACATCTTCAGGGAGGGGGCAGACATCTCAGAGTGCGTGCTGCACACCTGAACACCCATCTGAACCTGGGCTGCTCAGGAGACAATCAACACAAGGTTTCTCATTCTCAGTCTTCCCCTCTTTGGCAGAATTATGCTGTGTTTGGGTTTCTACCCATGCCTTGTTTGCTTTCTGAGTTATGATTGTGAAGACACCACTGTTTATCTTCCTGCAGGACTTCTGAGGTGATTGATACCTTCTGAATTTGTCAGAGGGAAATTTCAGAGTCATTAAAACAAATGTGTGATTTATTTGTGGCAGTGCAGATAGTCTGAAGACTTCAGTTTCCCTGCAGATTAGAAGCAGGAGATGCATTCATCAGGTCAGACAGGAAACGTGCTGCCATCCTGGATAGAATGTCTTTGGCATATTGTCCTAAGATGACACTGCTTTAAGGCATCTGGTTGATTCCTGTGATGGAGGCACCATTTCACTTCCTTCCAGACAATATATTAATTATCCTTCATCTTGTAATCACATCCTCATCTTGGAATAAGCTTAGGGTCCTTCCAGAACCAGTATCTGTAGATGTTATCCTCAAAACAAACTCACTTAATATAATGGAGAAGTAACTTCAATGTAGATCAATTGATCTGCTTAGTGCATGTAAGGGAGTGTCCTGGTTTGATCTGGAGCAGAAATGGTTCTGGTCAGTGCTGTGACTTCTCTAATTTTGGTCAGGCTTTGGAACAGGCTACCCAGGGAAGTGGTGGAGTCACTCCTTGGAGGTGTTCAAGAAATGTGTGGACATGGCACTTGGGGACATGGTTTGAAGGCCATGGTGGTGTTGGATTGGTGGTTGAACTTGATCTCAGAGGGCTTTCCCAACCAAAACAGTTCTAGGATTCTGTGATTCTCAGCTCAGTCTTTGCTCAGTGAGGCCCTTTCTGAAGTTCAGGGCAGGTTTGCACATCCAGGGGCTGCTTCTAGCATGCAGAAGCTAACAAGGAGAGCTGCTGCCAAGGGCTGGGTTGCAGAAAGGCTCTGCTTGAGACTTGCTCCTCTGCATACCACAGCTTGTGCTCCACCCTGGGAATCAGAAAGGCAGAGGTGGCACCTGCAGGGAGGAGCAGCCAGGACAGCTGACCCTCAACTGCCCAACAAGGGATTGCATCCCATGGATGGCATCTTCAGAAGCAAGCTGAGGGATCTTAAGGGCCAAGCCTCTTCTTCCCTGGCTAGTATCCCAGGAGGACTCTGTCACTTCTGCCTTCCATGCTGGTCCCTGTGTTCCTGAATCCAGTTCCAGAATCCAGCTCCTGAATCTGGTTTTCTTCTGCTGCTGAGTCCAATCTGGGACTTGCCCAGTGCCTGCCCCCAGAATCAGTGGTGCCAGTGGTTCCATCATTTCCATCAGGGGTTGGCTCTTGTTTTGTGTCTCTGTGTCTCTATTCCAGGGGATTGTTCTTCTTTCCATCTCAGCTGATTGAGTTTCTTTCCCTACCCATCAGACTCTCTCCATTCTCCCCTTTCTCTTCCCTTTGGGAAGGCAGAAGGCTTCATGAAGAGCCTCTGGCACTCCTCTGGTGGCTCTCCCAACCCTGACCTTTGGCAGTCCCACCTAGCATGTCCCTTTGCTGGCAGGATAAGAAACAGCTACTTGTGCTGCTCAACAGTCAGGGAGACACAGCCTGGGGGTGGCACCATCTCTACACTCACAAGCAGGTTTTTTTTTTTATTCCAAAATCAATTGAGCTCTAAATTTCATTTGTGTTGTGATTCTCTTGATTGCTGCTTGCAGGGCAACATAAATAATTAATCATCGGAGAGAACTGTCACTCAGCCCCAGTTTTGCTTCACCTGAAGTTAAAAAATGACCACTTTAAAGACAAAAACAAAAAGAAAAAAATTAATTGGCAGGCACTTCATCTTTCTTCTGCTTTGCTGTCTTTCCCCCTGCTTTAATACCCTGCTTCTCCACGTCACCAAGTCATTATGTGTGAAGGGGATGAGCCATCCTAATGCAGGGTGATTTATCAATGGTGATAGGATGTTATCCTAGCTTGACCCTAGAAGACGAGGAAGATGCCACTGAGTCTCTTCTGAAATTAATAGCAACAAAGTCAAATCCTAGAAAGCCCTCAGAACTCTGCCAAGGCTGACCTGCTTCCAGAGGAACTTCATGACCATTTTTAAAGGGCACATAAAAGCTTTGGGTTTGTTTCACAGCAAAAGCATCAAGATGTGGAGGGGACACAGGAGATTTGAATAGAGTAAGATCTCATCCTCATCTCTGCTGGTTCTTTAAGAGCGTGCATAAAGCAGCATTGATGGGATCAAGCAGAGCTTCTTCCAGCCTTTCTCAGCATTAAAAGTCAGTTCATTAACTGAGCAGCAATGTCTGTGAACATGCAGATCCATACAATCACAGAATCATGGAATGGTTGGGATTAGAAGGGCCCTTTGGAGATCATCTAGTCCAACCTGCCTGCAAGAGCAGGGTCACCTAGGGCAGGTCTCATAGGAAGACATCTCAATGGGTCCTGAAAGTCTCTGGAGAAGGAAAATCCACAGCCTCCCTGGGCAGCCTGCTCCAGGTCTCCAGCACTCTCACAGCAAAGTTTCTCATATTCTGATGGAACCTACTGGGTTCCAGTTTGTACCTGTTGCTCCTTGTCCTGTCTCTTGGCACCACTGACGAGAGTGGCTCATTCCTCTTGACCCCAACACGTCTTTTAGCTCTTGCTGAGCATTGAGAAGATGCCCTCTTAGGCTGCTCTTCTCCAGGCTCAACAGCCCCAGGTCTCTCAGCCTTTCCTCTTCATAGAGATGCTCCAGGCCCTTCAGCAGCTTTGCAGCCCCCTGGACTCTCTCCCTGTCTTTCCTGAACTGGGGAGCCCAGAACTGGACCCAGGACTCCATCTGTGGCCTCATAGAGCAGAGTAGAGGGGGAGGAAAACCACGTTCACTTCAGATGCGTGCAACAGCACCTTGGCATTGCAGTTACACCATAGAACCTTGTTGGGATGACACTGTTCATTACTGCTTATGGGCAGCAAGAAATCCATCTTCTGATTTCTATAAATCTTGCAGGACATCACTTTCTGTGAAGGCTGAAGGAACATGAAAGGCAAGATAGTGCACTGGGCTCTGTGGTTTTCTGCTGGGCACTTTGTTCCTTGAGGCAAAAGCTGGGGAATGATCCAAGAAGAAATGTTTTCAGGACTTGAGAGGTAATTCACAACTTCATATTGGCTGTATGTTCCTTGAGGTCAGACAGAAATAGCCACAGTTCACTTTGTTGTGTCTCCCTTGTGGAGGAACCTACTGACGTGGTTTCCTACCCAAGCCAAAAGAATATAAAATGGAGTTTTGCCCACAAGGATTCACAGATTCAAATCCCAAACAAGGGAAGAGCTAAAATAAAAAGCTGGAGACTTGCTTGAATTTCAACTCTTGGGACTCTGATGTTCAAATAAGCGCTTGTTGTGTTGGAGCAGGTACTGTAGAACATTTCTCTGAGAGAAACTCTCAGGCAGTGGCCACCCTTTCCCTACAAGCAAGGACATGGGACATGGTTCAGCACCAACCTTGCCAGAGTTAGAGAATGGTTGGACCTGATGGTCTTAAAGGTCTTTTTCAGCTGAAACCATTCTGTGATTCTCAGGGTTGCTCTCTTCTGCTGGAGTTAGGGCTGAAAGCACAGAAGCAGAGAGAGGAGCAGAGTGCACCCAGCCTTGGAGCAGGCTGTGAGGCAGTCACCATCAGTGACTGATGATGATGGGTTGGGTTGGCTCTTGGTTTGTGTCTCTATCCCATGGCATTGTTCTTCTTTCCATCCCAGTTGGCTGAGTTTCTTTCCCAGCCCATCAGTCTCTCTCCCTTCTTCCCTTTCTTGTCCTTTTGCAAAGGCAGAGTGCTTCATGGAGAGCCTCTGGCACTCCTCTGGTGCCATGCCCTGCCCTGACCCTTGACACCTTGACATCTCTGAGTTGTGCAGGATATCTCTGTCCTGGATGAAGGAAAAACTTTTCTGCAGCTCTCTGGGAATTTCATCTCAGAACAGACTTCAGTCATTTTTCTGCTGTCTATTCCCTGAGCAAAGTCTCCAGTGAGCTTCAAAGTCCTGCTTTGCATCCAAGTTGTATGAGTGAAATGTCTGGAGCTTTTACTGAAGATAAGGCAGGCTTCTGAAGCTCTTCCTCTTCAGCCACTTCTGAGTCTCTAGGAAACACGTCACAGACCTGCAGTTCTCCTGTGGAGGGCAGGGTGTTTAGGAAGCCAGTGTGCTAACAAATGATGATTATAAACCAAGTTTGACTTCACATTCTTTGGAGGGAGCATGAGATGCTTTGCACATCTGCAGGTGACAATCCCTTCAGGGCTGCAAGCATGGGTGCTCCCAGTGCTGGCAGGATCTGCTTCCTCACATCTTCTTGTGATACCTTCCAAAATGCCTACCTGAGGACTTCCCAGCCCTCTCTTTGTGCATCTGTTGCTCTGTTTGATTACAAAATCGTTCACTTAATTCTGCAGTTGCCATCTCCCAGAACTGGAAGAAAAAGGCTCCAAATAAACATATCAAATCCCTGGGGGGTTATGTCTAATTTTGGGCATCAATAGCAAGAAGAATTTAAACAAAAGTCTTCCTGATGGCTACAAAACACTCAAAAGGAGCATCCCTTGAGCTGCCTGCTGCGTGTTTCCCTCAACGTGCTGCTGCTGCAGACAGATTCAGTGTCAGGGCATTTGCAGCAGTGTTTGAAGAGCTGGACAGCTACAGAGGGCCCTCGACATTATCCCAGAATCCCACCATGGTGGGGGTTGGAAGGGACCTCTGGAGATTATCCAGTCCAAGCTCCCTTGCTGAAGCAGGGGCACCCAAAGTAGCTTGCCAAGGATCACAATGGCCAGCTGGGTTTGGAATCTCTCCTTTAGCTCTTGCTGAGCATTGAGAAGATGCCCTCTGGGGCTGCTCTTCTGCAGGCTCAACAGCCCCAGGTCTCTCAGCCTTTCCTCCTCACAGAGATGCTCCAGGCCCCTCAGCATCTTTGTAGCCTCCACTGGACTCTCCCCAGCAATTGCTGTCTTGAACTGAGGATCCTAGCACTGGGCCCAGTACTGCAGCTTTGGCCTCAGAAGGGCAGAGTAGAGGGGGATTGTGTGAAGCCTGCAGATAACTCTCTCTCAAGGTGAGCTGTGTTTATGATTTATCACCCTCCCTTTAAGATCTTTGTCTCCACTGGCTCACTGCAGTGCTAATTAACCAGCATTGCAAGAAGTTCTTGACCCAGATAATGACTCTGTCAGTGCACCAGTAGGGTCTCAGCAAAGTCTTTCTCCTGCTTTCCTACCTCTAGCCTGGGGCAGGACACAGCGCCTCTGGCTGTGACAGGCATGTGGATGTACAGGTAGATCATAGAAATCATAGAATCATTTTGGTTGGAATAAACCTCTTTCAAGAGGAGATCTAATAAATATATCCAAATATATGAGGGCTGGGTATCGAGAGGGAAGGGACAGCCTCTTCTCACTTGTGCCCTGTGATAGGATAAGGGGCAGTGGATGCAAATTGCAGCACAGGAGGTTGCACCTTAACATGAGGAATAACTTCTTTGCTTTAATGGTCATGGAGCCTTGGAACAGGCTCCCGAGAGAGGTTGTGGAGTCTCCTTCTCTGGAGACTTTCAAGACCCATCTGGATGCATTCCTGTGCAACCTATGCTAGATTCTATGGTCCTGCTCTGGCACGGGGGTTGGATCTGAAGATCTGGGGTCTGTGGAGACAGGTTGGACTCGATGATCTTCGAGGTCTCTTCCAACCTTAGTGATACTGTGATACTGATACTGTGATCTCCAGAGCTCCCTTTCAACTCCTAACATCCTGTGACCATGGAGTCCAACCATGAACCCAGCACTGCCAGGTCACCACTCAACCATGTCCCACATCTTCACAGCTGTAAAACCTCACATGGGGGATTCCACCACTGCTCTGGGCAGCCTGGGCCAGGCCTTGACAGCCCTTCTGGGGAAGAAGTTGCTCTTCAGATCTCACTTAAACCTCCCTTCGTCAAACTTCATGCTGTTTTTTTCTTATCCTGTCACTTGTTACTAGGGAGAAGAACCAACCCCTGTCTCACTCCAACCTCCTTTCACAGAGTTGTAGAGAGCCAGATGGTCTCCTGACAGACTCCTCTTCTCCAGGCTGAACAACCCTAGGTCCCTCAGCTGCCTCTCACCAGACCTGTTCTCCAGCCCCTTCATCAACTTTGTTGCCCTTTTCTAGACCCACTCCAGCCCCACAATGTCCTTCTTTGAGTGAGAGGCACAAAACTGAGCCCAGGATTCGAGGTGCAGCCTCACCAGTGCTCAGTACAGAGGGACAATCTGCTCCCTCTTGCCACTTCTTTGCTGATCCAAGCCATGATGTGAAGGTGCTGGAGCTGTGGAGCAGGCTGCCCAAAGAGGTTGTGGAGTCCCTTCTCTGTAGAGATTCCAAGCCCACCTGGACATTGTGACCCCGGGCAAGCTGCTGTGGTTGACCCTGTTTTAGCAGGGGTGTTGGACTGGATGATCTCACAGAGGTTCCTTCCAGTCGCCACCATGCTGGGATTCTGGGATTCTTAATAACCTTAGCTGTTACAATCTGCCCTGTTTTGTGAAAAATGTGAAAAAATGTGCTAAGTTCTTAGTTATTTGGTTAGTGTGGAGAGGAAGAGAAAGTTAAATGAGAAGTGGAACCACATGGTCTCCATTAATACTGGGAGCAAAATCTAATTAAGCAGTTTTAACAAGTATGATAGGAAGGTGTGAAGTTTATTGAACACTTGGTTAACTATTCAATTAGCCCCTGGATTTTGTGAGCTGGTCTCATTCTGATTCCGGTGAGGATCAATTCTTTGATTGAAAATAAAGCAGAATAGAGAAGTTTTAATTCCCAAAATGGCAGGAGGTAAGTAATTGTCACAAATTGATTTTATTCATCTTAGTCATTACTAAATATTCTACCAAACTGATAAATATTGCTTGGGAGGTTGGAAAAGGATTTGTCATAGAATCATAAAGTCATAGAATGGTTTGGTTTGGAAGGGACCTTAAAGATCATCTAGTTCCAACCCCACTTCCATGAGCAGGGACACCTTCCACTAGACCAGGTTTCTCAAGGGCCCACCCAGCTTGGCCTTGAACAGCTTCAAGGGAGGGGGCATCCATGACCAACCTGGGCAACCTGTTGTAGTGGAAATAGGGTTTGTTTGCTCTGATGTCACTGTTATTTTTAAGTGGTGGTTGGCACATGTGATGCCAGGCTCGTCAAAGGTGCTGACTTGAGGGACTTGGGGAGACCGAGGCACAAAAGATCACAGAATCATAGAATTGTTATGGTTGGAAACAACCTCCAAGATCATCAAGTCCAGCCATCAGCACACCACCAGCACCATTAAACATCAACCCAAATTGCCATGTCCACACATTTCTTGACCACCTCCAGAGGTGGAGATTCAACCACTTCCCTGGGCAGTCTGTTTCAGTGCTTGAGAAACCTGTTCAACCTAAACCTCCTCTGGTGCAGCTTAAGGCCATTTCTCTTCTTCCTGTCATTTGTTTGTTGGAGATAACAGACCAATCTCCACCTGGCTCCAACGTCCTGTCAGGGAGTTGTAGAGAGTCAGAAAGTTTCCCCTCAGTCTCCTTTTCTCTGTGCTGAGTAACTCCAGGTCCCTCAGCTGCTCCTCACTGTGAGAAGACTCTTCTCCAGCTTCATTGCCCTTCTCTGGACCTGCTCCAGCCCCTAAATGTCCTTCTCAGAGTGAGTGCCACAAAACTGATCCTAGCGTTCCAGGTGCGACCTCCCCAGTAAGGAGAGACCAAAGCGCTGCTGCCTAACTGAAGAGCTTGCTCCCAGTTCTCTCTCTCCAGCTTGTTCTGCTCTGTCCTTATGAAACTTTCACTTGAATCTGCCCAAGCCAAGCTTGGAAGGACTTGCAGGGCTGAATCCCTTTCCTTCTCCTCCTGCCCAGCCATGCAGTGATGAGTCCCCACCTTCACCTCAGAAAAAGTGAAGAAAGAAACTGTTTCAAAGCTTTAGGAGTCGAAATCTTTCAGTCCTTCAAAACAAAAACCTAAAAATCCTGAATGATTTTGTCTTTTATTCTTTTAATTTATTTTCTCCAGGAAAAGATTAAGCTGAAGGGCAGGAGAGATTTGGGGAAATAATCCACTTCTCCACGGAAGCTCTTCTGATGCTTCCTGTTTCATAATAAATCAATGGGGATTAACCCTCCCCCCTTCCCCCCCATCACTTCTGAAAACATCACCCACAGATTGTATTCATCTGCCAGCTTACTCTGGACAGGAGGGATGAGCCTGACAAATACACTAAGGGAGTTTTCATGGTCCTCCATCATAGTGATGCTCCTCAGAAGCCACCCAGCTCATGCCTGGACAGACAAGTTTGAGTTTAAGCTGTCAGCAGATAGGTCTAATGAGGCTTGCAATGGCTGAGTGTTACAAAGGGGTTTATGGAAAGCATGTGGACCAGCTTCACTGAGGCATCACTGTGATGCTTGAGGGGTGCATCAGATCTCCTCACTCAAAGAAGGAAATCCACATGGCTTTGCATCCTTTACTCCTGGTTTCTGGGGTTAGACTGATGGTTGAATTAACCCAAACTGGGTCCTTGAGGACTGCTGGATGTCCCAGATCTGCTAATGCAGGGTTTGTATTTTTGTGTCACTGTAAAAGAAAGAAGGATGGGAAGAGGAACAAGTGTATTCCCCTACCCATTCCAAGCCCAGACTGGTTAGAGGCTGATCACCAGAGATCAGGGCAGGATTGGTGGCATGAGGATGCTGCCTGTGGCTCAGAGCTGTGCTGCAGGTGGCACTCGTGGTCCTCTGGTAGCAGCTATCATCATGGATAGGGAAGTTGTCTTAGCTGACACAACCCGGGTCTGCACATAAGCTTTGGCACCCTTGGGCTTGCATGTGGGAGTGCTGGGGCCATAGAGGTCTGCTCAGAAGCTGCTCCCAGGGGTGGACAGAAGCCCTGCCTGCTGTCACTGCTGCTGTTTTGAAGGCATTTCTTGGCAGTTTTGCTCTATTTTGAATTTTTCCATTACTGACAGTTTTGCTACCAAAAAATAACCAAGCATTAAAATGAATGCAGGACATTTCTGCAGGGCTTGTACTGGAAGAAACAGGCTGAGGAGGTGAGGGATTGCCATAGAAACTGCAGAGACCTGGCCTGCCCTGGTCATCTGCATGCTGCAGAATACCTTCACCTGCATGAGCACCTTGTGCCTGCCTGCCCAAATTGCTGGGAGCCCTTCCTCATATGCTGCAAGTAGGTTTAACTCTTTAATTGGCATTTGTGTTTTGCACATCACCTCAGCAAGCTGTTGTGGTGACGCTGGATTGTCCTTCCCTCCTGCTGTTACCACACAGCTCCTTCTTTCATAGAGTCATAGAATCAATAAGGTTAGAACAGACCTCAGAGATCATCAAGTCTGACCTATCACCCAACTCTTTCTGTGAAGAACTTTCTCCTCACCTCGAGCCTAAACTTCCCTTGGCACTGAGCATTTTGCATATCTGCAGCTTGTTCTTCCCTACCTCAGTCTCAGCACGGGCACAGGGATCTGCTTTCTGCTCCTCTGGCTGTCACCATGTGCTCCTGGATCACAGAACCAGGGAGGATTTGCTCACCAGTGGAGGCATCACCAGTTGATGCCTGCACCACAGTGGAGATTCTGCCTTGGTTCTGCCTTCTACTCAAAGAGCTGGATGGAGAAATGCTGAACTTTTCATCCTCTCCTAGCAAACAGGTTCTCCTTCACCTTTTGTTGCTTGCTTTGTCCTCCAGCTCTCTTCACTTCTTGGTCTGTGCCTTTTGTGAAGGAACCTGGCCTTCTGGGAAGGAATAGAGATACTTCTGGCTCTGTTCATTCAGACTACATCTAAGGAAGAATTATTTTTCTGCTGAAGGTGGTGAGATCCTGTACCAGGTTGCCCAGAGAAGTGGTAGATGCCTCATCCCTGGAAGCATTCCAGACCAGACTGTTTGGGGCTCTGAGCAACCTGTTCTAGTAGCAGATGTCCCTGCTGAGTGCAGAAGCATTGAACTGGATGACCTTGGGAGGTCCCTTCCCACCCAAACCATTCTCTGCTTCTATTTCTCCTCAGCCCTTCCTGTGGTTCCCAGTCTGAAGCCTTGCAGCACAGGACAGATGGGAACTCAGGGTGTGTGAAGTGGGTAGAAAGAGTACAGGTGAAATGATCTGAGTCCATCTGAGGCTGCAGTTATATGTCTGTGCATCCAGCTCCACTGGGAGACAGATTCTGGTGTTGCTTCTGTTGTCTAAATGACAGTGATACTCTGTTCTGTGCCTCAAGCTCTTGTCCTCTGGCTTCTGTCCTGGAAGCAGGAGCTGAGACTGCTCCTGAGCATGCTCCTGGCAGCTTTGTGACTGCAGAGAGAATGAACAGGAAGGCCTGTAAGTGTTGCAGTCACTGGTGGCTTAGCCAAGGGCAGTGTGAGGAACCTCTCTTGAACTCATTGGCACAAACATCCCATCCCTGGAGGTGTTCAAGGCCAGGCTGGACAGGACTTTGAGCAGCCTGGTCTAGAGGCAGGGAGTTGAATGTAAATAATCTTTCAAGTCCCTTACAACACAAACCATTCTATGATGCCTGCTAATGTATGGCTGAAAGTCAACCAGTCCTAACCTGGTGCAGGACATAGCTACTTAGAGCTCAAGTCAGGAATTCTAGCTCTTGAGAGTTCAACATCTTGAGATGTTGTCTTGTTGTCTTGTTGTCTTGTTGTCTTTACCATGAGAGTGGTGAAGCCCTGGAATGGGTTGTCCAGGGAGGTGGTTGAGGCCCAGTCCCTGGAGGTGTTTAAGCCCAGGCTGGACGAGGCTCTGGCCAGCGTGATCTAGTGTAGGGTGTCCCTGCCCATGGCAGGGGGTTGGAACTGGATGATCCTTGTGGTCCCTTCCAACCCTGACTGATTCTATGATTCTATGATTCTAGATGATTCATAGATTTATAGAATGGTTTGGGTTGGAAGGGACCATAAAGAACATCTAGCTCCAACCCCACTGCCATGGGCAGGGACACCTTCCACTACACCAGGTTACTCAAGGCCTCATCTAACCTGTCTTTGAACACCTCCAGGAAGGGGAAATCCACAACCTCCCTGGGAAACCTGCTCCAGGGTCCAGCCTGTTCCAGATTCAGAAACCTGCTCCAGTGTCCAGCCTGTTGCAGATACAGTAGACTGATGGAAGTCAGGCATGAAGATGGGCTGCTTTTTCTTCTAGGAGGCTATTTACCCAACAGAAACTCTCCTGGTGATGATCAACTAAGCAAGACAACAGGCTTCTAGTAATGGAAGCTTTCCTAGTCCTGAGCAGACATGTTTCATTCTACCTCAAGTTCTGTCCACCATCTAAAGTGGAAGATGGGAAAAAAAAAGCAAAGAATTTATTCCCAAAGATGTCCCAGGCTCCTCTTGACAGCAGACAGAAACCCTGCAGCATGGGATTCATACAACATTGTGCAAAGGCATGACAATTAAGACACCTTCCAAACTCTTCCAGGTTCCTCAATGTGTGGGGCAGCTTAAGGCTTGTGACATAAGCTCTCATTTTTTGCTTCAGCATCTCTGCTGTCCCACAGCAGGGCTGTGGATGTGAGCTTGTTGGCCTCTGCCTCCCAGCAGGGTGATGCCCAGGCTCCACAGAGAAATTAGAATAGAGCAGAATAAACCAGGTTGGAAGAGACCTTCAAGATCATCGTGTCCAACCTATCATCCAACACCACCTATTCAGCTAAACCATGGCACCAAGCACCCCATCAAGTCTCCTCCTGAACACCTCCAGTGATGGTGACTCCACTACCTCCCTGGGCAGCCCATTCCAATGGGCAATCACTCTCTCTGTGTAGAACTTCTTCCTAACATCCAGCCTAAACCTGACCTGGCACAGCTTGAGACTGTGTCCTCTTGTTCTGGTGCTGGGTGCCTGGGAGAAGAGACCAACCCCCACCTGGCTACAACCTCCCTTCAGGTAGTTGTAGAGAGCAATAAGGTCACCCCTGAGTCTCCTCCTCTCCAGGCTAAGCAACCCCAGCTCCCTCAGCCTCTCCTCATAGGGCTTGTGTTCTAAACCCCTCACCAAGTTTGTTGCCCTTCTCTGGACACCTTCAAGAGTCTCAATGTCCTTCTTAAATTGAGGAGCCCAGAACTGGACACAGTACTCAAGGTGCAGCCTAACCAGTGCAGTGTACAGGGGCAGAATGACCTCCCTGCTCCTGCTGGCCATACTGTTCCTGATGCAGGCCAGGATGCCATTGATCCTCCTGGCCACCTGGGCACACTGTAGGCTTATGTTCGGTACTCTCACAGAGTGTTCAGAAACACAGAGCTTGTCCTCTTCTGCAAGACCTGGGGGCTTTTTTGTCATTTCCAGTCTAAATTAATTCATGGCTAATGCATGTCCACAAGAGGTTTCTCCTGGTGGTGTACTTTTCCCTAAGTGCTTCCTTACTCTGCCTTCCATCACAGAAACTCATCCAGTTTATTCCCAACCATTTCATTAGAAAACACAAATCAGGCTGTGATAATCCCAGAATCCCAGCATGGTGGTGGTTGGAAGGCGCTTCTGGAGATCATCCAGTCTGACTGTGCTACCCACAGCAGCTTGCCCAGGATCACAGTGTCCAGGGGGACTGGTATCTCTCCATAGAAAGAGGCTCTGCAATCATTTTGGCCAGCCTGCTCCTTGGCTCCAGCAGTCTCAACCAAACAAGTTTCTCCTCATCTTCAGATGGAACCTCCTGGGTTCCAGTTTGTTCCCGTTGCCCCTTGTCTTGTTCCTGGGCACCACTGATAAGAGTCTGGCCCCATTCTCTTGCCCCTCACAGGTCCTTTAGCTCTTGCTAAGCATTGATCAGATGCCCTCTGGGGCTGCTCTTCTGCAGGCTCAACAGCCCCAGGTCTCTCAGCCTTTCCTCCTCATAGAGGTGTTCCAAGCCTCTCATCATCTTTGTAGCCCTCGTCTCTCTTTCTTACTTGATGCACAGTGGACAGCTCTTAGTAACACACCAGTGATGCCTTAAACACACTTGTCTGAGAGCCTCTGCTCAGGTGAGGTGGCTGATGTTCATCTGCCTTGGAAGGAATCAGATGGCTGATGTTCATCTGCCTTGGAAGCAATCAGTTGGCTGGTGTCCATCTCCTTTGGAAGGTGCTTGCACTGATAGTGACCTGCTGGATGGGCACAGGCTGCCCAGGGATGACATGATGGAACAGGATGGATGGATCCTCTGTGTGCAGCCCATGTTAGCTGCTCTCCATCTATCCTGATCTTAGAAGTGCTTCCCTGTGATGAGGTTAATTAACAGCCTTGTGGTCTTGAGAAGCTAAACTGCTAACAACAGAAACTGCCCTAATGAAGGTCCTTCCTGTTGCCACCACTGTCAGACCTTGAACTATAAACCACTGAACCATCCCTTCATTATCTGTTGATCACTTCTGTAAGCATCCAGTTTGTCTGGAGCTGGAGCCCAGCTGTGTAGTGGCTGCAGCCTGTTTGGACACTTGTGCTTGGACTGGAGGAGGAAAACCCATTTTTCTTCCTGACAGCTCTCATCACTGCCATAACCTCCAGACATCGGCGCTCAGGATGTTCCCCTGGCCTGTGATTTACGACCTGTGTTTAGAAAGGGAATGGACTTGGCAGGCACTGTTCTTGGGGACAACCAGTGCCACATTCATAAATTACAGGAACTGAGACAGCAAAGAAAACAAAATCTCTGGAGTTTCTATAAAGTTACAGAGCTATGTGATGGTCTCTGTGGTTGCCAGCATCTGTAGTCCTCAAGGACAGGGGACAATTCATGCTGCATGGAGCTCCAACCCTGCTCTGAGTGCTGCAGGAGCCCTCCTTGAGTTAGCACAGAACTTCCCTTTCAGGTGAATAATGTCCATCCCCACCTCAGAATGTTTGTAGACCAAGACAAGGGCTTCATGTGGCTGCCTTGTTTTTTTTTTCTGAAGCAAGACATGCTCCTTCTAGAAGAAAACTGCCCAAGTTTGATCCCCCAGGAGGTGAGTAGCTGTGAGGGATGGACCTCTGAAATAGCCTGTTCTAAATTGAAGCACCTTCTGGGTGCTTCATCACCTCATCGTTTGCATGAGGTTCACCTGCATTTGGCACTTTCTTGACTTTCATCATCATTTCACAGAATCCCAGCATGATGAGGGTTGGAAGGGACTTCTGGAGATCATCCAGTCCAAGCCCCATGCTAAAGCAGGGTCACCCACAGCAACTTCTCCAGGATCAAAATGTCCAGGGAGGTTTGAATTCCCTCCAGAGGAGACTCCACAACCTCTCTGCTCAGCCAGTCACAAGTGTCTTCCCCCTTGATACTTCCCACGTCCCAGTTCATGGGGTCTGTGCTGTCAACATGTCAAAGTGATGTGACTTGCTCACTCCCCTTTGGCAACCCAGGACCTCTTCACTTTATAGATCAAGTAACTCCTCTTTATTCATTGAAGCTCAAGGAAAGTTCTTCAGAGTTTTTTCTCATCCAGGTGTAATTAGAACTGAATTTTAACTCTTGAAACATGCAGGCAGAAATAATGAAATCAAAGCCCTCCATTGCCTCTTTCAAACTCATCAGTTTAGGGATATTCAGAGGTTCAGGATATTAGATGAAGATGTTTCTTATGGATTTCTTTCAAGTATGGGATCAAAACAACACCACAAAATCCTTGGGTTACAAAACGGCTGTGGAAGGTGGGTAGATGATGTAGTAAGAAATCCCATCATCTCTTCCCAAGCCTCAAAGGAGAAGAAGCAATAAGAGATTGACAGCAAACTAGAGTAAAAAAAAACCAACCTTCATAGGTTGTGATTCACTTCTTCCTTTGTTGACTGGTGTGTTGTCAATCGTTTAGAGCTTCTCTTCATCTGAGTTAGGGAAAGAGGCTGCTGACTCCTTCTCCACACCTTTCATGCATTTTCTACCTGAGGTATTCAAATGTTCTCATCTTCTGCTTAACAGAAATATCATAAACCTCCCAATTACCTCCTACCCTGTTAAATGTCAAGCCAATCAAAAGGTTGGAAAGGGAAAATTAAAGACTATTTGCAGTCACTAACCTATTACTGACCTTCAAGAGAAGCGTTGGATAACATGAGTTCTTCAGTACCTCTCCTGGCTTCCAGCCTCCAGGAGGAAGTTAGAAGGGTGGGATGTGGTGCAAAAATGAACCTGAGAAAATTTCAGTCTGATTAAAGGCCAACAAAGTTGGTGAGGGGTTTGCAACACAAGCCCTATGAGGAGAGACTGAGGGAGCTGGGGTTGTTTAGCCTGGAGAAGAGGAGGCTCAGGGGTGACCTTATTGCTCTCTACAACTATCTTAAGGGAGGTTGTAGACAGGCAAAGGTTGGTCTCTTCTCCCAGGCAACCAGCACCAGAACAAGAGGACGCAGTCTCAGGCTGTGCCAGGTCAGGTTTAGGCTGGAGGTTAGGAGGAAGTTTTACACAGAGAGAGTGATTGGCCATTGGAATGGGTGGCTACACAGAGCCTCTGGCCAGACCAGGAGCAGTGCTCACCAGGCAAGGCCACAGATCTGGGTTTAGATCCAGGATCAGCTATTCACAAGCACCTAACCAAGGGGTCTGCTCAGCTTCTAATCCATTCTCTGAAGCAACTGTCCTGTGACCTGGCTGGCTTCACTAACCTCTCAGGCCCAGCAGCCCTGATCCCCTTCAGCACATGTAAACCTTGAAGGAAATTATGCAGGAGTCCCATTCCCAATCTGACCACAGAGAGGTAAGAGCCCTACTCATGGGATCCAAACCAGGCAGCAGAGAAATCTGCTGTCAGAGCTCGGAGAGGGTCCAGAACCTGTGGTCCCACCTTAGTGTGGTCTTCTGGACAGTAGAAAAACCACTCCACAAATGCCACATGATATGGCACAGCCTTACCTGAAGAAAGACCATCCTTCAGTGGTGCCAAGCCACAGGACAAGGGGCAGCAGGCAAAAACTGGAAGCCGGGAAGTTCCATCTGAACAGGAAGAGAAACTTGTTTGGTGTGAGGGTGCTGGGGCCCTGGAGCAGGCTGCCCAAAGATGTTGTGGGGTCTTCTTCTCTGGAGAGATTCCAAAGCCTCTTGGATATTTTGATCCTGGGCAAGCTGACTGTGGGTGCCCCTGCTTTAGCAGTGGGATTGGACTGGATGATCTCCAGAGGTCCCTTCCCACCCCCACCATGCTGGAATACTGAGGTTCCGTGTCTTGAATAGGTGATTTGGTGGTACAACATGGGATTTGGAGGTCAAGCACTACAAAATGGTGTGTGAGTGCTCTGATTCCAAATCAGCCTGTCACTTGACTGTTTCTACAGCATCTTTTATTCATGACATTGGTGTGACAGTGGAAAGCTTCACAGGAAAGGTCTTGAGTAAAGGTTGGTTACTAGTAGAGCTCAGCAGTGAAGCTGAATTCGGAAAGAAAGCTTCAATTTCCAGTTGGAATAGTCTGGGCAGAAAGCCTTGATCTTTGTCTGACACTTGGCTCTGCAGCATTTCATTTTGTTTGCTGACCAATTGTGGAGAAAGAGTGGGTCTTCTGGGTCTCCAGGGTGACATCCTGATGCTAGCTAACTTGTGAGTCCTGCTTCTCAAGTTGCCTGCATTGATGAAAAACTCAACATGAGCTGTCAATGGTCATTTGGCAGCCCAGAAAGCAGCTGTGTCCTAGGCTGCATCAAAAGTGGTGTGACCAGCAGGTTGAGGGAGGTGATTCTGCCCCTCTGTTCCAGTGAGACCCCACCAGCAGTACTGCATCCAGTTCTGGTGCCCCAAACACAAGAAGGACATGGAACTGCTGCAGTGGGTTCAGAGAAGGCCATGATGATGATCAGAGGGCTGGAGCACCCCTGCTATGGGGACAGGCTGAGAGAGCTGGGGCTGTTCAGAGAAGAGAAGGCTCCAGGGAAGCCTTATAGCAGCCTTTCAGTACCTGAAGATGGCTACAGGAGACCTGGGGAGGGACTTTTTACAAGGGCTTGTAGTGATACGATGAGGGGGAATGAATTGAAGCTGGAAGAGGGGAGATGGAGACTGGAGGTTAGGAAGAAATTCTTTAGAGTGAGGATGGTGAGACACAGGAACAGGTTGCCCAGGGAAGTTGTGGATGCCCCCATGCTGCAGGTGTTCAAGGCCAGGTTGGATGAGGCCTTGAGCAACCTGGTCTAGCAGAAGGTGTCCCTGCCTGTGACAAGGGGGGCTGGAACTAGATGGTCCTTAAGGTCCCTTCCAACCCAAGCCATTCTATGAATCTATGAATATTTATGCTAACCTGTAACACTTGGAATTTAATTGCTGTAGAGAGAAAATGGCTCTTTGAGCATGAAGAGAGATGATCATAGGAGGTGGCATTAGCATCTTCACATAATTGGTGGCTTGCTAATATTTGCCTTTAGAAGATGATGTCGGAGTTTCTGTCATAGCAAATAAACATCTCCTGTGGCAAGAGGGGCACAGGGAAGTTACTGCTGTCATTAAACATTTATATTGTGGCTTCCACCCAGAAATGGGAGAGGGGGAAAAAATGCTGGAAGATGTCTCTTTTTTAGCAAATCCTGCTTAGATAGGAGGGGAGTTTCAACTCTGCCTTTTGCAATGTGTCATCTTGCTCTCAATGACTTTGCTGTGGTGCCAAGATGTGATGAAATAGAAGATGGTCCCCACTACTCTGCAATGGAGAGGCTGCATCTTAAATCCTGGGTTTAGTTTTAGGCCCCTCACTCCAAGAAGGACATTGAGGGGTTGGAGTGTGTCCAGAGAAGGGCAATGAAGCTGGTGAAGGGTCTGGAGAACAGGTCTGATGAGGAGCAGCTAAGAGAACTGGGGTTGTTTAGTCTGGAATAAAGGAGACTGAAAGAAGGCCCAAAATGAATGGAATGGAATGGAATGGAATGGAATGGAATGGAATGGAATGGAATGGAATGGAATGGAATAGAATAGAATAGAATAGAATAGAATAGAATAGAATAGAATAGAATAGAATAGAGCAGACCAGGTTGGAAGAGACCTTTGAGATCATCAAGTCCAACCTATCATCCAACACCATCTAATCAACTAAACCATGGCACCAAGCACCCCATCAAGTCTCTTCCTAAACACCTCCAGTGATGGTGACTCCACCACCTCCCTGGGCAGCACATTCCAATGGCCAATCACTCTTTCTATGAAGAATTTCTTCCTAACATCCAACCTAAAGCTCCCCTGGTGCAGCTTGAGACTGTGTCCTCTTGTTCTGTTGGTGGTTGCCTGGGAGAAGAGACTAAACCCTACCTGGATACAGCCTCCCTTTAGGTAGTTGTAGACAGCAATAAGGTCTCCCCGAGCCTCCTCCTCTCCAGGCTAAGCAACCCCAGCTCCCTCAGCCTCTCCTCACAGGGCTTGTGCTCCAAATCCCTCCCCAGTTTCGTTGCCCTTCTCTGGATACATTCCAGCAAGTCAACATCCTTCCTAAACTGAGGGGCCCAGAACTGGACACAGGACTCAAAGTGTGGCCTAACCAGTGCTGAGTCCAGGGGCAGAATGACCTCCCTGCTCCTGCTGGCCACACTGTTCCTGATCAAAGCCAGGATGCCACTGGCTCTCTTGGCCACCTGGGCACACTGCTGGCTCATGTTCAGGCTACTATCAACCAGTACCTCTAGGTCCCTTTCTGCCTGGCTGCTCTCCAGCCACTCTGACCACAGCCTGTAGCGCAGCATGGGGTTGTTGTGGCCAAAGATTGGGGTGATGTGGGGATAGGTCTCTTCTTCCAAGGAACAAGTGATAGGACAAGGGGAAGTGGCCTCAAGTTGCACCAGTTAGGGTGTAGGTTGGACAAGAGGAATAATTTCATTATTAAAAGGGTTGTCAAGGCCTGACCCTGGCTACCTGTGGCAGTGGTAGAATCCCCATCCCTGGAAGGGTTTCCAATCCATGTAGGTGTGGTGCTGAGGGACATGGTTTAGTGGTGACCTAACCATGCTGAGTTCATGGATGGACTCAGTGAAAGATCTTTTCTAACCTAAATGATTCTGTGATTCTGTATCTCTCACCTTGCTTGATCTTTTCAGGGGATGCTTCTGTGCTGATGTCCATGGCAGACTGGCTGGTGCATGCCTGCAGGAGGACTAATCAATTGTGAAAGCTAGAAGACCAGCTAGAAGACCAAGCTCCCTGCAGTCTAGACATTGTCATCCTGAGCAAACTTCTGTGGGTGCCCCTGCTTTTGCAGGGGGGTTGGACTGGATGATCTCCAGAAGCCCCTTCCAGCCCACACCGTGCTGGGATTCTGTGAAACCCATCTGGTGCCCACAGCAGCAGAATACATCTGGAATTAGCTGGTGTGCATCTTTTTCTGTCTCCTTTCTATGAAACCATGCATGAGGGTGGGCAAAGGCCACTTAGAGATTAACCACCAGAGCAGGCTGTGTAGCTGGTGGGAATCGATCCACACAACATTCCTGTAAAACCTCCAGCCTTGCTCTGAGGAGGTTTTGACAGGAGATGATGTCTCTGGGTCACTGCTGGGTCTGAGCTGGGCTGGGCCACTGGGGAAGGCTGTAGGACAGGACAGATTGCAGCATCAGGCTGCCAAGTCATTAGTGTCACCTCTTACACTACCTGGAATTTGTCACCACATGGTGGTGGCCTGATAGGAAGAGACAAAATGAATCAAATCATGATGTGTCTCATATCTGCTCCCAGTGGAAGCAGGGTTAATAAATTAAACATTGCTGACTGCTTGGGTTCTCCTTACAGCACATTGCTCCTGGAAATCACTGATGCTTGCAGGCTAGGGTTTGGACTCTGTGACTAGTGCTGGGCTCCCCAGTTCAAGAGAGACAGGGAAATATATGAGAAATGAGGGGCCTGGAGCATCTCTGTGAGGAGGAAAGGCTGAGAGACCTGGGGTGTTGAGCCTGGAGAAGAGCAGACACAGAGGGGATCTTCTCAATGTTCAGCAAGATCCAAAGGGTAGGGAGCAAGAGGGTGGGACCAGACTCTTGTCAGTGGTGCCCAGCAACAGGGCAAAGGGCAGCAGGTACAAGGTGGTACCCCAGAGGTTCCATCTGAATGTGAGGAGAAATTTGTTTGGTGTGAGGGTGCTGGAGCTCTGGAGCAGGCTGCCCAGAGAGGAGAGGAATCTCTTGAGAGATTTCAACCCACCCTGGCCATTGGGATCCTGAGCAAGCTGCTGTGGATCCCCTGCTTTATCAGGGAGATTGGACTTAATGATTTCCAGAGGTTCCTTCCAACTCCATCTGTTTAGATTCTGTGATGGAGCAAGATGAATTTGGATCAGTAAGTGTCTCTGGTCTCTTTAACCATTCAAATCCCCAATAGCCAAACCTCAGTATGAAGTCTCCTGTCAGACTATAGCTTTACTTTTGACTGAGCAGTACATTTGAAATCTTGCATTTCACAACAGCCCTACACCCCTGGTTTGTCCCTTCTGCTAGGAGCTAGAAGCTCAGTATGTCTTTGAGTATGGTCCTATAGGTCTGCACAAAACTCCTGGCCCTGCAAAAGAAATAGGTACACCAGTAAAAGATGGACACTACCTACCATTGTTAAGGTGAAAAACAAGATCAGCCTTCTCTGATTATCCTCCAGGTAAAAACAACCCTCCCAAATAGGGCTGGGACCAGAGAACCTCCAAGTACTCTATGAGTGCTACCATGTGGTGGTGAGAATATGTTCCATCTGGTTTACTGCTGCCCACCTTAAGCTGCAAGAGCTTGATGCTAGCTCAAACTGTCTGTCACACCTGCTGCTTGTGTCCTCTCCACTCAATCACTGCTCAGCACAAGAGCATGGTGGAGGCTGGTACAACCACCCTTGTCTTCCCATTTCTGACCTATGGGGCCAGCATTTTTTTCCAATGACATATCAGTGTGAGGAGGGAGGTGTCAATGAGTGACTCAGATTGCTTCACAGGGCTGCTTCTTGAGTTTCAGTGACACAGGAGACTGTAGGAGCTGTGTTGTGAATCTGTTAATGCTTCCCAGGTGCTGCTCCAGTGATCACACCCCGAGGAAGAGTCATTTTGCTGTTGGTGGTTCAAAGCTGGTCTGTAACAGAACACCACGGAGTCACCTTCCTCATTCTTCACAGTTGAACAGGTAAGTGGTGCATGTCTTTTATCAGAAGTCAAGTCACAGAATCACAGAATGATTGGGGTTGGAAACAACCCTAAAGATCATCTAGTTCCAATTCTTTTGCTGAAGGCAGGGATACCTTCCAGTAGACCAGCTTGCTTAAGGCCCCATCCAGCCTGGCCTTCCACACTTCCAAGCTTGGAGCCTCTACAACTTCTCTGAGCAATCTTTTCCAGTGCCTCAACACCCTCATGGGGAAGAATTTATTCCTAAATAATTTATTCCTAAGTAATTTATTCCTTTATTCCAATGTCCCAGCTTTGATTGAATTCAAACCTCGAAAGGCTGAAGGTACCTAAAATCCTTTTATGCCACCCTTAAACCTGAGCAACCCCGTGCCGTGACACCCTGGAGCTGCCTGGCCCTGTTTGGTGTGTAAAACCCTCAAAGGGATGTAAAAGTGCTGGTGGAACACCCTAAAATCGATGCTACAAAGTCCTCTTTCCTCTTGTGGCTTCTCTTTCACCCATGACTTGCTGCATGAGGAACAGCAGTGGAGATGTTGTGCTAAGTATTCTGTGTTACCTTGTTCTTGTCGCGACCTGACATTGTTGGGTTAACGGTTGGCTTCATGATCTTCAAAGTCTCTTCCAACCAAAATGATTCTGTGGTTCTGAATATGTTTCCAACCCCTGTGTTACTTCTGGACCTTGGTGCTAGTGGTTGGCTCTTTGTGTGTCCTTTGGCAGTCACAGCTCAGCTGAGCCCATCACCCAAAAGCATTTGATGGCCCAGTGCTGATGAATTAAAGCAACTATTGGTGTGTGCTTCAAGTGTTTCAGTGTCACAGCTGTTCTTGCAGCAAGGGCCCTGACCTTCACACAACTCCAGCCGCCAGCACAACCAGCAGATTTATTTCCCTGACCTCGTTGACACAGTGAGTTGTCTCTCTTCACCACCAGTCCATCTCAGAGTTGATTTTATTAATTGTGTTTCCATGCTGCAGAAGGAGCTCATTTTTTAAACCTCTTTCTGTCTCTCTTTCTTTCTGTTCTCAGTTGTGCTGGCTGCTTCTTCTGGATATGCTTCACTTGTGTTTTTGTTCCAGCAACAGCAGGTGGGTTACACTTGAATAGAATAGAATAGAATAGAATAGAATAGAATAGAATAGAATAGAATAGAATAGAATAGAATAGACCAGGTTGGAAAAGACCTTTGAGATCATTGAGTCCAACTATCATCTAACAAATAGCTGTAGGAAACCTTATGAAAGCCCTTCTAGAAGGCATGGTCTGCAAATTCCCACTGGAAGCTAAAGTTAAGCTCTGGAACTGGGTGCTGAAGGCGGAAGCTACTGGCCAGAGCTGCCTCCATAAGTCTGGGATTTTCTTTGTTGCCTTTCTTGTGTGGGGCTTCCAATGTCTTGTAACTAAATAATCAGCTTTGGGGTTTGGAAGGAGAGGAGATGAGAGAGGATTGTGGCTGAGTAGAGGAGGTGTCCTGACTGCCCTGTGCTGGTGATGAGTTGAACTCTCGTCTTCCTCATGGAAAAGGCTACTTGGTGGTGTGGTTACTGCTCATCTGTCTTTGCCACTCGGGAAGCTCTGTGATGGATGAGGGACCCCACTGCTCCAGTTGTGTACAAATAAGGAAAAAGGAGAATACATTCTGTAGAAGGTCTTCAGTCTTGGTGTAAAATCACAAGCACACTGGAGGGGAAGAAGGATGAGATGGAGCTGTGGTGCTCCACATTGCAGTAGGGCTTCTTTCTTGGGTGCTGCCAGTTGCACAGAGCCAGTTTTTCATGCAGCAGATTTAACTGGAGCAGCTTCCCTGTGGTCTGGCCACTGATGTGTGCCTCCAAGGCATGACTTGCTCTCCCCATATCATACTACCCATGAAGTCAGATATGTGACCTCATATCTGCTGTCCTCATGCCACTGCGGGTGCAGTGTCACTGAGCAGGAGGATCTCCAAAATACAACTTGACTTCTCTGGTTTCTTTCCCCATCATGAAAGGGACAGGCTTGATGCAGGTGTCTTTCCAGCTGGCTCTGTGATGGGTAGAGGTACCTAGGAAATAGTAGTCAACCAGAGGCGCTGGAATTGTGCTGGGCTAATGGTCTATGAGCAAGGCATTTGTGATAGTACTCGGTTACAAAAAGCAGTGTGAAGGTCACATTAGTGTGGACCTCCTCAGCCTGTTTCTGTGTATAACAACTTCAACTCTCTCAGGTCTGTGGGAAATGTCTGGACATAAGGCTTACTTGGATGATTGAGATGAAGAGCAGGTGTACACCACAGTGTTAATCCCAGCATGGTAAGAGTTGGAAAGGAACTCTGGAGATCATCAAGTCCAATGATCACAATGGCCAATTAGGTTTGGAATCTGTCCAGAGAAAGAGACTCCACAACACCTCTGGCCAGCCTGCTTCAGGGTTCCAGCACCTTCACACCAAACAACTTCCTCCTCATCTTCAGGTGGAACCTGCTGGCTTCCAGTTTGTGCCCATTGCCCCTTGTCTTGTCACTGGGCACCACAGACAAGAGTTTGGTCCCATCCTCTTGCCCCACCCCAGGTCCTTTAGTTCTTGCTGAGCATTGAGAAGATGCCCTCTGGGACTGCTCTTCTCCAGGCTCAACATCCCCAGGTCTCTCAGCCTTTCCTCCTCACAGAGATGCTCCAAGTCCCTCAGCATCTTTGCAGCCTCCACCGGACTCCTTCCAATAGTTCCCTGTCTCTCATGAACTGGGGAGCCCAGCACTGGATCCAGTCCTCCAGATGTGACCTATCTAGGGCAGAGTAGAGGTGGAGAAGAACCTCCCTTGACCTGCTGGCCACACTTTTCTTCATGCACCCCAGGAGAGCGTTGGTTTTCTTGTCCACAAGGGCACATTGCTGACTCATGGGGAACTTGTCGTCCACCAGCACTTCCAGATCCTTCTCCACGGATCTGTTTTCTTGGCACATCACTCTTCATGCAAAAACCCCTCTGCTACAGTACTTCCCCAGGTGCAGGACCCTACACTTGCCCTTGTTAAGCTTCGTGAGGTTCCTCTGGCCCAACATTCCAGGTCAAATCCTGAATCTGTGCTGCTGGTGGGAGATAGTTTAAATGAAGGGAAATTGCCTGTGCTGGGGAAATCAGTGTCCTCCTGTGCTAAAGATCCCTCTCTTCTCCTTTCCTTTGAGTTCCTACAAACCCATCATCTCTGTTAGCACTGCTCCTTTGATCTGGGATGTCAGCTAACACAAACACAGGTGGGTCTGGCAGTTTGCTTTCAACATCCTTGGACATCAAAATGGTTCCTGGTTGTTTTTGCCTGTGTTTTTCAACGAGTGATGTTAAAAATTCATGGGGAAGGATTGCCTGGGAAGACTCGTGCCTGGCTGAGCTGGCATCTTTACAGCCTTCAAAGAAGATCCATTGCTCCCTTTAATGGAGCAGTGCTGGCTTTGTTCTCACCCTGGTGGCTTTGTCACTGGTTTAGGGCTTTATTATTGCCCAATAAATATCTTCTCTCTTCACTAAAAAGGTTTCACTTGCTGTCCTGGGAACTTCCTTCTTCTTAACCCATTTTTCTGAGGAATTTGACAACTGTTTTGGAAGTGGATTCAAACTCTACTGCTCTCTTGCTGGGAATAACCTCCTGAAGTGCTGGAAGCAGCAGGAGGTGGAATAAATAATTCCCTTCCATCCTGCCCTACTGAGGTGAGGTAAGGGGAGCTGGAGCCACATTGGTTTAGCCTTCAGGTTCACTGGTTTGGCATCAAAGGAACAGTTGAGATCACTTTCAGCACTTTGTTTGGCATTGATTGCTTTCTGGTCTGCTCAGGGAAGCAGAGGGAAGAGATTCAATACTAGAAAGTGGCTGGCAACAAATCATCCTCCACAGAGGCACTCGGAACAGCATTGTCATCTGCTCAAGTCCTCACCCCTGAGCACTGGGGTTTAGCCTTTGCTTTTCTCCCTCTAGCTGGGGGAATATGGTCATCAACCACCCTCTAGCTGTTTGGAGAACAGATCTGGTGAGAAGCAGCTGAAGGAATTGGGGTTGTTGAGTCTGGGGCAAAGGGGGCTGAGAGGAGACCTTCTGGCTCTCTGCAACTTCCTGAAAGGAAGCTGGAGTGAGGTGGGGGTTAGTCTCTTGTCCCTGTGATAGAACAAGAGGAAATGGCCTGCAGTTGTGCCAGGCGAGGTTCAGGTTGGATACTAGGAAAAGTTTTTTCCTGCAAGAGTGGTCAGGCATTGAAAGAGGCTGCCCAGGGAGGTGGTGGAGTCACTGTTCCTGGAGGTGTTCAAGAAACCTGTGGACATGGCACTGTGGGATATGGTTTAATAGCCATGATGGTGTTGGTTGGTAGTTGGACTTGTTGGTCTAGAGGGATTTTCCAACCCAGACAATTCTATGATCCTACTCATTCACTTCATCCAGCTGGAAACCTGAGACTGCCCTGTGAGCCTCCCCTTCCTTTTTTCTTCTCTACTTTCATAGATCCATAGAATCACAGACTGGTTTGGGGTGGAAGGGACCTTAAAGATCATCCAGATTCAACCCTCCTGGCATTAACAGAGACACCTTCCACTTCAACAAAAGCTTCAGATGGGTGGTAGAGTCACCATCACTGGAGGTGTTCAGGAGGAGACTTGATAGGGTGTTTGGTGCCATGGTTTAGTTGATTAGGTGGTGCTGGATGATAGGTTGGACATGATGATCTTGAAGGTCTCTTCCAACCTGGTCTGGTCTATTCTATTCTATTCTATTCTATTCTATTCTATTCTATTCTATTCTATTCTATTCTATTCCACAAGTAGATAGTTTTCAGGGAAGGTAGTGTGCCTGGATACACCTATCTTCAAGAAGTGCTCCAGGAGAGCCTTTGGGATATTTTAGTAGTTCATTAAGGCAAAAAAATCCACAAACCCAACAAGTTCTCTCTGCCAACCCTCTGAGGACCTCTCCAGCATAAAGAGTGAGGTATTGCTGCTTCAGGGGAAGGCTTCAAACTCCATTTTGCCCATAATAATCAAACGTGAATCTCCTTTGGGGAGAAGACTTCATATTAAAAAGATGAAAACTAATTTCAGTCCTGTGTTTTCATTATGGAAATATCCCAGCAATATTCAGAAGAGGAGATGCAGAATTTCCAGTGGAAGAGCATGAAACCAACACCAACATCACCTCAGAAACTCCCCTGCAAAGGTTGGTCTCCAGTTAATCAATGTGCACAGGCACCGATCAGATAATAAAGGAAGACATAGCTGGCTTCTGCTCATCAGTCTTCAAGCCAGAGAAGGTTGACATGACAAAAGGTTCATTAGAGAATGGTTTGGGGTTGGAAGGGAGGTTAAAAGTCATCTAGTTTCAACCCCCATGCCACAGGCAGGGACACCTCCCAGTAGACCAGATTGCTCAAGGCCCCATCCAACCAGGCACTGAAATATCTCCAGGCTTGGAGCCCCTGCAGCTTCTCTGGGCAGCCTGTTCCCAGTGCCTCACCATGGGTAAGAATTTCCTCCTCATGTCTCATCTAAATCCAGGTTCTTCCAGTCTCAAGCAATTATCTCTTGTCCTGTCATTCCATGTCTTTGTCAGAACTCCCTCTCCAGCTCTCTTGTAGCCCTCTTCAAATCCTGGCAGGCCTCTCTAAGGTCTCCCTGGAGCATTCTTCAGGCTGAAGGACCCAAATTTTTCAGCCTGGCCTCACAGCAGAGGACTTCCACCCCTTCCATTGTTTTTTGTCGCTTCCTGCTCTAACAGGTCCATGTTTATCCTGTGCTGAGGACTCCAGAGCTGGCCCCAGCACTGCAGGCAGGGTCTCAGCAGAGCAGAGGGGCTGTTGTGATAACAGAGTCCTGGGTGCCAGTCTGGAACTGAAAAGGGCACAGGGCAGAGGTGAAGGAATGTTTTGTTGTCACTAGAGAAAAGGAGATAGTGGGGTTTGGACTGGTCTGACTCTGATCAAGTCTGGAGCTGTTCAAGGCTGGGTTGAATGAGGCCTTGAGTAACCTGGTCTAGAGAGAGGAGGGATTGGAAATAGATGATCTTGAAGGTCCCTTCCAACCAAAACCATTCTATGATGAAGGACTACAAAAAGATGCCCTAAGTGGAGCTACCACTTTGAGGGTTGATGGAGACAGAGCAAAATCCAAGGGGATTTGCTCACTTAGAACAAAACTTAAGAATGACTCATCCTCCCTCTGCCCTATACAAAGAAAGTCTTATAGAATCACAGAGTCATTTTGGTTGGAAAAGATCACCAAGGCCAACTGTTAAACCAAGATTAAACCATGTCCCTCAGCACCACATCTCTACAGCTTTGAAACTCCTCCAGGAATGGGGACTCCACCACTGCCCTGGGCAGCTTGTGCCAGGCCTTGACAGCCCTTCTGGGGAAGAAATTGTTCCTTATTTCTGAACTGCATCTTTCCTGGGGCAACTTGTGGCCATTTCTTATCAAGACCCACTGGAGTCTCAGTATTTGTACAAGGGATAGACTTTTCCTGTGCATATTAAAAGAAGCAACCACACCACAGTTTGGTGCAGACTTGTCAGCAGCCCATCTGTCAGCTCCAAGAAGTTCTAATGCTTCTCTTTTTATGCTGCTGCTGATTTCCCTGATTGTGCTCTCAGGTCAGGGCACAGGAGAGAGTCTATCAAAACCCAGAGTAATTAGAGAGCTGTGAAGTGCTTGTAGGGTCACAAACAGCTTGGCCTCCTGCCCTCCCTTGAGGAAGTTGTCCCTCTGAGGCTGATTTCAGATGCAGCCCAACAGCTCATCCTGTGCCAAGCCAGAGTCCTCCTGACCCCCCTTCAGCTTGCCAGCAGCTCTCAACTCTCAGCATGTGAGCACGCCTGCCCTTAAGGGATGTTCCATGACATGCATCCACCTAGAGCTTCCAAACAGGGACAAAGCCAGCCGATGCCTGCATGGCCAGGGCCTAGGGGGAGAACCAGGAAGGAGCTGCTGCCGTAACAGCATTGGGGCAGCCCAAGATTGTTGTTTCTCCTTCCCAAGAACAGGCAAAACAGAGTTGGGGTGCACTTACCTCTTTTTCTGGTGACAGGACAAAAAGCCTCATGTTTCTCCAAGGCAGGTTTAGGTTGGACAGGAGGAACAATTTCTTCATGGAAATGGTTGTCAAGGCCTGGCCCTGGCTGCCCAGATGTGGCCTGACTGGGGCAGAATAGAGGTGGAGGAGAACCTCCTTTGACCTGCTGGCTACACTTTTCTTCATGCCCCACAGGAAACCATTGGCCTTTTTGGCCACAAGGGCACATCGCTGGCTCATGGGGAGCTTGTTGTCCACCAGCACTCCCAGGTGCTACTCCACAGAGTTGCTTCCCAGCAGGTCACCCTTCACCTGTATTAGTGCAGGGGGTTATTCTTTCGCAGGTGCAGGACCCTACACTTGCCCTAGTTGACCTACATGAGGTTCTCCTCCCCCAGCTCTCCAGACTGGCCGGGTCTCACTGAATAGCAGCTTTTATTCATAGCCACATTTGAACCAGGTGGATTTTGGTGACGTTAGAAGTACATCGCAGAGAGATTGGCAGTGGAAAGTGCAGATTGAATGTAGAGTGAGAACAATTAAGCTGTGTTGTGAATCCAGCACAGGTAGATTTTGAAGAGATGGGCCAAAAATTGGACAAAGCTTTGTTCAGGGCTGGCTTACGGCAGGAGTTTGGCGTAGGGGGATGAGACGTCCCACTCGACATGACCGCGGGAGAGCCAGGGTCTGGCTTTTAGGCTGGTTTTGTATAGCCCAGCGTAACATAAACTCTTCAAGTAGCATCTTATGTTAATTTTCTGCAAATCTGCATCTCCATGACATCAACAAGGCCAATTTGGGAGCGATTTGTTCAGCTGCTGTGGTTTTTAGGATTTCAGTTTTGTTGGCTGAACAAATTCTTAATTATCTGAGGGCAATTGAAATGCTCTGCAGAGCTCGGTGCCGTCAGGCTTCTTTCTGTGGATGATGAACAGCCTCCCTCTCCTGGGAGGCTTGGCTGTGGTTGAAGGGTTTACTGATGGGTCATCTTCTCCACTGCAGATATGCAGATCTGTAATTTATGGCAGCCTTTCAGAATGCGGCTCTGACTCTGGAGCACCCCAACAAACATTGCTTCCAACGCACTGCGGCAGCAGCTCGCCGGCTTCCCTTCAGAGTGCTAGCTCTTGCAGGTTAGTTCTGCAAACTCTTGGACGCTCTCATCCTTACATGAAACACTGAAATGCTGGGGGCTGTTCCAACAGAGTCAACCCCCCTGGAGGGAACCATAGAATCATAGAATCAGTCAGGGTTGGAAGGGACCACAAGGATCATCTAGTTCCAACCCCTCTGCCATGGGCAGGGACACCCCACACTACATCAGGCTGGCCAGAGCCTCATCCAGCCTGGGCTTAAACACCTCCAGGGTTCGGGCCTTGACCACCTCCCTGGACAACCCATTCCAGGGCTTCACCACTCTCATGGGGAAGAACTTCCTCCTCACATCCAGTCTGGATCTCCCCACCTCCAGCTTCATTCCATTCCCCCTAGTCCTATCACTGCCTGATATCCTGAGAAGTCCCTCCCCAGCCTTCCTGTAGGCCCCCTTCAGATACTGGAAGGCCACAATGAGGTCACCTTGGAGCCTTCTCTTCTCCAGACTGAACAGCCCCAAATAGTTTTGGTTGGAAAGGACCTTTCAGATCATTGTTTCCAACCATTAACCTATGGATGTGGTAGGGTCATCATCCCTGGAGGTGTTCAAGAAATGTGTGGAAGTGGCACTCTGGGACATGGTTTAATGGCTGTGGTGGTGTTGGGTTGGCACTTGTACTTGATAAATTTAGAGGTCATTTCCAACCCAAACAATTCTATGATTCTATGAAAAATATGAAGAAAAGGTGCTCCAAGTCCTCGTTCTCTGAAATGGATTCTCCACTGCAACAAGTGGCATTCTGTGATGTCATCTAAATTATAATGTCAGGAGAAGAAGTAGCAAAGTGTGCTGCTGGAGGGGTGGGTGTGAGAATGATGAAATCATAAAATCATTTAGTTTGGAAAAGACCTTTAAGATCATCAAATCCAGCCATAACTGTCTGGAGACTACTGTAGGGCAGTCTCAGGAAGTCTGTGATGTGTATGGATGGTCATGAATCAGATTTCATTGTCAACATGTCTTAACACTGTAGCTACTTTCTTCTTTAATTAATTCAGGAGCAAGAAGAAAATCCAATCCCTTGATTAAGAGTCCAAGCACTCTTGAATTCATCCCTGTCTTCTCCAGTGTCAGGTATGAAGCTCATTATTTTTGGAGAGGGGCCTCCTCTTTAGGCTAATCCGATGCAATTAAGCCTGGATCTAAGTGTAATTTGGATAATGGAGCACTGACACTGCTTTTTAATGAAGCTCTCCATCAGCACAGTGGCCTCCATTTCAGGACGAGCTCTCTCGATAAATAAGGTGCACCTTGCTCTGGCATTCATGTCTTATGGATTGCTCCTTCCTAACTCCATTCATTTCTTGAGCTTGGCGTCCTGTTTTGCTGCAGCCAGGCAGACTGAGATACACACTTCTTAATTGGCCAATTAGCCAGATGGGGGTTTGCACAAGTTTTAAGTTTAAGGTGGATCCAAAAGTACTTGTATACTCCTCTGTTATTAATTGGAATTGGAGGTGGTGTTAGGTTGCACCTCCACAAAACCACTTTGAGTTTGTTAATGTGATTGCAGAGTTCAAGCCTGGAGGAGCCAGAATTCTATCAAATTCACTTAAAGTGGGGAGATGTAGATCAGGAATTAGGAAGAATTCAGACATTAGAATTATTTAGGCATTGGACCAGGCTGCTGAGGGAGGTGCTCAGGTCACTGTCCTGAAAGGTGTTCAAGAAACATGTGGACATGGCACTTTGGGACATAGTTTAATAGCTGCAGTGCTCTTGGTCTGATCGTTGGACTCGATGGTCTGGGAGGTCTTTTCCAGCCAAAACAGTTCTATGATTCTATGAATATATTCCTTCTTCCTGTCTAGGCTCTGAAATGTGGCCAGAGTTGTTTTTTGGACAGTTACTGGTGTTATTTTCCCAACAATCTTTGTGCTGAATTCTTGGGATGTTTTGAGGTCAGGCTTGAAGCTCCTGAGGGCATCTCAGTATCACCATTGCTGCTCTCCATTAGATGCTCAGGAGCTTCTTTATAATGCAAGAGGTCACCTCATGAATACATGAAAGAGGCCTTCTGATAGACACTGGAACAGGTTGTCCAGGAAGGCTGTGGATGTCCCCTCTGGAGGTGTTCAAGGCCAGGCTAGATTGAGCAGCCTCGTTTAGTGGAAGGAGTCCCTGCCCATGGCAGGGCATTGGAACTAGATGATCTCCAAGGTCTCTTCCAACTCAAGCCATTCTATGATTCTGTGACAGAGCCATCTTTGCCCATCAAGGCTAATTAAAATCAAGTGACAGTTCCCTAATTAACTGCTTACTATTCTGAGAGTAATTTGGGGGATTAAATGGTCCTGTTACGTTGGATCAACATTTTACCAAAGGGCTTCAGAAGCATCACATGGCATCAGAAGTGCTGCATGGCTTCAAGCATCACATGGGCACCCAGAGAACTGGAATAAAATTGTCACACAAATTGAACTTCTTCCCACTCCCCCCAGGTCCATTTTTAATCTTGGATTTATATTCCTTTGCATGTGAGGCTGTTTTTAGGCACTTTGGAGAGTGGGGGGTGGAGGGGAACCTCAGGAAGTTTGCCCAGAGCAAGTGTAGGGTCCCTCACCTCACCACTGAGAAGGAACAACCCCCTGCAACAGTACAGGTGAGAGGCTGACCTGCTGGGAAGCAGCTCTGAGGAGAAAGACCTGGGAGTGCTGGTGGACAAGTTCCCCATAAGCCAGCAGTGTTCAGCTTCACCCATCTCTCCACTCTCAACCTCAACATTTCTCCCTTCTCTCTGGTCTGAATCTCCCTCTTTTAATTCAAACCATGACCCCTTGTCCTGGCACAACAGACCCTGTTCAAAAGTCTGTCCCCAGCTTTCATCTTGGTCCCTTTAAGCACTGAAAGGCTGCCAGGTCTCCCTGGAGCCTTCTCTTCTCCAGGATGAGCAGCCCCAACTTTCTCAGCCTGGACCGACAGCAGAAATTGCTATCATTGCTGTGGCCTCTTCTGGTCCTACTACGATAGATCAATGTCTTTGCTGTGCTGAGGACTCCAGAGCTGATTCCAGCACTGCAGGTGGCGTCCTAGCAGAGCAGAGGGGCAGAATCCCCTCCCTCTACCTGCTATCCCCATCTTCCCAATCTCCACCCTATAACTATTAAGCAGCGTTGATCAGATCCCCTCTGTCTGTTCTTCTCAAGGCTAAAAAGCTGCAGCTCCCTCAGCACTTCTTCCTAAGAGAGATGTTCCAGTGGCCTAATCATCTTTACACCCCTTTTCTGTATCCTCTCAAGCAGTTCCCTGTCTTTCTTGACAAGACAGGCAGGGACACTTCTCACAGGTGATGGAGGAGGCTCTGGTGGCATCAAATTCTCTATGGCTTTGCTTGCTGTGCCACCATTTGGCAAGTGCCATGAAGGTGGCTTTTGCACAGTAAATCTCTCCAGCCTGTGCTATGCAGCACCTGGTCCCAGCATCACTTTGGACATGAAATACCTCTGTTGGTCTTCAATCTTTCAGCTGCTGGAGCAGCAGATACATGCTTGGCATCTGGAGGACTACCTGCCTTTGGATTTTTATTTAGAGTACACTCCAGCGCTGGCCAGAGCTATCACCATCCATCTTCCAGCAGCCTGCTGCAGCTGAAATGTTTCTAACAGACGTCTTCTGAAGACTCCAAACGAAATAACCACCTAAGTCTGCTAAGAGCGAGGCTCAGTCTACTTTAAAGTGGTGCTGGGCTGGTGTTATTCTCCTTCCCACCATCTCCTTGATCCCTGCAGTTATGTGAGGGGTGGAACTTGTGTCACCTACATGATGTGGTAAGGAATGGAGTGAATTCCAGCTGGTGACTGGGCACAAGTGGTGTTCCCCAGGGCTCAATGCTGGGGCCAGGTCTGTTTAATGTCTGAACAAGGGCATTGACCCCTTGGTAAGTTTGCAGATGACACCAAAGTGGGTGGCAGGATAGGGAGGCTCTGCAGAGAGACCTGGATCCACAGGCTGAGGCAAGTGGGATGAGGTTCAACAAGGCCAAGTGCTGGGTCCTGCACTTGGGTTGCAACAACCATGTGAATGCTTCAGGTTTGGGGCAGAGTGGCTGGAAACTGCCCAACAGAAAAGCATCTGGGAGTGTTGGTGACAGCAGCTGAGTGTGAGCCATTGTGTGCCCAGGTGGCCTGGACCTGCAATGGTGTGGCCAGCAGGACCAGGGCAGTGATTGTCCCCCTGTTCCCTGGGGGATATGGTCACTAACCAACCTCCAGTTGTATGAAGAACAAGTCTGGTGAGGAGAAGCTGAGGGACCTGGGGTTGTTTAGCCTGGAGAAAGGGAGGTTGAGGAGAGACTTTCTGCCTCTTTGCAGTTCCCTGAAAGAAGGTTGAAGCCAGGTGGGGCTTGGTCTCTTCTCCCAGGTATCGGGTAATAGAATGAGAGGAAATGGCTTGAAATTGTGCCAGGGAAGGTTTAGGTTGGAGCCTAGAAATAAAGTTCTTGACTGAAAGGGTTTTCAAACACAGAAATTAGGCCCCCCACAGGAGGTGATTGAATCCCCATCCCTGGAGGGGTTTGAAAGAGGCAGAAATATGGTGCTCAGGGACATGGTTTAGCATCAGCTGTTGTAGAGTTAGAGAATGGTTGGACTGGATGATGTTAGAGGCCTTCTCCAACCAAAATGATTCTATGAATCACAGACTGGTGGGGGTGGAAAGGCACCTAGACAGCAAGATGGGGATCTGCCTCTGGGGGCAACACTGGGAGTACAGCCCATCTCTCATAGTTAAGGTAGGGCAGAAAAAAAAATCAACCAGGATTGTTCTCAGGCAAGAAAGTGCCAGACATTCAGCTGGGTGTCTGCTGCAGCTGCCACATGAGCTCTGCTAGCAGAAGCTTCTGACTGGAGTGTGCTGAAGAGAAGCTACAATGGTCACTTGACAGCTGATGTCTTTCTGAGAAAACAGGTTAGGAAAGGCCTCTGCTGGAGCAACAAGTGGCACTTGTCACCCCAGCAGTCAGTGCTGCCCTGCTGTGCTGCTGGCTGTTGAACCCAGGTGGTACGTTGGAAACCAGAGGAGTTCAGGGAAGACAATGCAGAGGCACAAATTCTTTGCTTCAGTGGGTAGAGAGGATCTTGCTTGCCAATTCCATTAGGGAGCACAGGCCTTGAGCAACCTGGTCCAGTGGAAAGTGTCCCTGTCCATGGTGAGGGGTTGGAACTAGATGATTAAGATCCCTTCCAACCCAACCCAACCTATTCTGTGATTCTATGAAATCTGTGAACATGGTAAGAGTGAGATGATGTGATGGGATTCATGACTATGAGCAGATGTGGTGGGATTCATGACTATGCTGATATGAGCTGAGTGGAAATGGTGATTACTGGAGAACAGAAGGGAAATAAAAACAAGCATGAAAGAAGGAAAATGCCTCTATGAGAGCAACATTGGAGATTCCTCCACAGATCCAGCCAGGGAAGCTGCTTACTGGGGAAGAAATGTGTTTGGAGTCTGCAGCAGCTTCCAGGGGACCTTCTACATCTGCAGAGGGAAGCTCTGTTAGATACCTGGTTCAGGGAGGAGCAAAGGCTCTATCCTGACTCTCTTTGCTTGATGAAAATAATGAAATTAATAGCCCCAGAAGGGATCTTCTCAATGCTCAGCAAGAGCTAAAGGACCTGTGAGGGGCAAGAGGATGGGGCCAGACTCTTCTCAGTGGTTCCCAGTGACAGGAAAAAAAGCAATGGGCACAAACAGGAACCCATGAGGTTCCACCTGAAGGTGAGGAGAAACTTGTTTGGTGTGAGGGTGCTGGAGCCTTGAAGCAGGCTGGCCAGAGAGGTTGTGGAGTCTCTTTCTCTGGAGAGATTCCAAAGCCACCTGGGTATTGTGATTCTGGGCAAGCTCCTGTAGGTGCCCCTGCTTAGGCAGAGGGGTTGAACTGGATTATCTTCAGAGGTCCCTTCCAAGCCAACTTGTTGGGATTCTGGATTTGTGTGAAATCAATGTCCTCGTAGCAGCCAGGTGGAATAAAGCTTTAATGAGTGTTTCATTGCACAAGTCCCTCTTTCTCCATTATTTCTGCTTGGGAAGGAGTGTCTTTACCTGTGAGGCCATCTGAGATGAAGCTGGGTGAACCTCCTGGTCCACCTCATCTCCTAGAAAGACCTTTCCAATTCCAGTTTCTACTCCAAGCTGGGAGAAGAACAAGTTTACATTACATAGAATCATAATGTCATAGACTGGTTTGGGTTGGAGGGGACCTTTCAAGGTGATGTAGTCCAACCTCCCTGGAGTTAGTAGGGACATCTGCAACTACAGGAGGTTGCTCAGGACCCCAAACAACCTGACCTGGAATGTCATTTCCTTTGCTTTCAGGTGGCAAGTGCTTCTGTGTGTCCAGGTTTATTGGCCATGGTGGTGTTGAGTTGGTGGTTGGACTCAACAATCTGGAGGTCTTTCCCAACCGAAACAATTCTGTGATTCTAATTGTGTGAAGACACTCTGGGGCTTGGTCTCTGCAGAATGGTGCAGAGAAATAGAGGGGGAGGGAAAAAACCCCATGAAATACTGCTTTTGTCTGGCTTGTGATCATCTTCACTGGATGGAAGCTGATGCCACCAGTGTCCCTCAGACTTCAGCCTTGCAGTTTGGGAGGTTGCAAACCTAACAGGAAGTCGGGGGAGGAGGTTCAGTGATAAAATACGAAGAGCTCGGTGTTATTACAACCCCAAAATGTGCAATTACATCTTGATCACAGCTCAGGGATTACATGTTTTTAATGAAGTGAACATTGTCAGGATAGGAAGCAATAAAAATGTGGGGAGGGGAAAAAAATTTAAAAAAAGAAGAAAAAGAAGCAAAAGATAAAAAGTTACAGAAGTGAGAATTTAATATATATGATAATAGACATAAATCTATGAGCAAAAAAGTAAAGCAGAATTAATTACAGCTCAGCACCCAGAGGGTGAGGAAAGAATTGAGAAATAAAAAATTCATGCTGTAATTAGAGTTTGGCTTTGCTGCAATCAGAGAAGGTGTTTTCTGATAAGATCCAGAGCCTCTTCCAACAGAAACTTCATGGTGTTAATTATCCACCAGAGCCTTAAGGTACGAAAGCCATCCCCAGAGGGGTTGAAACATCTTCCTGGGTTGATGCACGCCCTTTTTTTTATTTCATTTTTTAACTTTTCATATCAAAGTGCAACAAGAGAAAAATGAAACACAGAGAAAAATGAAACACAGAGAACCACAGCGTGTCAGGTTGGAAGGGACCCCAAAAATCAGCTGCTCCAAGAAGCAGCTCAGTAGTGCATTATTCATTTAGACACTCAATGAATAACAAAAGAGGACTGCTGTACAACCTGTAAAGAACGGCTCTGGTCTACAGTAGTGGCGGTGGACAAGAAGTTCCCCATGAACCAGCAATGTGCTCTCGTGGCCAAGAAGGCAAAGAAGAGTGTGCCAGTAGGTCAAGGGAGGTTCTCTTCTGTCTCTACTCTGCACTGCTGCGGCCACACCTGGGTCCAGTTCAGAGTTCCCCAGTTCACGAGACCAAGAACTACAGGAGAGAGACCAGTGGAGGCGCCAAAGGTACCGAGGGGCCTGAACATCTCTGTGAAGGTGGAAAGGCTGAGAGACCTGGCAGTGTTGAGCCTAGAGAAGAGCAGCCCCAGAGGGGATCTGATCCATGCTCAGCAAGAGCTAAATGACCTGTTGGGGGCAAGAGGATGGGACCAGACTCTTGTCAGTGGTGCCCAGGGACAGAATAAGGGGCAACATTCACAAACTTGAACTCAGGAGGTTCCACCTGAAGATGAAAAGAAACTTGTTTGGTGTAAGGGTGTTGGAACCCCAGAGCAGGCTCCCCAGAGAGCTTGTGGGGTCTTCTTCTCTGGAAAGACTCCACACTCAGCTGGCTACTGTGATGCTGGGCAAGCTGCTGTGGTTGCCCCTGCTTTATCAGGACGGTTGGACTGGGCAATCTCCAGAGGTCTTTTCCAGTCCCCTCCATGCTGAGATTCTGCGATGGTGGCAGTGCAGAGCCAGCTCTGGCATAGGGAGATATTTACTTGGCCCAACCTGTCACTGCTTTGTTTTGGGACTCTTGTCTGCAGACCCAAGTCCAGCCACAAAACAATGAGGTGGTAGAGTCACTATCCCTGCAGGTGTTCAAGAAATGTGTGGACATGGCAGTCTGGAACATGCTTTAATGTACAGGGTGGTGTTAGGTTGATGGTTTGTCTTGATGATCTTAAGGGTCATTTCCAACCCAAACAATTATCTGATTCTGTGTTGAAGGGTGGGAGAGAGTTTTGGCTGTGTGACTGTAGAAGTTTGCAGCTCTGTCTTCTCTTGTCTGCCATCAGCATGCAACCAGGCACTTCCAGGCTTGGCTGAGGGTTTCAGCCCACTTCATATTTATGATAGAATTAAAATGCTTTCAGGTAGGACACTTTGAGTAGAAACATTAATTGTTCAGCTGCAGGAACTGTAATTGATTGTGACCAAAGTACTTAGGAAAAGGAGACCACTATGTTTGCTGAGGCAGACAACATCTATCCATTAGAGAAAGAAATTGAGCTAAACCAAAAAAGCATCTCTCATTTAGGCTCATCTCTATTTGAAAGACTTTTTTGAACTCTCATGGAGCTCAAGAGAAGATTAATTTATTGTTAATCTTCCCAGTATGAATAAGCTGTTAATGGAAGCAGAAGAGTGCCAGAGCTTCAGACTAATCATAGAATCATACAGTAGTAAGGGTTGGAAGAGACCTCAGGAGTCCAAGCTCCCTGCCACAGCAGGATCAACTAGGGCAGGTCACACAGAAATCTGGATTTTCCTCCCCCAACCCCTTAACTTTGCATCTTAGAACTGGCCTTCAAAGCACCATGGAGCCAGAGCAGCTGTGCGGTGGTGGTTTGCCCTACAAGACCCTCCAAAAGCATCTCCATTTGAGCACTGTCCTCAAGAAAATGCTGCACCCTGAGCAGGCTTTGCAGGAGTGGGATGGTGCTGATTCAAAGCATCAAGGGACTGGTTCTAGTCTGGGGTTTTAATTTATTTGGCCTTCCCAGTTTTGACTGTGATTGAGATCACTGAAGCTTGTAAACAAGGCAGCATCAATACGATGGGAGAGTGGTTTGTCCTTGACCTCTCAGTTCTGATCCTCAGGAGATGTGGCACTACGTTTTCCAGGAGAAGGGATGGAAACCAGCTCTTAACTCTGTTGGAGCTGGAAAATGGAGATGAGTGCCAGTGCTGCTCTCTGATACAGGCACAGAGACTATATGTTAGTGTCCTCCACTGCCCTTCTCCACTGTTAACACTTCACATGGCTACTACTGTTGAGGATATCCAGGAATGCCATCATGGTAGGGGGTTGGAAGGGACCTCTGGAGATCATCCAGTCCAATGCCCCTGGTAAAGCAGGGGCATCCAGAGCAGCTTGCCCTGGGTCTCAATGGCCAGGTGGCTTTGGAATCTCTCCAGTGAAGGAGGCTCCACAAGCTCTCTGGGCAGCCTGCCCCATGGCCCCAGCACCCTCAGAGAAGTTTCTGCTCATGTTTACCATAACCCTGCTAAGATAGCACTTTGAAATAGCCAGGGAGGTTTGGGCTGGATGTTAGGAAGAAGTTCTTCACAGAAAGAGTGATTGCCCATTGGAATGGTCTGCCCAGGGAGGTGGTGGAGTCACCATCATTGGAGGTGTTTAGGAAGAGACTGGATGAGGCACTTGGTGCCATGCTTTAATTGATTAGATGGTGTTGGATGATAGGTTGGGCTCAATGATCTCAGAGGTCTTTTCTAACCTGGTTTATTCTATTATTCTATTCTATTCTATTCTATTCTATTCTATTCTATTCTATTCTAATTACATTGTCATAATTAACTGGTCTGGAGAGCTGCCATACCCTCTGTTTCTTACCTGAAGAAAGACTCAAGTACCTCTACCAGTTGCCTGGTGGAACCTTGGTGTCTCTCTGTACATGGCAGCCCTCTCTCCTTTGGGTTCTTCTGCTGGGTCCTGCACTTGGATCACAACAACCTCATGAACCCTTCAGACTTGGGGCAGAGTGGCTGGAAGCTGCCCAGCAGAAAAGGACCTGGGCTTGTTGGTCAACATCCAGCTGAAGATGAGCCAGTGTGTGCCCAGATGGCCAAGAAGGTCACCAGCATCCTGGCCTGGATCAGCAATGGTCTGTTCAGCAGGAACAGGGAACTGGTTGTCCCCATGGACTGCGCACTGGTAAAGTTACACCTTCAGTCCTGGGCTCACTTTTGGACCCCTCACTCTCAGAAGGATGTTAAGGTGCTGTAGTTGGTGTAGAGAAGGGCAACAAAGCTGGCAAAGGGTTTGGAGAACAGGTCTGGTGAGGAGCAGCTGAAGGAATTGGGGTTGTTTAGTCTAAAGAAGATGAGGCTGAGGACCTCATCTGGATCTCTACGACTCACAGAAAGGAGTCTGGGGCCCAGTGGGGCTTGGTCTCTCCTCACAAGGAACAAGGCCTCAAGTTGCCTAAGGAGAGGTTTAGGTTGGATATTAGGAAAATCTTTTCCACTTAAGGACTGATCAAGCCCTGGGACAGGCTGCCCACTGTGGCAGAGGAGTCCTCATCCCTGGAGGGTTTCCAGAGCCATCGAGATCTGTTGCTGAGTGATGCAGTTTAATTTTGCTGTAGCTGGACAAACTGGAACCCAGGAAGTTCCACCTGAACTTGAAGAGAAACTTGTTTGGTGTGGGCATGCTGGAGCCTTGGAGCAGGCTGCCCAGAGAGCTTGTGGAGCCTCCTTCACTGGAGAGACTCCAAAGCCACCCGGCCATTGTGATCCTGGGCAAGCTGCTGTGGGCACCCCTGCTTGAGCAGGGGAGTTGGACTGGATGATCTCCAGAGGTCCCTTCCACCCCCCACCATGCTGGAATTCTGGGATTATTAGTTACTTTTTCTCCCTAGGTGTGTCAGTGTGTGATGGTCAAGCCTGATTTTCTTTCTGGTCATACCTTATATTCACAGCTGAACTCTTTCTCCTCCAACCAACGAGAAACTTTTGCCTGTAACCTTTAGGAGGCATCTCCCATCTCCTGAACCATCTGTTCCTCTGTGGCTGCTGCTCTGCAGATAGATGGGCTGTGGAGAGAAGAGTGCAGAAAAAGATAAAAGAGAAAAATTAAACCATTTATGAAAGTTTCATCAGAGGCCTGTTTATGATGCTGAAGAGAAGGCTGCCTCACCTTGACACAAACTTCATTCATGAACTTGGCTTCTTTATTTCTCAGCCTTATTTCTGAAAGAGTTTGTCAGCAGCTCAGCAGCTCTTGCAGACCAGCTCATGGTTTCCTGTCTTCTCTGACTAATCAAAATAGGAAATACTGATGTTTGTGTGCCTCAAACCACCCACAAGTTTTTGCAATTTAAGTTTGAACCTGATGAATAACAGCATGAGTCCTGTGATTCCTTCCCTATTCTGAGCATGAAGCTCTTCCAACTGGAAATATCCTCAAGCTGCACCAGAGGAGGGTTAGTTTGGGTATTAGGGAAAATTTCTTTCCTGCAAGAGTGGTCAGGCATTGGAACAGGCTGCCCAGGGAGGTGGTGGAGTCCTCATCCCTGGAACTGTTTAAGAAACCTGTGGACATGGTTGAAAAAGCCCTCTCAGGTCATTGAGTCCATCATCCTGCCCATTAAACCATGTCCCAGAGTGCCATGTCCACAAGTTTCTTGAACACCTCCAGGGATGATGATTCCATAACCTCCCCAGGCAAGAATCTGAGAATCACAACATTTTAGAATCATTTTGGTTGGAAGAGATCTCTGAGATGACCAAGTCCAGCTGCTAATCCAACACTGTCAGGTCATCACTAAACCATGTCAAGTCACATCTGGATTTGTTGATTTTAATTCCTGTTGACATCAGAGCATCACAGCATCCCAGCATGGTGGGGATTGGAAGGGACCTCTGGAGATCATCCAATTCAAACCCCCCCCCCGATAAAGCAGGGTCCCCCACAGCAGCTTGCCCTTGATCACAATGTCCAGGTGCATTTGGAATCTCTCCAGAGAAGGAGACTCCACAAACTCTCTGGCCCTGTACCTGCTGATGGTTCCCAACCTATGTTCTGTGGAGCATTTATTCTTTCCCAGTGTTTTTCTTTCTGGAAAGCAAGCAGGTAACAGTTGTCAGGTCAGACTTGTTTTGGTTTGCAGGAGCTGAAGCAAGAAGTTGTTTCTCATTCTGTTTGATTAAAAGTAATAAATATGTATGTGTTCTAGCCTAAATATTTGATGGGAAGAGGAGTTGTGTTCTCCTAATACTCCCATTAGTAGCTAACACTGTGCAGTCCAGCTGCCCTTTGCCTCTTTGGATGGGGTTTGACTCCTGGAAGTGCTAAAAGAACTTCATTCCTGCCCACCATCCTATGGGGCACCATCAGCAGGCTGCTTCCAGTGAGAAATCCCACTGGACTAAACTGGGAAGTGAGTGTGAAAATGGATCACACTTACATGGAAGATGACATAGTGCCTGGGACATCTGTCATATGAGGCAAGGCTGAGAGACCTGGGGCGGTTGAGGCTGGTGAAGAGTAGCCCTGGAGAGTGTCTTCTCAATGTTCAACAAGAGCTAAAATACCTGTGGGGGGTAAGAGGATAGGGCCAGACTCTTGCCAGTGGTGCCCAGGGACAGGACAAGGGGCCATGGGCACAAACTGAAACCCAGGAGGTTCCACTTGAAAATAAGGAGAAACTTGTTAGGTGTCAGGATGCTGGAGCCCTGGAGCAGGCTGCCCACAGAGGTTGTGGAGTCTCCTCTGGAGAGTTTCCAAAGCCTCCTGGCCATTGTAATCCTGGGACAGATGCTGTGGGTGCCCCTGCTTTATCGAGGGGGCTTGGACTGAATGATCTCCAGAGGTCTTTTCCAACACCCTCCCCCCGCCCTATGACTCTAATACTCTAATTCTATGAAGTTAGGTCTGTGCTTTCTTCCTTTCTGCCATCACCCAGCAAAGGTTGTCCTCTGCAACAGGATGAGGGACTTTGTAGTGTTTCTAGTGACTAGCAGAATGCACAACCTCCATCATGCTGTGCAGGACCTTGGATCACCTGAGCTTGTGCTCTTGAACAAAAGTGCACCAGAGGAGCAATCAAGCATCCTAAGCAAGGTCTGTGTGTTACCAGTGAGTGAACAAAGGGTGAAGTCATGGCTTTGAATGGGACATTGACAATGAAAGATGCTGAGGAAAGACCCTGAGACCTGACTAGATGCCCCTTCTGCCAGCAGGAAGCAATAGGCCACCTTGAAGGATGTCTGATTGCTGGTGGGTTGCTGGGAAAGAATCCATCCTCTCTGCTTGGTGCAGGATACCCAGGCTTTTGTGATGTCCTCTCACTACAAAACAGTGTAGTGGCTTTTGTGAAAATGCTATTTCTGCTGCAGGATCTTAGAATCACAGAATTGTTTTGATTGGAAAAGACCTTTAAGATCACCAAGTCCAACCGTTAGCCCAGCACTGCCAGGTCACCGCTAAACCACCAGTGCCGTATCTCCGCAGCTTTGAAACCCCTCCTGGAATGGCGATTAAACCACCTCCCTGGGCAGCCTGGGACAGGCCTTGACAGCCTTTTTGGGGAATTGTTCCTCATGTCCAACCTAAACCTTCTCTGGGGCAACCTGAGGCCATTTCTTCTTCTAGAACTTGTTCCCTGGGGAAAGGATCAACCCCCACCTGGCTCCAACCTCCTTTCAGGGAGCTGTAGAAACGCAGGAGGTCTCTCCTCAGCCTCCTTTTCTCCAGGGTGAACAATCCCAGTTTCCTCAGCTGCTCCTCATGACACCTTTTCTCTAGACCCTTCACCAGCTTTGTTGCTCTTCTCTGGACCTGCTCCAGCCTCTCACTGTCCTTAGAGTGATGGGTCCAAATCCAAACCCTATATTTGAGGTCCAGTTTTCATCAAATGTGGATTTCTTGAATTTCCCTTTTGGATAGAGCTGGGTCTGTTTTTTCCTTTCCAGCACCTGCTCTGAAGTATCTTCAGGAGCTGTGCAGATGGTATTTAGAGCTACAGATGCTTTGCATCAGGAGTACTCAATCCTCCCCTGGGGTCAAGCCCAGAGAGAGTGACTGCCAAACCAAGATGTCACTCCAAGGCTGTTTCACAAAGCATTGACAGTCTGCAGAGACTTGAAAGGCAGCTTCAGGCTTTGGGTGGGTTTGAAAACCTGCAGACATTGCTGTTAGGACAGATGCTCACCGTTCTGCAAGGCTGGACACTTTTCTTCTTTGTACTTTGAGATTTCTCCTACAAAAAGGCTACTACCAGCGCAAGAAATAACAAGAAATTGCTGCTAAAAGAAGAAAGGGTAAAGCAAAATAAAGAACTTCAAAGGAAGTATGTCCAGAAGGAAACAAGCAGCTCTGAGGAGGAAGATGCTATTAAAATCCGCTCAGGTTTTCCAGGCAGAGCACATTTATCTTCTCGACAATGGAGCTGAGCAATTTCCTAGCTAAGGCCACTGAAATATCCAACAAAAGATGGAACTTTAATGGGCAGATTGGTGCTTGATAGCTTCAGATCTCTACGTGGGTTTGGGAGAAAAATGCCATTTGCTGCAAGAGGGACAAATCTGAAAGTTCCATCTCACCTTGGGAGACTTTGTTAAATACTGGTCTTCTTCAAAGGGGGATCTAGAAGTCCAATTGAAGTGTAGAGATGACACACTACAACTCGTTAGGAGTTGGCCTCAAAGTCTTTTCTTCATTGGTAGCTTTTAAGACTCTTTGAGTGGTGCAAAAACCTGTAATAAATTCATCTCCATACGTTGTAGAGCGGAATGAGGAAATTAATCCAATATCTGATCAAAAGCCCTTTGGGCACAGGGAAGGCCACTGCAAGTACAACAGCAAAGCTTTTTTTTATTCCTCTTTCTTATCACTCCATAGTTCAGCGTTGCTCAGAGTCACCAAACTGGACCTTGCTTCAGCAGAGGGTCCTACCAGGGCATGACTATAGCCTCATGTGGCCAAATGCATCACCAGCCTCAGTGTTCCAAGAACCAAGTTTTTCTGGGTTATCTTTTTCTTCTTCATGGTATCAAGGTGTCTGTGTACACAAAGGATGATACAGCACTGGAGCAGGCTGCCCAGAGAAGTGGTGAAGTCTCCTTCTCTAGAGACTTTCAAGACCCACCTAGGTGTGTTCCTGTGTGAGCTGCCCTAGGTGATTGTGCTCTGTCGGGGGAGTTGGACTCAGTGATCTTCAGAGGTCCATTGCAACCCCTAACATGCTATGATTCTGTGAAGGCTTCTTGGGTGGGGTCATGTTGAACAGTTTTGGCAAGCACAACCAACAAGTTCTGACACCACTGGAGATTGGACTAGATGACCTTTAAAAGTCCCTTCCAACCCCACACATTGTATGACTCTATGGTGCAGCTTTTTGTTGTGTGCACTTGTGGTGCTCAGGTGCAGATGTCAGATCTATGCCTTGAAGTGGCCTGGTTGATGGTAACTAGTAACTTTGCAGGGTTCAGTTGTCTTTGGAATCAAAATGCCAGAAGGGACCTGGCCAGGCTGGATCAGTTGCCCAAGGCCACATGTATCAGATTAAATAAAGACAAGTGCAGGGAAAGCCATGTGCAGGGGCCTGCACTTCGGCCACAACCAACCTCATGAATGCTTCAGGCTTGGGGGCAGTGGTTAGAAACTGCTTAGGTGAGAAAGACCTGGGGTGATGGTTGACAGCAAATGAGTACGATCCAGTGTTTTCTTAGGTGGCTAAGAAGAACCACAAGCATTCTGGTTAGGATCAGCAATAGTGTGGCCAGCAGGGCCATGGAAGAGATTGTCCCCTGGACTGGAAACTGGTAAGGGCTCATCTCAAGACCTGGGTTTGTTTTTGGGCTCCTTACTCAAAGAAGGACATTAAGGTGCTGGAGTGGCTCCAGAGCAGGGCAATGAAGCTGGTGAAGATCTGGACAACAGGTCTGGTGAGGAGCAGCTGAGGGAAATGGGGTTGTTTAGTCTGGAGAAAAGGAGGCTGAGAGGAGACCTGACTGCCCTCTACAACTCCCTGAAAGGAAATTGGAGCCATGTGAATGTTGGTCTCTTCTCTGAAGGAACAAGTCATAGGAAAAGAAAAAACAGCCTCACCACGGGAGGTTTAGGTTGGACATGAGAAGAAACTTCTTCACTGGAACAGGGGGCCCAGGGAGCTGTTTGAATCCCCAGAGAGGTGGTTTAACAGCCCCAGAGATGTGATGCTGACATGGTTTAGTACCCATCTTGGTGGTAGAGTTAAAGAATGGTTGGAATGGATGGTCTCTTTTCAAAACAAACTATTCTGTGATTCCCTTCTGTGGTCATCTCAGCAGCACCAGTTCTCCTGCCTAGTTGTGAAACTTTTGAGAGCTTCAATGTATCTTTGCCCCTGAGACTTGGAGAAGAAAATAAAAGAGCCTTTCCCATCCTGCGTGGAAAAAAAGAGAAGAACATCAAAGCTCAGTGACAGTTTTGGAAACAAACAAGCCAGCCTTTTGACAACTTGTAAGAGCTTTGGGTTAAAATGGTCCCAGCATGAGTCTGGGCAGTTAATTGGCAGATGGAGTTGGATGAAACTGCAGAGGTGAAAGCAGATGGAAGTACAGCTCACTTCGAGGCAACAATTTGCATCTTGAAACTATTAGTGTCCTAGTGCTCCATCCTCCTGGAGGCTACAGGTCATCCACTGTTTGCTTTCTGACAGCTCTTTGCACATGATTCTGAGGAACTCAAGTAGCTTCATTTTGTTAACATTTTTCCTTTACATTAAAGGGGGTGGGGTGGTGAAGCAGCAAGCTAAAAAGCCAGAAGGGCTGTTGGAAGTGGTGGGTTTAGTCTGTAATATGCTTTCAAAGAATCCCAGCATAGTAGAACTTGGAAAGGACCTCTGGGGACCGTTCAGTCCAATCCTGCCTGCTAAAGCAGGGGCACCCACAGCAGCTTGCCCAGGATCATGATGTCCAAGTAGCTTTGGAATCTGTCCTGAGAAGGAGACTCCACAACCTCTCTGGGCAGCCTGCTCCAGGGCTCCAGCACCCTCACTCCAAGAAAGTTTCTCCTCCTGTTCAGATGGAACCTCCAGGGTTCCAGTTTGAACCTGTTGTCCCTTGTCTTGTCACTAGCCACCACTGACAAGAGTCTGACCCCATCCTCTTGCCTCCACTCTTTAGCTATTGATGGAGTCTCCTTTTCTGCAGTGATTTCAAGCCCACATGGACATTGTGATCCTGGATAAGCTGCTGTGGGTGTCCCTGTTTTAGCAGGGGGTTGGACTGGATGATCTTCAGACATCCTTTCCAACCCTCACAAAGCTTTGATTCTATTACCTTTCCTATACCAACTGGTAGAGCCATGGTGTTTCAGCTCCTCAACCTCCACAGCAGGAGCCAGGCTGATATAGCTGCACTGATGGAAGGTTGACATTGAGTTTCTGAGGGGAGAAGTTTGCTGATGGCCTCCATTGTTGCAAATGCAGGATTTTGTTCTTTATTTTCTCCTAATATTGGTTGTGACATTTCCCACCCCTGTTCACTCCCAATTCCAATTTACATCAGAGGTCACTCAGGGCTTACTCTGAGCATCTACACGACTCCACACCTCTTCTGCCTGCAGACTCCATAAACACAGGAACTGGTGTTTCCCAAGAGTTCTGATGCCATTCATCAAATTGATGTTTAATCCCATGATAGGAACATGATGAGACAGACACACAGGTGGCAGGTGAATTGTGTTTGATGGTGGGGCTCCTCTGCAAGCAGCACGGTGTGCGCACTGCTAGAACTGATTGTGACCGATCGTGATCCAGACCCAGTATTTTTCTTGAGGTCCACTGCTAAACAGAGTTGGGTCATTAGATGCTTTTTAAATTCATTTATGCAGCCAGTACATCTGTTCAGAGTACTGCAAAGGTTGTGCTTTGTAATGAGATTGTAAATTCTAGTGTAATCCTGGAGGAGTGTAAATCCACTTGGTGCCATGGTCTAGTCATGAGGTCTGTGGTGACAGGTTAGAATCATAGAATCATAGAATCAGTCAGGGTTGGAAGGGACCACAAGGATCATCTAGTTCCAACCCCTGCCATGGGCAGGGACACCCTACACTAGATCACGCTGGCCAGAGCCTCGTCCAGCCTGGTCTTAAACACCTCCAGGGACTGGGCCTCAACCACCTCCCTGCACAACTCATTCCAGGGCTTCACCACTCTCATGGGGAAGAACTTCTTCCTCACATCCAGCCTGAATCTCCCCATTTCCAGCTTCATTCCATTCCCCCTAGTCCTATCACTACCTGAGATCCTGAGAAGTCCCTCCCCAGCCTTCCTGTAGGCCCCCTTCAGATACTGGAAAGCCACAATGAGGTCACCTCGGAGCCTTCTCTTCTCCAGACTGAACAGCCCCAACTCCTTCAGTCTGTCCTCATAGGAGAGGTGCTCCAGCCCTCTGATCATCCTCGTGGCCCTTCTCTGGACACGCTCCAGCACGTCCACATCTCTCCTGTAATATGGGCTCCAGAACTGGAGGCAGTACTCCAGGTGGGGTCTCACCAGAGCTGAGTAGAGGGGAGAAGCACCTCCCTTGACCTGCTGGTCACACTTCTCCTGATGCAGCCCAGGATCTGATTGGCTTTCCGGGCTGCAAGCGCACATTGAGAGCTCATGTCGAGCTTCTCGTCCACCAGCACCCCCAAGTCTCTCTCCTCAGGGCTGCTCTCCAGCCAGTCACTGCCCAGCCTGTATTTGTGCCTGGGATTGCCTCGACCCAGATGCAGGACCCTGCACTTGGTCTTGTTGAAGCTCATGAGGTTGGCTTGTGCCCACCTCTCCAGCCTGTCCAGGTCCCTCTGGATGGCATCCCTTCCCTCCAGGGTGTCCACTGCACCACACAGCTTGGTGTCATCAGCAAACTTGCTGAGGGTGCACTCGATGCCACTGTCCATGTCACCCACAAAGATGTTGAACAAGACAGGTCCCAGGACTGATCCCTGAGGGACTCCGCTTGTCACTGGCCTCCACTGGGACATGGACCCGTTGACAGCCACTCTTTGGGTGCGGCCATCAAGCCAATTCTTTATCCATCTAGTGGTCCATCCATCAAACCCATGTGTCGCCAGCTTGGAGACCAGGAGGTGGTGCGGGACAGTGTCGAAGGCTTTGCTCAAGTCCAGGTAAACGACATCAGTTGCTCGCCCCTCATCTATTAATGCTGTCACCTGCTCATAGAAGGCCACCAGGTTTGTCAGGCAGGATTTGCCCTTGGCAAAGCCATGCTGACTATTCCCAATCACCTCTTCACTATTCTTCTGAGTCATTAGTGCCTCCAGGAGGATCTGCTCCATGATCTTTCCGGGCACAGAGGTGAGACTGACTGGCCTGTAGTTCCCCGGTTCCTCCTTCTTGCCCTTTTTGAAAATGGGAATAATGTTTCCCCTTTTCCAGTCTGTGGGGACTTCCCCAGTCTGCCATGACTTCTGGAATATAATAGAGAGGGGCTTGGCAACCTCATCTGCCAGTTCTCTCAGCACCCGTGGGTGTATCCCGTCGGGTCCCATGGACTTGAACACTTTCAGGTTCTTCAGGTGATCACGAACCTGAGCTTCACTTATGATGGGCAGTTCTTCCTCCCCGTCCCTGGCATCGTCTGCCATGACACCAGGAGTGTGGCTGGAGGCCCTTGCAGTGAAGACTGAGGTAAAGAAGTGATTGAGTACCTCAGCCTTTTCCACATCACTTGTGACCAATTCACCACTTTCCTTTCTGAGGGGGCCCACACCTTCCCTAGTCTTCTTCTTGCCATTAATATACCTATAGAAATTCTTAGTGTTCCCTTTAACCCCCTGGCTAGATTCAGTTCAAACTCTGCTTTGGCTTTCCTAACCAGGCCTCTTGCTGCTCGGGCAGCTTCCTTATATACCCCCTGTTCTATCTGTCCTTCCCTCCACTTCCTGTAGAGTTTCTTTTTAAGTGATAGTGTGTCCAGCACCTCCTTGTTCATCCAGGCAGGCCTCCTAGCATTCCTTCCTGCTTTTCTCCTTGTAGGTTTACATAGCTCCTGGACACAGAGGAGGTGGTCCTTGAATACTGACCAGCTGTCCTGGGTCCCTCTTCCCTCCAGGGCTTCATCCCACGACACTTTGGCTAGCAGATCCCTGCAGCGATCGAAGTCTGCACGCCTAAAGTCTAGGGTCGTAAGCTTAGAATATGTCCTCCTGATTGCCCTGAGGATATTAAATTCAACTGCTTCATGGTCACTGCAGCCAAGGCCGTCTCTGAGCCTCACATTTGTTACCAGCCCTTCCCTGTTGGTGAGAACAAGGTCCAGCGTAGCACCTTTTCTTGTTGGTTCCTCTACCATTTGGAGGAGGAAGTTGTCTTCTATGCAGTCCAGGAACATCCTGGATTGCTGATGCTTTGCTGTGTTGTCCCTCCAACAGATGTCAGGGTGGTTGAAATCCCCCATGAGGACCAGGGCTTGTGACCTGGAAGCCGCTTCTATTTGCCTGTGCAGAGCCTCATCTGCTTGGTTCTGCTGGTCAGGTGGCCTGTAGGAGACCCCCACAGTAATATCTCCTTCCCCTGTCTTGCCTTTAATTCTAACCCATAAACTTTCAACCGACTCATCATGCCTCCCCAGGTGGAGTTCTGCTGATTCCAGCTGGTTGTTGACATAGAGGGCAACACCTCCTCCTCTCCTTCCCTGCCTGTCCTTCCTAAAAAGCTTATACCCGTCTATCCCTACGTTCCAGTCGTGGGAGGCGTCCCACCAAGTCTCGGTGATGCCCACTATGTCATGGCGTCCCAGCATCACGGTGGCCCTTAACTCATCCTGTTTGTTGCCCAAGCTGCGTGCATTTGCATAGAAGCACTTCAGCTGGGCTGGCCCTGTCGTCCTCCTGTGCCAACTCCCCTTGGTTTCCACAGGGTGTCCTGGTGTGTCATTTGTGTCTTGCCTCAGGGCAGCAAGCTGAGAGCCCCTACTGGCTCTCCATCCCTCCACCTCAGGTGAGCTGCCCCCTGCTTGTCACAGGCCAGCAGGAGACCACCAACCCCTCCACCCTTCAAATCTAGTTTAAAGCCCTGTCTATGAGCCCTGCCAATTCCTGCCCCAGGATCCTTTTCCCCCTCTGGGACAAGTGTGTCCCATAAGTTGTTTTTAGCTCTGCTGCCTTGAAAACCAAACCATGATTGTAGAACCCAAATCCCTGCCGATGGCACCAGTCCCTGAGCCATGAATTGACCTGTTGGCTCTTCCACAATGTTCCCTCATCCATCACTGACGTTAGAGGGATAGCAGAGAACACTACTTGAGATCCTGACCCCTTTAGCAGGTGCCCTAACGTTCTGAAATCTCTTTTAATTGACCGTGAGCCTCGCATTGTTGCATCGTCACTACCCACCTGAAAGACCAGCAGTGGGTAGTAGTCTGAAAAGGACTCACAAGTTGGGGAATTTTGCCTACTATGTCCTTTACTTGGTTGGACTCGATGATCTTCGAGGTCTCTTCCAACCTTGGTGATACTGTGATACTCCACAAGCAAGAGGCAGGCTCACAGCTATAGAAGAGGTAGAAGCAGTTATAGACCACTGGGAAAAAAAAATTAGAATCATAGAATTGTTTTGGTTGGAAAAGCCCTCTGAAATCATTGAGCCCAACCATCAAACCATGTCCCCAAGTGCCATAGCCACATGTTTCTTGAACACCTCCAGGGATGGTGACTCCACCACCTCCTTGGGCAGTCTGTTTCGATGCCTGACCACTTCTGCAGAAAAGAAATTGTTCCTCATGTCCAACCCACATCTCCTCTGGCACAATTTCAGGCCATTTCCTCTCATTCTGTCACCTAATACTAGGGAGGAGAGACCAACCTCCACCTGGCTCCAACCTCCTTTCAGGGAGTTCTAGAGAACAATGAGGTCTCCCCTAAGCCTCCTTTTCTCCAGACTAAACAACCCCAGTTCCCTCAGCTGCTCCTCACTAAAGCTGTTCTCCAGACCCTTTAACAGCTCTGTTGACCTTCTCTGGACCCACTCCAGCACCCCAATGTCATTGGAGTGAAGGGTACAAAACTGAATCCCATATTCAAGGTGTGGCCTCACCAGTTTTCAGTTCAGGGGGACTATGACTTTCCTGCTTTTGCTGGCCCACTATTGCAGATCCAGGCCAGGATGCTGGTGGCCTTATTGATTACCTGAACACACTGCTGGCAGCTTCCCCTTAAGTATCCTCAGAGATGACACTAGCCTGCTGTGGGTGACCATTCTTTACCAGAGGGGTTGGACTGGATGATCTCCTGAGGTCCCTTTCAGCCTCACTGTGCTGGGATTCTCTGAGGGGAGTTTGAGATGGATGGGGAAAACGCTGACAAATGTAGATGTTTTTCATTCTGTGTGGCCCTCAAAGCCCAACAGACCCCCTCTGTATGTGGAGATCTATAAACGTTGCTGGTGGTGCATGTAGCAAGAAGGAAAAGAGTGTAGAATTAATGTTTGCCCTCTTGAAAACAGCATCAACATGGATAAACATGGCATCTTCCAATGGGAAAGTGATTAATGGCATGGAAATACTCTCTTTCTGCTTATCCGTTTTGGTTGGTATTGATCTTTGCCTGTGGCTTACCCATCACCAAGCTCACTTAGATGCAAACCTTCTCAGTGTTCACTTTATCAGCCTATTTATCAAGGATAAACCCATCAATACCTCCAGGAACTGTTTGTCTTATTATTTTCTCTGTAATAATGAGCCTTTAATTTCCTCTCTTCAGCAGAACAGTTGTGAAGGTTCAGAGCTCACATTTGCACCGTGCTGGGGCACTTAGCAGTCTATTATTCTTCATAGATTGTTCTACAAAGTTGTTATCATGTGCATCTACCACTCAGAAGTAATGAGATAAAAGAAGCTGATGGGCCTGATTAGGGAAGGTGGTGGCATGTTACATTCTGCATTCCTCATGGGAAGCTCTCATTTAGTGCATTTCTGAAAGGACTTGATATACAAAAGGTGAAAACCAGGTGTGATCAACGTGGTCTTTCGTAATAGTGCTTTAATCTGGTGTTTTGTAAGACAAAGGGCAGGATGATATGTTCTCCTGGCAACTGAATACTTGGTGTCCTGGTTTGAGGTTGCCCAAACCTGGTTCTGGTCAGTGTTGTGGGTTCCCTGCTCAGGCTCTGCTTGGAGAGTCACTTTCTGAAGGTCGGGGCAGGTTTGTTCTGCCAGGGGCTGCTTCTAGCAGGGAGAAGCTGATGGGGAATGCTGCTGCCAAGGGCTGGGCTGCAGAAGGGCTCTGCCTGAGACTTGCTCCTCTGCACACCAAAGGCATTGCCACAGGTTGAGCCCTACAATGGGAGGCAGGAAGGCAGAGGTGGCACCTAAGGGGAAGAGCAGCCAGGATAGGTGACCCTCAACTGCCCAGCAAGGGATTGCATCCCATGGGTGGTATCTTCAAAGACAAGCTTAGGGATCACCAGGGCCATGCCTCTTCTTCCCTGTCTGGTGTCCCAGGAGAACTCTGTCCCTTCTACCTCCCATCCTGATCCCTGTGTTCCGGAATCCCGTTCCTGAATCCAGTTCCCATCTGCTGCTGAGTCCAGTCTGGGACTTGCCCAGTGCCTGCCCCCAGAATCAGTGGTGCCAGTGGTTCCATCATTGCCATCAGGGGTTGGCTCTTGTTTCGTGTCTCTGTGTCTCCATTCCATGGGATTGTTCTTCTTTCCATCCCAGCTGGTTTAGTTTCTCTCCCACCCCATCCGTTTCTCTACCTTCTTCCCTCCGTGCAGGCAGATGGCTTCATGGAGAGCCTCTGGCACTTGTTTAGTGGCTGGCCCAGGTCTAAACCTTGATCCTGTCTAAGCTGATATTGAAAGAACATTGAAGGAGATGGATTTGCTCACATTTCAATCTCTCCAGCCTTGCCTATGATGAGGCCAGACCCATGGGAGCTGGCAGCAACACTTGCCCACCTTTCAGCTTCTCCTGTAGGTAGCTTGCCTTGCTTGAAGCATCACTAAGCATTAAGTGTTATCTGCAGGGCCTTTTCTTTCCTCTGGTTGGTGCGAGACCTGCAGGCTCCCCAGAAGCTGAGCAGTTCCTTTTTGCTTCCTCTTTGAATGAAGTTTAATTAATCATTTATCCCCTTTCGTCATTAATGATGCTGTTGCCATTGTCTGGTCTGCTTCTGGCTGGGCCTGAGAAATGATCTGTAGATACCACCCTTGCCTTGAAAGCCTCCTTAATGACATCATTTATGGAGCTGTATCAACACCCTGTCCCTTTTCAATCATTAAATGTGTTGGACTTTGAAGGTCTGGCTCTGATGAGCAGCCTAATCAAAGGGCAGGGGGAAATCTAACTCACTTATTAATAATTTGTGATGTGCTCTGCTAAGCATCTCAAGATCTACAGAAAAGTTTGGAGAGAGAAGCCAAGCTGTCATTTGGCTTTAATCAGGAGCTGAGACATGCTTCGGGGCATCTTCTGAGGAGACCAAACCTCACATGCTTCCTGTCAGCAGCACTGCTTTGTAAAATCACAGAATAACAGAATGGTAGGGGTTGGAAAGGACCTCTGGAATTCATTCAGTCCAACCCCACTGCCAAGGCAGGTTCACCTAAAGAAGGTCACACAGGACCATGTCCAGGAGGGTTTGGAATGTCTCCAGAGATGTAGACTCCACCGCTTCTCTGGGCAGCCTGCTCCAGCAATCTGTCATCATTAAAGGAAAGATGTTCCTCCTCATGTATAGATGGAACTTCGTAGAAATGCATCAGTGAAACCCAAACTGAACTCCCACTGGCTCCCAGGAGCCTGTCCTCAGCCTCACAGACCGCCAACCAGCTCTGAATGTGCTGAGGCAAAGAGGGGTCCTTATGAACGGTGCAGCTCTGTGAACCTGCATTATCAAGGGGGTTGGACTGGGTGATCTTCAGAGGTCCCTTCCAACCCACACCATGGTGGGATTCTGTGACCTCAGGAGAAACTGCAGGCAGATTTTAACACAGCTTCACTTTTGGTATGGTTACTCACTAGCAGGTCCTGGGGTACACAGGATGTTGAGGAGATGGTGAGTAAGGGACAGTGGACTATGTGCTTGACAGCAATGCCAGATCCCCTTGGGGAAAGGAATGTGGTTGTGTGAGGAGCAATGCCTGCAAGGTCCTGGAGCCTTCTCAGACAGTGTTTCATCTCTTGATGCAACTTGTGTTTCAAAGTTATGTAGATGTGGTGCTTAGGGACATGGTTTAGTGGTGCCTTGGCAATGCTGAGTTAGTGGTTAGACTTGATCTTAGTGGTCTTCTGCAACCTTACAATTCTGTGATTAAGCCTTCCAAAGGCTGTCACTGAGTTATTTATTTTATTAAGTAGAGGTTATTTTTCGCCTTTGGGCCATGGTTTAGTGGCCATGGTGGTGTTAGGTTGATGGTTGCACTCAATGATCTGAGAGGACTTTTCCAACCAAAACAATTCTAGAATTCTATACCCATAAACCATTCATTTGGCAGTGGGTTGTGAAGGACAGGCTCTCAGGAAAGAAAAAGAGAAGAATGAAGATTGACTTGTGGTGTGAACAGAAGAAGACTAAGCTCCCAACACACATCTTCCCATAAGTCAAGATTTGATCCTTCTTTTCTGCCACAACTTGGCCTGACATATCCACAATAGTCAACACTTATTGACTGGGGACAAACAGTATCTTCACAGCCATCCCATGGAATCAGAGAACAGTTTGGTTTGGAAGGGACCTTAAAGGTCACTTAGTTCCAATGCTCCTGCCATGGGCAGGAACACCTTCCACTAGACTAGGTTGCTCAAGACCTCATCCAACCTGGCCTTGATCACCTCCAGGGAGGGGGCATCCACAACTTCCCTGGACAACCTGTTTCTGTGTCTCACCACTCTCCCTGTAAAGAATTTCTAATATCCAGTCTAAATCTCCTCTCTTCCAGCTTCAATCCATTCCCCCTCGTCCTATCATTACAAGCCCTTGTATAAAGTCCCTCCTCAACTCTCCTAGCCCCCTTAAGGTACTGGAAGGCTGTTCTAAAGTCTCCCTGGAGCATTCTGTTCTCCAGACTCAACAGACCCAGCCTGTCCCCTTGTTGTGGAGCACTGATCATCTTCCTGGCCTCCTCTGGACCTGCTCAAGCAGGACCACATCCTTCCTATGCTGGGGGCACCGGAACTGGATGCAGTACTCCAGGTGGGGAGTCCTTGGAGATCCAGGCTGAAAGCAACAGAAAATGCAGCAGAGAGCCCCAGCTACGCTTGTGCTAGACTTCCCACGACAAGCTGTTGGAAATGCTTTGTACTTGTAATATAATATTAAAATCAATTAAAAAGCCTCCTCTTCCCTTAATTAAGGCCAAACGTGTGAAGCTCGCTGGCAGATTTTTCAATAATTCAGCACAGAGTGGAAAAGATGGGAAGAGAAAAAAGCATCTGAAGGTATTTAAAACCCAGCATGACAAGCAGCTGATCTGAATGGCAATGGCAGATGTTTCTCCTCTGTGTCTAACCAGCCTAATTACCTAAAGCTCAGAGAACAAACACTCTGCTGCAGCTGATGGGAATGTGTGGACAAGGATGGGCAGATGGCACAATCCACCTGACCACACTGGATCCAACTCTGGGCTCCCCAGTTCAAGAGAGACAGGGAACTGCTGGAGAGGGTCCAGTGGAGGCTCCAAAGATGCTGAGGGGCCTGGAGCATCTCTGTGAGGAGGAAAGGCTGAGAGACCGGGGGCTGTTGAGCCTGGAGAAGAGCAGCCCCAGAGGGGACCTTCTTATTGCTCAGCAAGAGCTAAAGGGGCTGTGGAGGGCAAAGATGGTGAGGCCAAATGCTTGTCTGTGGTGCCCAGGGGCAGGATAAGGCAAAAACTGGAAGCCATGAGGTTCTATCTGAATATGAGGAGAAACTTGTTTGGTGTGAGTGTGCAGGAGCCCTGGAGCAAGCTGACCAGAGAGGGAATCTCTGGAGAGATTCCAAACCTTCTTGGACATTGTGATCCTGGGCAAGCTGCTGTAGGTGCCCATGCTTTATCATGGGGGTTGGACTGGGTGATCTGGGAATCTTAGAGGTCTTTTCCAACCTTAATGATTGTATGGTTCTATCTGTAATGTCAGATGGGTAGATATTCACAGATTCACTGATTGTGTAGGGTTGGAAGGAACTCTCGAAGGTCATCTTGTCCAACCCTCCTGCAGTCAGCAGAGACACCTCCAACTAGATCAGACTGCCCAGGGCCACATCAGTTTTGACCCTGAATGTCTCCAGGGACAGGGCCTCATCCACATCCCTGGGCAACCTGTTCCAGTATTTCAGCACTCTGATTGTAAAGAACTTCCTCCTAATGTCCAACCTAAACCTACCCTGCTGAGTTTCAAACCATTACCTCTCATCCTATCACAAGCTCTTACAACTTTCCCTTCCCAACCTTCCTGTAGGTCTCCTTCAGATAGGTAGCTCTAAGGTCTCCCCAGCACCTTGTCTTCTCCAGGCTGAACAGACCAAATTCTTTCAGCCTGTCCTTGCAGGAGAGGTTCTCGAGCCCTCTGATCATCTTTGTGGCCTTCTCTGGGCCCACTACTGCACAACTCAGTTGTTCTGAGTTTGTGCACAAACCATACACCCTCCAGGACCCCTCAGAAGGCTTCACACCTCCTTTTACTTAGGATACAGCAACACATAACATGAAACATCAGCCCTGCATTGAAGTTCTTCATCTGCACTTCCCTTTACCTGGATCCTGTTGTTCTCCAGCTGATGTTAACCAGGTTGACCACAAAATAGTTTAAGAAACCAGCCCCCTCTTCTTTTATGTAATGCAGTGGCTGGTAACAGACAACATTTCATACTCTAGCTGGGAGGACAACTCTGAAGACTCCAGACTCTTCTGACCTTAAAGGGGTGGCAAAGAAACACAGCATGACATCTCCAAACACAGAAACACAACCCAAGGCACACAAACACTTTTTATTCCTGACTTCTTGTCCTGCAGAGATTTATTCTTTGGGGCAGTGTTGCCTTTCATCTGTAACAAAACCAATTCTAGCCCGAGAGGTCTCCTTGCTCTTTGTGTAATGAAAAGTCATGATGGAACCTTGAGCCATTTTTTGAGATGATCCATCAACAGCTGACTGCAAACCAAGGGCCTAAACCCATGGAGGATAATGGTATGAAGAACTGCCATAGCATTTTTAGGGTCATCTTTCAAAGTTCTACAGGAAGAAAATAAACCCCACACCTACAAAAGGAATAGACTAGAATAGAATTGACCAGGTTGGAAAACACCTGTGAGATCATTGAGTCCAACCTATCATCCAACACCATCTAATCAACTAAACCATGGCACCAAGCACACCAGCAAGTCTCCTCCTAAACACCTCCAGGGATGGTGACTCCACCACCTCCCTGGGCAGCCCATTCCAATGGCCAATCTCTCTTCCTATGAAGAACTTCTTCCTACCCTCCAGCCTAAACCTCCCCTGGCACAGCTTGAGACTGTGTCCTCTTGTTCTGGTGCATCCATTTCCCTCTGCCACAAGCATTGGGTGACCCTCATCTACTGCTCCTTACCACTCTTCATTTGCTCCTCATCTTTCTTCATCTGCTCTTCATCTTCTCCTCACAACGCCCAAGATTGTGTTGGAACATTTCAACATCATAAGGAGGAACAATACTCTGAGACAGCTTCTATAGGGCCAAATAACCATTTTTGTTGTTAGTTACAGATGTTTGATGCTTTTGTTGCCTTTTGGCTTGAAGTAAGCTGCTGGAATCTGATACTCTTCTGCTCGGTCTCCCTGTGGTGATTTCACCCTCCCCCCAAATTACTTTTCAACCTCTATTTTGTTTCTGACATTTGCCCTTTAAGTCCTGATATTCAAACCACATTATAGCTCATTACAAAACATTTAACACAAACTGTTAAACATGATATAGGAGTGAGGGGAACTTCAAGTGCCCAACTAACTTCTCCCTGGATCCCAACCTCCTGGACCCCTCCCTGGAGGTGTTCAAAGCCAGGCTGATGAGGCCTTGAGCAACCTGCTCTAGTGAAAAGTGTCCTTGCCCATGGCAGGGTGTTGGAACTAAATGATCTCCAAGGCCCCTTCCAAGCCAAACCATTCTATGAATCTATAAATCAAGAAGACTCAGGTTGTCCTCACTGGATGTTTGTCCATCCATTACTGTGAAAAGCTTGATAGTGCTGATTTCCAGGTCTCCCAACAGAGCAGAAGAGTAACGTTTTTTGCCTGTATCAAGCTCAGCTCCTCTTTGTTGTAGTTTTGGTTCAATCACTCCAAATCCTGTCTGCATGATTCATGGAGTTAATTTTATTCCTTGCTTGGTGGAGCTGCTGCAGATGTAGAAAAGCCCTGCATCCTGGAATCACTTGTCTCCAGATTCAGTGTTGCTGGTTCATTCAGTTTTCTTCATACAACAGCTTGACTGGATCTCTGGTGGCCTCTGCTGCTCCCCTCTTGGATGCTTCCTAGCTGGAGCACAACTCTCTTCACAGGCAGTGTCCACCATGGACAGACTCTCTGGTGTTCCTTAGAGCTGTCAGGGGATCATCTCAATATGAATGTATGAGTTCTTCCTATCAAAACAAGAGAGTTGGCCATCATCTTAAGGGTGAAAAATCATACTGCCCAGTCTTCATGGATAGCAAACATGCAATACAGTGCCCAGTGTCAGGTTGTGGTAGAAGAGAGACACTTCTGCTTCTCCTGGAGCTGCTCTGCACAAATCAAGACCATGAAGCCAGAGGAAAAATTGTGCTATGTCCACTGGAAAAAGGCCAGAACCTGTCCTGGTCTGATCCCAACCAGAACTGATTCTGGTCAGTGCTGTCACTTTCCATCTCTGTCTCTGCTCAGTGAGATGCTTTCTGGTAGTTGAGGGCAGGTTTGCTCTGACAGTGGCTGCTTCTAGCAGGGAGAAGCTGATGGGGAGAGCTCCAGCCAAGGGCTGGGCTACAGGAAGGCTCTGCTTGAGACTTGCTCCTCTGCACACCAAGGGCAGGGCAGGAAGGCAGAAGTGGCACCTGTGGAGAGGAGCAGCCAGGACAGGTGACCCTCAACTGCCCAACAGGGCATGGGGTTGCAGCCCATGGATGGCATCTTCAGTAGCAAACTGATACCCAGGGTCAAGCCTCTTCTTCCCTTGTGGGTATCCCAGGAGGACTCTGTCCCTTCTGCCTCCCATCCTGGTCCATGTGTTCCTGAATTCTGTTCCAGAATCCAGCTCCTGAATCTGGTTCCCATCTGCTGCTGAGTCCAGTCTGGGACTTGCCAAGTGCCTGTCCCCAGCATCAGTGGTGCCAGTGGTGCTGTCATTGCCATCAGGGCTTGGGTTAGCTCTTGGGTTGTGTCTCTGTGTCTTTGTTCCTTGGTGTGGTTCTTCTTTCCATCCCAGCTGACTGAGTTTCTTTCCCACCTCACCAGTCTTCTTTCTTCCCTTTCTCTTCCCTTTGGGTGAGGAGGGTGAGGTATATCATCCAGGAGAAGCCATCTAGAACAGGAACTGAGCTGAGCCTTGGTGCCCTCATAGCCCTCTCTCCTCTATACCAGCAACTCCCAGACATTTCTCATGGCATACTCCATTTCTGGCCTTCAAGACTCCAACTGATGGCATGAACTAGTGTCTGTCTGCAGATCTGTAATTCCTCTGTCATTGATTGAAGCCAGTTTGTAACCACAATGCCTACTTGGAGAGCATCTGCACTGAATCATCCTGCCCTTTAGAGGTTTAGCCCTTGACTTCAGAAAGGATAACTCAGAGGAGCAGGGCTGGAGTTCTCAGGAAAGAGCAGAAAGCAGCTGGCAATGCCCTGGCTCAGGAGCGGCACTGGGACTAAACTGGAATCACAGAATCGTTTGGGTTGGAAGGAACCTTTGAGATCATCTAATTCCAGCCCCCTGCTGTGGGCAAGGACACCCTCTACTAGACCAGGTTGCTCGAGGCCCCATCCAACCTGGCCTTGAACGCCTCCAGGGAGGGGGCATCCACAACCTTCCTGGGCAACCTCTTCCAGTGTCTCACCATCCTCACTGTAAATAATTTCTTCATAATCTCCAGTCTGGAAGGCAGTAGGGAGAGGGACTGTGCAGATCCTCCCTTCCAGAGTAGCTGATGGCAGTGGTGCGTGTTTTTCATCCAGACCTGTGTGAAATAATCACTGTCAAGTGTCTCCTGCTGCCACATTGAAGGTTCCACCTCTCCCTGGAAACTGCTCATGTTCAAGGAGAAAATTATCCCCATTATCACCAGCCAGAAGTGCTCCTGTGATCACACACGTCTCTGCTTCACAATCATCCAGCTCACCCAGTTAAAGGCACAGAAATCACTGTATTTTACCCCAAAAGCTTCCAGCACGCTGTGCAATGAGTCCTTGGGGGAGCCTGGCTCCAGAACGTTGAGACCAGAAATAAAGCAGTTACAGTGAACAGAACACCACCAACCACTGTCTTCTAAGAGGATTTCTGTCTGAGGTAAGCCAAGTTCCTTCACAGCACCACAGCAAAACTCAGACTTATGGAATGGTGGGGTTGGAAGGGACCTCTGAAGATTGTCCTCCATGGTAAAGGCAGGGGCACCCACTGCAGCTTGCACAGGATCATAATGTCCCAGTGGCTTTAGAAGCTCTTCAGAGAAGGAGACTCCACAACCTCTCTGGGCAGCCTGCTCCAGGGCTCCAGCACCATGGTGCCAAAGAAGCTTCTCCTCATAACCAGGAAGCTCCTGGGTTCCAGTTTGTGCCTGTTGTTGTCACTGGGCACCACTGACAAGGATTTGGCCTCATTCTCTTGCTCACCACAGGCTCTTTCGCTCTTGCTGGGCTTTGAGAAGATCTCATCTCAGGCTGCTCTTCTCCAGGCTCAACAGCCTCAGGTCTCTCAGCCTTTCCTTCTCACAGAGATGCTGCAGGCCCCTCAGCATCTTCAGACTGTTCACTGGACTTACTCCAGTAGTTCCCTGTCTCTCTTGAACTGGGGAGCCCAGAACTGGACCCAGTCTTTCATCTGTGGGAGCACTAGGACAGAATAGAGAGAGAGGAAAACCTCCCTTGATCTGCTAGCCACTCTTCATGCACTCCAGGATACCACTGGCCCTTTTGGCTACGAGTTCACATTGCTGGCTCACGGGGAACATGTAGTCCACCAGCACTGCCAGGTCCTTCTGCACAGAGCTGTTTCCCAGCAGGTCAGCCCTCAACTCTACTGGTGCAAGACAGAGAGGAACTGGAGGAAAGAGACGCCAGAACCTCATGCAGTGGTCATGTAGAAACGTGCACAGACTCTGCACAGAGTCTCCAGGCAGCAGCTGGCAGAAGGTCTGGATGCTTTTGCTTTTCACGCTAAGCAAACAAACTCCTTTCCCTCTGCCCTTGGGGTCACAGACTCCATTTTGTATTCTCCTCCTCCCGCATCCACAGGGGACAATAATTGACTCGCAGCGAGCGAGTGGACTGCATAAGCATGTAATTGTGTTAATGCTGAGGTCATTATCTGCTGGAGCATGCAGGAGCAAGCTGGAGCTGGCAGTTGATAGAAAATTCTGAAGGCAAGCACGCTTGGAAGCAGGCTCTTAACTGATTAACTTAGAAACACAACTTTAAGCCACTAATTAGTGGCTTAATGGGAGAACTTTTGACGGCTACACAGAAAAGTCATCAAGGAAAACTTGCTTTTCTTCAATACTAGGGGACCAAAGAACCCATATCACTTAACATCTTATCTCCTAGATACTTGCATATCTCTAAACACGGAATCATAGAATTGTTTGGGGTAAAAAAGACCTCTAAAATCACTGAGTCCAACCATTAACCTAACTGCATCATGGAGATTAAACCATGTCCCCAAGTGACATGTACACTCTTTTCTTGAACACCTGCAGGGATGGTGACTCCACCACCTCCCTGGGCAGCCTGTCACTGGTCTCCCAGCAAATCACAGAATCACAGACTTTGTGGCTTTGTAGAGAAAATCTGGAAATTAAAAGCCACAGTCCAGGAATGAGGGTCCTCTAATTGTCATTTGTCGGTTTTGAAACTTCAGCACTTCGTGAAAGGTAACAGGAACAGCGTTGTGGGATTTTGGTAGAATTCCTGCAGTCTAACATCCCAGCTCAGGCAGGGACACCCACAGAAGCTTGCCCAGGATCACAATGTCTAAGTGATTTTGGAACCTGTCCAGAGAAGGAGACTCTACAACCTCTCTGGGCAGCCTGCTCCAGGGCTCCAGCACCCTCACGCCAAACCATTTTCTCCTCCTCTTCAGATGGAACCTCTTGGGTTCCAGTTTGTGTCTATTGCCTCTTGTCCTGTCACTGGGCACCACTGACAAGAGCTTGGCAAGGTGTCAACCTCCAGCCTGCTACCAGGACATCAGAGTAGGATGATGGGCCATAAGGTCATTTAGTGCTTGTTGTTAGGGGTGAGGAGGCATATTGTGATGTAGCAGAGCTCTTCCTCTCGACTATGAAACCTCCCACTGCCTCTTTGCTTGTGCATGAGCTTCCCTTGGGATGAGGGGTGCCAGGTCCCCTTCAAAAAGGGGTGGGTGGAAATGTCTGAGAGTTTAAGCAGCTGCAGCTGGGAGATGTAAAGCAAAGACCTGCGAATGCCACATTAGAAATTGGCTGGCAGGAGCTGAATAAATATAGAATGAACCCACCTGTCGTTAGGTCCAACCTGTGCATCACAAATCAGTTTGCAAACAACCCTCTAACTCTGACTGTGCTCTCCTCCCTTCCCTGCAGGAGGCTGCATCTACCACTGCTTCCCCAAAGTGCTCTGAGTACATCTGCATATAGCTACATGAAGAGAAACCTAATTTGGTATTGCAATTTGCTGGATTTAGCCTTTCTGCTCCCTAAGCCAAGCCTATGAGATAGGGAGAGGAGCCACCACTTTGGTCTGTAGCTCTGTGCTCTGGTAGGACACAGCCTGGTTGGGCTGTGTGGCTGGAGGAAGCATTTGAAGCCATTTTAAGGACAAAAAATAACAGTAGGAGCAAGGGAGCTGACAGGTTTCCATAGAGAAATGAAGCTCCTTAAATATTTGAGATGATTGTTGGGTTAGAAGGTGCTTTTCCTGCTGAATCTCAGGTGATTTCACTCATAGAATCATGGAATTGTAGAAAGCATCACAGAAACACCACGGTGGGAAAAGACCTCTGGGATCATCAAAGATCACCACTATCTAACTCTGTCTAGGCCACTGCTACACTGTATTCTTGAGCACCACATCTAGATGGCTTTTAAATACAGCCAGGACAGCTGGATGGAGTTGGATCACAGGTGGATCTCAGGTGATGAACATCACCCTCAGTATAAATGGGGAAGTTTGGTGAGGAAAGGAAAGCTTTCCGTTAGAACTTTGTGCTTGGAGGCTTCTGAGTTTGCTCCTCATCCTTCGCCAGGGGATGGCTGCCCCACTTTGTGTGACTGCTGTACCTTTACCAGGCTGAGTATAGCTATTTTTTATCTTACTGGTTTTGTTGTTTCGCTAAACTTGCTTCCCTTTCATCCCTTGGGTCTTCTCAACCATTCTGCTGTGCTGGGGAGAGGCCATCAGGTGACAGAGCAACTGCTGTGGTTTAGCCCCAGGTATGAGCTAAATAGAGATGTGGAGAAGAAACTTCGCTTTTCACTGGCATCCAGTGACAGGAAAAGGGAGAGTTCCATCTGAACATGAGGAGAAAATTCCTTGGTGTAAGGGTGCTGGAACCCAGAAGTCAGGCTGTCCAGAGAGGTTGTGGAACCTCCTCCTCTGGAGAGATTCCAAACCTGCCTGGACATTGTGATCCAAAGCAATTGTGGATGCCCCTTCTCTAGAGGTGTCCCAGGTCAGGTTGTAGAAGGCTGTGAGCAACCTGGTCTAGTGTGAGGTGTCCCTGCCCATGGCAGGGGGCTTGGAACTAGCTGCTCTCTAAAGTCCTTTCACATACAAACCATTCTATATAGATCCTGGGTAAACTACTGTGGGTGACCCTGCTTTAGCAGGGCTGTCAGACTGGATGATCTCTAGAGGCCTCTTCCCACTCCAGCCATGATGGGGTTCTGGGTTTTTCCTTCCGATATCTGTTTATACCTTTGTAATAAGTGGTGTAAATCAACTCTTGGACCTCATAGCCCCTGGGTGTTCATTTTATTAGGGAAAAAAAGCCCCGACCAAACAACAAATGGATGCTGAGAATCAAAGCAAATCCATTTTCTATGCTCATTTTCGATGTTTTCTTATGGACCAGGATCTTATGATCCTGTTTCAGAAACTTAACATTCATTGAACTCTCCCACAGTGCTGCCAAATAATTGATTTTCTTATTAATGAGCATTGTTTATGCCCTTGGTATCAGAGCTTGGAAATGAGCAAAACCCACTTGCAAGGACCGTTGCATGCTGGAAATGTTGATGTTCTGAGGGACTGCTAACCTTGTGCCAAAGCCTGTGGAAAATAGAAGCCTTGTAGATTCATAGAATGGTTTGGGCTGGAAGGGACCTTAAAGGTCATCTAGTTCCAACCCCCTTGCTATTTTCAAGAACACCTTCCACTATCCCAGGTTGCTCAAGGCCTCATCTAACCTGGCCTTGAATATCTCCAGGGAGGGGGCATCCTCCACCTCTTTGGGCAACCTGTTCCAGTGTCTCACCACCCTCAGCTGTAAATAATTTCTTCTTAATCTCCAGTCTAAGTCTTCCCTCCTAAAAGCTTCAATCCGTTCCTTCTTGTTATGTCACTCCCCAGCTTTCTTGCAGGCCACTTTCATCATCTCCCTTGGTTTCTATGAGCTTTGGATCAAGACCAAACTGCATGGATTTTATCATTGTGGAATTTCATTTCTGATTAACAGGTGCTCATTTATGGGCTCCTGCTGTTACATGGAATATGTTGTGATGTTGTTTGGGAGCTGTAATCACATTATATTGTCATCAACAAATGTTCATCAGGCGATCCTTGAGTTTACAGGTCCAAAATGAATTCTCTGTCTTACAGCAGCTTTGTTGCACTAACCTTTACATCTTCACCAGCAAACCAAAGAAGATCTGTGGCATTACAAGCTTCTCTTCTGTGGCTGACCCACCAATAACAAATTCAGAATATAACAGGGCTCCCATCCCTCTCCCCATTAACTCGTCATATCTCCTCATGACTCACTGTTGCAGGGTAACTAATCTCACAGGGGTCAGACTGCTCCAGTCTTGTGAGGTGACCGCGTACTGAATTGTACCTGAGGCGCTGGGAACAATTCATGGGCATTCTATCCTGAACCATTGCAGCTTCACTGCTTTGGTCATGAGACAGGGCTGTAGAAGCACAGCAGGATAGTGAGAAGGGGACACCAGGTATTTGGTTCCTTCAAATCTCTTCCCCGAAAGGGTTTTTGAACCCCGGACCAAGCTGCCCAGGGCAGTGGTGGAGTCCCCATCCTAAAAGGGATTTAAAAGCCATGTAGATGTGGTGCTGAAGGACGTGGTGTAGTAGTGACCTGGCAAACTCATTGCAAAGAAGCTGCTTCTTTTCCCATGGAACCTCCTGGGTTCCAGTTTGTGCCCATTGCCCCTTGTTCTGTCAATGGGCACCTCTGAGATTGGCCCCATCCTCTTGCCCCCCACAGGCTCTTTAGCGCTTGATGAGTATTGAGAAGGTCCCCTCTCAGGCTGGTCTTCTCCAGGCTCAACAGCCCCAGGTCTCTCAGCCTTTCCTTCTCACAGGGAAGCTCCAGGCCCCTCAGCATCTTCAGACTCTCTGATGGAATCTCTCCAGTAGTTCCCTGTCTCTCTTGAACTGGGAAGCCCAGAACTGGACCCAGCCCTTCAGCTGTGGGTGCACTAGGCCAGAATAGACTCCACCTGCTGGCCACTCTCTTCTTCATGTACTTGAGGAGATCATTGGCCTTTTTGGTCACAAGGTCACGTTGCTGGCTCATGAGGAATTTGTCCTTTGCACTCCCAGATCGTTCTCCTTGGAGATGCCTTCCAGGAGGTAAAAGAGTTGGTGTTTGCCCCCAGGCTCTGTTCGTTACTCAACTCACATCCTGTAGAAGAACTGAAGCATGGCAGCTTCACTCTGTTTTCATTCTGATTTGGGTCTAATTTTGCTTCATTTTCACCCTTTTCAAAAACCTTTATAACAAAGGTAAAACAAGAATAATTAGGCAGAGGGATCTAAGTGAAGTTTTAAAGGCTGCTTTTCATCTTGTGTGAAGAAAACGTGAGGCTTCCTGACAAGGAGAAGAGAAACACAGTGTGGTAATTGGACTGGAGTAATTGGATTAGGGAGCTGGTGTTCTGGCCAGCTGGACTCCAGTTCATACAGATCATGGAAAGGAGCCAAACTGAGTCAAGACAAAAGATCAGCCTTCCACAATTAATGAGTGAGGAGATATGAAAAGTTGAGTTTCCTAAGCAGATCCGTTAAAAAGTTCAAAAGGGAGCTGCACAGTTGGTGCAGGCATCAAAGTCTTGTGCAACTTTTGTATAGAGTCTCCAGATGGACAGCACTAAGAGTTGCAGCTCTTTTCCAAACTTTGTTCCAGAGAGTCCCATCAGAAAGGGAAATGTAAATGGGAACAGTGTCGTCGAATCACAGGCTGGTTTGGGGTAGAAGAGGCCTTTCAAGATCATCCAGTCCAACCCCACTGCAGTCAGCAGGGACATCTGCAACTAGAGAAGGTTTCTCGGAGCTCCAAACAGCATGACCTGGAATGGTTCCAGAGATGGGACACCTCCCACCTCTATGGGCAATCTGGGACAGGCCTCACCACCACCCTCAGCGTCAAACATTGCTCCCTTCTCTTCAGTCTCCCTCTTTTAGTTCAGACCATCACCTCTTGTCCTGTCACAACAGGCCCTGCTCAAAAGTCTGACCCCAGCTTTCTGATCAGCCCCTTCAAGCACTGAAAGGCCACCAGAAGATCTCCCTGGAGCCTTCTCTTCTCCAGGCTGTACAGCCCTAACTCTCTCAGCCTGGCCTCACAGCTGACAGCTTCCAGCTGTGGCCTCCCTTGGCCTCCCTCCAACAGGTCCATGTCTCTGCTGTGATGAGGACTCCAGAGCTGCAGGTCTCTCAACCTGCTGCCCACGCTGCCCTGAGCAGCTCAGGACACAGCTGGGTCTGGGCTGGGAGCACATAGTGCCAGCTCATCTCCAGCTTTTCACCCACAAGCACTCCCAAGTCCTTCTCCACAGAGCTGCTCTCAGTTGCTGTGAGAATTCTCCATCACAGGAATCCTCCTCACTCCAATGTGAAAACATTTTGAGCTCAGAAAGGACTTTCCTTTGTCAGTGACACAGCCAGAATTAAATCACTGTTTCAGTATTGCCAGAATGAAATGCTTTCCTTGGTCCCAAATGTGTTTGTTCATTCATCGTGTCCTGAAAGCATGTTGCTTTGAGATAGGGCAAATCTCCTCCCAGAAGCAGAATTTTCATCCTCTGTCATGCTGATTAAAGGGCAACAAAGCTGTGAAGGGTCCAGAGAACTGGTCTGGTAAGGAGCAGCTGAAGGAACTGGGGTGGTTGAGTTTGGAGCAAGGAAGCTGACGGGAGACCTTCTGTCTCTCTACAATTCCTTGAAAGAAAGATGGAGTGAGGTGGGGGTCAGACTCTTCTCCCTAGTATCAGGTGATAGAATGAGAGGAAGTGGCCTGAAATAGTGTGGAGGAGGCTTACATAGGACATGAGGAACAATTTCTTTTCTGGAAGAGTGGTCAGGCATTGAAACAGGCTGCCCAGGGAGGTGGTGGAGTCACCAGCTCTGAAGGTGCTCGACAGATGTATGAACATGGCTCTTTGGGACACAGAACCGCAGCCATGGTTGTATTGGGTGGACTTCATGATCTTAGAGGTCTTTTCCAACCCAAACAATTCTGTGATTGTTGCTGTCTACAGCTACCTGGAGGGTGGTTGTAGCCAGGAGGGAGTTGGTGTCTTCTCTCAAGCAACCAGCACCAGAACAAGAGGACACAGTCTCAAGCTGCACCAGAGGAAGTTTAGGCTGGAGGTGAGGAGAAAGTTCTTCACCGAGAGAGTCATTCGCCATTGGAATGTGCTGCCCAGGGAGGTGGTGGAGTCACCATCCCTGGAGGTGTTCAAGAGGGGATTGGATGTGGCACTTGGTGCCATGGTCTAGTAATCATGAGGTGTTGGGTGACAGGTTGGACTCGATGATCTTTGAGGTCTCTTCCAACCTTGGTGATTCTGTGATGGTCATGTTTATATCTGTGCCAACAGCTCTGCTTATCTCCATTGCTTTCCTACATCTACTGTTGTGTCAATGGGGAGTTTAGACAAAGAGATCAAGGAACGTGCTTGGCATCACCCTCCTCATGTTTCCAAGGCTTCCTTTGCAGTGCTAGCAGCTCGAGCTGCATTTTTACATGGCAGCTTGATGTTCAAGGTTAGTTTTTGCTGCTCGAGGTTGCCTTGAGGTTCCGTTAGCAGCATTTACATAACATCGAGGCACATCTGTCTGATGGAGAGGGAGATACCATTAAACTGAAGAGCCTAGCAGGAAAGGTTGCATATGTTGAGGAACACGTGTGCATGGGGAGCCCCAGTTACTTAGTGCAGCTAATTTACAGCCTGATTCCAGTCGAGGAACAAAAAGGTCACTGAGATGAAGAAGTGCTCCATCTGCTTTTATTATTCTCCCAGTCCAAGGCTGTGCTTTGTCGTGTTAAATTATGTGCAGCAAACCCCTGACAAAGGAGATAAAACAATTGGTTTGCCATTTGAGCTAGACTGGGTTTGTTGTAAACAGTCTGATGGGCTGACATTGATGTTTTTTTTTTCTCTCCATTGACATCTTGCAGGCACCCTCAGGTTTTTCTCCACATGACTCAATTCCTAAACCTGAATTTTAAGTAGAACCCTTTTATGTGACAGTTGCTACTGAATGGTGTTGTGGGAAGGGGGTGGAAACTCTGAAATGTCAAGTTATCCCTAGAAAAGGTACTGAAAGAGAAGTAAACCAGGACCACAGATGTTTCCTGGGACCCACCATGGCCAAGATCTGCCTGCAGAGGTAGATGTCCATTGTGTGGGCTTATGTCTTCCTCCTCCCTAGATGAGCTCTTCTGGAACATGTTTAAAGTCCCCACAAATAAGTATTTTGGCAGAGTTTGACTAACATCTAACTCAAAGGGCTGGGATTAACTCAATGTGGTGTACACTTCCATGGGTTAAAAACTGCCTGATAGCTGGGGCCAAAGAGTGATGGGAACAGAGTTAAATCCAGCTGTTGACCAGTCAGGAGCAGTGTCCCTCAGGGCTCATTGCTGGGACCAGCTGGGAGCCTCCTTGGTACCTTTATCAATGGCCTGGATGAGGGGTTGGTGTTTCCTCAGTAAATTTGCAGATGACACTAAGCTGGGTGGGAATGTTGATCTGCTGGAGGGTGGGGAAGCTCTTCCAAGAAATCTGGCCAAGCTGGATCAAAGCAATGAGGCCAGCGGGGTGAGGCCAAGTCAAGTGCTGGGTCCTGTACTTGGGTCACAATAACCTCATGAAGGCTCCAGGCTTGGGGCAGAGTGGCTGGAAACTGCCCAGCAAAGAAACATCTGGGGGTGCTGGTTGACAGTGACTGTAGATGAGCCAGGGTGTGCCCAGGTGGACAAAAATGTAGCCAGCATCCTGGCCTCCATCACCAATAGTGTGGCCAGCAGGCATAGGGCAATGATTGTCCCCCTTTACTGGGCAGGAGTGAGGCCATACCTTGAATCCTGGATTCAATTTTGAGCCCCTCACTCCAAGAAGGACACTGAGAGGCTGGATCAGATCCAGAGAAGGGCAGCAAAGCTGGTGAAAGGTCTGGAGAACAGGTCTGGTGAAGAGCAGCTGAGGGACTTGGGGTTGTTCAGCCTGGAGAACAGGAGACTGTGGGGAGACCTCATTGCTCTCTACAAGTCCCTGAAAGGAGGCTGGAGCCAGATGGGAATTGATCTCTTCTCCCAAGAAATGAGTGATCGAATAAGAGGAAATAACCTTGGACTGCCCCAGGGAGGGTTTAGGTTGGACATGAGGAACAGGTTTTTTCCCCATAATGGTTGTCAAGGCTTGGCCCAGGCTGCCCAGGGCAGTGGTGGAGTCCCCCATCCCTAGAGAGGTTTTAAAGCCACAGATGTGGTGCTGAAGGACATGGTTTAGTGGTGACTTGGCAGTACTGAGTTAGCAGTTGGGCGAAAGTCTCTTCCAACCAAATCAGTTCTGTGGTTGTTTGGTTCTATAACTTCATTGTGGATGGGTGAGAAAATACCACATGTGAAGCTTGATCTTAAAGGTCTCTTCCAGCCAAAACAATTCTATGAATGTGTTCCTCTCTGATGAAGGTTTCTGTTACCTCCTCCTAAGTCTGCCTTCTTTTGTGGACCCCCATGGAACTTAAGTGCTCAATGGCCACCATAACCATTGTTTTACACACACTGGAGTGCACATCATGTATCTATGGTGGGTTGATCATTATAATGTGGAGCTATGGTCTTTATTGAAGCTGACCAAACACCCAAGCTCTGCAGAGCTTTGTCTTTATGGAAGCAGAGTTCCATACCTTCCTTGATTTACCACCTTGTTGAGCTGCAGGAATGACCATTAGCTTTGTGCTTCACAAAAAGCACATTTCACCTTCTTCTGTGGATTTTCCACCATCAGCTCCCCATTCCTCTTTGCCCCTGCTTCTCCAAACCCCATTCCTCTTTGCCCCTGCTTCTCCAAACCCCATTCCTCTTTGCCCCTGCTTCTCCAAACCCCATTCCTCTTTGCCCCTGCTTCTCCAAACCCTCACCCATCCTTCCTTCCCATGTAGTTCCTTCTCCTGTATCAATTTAGTCATTTTATTCCTGATTCTGAAGTCATCTTGGAGATGATAGATTTTTTCCTGCTCTTCCTTCCTATTAACGGACTCCCTGTAGCAGATCAACTCTGTGGATAGTTTATTTAAGACAATTGGCAAAGATTTATCTCTAAAGGTGTCCTGCCACTGATTTGGTTGTTCTTAGATAGAATTCTTAGATAAGGAGTGACCATCCCCCTGGAAGCTACTTGGAGAGAAGTCCTCCTATCTACTTTCTCAAGGTTAAACCTTCATGAAATCTGTGATCTTTTGCTTTTAAGCCACCTACTGTATCTAACAGTATTGCAAGATTCTATTTTGATCCAAAGAGCTAACAAATGTCCTTAGATGATACTTCAAATGCTAGAATTGATTACAAAAGCCTTGGAATTGGTAAACACTCCATGAATATGCACCTTCCTCTTTGCCAGGGAGTCTGTTGTGAGGAGTAAATAAATGTCCTAGCTTCTACTTCAACAGTTTTTTGCCTCCTCAGATGAATACCATCGATAATGCAGGTGGATATAGAGATATTTCAAGTTGACAGGACATTTATTTCTCTTTCCAGTGGCAGAAATCCATTAGAAGTAAACAAATTCCATGTTCTTATCAGGGTGCTGTGTGTTGTCTGCATTTGGAGATAAAGTTCTGTTATTTCCTCGCCACAAGCGTGGTGCAGCAGTGAGAGAGGGAGATAGTGCTGCAGAGACTGGGAAGCCAGGTAAAACACAGGTTCTGCACTGGGTTTCACTCTCTGCTTTTCCTTCACACATGTCCTAGTCCACCAGACCAGGTTAAAACACCAGAAATATATTTCAGACTCTTCAGGTGAATAAAGCAAAAGCACTTGTGCCATAGCAACCTCCAGGAGACTGAGGATCACACAGCTGTGACTTCATGTCCTGGGGTTGAGCTAGACCAGAACCGGCTCTGTGCAGTACTGTGAGTTCCCAGCTCAGTCTCTGCTCAGGGTGGCACTTTCTGAAGGTCAGGGCAGGTTTGCTCTGCCAGGGGTTCCTTCTAGCGGGGAGAAGCTGATGGGGAAAGTTCCTGCCAAGGGCTGGGTTGCAGAAAGGTTCTGCCTGAGACTTGCTCCTCTGCACACCAAGGGCACTGCCACAGCTTGTGCCCCGCCTTGTGGGGCAGGAAGGCAGAGGTGGCACCTGTGGGGATGAGTGGCCAGGACAGGTGGCTCTCAACCACCCAGTGATTCCATTCCATGGACAGCATCACAGAATGACGTAATGCCGGGGGTTGGAAGGGATCTCTAAAGATCATCTAGTCCAACTCTGCTACCGTAGCAGGATCACATAGAGCAAGTCACACAGGAATGTGTCCAGGCAGCTTTTGAATCTCTCCGGAGAAGGAAACTCTACAACTTCTCCAGGCAGCCTGCTCCAGCATCTTCAGGATCAAGTTGAGGGATAACCCAGGGCCAAGCCTCTTCTTCCCTAGCTGGTGTCTAGGAGGACTCTGTCCCTTCTGTCTTCCATCCCAATTCCTGTGTTCCTGAATCTGGTTCCCATCTGCTGCTGACTCCAGTCTGGGACTTGCCCAGTGCCTGCCCCTAGCATCAGTGGTACTAATGGTGCTGTCATTGCCACCAGGGCTTGGGCTGGCTCTTGGCTTGTCCCTCTTCTATGGTATTGTTCTTCATTCCATCCCAGCTGGTTGAGTTTCTTTCTCATTCTGTCAGTCCTCCTTCCTTCTTCCCTTTCCCTTCCTTTTTGGAAGGCAGAGGGGTCCATGGAGAGCCTCTGGCACTCCTCTGGTGCCCAGCCCAGGCCTGACCCTTGACAGCATCTCTGTGAAATGGTGACAGTTTTCTGTGAGATAGAGCTTTCATGACTCTGTCACCAATTGAGCAGAGGTCAAAGGGTTGTGCTCAGCCAAGCACAACTGTTAATTAGCCAACTCTGTCACTGCTGCTGCAGTCCCTTGAAGCTTCTCCATGTTTGGAGAGAACCCCATTAGACTTCCAGCCCTCAGAGATTCCCTTATTGTCCTGCAGCAATTTGCTTATCTCACCAAGTGAATTTGATCATCTCAAACCCACTGAGAGATGCTCCCCTCTGTTAAATTGCTTCCCCTGGGATGCCTCACTATGAGTTACAGCCTACAACAAAATGTCTTTCCTGATGAAATATTTATGGGCAGGCAAGGTGCAGTGGTCATCAGGGAACAGAGGAAAGAAATGACATTTGTAGAGGGGCAGAGAACCAATACACAACGAGGACTTTTGCTTTCTGCCATCCCCAAGAACTTCAAATTTATCCAGAGGTCTCATAAATGGGAATGATTTGTGCAGTACTTGTAGGTTTTATTTCCCTTTAGCTTCTGGCATCATCTTGTGTCATTGTTCAGTTTATAAGGATCAGTCAATCTTGTGACTTTGTGTTTAGGTAAAGAGCTGAAGTCAAACAATTCTTCATGCAATGCTCAAAAAAACCCCAAAAAGCCTGAGAGCCCAACCCAAAATTCTCTGGTGAGCAAGTTCTGGGAGCACAGGAGTGTCACAGCATGAGAAATTTGGGTTGGACATATGAAGAAACCTCTTCACTGAAGAGGTTCTCAAAGACTGGAACAGGTTGCCCAGAGAGGTGGTTGAATCCCCATCTCTTGAGGTGTTTCAAAGAGGCAGAGATGTGGTGCAGAGGGGCATGAGTTAGCAGCAGCCTTGGTAGCATTAAAGAATGGCTGGACTGGATGATCTTAAAAGTCTCCTCCAGCCAAAACAATTCTGTGATCCTATGACTATGGAAAAAATAGATCCTTGAGAGTAATTGAGTTGTCAGGAGCTGGTGCACATGGAAGATGGAGCGTGAGCAGGCTGGGGCAGGCAGCAGCTCTGTCTGGAGAGATACAGCAGGATGGGAAATCAGAGAGTCCCCTTTTAGCTGATTCAAACAAACACGATCTTGTTTTACACTCCAGTGCCTTCCACTGCCGAGGAGAACAGCATTTTTTAACATCTAATTTGAATCCTCTGACCTGCTGTTGTGCAGCTTTATGTAGCTTTACTGAGCAAAAAATTAAGTAATCAGTAATGTTTCAAGATGCTGGTGTGGTGCTGCATATCTAAACTGGGTAAGGTAATGGCCCTTTTTTCCCCTGTATGTGGTTTTCAATGGAGTGCCTGTTGAGAAATTAAACTGATGCAAAACTTCAATAACTTAAAAACTTTCATCACTGAGTTCCTGGAATTGTGGTTGGGCTGGCCACCAGAGAGGTGCCAAAGGCTCTCCAAAGAGAATGGGAAGAAGGGAGAGAGATTGATGGGATGAGAAAGAAACTTGACCATCTGGGATAGAAAGAGGAACAGTCCCATGGAATAGAGACACAAAGAAAGAGCCAAACCAACCCCTGATGGCCATCTCCCCACCATTGATGCTGGGGGCAGGCTCTGGGCAAGTCCCAGCTGGATTCTGGAACTGGATTCAGGAACACAGGGATTGGGATGAATGGCAGAAGGGACAGAGTCCTCATGAGATAACAGCCAGGGAAGAAGCAGCTTGACCCTGGGCATCCCTCAGCTTGTTTCTGAAGATACCATCCATGGGATGCAATCCAATGCCCTGTTGGGCAGTTAAGCCTCACTTGTCCTGGCTGCTCCTCCCCACAGGTGCCACCTCTGCCTTCTTACCTGCCAAGGTGGGGCACAAGCTGTGGCAGTGCCCTTGGTGTGCAGAGGAGTAAGTCTCAGGCAGAGCCTTTCTGCAGCCCAACCCTTAGCAGGGACTTACACTATCAGCTTCTCACTGCTAGAAGGAACCCCTGGCAGAGTAAACCTTCAGAAGGTGCCTCAGTGAGCAGAGCCTGAGCTCTCATACCAGGGCACAAAACGATGACTGTATGTTCTTCAGTCTCCTGGAGTGTGCTATGGGACAAGTGCTCTTGTATTATTCAACTGCAGAGTCTGAAATGTGCTTCTGGTGCTTTAACCTGATCTAGTGGGGGGTGTCCCTGCCCATGGCAGGGGCATTGGAATTAGATGATTTTCAAGGTCCCTCCCAACCCATTCTGTGCAATACATGAGCATCTCTAAAAAACAGAACAACCTGGTGATGGTTGCTTAAAGTTTAATGCATAATTTGTGACAGACACCAGATTTCTTCTTCTTTAGCCTCAAAGCCTGTCAAATTCTGCATCCTAGTGATGGGAAGGGAGGTGGGGGGACAGACTTTACCTCCCTATGAGGAAACCCTGCACCTCATGAATCGTCTCAATCCTTCATGAGCTCTTTAACCACAAAGAGATCATTTAGTTCGCAGGGGATGCTTCTGACAGCGATGAAGGGAAAGCAGCCCATGAAACAGAAAACAAAATGAGGCACATTTCATGAGAGAAGGAAAATATTTTCCATCTTCCACTGCAGCTTTTTAAGAGCAGCAGCACTTTTACCAGCTTTTTTTTTCCCTTTTTTTTGGTGGGTTTCTGTTCACTGAAAATGTTCTTCTGAAGCGTGAGCAGTTGTTAAAATGACATAGCACAGGCATGAATTGCTTGGAAGGTCTCTGAGCCTAAAGAGGAGGATGGGAGATGATGGGAAAAGGAGAAATAAATTGCCCTATTCATAACTTTTTTTGGTATCATAGTATCAGTCAGGGTTGGAAGGGACCACAAGGATCATCTAGTTCCACCCCACTGCCATGGGCAGGGACACCCCACACTACATCAGGCTGGCCACAGCCTCATCCAGACTGGGCTTAAACACCTCTAGGGATGGGGCCTCAACCACCTCCCTGCACAACTCATTCCAGGGCTTCACCACTCTCATGGGGAAGAACTTCCTCCTCACCTCCAGCCTGAATCTCCCCACCTCCAGCTTCATTCCATTCCCCCTAGTCCTATCACTATCTGAGATCCTGAGAAGTCCCTCCCCAGCCTTCCTGTAGGCCCCCTTCAGATACTGGAAGGCTACAATGAGGTCACCTCTGAGCCTTCTCTTCTCCAGACTGAACAGCCCCAACTCCTTCAGTCTGTCCTCATAGGAGAGGTGCTCCAGCCCTCTGATCATCCTCGTGGCCCTTCTCTGGCCACGCTCCAGCACCTCCATATCCCTCTTGTAATAGGGGCTCCAGAACTGGAGGCAGTACTCCAGGTGGAGTCTCCCCAGAGCTGAGTAGAGGGGGAGAATCACCTCCCTTGACCTGCTGGTCACACTTCTCCTGATGCAGCCCAGGATCTTGCCACCTTTTTTTTTTTTTTTTTCTTCCACTTCCCATCCTAATTGCAGGCTGTGAAATGCACCTTTCCTGTGCCAACAGCTCTATGTAGGGAGTTCTTTCAGGAAGTCAAGGGAGATTCTTATCCCCCTCTACTCTGTCCCAGTGCTCCCACAGCTGAAGGACTGAATCCAGTTCTGGTCTCCCCAGTTCAAGAGAGACAGGGAACTACTGGAGTAAGTCCAGTGAAAGCTCTGATGATGCTGAGGGGTCTGGAACATCTCTGTGAGGAGGAAAGGCTGAGAGACCTGGGGCTGTTGAGCCTGGAGAAGAGCAGACAGAGGGGATCTGATCAGTGCTCAGCAAGTGCTAAAGGACCTGTAGGGGGCAAGAGGATGGGGCCGGACTCTTGTCAGTAGTTTCCAGCAACAGAACAAAAGGCAATGGACATAACCTGGAACCCAGGAGACTCCACCTGAAAATGAGGAGACTCTTATTTGGTCTGGGGGTGCTGGAGCCCTGGAGCAGGCTGCCCAGGGAGGGTGTGGAATCTCCTTCTCTGGATTGACAATTGATGTGTTCCTGTGTGACCTTCTTTAGGTGACCCTATTTTGGCAGGGGAGTTGGACTCTGTGGTCTCCAGAGTTCCCTTCCAACCCCTACCATTCTATGATTCCAAGTCTTCATCTCTCCAGGAGAATCATTAGGCTCTCAGTATTGCATTTTTGGGTCCATATTTAACTGTGAATATTTGATACAGGTCCTGGCCATGCAGCAGAAATGCAGGAAATTATTTCCCTCGTATCTGCATGCAGAATTTTATTGAGATGGATAAAAAAGCTTCATGGTTCTCCATCCTTTGTAGGAGATACAGCAAAAAGATGCAAAATCTCTAACTGCAGTAATGATACAGGCTCTAAAATAAGGAAATTCCATTTGGTTTGCACTGGGTGATCTTCAGAGGTCCCTCCAATCCCTAGATTCCATGATTCTAAGTGTAATCTTAGTATGTATATGGGTTGGAAAAAAACCCAAGCAGCTCAATTGTCCATGAGGTCATGAGCAAGGTGAGCTCCTAATATGGCTGTGGGAACCTCAATATCTTTGTGATTTTTGGCTTTGGGGTCTGCTGCATTTAGGTTAGGAGAAGAACACAAAAATGATCAGAGGCTGGAGCACCTCTACTACAAAGACAGGTTGAGAGAGTTGGGGCTGTTCAGCCTGGAGAAAAGGCAGCTCTGGAGAGACCTTAGAGAAGCATTTCAGTACCTGAAGGGGACCTACAGGAAGGCTGGGGAGAGATGGGTTAGAAGGGTCTGTGGTGATAGGATGAGAAGCAATTGTTTGAAACTAGAGCAGGGTAGATTTAGTTTGGACATAAAGAGGAAGTTCTTTACAATGAGGCTGGTGAAACACTGGCACGGATCGCCCAGAGATGTGGGGGAGCCCCTGTCCCTGGAGACATTCAAGGTCAAACTTCACAGGGCCCTGAGCAACCTGATCTAGTTGGACATGTCCCTGCTTACTGCAGGAGAGTTGGACAAGATGACCTTTGAGGCTCCCTTCCAACCCTATGTATTCTGTGACTCTAAGAGAAAGTAAATGGTCCCTGTGCTAAACCAGCAGGTTGGAATCATAGAATGGTTTGGTGGAACCAAGAAAACAGCAAGTTTTTCTTGTGCCCTTTATGCAGAACTGTAGCTCACACCTACTTATCATAGCATGGTTTGGGTTGGAAGGGGCCTTCAAGGTCATCTGCCATAGACAGGGATACCTCCCACTAGTCCAGGTTGCTCAAGTTCCCATCCAACCTGGCCTGGAACACTTCCAGGGAGGAGGTATCCATGACCCCTCCAGGCAACCTGTTCCCATGTCAGCAGTGTGCCCAGGTGGCACAGAAGGCCAATGGCATCCTGGCTTGTATCAGGGATAGTGTGGTCATCAGGGCTAGGGATGTAATTCTGCCCCTGTACTCAGCCTCACCTCGAGCACTGTGTACAGTTCTGGGCTCCTCACTTCAAGAAAGACATTGAGGTGCTGCGTGGGTCCAAAGGGGAGTGACAACACTGGTGAAGGACCTGGAGGGAAAGTCTGATGAGGAGAGGCTGAGGGAGCTGGGGGTGTTCAGCCTGGGGAAGAGGAGATTCAGTGGGGACCTTATCACACTCCCCAACTGCCTGAAGGGAAGTTGTAGTAAGGTGGGGGTTGGGCTCTTCTCCCAGGCAACTGGTAATGAGAAGAGAGTGCATGGCCTGAAGCTGTGCCAGGGGAGGTTTAGGTTGGATGTTAGAAAGCACTGCCTCATGGAAAAGGTAATGGGACACTGGAATGGACTGCCCAGGGAGGTGGTGGGGTTCCCATCCCTGGAGGTGTTTAGGGAAAGATTGGATGTGGCACTGAGTGACATAGTCTAGTCAGTGTGGTGGTGGTGGGTCATAGGCTGGACCTGATAATCTCAGAGGTCTATTCCAGCCTCAATAATTCTGTGATTCAGTCTCACCACCCTCACTGGAAAGAATTTTGTCCTAATCTCCAGCCTAACTCTCCCCTCTTCCAGCTCATAGCCATCACCCCCTTGTCCTATCACTACAAGCCCTTGTAAAAGCACTGCAGTCACTTATTACAAAGAATATCTGATGAGTTCACGTTGCCTTGGAAGCTTTACTTGTATGAACAGAGCTCCTGAGAAATCCAGTCTGACATCTACTTTGTACCCCTGCTCATTTCCAGTGATTTAACAGTGTGATTTGGGCTTCCCGTTGTTTAGTTCCACACCCCTGTCATCAAGAACCTGCCAGAGAACCCCCTGCAGCCAGAAGGACCAGAATTACATGTTATGGAGAAAAATCTCATTTCATGGCAGCTGGTGATCAATGTTGCCTTGAAATGTAATGACTGATGGTTGGAGAAGTGGAAATTATCCATGAGTGGGTTGGAAATTACCTAGCCTTGAAAGACCAAACCCAAAGAGCAGTTATGCTGTGGTGACCTGGGGTGGTGGCAATTTCATGTAGGATGTGAAAGACCTTTTCCTGTTATGCATTCTGAATTTACTGACATTTCATTTAACCAAAAGGTCTTCTGTTTGGTGCTAAGGTACAGGATTAAAGGAGACATGTCTGCTCAGGAAAGGGCTAATGAGTTCACTAATTATCTTGATCCTGAGTCTGCAAGAAGAGGTCAGCTCCTTTTCTGTTCATTTCTGCTCACCCTTCCTACAACATGTTCAATAATGATACTGAGTGTGAGTGGCTTCATAGAATCACAGAATGGTAGGTTGCACATGAGGAACAATTTGTTCCCCAAAAGGGTTGTCGAGGCCTGGCCCAGGCTGCCCAGGGCAGTGGTGGAGTCCCCATCCCTGGAGGGGTTTCAAAGCTGTGTAGATGTGGTGCTGAGTGACATGGTTCAGTGGTGACTTGGCAGTCCTGGGTTAATGGTGGGACTTGATGACCTTAAAGGTCTCTTCCAACCCAAAAAGATCTGATGACTCTGTGATTATCTACAGAGCATTATATATAGACACAGAAGCTGCTTATGAGCTTCCAATATCTAGCCTATAGCAGCATCCAACAGCAGCAGAAGAGAACTGACCTGGCTGAAGATGCTGTCTTCCTGTACATCCCAGCCAGAGGGGCAATCAGCCATGCTGGTTATTCCTTCATGAGACAGGTTGACGTGTGAGAAGTCACCAGGAGCAGGTACCTTGGTTTCACCCAAGGTTTCTGAGCAGTTCTGGACAAGAACTGCTGCTGAGGTGAAGGAAGGGAGGATCATGTAATGGTTTGTGGCAAGGCAGTTAGAGATAAAAGAGAGCAGCTGCTAAGATAAAAGCAAGCCCTAGGGTACAAAGTGGATAGCTGGCAAAGTCAGTCTGATTAGAATTGTCCCTTCTTAATGGAGACAACTGGTCACTTTAACTTGCATCATCTTTAGCTCCAGCAGTTAATCATGCTGATCCTACAGGAGTTGTTATCTATTATTCTACCTTCCTGAGCTTTTAAGCAGCAGAGAGAAAGCTTGGGAAGTCACAAGTGGGTCACAGAATGATGGGGGTTGGAAGGACCTCTGGAGATCATCCAGGCCCTCCTGCTTCAGGGCTCCAGCACACTCACATCAAAGAACTTTCTCCTCTTCTTCAGAAGGAAGCCTCTAGGTTCCAATTTTTGCCTGTTGCCCCTTGTCCTGTCACTGGGCATCACTGACAACTTCTCCTACTCTTGCTGAGCGTTAAGAAGGTGCCCTCTGGGGCTGCTCTTCTCCAGGCTCAACAGCCCCGGGTCTCTCAGCCTTTCCTCCTCACAGAGTTGTTGCTCCAGGCCCCTCAGCATCCTCCCAGCCTCCACTGGACCCCCTCCAGTAGGTCCCTGTCTCTCTTGATCTTGGAAGCCCAGAACTGGACTTAGGACTCCAGATGTGACCTCATGAGTAGTGGGGTGTAGTAGTGGGGTGGGAAAACATCCCTTGAGCTGCTGGCCACACTCTTCTTCATGCACCTCAGGAAACCATTGGCCTTCTTGGTTGTGAGAGCACATTACTGGCTCATGGGGAACTTGCTGTCCACCGGTAGGAGTTATGCTGTCCGCAGCAGGATCCAGGGGAAGCATTGCTGTACAAACACCAGGAAAACCAATTTTGCTCTGGTGGAAACTGCATTGCACAGATGGAATAAAACCCTTACAACATCTACAAATGAGAAAGAACCTCTGAAGAACATATGTCTCTGCTAAATGTCCCCCTTTAGAGATGTAGGGGTTCCCATTAGCCCTGAGAAAGCCAATTCCATCTCAGTCACAAAGTCAATATTGCAAACTCCTGAGTTGTAATGATGGTAATTGTAGTGCTGAAGAACTTTGAAACCACATTAGTCTCATTTAATTCAAGTTGATGGAACACAAAGAGAATTGAGCTCTCCAAACTTGGCTGGGTCTATTTTCCAAAATGCCCTTTTGAGTACAATTAATGTTCCACTGTAGATGACAACAGCAAGAGGAAATATCCCTTAAGTAGATGTAAGAACCAAGCAAAGCCAGCTGAGATTTCTCCTGATGTTCATCGAGACTGGCTGAGGGACTCCTCCCTTGAGGAGCTTAACAGAATAAATTCCATTTCTAAGCTTCGTAGGCATTTACTGGGAGCTTTAATGTTTGTGGTTGTCTGCCTCCCCAAGAGCAGGTGAACTTCTACTGCTGTTTTCCCATACACTTTTCATGGGCTGGTGTGGTTCTGCTGCAAAAGGGCAATAAACACACCAGCTAGGTACCAGTGGAATACCTGCAACATCTAGCCTCTGCAGGATCACTTCTGGTGGAGATCCAGACAAGAGCAGGTCAGGCCATGGATGTGTTCAGATGCTATCTGTCTTTGAAAGATCAGGAGAATGATTTTGAAATGTATTAATACAATGTGCTCAGGTGGCCAAGAAGGCCACCAGCATCCTAGCTTGGATCAGCAACAGTGTGAGCAACAGAAGCAGGGCAGTGATTGTCACCCTGTACTGGGCACTGGTGAGGCCACACCTTGAGCCCTTGGTTCAGCTTTGGGCCCCTCACTCCAAGAAGGACACTGAGGGGCTGCAGCCCCCAGAGAAGGGCAATGAAGCCCTTGATCCCTCCAGTGCCCCTATGAGCTTGTGCAGCCAAATCCTGGCAGTACTGTTGCCACCAACAGCTGCCTCTGAAAGACAGCCTTCCTGAGTGGTCTTCTAGGTGCTCAGCATTCACAGGCTGTGACCTCCCTTGGAGTGGTAGTCTCCTGAATGGATGGCTTGGAGGTGATCCTGGCCAGGAAGATGTCCCTTGAACAGATTTTCAATTTCTGATCAGCTTTTAGCAAAGATGAAAAAAGCATTTAGATACAAAATGGGGTATTTTTTAACTCTTCCTCCCTAAAAATCATGCTATTTTAGCTTCCTGGCTGGTCTGTATTTCACAGAATCATAGAATGCTTTGGCTTGGAAGGGACCTCAAAGTTCCAAGGCCCCTGCTATGGGCAAGGACACCTTCCACTAGATCAGGTTGCTCAAGGCCCCATCCAACCTCCCCTCACAACCTGTTCCAGTGTCTCACCACCCTCACTGTAAAGAATTTCTTCCTAATCTCCAGTCTAAATCTTCCCTCTTCCAGCTCAAAACCATTGCCTCTCATCCTATCACATCAAACCCTTGTAAAAAGTCCCTCCCCAGCTCTTCTGTAGCCCTCTTCAGGAACTGGAAAGCTGCTCTAAGGTCTCCCTGGAGCCTTCTCTTCCCAGTTTCCAGCATTTTAATGTAGGTAGCTAACACATCTTATCTTCAACTCTTTGGCAGGGCTGATGGTTTCCCATCCAGCTGGTCTGAATGGTACTTGTGAGACTTGCACCCCCTCCCCTCCATTTTCCCCATGTGATTTGCAAGGAGACAGCATTAAAGGCACAGGTTTGATTTTTGAAGACAGCTTGAGGTTCAGACTTCTCAGAACCACCCTTGTTTTGTCTCATTCCCAACTAGGGGCTCACTGCCTCCTCTGCTGTTGTTTCAAGGTTGACAGTGATTTAAACTTGGGATAGTTTTTTTCCCTCCCAGTGCCTGATCCAGGGTATAAATCATTTGGAAGGACATTTCTTTCTGCCTGTCATTTCTCAGGGAAGATACCATTAAAGCCACAATCAGTCCAAGTCCAAAATGTCTTCTTGATGTCTTCCACACATATTCCATTTTCATTAGCTGTGGACAGAAGCAATAGTGGGGAGGAATGCAGCCTGCCCATTTGAGTGGTTGATAATTGCTTTCCCCTCATTACAGAGCATGTCACTGGCTCTTTTCTTCATTCATTATGGGATACTTGCATTTCAACAGCACCTAGGTTTGTGTAGGGACCAAGCAGATTGGATTCACTAGACATGGATGATGGAAGTGCAGGGAGATCCTCTGCTTTCCACACCTACAGAATCACAGAATGGTGGGGCTTGGAAGGGACCTCTGGAGATCATCTAGTCCAACACCCCTGCTAAAGCAGGGTCACTCACAGCAGCTTGCCCAGAATCACAGTGTCCAGGTGGCTTTGGAATCTCTGCAGAGAAGGAGACTCCACAAAGTCTCTTCAGCGTTGCCTGCTCCAGACACTGAACCTGAACTAGGGGAGCTGCCTATCTTGCTCCTGCAAACCTGCAGAATATATATTTTGGAGATGATCTGATGATCTCAAAAAGGTTAGTGACTAGAGTCATAGCTGGGCTGGACACCAGAAGTGTGAGAGGCTCTCCATGAAGCAGTCTGCCTTCATAAAAGGAAGGGGAAGGGAAATGGAAGAAGGGAGTGAGACTGATGGGTTGGGAAAGAAACTCAACCAGCTGGAATGGAAAGGAGAATGATCCCATGGAATAGAAGCATAGAGACTCAAACCAAGAGCCAACCCAACCCCTGATGGCAATGACAGCACTATTGGCACCACCGATGCTGGAGGCAGGCACTGGGTAAGTCCCAGACTGGACTCGGCAGCAGATGAAAACCAGTTCAGGAGCTGGATTCTGGAAGTGGATTCAGGAGTGCATCAATCAGGATAGAAGGCAGAAGCGATAGAGTCCCCCTGGGACTCTGAGCAAGGAAGAAGAGGCTTGGCCCTAGGGATCCCTCACCTTGCTGCTGAAGATGCCGTCCATGGGATGCAATGTTGGGCAGTTGAGGGTCACAGAGGCAGCCTGTTCCAATGTCTGATCATTCTTTCAGGAAAGAAATTATTCCTCCTGGGATTATTCCAACTGGAACCTCCCCTGGTGGAACTTGAGGCCATTTCCTCTTGTCCTATCACTTGTTTCTTGGGAGAAGAGACCAACTCCACCTGGCTCCAACCTCCTTTAAGGAATATCAACAGTTACTCCTGACATGATCACGCACCAAAACCCCACCTGATTATCTCAGAATCACAGAATTGTTTTCACTGGGACAGAACTTTAAGGTCATGAAGTCCAGCCATTCACCCAGCACTACCAGGTCCCCACTACGCCATGGCCCTCAGCACCACAGCTTTGAAACCACTCCAGGGATGGAGATTCCACCTCTATGCTGGAGAGTCTGGGTAAAGAAATTGTTCCTCATGTCCAGCTTCAACCTACCCTGTCACAACTTGAGGCCACTTGTCTTATCACTCCTTCCTTGGGAGAAAGGACTATCCCCCACCTCACTCCCACCTTCTTTGAGGAAGTTGCGGAGGGACTTACTGCAGCCCCTCAATGTCCTTTTCGGAGTGAGGGGCCCAAAACTGAACCTGAGACTCAACCTGTGGCCTCACTACTGCCCAGTACTGCCTTGCTCCTGCTGGCCACATTACTGCTGGAATGGGTTATCCAGGGAGGTGGTTGAGGCCCCATCCCTGAAGATGTTTAAGACCAGGCTGGATGAGGCTCTGGCCAGCCTGATCTAGTGTAGGGTGTCCCTGCCCATGGCAAGGGGGTTGGAACTAGATGATCCTTGTGGTCCCTTCCAACCCTGACTGATACTATGGTACTATGATGCAGGCCAGGATCCTGGTGGCCTTCTTGGCCAACTGGGCACATATTGGCCCATCTTCAACCACTGCCAAACAGAGCCCCCCCCCCCCGTCCTTTTTGTGCTGGGCAGTTTCCAGTCACTCTGCCCTAAGCCTGGAGCATTCACGGGGTTGTTGTGACCCAAATGCAGGACCCAGCACCTGGCTTTGTTAAACCTACCCCATTGACCTTTGCCCATTGATTCTTACTGGCCAGGTCCCTCTGTACAGCCACGTGGGTCAGAATATTTTCCATCTTTCAGGGCAGAGCAGGCACCGTCACTGACGCAATGAAAGCTCTTTCCAACATCCCATTTCTGCTCACAAAGAACTTTGGGGCTGTTATCAAAACTTTTTCATACCAATTTACATGTGGGAAGGCTGCCAAAGTGTAAATGAGTCAATACTACAGTGCGGAGCCAGGAATGAAGTTGCTATAGAGGATGATTAGCTAATTGTGGTTAATTACTTTGAAAACATGGCACCCAAACCATAAAGAAAGCACCTGAAAGAAATTGGGTTTTGTCACTTGGTGTCTAGCAGGGTAATAAAGACCCAGCTCTTCTACAACTAATTCTTTGTTTGCTTTGCAGGCTGATACCTGCTGATAAGATGCTTGCCTTTCAAGTGATAAATTATCTTAATTAGCTTTAATTGTTTGCAGACAATTTTATGCAAATGGAGGCATTTAAGGAAGAGAAGCAGAGATTTAGCTGTGGTTTGGGAGATGGTGAGGGAGTACTCAACTTTTCATAGGGCAGTGGGGTGTTTAGTCTTTAAAACAAGAAGGAGAATCCCAGGGTGAGGTGGGACAGCAGAGCAAATGCAAGCTCAGATTCTACCCTCAGCCTTTCTCCGAAGACATCACTGGATTCCCACCATTGCAGTCTTATGCCAGCCCCTCCTGATGAAAAGAGGAAACACTATGAGGGTGGATTCTGTACTCATAATGTTATTTCCTCAGCTGCTCCACTGCTCCAGCCTGCCTTTATTGGTGATTTTCTCACTGAGTATAAACCAAGTGCCACTTGCTGGGAATTCTGGTGAGGTTTCTTGATACAAAATCCTTCTGCCAAAGGTTTTCACCCTATAAAAGGAAAGTGGGTACCAAGAGTATACAGAGAAGGTGGGAACTCTTTCAGAATTGTTATCACACCATCCAACAATCCCACTGTGGTGGGGGCTCCTAAAGGACCTGTGGAGACCATCCAGTTGAATTTCCCTGCTTAAGCAAGGGGACCCACAGCAGCTTGCCCAGGATCCCATCATCCAGGTAGGCTTGGAGTCTTATTTTAGTCAATATCCAGAACCTGAATGTTCATTGCTCTCAAAAGGCTTCTTTTATGATGTTGGGACTTTGGCTTGTCAGTATACCCAGAGTTCCTTCAAATACTTTCTGGATGGTCAAAAAGCTGTTAAAGAGTCAGGCTCCACCTATGTTCCTCAGGTATTTGAGTCTGAAATCCTCCATTTTTTATTGTCCTGTACACTGGTCTTGACTTCACCAATAGGTGTGTGCAGTAATATCCAAAGATCCTGATGAGCTCTGACTGAAAGAGTGGTCAGGCATTGGACTCTTGAATGTGTCCAGAGAAGGGCAACGAGGCTGGGGAGGGGTCTGGAGCACAGCCCTGAGAGGAAAGGCTGAGGGAGCTGGCTTTGCTTAGCCTGGAGAAGAGGAGGCCCAGGGGAGACCTTCTTGCTGTCTACAACTGCTTGAAGGGAGGTTGTGACCAGGAGGGAGTTGATCTCTTCTCCCAGGCAAGCAGCACCAGAACAAGAAGACACAGTCTCAAGCTGTGCCAGGGGAGGTTTAGGCTGGAGGTGAGGAGAAAGTTCTTCACTGAGAGAGATGTTTGCCATTGGAATGTGCTGCCCAGGGAGGTGGTGGAGTCCTCGTCCCTGGAGGTGTTCAAGAGGGGATTGGATGTGGCACTTGGTGCCATGGTCTAGTCATGAGGTCTGTGGTGACAGGTTGGACTTGATGATCTTTGAGGTCTCTTCCAACCTTGGTGATACTGTGAATGGGTTGTCCAAGGAAGTGGTGGTGTCACCATGCCTGGAGGTAGTCAAGAAATGCATGGACATGACACCTGGGGACATGGTTTAATGGATGTGGTGGCCTTAGGTTGATGGTTGGGCTTGAGGATCTTGGAGGTCTTTTCCAAATGAAACAATTCCATGATTCTGTGATCCCTGGCAATGTTTCTCTTCACAGCACAAGGAAGCTCTCTGGTCCTCCTCAAACAGCACCTGCTCCTACTCACCTGGAAAGAGACCCATAAATGTTGTAAGGGAGTTTTCACAACTAGACTTTTAAGTGAGATCTAATATTTTGTGTGAATCTGAGGTGAAATCAAACATACCGTCTAATTCCTCCCACTGCCAACTTTTTTACCTTCTGATTTTGAGCAAAAGAAATAGTACTGTTGGCCTATGATCTTTTCTTGCAGCAATTACCTTTGTGACCTTTTCTTGTGGTTTGAAGATTGAAGCCAATAATGGTTTCTCAGACTTTGTAGCTCGTAATCTCTGCTTATGATTCAGAAGCAGAAACAATGAACTATGATTTATTTGCTGAGCAGTTACAGTGCTGATTTGGGTTGTTTTCTCCTTTTTTTTTTTTTTTTGACCCAGTGTCTGACAAAGTCTGCTCCCCAGGTTCTCTGAAAGAGCTCATTGCCATTGATTGCAGCTCTGATGATTGAGAGGAGCATGTCCAAGCCCATTTTCAGTGAAATAGGATGTGTTTTTAAAGCAAAGCTTGAAATTAAGATAACTTTATCTTCCAATTCTTGTTTGGACAGAAAAAAACCATCTTTATTTGGAGAGGGAAACATCCAGATGGGTCAACTGCAGGTTGTGGTCCATGTCTTTCTCTATAAAAATTGCCTGTGAGGTGAGGAGCCAGGGGCAGTGGTGGAGTCCCCATCCCAGAAGGGATTTCAAAGCCATGGAGATGTGGTGCTGAGGGACATGATTTAGTGGCGACCTGGTGGTGCTGAGTTAACAATTGGACTTGATCTTAAATGTCTTTTTCAACCAAAACAGTTCAATGATTTTCCTTCCTTTCCCTTTTTTCCTCCCTTTGGCTCTCGCCCTCCACCAATCTCTAGCAGGCTACTGCACATCCATGCCAAGGAGATGCACGATGCTGACATTTTCCTTGTATATGACAGAAACCAGCTGGGGAACCCTTTCTCTGGACTGGGAACATGTTGTCTTCAGTTCATCTGTGGATTCTCTCATGCAGAGTCTCCTAAAAGATGACTGATATTTTATTATGGGATTTGATGGCTTAAAAGCAACATGCTACCCATGAAGGTCTTTCCCAAGGTGCTGGGCTCTTGCTCTCCCTGATTTAGCAGGAGAGGAGGCTGAGAGAGTTGGTAACATTCAGTCTGGAGAAGACAAGTGTGGTGGTTTAAGCCTTAACTGGGAGTTAAGGGCTCAGATGGGGGCAAGGCTGAGAATCTCTCCCCCGCTCCCCCCTCCTCCCTCCCAACAGAGAGGGGGGGGAAAAAGGAAGGAGCAAATCTACCAAACAATAATTTGGAGTCAGCTTGGAAGTAGAGAGGTAAAAAGTTTTCTTTAAACAATATATATATATAATAATAACAGGTAAGGTTCACAAGGGCAAGGAACAAGGATGGGAGTGGGACAAAGAAGAAGAGTACAAAACCAGTCTTTCTCTGAAGAGGCGCGGAGGCAGCAGGGAGAAGGATCAGGCCTGACCACGTGGCAGAGGAGCAGGAAGGCAGCTGTAGTAGCTCTCATCCAGGAGAGGCAGGAGCCAAAAGGAGACCTAATGACTGAAATGTCCTGCCTTTTATACCCTAGCTGGGCAGGGAGTGGGGAATGGAGCAGACTCAGTTTCCCAGGGGGAAAATGCCCTGCAGGGAGGGCAAAGCACTCTCAAGCCCTCCACCCTGTTTTTATGTTTTCCAGGGTGGGCATTGACCCACCACAACAAGGCTCTTGGGAGACCTTGGGGCAGCATTTCAATATCTGTAGGGGACCTAGAAGAAGCCTGGGGAGGGACTGTTAAGAAGGGCTTGTGGTGATAGGATGAGGGGCAATGGTTTGAAACTGGAACAAGGTAGGTTTGGGTTGGACATTAGGAGGAAGCTCTTTACAATGAGGGTGCTGAAGTAGTGGATCAAGTTGCCCAGGCATGTAGTTGAGGAGACATTCAAGGTCAAACTTGATAGCCCTGAGCAACCTGATCTAGTTGGACATGGGGCTGGACAAAATGACCTTTGAGGGTCCCTTCCAAACTGATGCAATCTTTGAATGTATTCTGTGAAGAAGGAGGGTTTCCAGAGCCTCCAAAGGAAGGGAGGTGACCTCCCCACTGAAAACCAGTAGAGGGATTTCTGGAAACAGTCTAATTACTCTTACACGCTCCATAACATGAACGTATTCCTCTTGAATGAGAAGATAGTTTACAGCTAAACAAAATCTCTTGGACTCATTTCCCTGGGCCATGATGGGATTTTTTGGTACTAATTTGGAATCAAAGGACCTTGACATAATTGCTTATTCAAATAAGAACCCAGTTGCATATAAAATATTTATATTAATTGGGGAATTAATTGCTTATCTAGCAATGCTGAAATAACCATTTCGTGAATCTCCAAGATGAAAACAACCTCTCTACGGACTCCTAAGATGAGACCACGTGGTCTTTAAGGTTTGTTTAAGTTTTAAAGGCTCTGCTGAAGAATTACTGAAGAAAAATCAACAACAAAAAAAGTATTGTTGCACAAAGAGCCTTTTGTGAAGGAACCGGGAGGCTTTGGGCAGAAATTCAAACCTCGTGGAACGTGAGGAGAACTTCAGAAGTATCAAGGGTCTTAATGTTTCAGTCCTGATTGCAGAGGTTCTCTGGGGACATCATGCAACACAGAAGCTGGATGACTGCAAAGCTGCACAATCCTAACTTTGTGTTCACGTTGTGGGTGTGCAATCATCTTGCTCTTAAACACCCCTGCTCACTGAAGGGGGGTTGGACTAGATGACATTTAAAGGTCCTTTCCAACACAAACCAGCCTGTGATTCCATTAAAAATGGGTTTCTTTGCTACCTTCAGGGAAAGGACACCAGGAAATTGTGTGTCTTCATAAAACTGTTGCTGTGTTGTCAGTTTCCTTCTGATGTTGGTGTCTGGTATGTCCACCCAAGGAGTGCAGGGCTTTATTCACAGAATCACAAAATGGTTTTGCGTGGAAGAAACCCTAAGGTCTTCTAGCTGCAATCCCCCTGCCATGGGCAAAGACACTTTCCACTAGACCAGCTTGCTCAAGTCCTCATCCAAACTGGCTTTGAACACTTCCAAGGAAAGGGTATCTACAACCTTCCTGGGCAACCTGTCCCAGTGTCTCACCACCCTCAGTGTAAAGAATTCCTTCCTAATCTCCAGTCTAAATCTCCCCTATTCTGGCTCAAAGCCATTGTTCCTTGTCCTATCACTAGCCTAGCCCCTTGTGAAAAGTCTCTCCCTAGCTTTCTTGTAGCCCCTCTTAGGTACTGGAAAGGTGCTCTGATGTCTCCCCAGGCTGAACAGCCCCAACTCTCCCAGCCTGTCCCCATCGCAGAGGTGCTCCAGCCCTCTGATCATGGCCTCCTCTGTACCTGTTCCAGGAGTTCAAGGAGTGATGAGTGGGAGAAGAGGACATTTCCCAATACATTGAGTCCTTGGTGCTGCTCATATCTTCAGTGATGCTGCTGTAGGCTGTCCAGACAAGAGTATAGAAATCTTAGTGGTTTAGCTGCAAAGTGCCTGGGGCTGGCTCTGTACTGGCTTGTCAATAATCATGGCTGTGCTGGCCTCGAGAGGAGTGCCAGAGGCTCTGCATGAAGTCCTCTGCCTTCACAAAGGGAGAGAAAGGGAAGAAGGTGAGAGACTGATGGGGTGGGAACAAAATTCAACCAGCTGGCATGGAAAGAAAAATAATGCCATGGATTAGAGACACAAACCAAGAGCCAACCCAACCCCTGGTGGCAATGATGATGCCATGGGCAAAACTGATCCTGTGGGCAGGCACTGGGCAAGTCAGTTTCTCTTCACGATCAGATGGAACCTCCTGGGTTCCAGTCTGCATCCATTACTGCTTGTCCTATCCTGGGCACTGCAGCCAAGAGTCTGGCTCTGTCCTCTTGCCCCTCTCAGGTCCTGTAGTTCTTGTGGAGCATTGAGAAAATGCCCTTCTCCAGGCTCAACAGCCCCAGGTCCCTCAGTCTTTTCTCCTCACAGAGATGCTCTAGTGCTCTCAGATAACTTTTCCTTAATGTAGATGTTCCCATCAGTGATCTGGTTCTGTTTCAGTGCCCTGATGACAGCTGATTTAATTAAGAAAGTACATCCTTCACTCCTGTATAACCATTTCTGCTCCCGTTTGCCAGCAGTGGAAATCTGCTGCAACGTGAGGACCGCTAACATTGTTACCTTTCCTTATGGGAAATGCCTTGCTTGTCAGTTTTAACTAAAAGTAAGAATAATTAAATAATGATTGATCTGGGATGAGGTTTATGGGAAAAAAAAACCAAAACAAAGGAAAGGCAATCCTGGCTATCATGGTAATTGTAGAAGTACATGCTTGGACTTCAGGACTCCCAGCATGATGGGGGTTGGAAGGGACCTCTGGAGATCACCCAGTCCAACCTCCCTGCTAAAGCAGGGGCACCCACAGCAGCTTGCCCAGGATCACAATGTCCAGCTGGGTTTGGAATCTGTCCAGAGAAGGAGACTCCACAACCTCTGTGGGCAGCCTGCTCCAGGGTTCCGGCAGCCTGCTCCAGGGTTCCAGCACCCTCACACCAAACAAGTGTGAGGACAATGGATAGAGTTATATAGAAATAAACTAAGAGTTCTTCTCAGTGGTGGTCACGAATGTGACTTGTGGATGTCACCTTGGATTTTCAGATCAGACCCTTGTCATTTTGGGCAGTCTTGGGTTTTTTCTCTATAACAGTTTTCTGAAGAAATAAGAATTTGTCTGCAAATTGTTTGTTTGTCTCCTTTGGTCATGGAGGGCTTGACTCAGCACTGTGGTGGAGTCCCCATCTCTGGAGGGGCTTCAAAGCCATGTAGATGTGGTGATGAGGGACCTGGTTTAGTGGTGACCTGACAGTTCTGGGTTACTGGTTGGATTCTATCTTGGATGTGTTTTCCAACTGATAATGCTGAGATTTTATAGACTCATGAAACTGAGTTCGGAAGAGACCTTTGCATCATCAAGTCCAACCACCGTGATCCATACAGAGGTCTCTACCACAAAGGACTTGGTGTCAACCTTCTGTTGTCTCTCTGTTTTAAGATTGTCAAAACTCTGTATCTAGGGGAGAGAAGGAATGTAACCTACAACAGAAGGGAAGCTTTTCTTTGAACAGCTGTTGCATGCTGATTTTTGTGATCAAGGAGAAGAGAAAGCACTTGGTGGTGGCTGGAAACTTGTGTGCTCCTGAGGAATGGGGAAGAACTTTACAAACAAGCAGGAAACCAAAGCCAAAATTAATTCTAGCCAAAAGCTGCCATGAAAAAGGGATAGTCAAGGAATCACTTGTGCAATTTAATCACTGCTAAAAGGAAGAGGATAAACAATATTAATTTTATTACTTATTTTTTCACACTCCAGTGAACATAAGTTTTAGTAATTGTATTTACTGGGCTGGGCTGAGGAAGATAAGGGATAATTACATTCCTGCCTGGTGGGAAGGAGCCTACAAAATTCTGCCTCTTTTGAACATGTTAACAATACTGTAATATTAGGGAATTCAATCTGATATTAATTAATAACAAGAGAAAAAAGACATTACCAATGAGAAAGTTCTACCAGCTTGGTCTGTGTTCTGAGCACTGAAAGTTTTTATACTTCCACTCTAATCATGGTTTTGCTGCTCAGAGCTGACAGCTCCCAGCCTGCCATAGCTCTGCTGGATGGGTTGATGTCTGCATGACCCTAGGTTGCACAGTTGGGGCTGAGGATTCTGCAGTTGTTACAGGGCTGTCATAGAGTCACTGTCTTTGGAGGAGTTTAAAAGAATCATGGACTGATAGAGCTGTTGAGATTGGAAGAGACCTTTGAGATCATTGTGTCCAGCCACCACAGTCCCACTGCTGCTAGCCCAGCACTGCCACTAAGCCATATCTCTCAGCACCACATCCCTTCAGGGATAGTGACTCCACACCTGCCTGGGCAGCCTGTTCCAGTGTGAGAGAACCCTTTCTGTGAAGAAACTTTTCCTGATATCCAGCCTGAACCTCCCCTGACTCAAGGTGAGGTCATTTCCTCTTGTTCTGTCACTTGTTCCCTGGAAGAAGAGACCAACTCCAATCTCCTTTCAGGGAGTCGTAGAGAGCCAGGTCTCCTCTCAGCCTCCTTTTCTCTAGGCTGAACAACCCCAGTTCCCTCAGCTGCTCCTCACCAGCCCAGTTCTCCAGACCATTCACCACCTTTGCTACAATTCTCTGGACTTGCTCCAGCACCTCAATGTCCTTCTTGGAGTGAGATGCCCAAAACTGAACCCATGATTTGAGGTGAAAAACGCCATGTAGATGTGGTACTGAGGGACATGGTTTAGTGGTGACCTGACAGTGCTGGGTTAATGGTTGGACATGATCTTATAGGTATTTTCCAGTCTAGATGATTCTGAAAGGTGTTCAGCTCCCCTAAAAAACTGTGGTGGTGGTCTGAGACAATCCAGGTCCAGGAAGGAAAGTAACCTCAAAGTTGCTGTAAGAGCAGATGAGGAGGGTTGGGCTCAATGATCTTGGAGGTCTGTTTCAACTGAAACAATTCAATAACACTTCTAAGAAGATGAGAGCAGAAGGAGATGTGAAGAGTAACTACTTACTGTACTTCCTTGTGCAGGAGAGATTTTGTTTTATGCTGGAGCAGCCACTGTCTGCAGAAACCTGCCCTGAACTTCAAAGGGCTGTCACTGAGCAGAGGCTGAGCTGACCAGAATCAGTTCTGCTCCAGCTCAAACCAGGACAAATTTGGAATAAAGAAAGGCAGAGAGCTGTTGAATGCCAGAAAATCAGTATTGACATTAGCTAAGAACCTTCCATTTGTGTCAGAAAGCCAATAATGAAGTATAAAGAGCAGGAGGCTTCAGCAAACTCCTGACTGCTCTTGCTCTTTAGAAAAGGGAGTGAACTTTATTCAACTTCTTGAAGAAGTGCTAAGGTAGCCTCCTTTCTTGGCTTGGCTGAGCAGGAGGTTGTGGTGGCTGTCCAAAAAAATCAACAATCTCTGCAGGCTTGACCTTTCTAAAATCCAGGCTTTATTCTCCATTATCTCCACATTCATTTGTACGTGAAACGGCACTTGGAGTTCATCTTTTGCTTCCCCCTCCTTCGGGTTTGTATCTGGCTACCTGGGTTGCATGGGTAATTAATAATCAATAGTGCTCAGAAGAGATGTGATGCTGAGAGAGCAGATCCACAAGGACAGAAATGTTTGGAACAATATTCTTGGATATAATAGATGTTGTTGGATCATTATGAGAGAGAAACAGGGGAGCTGTTCACTAAGCCATATCATAGAATCATAGAATGGTGGGGGCTGAAAGGGACCTCTGGGGATCATCCAGTCCAACTCCCCTGCTCAAGCAGGGGCACCCACAGCAGCTTGCCCAGGATCACAATGTGCAGCTGGCTTCAGAATCTCTCTAGAGAATGAGACTCCACACCCTCTCCGGGCAGCCTGCTCCAGGGCTCCAGCACCTTCACACCAAACAAAATTTCTCTTCATGTTGAGGTGAAACTTCCTGTGTTCCAGCTTGTGTCCATTGCCCTATCACAGGACACCACTGAAATTAGCCTGGACCCCTTCTTCTTGACAGCCGCCCATCAGATATTTGTGAACATGAATAAGATCTCCCTCAGCCTTCTCAGCATCCCCAGGTCTCTCAGCTTTTCCTACTCACAGAGGTGTTCCAGTCACATAATCATCCTTGTAATTTCCATTGGACTCTCCCCAGTATTTTCCTGTCCCTCTTGAACTGGGGAGCCCAGAACTGGATCCAGCAAGCACTCCAGGAGTGGCTTCAGCAGGGCAGTGTAGAAAGGAGAACCTCCCTTGGCCTGCTGGCTACACTCTTCTTCATGCCTCCCAGGAGACCTTAGGCCTTCTTGGCCAGAAATGCACATTGCTGTCCCTTGAGTAACTTACTGTCTACCAGGACTCCCAGCTCCTTCTGTGTGGAGCTGCTTTCCAGCAGGTCAGCCTCTCACCTTTAGTGGTGCACAGAACTTATGGATGCTCTGTCTTTACAAACGGATGAAGCCTGCTATGAAAGTTGTGTTGTGTCAAAGTCAGTACTTTTTATTAGAGCTAAAATGAAATAAATGATGGGGGGGTTGGGGAGGGGAAAGTGGTTATTGACTTCCCAGTATCCATATGTTGCAGATTCTCAGGAGAATGTAGGATCATCATCTATGCTGACTGAATTTTGTAAACTTGACTTCACAGTAGCTATGTAGAAACACATTCCAGCAATGAAGGTTATCATCCTGCACTGGTGAGGCCGTGCCTCAAATACTGGGTTCAGTTCTGGGTCCCTCACTCCAAGAAGGACATTGAGGGCCTGGATCAGGCCTAGAGAAAGGCAACAAAGCTGGTGGTGGGTCTGGAGAACAGGTCTGGTGGGGAGCAGCTGAGGGAACTGGAGTTGTTCAGTCTGGAGGAAAAGGAGGCTGAGGGGAGACCTTGTGGTTCTCAGCAGCTCCCTGAAAGTAGGTTGGAGCTGGGTGAGGGTTGGTCTCTTCTCCCGAGGAAGAACTGAGAGGACAAGAGGAAATGGCCTCAAGTTGCCTTAGGAGATGTTTAGGTTAGACATGAGCAACAATTTCTTCTCCTTGAGGGTTGTCAAGGCCTGGCCGAGGCCATTGGTGAATTCCCAGTCCCTGGAGGGTTCTCAAGCTGTGGGGATGTGGTGCTGAGGGACATGGTTTTGTGGTGACCTGGTAATGTTGGCTTAAAGGTTAGACTTCACAATCTTGAAAGTCTTATCCAAAAATAATTCTATGCGAAGATGTCTAATCCAGATGGCCAGAGGTGTTTCCCATCCCCTGTCTTTGTAGATCATTGTAGTAAATTTTTTCTAACATCATTATGCACTCAAAATAATTCCAGGTAGATTTAGACTGGATTTTAGGAAGAAATTCTGTACAGTGAGGGTGGTGAGACCCTGAAACAGGTTGCCCAGGGAGGCTGTGGATGTCCCCTGCCTCGAGGTGTTCAAGGTCATGTTAGGTGAGGCCTTGAGTAACTTGATCTAGTGGAAGGTGTCCCTGCCCATGGCGGGAGGGTTGGAACAAGATGATCTTTAAGGTTGCTCCCAACCCAAACCATTCTGTGAAAGATTCTGTCAAGAAAGGAAACAATTTGACAGGAAAGAAAGGAAACAAATATTTGTGTGTGTGTGTGTGTGTGTTGGACTACTGCTAGTAAAACCAATAGAGTTTCCATACCCACCCCCACACCCCCCAATTTCCCTCTGAATTACAGTCACTAATTACATTTTTCATCTTGAAGGAGGGTTTGGTTTTGTTCAATTATTTCCTTCACAGTGTGAGAGAGAAGCAGTGAAACAGACTGGTGTAGCCTTTAAAAATGTTTGCTGATCTTCAAAAGCTCAACTACTAATGAACCTGAGAGCTCAAGATAAAGAGTAAATATTGATTATTTTTATAGTTCACCTTGCAGATGGGGGGGTTTGTGTGCTGGGGTTTGGTTGTGGTTTGGTGTGGTTTGGTTTTAGGACTTGATACATAAATCTTAAGGTTATCTTGTAAATTATTTCTTTCTGATACTGCTTCTGAAAGGGGGTTGGATTGAAGTGGGGGTTGGTCTCTTCTCCCTAATATCAGGTGGTAGAATGAGAGGAAATGATTGTCTGAAATTGTACCAAGGGAGGTTTAGGATGGATATCAGGAACAATTTCTTTCCTGCAAGAGTGGTCAGGCGTTGGAACAAGTTGCCCAGGGAGGTGGTGGAGTCACGATCCCTGGAGGTGTTTATAAAATATGAGTGCATGGCACTTGGGGACATGGATTAATGGCCATGGTGTTGTTGGGTTGATGGTTGGACTTGATCTTAGAAGTCTTTTCCAGCCCAAACAGTTCTATGATTCTATGATTATAGTTTTCAACAGTGAACTAAAATTTTAAAAGCCTTTTTCATGACTGACTTTGATATATAAGGTCCTTAAGATGGAAGGAGCTCTAAGAGCTTAGGAAATGCAGTGGTAGAGCTGCTTGTGCAGCCTTTTATGGTTTAAAGATCTGAATTGGAGGTTAAAAATGTCAAAGAACTGTTGTGCTGTTACTCAGCTCGGTATTTGTCATGTGAAGGTGACGTCTTGCTGGTGGGACATCTTGGTGGAAGCCAAAGTGGATATCCATTACTTTGGATCATAGAATCACAAAATGGCTTGGGTTGGAAGGGACCTTAAAGATCATCTAGTTCCTACTGCCCTGCCATTGGCAGGGACACCTTCCACTAGACCAGGTTGCCCAAGGCCTCATCCAACCTGGTCCATGTTCTGGTGCATTTATTTTTTTAAATACACATATTTATGAAGGAACTGGTGCTTCACAGAGCAGTATCTATGTAGTGGCATTTTCTTTTACTCTCACTGTGTAGTGAGGACCACATCTGGAGTACTGACTTCAGTTCTTGGCCCCAGGTCTAGAGAGACAGGGAAGTAGTGGAGAGAGTCCAGCAGAGGCTAACAAAGATGCTGAGGCTCCTGGAGCATCTCTGTGAGAAGGAAAGGCTGAGAGACTGGGGCTGTTGAGCCTGGAGAAGAGCAGCCCCAGAGGGGATCTTCTCAATGCTCAGCAAGAGCTAAAGGACCTGTGACAGGAAAGAGGATGGGTCCAGATTCTTGCCAGTGATGCCCAGTGACAAGACAAGGGGCAACAGGTACAAACAAGAAGCAAGGAGGTTCCAACTGAAGATGAGGAGAAACTTGTTAGGTGTGAGGGTGCTGGAGCCCTGGAGCAGGCTGCCCAGAGAGGTCTCCCTGGAGTGATTCCAAACCCACTGGTATGATGGGCAAGCTGCTGTGAGTGCTCCTGCTTGGGCAGGGGTGTTGGGCTGGATGATCTCCACCATGCTAGGATTCTTGGATTCTTGGGACAATGCCATAGAATGGAGATCTGTTGATGTCCAAGCTCTGCCTTTATTCTTCAGCCTCTTGGCTCTTTAAGATGAGATTGAGGAGCTTGGGTGTGCAATCCTTCTGCTTTGCTGCCCATAAATGTAGGTGTGGACTTGGAGTTCAGGAAGAAAACAGCGTCTGATGTTCTTAGTTTTTTTCATGGACATCTTAAATGCAGTCCATGACCACAGGACACGGTTTTGTTGGACTTCAAAGTATCATTGCCAGATGTCTTTGAAGGTTATATCATCTTGTACTAAGTTTTTTTAATCCTGGTTGCATGTATCACAAGTCTTTTCTCAACTAATGGACCAAATCTATCCAATATGTGCTAAGGCACAACAGGAGGAGCCAAAAGCAGGTGGAAGGATGCAGCTTACAGCTGCCATGGCCAGTTCTCAAGCTGTCTCTGGTCTCTTGCTGAAGACACACCAGTCATTTAGGCCATTGATGACATTCAAACATTCATTTCTGAACTTCAAACTCCTCACTTTCTCCAGAAGGACAATAATAGCGTGAAATAGTTTTCATTTTGCAGCTTATTAGGAAGTGGAAAACCAAGAATGGACCCTGGTTACCCTGATCATTGGCTGATCAGCCCCTCCAAGGCTCTGATAGTCCCTCACTGTGCACTGTGTGGGTTTAAATGAAGAAGGCACCAATTATTGCATAAAACACAAGGCTTTTTATGTTGCTGAGGCCATTCACTGGAACAGTCACTTATTTTTAAGGCCCTTCTTGATGGCCTGACTAAACCCTTACACCTTGATAAATTCATGCTAAGTCTCAAGGAAATGCATCATTTAAATTTAAAGCTTTGGGTTTTTTTTAACTACAGTTATTAATATCTTAATGAAAGGGTTGGGTGTATTCCAGGTAGCTCTTTGATTACAGAAACAAGTACCCGTGCAGACCAAATTTCCATAATAATGCACTTAAAATTAAACACTTTTTTTCCTTCTTTGTGGTGTTTTGCTGCCAAATCAACTATTCCCAGCCTCAGCTGGGGCTAAACAACCCCAGCTCCCTCAGCTGCTCCTCACCAGACTTGCTCTCCAGACCCTTCACCAGCTTTGTTGCCCCTTTTGTGGACCTGCTCCAGCCCCTCAATGTCCTACTTGGAATGAGGTAGCCCAAAAACTGAATCCAGGACTCAAGGTGCAGCCTCACCAGTGTCAAGTCCAGGGGGACAATCACTTCCCCGTCCCCTGCTGGTCACACTGTTCCTGATGCTTTTGGCTTTTTTTTAGCCATCTGGGCACATGTTGGCTCATTTTCAGATGGGTGTTGATCAGTACCTTCAGGTTTTTCTGTGCTGGGGTTAGGGGTTGACTGGCTGGAAAGCAACTCTGTGGAGGACATGGGAATGCTGGTGGCCTGCCTGAAGGGTGGCTGTAGTCAGGAGGGGTTGGTCTCTTCTCCCAGGCAACCAGCACCAGAACAAGAGGACAGAGTCTCAAGCTGCACCAGGGGAAGTTTAGACTTGAGGTGAGGAGAAAGTTCTTCACTGAGAGAGTCGTTTGCCATTGGAGTGTGCTGCCCAGGGAGGTGGTGGAGTCCTCGTCCCTGGAGGTGTTCAAGAGAGGACTGGACGTGGCACTTGGTGCCATGGTTTAGTCATGAGGTCTGTGGTGACAGGTTGGACTTGGTGATCTTTGAGTTCTCTTCCAACCTTGGTGATTCTGTGATTCTATGTTCACCATGAGCTAGTTACATGCTTTTGCAGCCAAGAGCAGCAATGTTCTCCTGGGGTGCATGAAGAAGAATGTGGCCAGCCGGTCAAGAGATGGTTCTCCTCTCCCTCTATTCTGCCCTGGTGAGGCTACATCTGGAGTCCTGGGTCCAGTTCTGGCAGAGGATGGAGCAGCCTTGTCCATTCCCGTCCTCTTACAATAAGCCCAAGGAAGGCAAAGCTTTCACAGCAGTTTCATTGCTGAGTTGAGGGGCTGTAATGTCCACCAACTGACCAAAAAAATACATGTAAAATCTAATTAATCTTTTTATTTTTTTCCTGTCATACCTTTGGCCCAGGTACTCCAGAAACTATTAGTAGTGGACTGAGCATGTGGTAAGTAATATCCACCAGGGTGAAAGTCGTCCAGCTTAATGCAAGTTAAGGTTAATTTCCTTGCTGTAGCTGATGCTAATTATGAGAGTTTTAACAAAGCAATTTAAACTTGTAAGCGTTCTTTAATCAGCAGTAATGAGGCTAGGGAGGAAAAAAAAACCCAACTCTGTCTTCTGGCTAGTTCAGAGGTGGGGGAAGTCTCTTTATAACATGTCAGCCGTTGCTGTAGCACAATGTTTGTGTTGGTGCAAAGGCAGCGACAAGACTGAGTTCTTAATCCTCAGTGAAGCAGGAGGAAGCAACGTGTTTGTGGAGGTTGTGCTTCTGTCTGGCATATGTGAACGGTGCAGGCTCTGCGTGCTGGTGAAGCAGCAGCTGCCCAGGAGAATGTTCCTCAAGTTCTATTGCAGAGCATAAGGGTGAGTAAAGCCCATGTGGTTCTTATCTTTTGCAGAAGAGATTGGGGAGACACCAGGAATGGGTAAGAACTTCGCAGCTCTTGGAGAGAAAACCTCACGAGAGAAAACAGTTATGCTGGGAAATTGTCACATCCCAGCACTGTGGAGTCAGGGATGATCTGCTCAGGGTTGGTCAGTTCTGGAACCATTCCAGATCAAGTAGGTTGGGGCTCTGAGCAACCTGCTCTAGTTGCAGATGTCCCTGCTGACCGCAAGGGGGTGGACTAGATGACTTTGGAAGGTCCCTTCTGACCCAAGCCATCCTATGATTCTAATGGCTATGTCATGGGTGCTCTTGAAAACCAGGGATGAAGAACAAGCCATATTTGGAATGCTGCTAACATAAAATTTGGTGCTTGAATGATGTTGAACTCTGAGTTAATTTCAAATGCTTGTGAAAATTAAACTACTGAAAATGAGGACAATGGGGGCAAAAAATGTTGCAGTGTTTTTGGGGACTGATACTTCGTCTTTATTTTGGTGAGTCTAGATTTACTTCCCAGTTACATGTCCAGACTTTGATCTCGAAGTTCTCTTCCAACCTCAGTAGTTCTAACTTTTCTAACTTTTTCATGGGTGATGCTGGATGTCAGTTTTGTGTAGTTTTTCTTTTTTAACCTCCTTATGGGTAATAGCAAAATTTTTACAGGCTTCAGTTGTTTTGAATTCTTTGGGAACTGGAACATTCTTAAATATTTCAGTGTGTTTCTTCCTGTGTTTGCTACTCTGTTCCTTTGAATCATATTCAAGAGTCTTCTCCATTTATGGACCTGGCTTGGCGTGAAAAATTTGGTGTTATGAGGTGGTACTTTTTTGGTTTATGTCCTTCAAATGTTTGTGGTTTGGAATATGAAAGTTTTTAACTCAAGCAGTGGTACATGACAGGATTTTTGTAAGATGGGAAATGCAGCACCCAGTACTGAAATACTGAGGTGAGGCTGTTCCCTGAACGCTGGACAACAAAGCCATGCAGGTTCTGGAGAACAGGTCTGGTGAGGAGCAGCTGAGGAACACGGGGCTGTTTTGCTCAGGAAGTTGGGGATGCCCCCTCCCTGGAGGTGTTCAAGGCCAGGTTGGATGGGACCTCTAGCAACTTGGCCTAAGGGAAGATGTCCCTACCCACGGCAGGAGGGTTGGAACTAGATGATCCTTAAGGTCCCTTCCAACCCGAACCATTCTGAGCTTGTGTGTTATGAGGTGTAAAATGGCAGAACAAGAGTGCTCCTATGATTCTGTAAAATGCTTCATGGTGAAATAGAAAACAGAACCAACCCACCCATGGTAATGAAACCAATAACAGATGCACGGGTTTGAGGACAGCAAGGAGTTTGAATAAATGTAATTTTGCAAACCGTTGCACTGTTAGGGAAAGAAAATGTAGATGAGGAATGAATGGCTGTAAGAAAGCATGAGGGGAAATGAGGAAAAGAGCACAGAGGCTGGCTGATAATCTCACTTCATTTTGATGATGGCACCAAATGCCTGTCTTTCAAAGCCTGGGATGTGCCACTGAAGCAATCAAGCATGAACAGCGTTTAGCATCCAGCAGCTGTCGTCCATTTTTCATATTCCTGGATGTTCCTGACAATTTGTTTTGCCAAAGGCAGAAAATTGTTCACTGGGAAACGTTAATCAGAAGAGTCTGGTTGAGGACATTGTGATGGGCTACAAAGGTGCTGAGGGCACTGTAACATCTTTCTTGGGGCTTTCTAGTCTGGAGAAGAGCAGACTGAGGGGGGATCTCATCAGTGCTGACTGATACTTTAAGGGTAGGTGTCAGAAGGATGGGACCAGGCTTTTTGCAGTGGTGCCCAGTGACAGGACAAGGTGTAATGTACACAAACATAAACATAGGAAATTCCATCTAAACATGAACAGGAACTTCTTTAAGGGTGGTGGGGCACTGGAGCAGGCTGCCCAGAGAGGTGGTGGAGTATCTTTCTCTGGAGAGATTCCAAACCCACCTGGACATTGTGATCCTGGGCAAGCTGCTGTGGGTGCCCCTGCTTGAGCCAGGGGGGTTGGACTGGATGATCTCCAGAGGTCCCTTCCAACCCTCACCATTCTATGATTCAGCTTAGCAAACAACTCCCCTGTGTTTCTCTCATAATGATCCAACAACATCTACTGTGTCCAGTTCTGGGCCCCTCAGTTTAGGAAGGACATCGAGACACTTGAACGTGTCCAGAGAAGGGCAACAAGGCTGGGGAGAGGCCTTGAGCACAAGCCCTATGAGGAGAGGCTGAGGGAGCTGGGGTTGTTTAGCCTGGAGAAGAGGAGGCTCAGGGAGACCTCATTGCTCTCTACAACTACCTGAAGGGTGGTTGTAGCCAGGAGGGGGTTGGTCTCTTCTCCCAGGCAACCAGCACCAGAACAAGAGGACACAGTCTCAAGCTGTGCCAGGGGAAGTTTAGGCTCAAGGTGAGGAGAAAGTTCTTCACCAAGAGAGTCGTTCTCTATTGGAATGTGCTGCCCAGGGAGGTGGAGGAGTCACTGTCCCTGGAGGTGTTCAAGAGGGGATTGGACATGGCACTTGGTGCCATGGTCTAGTGGTCATGAGGTCTGTGGGTGATAGGTTGGACTTGATGATCTTTGAGGTCTCTTCCAACCTTGGTGATGCTGTGATACTGTGATTATATCCAAGAATATTGTTCCAAACATTTTTACCTTGTGGATCTGCTCTCTCAGCATCAATGTGTCTGGGGACATTGAAAACCCACCTGGATGTGTTCCTGCATGGCCTTTTATAGGTGACCCTGCCTTCCACTCCCCACCATGCTGGGATAGTGGAATTTGTCTTGTTGGTTTCTCTGTATAAATTGTGTATCAACAGAGAAAGTTACTTACAGATGGGTTAATGAGATGTGGCTCAGAATGTTCCAAGATGCAGCCTCCAAACCCGTTGCTAATTAGGCACTGGAGCCACTAATCTAATTTTAGCCCAGTGACTGAATTTATTCCTGGCGGAATGAAATGTGCTTTAAAAAATCTCGTTTGAAAAGCCAGGGAGATACTCTTGACAAATTAAAATATGAAATTAAAAATACATTCAGTTTTTGTTTTGCATCATTAAAATAAATCCTTTGAGCAGATGAATCAGACCCCATGCCTTTGCAGTTGCGGGGTTTGAAGGCTGGTTGCTGTTGGAGTTATGAGCTAAGCCTTGTTGCTCTCTCCGTGTCTTCCAAAATCATCTGCTGCTGTGCACTCGGAGATGCTGCAGCTGCCTGCATGTGGTCTGTGGGGAGGCAAAACCAGAATGAGTGGAGGCATCAGGTAGATGTAGGAAGGGATAATAACCCCCTGAATCCTCCGGGCAGAGTGGCTGGAAAGCTGCCCAGCAGGGAAACCCCTGGGAGTGTTGGTCAACAGCTGAAAGTGAGCCATTGTGTGCCCAGGTGGTCAAGAAGGCCACCAGCATCCTGGTCTGGCTCATCAAGCTGTGCCAAGGGAAGTTTAGGCTCGAGGTGAGGAGAAAGTTCTTCACTGAGAGAGTCGTTTGCCATTGGAATGGGCTGCCCAGGGAGGTGGTGGAGTCACCGTCCCTGGAGGTGTTCAAGGGGGATTGGACGTGGCACTTGGTGCCATGGTCTAGTCATGAGGTCTGTGGTGACAGGTTGGACTCGATGATCTTTGAAGTCCCTTCCAACCTTGGTGATACTGTGATCAATAGTGTGGCCAGCAGCACCAGGGGAGGGATTGTTCCCCTGTACTCAGGCTGGCTGAGCAGCAGCTGAGGGAACTGGAATTGTTCAGCCTGGAGGAAAGGAGGCTGAGGCGAGGCCTGGCTCTCTACAGCTCCCTGAAAGGAGCTTGCAGTGAGGTGGGGTTTGGTCTCCCCAGGAAAAACTGACAGGACAAGAGGAAATGGCATCAAGTTTCCTTAGGAGAGGTTTAGGCTGAATATTAGAAGAAAGTTCTTCCCTGGAAGGGTTCTGAAACATTGGAACAGGCTCCCCAGAGAGGTGATTGAATCCCCATCTCTGGAGGTGGTACAATGAATCAGAGATGTAGTGCTGAGTGATGTGGTTTAGCATCAGCCCAGGCAGAGTTAGAGAGTGGCTGGACTGGATGATTTTTAAAAGTCTTTTTCAACCAGTTCTGTGATTCTGGCAGTAGAAGAGGATCTAAACAAACAGAAATGAAACAGTGCAGAGACAAGCAATGCAAAATGATAAAATTAGTGCTGACTGATCTTCTAATGGTAGAAAACTATAAGTGAAAGGAAAAATAGAAGCTGTAAGTAAAAGCAAAATAAGTATTTCCATCAACCATCTGGTTGCTTAGTTCATTAATAATTTACTTCTTGGGTGAAGTAACCTCCTTTGGATATCCATCCTGGCATGCTGAAGTAAGTGTGATGTTTGTATCTGTTTGAGATGTTCTGGGTTGGGAGAGTGTGCTGTAGTGGAGCAGCTGCAGCTAGATGGCACAGTCATCTCACTGTGTAGAAATCCACCACAGCCCATTAACTAAAGGTATAATTCAACTTCTCTTAAAGCCAGGAGAAGTCTGAAGAGCCCTCAGCCTTCCCTGGGCTGGGTGGTGGTGGTGATGCATCTGTCTGGTCTTAACTATAATGGAGCTCTTGGCTTTTAAAAAGTGGGTTTGGATAATTACAGCAATTAACAAAAATTGCAGGTTTAAAAATTCTGGGAAGCCGAGAGTCTGTCTCCAGAGACTGCAGGATGCTTGATGGAAAACAGGGAATTGTTCATAAAATGTTTTTGTTGTGGCTGGGAAGGTAAATCTGGCTACTGGAACAACAGTGCTTTGCTTGGCAGCTTCCACTTAGTGCAGGTGATGAGGCTGTGCAGGTGATGAGGCTGCAGTGCCAGCTTCTCACCCTCACCACAGTTGTGAGTGCAACTGACCTTCTCAAGGGTCATGTCTTGATGAGTGCTGTAAAGTTGTCTGCCTTCCCAGAGAGAAGAAGAGACAGAGACTGATGGGGTGGGAACAAAACTCAACCAGATGGGATGGAAAGAAGAACAATGTCATGGGATAGAGACAGAGACAAAACCCAAGAGCCAACCCAAGCCCTGATGGCAAGGGTGGCACCACTGACACCACTGATACTAGGGGTAGGCATTGGGCAAGTCCCAGAGTGAACTCGGGAGCAGATGGGAACCGGATTCAGGAGCTGGATTCTGGAACTGGATTCAGGAACACAGGGATTGGGATGGAAGGCAGAAGGGACAGAGTCCTCCTGGGACACTGGCCAGGGAAGAAGAGGTTTGACCCTGGGGATCCCTCAGCTTGCTCTTGAAGATGCCATCCATGGGTTGCAATCCCTTGTTGGGCAGTTCAGGGTCACCTGTTCTGGTTGCTTCTCCCTGCAGGTGCCACCTCTGCCTTCTTGCCCACAGAGGGGGCACAAGCTGTGGCACTGCCCTTGGTGTGCAGAGGAGCAAGTCTCAGGCAGAGCCTTTTGTGCAGCGCAGCCCAGCCCTTGTCAGGAACTCTCCTCATCAGCTTCTCCCTGCTAGAAGCAGCCCCTGGCTTTGCAAACCTGCCATGAATTTCAGCAGGTGCTTCTCTGAGCAGAGACTGAGCTAGGAAGGCACAGCCCTGACCAGAACCAGTTCTGCTCCAGCTCAGACCAGGAAAGTTTCTGAGAGCTTCTACCCCTCCTTTAGACTGAAGATCCCACCAGACCTGGGTGATTTGAACTAGGTTAGATGAGATGAGGATGATGTTTGTAGGGGAAACATTTTGTTAGAAGTACTTGGCATGTGTGAAGCCTGAAGAGCTCCTTTTGCAAACACCCTACAAAGCTTGGATAGAAAATAGCCCCTCCAAGTATGATGCTGTGTCTTGAAATACTAAGAGAAGCAACTTTGCTCAAGGAATTCTCATAACAATTGCAGCAGAAATAGGAGAGAGAGGTTTAGTGTCTGTTTGTCAACTGGATTTCAGAAGGAACCTCCATCCTCTGGGTTCCTATAAAGGCCAAAGTCTGAAAGCTCACAAAGCAACTGTATTTGATTTTAACTTCCTGGCATTTCAGTGCTGGCCATGGTAATCCACAGTCTGCTCAGAGCAGGTCTGCTTAATGCACCCTTATCTAGAAAGGAAGAGCTTGTTGGGGAGGAGGTCATCAGAAAGGTCAAATGGTATCAGGAAGAGAAGGGAAGAGGAGCATAGTGGGATAGGAACCATTCTGGAAAAAGGCTCTCCTGGAGTGCAAGGAGAAGGGTGTGGCCAGCAGGTCAAGGGAGATGCTCCTACACCTTTGCTCTGCCCCACTGAGGAGACAGCTGGAGTCCTGGCTCTATTTCTGGGCTCCCCAGTTCAAGAGAGATGGGGAAACTATTGGAGAGAGTCCAGTGGAGGCTGGGAGGGTCCTGGAGCATCTCTGTGAGTAGGAAAGGCTGAGAGACCGGGGGCTGCTGATACTGGAGAAGAACATCCTGAGAGGGGATCTGATCAATGCTCTGCAAGAGCTAAAGGAACGGCGAGGGTGAAAGAGGATGGGGCCAGGCTCTTGTCAGTGGTGCCCAGGGAGAGGACAAGGGGCAACAGGAACAAACTGGAACCCAGGAGGTTCCATCTGAAGATGAGGAGAAGCTTGTTTGGTGTGAGAGTGCTGGAGCCCTGGAGCAGGCTGCCCAGAGAGGTTATGGAGTGTCCTTCTCTGGAGAGATTCTGAACCGGCCCAGGAATTGCAGTGTTGGGCAACATGCTATAGGTGGTGCTGCTTTAGCAGGGATGTTGGACTGGTTGATATCCAGAGATCTCAGGTTGCCCCAGGGGAAGTTTAGTTTGGACATGATGAGCAATTTCTTCCTAAAAGGTTTGTTGAGTCCTGGTGCAGGCTGCCCGTGGCAGCTGTAAATTCACCATCCCTGGAGAGGTTTCAAAGCCATGTAGATATGCTGATGAGGAACATAGTTTAGTGCTGACCTGGCAGTGCTGGGTTAATGGTTGGACTTGATGATCTTAAAGGTCTCTTCCAACCAAAGCAGTGCTATGATCCTGCGTTTCAATGTCTGGATTTTCCTATAGCTGTTCAGTGTCAATAAATTGGAGAGCTTGCAGCACATGACAGCCAGTATGAAACATCAGAAGGTTTCTCAATAATGTTTTGCAAGCACTTGCTATTTTTTAGGCTTTAATGCTGAGAGGAAAGCTGCTGAAAGGTCTGTAGATCAGAGCATGACTAAGACTGAATGCTTCTACTCTGGCTCCATACAAATATGCCTTGGCCCACGGCCTGATGCCCTGGGCAAAAAGAGGACTCACCAGTGACGTGTGCTTGGTGAAGGACAGGAACAAACCAGAGCTCTCTGAGGCATTGGCTTCTCAGAGCAAGAAGCAACCAGCTGCCAAGGCACTCTGTTGCATGAGTGTTGACATGAGAGACTGGGGGCATTCTGCTGCTAAAATTAGATTTATTTTCATTGTGTTTTATTTTCTTTCCTCTGAGTGGACAACATCTCCCATGTGTCTAAGATGAGAGTCTCTCTGGCAGCCTGCTGGAGTGGCTGACACATCCCCAGGCAAAGGAGGGTGAAGAGAGTGGGTCTGAGGATGTTTTTGTGTCGGTGCCTTGCTGGGTCTGGAATAGCTCAGATTTTGTATCTCAAAATCGAAATGTCCATACGTCTGCCTGGGTTTGCAAAGTTATGAGGAGGCTTGATAAAAACTGGGGTGGTAGTAGAGAAAGTGAGGTTGGATTTTGGGGGCTAGCAAGACTGGAGGAACACCCCTTCACAAAGTGTCTGTGGGAATATCTATTTTGTCTTCCTTGATTACGCTTCCAGTGTTCACATTTGGATATGGGTTGCTTTGAACTGGCTCTTTTCTCCCAAATCATGGAATCATTTTGGTTGGAAAAGACCTTTAAGATCATCCAGTCCAACTGTTATCTAACTCTACCAACTCTGGTAGTGTCCCTCATCTCTGCCTCTTTGAAACCCCTCCAGGGATGGGGTTTCAACCATCTCCCTGGGCAGCATGTTCCAGTCTTTGAGAACCCTTTCAGTAAAGAAGTTTCTTTTAATATCAAACTTGAACCTCCCTGGTGTATTCCTGATTTCCTTTGGCCTCATACTGCCCCAGGGGAAGTCTAGGTTGGGCATGAGGAAAAATTTCTGCACCCCTGAGAGTTGTCAAGGCCTGGCCCAGACTACTCAGGGGAGAGGTGGAGTCTCCATTTCTGGAGAGGTTCCAAAGCCATGGAGATGTGATGCTGTGGGACATGGATTAGTGGTGACCTTGCAGTGCTGGGTTAATGGCTGGACTGGATGATCTCCTCCAACCAATATAATTCTGTAATTCTATGATTCTATGGTACTTTGACTCTGGTGGAAAGCCAAGTGAGTTTGGGAGCAGGAAAAGCACCTGCCTTACCTCTCCATCGCTACTAGCACAGAGCTAATGTGTAATTACCACAGGCCAGCCTATTAAGTTAGATTAATTGCAGGACAGAGTAAACATTTTTGATGCTCAAAGGAATTTGGAGGACCTGGGACTTTAGGATTGATTTCTCCACAGTTATGGTGCAGCCAGCTCCAGGCATTTTTAAAAGCCTTGAGTCAGATCTAAAAAAATCCATGAAATGGCCTTAAATTGCAAAATGCTAATAGCTTCAAATTCTGGTGTTATTTGCTTTCTGAGTTCCAGGTCTTCTATTTGTGCTTGTTTTGTGTTGCAAAGATTTAGACTAGAGATTAGGAAGAAATTCTTTGCAGTGAGGGTGGTGAGACACTGGAACAGGTTGCACAGGGAGTTTTTAGATGCCACTTCCCTGGAGGTGTTCAAGGCCAGTTTGGATGAGGCCTTGAGCATCTTGGTGTAGTGGAAGGTGTCCTTGCCTAGGGCAGGGGGATTGGAGCTAGATGATCTTTAAGGTCCCTTCCAACCCAAACTATTCTATGAATCTACAAGTACTCTGGACATCATCAAGATCTGGGCTGTGTTTCAGACCTTAAAGTCTTATGACGAGATATTTGAATGTCTTTGACTCCTTACTCATTGAGATGTTGTTCAAATAATTTTATGTTCCAAGAGCCATGGGAACAGAAGGCTCAAAACTTTACAGAAAAAGTGGTGAGGCACTGGAATGTGCTGCCCAGGGAGGTGGTGGAGTCACCACCCCTGGAGGTGTTCAGAAAGTTTGTGGATGTGACACCTTGGCACGTGGTTTAATGGCCATTGTCCTGTTGGGTTGGTGGTTGGACTCAATCTTAGAGGTCTTTTCCAACCCAAACTTTTATGTGATTCTATGAAAAATTACCTCAACACTCTTAGATCCTTCTCTGATGGACATCTCAGCCTGAACAATTTAATGTTGGGGTTTTTTATCAACCATGAAAGTGAAGACTCAGAAGAGCTTCTCAGTGAAAGCAGTGGAGTAAGGTGATGAAGCTTGCAGTGGCTGTAAGGGGGAACAGAGTAAGTCTGCAAATGGGATTTAATGGTACAATATCCTGTGATAAGACAGGATTGGATTTAATTGCTTAAATGACCCATGTACTCCTAAAGAAACTAATTAAGGGATTTGTAGTGAGGTGTGATAGACATAAGATGGTAACTGCAAACTTATTGATTTTGATAGCTCAGCTGTGGAGAAGGCTTCATGTACTGAGAAAGTGTATACCAAGACTGTCTCAGAGCATCCTTGAAGAGGAACCTAAGGGGATCATTATGCTTTGGAGTCTAAGGGAATAGTTTAATCCCAGCTTATTCCAGGGTGCATAACTGTACTGCCCAGCATCTCCACCAAAGCCAGCTGACCCTGTCTCCATAGACTGTGTGTCCTCATCCAAATAGTACATCAACGCTAGGCTGCTTGAGTATGATGCTGGAGCACCTTGGATCACTTTCCTCCACATGGCCCCTGTGCATGGAATCTGACTCTGGATCTGTGGAGACACCTTGATTGCCTAAATCACCATAGATAACATCCAGCACTGCTAATTCTCTTAAGTATTGGCTTCCTTCATCTGCAGTGTTCCACTTCCCTGGAGAACTCATAAGGTCCTCTTTGCATGGGTACCTGGCCCTCATACTTAGCAGGAGTCGTCTCCAGAGGCTGCATATGCCTGTTTCTTTTGCAATGCCTTTCTCAATACCTCTCTTTTTAGCAGTGGGTCCCAATTGTTGGGCCTCTTTCCCTTCCAGCAGTTGACTGTCAGCCCCATTATCCTAGCACCAGAGCAGCCAAGCAGCAATCTGCTCTCCTGGCTGGCAACTATAATCCTTGCATATGTCTCTCAGTTCTGCTGAGGTTAAGGACCGAGTAGTTTCTGCTTCTTGTTTGATCTCACTTACTCTCCCTGATGTGCCAGTTGATGGACCAGCCTCTTGATCATCATCTTTCTCATCCCTTACCAATCGATGAGAGGGACCTGTTGACCTCCTTGCCCACTGCTTCTTTTTCACTACTGGGGCAATCTCTCTGGTTGCTGTTTGGGTCCCCATCTCCACCATGGTATCCTCAGGTAGTGTGTGAGTGCCTGCCTCAGCCACACTCCTCATAGAGTACTGAATTGTGGCTCGGTAAGCAGAGGCCAGGCCCCAGTAGAGCACAAGAAGCTGTTGGTTCTCATTGGGATAGGTAAGGCACCCTTCTATCAGATGGCGAGGCAGTTCAGTAGGATCGCTCTCCTCTTCTGGGGTAAAGTCCCAGGCTATGGGAGGTGATAACCATCCTAGGAATCTGCCCAAATTCCACACACCCTACCACACAGAGACTGCCCACCTCAAGGCACATTTCAATATGCCCCCACCCAAGGGCTGTCTCCTTTCATGCCATGATGGAACCAAACTCCACAAAACCCGCTACATGCCAGTAGTGTTGATTAGCAGTACTAGAGAACTCGCATAAGGGTGGATCAAAATCTTGGGGGCCTGCATAATAGAATTCTCTATATTCATTTCAGGTGGGGAGAAAGAAATGATAACCTCTCCAGCATAGCCTCCACAGAGCAGCAGCCCTCCAAGCAGGAGAAACACACACCCATTACCTGCCTTGGCATGTTCCTAAACAAACAAAGTATTTCCAAAACAAAGCAAATGTTATCAACAAGCCACATGGCCAGCACAGAAGCCTGTCTCTTAAGCAAGCTTATAGAAAAACCTGCAGAAATTACAGCTAGGTTATATTCTGCTTCCCAGGTTTTGGCACTGAAATAGACTGTGGTGGTTTGGCCCCGGCCTGGAGGCCAGACGCCCACCAAAGCCACTCTATCACTCCCCCTCTCAAGTGGACAAAGGGAGAGGGGAAAAAATGTAACAAAAGTCAGTAATAAGATAGGAGCAATTTTAATAACACTAATAAGCAAACAGCAACAGACCACATGGAAGCAAGAAGCAGAGAGAGAGATGTTAGTCTCTGCTTCCCATCAGCAGGACGATGGTCGGTCTCGGGAAGCAGGGCTCTCTAAGCTTGGTGGTTTCTTGGGAGGATAGATGCCCACACTTCCTTCTTTCACTTCCTTCTTATACCTGAGCTGATGTCATATGGTATGGAATACCTCTTTGGCCAGTCTGGGTCAGCTGGGTCCCAAGATCTTGCCCCACCCCTCAATGTACTCTTGGGGCAGGGAAATGTTGAAAGGACACAGCCTGGATACTTATTCAACAGTAGCCAAACCACTGCTGTGTTATCAGCTACTGCTGCACTAGAAAGATGCTGTGAGGAGAACTAACTCCAGCTCAGTCCAACCCAATACAATAAGTCAGTGTCCCTTCTCCTAGTTATGGTGTGACTTAGACACCAGAACTGCCGCGAAATACTTAGGCTGGCAGGAGCAGCCTGGCTGCAGCCTCAAAAGCCTTGACGCGGTGGATGAGCCCAGCCCGAAGTGTGTGCTGTCCCAAACAGACAGTTTGTTCTGCCCAAACACGTCTTCTAAAATTCAGTGTTTGTTCCTCAAAAGCACATGGTCTTTGCCATCCTCTGTTAGTATTCCAGGAGCCAAAGAAACACAGAATGATAGGAGGTGGAGGGGACCTCTAGAGATTATCCAGTCCAACCCTCTTGCTCAGGCAGGGTCACCCACAGCAGCTTGCCCAGGATCACAATGTCCAGCTGCCTTTGGAATCTCTCCAGAGGAGACTCCACAACCTCTCTAGGCAGCCTGCTCCAAGGCTTCAGCATTCTTACTCCAAAGAACTTTCTCCTCATCTTCAGATGGAGCTTCCTGGATTCCAGCTTGTACTCATTGTCCCTTGTCTTGTCACTGGACACCACTGAGAAGAGTCTGTCCTCATCTCTTGCCCACCACAAATTCTGAAGGGGGCAATGCTGAACACTGAGAAGATCCCCCTCAGGCTGCTCTTCTCCAGGCTCAGCAGACCCAGGTCTCTCAGTTGTTCCTCCTCACAGAGCTGCTCCAGGCCCCTTCAGCATCTTTGTGGCCTTTGCTGGACTCTCTCCAGTAGTTCCCTGTCTCTCTTGAACTGGGGAACCTAGAACTGGTTCTATGGCTCCAGCTGCATTCTCAGTGGGGCAAAGTAGAGGGGTAGGAGAACCTCCCTTGACTTGGGCACACTCCTTTTCATGCACCTCAGGAGACCATTGGCCTTCTTGGCAATGAGGGCACATTGCTTGTTCGTGGGGAACTTGTTCACCAGCACTGCTGTGTCCTTCTCCACAGAGCTGTTTTCCAGCAGGTCAGCTCCACACCTGCACTGGTGCAAACAGAAGCTTGGTGCTTGTTAGCAGCTCAAGCAGGAGAGGCTGCAATTCTTCTTTTCCAGTCTCTGTGTCAGGTCTATGGAAGGATAAATCATTGTGACTGCGGAGGACAGTCTTAATTACATGACAGCTATAAATCACTGTAACTTACACACCAGATCATTCTTCCCAGAGGTCTTTCCAATTTGAGCTATGATGTCTAAAGTCCAGGAACACCCTCCCTGTAGTAGTTAATTTTGTGAAGTTTTCAAGTTTTCATTCGTTTCTTCTGTTTGCTGTAAAATGTTTCCTGTAGCGTTTCAACAACCACCCTCTGAGCACCTATTTATCATTCTTCTGCAGTGAAAGATTTAAGAAATGCTCCACATGCTAATTAAGAGGCACCCAACTTGCAGCCAACTCCTGTGGAAACATTCAGGGACATTTTAATACATGGATTATGGAATGGTTTATAATCCTTTTATTGGATTAGTCATGACATGAAGATGATGATGATGATGACTGTTATTATTACATACAGTCACCATTTTTCCACACCCCCCCCCGAATGCATGTGACCTAGAAATGAGCTCAGCTGCTCTGGAGGATGGTAAACATCAGGGATAGGAGGACAGCTGTAGGTAACCATCTGTCTTATAGCTGAGTAGCTAAAGGTTGAGGAGCAACCTCGGTCTCTTCTTGTTTGAGGTCACCCAGAGCTGGTTTTGGTCATTGCTGTGACTTCCCAGCTCTGCCTCTGCTCAGTGAGGAATTTTCTGAAGGTCAGGGCAGGTTTGCACAGCCAGGGGCTGCTTCTAGCAGGGAGAAGCTGATGGAGAGAGTTCCTGACAAGGGCTGAGCTGCACAAAGGCTCTGCCTGAGACTTGCTCCTCTGCACACCAAGGGCACTGCCACAGCTTGTGGGCCAGCTTGTGGGGCAGGACGGCGGAGGTGGCAGCTGTGGGGAGGAGAGTTCAGAACATGTTACCCTCAACTGCCAAACAAGGGATTGCATCCCATGGATGGCATCTTTAGGAGCAAGCTTAGGCATCCCCAGGGTCTAGTCTCTTCTTCCCTGGCTGTTGTCCAAGGAGGACTGTATCCCTTCTGCCTTTTATCCTGATCTGTGTGTTCCTGAATCCAGATCTAGAATCCAGCATTTGAATCCAGTTCCCATCTGCTGCTGAGTCCAGTCTGGAACTTGCCCAGTGCCTACCCCCAGTATCATTGCCATCAGTGCTTGGGTTAGCTCTTGGTTTGTGTCCCTTTGTCTCCATTCCATGGCATTGTTCTTTTCATCCTAGCTGGTTGAATTTCTTTCCCAGCCCATCAGTCTCTTCTCCCTTCTCCCTCTCTTCCTTTTGGGTAGACAGAGGGCTTCACAGAGAGCCTCTGGCACTCCTGTGGTGGCCATATCAACCACGACCCTTCAGAACTCCACATAAACTCAAAAGTACTTTGCAAGAGTCTTTGCTTTAGTCCAGTCTGTTTTTCTCCTGTGGTGAACAGAGCAGCAGAGGACAGCAGAGATACATTTTTTTTGTATCTTAATCTGAGTCTCCAGAAGTGCTGAGGATTCAACTGCTCTTCTCTTAAGGTATGTCCTCCAAATGGGTTTGGGTTTTGCTCAGCCTGGGAAGAGTCACTGCCTTCAGGCAAGACTTTGTCTAGATGTTGATTGTTCAGGAATGGTGTAAATGGGAGACAATTATGGAGACATCACAGCACTAGGAAACTTCTGGGGATTTGTTTGAGGGCTTATCAAATATCCTGTTCCTTTGTGGGGGATGACCTGACACAAAGTGCTTCACTTCATTGCCATGGTACCACAGTGGTATCCCCAAGGCTGGCTTTTGGTGTTTACTGAAATCCATGAGTGATTGGAAATGTCATTGAAGTTTGGACATGGTTAATAGACTTCTTAACTCTCCAAAAATGCTCTCCTTGGATTTCATACAGATCTAGCAGAGCCTGTTACAAGCAGGGCAGAAATGGCTTGGATCTAGAGGAAAAGATTGATGCCTTCTACCTATTCCTCCTAAACCTGAGGAGAAATTGTGCAGTGAGGGTGCTGGACCTCTGGAGCAGGCTGCCCAGAGAGGCTGCAGAGTCTCCTTCTCTGGAAAGATTCCAGACACAGCTGGATATTGTGATCCTGGGCAAGCTGCTGTGGGTGACCCTGCTTTGGCAGGGAAGTTGGACTGGATGATGTCCAAAGGTCCCTTTCAGTCCCCACCACGCTGGGATTTTATTGCATTTATTGCGAAAGACAATCCTAAATCTTACATTACTAGGTGGCAATGTGACCACAGTTTCTCCTGGATCTCTAGTCTCATCATATCTTTCTTGACCACTATTTCAGAGTCATGATTTATGGTTTTCTTTTTGTGTGCTCTCAGTTCAGTCATCATAATTATCTCAAAATGTGGTTGAACCATGTGCTGTCATCTCATCAATCTTTCCATAAACTGAAAGGTCACTGGTGTAAAATCCAGCTTCTTCCAGTGGGTGGCTTGTGTGGTCAAGAGGAAACAAAAGCAAGCTCTCTTGCAGCTGAGAAGGAGATTATATCACCTATCCCACACCAGCAGAGCATTACAAGGAATATACAACTGGGAAGTCAAATTTCCCGGGGTGAAGGAACTCCATCTCCTTCCCCAACCCTTCATCAGGGCTCATTAGGTTTCTGTGGTGGAGTAGGAAGGTTCCCCCCCCCACACACAAGAATTCCACAGCTAACTCAGCCGGAGAAGCAGATGAAAGCTGTATTTTACAAGCAGATATGGAATGCAATGAATATGTACAAAAATATACAATATTTACAATATACACAGAAGTATACAGCAAAGTATGTAATACAGGAAACCTTTCCCCAACCCCCCTACGGCCAGGGGGTTCGGCCTTTCCCTCCCTTCTCCCTCCCTACCTCCCCTTTTTCCCAAAAGGGTTAGAGAGAGAGAGAAAGGAAGGTAATTAAAAGGGGAAAACTTTGTTAAAGCTCAAAGCGAATGCAAAGTTAGTTTTCTTATCTGGTTAGCAAGAATCGTAGAGAGAAACGAGCCAGCTCACAGCACAGGGGGAAGAAGAAGACGACTACTGACTGACTCCCCGACTGAAAGACTAAACAAGAACTGACAGCCGGGTTCCACCAATGAAATTGGATTAGCATATCTCTTGTTTTCATTCTAATATCAAAACATTTGGCTAGAGTGTTCAGAAAGTGTCTCTTTCTTAAAGGCACAGCCTAAACCGGTCACACAGAAGTTAAAAAAAAATCCCTTTTCAATCCACACCTATCCTGGATGCATCACCACATCACACTGCATAGGTTGGAAAAGACCTCCAAGATCATCAAGTCCAACCTTCTACCCAACACTTTCAGGATGTTGTGCTGCTATATTCTTTCTGGCTTCTCCACTTCATCTTTTGCAGTGAGAATGTCAGTAATTAGAATAATTAGTGTTGAACACTTGTGATGAATTCTTCTCCAGCTCTGCACATGCCCTGTTATACCTCATCCACGAGGGACATCAACACCCTATGCATTTGATTCGTTCTTTTGACTTCTGTACTGTGGCTTGCTTGAAAAGGAGATATGCTCTACACGTTGGAGGCCTTCTGGCTGCCTCATGCAATTGGGGCATTCTGATTCACAGTGATTGGTGCAGCAGAAAACAGGATGTTGGTCTGGAAAACGTAAAATTATCATAAATATGCAAAAAGAGCATGGGGAAGGGGGAAAAAAAGGCAGCAATTACACTGGCTTTAAAGCTAGAAACAGTTCAGCAGAGCAGATGGGTTGCATAAATCTGGTAAAAATGAGGGCAAGAGGGATTTGTGTGTGTGTGTGTGGCATGCAGCAGAAGATAAAACCAGGGTATGAGCAATAAAGAATTTATTGAGGCTTGGAAATTGTCCATTTTCCAGTGTTTTCAGAGTAAAAGTAGCAGTTGGGATCACCTCAGCGGTGTGTGAAATTATCTATGGAACTCCTATCACCAAAGAGTTGCTCTCTAACAACTCCTCATTTGCAGAGGTTTCTTCAGGTATTGCAACAGGCTGCATGGGAAGGTGGTAGAGTCACCATCATTGGAGGTGTTCATGAAACGTGTGGACATGGCACCTGGGGACATGGTTTTATGGCCATGGTGGTGTTGGCTTGATGGTTGAACTCTATGATTTTTAGAGGTCTTTATGATTCTATGATTCTCCAGTTTCTAGGCTATGTCCCAGTAACACAATTTCCATCTTTCAGTCAGAAATGCTGATAACTTAGTGGTATCATAAGACTTTCCTAACATGCTGGTTTATTTTTGTGCATGCATTGACCCTCTTGTATTATGAACAAGACCTATCAGTCAATTTGTGTGTCTTAAGTTCACTGATAACATGCAGACTGGTGTCCTGGTTTGAGCTGGAGTAGAAAAGGTTCTGGTGAGTGCTGTAAATTCCCATCTCAGTCTCTGCTCAGGGAGGCACTTTCTGCAGGCCAGGGCAGGTTTGCACAGCCAGAGGCTGCTTCTAGCAAAGAGAAGCTGATGGGGAGAGCTCCTGCCAAGGGCTGGGCTGCACAAAGGCTCTGCCTGAGGCTTGCTTCTCTGCACACCAAGGGCACTGCCACAGCTTGTGCCCCACCTTGGGGGGACAGGAAGACAGAGGTGGCAGCTGTGGGGATGAGCAGCCATAACAGGTCCCTTCGGTCTTCCATCCCCGTCTCTGTGTTCCTGAATCCAGTTCCCATCTGCTGCTGAGTCCAGTCTGGGACTTGCCCAGTGCCTGCCCCCAGCATCAGTGGTGCCAGTGGTGCTGTCATTGCTATCAGGTCTTGGGTTGGCTCTTGGTTTGTGTCTCTGTGTCTCTCTTCCCTGATCTCCAGAGTTCCCTTCCAAACCCTACCGTTCTGTGATGGTTCCATCATTTCAGGTGTTCATAAATAATGATCATTACAATTCTCCATGAATCTCTTCCCAAAGCTTTACAGTTTTCTGTGGATTTCTACTTGGTTTGGTTATTCATTGGGTTGAGCTGTAGTCGAGGCAGAAGTTTGAGGGCTTTAATTTAAACTTAATTTTACACTGTCCATAAAATTGAATTCCATATGTAGCAGATGCACTTTCTTTACACATAAAGCCACCTTTAATAAGCAGTTACAAAATCTAATTCTACTAATGAGCAAATAGGTGGATTTTTGTGTCCTATTGATCTCAGAATTACCCAACTGATGCCAAAAAATCAATTGGAGACCTCTTCTGAGCAGTCACAAGACAGGATCCTTTTTATTAAGCCTGTCCATGATTTATAGTTTTGCCATTAGTGTTAATGTAGACTTTAAAACATCAATACTTCATCCTAGCACCTTCAAAGTGGCATCGATTCTTCCTTATCTCAGCTCCTTCTTCAGCATGGACCCTACCCAGAAACTTCTGTGTGGCCACATGGATATGTTTAGCTTGAGCCAAGCTGCAAACACTTTTAAGGAGTTGGTTTGTATCAAAAGTCTCATGGCTGGCATCGTCTTTTGCAACCATAAGAACAAGAAGATAGATTTATCTCTTTATTATAGAATGCATTGTGTTGGAAGGGACCTTTGAAGGTCACCTTGTCCATGAGGTGGTTTCTTGTTGGAAACGATGAGGGCAATTTCTTCAAAGCAGCAAAGCAGCTCCCAATTTGAGCTGCTGTTCAACCTTCATCAGTATAGGCTCCCATGGGAGGAATGACACAGGACCACAATCCCAAACCAGAAGAACCTTGACCTAGGAGGAGCTGAGAGAATTGGATTTGTTCAGTCTGGACAAAAGTAGGCTGAGGAGAGACCTCCTGGCTCTCTGCAACTCTGTGAAAGAAGCTTAGAGCCAGATAAGGTGCTCACTAGGAATCTCTCCAGAGAAGGAGACTCCACAACCTCTCTGGGCAGCCTGCTCCAGCAGCTTCACACCAAACAAGCTTCTCCTCAACTTTAGGGGGAACCTCCTGGCTTCCAGTGTTTGCCCATTCTCCCTAGTCCTTCCACTGGGAACCACTGACACAAGTCTGGCATCATGCTCTTGCCCCCCACAGGTCCTCTAGCTCTTGCTGAGCACTGATCAGATCCCCTCTAGGGCCACTCTTCTCCAGGCTCAAAAGCCCCTGGTTTCTTATCCTTTCTTCCTCACAGAGCTGCTCCAGGCATCTTCAGCATCTTTGGAGCCTCTGCTGGACTCTCTTCAGTAGTTCTCTGTCTCTCCTGAGCTGGGGAGCTCAGAGCTGGGCTCAACACTCCAGTCGGTCAGTGAGCTGCAGCACACTTGATCTATCCCACCGTCTGCTCCTGTCGGTACTTCCCAGTCTGTCCTTTATGCTGCACTGGGGATTTTCAGAAGCTTCTGTGCCTGTCTCCTGGGGCTCCTGCATCTGGGACCATAATGCTAATCCTACCCTGGAAGACATCACTATTCAGCAGATATTTGTTCGTCATCATCCTTCCTCCTTTTGTTCACAACGTGTCTGATGATCATGAGCAAGGATGCTCATGTGTTTGGTACTTGCCTGCTGTGCCCAGGTCAGTGGTCTCCTGTCATCTTCTCTTAATGTTCAATATCTGTTTGTCTAAGTTCTGCCTGATTGCTATATGAATGGATTTATTTTCAAAGACTCTTTTATTGTAAAAGCAAATCCTTGAGGGATTTGGGGGGTTCTGTCATTTTTTTCCTAGTCCATATGCCCATCTGCTTCTCCTTTCTCCTTGTTTTGGTTTCCAGCACTCATGGTTGTCCTTCAGGCTTTACCACCAAGAGACATGGAAATGCTGCTGCTGTTGTGTGGACTGACCTAAAAACCTGTGCCATATCTTGTGCTTTTAGATGCTTTTCACACAGCTGTGACCTATTTAGTTGTTGGCTAGGGGAAGGCATTAGCACAGAGATCTCATTCCTTGGAGGAGCAAAGAGCTCTGTTTGAAGTCCTTTAGTCCAGAACATGAGTTTATTGTGGGGGCAGGAGGCAACCTGAGCTGAACTGCTGGGCTCTTCATTGTTGATGTTCCAACAGATACCAGAGGTGAAATCCTGGATAAGAAAGCCTGGTACTGTCCATTATAGCTGCATGCTGTGGTGGTTGATGGCTTGGATTAACCAAGGTGACCACCTTCCTGAAAATGAGTAGCCCCATTAGTCAGGCATTGCAACAGGTTGTCCAGGGAGGTAGTGGAGTTGCCATCTCTGGAGGTGTTCAAGAAATGTGTGGACATAGCATAATGGCCATGGTGGTGTTGGTTGACAATTGGTCTTCATCTTAGAGGTCTTTTCCAACTGAAACAATCCTATGATTCTATGAAATGCTCATCTGCTGCCACTTCTTTTTCCTCAGCTCAGGCTGGATGACTTCATTCAGGTGCTTGGCAGTGATTTACTTCTGGTATATACAGACCCTGTGATGGCCTGGGTGAAGCAGACCTGGAGGTGGGGTTGTTGGATACATAGATTTTGGCAGCTCTGCTGCAAGATGCTTGCTTCAGTGGCTGAGAAGATGTGATTCAAGTTGGGAATTTCTTTTTCAAGAGCTGTTTGCAATTTGATTTGAAGAGTTTTTGATGATGTTCAAGAGAGACAGAGAACTACTGAAGAAAGTCTAGTGGAGGCTCTAAAGATTCTGAGGGGCCTGCAGCATCTGCGAGGAGGAAAGGCTGAGAGACCTGGGGCTGTTGAGCCTGGAGAAGAGCAGCCCCAGAGGGCATCTCCTTAATGCTCAGCAAGAATTAAAGGATCTGTGGGGGGCAAGAGGATGAGGCCAGACTCTTGTCAATGGTGCCTAGGGACAGGACAAGGGGCAATGTCCAAAAACTGGAACCCAGGAGGTTCCATCTGAAGAGGAGGAGACATTTGTTTGGTGTGAGGGCTCTGGAGCCCTGGAACAGGCTACCCAGAGAGGTTGTGGAGTCTCCTTCTCTGGAGAGGTTCCAAACCCAGCTGGCCATTGTGATCCTGGGCAAGCTGCTGTGGGTGCCCCTGGTTGAGCAGGGATGTTGGACAGGATGATCTCCAGAGGCCTCTTCCAACCCTTATTGTTCTGGAATTGTGTGAAAACTCCATGATGTTGTTCCTGCCACCTTTCATGTGGCATTGAAGTTTCAACAACAAATCATTACAAGACCCTCTCCTGCAGTGTGACCAAGTTTTGGGTTTAATAGCCATCATTTAACTAGAAAGCAAACTAGAAAGCAAACACCTGTCAAAGCAGGTGTTTTCTGGATGGGATAATAGTGGGGTGCTCTGTGACACTGGGTAGGGAAGGAAGCCTCATCCAAGAACCATTAACTGGGAAGTGTGAGAAGTATCCATGATGTTGCTTAATGATGCACATGGGATTTAAAACACTTAGAATCTGCTCAGTAAAAAGCAGAATCAGATTAGTTTTCATCCATGCAATTTTCCACTTAGTGTTTCAGGCCTGAGAAAAAAGGATTTCATGGCTCATTTATTTACAATAAATTAAAAAATCTTTATTAAGCATTTTACTGCTGGGGAAATTCTATTATGACTCTAAAAGTATTTTGATTGCTGCTTTGATGTGTGGCTATTTCTGCTGCAGCCCGTGCTTGGGGACTGAGTGATTGAGATCAAAAATGTCTTGGCACGGTGTCCTCACGTACTTCTGTTCCTTTAGAAGTATTTACAGTGGGTTAAAATCAGCTCTGCTAATTAGCTAACAGCTATCTGCAGCATCTCTTTATTGTAATGAGGTGGGGGTTAGTCCCTTCTCCTTAGTAACCAGTGATAGGACAAGAGGAAATGGCCTCAAGTTGTGCCAGTGAAGGTTTAGAGTAGAATAGAATAGAATTAACCAGGTTGGAAAAGACCTTTGAGATCATCAAGTCCAACCTATTATTCAACACTATCTAATCAACTAAACCATGGCACCTAGCACCCCATCCAGTCTCTTCCTAAACACCTCTGAATGTGTTGTCAAACACTGTAACCCGCTTCCCAGGGAGGTGGTGGAGTCACCATTCCCCGAGGTGCTAAAAAATGTATGGCCAAGGCACTCTGGGACATGGTTTAGTGGTCATGACCAACTGTGTCATGTTGACAGTTGGACCTGACCTATCTCAAAGGTCCTTTCCAACCTGGTATGGTCTATTCTATTCTATTCTAACAAGAGGACACAGTTTCAGGCTGTGCCAGGGGAGGTTTAGGCTGGAGGTTAGGAAGAAGTTCTACACAGAGAGAATGATTGCCCATTGGAATGGGCTGCCCAGGGAGGTGGTGGAGTCACCATTATTGGAGGTGTTCAGGAGGAGACTTGATGGGGTGCTTGGTGCCATGGTTTAGTTGATTAGGTGGGTTGGATTGGTTGATAGGTTGGACACGATGATCTTGAAGGTCTCTTCCAACCTGGTCTGGTCTATTCTATTCTATTCTATTCTATTCTATTCTATTCTATTCTATTCTATTCTATTCTATTATTCTATTCTGTAGGTCTTTTCCAACTTTAGCAATGAGGTGGCACCTAGAATCATTGCCTGGGTAGCAGGCAGTGCTGTAGATGATTTGTTCTGCATTTGGAACAAAGTGCAATGGAGAGATGGGGAAAAAAATCTGGAAAGGTAATCTCCCCCTACCGGGCACTGGTGAGGCCACACCTTGAGTATGGGTTTGGTTTTGGGCCCCTCAGTCCAAGAAGGACATTGAGGGGCTGGAGCAGGTCCAGAGAAGGGCAAGGAAATTGGTGAAAAGGTCTGGTGAGGTGCAGCCAAAGGAAGTGGGATTGTTTAGTCTGGAGAAAAGGAGTCTGAGGGGAGACCTCATTGATCTCCACAACTCTCTGAAAAGAGGTTGGAGTCAGCTGGGGGTTGGTCTCTCCTGCCCCAGGGGAGGCTCAGGTTGAACATGAGGAGCAGTTTCTTTCCTGCAAGAGTGGTCAGGCATTGGAACATTGGTTTGGAGTGGAGAGAAGTCCGGTTAAACAATGGTGTGGTGGGGTGAAGTTCCCCCTGCAGCTCTTGCTATTTCTGGAAGCAAAAAGAACAAACAAATTTCCAAGCTTTAAGTTTATTTTGTTGGGTTATAGGAAGAGACTGAAAGAGGACAGGGAAAACCAACTGGAGAACACAAAGGGCACATCCCAGGTTGCAGCAAGTCTTTAATCTCGGCGCAGAAGACAGCAGGCTGCTTTATTGCTTCTCCATCCTAGTCCATCGTGGGCTTTTATGGGAACATTTAGATGACTCTCCTTGGCAGGCTGTGCCTCTCCTTGATATTAGCACTGTCATAGAAGCCTGCAAAAGTGCTCCTGGAGGATCAAGTTTTCATTCAGGTGGTTATGTCATTTGCAGGGAAAAATATCAGATTAAAATGCCAGGTGGGTTTTCCTGGGTCACCTACTGCTCGGGGCCTGCAAAGATGATGGGGAAATTATCCTCCCTTGAAGAGAGGGGAAGTCTTGGAGGTGCATTAGGAAATATCCTCCCAGTCTGCAAATGTTGTTTTGCTGTGCCCATTTGTACTCTGGTAGCCCTGGTAGGTTAATTACTGGCTCGTTGGAAGCTCTTGAGTGAAATCCTGACTGTTTATGGTCTTTGACATTTGGAAAAGGAAGTTTTATATCTAAATTGTTTGTTGGGTTTGGGGTTTTCTTTTTTTTTTTCCTTTTTTTTTTTTTTTTTTTTCTATCTAATACAAAGTTTTTAGTGAGATCTAATCAAATTGCTGCAGTCTGGAACCATTCAAAGCAAAACCATTCTGTTCTGGAATTACAGACTCAGAGAATTGTTTGGTTGGAACAGACCTCTGCAATCATCAACTGTCAGCCCAACACCACTGCCATTAAACCATACCCAAAGTGTCATGTCCACATGTGTCTGGCCCCATCCTCTTGCCCCTTACTCTTTAGCTGTTTAGCGACAGGGATGAGATGGAAAGAAGCTTGTTGAGAAGCTTCTGGGAGTTGGAACGTTTGGATGTCCGCATTCAGGTCAGAGGTCTGACTCCCTAAGTTCTGTTGATCTGTGAAACTGTTACACAAGGTTCTGATTTACTTCTTTTTTTTTTTTGCTGCTCAAACATGCTCTTCCCATGCTGAGTCACACAATTTAGATTTAGTTAAATAAATTACATACAATTATTTACATCTCAATATGGGGAAAAATACAAGCAAGGTGTTAGATTCATTTGCTTAATGCTGTGAGGTAAAGTTTGGAAATTTGCTGCTGAGAGCACTGGAAAGTGAGGAGGAAAAGAAGGTAAATCTACTGAGGTCAATTTGAGAGAACATTCTCATGTGGTCGGGCATTGGAACAGGCTGCATCAAAAGTGTGGCCAGCAGATCCAGAGAGGAGGTTCTGCCAGTTTGCTCTGGTAAGACCTCACCTGCAGTACTGTATCCAGCTCTGGCGCCCTCAACACAAGAAGGACATGGACCTGATGGAGCAGGAAACTGGAACAGATTGCCTAGGAGGTAGTTGAAGCCCCATCCCTGGAGATACTCAAGGTGTGGCTTGATAAAGCTCTGAGCAGCATGGTCTAGTGGAGGATGTCCCTGCTCACTTGCATGGCTTACTCCCAAATGCTGTGCTGCATGTGTTGCTCTTTGGCAAGGTCTCTTCCCTCCTTCCCTCTTCCCAGAGTAATGTAGATGCCTCTCCTAGGAAGAGTGAACGATGCTGGTGGAGGGGGACTGGTCCAGTGGAAGGTCTCCCTGCCTGTGGCAGGGCAGTTAGAACTAGATGATCTTAAGGTCTCTTCCTACCCAAACCATTCTGTGAATCCATGAATCCCTGTTCTGCTGAACCCACACCTTCACTCTTCTGGCTGTTGGCTGTGCACTGGATCTTCTGTTGAAGCCTCCTGCTGCTCTTGTTATTAATGTTGGGTCCCAATGAGGAAGAGCAGCTGCCTAGGCTGGAGAAAGGGCACAAAGACCTCATCCATCAGTGACTGCTGCTGCTTGTCACAGTCCTTCCAGATCTTCATCCTCTTAATAAAATAATTCTTTCCTATCTTCCACTGAAGGACAGCACCTGGAAGCAAGTTGTGTAGCTCTTTGAATCTTCCACTACAGATATCATTCACCTACATTTTTGTTATCAAACACCCCTTTTGAAGGCACATCTTTGGAAACATTCAAGGTGATGTTGGACAAGACTTTGAGCAACTTGCTTTAGTTGAAGCTATCCCTGCTCACTGCAGGGGAGGTTGGACTAGATGATCTTTAGAGGTTACTTCCAACCCAAACCTTTCCATGCCTCTTTTAACTGCCAAATACTTTCCTCCACAAGAAGCCAACTAGCAAAATGCTTGTGATCCCAAGACTAAGCATTGCCCCACTTTCAGGCAGGGCTGGCTGGTGACTTGTCCTGGCTTTCATCCAGTTATCCTCCCATCCCATAGCACCTACAGCAGAGCTGATGCCTTCTGTAAGCTACAGAGCACTGCATCCCTGGAAATTCTCCTGGAGAAAGATGTTGTCCAGCAGATGCAAGCAGGAGATGACTTGCATGGTTTTTTGATATTCTGGAGGAAAGCATGCTTATTGTCCAGAAATTGTCCATTGCTTGGTGTGATAGGCAGATGGAAAACTTTAAGTAACTGTAAAATATTGCTTATCATGAAGGGCATACCCAATGCTCTCACTGGGAAAGGGAGATGTGCAGAAGAGAAGAGTTGACATTGCTGGGTTGATGTAAGCAGACCTTCTGTCACGTTCTGTGCTGTGTAGTTCCCAGAAATCCCGTAGAAACAAGTGCTCTTTCCCTCCCTTCTCTCCTAGGACATCCTCAGTGGTTGTAAGATAAGCCCAGGTTGTTATTTCCAACCCACCCAGGTGAGGTTTAGCTGGAAGACCAGGAGAAGTTGTCTGCTGTGGAAGGTGGAGAAGCCCTTGTCCCTCACCCAGTTGAGATGCTGGCTGCCTAGCGATGCTGAGGTGCTCAGCTAATGTTAGGCTGGAAAAAGCCATCCTGGCATATGGTCCAAATGTGCTGGTGATGTGAATAGCTAATTTTCTGAGAAGGTTTTGAGTGGGCTGAGGGTAATTTGGTGAAATAATTTGTATTTGAGCGTTGTCTCCATATTTCACATCTCTGTTGAGCTGGCTGTAATCCATCACACTAATTGCCTCGCCTTGGTCAGTTGAATTGATATGCTTGTCTCACCCATACTTACAAGACTGGAAGTGCAACCTTTCTTTCTTATTTAGATTAGGAATATTATCTCTTTTTTCCTCAGCTTCTGAAAGGTCAATGTGTCCCGTTTCCCAAAGCTGAGAGGATGTATCAATTTTAGAGCATCAGACCAGAAATTTGAGGCAGTTTCCCTAGATTTCAGTGGTTTATTAGTCCTGGTACATAGGACTAAGCTAATATTCATGTGAAGAGTTTGTGTGGGTGGCCAGGAGATCATCTTCCAACATTACAAAGCAGCTCTTTGGCTACTGTAGAACTGCTGTATTGTCAAGGATTAGGATTGGGCTGGCCATCAGAGGAGCATCAGAGGCTCTTCTCAAGTTCCTAGAAGAGCAGAGCCCAGCACATCACAATGTGCAGCATGGCTTTGGGGCTATGTCACAAGTCAGGGCTGGTCCAATCACCAGAGGAGTGCCAGAGGCTCTCTGTGAAGCCTTCTGCCTGCCCAAAGGGAAGAAGGGAGTGAGACTCATGAAGTGGGAAAGAAACTCAGCCAGCTGGGATGGAAAGAAGAACAGTATCACCAAGGTTGGAAGAGACCTCAAAGATCATTGAGTCCAACCTTTCACCACAGACCTCATGACTAGATCGTGGCACCAAGTGCCACATCCAATCCCCTCTTGAACACCTCCAGGGATGGTGACTCCACTACCTCCCTGGGCAGCACATTCCAATGATGAATGACTCTCTCCGTGAAGAACTTTCTCCTCAGTGCCATGGAATAGAGACACAAAGAGAAAAACCATGAGCCAACCCAAGTCCTGATGGCAATGACAGCACCATTGGCACCACTGATGCTGGGGGCAGGCACTGGGCAAGTCCCAGACTGGACTCAGCAGCAGATAGGAAATGGATTCAGAAGCCGGATTCTGGAACTGTTTTCATGAGCACAGGGATCGAGATGGAAGGGACAGAGTCCTCCTGGGACACTGGCCAGGGAATAAGAGGCTTTACCCTGGAGATCCCTCAGCTTGCTCCTGAAGATGCCATCCATGGGATGCAATCCCTTGTTGGGTAGTTGAGAGTCACTTGTTATGGATGCTTCTCTCACAGGTGCCACCTCTGCCTTCCTGCCCCCCAAGCTGTAGCAGTTCCTGTAGTGTGCAGAGGAGCAAGTCTCAGGCAGAGGCTTTCTGCCAGCCCAGCCCTTGTCAGGAACTCTTCCTGTCAGCTTCTCCCTGCATCTAGTCCCTGGCGGTGCAAAGCTGCCCTGGACTTCAGAAAGTGCCTCAGTGAGCAGAGGCTGAGCTGGGAAGGCGCAACACTGACCACAATTAGCTCTGGTCTGGCTCAAACCAGGACACCATCAACCAATGTATTTTTTAGAGGACCAGTAAAGTATCGGCATGACCATGGCACGGATTTAAGGGAGTAGAGGAGGGAAGTTTTTCAGGGGGCTCATTGCCCTATCTGCAATTGCAGCGTGTTAGAAGACGTCCAACAGCTTTAGCTGAGCAGCTGCAGCACTCACACAACCATTCTTGAAGGGATTTAGTGCTGCCTTATTGCTATTGGCTTCATCCAGCCGCTTTATCGATAGGAGCCACCCAGTTGTGGAATTAATTCAACCATTGCAGAGGATGGATTGGGTTAGGAAGAAGAAGAAAAAAAATCAATTTAAGAAATGATGTCTCTAAACCAGTAAAACCCCTTGTGCATGCAGGATCTGAGTGCCTAGGAAAGGAAGTCATTCCAGCAGTGAGCAAATTAACGTAGGAGCTCATCACTTAACAGCCTCTCAGAACTGAGCCTCCCGATAAGGTTGAGCTGACACTATTACTACAGATGCAGGAGCAGCATTGTTGTTCTTGCTGTGGAAGCCTTGAGAGACTGAAGCACCTGGGGATGTTGAGCCTGGAGAAGAGCAGCCCCAGAGGGGATCTTCTCAATGCCCAGCAACAGCTAAAGGACTTGTGTGGGGCAAGAGGATGAGGCCAGACTCTTCTCAGTGGTGGCCAGGGACAGGAAAAGGGGCAACAGGCACAAATTAGAACCCAGAAGGTTCCATCTGAAGATGAGGAGAAACCTGTTTGTTGTGAGGGTGCTGGAGCCCTGGAGCAGGCTGCCCAGAGAGGTTGTGGAGTGTCCTTCTCTGGAGAGATTCCAAACCCACCTGGACATTGTGATCTTGGGCAAGCTGCTGTGGGTGCCCCTGCTTTAGCAGTGGGGTTGAACTGGATGATCTCAGAGGTCCTTTCCAACCTCACCCCGTCTGGGATTCTGTGATAAGCCAATAGTAGAGGGAGCAGAAGAACCCCACCATACCTTGCCTTAATTCTGTTGTACTTTAAGTAACTGATACAAGGTTCCAAATCCCTGGAGTCTTACATTTTGCTGTTTTGTTTTGTGGTGGGGTTTTTTTGTGGGGGGTGGGTTGTTTTGTTCTTTTTTAACTCCAGAATCCTAAACTCTGTTTCACAAACCACACAATTAACTTCTCAACATGTGCTGCCTTAATGTGCAACTCATTTATTTTTCTATTTACTATTGGGAAAAAAAAAAGAAATAAATCAATAGCACAAATATAGTGTAATTTTAATATATTACTGCCAGAGGAGCAAAGAAAACCAAACCTCATAAATGTTTAACTTTTTACTGTTGTATTTCTAAATAATAGATGTTTATTGGGAAGGCAACACTGGAGTATTGGTTTTCCATGAGCCAGGAGTGTGCCCGGGTGGCGAAGAAGGCCAATGGCATCCTGGTCTGCATCAAGAAGAGTGTGGCCAGCAGGAGCAGGGAGGTCATTCTGCCCCTGGACTCAGCACTGGTTAGGCCACACCTTGAGTCCTGTGTCCAGTTCTGGGCCCCTCAGTTTAGGAAGGACATCGAGACACTTGAACGTGTCCAGAGAAGGGCAACAAGGCTGGGGAGAGGCCCTGAGCACAAGCCCTATGAGGAGAGGCTGAGGGAGCTGGGGTTGTTTAGCCTGGAGAAGAGGAGGCTCAGGGGGAGACCTCATTGCTCTCTACAACTCCCTGAAGGGTGGTTGTAGCCAGGAGGGGGTTGGTCTCTTCTCCCAGGCAACCAGCACCAGAACAAGAGGACACAGTCTCAAGCTGTGCCAGGGGAAGTTTAGGCTGGAGGTGAGGAGAAAATTCTTCACAGAGAGAGCTGTTAGCCATTGGAATGTGCTGCCCAGGGAGGTGGTGGAGTCACCATCCCTGGAGGTGTTCAAGAGGGGATTGGACGTGGCACTTGGTGCCATGGTCTAGGCATGAGGTCTGTGGTGATAGGTTGGACTTGATGATCTCTGAGGTCTCTTCCAACTTTGGTGATACTGTGATACTCATCTTAGTTTCTTATCTATACACCATTAGTGCAGGTGAAAACACAGCCATTGAAGTTGTTGCAGTCTTGGTTGAGAACTTGCCAAGTTTCCTTAGACACCTTTTTAACTGAAATTTTGGGCAGGGCTTGGATGGATGGACACTAGTTTGGGTAAAGAAAAAAAGCCCCCAAGGAGTTGTAGGGAATGGAGTTAACTCTACTTAGTGCCTGGTCTCAAGTGGTGTTCCCCAGGGCTCAGTGTTGGGGCCAGTTCTGTTCAACATTTTTAGCAATGATCTGGGTGAGGGGATTGAGGCACCCTCAGTAAGTTTGCAGATAACAACAAGTTCAGTAGGAGTGGTGATCTGCTTGAGGGTAGGAAGGCTCTGCAGACAGATCTGACCAGGCTAGATCCATTGGTGAGGTCAACTGTATGAGACTCAACAAGACTGAGAGCTGGGTCCTGTACTGGGGTCATAACAACCTCATGAACGCTCCAGGCTTGGGGCAGGATGGTCAGAAACTGCCCAGCAGAAAGACACCTGGGAGTGTTGCTCAACAGTTGTCTGAAGATGAGACAGTGTGTGCCTGGGTGTCCAAGAAGGCCTCCAGCATCCTGGCCTGGATCATCAATAGTGTGGCCAGCAGGACCAGAGCAGTGATTGTCCCCCCTGTACTGGGTGTTGGTGAGACCACACATTGAGTCCTGTGTTCAGATTTGGGCCCCTCACTCCAAGAAGGACATTGAGGGTCTGGAGCAGATCCAGAGAAGGGCAACAAAGCTGGTCATGAGTCTGGAGAACAGGTCTGGTGTGAAGCAGCTGAGGGAGGAGCTGGGGTTGTTCAGCCTGGAGAAAAGGAGGATGAAGGGAGACCTCAATGCTCTCTGGGACTCCCTGAAAGGAGGTTGGAGCCAGGTGGGGGTTGGTCTACTTCTCTCAAGGATCAAGTGATAGGACAAGAGGAAACGGCCTCAAGTTTTTCTAGGGAGGTTGATGTTGAATATTAGAAGAAACTTCTTCACTGAAAGGGTTCTCAAACACTGGAACGGACTGCCCAAGGAGGTGATTGAATCCCCATCCCTGAAGGTGTTTCAGAGGCGGAGATGTGGTGCTGAGGGACTTGGTTTAGCACCAGCCTGAGTAGAGAATGGCTGGACAGGGTGATTTTAAAAGTCTTTTCCAACCAAAACAATCCAACATGTTGTGATTACAAACGCACAGATCCACGTTCAGAAGCAGTTTAGCCCTGTTGTCCTTAAAGATGTATATCTCATGAAATTATGAATATGATTATGGAAAAAAGTATTGGCTCAAAGTTCTGCACTTGGTTTATCAGAGAATGGTGTGATGTAGGATGGCAATCAAAGCCTGAGGCTGGGAGAACTTCAGTGCCAGTTAAGGATAAGGAGTAACTCTGAACCTCTGATTCTTTGTACATCCAGAACTGTAGCTGAGCTCTGGCAGATACTTCTTACTCATGGTAGGGGAAGCAGTAGGAGCAACTGCCCTTTGAGGCAGCTGCTGATGTGACTCATATCTTCCTGAGATGCTAAAACCTCTAATGAAGGGGAATCACATTGTCCCAAGGTGGCTGTTGCAGCATTTTACTACCTTCTAGTTAGAAACTTCTTGCCTTCGTTGCCTCTAAATCTTGGCTGAATCTTCTTCCAATTACTTTTAATCTAGAAGTTAGAGGCATGGAGAAGAGCTGCTGACCCTTCTTCTACCCAGGCTGCTTTACATGTCAGGAGTCTCTTTCTCCTCAGTGTTTTCCAGTCTTGCCTCAGAAGTCACATTCTCTCAGTCTGTCACCTTTCCTCTACATGACACTTCCGAATTACTTCGGACTTTCTGTAAGAGGAATGTTAATGACTGGACTGTTTTCTCCAGAGCTGCACACAGCTGAGCAATTGCCATCCAGAGGTCAAATTAATGGCTGGAAGGGACCTCTGGAGATCATCTAGCCCCACCTCTCTGCTAACACAGTTGATCAGTTGCACAGAAACACATCCTTGAAGGTTTTGAAAGCGTTCAGAGAAGGAGACTTCACAACCTCGCTGGGCGACCTGCTCCACAGCTCCAGCATGCTCACATCAAGGAGGTTTTGCTTTGCCTGCCCTTTGTGACCTCATTAAACCTTTCCCCTACAATTTCTGGTAGTGTGATCATCTAAAGGTTTACATTCCTCCTCCTGATGAGCTTTACTCAAATGTAGGACTTTTCTACTTGTTCCTGCTGAGTTGCACCCCGTCGCTTTTTCTATCCTTGGTACTCTCTCTCAGCTGACAATGCAACTGCAATTTGTTCCACATCTCCAAAGGTGCTGAGAAGGAATCTTCTCAATGCTGATCAATATTTGAAGAACAGGGTCAGGAGGATGGGGCCAGACTCTTTTCAATGGTGCCCAGTGCCAGGATAAGGGGCAGTGGGCACAAACTGGAAGCCAGGAGATTCCATCTGAAGAGAAGGAGAAATTTGTTTGGTGTGAGACTGCCGGAGCCCTGGAGCAGGCTGCCCAGAGAGGTTGTGGACCCTTACTCTGGAGAGATTCCAAAGCCACCTGAACATTGTGATCCTGGGCAAGCTGCTGTGGAGTAGATGATCTCTAGAGGTCCCTTCCAAGCCCCACCATTTCATGACACACTTATGATTGTGGGAAATACTGTTAGTCAAGACATCATTAAATGGAGGATCACAGTTGCCTCTCAAAGGAGCCAGGACATGCTGCTAGGAGCCCTCTGATATCCAATAAAGGTGAATGCAGATTGATGCCCCTGGGGGTAGATAACCCCCTGCACCAGTAAAAGCTGGGTCTGGCCAGCTGGGAAACAGCTCAATGGAGATGGACCTGAGAGTCCTGATGAACAATTTGTTGGTGCACAGTGATGGGGTGAGATGCAGTAGACACAAGTTTGAAGAAGTGAAGTGTGAAATAGTTAGGAGAATAAAATCTGTCATGGCAGTGGAGGGGCTTAGAGAGGAGAGCAGAGGTGATGTTTGATCTCCAGCCTCAGAGATCAAAACTCAGCTGGACAGAAGCTTGAGCCACTTGACCTGATTTTTCGAATTAGATCCAACTTCAAAGTCAGCCCTGCTTTGAGTGAGGGCTGACCCAAAGACCTCTATAGGTCCTTTCTGACATGAATTTCATGGTGCTGTGCAATGTTCAGAACCCTCCCCCCATGCTAGAAGAATTTGAGTGTGTGCTGGTAAAGTTTCACTCTGAGGTGGTTCAATATTTCCATGGAATAAATGGTTGTTACTAAGCATCAGACACTATAGCTGATTGTCCAGGGAGGTCTTGGATAACCCCTCCCTGGAGGTGTTCAAGGACAGGTTGGATGAGGTCTTGAGCAACCTGGGCTTGGTGGGAGGTGTCCTTTCCCATGGCAGGAGATTTGAACTAGATGATCTTTAAGGTCCCTTCTAACCCAAATCATTCTATCAGTGTATGAATAGTGCAGTTGGATGTTCTTCAGCATCTCTTCTCATCTTCTCTTCCTCTGTTGGTAGCATCCATAAGCTAAGGGAGATATATCTGTTGACTTGGTTTCTCAGTGTTGACCATAAAGAGTGTTTGAGCTCTCTTTGGAGAGTAAGACTGAGAAGATGCTGCCCAGCAGTGCCTTAGTGAGGTGTGATGAGTGATGCATGAAAGTGAAAGCCAAAGTCTCATACCAAGGGATTTTCTGCTAAGATACCCTCCAGGAGGGATTATTGATTGAAGCATAGATGCCATCTTTCACATCAAGAGGAACATTTGAGCTACCTCACATGGGGAGGGTCACCTGAGCTTCCACCCTTTCTCAGGAATACATGCAGTGAGAGGAATATTTGAATGCTGAGCTCCAGAACCTCTGTTCTGAGGAAGGCCCTGCTGTCCTACAGCTTTTTTTTCTGAGCTTGCTGAAGGCATTTATTCTAATTTTGTTGCTGCCTTCCTGGGTGGTTGCTTAATTATGAAGCTGATTATTTATGCAGTGATGTTTGTGAGAGCCTGACTGAGCATTGCTGAAAATCAACAGGAAAAACTCAGTGGTTATGCAGGCAGTGTGGCTGTCTCATTAGGTCAGTTGTCTAATTAAATGGGGAATTTGAGGATTTCACAGATCCAAAGTCTGCTTTGAAATTTGTTCTATGATCATTGGGGTATTTGGCTTGCTTTTTTTTGACTGCAGATAAAACATGTCTTGAATAGAATAGAATAGAATAGAATAGAATAGAATAGAATAGAATAGAATAGACCAGGTTGGAAGAGACCTTCATGATCATGAGTCCAACCTATTATCCAACACCACCTAATCAAATAAAGCATGGCACCAAGCAACCCATCAAGTCTCCTCCTGAACACCTCCAATGATGGTGACTCCACCACCTCCACAGGCAGCCCATTCCAATGGGCAATCACTCTCTCTGTGTAGAACTTCTTCCTAACCTCCAGCCTAAACCTGCCCTGACACAACTTGAGACTGTGTCCTCTTGTTCTGGTGCTAGTTGCCTGGGAGAAGAGACCAACCCCCACCTGTCCACAACCTCCCTTCAGGGAGTTGTAGAGAGCAGTAAGGTCACCCCTCCCTGCTCCTGTTGGCCACACTGTTCCTGATGCAGGCCAGGATGCCATTGGCTGTCCTAGCTGCCTGGGCACACTGCAGGCTCATGTTCAGCCTACCATCAACCAGCACCCCCAGGTCCCTCTCTGCCTGGCCACTCTCCAGCCACTCTGACCCCAGCCTGTAGCACTGCCTGGGGTTGCTGTGGCCAATGTGCAGAACCCGGCACTTGGATGTGTTCAATCTCATGCCATTGGACTCTGCCCATCTGTCCAGCCTGTTGAGGTCTCTCTGCAAAGCCTCTCTGCCCTCCAGCAGATCAACTCCTGCCCCCAGCTTGGTGTTGTCTGCAAGTTTACTGATGATGGACTCAGTGCCCTCGTCCTGATCATTGATGAAGATGTTGAAGAGCATGGGGCCCAGTACTGATCCTTGGGGCACACCACTAGTGACAGGCCGCCAGCTGGATGTGGCACCATTCACCACCACTCTCTGGGCTCGGCCCTCCAGCCAGTTCCTAACCCAACACAGTGTGCTCCTGTCCAAGCCATGGGCTGATAGTTGCCTCTTGCTTTAATTTGGTTTTGTGCTGTATGTGTTCTGTATGAAACGCTCAAGTATGGTGAGACACTTGAACAGGTTGCCCGTGGAGGCTGTGGATGCCCCCTCACTGGAAGTGTCCAAGGCCAGGCTGGATGAGGCCTTGAGCAACCTGATCTAGTGGGAGGTGGGTGGTGGAGCAGTAATCAGAAGAGATGTGAAGGGGAAGAGGGGTTATCCCTAACCAGCCTGGTGGTGATTAGGTATGAAAGCAAAAGAAGTTGGACAAAGCTGTCTCATGAACCTTGTTCTTGTGTCATGTGGACTGGCGGTGGCTCCTCAGCGCTGCAGGTTCATGTTGAGCATCTCTTACAGAAGATGTCTAAGCTTAATTGGAGAGCTCTAAGTGCTGACGGATTTACTGTGCTCAGAGTTAAATAGTTTTAATGCTTAAAGGTCTCCTGGATTATGAGATTATGAGGGTCAATGTGTGTTTACACTCTGATGAGCAGCTATTGCCTCTTAAACTGGAGATAAAAGTAGAAGAGATGCAATATCTGGGGCTTGGGGACAGAAAAGAAAAAACCATAATTACAATTCTGCGTTCTGCTCTGCTTTCCTTTAGTGCTGTCTAGAGGATTGTAATTGAAGAGACTTTAATGATTTCTGTGGAGTTTATGATTTATTTTGATCAACCAGTGTCAGCAAAGCATCAGCTCACTCTGCAAAGCATCAGGAGTGGCTTCCCATATCTCAGCTCTAGCTGGACTTTTTACTGAAGCTTTAATTTGAATGTTCTAGGATTGTTTGTTTGGGGTTTTTTTTAGTGTTGTTTTTTGTTGTTGTTTTGGTAGGGTTTTTTTTGGGGGGGGGGTTTAGTGGGGTTTTTTGTTGCTTTGGTGGGTGGATTTGTTTGTTTGTGGATGGGTTTTTTGGGGGGTGGTGGTTGTTGTTTTCAGAATCAGAGGATGGTTTGGGTTGGAAAGGACCTTCAAGATCACAGAATCACCAAGGCTGGAAGAGACCTCAAAGATCATCAAGTCCAACCTGTCATCTCAGACCTCAGCTAGTTCCAACCCTCCTGCCACAGACAAGGACATCTCCTACAGGACCAGGTTGCTCAAAATCCCAAACAGCTTGGTTTTGAGCACTTCTGGCACATAGTTGTTTTAAAATAGATGTGAGAATGGTTTTATATGACCTAAAATGAAGATTCAAAAACCATATCACAGGATCACCAAGGTTGGAAGAGACCTCAAGGATCATCAAGTTGAACCTGTCACCACAGACCTTTGGTTACTAAACCATGGCACCAAGTGTCACATCCAGTCCGCTCTTGAACACCTCCAGGGATGGTGTCTCCACCACCTCCCTGGGCAGCCCATTCCAATGGCTAACAACTCTCTCTGTGAAGAGCTTTCTCCTCACCTGAAGCCTAAACTTCCCCTGGTGCAGCTTGAGACTGTGTCCTCTTGTTCTGGTGCTGGTTGCTAGAGAGATGAGACCAACCCCCTCCTGGCTACAACCAGATGTGAGAATGGTTTTATATGACCTAAAATGAAGATTCAAAAACCATATGGTGCTGAAGAACATGGTTGAGTGGTGAACTGATGGTAGTGGGTTAATGGTTGGACCTGATGATCTTAAAGGTGTCTTCCAACCAAAATGATTCTATGATTCCATAATTCTCTTGAGTTGAAACCTGAGTAACTTGAGGCAAATCCCTGATGTGGCTTCCTGCAGTGGTTGGGTTGAACTTTATGACTCAGCAAGTCTTCTTCTGATCATATTCCAAATCTTTTTGCCTTTTTCTTTAAGCATTTCCCAGTGGTGGATTTGATAGTTGTATCTTCACTGACACCCTTTGAACTCTCAGGACTTGGCTGCTTCTGTGATTCTGGGGCTTTTTTCCCCTTCTTTCAGCACCTTCAGCCTAAGGATGAAAAATAAACTGAGATGAGGAAATTATGCCAAACCTGACTTGAGAAGATCTCTGTTTCATAAGAAAACACAGTCTCAAGCTGTGCTGGGGGGGGGTTAGGCTGGATGTTAGGAAGAAGTTGTTCATAGAAAGAGAGATTGGCCATTGGAATGGGCTGCCCAGGGAGGTGGTGGAGTCACTATTACTGGAGGTGTTTAGGATGGGGCTCTTGGTGCCGTGGTTTAGTTGATTAGATAGTGTTGGATGATAGGTTGGACTCAATGATCTCAAAGTTCTCTTCCAACCTGGTTAATGCTATGCTATGCTATGCTGTGCTATGCTGTGCTATTCTACAACAAAGAATTCAAATTCTCTTCCCATTTGTTTTGAGCAGATAGGCCTGGGCAGGATGCTAAATGTACTGAGAGGTTTTGAAAGAGTAAAACCTTCTTCAGTTGCATGGGAATCACATTTATTTGTTTGTTTTTAACATCTACATTTGATGTCTTGGAAATCACTGGCAAATGTTAAATCATTTCAGGCACCACAATTAAAAGCGGATTAATGCTCACTCGAAACGAGTCTCCTATAAATAAGCAATAAACTGAAGGGACCGGAATAAAAATGCAGTTAGGGGTGTAGAGCAAAACATTTAATTTATCACAGAATCCCAGGCTGGGAGGGGTTAGAAGGGACCTCTGCAGATCACAGTATCACAGTATCGCTAAGGTTGGAAGAGACCTCGAAGATCATCGAGTCCAACCTGTCACCACAGAACCCATGACTAGACCATGGCACCAAGTGCCATGTCCAATCCCAACCCAACCACCCTGCTAATGCAGGGGCACCCACAGCAGCTTGCCCAGGGTCATAATGTCCAGCTGGGTTTGGAGTCTTTACAGAGAAGAAATTCCACAACCTCTCTGGGCAGCCTGCTCCAGGGCTCCAGCACCCTCACACCAAGGAATATTCTCCTCATCTTCAGATGGAACCTCCTGGGTTGCAGTTCATGCCTGCTGCTTCTTGTCCTGTCGCTGGCCATCACGGACTATAGCCTGGCCCTATCCTCTTGGCCTTCACAGGCCCTTTAGCTTTTGCTGAACACTGATGAGATCCTCTCTCAGGCTGCTCTTCTCCAGGCTCAACAGCCCCAGATCTTTCTCTCAGCCTTTCCTCTTCACAGAGATGCTCCAGGCCCTTCAGCATCTTCAGAGCCCTTAGGCATAAAGACCTGTTGAATTGATAGGAGGTCTGGTTGAACAAGAATCTTGTTGTGGTACCGGGCTGGTGGTGACTCACGTCTCCAGTGTGTCAGGTTTAAACACCACAAAATACCTCGAGGAAGCTGGGTGTTTATGTCCTTAATTTTCTTTTGCCTCACTAGGCTCGTTTTTAAGACATTTGAGATATGCCAGCAGAGCTGCAGAAAATTGCTCTCTGTAGCATAGCTTGACATAAATGTGCTTCTTCTACTGCTAATTTCTCTTGTTCCTGTCACCCAGCAATAACTCTTCCTTTTAACTTAAAATATTTTGAATGGCTTTTCCTTTCATGGAAGCAAAAACCTTTTATTATTAGGTCCATGGGGCTGTATTTTTTTTTTTCCTATCTGGATGACGAAAATATCCTTAACCTCAAGGGAGATACTCTTCAGCCTGGAGAAGAGGAGGCTCCAGAGAGAACTTTGAGCTGCCTTACAGTACTTGAAGATAGCCTACAGGAGAGTTGGAGAAAGACTTTTTGCAAAGGCATGGAGCGACAGGCTGAGAGGTCATGACTTCAAACTGGGAGAAGCTGGATTTAGATTGGACATTAGAAAGAAACTCTTAACCGTGAGGGTGGTGAGGCACTGGAACAGCTTGCCCAGGGAAGCTGTGTAAGCTGCAACCCTGGAAAAAGGTTCAAAGGCAGGTTAGATGGGGCCTTGAGCAGTGTAGTTTAGTAGGAGATGTCCCTGCCCATAGCAGGGGGTTGGAAATAAGTGATCTTTAAGGTCCTTTCCAATCCAAACCATTCTATGACTCTGTGGCTCTATGACGTAACTACTTGGTCCAACACTTGGATCTTAGAGGTCTTGTCCAACCTTAATGATTCTATCTTAGAGCTTGTTTCGGTCCAGAGAGTGAAAGAGACTCAGTCCTTTTGAATATTCCTGTGCTGTGAAATGAGAGGCACAAACGAGGCCAAAATGCCACCAGCTAGGCTATTTATTAAATAAAGTGGATGGATCAGAAGGAGAGAGAGAGAAAACAGAGAAGAGAGAGAGAAAATACAGAAGAGAGAGAGAAGAGGAAAGGAGTTATATTACCACACCACTCACCCCCCAAGACAGTTGAGTCTGTGGAGGAAAGGTGCTGCAGGAGATGTTGGGTGTGTAGAGAAATGGTGCTGAGGCTTTGGCTGTAGGAGAGATGTGGCCCTCTGGGCAGCCTCTTCAGCTCCATGAGTTGCAGCAGGCAGAGCTTAGGACACGGAGAGAGGGTTCGGTCTGCTTCTTCCAGGCTCCATGGCCTCTTTTCTTCAGAGCAGAAGGGCTTTTCCTTCTCTTGTGCTTTCTTTCTCAGCTGCATTGTCCTTCTCCTGTGTTTTCCTTCATCTGTGTTTTTGGTTCTCCGTTTTTCTTCTGCAATTTTCTTCTACCAAGCCAGCAGTTGCTCAAGACTTTTATACAGTTTTTTAGTCCTTAGCTATGTGTCCAAGTATTGTCCTTCAGGAAATCAGGGTCCAGGTGGTGAATCCATTCTCTCATCATCCTCCCTTCCTGGGCTATCTGATGGCTGGAAATGGTCTTGTCCTGAAGGCGTGATGGCTGGGCCCTTGGGCCATTGTTGTAGGCCAGCTGCAGTCCAGTGAGCAATGTTATCTTTGCACCTTCCAAGAGTCCTTCCAGTGGCTCTGCCCAACACACATCAGCTATTGCCTGGGCAAGCAGCAAGTGATTTTATCTTTGTTGAGTCACAGCAGGAGAGACAAGCTTTTAGTCTCTCACAGAGCTCCTGTCCAACCTGCAATGATTCTGTGATTCTATTTCAGAGACTACCTTAAAAAAGATGAACCTCCACAATGTGAGTGAAATATTCCCTCCTGGTGCAAACCTTGGTTTGAAATGGTTTGAATTAACTGGTGATGGAATGAGAGGAAGTGGCCTCGAGTTGCACCAGGGGAGGTTTGGGTTGGATATTAGGGAAAATGTCTTTGCTGAAAGAGAGGTCAGGCATTGGAACAGGCTGCCCAGGGAGGTGGTGGAGTCCCCATCCCTGGAGGTGTTCAAGGAATGTGTGCACATGGCACTTGGGGACATGACTTAGTGGGCATGGTGGTGTTTGGTTGATGGTTGGGTTTGGTGATCTTAGATGTCTTTTGCAACCTTCATGATTCTATGAAATGGTGCTGTAATTAATTAAGATTGGGTGTGATCTCTCACTTTCTAATTAATGCCTCTGCTTTAAACTCTTCCCAATGTCTCTATGTATCCCATTGTTCTCTCCCCCAGATTGGGGCTTCATACAAACACCACTTTAATTACTTTTCTAATTAGTCAGCAGCAAAATCTTGGATGAAATGTCTCTTACACTTACTGGAATCTCTGCTGCTCTTATTTTTTTTTTTTTTCATGTATTATACACAATTTCTCATTAACTTTTTCAAGTCTAATTAAATTTCTCTCATCATTCTTGCATCCACCCTTCCAGCAGCACCTTAGTGACATGACAGCCTAGATGACATCACAAAATGTCATGTATTGCAGTTGAGAATCCATTTCAGAGAAAGAGGGCTTGGAGCAGCTGTTCTTTCTGGTTTTCATAGAATCATAGAATTGCTTAGTGGGGGAAAAGACCTCTAAGATCATCAAGTCAAACTTTCAACCCAATACCACCATGGCCCCTGAACCGTGTCCCAGTGTGCCATATCCATAGCTTTCTTGAGCAGCAGCCTACTTCAATGCCTGACCAAGGAGACTTATAAAGGAGACTTTTTTCCTGTTTTGCTGATAATAAAATCAATTATTAATGCATTTCTAGAAATGTTAATTTCAGATGAATAGAATAACAGAGTTGTGTTGTTTGGAAATAGACCTTGAAGAGCATCAAGTCCAACTGTTAACCCAGCACTGCCAGGTCGCCACTAAACCGTAAGATCACAGAATCATTTAGATTGGAAAAGACCTTTAAGATTGAGTCCAAACATTATCTAGCTCTACCAAGTTTACCATGTCCCTCAGCACCACTTCTCCATGGCTCTGAAACCCTTCAAGGGCTGATGACTCCACCATTGCCCTGAGTAGCCTACTCCAGTGCTTGACAACCCTTTTGGGGAAGAAATCATTTCTCATGTGCAACCTAAACCTCCCCTGGTGCAACCTGAGGCCATTTTCTCTTGTCCTATCAAATACTTTAAACAAAGTCCAAATACTACAACTGTGAATTCTCTTGTTGTGGGGCTTTTTTCACAGTATCACAGAGTCACCAAGGTTGGAAGAAACCTCAAAGATCATCAAGTCCAACCTGTCACCACAGACCTGATGACTAAACCATGGCACCAACTGCCACGTCCAATCCCCTCTTGAACCCTTCCAGGGATGGTGACTCCACCACCTCCCTGGGCAGCACATTCCAATGGCTAACAACTCTCTCGGTGAAGAATTTTCTCCTCACCTCGAGCCTAAACTTCCCCTGGTGCAGCTGTAGACTGTGTCCCCTTGTTCTGGTGCTGGTTACCTGGGAGAAGAGACCAACCCCCACCTGGCTACAACCTCCCTTCAGGGAGTTGTAGAGAGCAATGAGGTCTCCCCTGAGCCTCCTCTTCTCCAGGCTAAACAACCCCAGCTCCCTCAGCCTCTCCTCACAGGGCTTGTGCTCAAGGCCTCTCCCCAGCCTTATTGCCCTTCTCTGGACATGTTCAAGTGTCTCGATGTCCTTCTTAAACTGAGGGGCCCAGAACTGGACACAGGACTCAAGGTGTGGCCTAACCAGTGCAGAGTCCAGGGGCACAATGACTTTCCTGCTCCTGCTGGCCACACTATTCCTAATGCAGGCCAGGATGTCGTTGGCCTTCTTGGCCGCCTGGGCACACTGCTGGCTCATGTTTAGCCAGCTGTCAATCAGCACCCCCAGGTCCCTTTCTGGTTTTGTGGTGGTTTTTTTTGTTTGTTTGTTACGGTTTTGTTTGTTTGTTTGTTTGTTTGTTTTTTAACGTTTTAGAAGCAGAATTAATTTTCCTAATAACATTTAAAGTTGAAAAACAAAATGGCATCATTTGCTCTTGAATTTTCATGGTAAAGATACAATGTGCTGAGAAAATATCACTGTCACTCTGTTAATTGTCAAAACCCACATGAAATGTAGGAACAATTTAACTCTCAAGTCTAGTCTGCCTTAGTTTTAGGAGCATTGGTGTGGTCTGAGATTAGCAGAAGATCTTCTGGTAGATGGGTAGACACTGTGTCCTTGCCTTCAGCTACATGCAGGCTTTGAGTGACACTTTTAGAGTCATTGAAGGATATTTAATTACTCTAACAGTGGCATAGTCCTGGTGGCTCAGGGTAGTGGCAGAGAAGGACACTATTGTGCAAAGATGCTTTTTTGTTCTCTCCATTCATGGTGGGTGTGGAGTGAGCCATCAGAGCAGGTCCAGAGTAGGTCACAAAAATTGACCTAAGGGATGGAAGTCCTCTGCTGTGAGGCCAGGCTGAGAGATTTGGGACTGTTCAGCCTGGAGAAGAGAAGGTTCCAGGGACAACTTCTGCTGGCCTTTCAGTGATTAAAGAGGCTGATCAGAAAGCTGGGGACAGAGTTTTGAGCAGGACCTGTTGTGACAGGACAAAGGGTGATGGTAAACTCCAAAGAGGGAGATTGAGACTGGAGAGAAAGGGGAAATTAGGGTGGTGAGACCCTGTCCCAGGTTGCCCAGAGAGGTGGTAGATGTCACATCCCTAGAACCATTGCAGGTCAGGTTGTTTGGGGCTCTGAGCAACCTGCTCTAGTTGCAGATGTCCCTGCTCACTGCAGGGTTTGGAGTAGATGGCCCTGGAAGGTCCCTTCACACCCAAATCATTCTGTCATTCTTTGATTTATGTGTTCTCCCAAGGGCCTGCCCAACACAAAGTACAAAGCTGCTGGAAGACTCCTGCAAAGCTCTGAAGGAAGGTGGGTCATGCAGTGCTGGGGTTGGGGTGGCACTGGGCATTGCCTAGACCAGCACTTCGGGTCAGATGCACCAAGGAAAGCACAAACTTGACCTTCTCAGGAACCAACAAAAAACCTGCAGGAGAACGCTGCACCAAGCCAGTATAAACAATTGATTCTCTGTCCTAAATTACCTTTCTGTAGTATTCCTCCTGGATCCTCTCAGAACTTAACATCCCATTGCCACAAAGTCTGTTATTAATGAAACATCTTGAGCAATCCTTGCCCATTTGGATAGTGTTTTTGAAGTTCACTTCCACGAGGAGGTGTTGTCAGCCCTTACTTACAGAGGACATTTGGTTGCTCACATCTTTCACCAGCTGCGTCTTGCAAGTCTTCTGTTACTCCTCGTTTCCTTCTGGTGTGGGACTCAGGGACTGGTGTGCAGGGATTGAGCTGTGGTGTTAATGGGTATCACATCTCTAAATCCTCAAGCAGGGCTTTGAAAATGGATCCCTGCCCCCTGCGGATTGATCAGGGAGACGGAACCGTAAGAAACGGCCCTTGGGTAAATCTCACTTTAGCCTCGAAAACTTCCAGTTTCTTCTTTTTTTGTCCTTTATCTGCGTCTGCTTGCATGTTTGGAGCACTTATGGTAAACTTCTTTCTGCACACATTCCAGTCTTTTAATTTCTTCTGACTGGATTAACCATCTGTTCTTTCACCTTTTGGCTCTTGGATTCAAGCTCATCACGTTCTGGTTTGGACTGCAGCACGTCTAATTCTGGTCAGTTCTGTGAGTTCCCAGCTCAGTCTCTGCTCAGTGAGGAACTTTCTGAAGGTCAGAGCAGGTCTGCACAGCCAGGGGATCCTTCCAGCAGGGAGAAGCTGATGAAGAGGGTTCCTGCAAAGGGCTGGGCTGCAGGAAGGCTCTGCCTGAGTCTTGGTCTCCTCTGCAGACTAAGGGTACTGCCACAGCTTGTGTCCCACCTTGGGGGGCAGGAAGGCAGAGGTGGCACCTGTGGGGAGGAGTGGCCCAGACGGGTGAGGCTCAACTGCCCAATAAGGGATTGCAGCCTATGGATGGCATCTTCAGGAGCAATCTGAGGGATGCCCAGGGTCAAGGCTCTTCTTCCCTGGCTGGTGTCCCAGGAGGGCCCTGTCCTTTCTGATTGCTTTAGAATATCTTATTGGTTGATATTGCTTTGAAATATCAAAGACATTGAAGGAAATTTTGGTTATGTGTACATAAAATACTCACAGGTGACATTAAGCAGGTCTAGATGCTCTGCTCAGAATATTGAGCTCATATAGTTTATGAGTCTTGTGCAAGAACTGCACATACCATGACTTCATAAAGCCAGGTCTGTAATTACTGGTAATTATGGTCTGTAATTTCTGCACACATACAGCTCACAGACCCTGCTTGTCTCAATCCATCCTTTCCTTGTGTATTAATTTCTTAGGAGCTCACGATATCTGAGCCTTATGAATATTAAAATGAGCTCTGCTTTGAGCTGTAGAAGTTTTGCAGAGCCTTCCACTCTGCCCCACATGCCCTCGGTGAAGGGAATTGCAGTGATGATCTTGGCTTAGGTGTGAGTCAATGCAGGCACACTCAACTGTTCCCCTGTGCTTAAGGAAGTTTGTAAACCCCCCCAAGAGCTGTTCTCTGTCCTCATTTGCATGACCACGTTGAATAATCCTGTTCACTTTTGTGCCATACTAGCTTGCTGTACAGGCAGTTGGGGCTACTAGAAAAGAGAGTTATTTTATTGGTCCAAAACTTGCACACTGAGAACAAAAAATGATCCCTCAAGGCCTTTCTCTCTGGTAATTAATCTTTCAAGAAGACTGGACTGATAAATAAGTCTCACACAGCTACTGCTCAAGGTCCTCTCTGCCAGTCATCTACTACCCAAGTCCTACTACTTCAGGAAGGTGACTGCTCAAGAGCATGCATAATTCACAGGCTATCCTTGTTTATCATCTTCACCATCACCCAGCACATTCCCTCCCTCCATGTGGAAATTCTTTCAGAGACAATCTCTAAGAGCAGGCATGAAGAAAAGAAAAAAAAAAAAAGCCCACAATAGCAGCATTCTAAACCCCATGATGTCTTCTGCACCAAGTGGCCATACAGGATGCTAGCAGGAACAGAATATGTGGAAAACAGCAGGAGGTGTCAGTTGCCCTTGTTTTGTCATTTGTTGGCTTGAGGTATCTCCCAGCACAAGCTCAGGGCTTATCCTCAATTATTGGAGGTGGTGTAGAAACAACTTAGGCTGCACTGATGGAACCATTCCAGGTCTACCTGTCTGGGGCCCTGAGCAGTCCCAGACTGGTTTCAGCATCAGAAGATGCAACTTGAGCTTCTCACCCTCACCACAGCTGTAAAGATCTCTCACCCTCTCAAGGGTGAGGGCTTGGTGGGTACTGGAGTCTCCCCATGAAGCCATCTGCATTCCCAAAGGGAAAAGAAAGGGAAGAAAGAAGAGGCTGATGAAGTGGGAAAGAAACTCAGCTGGGATGGAAAGAAGAACCACACCAAGGAACAGAGACACAAACCAAGAGCTACCCCAAGCCCTGATGGCAATGACAGCACAACTGGCACCACCAATGCTGGGGGCAGGCACTGGGGAAGTCCCAAGCTGGACTCAGCAGCATCTGGGAACCAGATTCAGGAGCTGGATTCTGGAACTGGATTTAGGAACACAGAGATTGGGGATGGAAGGCAGAAAGGACACAGTCCTCCTGGGACAGTGGCCAGGGAAGAAGAGCCTTGACCCTGGTCATCCCTCAGTTTGCTCCTGAAGATGCCATCCGTGGGATGCAATCCCTTGTTGGGCCATTGAGGGTCAGCTGTCCTGGCCGCTCCTCCTCACATGCGCCTCCTCTGCCTTCCTGCCCCTCAAGGTGGGACACAAGCTGTGACAGTGCTCTTAGTCTGCAGAGGATACCAAGACTCAGGCAGAGCCTTCCTGCAGCCCAGCCCTTGTCAGGAGCTCTCCCCATTAGCTTATCCTTGCTAGAAGCAGCCCCTGGCTGTGCAGCCCTGCCCTGAAATCCCTAAAATGCCTCTGTGAGCATGGACTGAGCTGGGAATTCACAGCACTGACCAGAATTAGTTGTGCTCTAGCTTCAGACCAGAGCACTGCTAAAGAGCAAGAAAGTCCAGAAGTACTGAGGGAAAGCAAAACAGTGTTTAAGAGAATTGTGTAAATTCTCCTTTGCTCTCTTGCAGTAATTTTGTTTTACTTTACAGAATAAATAAGATGGGGCCTTTGCTGTAGGGTTGTGAGCCACAGGGGATATTTCACAGTAAATCAACATTTACTTCCTTGAGTTAGAGAGAGAAATTTGTGGCCCTGAAGCGTTCTGAAGAAATGGGTGGGAATAAAGAGCACCATGGGGCTGGAAGGATTGTGCAGAAATGTTCTTACTGCAAGCGGGGAGCAATGAGGAGAGTGTTCCACACAGTGATGTGTGTGGTTGAAGATCATTTGGGGGTTAAATTGCTCAGCATAATGTAGAAGGAACAGGCTGCCTGAGTGAGATGGTAGAGTCACCATCCCTGGAGGTGTTAAAGAAGCCTGTGGACGTGGCACTTTGGGACACAGTTTGATGGCCACAGTGGTGCTAGGTTGATAGTTGAACTTGGTGATCTTAGAGGTCTCCTCCAACCACAATGATTCTGTGATTCCTTCTAGTTCTCAGTGGCTTTGCAGGGAAATTCTATCAACAGTTGATTTCGTAAAGAGAGCAGGGAAACTCTCATGAAACTGGAATTTGGAGGAGCTGAGGTTTATGACACAAAATAGCAGCAAAATGTGCCAAGTACAAGCTGCAGCTACATTCTGTAAATACATAAAGTCCCCATGAGAATGAGATCTGTTGCGGGTGATTTTAGATAGTACTTTCTATCTTTCTAGAAAAATGTTGATTAAGTCTTCTGGACTCCCCAGTACAAGAGACAAGGAACTACTGCAGAGAGTCCAGTGGAGGCTCTGAGGATGCTGAGGGGCGTGGAGCATCTCTGTGAGGGGGAAAGGCTGAGAGCCCTGGGGCTCTTGAGCCTGGAGAAGAGCAGCCTGAGAGGACATCTACTCAATGCTTAGTAAGAGCTAAAGGACCTGTGGGGGACAAGAGGATGGGGCCAGATGCTTGTCAGTGGTGCTCAGTGACAGGACAAGGAGCAACAGGTGCAAAGTGGAACCCAGGAGCTTCCATCTGAAGAGAAGGAGAACCTTGTTTTGTGTGAGGGTGCTGGAGCCCTGGAGGACAGTGCCCAGAGAGGTTGTGGAGTCGTCTCTGCTTGAGAGATTCCAAACCCAGGTGGATATTCTGATCCTGAGCAAGCTCCTGTAGGTGCCCCCTTTAGGGGGCACCATTCATCAGGACTGAATGGTCTCCAGAGGTCCCCTCCAGCCTTCACTGTGCTGGGATTCTTTGAAATAACAATATCCCTGTTGAAGCTTTTTCATGTAACTCTTATTTTCCCTGTATTAAAGCTTTGACTGCCTTGTGATTTCAGCTGCATGGTGAACCCTGTCAGCTTTGTTCCCCCTTCCTCCACCCAAGATTTAATTTCCACTCTTATCTGCTCTCCCACCAGCAGAACAGGAGCTGGGAGGAGGCTGGGACAGGGACTGCAGCAAGACTGCTGTTGCCTAGAGCTGCTGAGCCATTGCTCTTGTGGCTATGACATCACCAAATGCCTATGGACTTTACAATCCACAGGAGGCCCAGCTGATTGTCACTTTAACTTGTCTATTTTAAGACCAAAAAATGGAATTGCTAGGGACAGGAGGTGCTTTGTGTCCCCTTGCTGCAGCAGCACGTGGGGAGAGAGCTTTTTCTGTGAATGTTCCTCTTGTTTCCTGCAGCAAAGCTGCAGGAGATCCCGGCTACATTAACTCACTGCTGCTTCTCATCCTTCCATCACTCAGTTGCCCCTGGGCTGCCTGAGCTATGAGTGCTTATTTTTATTCAACTATAGCTTTAAAAACAACATATCCAGCTGCTCCCACCCTGCTCACAGTGACAAAGAGCCGCACTGAGATGCTTTGGATGGCTGAGGTTGCGGCTGTCCCAGACCCAGCTTGTTCCCGTGGAAGGGGAATTGCCACCAAATACAGTGCCGGAAGATCCCGTCAGCAAACAGCTTAAATGGTTTGTTCTCACATTAAAATGCAAAGCATTGCTGTCTTTGATCTGGAATCCCAGCATGGTAGGGTTGGAAGGATCCTCTGGAGATCATCTAGTCCAACCCCTTTGCTAATGCAGGCTCACCCACAGCAGTTTGCCCAGGATCACAATGTCCAGCTGGGTTTGGAATCTCTCCAGAGAAGGAAGTTCCACATCCTCTCTGGGCAGCCTGCTCCAGGGCTCCAGCACCATCACATCAAATAAATTTCTCTTGGGTTCCAGTTTGTGCCCATTGCTCCTTGTCCTGTCCTTGGGCACCACTGACAAAAGTCTGGCCCTATCCTCTTATCCCCCATAGGCCCTTTAGCTCTTGCTGAGCACTGAGAAGATGCCCTCTCAGACTGCTCTTCTCCAGGCTCAGCAGATACACATCTCTCAGCCTTTCGTCCTCACAGAGATGCTCCAGGCCCCTCAGTGTCTTCAGAGCCTCCAATGACTCTCTCCAGTTCCTTGTTTCTCTTGACCTGGGGAGCCCAACACTCCACAGATGCCAAGACTCCTTCTCCAGACCCATCAAAATCTCACCTCCTTTGCTGGGAGCAGCAGACACCTGCAGACAGCTAGTTTTCTGTGCCAGCTTGGACATTGTGACAGCCAACAGCTGTGTTCTGCTGCCTTTTTTCATTGCTGGCTGTGAAGCGTGGCTGCCACTTAGAATCTTCAGTGAGCTGCACAGTCTGGAGAAGTTCACTTTGAGGTCAAGTTTCCCGAAATAGCACCAAGCTGTGGAAGGCAGAGGAGGATATAATCCTCCTGCCATGGAGAGGGAAGGCTGCATTTGACCTGCTGTATCTTCTGCATCGGCTACTGAGCATCTGTGAGCATCCTTGTGGGGACTGTCACTCATTATATTTGAATGCCTGCAAAAATGGATGCTGTACCTTCATTGCAAGGGGTTCAGCTTTGTGCTGCAGATCAGCCCCACTACTCTGCTTTCTAACCAGCCATTTGTCTGCACAGCTTCAAACCAAGGCTGTGGCTGCCCTGGTGCTGAGGAGTAAATAGATGGACACGGAAGGACATATTTGGTGCATGGAGTGTGGCCAGCAGGTCTACTCTGCCCTAGTGAGGCCACAGGTGGAATCCTGGGTCCACTGCTGGGCTCCCCAGGTCACAAGAGACAGGTAACTACTGGAGAGAGTCCAGTGGAGCTTCCGAAGATACTGAGAAGCATGTGAGGAGGAAAGGCTGAGTGACCTGGGGCTGTTGAGCCTGGAGAAGAGCAGCCACACAGAGTATCTTCTCAATGCTCAGTAAGAGCTAAAGGACTTGTGTGGAGCAAGATATGGGGACAGACTCTTCTCAGTGGTGCTAAGTGAGAGGACAAGGGGCAGTAGGAACCCAAGAGGTACCATCTGAACAGGAGGAGAAAATTCATTGGCGTGAAGATGCTGGAGCCCTGGAGTACAGTGCCCAAAGAGGCTGTAGAGTCTTCTCTGAAGAGATTCCAAACCCACCTGGGCATTGTGATCCTGGGCAAGTTGCTGTGGGCAACCCTGCTTTAGCAGGGGGGTTGGACTGGATGATCTCCAGAAGTCCCTTCATACTCCTACCATGCTGGGGTTCTGTGTAAAACACTCATTTCCCATTCCAAATCTCCTTCCCAGCCTAAGTGGTTCGCAGGAAGGAAATAAACATCTCCTAGAGCAAGAGAAACCCTGGAATTCTCCATTTGGGATGGGTGGTGCACTGTTTTGCTCAGGCAGAGTTCATGGAGGACAGTAGTGGACACATGTTGTGCTTCATCTGCCTCTTGCAAACAACTCCAGGGGCTTCTGCCCTCTCTGGAGGGCTCTCTTCTACTTCAGAGATGGTCTCATATGGTTATATTTTATGCCTTAAAGGCAAGGACAATTTTATGTAGAGACGTTGTTCCTCTACACAGAGTTTTGGGCACTTTGGAGATCTGTGGAGCTGTCTCGATGTCTAACATGAGATTCCCTGTTTACTTTTTCTCAACAATTGCATGAGCTTTGACAGCCTCTCCCCCTTCCTCCGTCAGTACTCTCACCTTCCTTCATGCTTCCTTGTCAGTACCTCTCCTGTCACTGCACATCACTCTTCCATGGGAGAGTGGAGGACTCATCATCTCTGGGGCAGATAAGGACTAGGAGTGCTTGCTTTTGTTAGCCAGAAAGGTGGGATATTTCTATCAGCTTCTGTTGATGCACTCGAATTCTCAGGGATGACCCAGAGCCACACTCATCTGCTCACAGAGCTGAGTCAAACTTAAATGCTCTTCGAAGCGTGATCCTTCCAGGAAAACTTGGCTGATGTGGGCTCTCCCTCCTACTTGCTAGTCCCAGGCACCTGGCATTGTGTCCTCCTTTGCTAGAAGTCCTTGGCCAGCCCTTGGACTGTCTCAGGCTCTGACCTTGCTCTTCACATCAGAAGAAGGAAATGGGAGAAAAATCCCTTTATTCTGAGATGAAGAAACTGGCTCTGATATTCCGCACAGTTTCGGTCATCCAGGATGATCTCCATATCCTTCCAACCTCCATCATGCTGGAATTTTCTGTGAAGAAGGGGAGGCTATAAACAGCACATGGAGCAGCAGCAAATTCTGACTCATTCCCTGTTTGGGGTAGGAGGTGCATGGTTTTGGTCAGGGAGGGGTTGTGGAGGAAGGTGGTGGGGTTGCTTAGCCTGGAGATGAGGAGGCTCAAGGGAGACCTTATTGCTGTCTACAACTACCTGAAGGGAGGTTGTAGACAGGTGGGGGTTGGTCTCTTCTCCCAGGCACCCAGCACCAGAACAAGAGGACACAGTCTCAAGCTGCACCAGGGGAGGTTTAGGCTGGATGGTAGGAAGAAATTCTTCATAGAGAGAGTGATTTCCCATTGGAATGTGCTGCCCAGGGAGGTGGTGGAGTTGCCATCACTGGAGGTGTTTAGGAGGAGACTTGCTGGGGTGCTTGGTGCCATGGTTTAGTTGATTAGATGGAGTTGGATGATGGGCTGGACACAATGATCTCAAAGATCTCTTCCAACCTGGTCTGGTCTATTCTATTCTATTCTATTCTATTCTATTCTATTCTATTCTATTCTATTCTATTCTATTCTATTCCATTCCATTCCATTCCATTCCATTCCATTCCATTCCATTCCATTCCATTCCATTCCATTCCATTCCATTCCATTCCATCAGATGTTCTGCTTCAGGTGCCTCTTCCCAAAAAAACCCCACCACTCCAAACTCTGGCAGATCAAAAGCAGAATCATAGAATAGAATCACAGAATCACCAAGGTTGGAAGAGATCTCAAAGATCATCGAGTCCAACCTGTCACCACAGACCCCACGACTAGACCATAGCACCAAGTGCCACGTCCAGTCCCCTCTTGAACACCTCCAGGGATGGTGACTCCACCACCTCCCTGGGCAGCACATTCCAATGGCGAACGACTCTCTTGGTGAGGAACTTTCTCCTCACCTCGAGCCTAAACTTCCCCTGGCGCAGCTTGAGACTGTGTCCTCTTGTTCTGGTGCTGGTTGCCTGGGAGAAGAGACCAACCTCTTCCTGGCTACAACCACCTTTCAGGTAGTTGTACCCAGCAATAAGGTCTCCCCTGAGCTGCTTTTGTTTCTGGAACTGTCCTCATGCCCTGATTCCAGGGATGTGCTGGATAAGTACAGGAGAAAAGAATGTGACACCTCAGGGTCGAATGCATGCAGAGCAATGCAGGAGGCAGAACTGTTGAGCTGTTTTGATACAAGAGTGGTTCTTATGTAGATGTCACAGCAGCCAGGGAAGAATTTCATGCGTGAGAAGCATGAATCAAGAGCCTTGCTTTTAGTCACCACAATAAAAACAATCTCACTGAGGTGAACTCCAAAGCAAAGGTGGCACAAAGATGGGCTTGAAGACCTCCAGTACATTGGTGGCAACTAAAAGAAGGGATTTTGGAATTAAAATAGACTGTTACCAGCTGATGTGTTCCTGTGGTAATGGTGGTCCTTTTATCAAGCGATAGGACAAGAGGAAATGACCTCGAGTTGCACCAAGGAAGTTTTAGATTGGCTATTAGGAAAAGTTTCTTCACCAAAAGGGTCACAAAAAGTAGTCAGGCATTGGAACAGGCTGCCCAGGGAAGTGGTAGAGTCACGATCCCTGGGGGTGTGCAAAACATGTCGACATGACATTTTGGTACACAGTCTAATGGTCATGGAGGTGCTTGGTTAGTGGTTGGGCTTGATCATGGAGGTCTTTTCCAGACAGAATGATTCTGTGGTTCTGCTTCAGAAAATAACTTAGAAAAGATGAACTTTTACAATGTGAGTAAAGTGAAGCATTCGTTCCTGGTGCAAACTCTCCTTTGAAATGCTTTGAAGGAACTGGTGATAGGCCAAGAGGATATGGCCTCAAGTTTCTCCAGGGAAGGTTTAGATGGGATATTAGGAACAATTTCTTTCCTGCAAGAGTGGTCAGTGACTGGCACAGGCTGCCCAGGGTGGCGTCGCCATCCCTGGAGGTGTTCAAGGAACGTGCGGCTCTTTGGGAGATGGTTTCATGGCCATGGTGGATGAAGCTGTTGTTTCTGGAACTGTCCTTATGCCCTGATTCCAGTGTCTCACCACCCTCATAGTAAAGAACTTTTTCCTAATGTCCAATCTAAATCTACCCTGCTCTAGTTTCAAACCACTGCCCCTTGTCCTATCACCACATACCCTTATAAAAGTCCCTCTCCAGCTTTCTTCTGGCCCGCTTCATGTAATGGAAAGCCAGCAGAAGGTCTTCCTGGAGCCTTCGCATCTCCAGGCTGAATAGCTCCAACTCTTAGCCTGCCTCTTTAGGGGAGGTGCTCCAGCCCTCTGATCATCTTTGTGGCCTCCTCTGGACCTTCTCCAACAGATCCATGTCCTTCCTGTGTTGAAGGACACAGTCTCAAGCTGCACCAAGGGAAGTTTAGGCTTGAGGTGAGGAGGAAGTTCTTCATTGAGAGAGTCATTCACCATTGGAATGGGCTGCCCAGGGAGGTGGTGGAGTCACCATCCCTGGAGGTGTTCAAGAGGGGATTGGACGTGGCACTTGGTGCCATGGTCAAGTCATGAGGTCTGTGGTGACAGGTTGGACTCGATGATCTTCTTGGTCTCTTCCAACCTTGGCGACACTGTGATACTGTGAAAAGGGTCCAGAAAAGAGGACACATCTGAGTCTGGGTATGCTGAAGCATTGCCAAACTTCCATTTGTTCTCTAATGACAGAGAAGACTGCCAGTCTTGGCTCTGCTGCAGGCTCCATTCTCTGTAATTAAAAATCAATTAGTATGTTTAGCAATTAGCTAATTAACTTCCTAATGCTATCATGTTAGATTCATATCCAAACATGCCTCTCAATTGCATGTGTTAGTGATCCTGCAGGTGGGGCATTCGTTGCTCATGGACGTTTGTATTCATTGGAGTGCATCAATTTTGCCATGCCTAAGATGCTGCTCGTGGGGATCTCAGAGTAAACAACCAGGAGCATGAACACTTCCCCAGGAACCCAGTGCTGCCAGTACTGTACGTGCAGTAACAGCGTAGTGATTGTACTTGCCCGAGGAACATGCTAGAAGCAGCCCCTGGCTGTGCAAACCTGCTGTGACCTTCAGAAAGTGCCTCTCTGAGCAGAGGCTGAGCTGGGAAGTCACAGCACTGGCCAGAACCAGTTCTGCTCCAGCTCAAACCAGGACAGCATGTAGTGCGGTGCCTCGCAGCTGCTCTCTGCGGAGAGCTGATGTTTCATTTCACAGCAGAAGGTTCACTTAAAGAAGAAGGCAGATAATTTAACCGAGGCTGTGTGTCAGGTCACTGGCACAGCTCAACCTCATCTGTTCTTCTCAAGTATTTGTTCTTCATTCAATACTTGACTTTTTCAGCGTAGGATTAAAGCTCTGGATGCTTCAGGAGAAGATTGTCTCTTTCCATTTCCCATCTCCAGTAAGCCTTTTATCCACAACCTCTATTTATTTTTAAAGTACCTTGTAGAAGTAACGTGGAGAAATGAAAAGGAAGGAGTTGATTCTAAGAAGAATTAATGTTCTGCTGATATGTCTATGAAGGTACTAAGTGATGCTGGGACCTTGTCTGGGCTGTGATCCCAAACACTGAACAGACTGACCCATAACCTGATGGTTGCATGCTGCTACTTCTTCCCTGGACTATTAGTGACAAGAGATCTCTTCTTCAACATCTTCATCAGTGACCTGGATGAAGTGACACGGTGGACTCTCAGCCACTTTGCTGATGACACAAACCTAATCAGGCTGTGCTGCCACTGAGACCTGGCCAGGCTGGAGAGTTGGGTGAGAGGAACCTCATGAAGTTCAACAAGGGCAAGTGTAGGGTCCTGCACCTGGGAAGGAATAACCCCCTGCACCAGTACAGGTGAGGGATGACCTTCTGGAAAGCAGCTCCACAGAGAAGGACCTGGGAGTGCTGGAGGACAGCAAGCTCCCCATGAGCCAGAAATGTGCCCTCATGGCCAAGAAGGCCAATGGTGTCCTGGGGTGTATAAAGAAGAGTCTGGTCAGCAGGTCAAGAGAGGTTCTTCTCCAACTCTGCTTTGCCCTAATCAGGCCAGAACTGGAGTCCTGGGTCCAGTTCTGGGCTCCCCAGTTCAAGAGACACAGGGAACACCTGGAGAGAGTCCACTGGAGGTTACAAGGATGCTGAGAGACCTAGGTCTGGTGAGCTTGGAGAAGAGCAGCCTGAGAGGGGATCTTCTTAATGCTCAGCAAGAGCTAAAGGACCTGTGCAGGACAAGAGAGTGGGGCCAGACTCTTGTAACTGGCACCCTGGACAGCGAAAGGGCACTGGGCACAAACTGGAACACAGGATGTTCCATATGAAGATGATGAGAAACCTGATTGATGTGAGGTTTCTGGAGCCCTGGAGGAGGCTGCCTGTAGAGGCTGTGAAGTCTTCTTCTCTGGAGAGATTCCAAAGCCACCTGACCATTGTGATCCTGGGCAAGCTGCTGTGGGTGCCCCTGCATTAGCAGTGGGGCTGGACTGGATGATCTCCAGAGGTCCACTCCAACCCCCACCATTCTGGGATTCTATAAAGCCTAAAATTTTGCAGAAATTTCCTTTACTGGGGATGGGGAGATGCTGAATGGCTGCTCAGCTGTCCAGGATGAGGTGTGACATCTGAGGCTCAAATGTGCAACTTGGATAAGAAAATGGGAGCTTCCAGCTTTGATTCTGAGCACCACGATGAACCGGATGAGATCTTAGAGGTGAAAGGCAGCTTATGAGCATGACCATGAAATACAAAGGTCACACACTGCAGGAGGCCTGTGGAAGGATGTCAGTGCAGAAAATGGAAGAAAAGCCAACCTGTTTCTCAACGATGAAGGAAAAAAAACCCACCAGTGACCTTCAATAGGGCGAAGTCTGATATATTCAGAACTGCTACGTGAGCTCCTTTAGAGCACAAGACCAGATAAAAAAAAAGAAGTTTGAAGGGTGGCAAGTCTTTTAAAATGCTATTTAGGAGCACAGGCACAGACTCTGATAGTGCAGAGGAGTAATAAGAAGGGTGGTGAGACTCCATGGTGGCTAAATCATGAGCTGTTTTATTGACTCTAAGCAAAAGGAAACTGGAGAAAGCAGAGAGTGGCTCAGCTGTCTGAAAAACATTGTTGGAGAGGACTACAAGCATAGAGGAGGAAGCAGAAAGACAAAAGCATGAAGCAAAGGTCAAGTAGAAAGGCACTGAGAAGTGCAGCTGCATTAGCTGTAAGAGGCTCAGGAAAACTCTGGTTCATGAGTGCATGAATGCAGAGGTGGGTACAAGGTCCTGCACCTGGGTCAGGGCAACCTGTGGTGTCAACTCAGGCTGGGGGATGAAGGGCTGGAGAGCAGCCCTGAGGAGAAGGACTTGGGGGTGTTTGTGGGTGAAAAGCTGGAGATGAGCTGGCACTGTGTGCTCACAGCCCAGAGCCAGCCGTGTCCTGGGCTGATCCCCAGCAGCATGGACAGCAAGGGCAGGGAGGGGAGTCTCCCTACTAGCATAGAATTGTTTCAATTCTGGCAAAGAGCAGTGGGAATCCCAGCGAGTTTACAGACTCTATAGCATTTCCCCCTTCTCCACATTAACAAGATCCCTTCAGAAAGAATCAGAATCCTATGTGCATGTAAGACACACATATAAATACCTGTTCATGGAGGGGGACATTGCAATCCTTGGCAACCTGCTGCGGGTGACCCTGATTTAGCAGGGGCACTGGACTGGATGACCTTCGTAGTTCCATTCCAACCCCCACCAGGCTGGGATTGTGTGATTCACAGACTCACAGATTGCATCAGGTTGGAAGGGACCCTCAAGAGTCATCTTGTCCAACCCCCTGCAGTCAGCAGGGACACCTCCAATTAGATCAGATAGCTCAGGCTCAATACAATACAATACAATACAATACACCAGGTTGGAAGAGATCTTCAAGATCATCGCGTCCAACCCATCAAACAATCCAACCCACCCAACAACTAGACCATACAGCCAAGCACCCCATCAAGTCTTCTCCTGAACACCTCCTGTGAAGGTGACTCCACCACCTCCACGGGTAGCCGATTCCAATGGGCAATCACTCTCTCCGTGTAGAACTTCTTCCTAACATCCAGCCTAAACCTGCCCTGGCGCAGCCTGAGACTGTGTCCTCTTGTTCTGGTGCTGGCTGCCTGGGAGAAGAGGCCAACCTCTGCCTGGCTACAACCTCCCTTCAGGTAGTTGTAGAGAGCAATAAGGTCACCCCTCAGTCTCCTCTTCTCCAGGCTAAGCAACCCCAGCTCCCTCAGCCTTTCCTCATAGGGCTTGTGTTCCAAACCCCTCACCAGCTTTGTTGCCCTTCTCTGGACATGTTCCAGCAAGTCAACATCCTTCCTAAACTGAGGGGCCCAGAACTGGACACAGTACTCAAGGTGCGGCCTAACCAGTGCAGTGTACAGGGGCAGAATGACCTCCCTGCTCCTGCTGGCCACACTGTTCCTGATGCAAGCCAGGATGCCATTGGCCTTCTTGGCTGCCTGGGCACACTGCAGGCTCATGTTCAGCCTACAATCAACCAGTACCCCCAGGTCCCTCTCTGCCTGGCCACTCTCCAGCCACTCTGACCCCAGCCTGTAGCACTGCCTGGGGTTGTTGTGGCCAATGTGCAGAACCCGGCACTTGGATGTGTTCAATCTCATGCCATTGGACTCTGCCCATCTGTCCAGCCTGTCGAGATCCCTCACATCCAGTCAGATCTTGAAGATCTCAAGGGATGAGGCCTCAACCACATCTCTGGACAGCCTGTTCCAGTATTTCATTGTAAAGAACTTCCTCCTGGTGTCCATCCTAAATCTACCTAAATCTGGCTGTTCAGTCTGGAGAAGAGAAGGCTCCGAGGTGACCTCATTGTGGCCTTCCAGTATCTGAAGGGGGCCTACAGGAAGGCTGGGGAGGGACTTCTCAGGATCTCAGGTAGTGATAGGACTAGGGGGAATGGAATGAAGCTGGAGGTGGGGAGATTCAGGCTGGAGGTGAGGAGGAAGTTCTTCCCCATGAGAGTGGTGAAGCCCTGGAATGGGTTATCCAGGGAGGTGGTTGAGGCCCCATCCCTGGAGGTGTTTAAGCCCAGGCTGGATGAGGCTCTGGCCAGCCTGCTCTAGTGTGAGGTGTCCCTGCCCATGGCAGGGGGTTGGAACTAGATGATCCTTGTGGTCCTTTCTAACCCTGACTGATACTATGATACCCTGCTCCAGTTTAAAGCAGCTGCCCCTCATCCTGCCATCACAAGCCCTTCTAAACAGTCCCTCCCCAGCCTTCCTGTAGGTCCCCTTCAGATACTGAAATGCTTTGATAATGTGTCCCCAGAGCCTTCTCTTCTCCAGGCTGATATCACTGGTGACATCACAGAACAATTCATCATGTAGCCTCTTTTATCCTGCATCACACAAACAGATCTAGCACCTTGCAGTTGTGCCAGTTACATGCCCGAGATATTTTATGCTCTGTAAATCCTCCTTTTTCTGACCCGGGCACAGAAATAAGATGCTGAGGGAGTAAACACCTCGTAACCAGGCATTGCCTCACTTCTCATTTGTTCTGGTGTGAAGGTTTCTGATTTCACAGCAGCATTGCAGTGAGCTGTGCTTTCACAAATAGGAAATGAAATCAGATGGGGATGTAAAACTACGGAGGAGAACAGGCAGCCCTAATGGTTCTTTATCGCTTATTTCATCTGCTGTTGCATTTTGCCATCGTCTGGTGCTTAGTGAAGTGGATGATTTATTCATAGAAGACACTGTCACAGCCAAAAGGGTTGTACAATAAACCACTGACAAGACCTATGCCAAAAGCCATTAGGGGGAAGAGAACAATCATCTAGACACAAAGTATTTACAGAGCAGGTTGGGGTTTAATTTAAAATCCTTTACCGGGGCTTGATGATAATTACATCACATTCTCAATCAGCCAAGGCTGACAGACAGCTGGGGTTTGCCCCACCAGTATTCAAATCAAACAACCACCAAAAAATCTCTAATAATTGAAATCTACCCTGAAGAAGTCACAACGAATTAGTGTCATGGTGAGGTCGTTGAAGTGCTCATCTGTGCTGCGGAGAGCCACATTCTCCTCGCTTAGTATTAGTGCCAGGCTGGCAGAGGAGTTGGCATGACAGGAATGGGCAACCAGATGATCAGGTCCAGTCAGCATGGGATCGTGAAGGGCAGGTCCTGCTTGATGAACCTGAGCTCCTCCTTCATCGAGGTGACCTGATTAATGGATGAGGGATGTGATGTTCTTTACCTGGACTTTACTAAAGCCTTTAGAACAGAACAGAACAGAACAGAATAGAATAGAATAGAATAGAATAGAATAGAATAGAATAGAATAGAATAGAATAGAATAGAATAGAATAGAATAGAATAGACCAGTTTGGGAGAGACCTTCGAGATCATCGCATCCAACCTATCATCCAACACCACCTAATCAACTAAACCATGGCACCAAGCGCCCTATCAAGTCTCCTGAGCACCTCCAATGATGGTGACTCCACCACCTCCCCAGGCAGCCCATTCCAATGGGCAATCACTCTCTCTGTGTAGAATTTCTTCCTAACATCCAGCCCAAACCTCCTCTTTGACACAGTTTCCCACAGCATCCTCCTGGAGAAATTTGCTCTTCATGGCTTGGATGAGTAGATGCTTCACTGGATAAAAAATGGCTGATGGCTGGCCCCAAAAAGTGGTGGGTAATGGAGTGAACTCCAGCTGGTGTCCAGTCACAAGTGGTGTTCCCCAGGGCTCAATGCTGGGACCAGTTATCTTTAATGTCTTTATTAATGATCTGTGTGAGGTAATTGAGGCATCCTCAGCACATTTTGTAGATGACATTAAGCTGGGTGAGAGTGTTGATGTGCTGGAGGTTCAGGAGGCTCTGCAGAGGGACCTGGACAGGCTGAATCAATGGGCTGATGCCAATGGGAAGCGGTTCAACAAGGCCAAGTGCTGGGTCCTGCACTTGGCTCACAACAACCACATGAATGCTCCAGGCTTGGGTCAGAGTGGCTGGAAAGTTGCCCAGACATAAAAGGACCTGGGGATGCTGGTTGACAGAATGGCTGAAGATGAGCCAGTGTGTGTCCAGGTGGCCAAGAAGGCCACCAGCATCCTAGCCTGCATCAGAAATAGTGTGGCCAGCAGGACCAGAGCAGTGAGTATACCCTCTACACAGCACTCATGAGGCCACACATTGAGCACTGGGTTCAGATTTAGGCACCTCATTCCAAGAACATTGAGGTGCTGGAGCAGGTCCAGAGAAGGGCAACAAAGCTGGTGAAGGATCTGGAGAACAGGTCTGGTGAGCAGCATATGAGGGAACTGGGGTTGTTTAGCCTGGACAAAACGAGGCTAAGGGGAGACCTCATTGCTCTCTACAACTCTCTGAGAGGCGTTCAGAGCCAGGTGGGGATTGGTCTCTTCTCCCTAAGTATCAGGTGACATCAACCACTAGGTTATTTCAAGGCAATTAGAAGGGACAGAGTCCTGGGACACTGCCAGGGAAGAAGAGGCTTGACCTTGGGGATCCCTCAGCTTGCTCCTGAAGATGCCATCCATGGGATGCAATTTCTTGCTGCACAGCTGAGGGTCATCTGTTCCAGCTACTCCTCCCTGCAGCTGTCACCTCTGCCTTCCTATGCCCCCAGGGTGGGGCACAAGCTGTGGCAGTGCCCTTGGTCTGTAGAAGAGTAAATCTCAGGCAGAGCCTTTCTGCAGCCCAGCCCTTGGCAGGAGCTCTCCCCACCAGCTTCTCCCCACTAGAAGCAGCCCCTGGCTGTGCAAACCTGACATGAATTTCAGAAAGTGCCTCAGATTGAGCTGGGAACTCACATCACTGACCAGAATCAGATCTGTTCCAGCTCACAGCAGTTCCTGCTCCTCTGACTCTGGGGTGATGCAGTGCAGCAGCAGGTTCTGGCCAAGCAGGTATTTGCAGTTGCAGGTTTTTGACGACTGAGAGCAGCAGATCCATTGCTCAGTGTCTGCTCTCAGGAGCCCCACAGAAGAACGTGAAAGCAGGGGTCTCACTGATATTTGCATTCTCTGGGACTTTGTTCTTCTTCCCTTTCCCTGTGATCTCAGATGTTGCAGAGCTGTGAGGAATTGTTAAGGACTTGGTAAGAGCAGGTTCTGGTTTCTTTGTGATGTAGAATGAAAGCAGGAAGAGGAAAAATCAGATTGTCAGTTCAAACCCTTTAATTAACAGTCAGCTAATGAAATTAATCCTCTTTGCAAGTAAAATACATCTGGAGTTCTACCTCTGAAGGGGTTGGCTGTTGTGGTCATGGTCCCTTCTTGGAGGGTCTAAGGTTACTTCTATTGTAAATTGTAATGTCCTTCTCCAAAGAGTTGAAATAGCTTTTATTCTTCCCAGCAGCTCTGCAGGGGAGCTCATGTCCCTTCAACAGGGTTTGGAGCATGTGCAGCAACTTGGGTCATACCTCCTGTGCATCTGGTGTCCTCTGTGTCCAGGGGCCTGGCCAGGCTGAGGCCAATGGGATGAGTTTCAAAAAGGCCAAGTGCTGGGTCCTGCACTTGGGTCACAACAACCACATGAATGCTCCAGGCTTGGGACAGAGCGGCTGGCAACTGACCATCAGAAAAGGATCTGATGGTGCTGGTTGACAACACTGAGTATGAGCCAGTGTGTGCCCAGGTGGCCAAAAAGGCCACCAGCATCCTAGCCTGTGTCAGAAATAACGTGGCCAGCAGGGCCAGGGCAGGGCTTGTGTCCCTGTAATCAGCACTGGTGAGTCCACACCTTGAATGCTGGGTTCAGTTTTGAGCTCCTCTCTCCAAAAAGGTCATTGAGGTGCTGGAGCAGGTCCACAGAAGGGTAGCCAAGCTGGTGAAGAGTCTGGAGAACAGGTCTGGTGAGGAGCAGCTGAAGGACTGGAGCCTGGAGAAAATGAAGCTGCGAGGAGACCTTCTGGCTCTCTACGATTCCCTGGTAGAAGGTTGGAGTGAGGTGGGGGTTGGTCTCCTCTCCCAAGAAACAAGTGATAAGATGAGAGGAAATGGCCTCAAGTTGTCCCAGGAGAAATTTAGGTTGGACATGAGGGAAAATTTCATCCCCAAACGGTTTGTCAAGTGCTGGCTCAGGGCAGTGGTGGAATCCCCATCCCTGGAAGGGTTTCAAAGTGATGGAGTGGAGATGTGGTGCTGAGGCATATGGTTTAGTGCTGACTTGGCAGTGCTGGGTCAGTTATTGGGCTTGATGTTCTTAAAGTCTAAACAATTCTGTGGGGTCTTCCAGTCAAAAGCACAAAAATGCTCCCACTTCTCTAGAAAACCTCCTTCCACCTCCTCCCTGAGGCTGGAGGGCCATCCCACTCTTGTTGGCTTCATCCTTCCTCCCTCCTTCTTCCCTGTCCCACAGATCCTTCATGCGTCACAGGGCTCAATGCGAGTAAAAGCTGAACAAAGGTCCTCCTCCACCCCCCGAGGGTTGAGTGGTGGGAAAATGTAAAGAAAGAGAAAAAGTTGTGCGGGTTTGAGCCTTAACTGGAGTTTAAGAGCTCAGATGACAGCAAACCAAGAATTCCTCCTGCCCCACTCCCCCTCCTGCAGGTGAGGCAGGAGAAAAGAGGGCAATGGCACCAGTGTCCTTTTTTTATAGGCTTGCTGGACAGGGAGAGTAGAATAGATCACCTTTGAGCTGGGGGACCCCTCCTCCTGGGAGGGAGAAACCAAGCCCCTCTCTGTTCACCTGCATCAGGGGGTGGAGCAAGGCTCTCTCAGCCCTCCACCCAGGATGGGTGCAACCCAACACAAAAGTAAATTGTTATTTTCTGACAATAACTGGCACTGCCCAGAGCTGGCAGATTGATAGGAGTGTGGGTTTGGTGGACCTGAAGATGCTGTCACAGCATCTCGTATCTTGTCTGTCTTAAGCTGCTGGCTGTGCGATGGGATTCATAGTATCATAGTATCAGTCAGGGTTGGAAGGGACCACAAGGATCATCCAGCTCCAAGCCCCCTGCCATAGGCAGGGACACCCTGCACTAGATCAGGCTGGCCAGAGCCTCATCCAGCCTGGGCTTAAACACCTCCAGGGATGGGGCTCAACCACCTCCCTAGACAACCCATTCCAGGGCTTCACCACTCTCATGGGGAAGAACTTCCTCCTCACCTCCAGCCTGAATCTCCCCACCTCCAGCTTCATTCCATTCCCCCTAGTCCTATCACTACCTGATAGCCTGAGAAGTCCCTCCCCAGCCTTCCTGTAGGCCCCCTTCAGATACTGGAAGGCCACAATGAGGTCACCTCTGAGCCTTCTCTTCTCCAGACTGAACAGCCCCAACTCTTTCAGTCTGTCTGGATTAGGCTGAAGCTCCAGCCAGTCACCATGGGTGGTGCACCCCAGAGGCCAGGCCAGCCCCAGCCTTTCCCTCATGCTTGTTTCTAAAGCTTAAAATAAATCACAGAATGGTTTGGCTCGCAAAGGACCTTAAAGATCATCTAGTTCCAGACCTCCTGCCATGGGTGGGGACACCTCCCACTAGACCAGGTTGCTCAAGGTCCCATCCAAGCTGGCCTTGAACACCTCCAGGGAGGAGGCATCCACAGCTTCCTTGGGCAACCTGTTCAGTGTCTCTCCACCCTCACTGTAAAGAATGTCTTCCCAATCTGCAGTCTAAATTTCCTCTCTTCCAGCTCAAAGACATTGCCTTTTGTCCTATCACTACAAGCCCTTGTAAAAAGTCCCTCCAAAGATTTCTTGTAGGCCCCCTTCAAGTACTGGAAGGCTGCTCTAAGGTCTCCCCAGAGCCTTTGGTTCTTTCTGCTGAACAACCCCAAACCCTCAGCCTGTCCCCACAGAGGAGCTGCTCCAGCCCTCTGATCATCTTTATGAACTCCTCTGGAATCTCTCCAACAGTTCCATGTCTTTCTTGTGCTAGGAGCTCCAGAACTGGTTTCAGTACTCCTGGTAGGGGTCTCATAAGAGCAGAGTAGGGGGGAGAATCACCTCCCTAATCCTGCTAGTCACTCTTCCCTGTCTCTGCTGATTTGCACATTGATACATGGAATGGTTTGTGCTTTAAGGGACCTTGAAGATCATCTAGTTCCAACTCCCTGGTATTAGCAGTGACACCCTCCACTAGACCAGATTGCTCAAAGCCTCATCCAACATGGCCTAATGATTTCCACATTGGTTCTGCTGTAGCACTCCCCAACTCCTTCCCAAATTATGCTCAACAACCTACTGCTTTTCATCTGTGAGCATCACACTCGTTAAAGGGCTTGGCTGGAAAGAGTGTTCTCCAGCCACTCTTTTCAACAAGCATCAGATGCTGATAGCTTAAAAAAGCCCTACTTGGAATATGGCATTAATGTTTGATCTTCATTGAAGCCCAAGAGTTGTCTGACTTCTGCAGACAACGTGGAGAATAATAAAGCTTTTGCTTGTTCTTCCCACAAGGAAAGGAAAAAAAAAAAAAAAAGAAAAAGAGGGAAGCTTGGTTTCTGCTGATGTAAAGTGAATCCTAATGAAGGTGCATGTTGGAGGAGAGGCTGCAGCCAAGCTTTCCACTTGCAACAATTTCCCAGCTCTAAAGAGAGAAGAAGGTGAGGGAAGGAATCTGAGCATCTTGCCAGATATTGGTTCCATGGCTTTCAGGGTTTTTTTCTGTATGTGTGTGTTTTCAGAATTTCACTTGGAAAGGAAAAATATAGGAGGTTGAGGTAATGCTCTCATCAAATGACTGATGGGGAAAGGTCTGGAGAACAGGTCGGGTGAGGAGCAGTTGAGGTAGTGGGGATTGTTCAGCCTCGAGAAAAGGAGGCTGAGGGCACACCTCATTGCTCTCTACCCCTCCCTGAAAGGAGGTTGGGGTGAGGTAGGGATTGTTCTCTTCTCCCTAGTGTCAGGTGAAAGAATGAGAGGAAATGGCCTGAACTTGTGCCAGGTGAGGTTTAGGTTGGGTATTAGGAACAATTTCTTTCCTGCAAGAGTGGTCAGGCATTGGAGCAGGCTGCCCGGGGAGGTGGTGGAGTCACCTTCCCTGGAGGTGTTCAAGAAACCTGTGGACATGGTACTTCAGGACATCGTTTGACAGCCATGGTGGAGTTGGGTCGATTGTTGGTCTTGAGGATCTTAGAGGCCTTTTCCAAATGAAACAATTCTATGGGTCTGTTATTCTATGAAAATGTGTTACTGGATCAAAACCATCAAATCATAGGATCATTTAGGTTGGAAAAGACCTTTATGATCATAGAATCCAACCCTTAACTCAACAATTCCAAGTCACCACTAAACCATGTTCCTAAAATGAAGGTATTCAAGTAAAGAAATAATCCCTTCTCACAGTAAATGCTTTCCTAGGTGATGGAGAATAAGAGGGTTTTCCTGCAGTTTGGTCAGCAGAAGTTCTTGTCACTGTGGGGTTTCTATACTGAAATATAAACCAGTAAAATACACTACAAAGGCAGAGTAGAATCTTAGAACCACAGAACTGTTTTGAGTGGAGAGACATTCAAAGTCATCCAGTCCAACCATTAATCCATCACTGCCAGGTCACCACTAAACCATATCCCTCAGCACTGCACCAACACAGCTTTGAAATTCCTCCAGGGATATGCCCCCCACCACCTCCCTGGGCAGCCTTGACAACCCTTTTGAGGAGGAAATAGTTCCTTGTGTCCAACCTAAACCTCCCCTGCTGCAACTTGAAGCTGTTTACTCTCATCCTATTACTTGTTGGGAGAAGAGACCAACCCCTGCCTGGCTCCAACCTCCTTTCAGGGAGTTGCAGAGAGCCAGAAGGTCTCCCTTCGGCCTCCTTTTCTCCAGACTGAACAATGACAGTTCCCTCAGCTGCTCCTCACCAGACCTGTTCTCCAGACCCTTCACCAGCTTCATTGTCCTTCTCTGGACATGGCCCAGCAACTCAATGTCCTTCTTGGAATGAGTGGTCCAAGACTGAACCCAAGACACAAGGTGTGGGCTCACCAGTGCTGAGTACACGTGGACAGTATCTTCCCTGGTGCTGCTACCCACACTATTCCTTATCTTCTGAAAATTAAGATTTTTGTTTCTTCTCTCACTGAGATTTCAGCTTGACAGTCCTATTGCTGCATGTCAACAACTTACTGTGCTTCCTTGCAGGAGGAAAGGCTCATCACCCTGTACATTACCCATGAATGATCCTGAAGAGCAGGACGTCTTGTCTGACACCTTCAAAGGAGTGAGGTGGAGCTTCTGGTTGCAACCAATGGTTGGCTGCTGAGGAATAAGGTGCATCAGGTAAGTTTTAAGAACAACCCTAATTTTCATGAAGGTTTTTTGATGCTACTTTGATATTTTTGATGCTATTTATGAGATTTTTTGGGGGGATTCTTGATCTACATCCTTCCTGTTGTGATAATACTGGAAGTGTTGGGCATTTAATTACTTCCTTGCTATAATAGAATTAGCCATCAAATGGGGAATGGGAATTGTTTGGGCAGGAGGAAAGGAAGGAGAAAGCAAGTTGCTGCCTACTTAGAAAGTAATGATATCAGCAATTACCACTCTGGTGGAAATGATCTGAGATGGCAAAGTGACTTCTGAGGCATCCTCAGCAAATGTATCTTTCCAAGATGGGACCTTCTCCAAAAAGCATTGTAACCAAATATTTTTTTTATGGGAAGAGTTTTATCATTGGACTGGGAGGAAAACCACAAAAAAAGTCTGCTGCTTCCCAGCAGAAAGACTTTTAAGTGTTAAAAATAATGCTGAGCCAATTTGCTGGAAATTTCAATTATTTCTCCTTTGTAGATGATAAAATCAGCCAAGGGTCCTGTTTTAATGCCTCTAAAAGTCAATGAGAGATTTTGCACTAAGTCTCCCAGGGACTGGATCAGTTTGGTTCTTTCCTGCAAAGCCTTTAAGATCTGAGCAATGTGAAAGTCAGATTTAGATACTGGTGAGTGGCAACTGTTGAGCTACAGGAGCCCAGTGTTAATGTTCCACAAGCATTTGGGGGAAGAAGTAAGATACGGAATGAACTAGATGGAGTGGACCATCATGAAGTTCAGCAAGGGTGGTGTTGGGTCCTGCATTTGAGGAGGAATAACCCCTGAACCAGTACAGATGAGGAGGTGTCCTGCTGGAATGCAGATGATGTGGCAGTGCTGATGGACAAGAAATTCCACAGGAGTCAGCAATGTGTCCTCATGGCCAAGAAGACCAGTGGTCTCCTCCTGGGGTGCATGAAGAAGAATGTGGCCAGCAGGTTGAGGAAGGTTCTCCTCCCTCACTGCCCTGGTGAAGCCACTTTCCCATCAGGGATTTGTCTGCACAGCTTCAAACTAAAGCTGTGGGTGCCCTGCTGCTGCTGAGAAAATAGATGGACACAGAGGGTCACATTTGGTGGTCAGGGAAGGTTCTTTTCCCACTCTCCTCTGCCCTAGTGAGGCCACAGCTGGAGTTCTGGGTCCACTGCTGGGCTCCCCAGGTCAAGAGATGCAGGGAACTACTGGAGAGAGTTCAGTGGAGTCTCTGAAGATGCTGAGAGGCCTGGAGCATCTCTGTGAGGAAGAAAGGCTGAGTGACCTGGGGCTGGTGAGCCTGGAGAAACGCAGGTGAGAAGGTATCTTCTCAATTCTCAGTAAGAGCTGAAGGGCCTCCTGGGGGCAAGAGGCTGGGGCCAGACTCTTCTCAGTGGTGCTCAGAGAGACTTGATCCTGTTAAAAGCAACCTGCATAACTGAAAGAAAAATGGAAGGGGATTCATCCCCTATTTGTAAATTGTGGCGATGTGAAATATTGAAAAGCTGGATTTTTCGAGTCAGGCTTTGGGATAGGGTGCCCAAGGAGGTGGTGGAGTCACCATCCCTGGAGACACTGAAAAAAATGTCTGGACATGGCACCTGGGGACATGGTTTAATGGCCATGGTAGTGTTGGGTTTATGGTTGGACTCAATGATCTTAGAGGTCTTTTTCAACCCAAACGACTCCAACAAGCCCTATGAGGAGAGGCTGAGGGAGCTGGGGTTGTTTAGCCTGGAGAAGAGGAGGCTCAGGGGAGACCTCATTGCTCTCTACAACTACCTGAAGGGTGGTTGTAGCCAGGAGGAGGTTGGTCTCTTCTCTCTAGTAACCAGCACCAGAACAAGAGGACACAGTCTCAAGCTGCACCAGGGGAAGTTTAGGCTCGAGGTGAGGAGAAAGTTCTTCACTGAGAGAGTGATTCGCCATTGGAATGTGCTGCCCGGGGAGGTGGTGGAGTCACCATCCCTGGAGGTGTTCAAGAGGGGATTGGACGTGGCACTTGGTGCCACGGTCTAGTCATGGGGTCTGTGGTGACAGGTTGGACTCGATGATCTTCGAGGTCTCTTCCAACCTTGGCGATACTGTGCTACTGTGCTACTGTGAACTCTGTGGTTCTACATCAAACGCTAACTACTAGCGAAGGAAAATGAAAAACCACATTAATGTTACATCAGGTATCTGGCATTCCTTTTATAAATGCTTGAGTTAAAAATGTCTCTTGATACCATGCCCTCCTGGTGGGACCAGTCACTTCCATTGTTTGATTTCCATCTCAAAAGAATCTCTAAATCACGGGTCAAAGTCTTCAATAATTAACCATTAATGAATGAACAACTCTTAGGATCCTTATTTCACACAAATTTGAACATAATTTTTATTTCATTCCTCTCATGTCCACCAACTTGATCAACTTTTTTTTTTTTTCCCTTGCAAGCTCTCCCTTCTAGAAATTTAATTGCACTTTTATTGTTGTGTTTTGAGTTAATTATCAAGCCAACCAGGTTTATCTCTTATGTATTAAATCCTGCAAGTGCTCTTTTTAACGATCAATTGATACTTAATTACAACTGAGAAGCTGCCCTATTAAATCTAAATTAAATGCTCATTCAAGACTATTAAAGTGCTACCAGAACAGCAGAGAGCAAATGCAATACAATGCAGCAGAAATCACTATCCTGTTGGTTTTCAATTCCTGCTTTGTAAACCTGAGGAGAGAAGCTGACCTCACGTGCCCTTTTGTTCAGCTCCTTGGTTGGCCAGTTCCTTGGTTGTCCAGTTTCTTAACAAAACCATTAAATCAGAGAATCATCAAGACCAACCCAACACCTACATGATCACTAGGCCATGTCCTGAAGTGCCACATCTACTTGGTTTTTGAACACCTCAATAGTAGGCTGAACATGAGCCAGCAGTGTGCCCAGGTGGCCAAGAGAGCCAGTGGCATCCTGGCCTGCATCAGGAACAATGTGGCCAGCAGGAGCAGGGAGGTCATTCTCCCCCTGTACACTGCACTGGTTAGGCCGCACCTTGAGTCCTGTGTCCAGTTCTGGGCCCCTCAGTTTAGGAAAGATGTTGACGTGCTGGAACGTGTCCAGAGAAGGGCAACGAAGCTGGGGAGGGGTTTGGAACACAAGCCCTATGAGGAGAGGCTGAGGGAGCTGGGGTTGCTTAGCCTGCAGAAGAGGAGGCTCAGAGGAGACCTTCTTGCTGTTTACAACTACCTGAAGGGAGGTTGTATCCAGGTGGGAGTTGGTCTCTTCTCCCAGGCAACCAGCACCAGAACAAGAGGACACAGTCTCAAGCTGCACCAGGGGAGGTTTAGGCTGGATATTAGGAAGAAATTCTTCATAGAAAGTGTGATTGCCCATTGGAATGTGCTGCCTGGGGAGGTGATGGAGTCACCATCACTGGAGCGATATAGGAAGAGAGTGGATGGGGTGCTTGGTGCCATGGTTTAGTTGGATAGATGGTGTTGGATGATAGGTTGGTCTTGATGATCTCAACCTGGTCTTTTCCAACCTGGTCTATTCTATTCTATTCTATTCTATTCTATTCTATTCTATTCTATTCTATTCTACCTCCAGGGATGGTGACTCCACTACTTCCCTGGACAGCGTGTCCATGGTTACCTATATGAAATTAATTTTACTCAATGAATGGTAGCAATGGAACAAACACTTTATCTATCTTCTAACCTAATTGTTACAGTTTAGAAGAAAAGGGTTCATGAATGCACCTAGGGTGCATCAACAAGTGTGTCCAGCAGGTCTAGGGAGGTCTCCTCTCCCTCTTCTCTGTCCTGGTGAGAACACACCTGGAATGCTCTATGTAGTTCTGGCTTCCCCAGACAGGGATCTACAGGGGAAAAAGACTGAGAGACCTGGGGCTGTTTAATCTTGAGTAGAAGTCTGAGAGAAGATGTTATGAACATCTATAAATATCTGAGGGGTGGGTGTCAAGATGAAGGTGATGATCTCATTTTGGTACTGTCCAGTGACAGGACAAGGATCAATGGGTATAATCTGGAACACAGGAGGTCCACCTCAACATGAGGAGAAATTTCTTTGCAGTGAGGGTGCTGGAGCCCTGCAGCAGGCTGCCCAGAGAGGCTTTTGAGTCCCTACCATTCTATGATTCTGTGAGAAGCATGGAGAAGGCTGCAGACACCCCAGCTCCATTCTTGTTTTCCTCCTCCTCTAGCAGTTCAATGTGAGCATGATATTGGCCGTCCACCACAAAGTGGTAGCAGCTGGAAGGGACTTCTGAGGATCATGTAGTCCAACCCCCAACTAAAGCAGGGTCACCCACAGCAGCTTGCCCAGGATCACAATGTCCAGGGGGGTTGATAATTCATATAAAGAAGCCAGTATGTGAGTTAAATAGCCAAAAGGTGGGGGGTTGGCAGTGGGATGTGGAAGACATTTAAGTGACTAATGTTTTATCTTGAAAGGGGACCCTCCATTAGTCAGTGTAAGCCATTACTGCTGATGACTTACGGGTCATTCATCAGTAGAACCTTTAATATATCATACATATTCATGCTTGTACCTCCTCAGAAGAGTGATGTTCATTTTGGTTTCCCCTGACTTGTTTTCCATCTTCATTTACCTACTCACTTTAAGCTTCCACTTTAAAGGAAGCAGAAATGCCTGTCTGTTCTCTGGAACTCCTGGAAGGAGGTCGGGGTCAATCTCCTCTCCCTAGTATCAGGTGATAGAAGGAGAGGAAATGGCCTGAAATTGTGCCAGGCAAGGTTTCAGTTGGAGACTAGGAACAATTTGTTTCCTGAGAGAGTGGTCAGGCCTTGGAACAGGCTGCCCAGGGAGGTGGTGGAATCACCATGCCTAGAGGTGTTCAAGAAATGTGTGGACAGGGCACTTTCGGACATGGTTTAGTGGCCACGGTGCTGTTAAGTTGTTGGTTGGACTTAGAGGTCTTTTGCAACCAAAATGATTCTATGATTCTGTAGCATGGATGCAATGCCCATGAGACCCTCAAGAGCCACCAAAATCCTTCTCAGGAGCTCTGGTTTCAGTGGTGTGGACAGCAAATGGCCACATCTGAAGGAGATACCAGACCTGTGAGTGGTCAGTGCTCACTCTGAACATCTTCTGCTGGTTGATCATAGGTAGTGGTTTGTGTTATTTCACTTTAACAGGTCACACTTCTGAGCATGTTACCTTCCAAGCTTATGTGTGTATTAACCTGATTCTTTCTCTTACTTGAAATCATGCAGGTTTTGATGTCTTCCCTGTCCACAGTAGATAAAAATCTCACCCTATTAGCTATTGCCACCAACTCAGCACATTAATATTCATCATTACCTCTTTTGTGTGCTGCCTTTCAATTAATTTCCAGCCCACATGAAAGTCCTTCTCTGGAAGCCTATTTAATGAGTTTCCAAAGTAGAATTTCTCTGAGACAATATCTGCCACATTGCACCAGATGTAATAGAGATTCCTTCAACCTGCTTTGATAAGTCTTCTGGAAAACAAAGGAACACATCAGGTTTGGCTAGCAGGATATATCTTTGATAAATTCTACTGTCAGGGGTTCTCTGAACTGCTTAAGAATGAAAAGATCTGATGGTGAGAGAGACTGCTTCAGAAAGGTTTGACAGTGTCTCACCCTTCTTGTGCCATCACCCCAGAAGGAAAGAATGTTGAATGCTGCCTAAGCCACATAATTGCCTTAAAACCTCTTCTAAAAGCCCAGTTTGTGCTTAAAAAGGAGTGAACAGCTCAGGTTTTCCTTTTCATACAGCTGGGCAGTGAAGGATGGAAGAATGATAGATCTGTTCCCTGTGCAGCTGATAGATGTCTAGTCCGCTGAGTTGAGCTGAGCTCAGAGATGGGGTTGGTGGCTTCTTGAGCAGAAGCAGCTTCTAACAGTGTTCAAAAATAGGGAAGACATGTGGTGTAATGTACCACCTTATGGAATGTAGGTGATGGAACAGCTTGGCTGCAGGGTTGGGTAGAGGAGAGCCTCATGAGGTTCAACCAGGGGGAGTGTAGGGTCCCTCACAAAGAAAGGAACAACACCCTACACAAGGTATAAGTGAGGGCATGACCTGCTGGAAAGCAGCTCTGTGGAGAAGGACCTTGCTTGTGGGCAAGAAGTTCACCCTGAGCCAGCAATGTACCCTCATTGCCAAGAAGAGTATCCTGGGATGCATGAAGAAAAGTGAGATCAGCAGATCTAGAGAGGTTCTCCTCCCCCTCCTGCACTGTCCTGGTGAGGCCACATCTGGGCTCTCCAGTTCAAGAGAGACAGAGAACTACTGGAGAAATTCAGTTGAGGCTCCAAAGATGCTGAGGGGACTCAAGTATCTCTGTGAAGGAGGAAAGGCTGAGAGACCTGGAGCTGCTGAGCCTGGGGAAGAGCAGCATCCTCTCAATGCTCAGGAAGAGCTAAAGGGTGCAGAGCAAGAGGATGGGGCCAGACTCTTGTCAGTGGTACCCAGTGACAGGACAAGGGACAGTGGGCACAAACTGGAACCCAAGAGGTTCTATTTGAAGATGAGGAGAAACCTATTTGGTGTGAAGGTGCTGGAGCCTTGGAGCAGGCTGCCCAGAGAGGTTCTGGAATCTCCTTCTCTGGAGAGATTCCAAACCCAGCTGGAGGTTGTGATCCTGGGCAAACTGCTGTGGGTGACCATGCTTTAGCAGGGGTTGGACTGGATGATCTCCAGAAGTCCCTTCCAAACCCACCGTGCTGAGATTGTATGAACAAACATGCTTGGCCTTAGATATGCAGCTGACCTCCTCCCTACAGGTGTTCAGGGCCAGGCTGTGTAGGGCCTTGTGCAACCTGGTCTAGTGGGAACTGTCCCTGCTCATGGAGGGGGATGGGACTAGATGATCTTTAAGGTCCCTCGCAACCCAAAGCATTCTACACAAGCCCTATGAAGAGAGGCTGAGGGAGCTGGGGTTGCTTAGCCTGGAAAATAGGAGGCTCAGGGGAGACCTTATTGCTGGCTACAACTACCTGAAGGGAGGTTGTAGACAGGTGGAAGTTGGTCTCTTCTCCCAGGCAACCAGCACCAGAACAAGAGGACACAGTCTCAAGCTGCACCACGGGAGGTTTAGGCTGGAGGGTAGGAAAACGTTCTTCACAGAAAGAGAGATTGGCCATTGGAATGGGCTGCCCAGGGAGGTGGTGGAGTCACCATCATTGGAGGTGTTCAGGAGGAGACTTGATGGGGTGCTTGGTGCCATAGTTTAGTTGTTTAGGTGGTGTTGGATGATAGGTTGGACACGATGATCTTGAAGGTCTCTTCCAACCTGGTCTATTCCATTCCATTCCATTCCATTCCATTCCATTCCATTCCATTCCATTCCATTCCATTCCATTCCATTCCATTCCATTCCATTCCATTCCATTCCATTCCATTCCATTCCATTCTACACTTAGTTCTATGACAGAAGTGCTGCTTATAAGCTGGGTACCACTTTATCAACTCTTCACTGTGAGGTTCAGTAGCCTCATTTCTGGTGGTCCTGTGTGTGTAGATTATTACAGATACTCTCTTGCTGAATCTCTATGCTGTCTTTGAACGCTTCACCTCAAGCATGAGGGATTACATCAGTGCCTGACCACTGCCAAGCTCTTCTTCTGATGTTTCTCAGACACAAAAGCAGCAGCCCACGCTGTCGCTCTAGCTGCCTTTCAGAAAGATTTAGGGGTTTTGTTGTTGGGTTGGATATTATAAATAATGACTTGACTTTAAGTACAAAATTATTGGACAGATGGTGCCTTCCTGTCATGTTTGATTGAGTGAACGCCAGTGAAAAGTAGTTCTTCACATCAGATTCATCTTCTGACACAGAGGATAGCGTTGTATCCTTGACAACAAAGCTCAAAAGAACAGCACAACAAACTGTAGCCCTTCTGTTAGCTGAAAATGAAGTGGATACAACCTCAGATGAGCACTTCCCCCTTACACAGTTCAGTAGATATCCATATCTTCTGCTCATATTCCCATTCATCCTTCGTTTTATCATAGTGCCAAACCAAGCAAAGCAACGCGATGGCTGAGATCTGAAGACTGGAAGCTGCCCAAGAGCATGAGTAAAGAACATGATGTAGGCATAAATGCAGGGAGCTTTTCCATAAAAATCATCTTCTGGAGCAATGAGCACAGCATTTACCTTTGGAGGTACAGAGATGTTGGTGATGGCTCCTGGATTCTAGTTTGTGCACAGTGACCCTTGTCCTGTCACTGGCCACTACTGACAAGAGTCTGGCCTTATCCTCTTACCCCCCACAAGCCCTTTAGCTCTTGCTGAACAGTGAAAAGGTCCCCTCTGGGACTGCTCTTCTCCAGGCTCACCAGCCCCAGGTCTCACAGCCTTTTCTCCTCACAGAGATTCTCTAGTTCCTTCAGCATCTTTGTATCCTCTGTTGGTCTCTCTCCAGTTGTGCCCACATTTCCTGAGCGTGGTTTGTGGCATGCATTGGAGCAAGTGGAGTCACCATCCCTGGAGGTGTTAGCAAATGTGTAGATATGGCACTTGGGTTATTGTAGAGTCATAGAATTTTATGTCTAGGAAAAGACTTCAAAGATCCAACTATGGATCACAGATCTTGGATCTTTCCCAACCAAAGCAGTTCTATGATTCTGTCATTCAGGATGTGGTTTAGTGGTCATGGTAGTGTTGGACTGATGGTTGGACTTGATGATCTTAGAGGTCTTCTCCCAACATAATGATTTTATGATTCAGGACAGAGTTGAGGGAACATGAGCCAGCAGTGTGCCTGGGTGGCCAAGAAGGCCAACCACATCCTGGCCTGCATTAGGAATAGTGTGGCCAGCAGGAACAGGGAGGTCATTGTGCCCCTGGACTCTGCTTTGGTTAGGCCACACCTTGAGTACTGTATCCAGTTCTGGGCCCCTCAGTTTAAGAAGGACATCGAGACACTTGAACGTGTCCAGAGAAGGGCAACAAGGCTGGGGAGAGGCCTTGAGCACAAGCCCTATGAGGAGAGGCTGAGGGAGCTGGGGTTGTTTAGCCTGGAGAAGAGGAGGCTCAGGGGAGACCTCATTGCTCTCTACAACTACCTGAAGGGTGGTTGTATCCAGAAAGGGGTTGGCCTCTTCTCTCTAGCAACCAGCACCAGAACAAGAGGACACAGTCTCAAGCTGTGCCAGGGGAAGTTTAGGCTGGAGGTGAGGAGAAAATTCTTCACCGAGAGAGTGATTCGCCATAGGAATGTGCTGCCCAGGGAGGTGATGGAGTCACCATCCCTGGAGGTGTTCAAGAGGGGACTGGACGTGGCACTTGGTGCCATGGTCTAGTCGTGGGGTCTGTGGTGACAGGTTGGACTCGATGATCTTTGAGGTTTCTTCCAACCTTAGCAATACTGTGATACTGTTATACTGTGAGTGGTCATGGCAGTGTTGGTTTGACAGTTGAACTTGATGATCTTCAAGGTCTTTTCCAACATAAATGACTCCATGATTCTGAGCTGCTGCTCTCTTTGGTTTGGCCAGTGTGTGAAGCCAGTCTGAAGCTCCAGGAAGAGCTAGATGAAGGAAGATGGTCTTCCATGGGGAGCTTAGCTGGCTGAGTTGGTGAGTTGTTGTTATGATTATTTGGGCAATCTGCTAATGAGTTCACTTAAAATGCATCAACCATTCCTGGAGCTTTGTTAACTGATTGTTGCAAAAATAATCATTACAGTGCATTATGCTGAAGTGTTTGTTTTAGACTAATTGTTCTGACCTTCTTCCTCTGTGTTTGATGAGGTTTGGATGCATAATTAAAAGGTCCTTCAGGGAAAAAAAAAAAAAGAAAATAGTCATCAGCAAACTAATCTGTAGGACAAGTAAATGGAGAGCATTCCTACTGCCTTAATTAACTGAATTTCATAGAATCATAGAATTGTTGGGGTTGGAAGGGACCTCAAGGATCATCCAGTTCCAACCCCCTGCCATGGGCAGGGATGCCTCACACTACATCAGGTTGCTCACAGCCACATCCAGCCTGGCTGCAAAAACCTCCAGGCATGAGGCTTCCACCATCTCCCTGGGCAACCTATTCCAGTATCTCACCAACCTCATGGTGAAGAATTTCTGCCCATTTTTACTTTTTTTCCATTCCCCCCAGTCCTATCACTACCTGACACCCTAGAAGTCTCTCACCAGCCCCATTTCCCCCCATTTCCCCTCAAACCCCAGAGCACCTGGGCTCTGTTGGAGTCTCCTCCCACCCCAGGTGTGGCCACTTGGCCCTCCCCACCCTCTCCCCTATTTAATCCCCACCAGGAAAGGCACAAGCCCCAAGCTGAGCCCATCTGGGCTGGAGGATCCTCCTCTCATCGCTGGTGAGTGCCCATGGTGCACACTGGGTGATGGTGGTGGTGACAACAAAGGCCAGGGGCCTGGTGGCCCCCGGTCAGGTAGGAACAGCATTGATGGTCCCTCCAGTATCACAGAACTGTTGGGGTTGGAAGGGGCCTCAAGGATCATCTAGTTCCAACCCCCTACCATGGGCAGGGACACCTCACACTACATCAGGTTGCTCACAGCCACATCCAGCCTGGCCCTAAAAACCTCCAGGGATGAGGCTTCCACCACCTCCCTGAGCAATCTGTGCCAGTGTCTCACCACCCTCATGGGGAAGAATTTCTTCCTAACATCCAATCTGAATCTACCCATTTCTAGTTTTGTTCCATTACCCCTAGTTCTATCAATACCTGACACACTAAAAAGTCCCTCCCCAGCTTTCTTGAAGGCCCCTGGAAGGCCACAAAAAGGTCTCCTTAGAACCTTTTCTTTTCCAGACTGAACAGCCCCAACTCTCTCAGCCTGTCCTCATAGGAGAGGTGCTCCAGCCCTCTTTCTCATTCTTCAAGGTATTTCCTTCATCAGTGCTTAGTGTCAGCTGATTATCTCAGAATGGTAGGAGTTGGATGGAACCTCTGGAGATTGAGTCTGTTCCCCCTGCTAAGTCATGTTCACCTAGAGAACATCACACAGGAATGCATCCAGGTGGGTTTTGAATGTGTTTTCAATGGAGACTCCACCACTTCTCTGGGCAGTCTGCTCCAGTGCTCTGTCCCCTTTAACTTAAAGAAGTTCCTCCTTGTGTTTGGATGAAAATTCTTATGTTTTACACACATTGTCATTCTGAAGCCTAAGTTTTTTCATCTCCTTCTATTTTAAAGTCAAAGAAGCATTTCTGTAGGAGATGTGGGGCACTGTGTGGAAGCTGGATCCTCTATGCTGTGTCCAACATGTCTTGCAGAAGCCATCAGCTAGAATCACAACATTCCAGCATGGTAGAGCTTAGAAATTATCCTGGTTCAAGCTAGCCCAGAATCATTTCTTCTCAGTGCTGTGACTTCCCAGCTCAGTCTCTGTGTAGTGAGGAATTTTCTGAAGGGCAGGTTTGCACAGCCCCTGCTTCTAGCAGGGAGAAGCTGATGAGGAGAGTTCCTGACAAGGGCTGGGCTACTGAAAGGCTCTGCCTGAGATGTGCTCCTCTGCACACCAAGGGCACTGCCACAGCTTGTGCCCCATCTTGTGGGGCAGGAAGGCAGAGGTGGCAGCTGTGGGGAGGAGCACCCAGGACTGGTGACCCTCAACTGCCTAACAAGGGATTGCATCCCATGAATGGCATCTTCAGGAGCAATCTGAGGGATGCCCAGAGTCAAGCCTCTTCTTCCCTGGCTGGTGTCCTAAGCCTTGCTGAAGCTGAGGAGGACACCGTCTACTGCTCTCCTAGTGGGTCCCACCATATTCCTTAGTGCCTACAAGACAGCATCCATCTGCAGTACTGGGTCTAGCGCTGGGCCCCCAGCTCAAAAGAGACAGGAAACTGTTGGAGAGAGTCCAGCAGAGGCTATGAAACTGCTGAGGGGCCTGGAGCATCTTTTGAGGTGGAAAGGCTGAGACACCTGGGGCTGTTAAGCCTGGAGAAGAGCATCCTGAGAGGGGACCTTCTCAATGCTTAGACAGGGCTAAAGGACCTATGGGGGACAACAGGATGGGGCCAGAGTCTTGTCAGTGGTGCTCAGAAACAGGACGAGGGACACTGGGCACAAACTGGAACCCAGGAAATTCCATCTGAGCCGGAAGAGAAACTTGTTTGGTGTGAGGGTGCTGGAGCCGGCTGCCCAGGGAGGTTGTGGAAGTCATATCCTCTGGAAAGAATCCCAAGCTGCCTGACAACTGTGATCCTGGACAAGGAGCTGTGGATTCCCCTGCTTTATCAGTGGGGTTGGGCTGGATGGTCTCCAGAGGTCCTTTCCAAGCCCCACCGTGCTGGGATTCTGTGAGAGGGTACAAGAAATTTCTGGTACACTTTTAATGTGTCATGAGGGAATAAAGTGGTTTGATTGAGATCTAAGGAAGAGCTGAATCCTGTTAGGACTTGGATGTAGCTGAGGAGCTTGCAGAGCTCCGCCCGATGTAGCTGTACTCATCTCCTGAATGAGAGCCAAGTGCTGAGCCCTCGTTTAAATAATAAATGCCACGTGTGACAGATTTCTCCTGCACAACTGGAAGTGCACATCAGCACTAGGGCTTCTAAATAAGACAAGATGTTTTCCAAGGTGTTATAAATGCCTCTGACATCAACTGAAGGGAATGAAAGGAGATAAAACCTAAAAAGCCGGGAAACCAAAGCTGAGAGCTGAGCCGTCAGAGCCAAGGGCCCGACCAAACTGTGCCCATCTGCCTGAGTAACAAGATTTGCATCTCTTTAGTCTTCTTTCCTGCTGCAGCCCTGACATTTTCAATTGGTCAATAGCTGGGAAATTGCATCGATTCATTAATTTTTAAAAGCAAACTTTGAAAAGCCACTCAGCTGCATTTTCAGGAAAGGGGCATCGTTAGAAAGGTTAATTGTTGCTTCAAGTTGTTCACTAAAATCAATAGGACCCAGAGCTCTCATGCTTTCTGTGCTGGCTTCTTGGTGATGAAGCAGCTAACGGCTATAACTGGCCCTGCCTGCAACCCGAGTGTGTTCTGTTTCATGGAAAGAAAAGTGCTGGCTGTTGGTGGATGCAAGGCTTGCTCTTTGAGCAGGACTCCCGAGTCAAACCCCTTGTAAATCATGGGGGGGGGGGAAGGAAAGTGTTGGTTTTGCAGAGGTCAGATGAGGTTGCTAGTCCTTGAGTATGTGTGTGGTGGTGGACCACAGAATCATAGAATGGTAGGGGTTGGAAGAGACCTCCAGAGACTGAGTCACACCCCTGCCAAAGCAGGATCACCTAGGATGCAGCACAGGAATTCATCCAGGTGGGTCTTAGGAGTCTCCAGGGAAGGAGACTCCACAACCTCTCTGGGCAGCCTGCTCTGGGGCTTCAGCACCCTTACTGTGAAGATGTTTTCCCTCGTGTTGAGGTGGAGTTTTCTGTGTTCCAGTTTGTACCCATTGCCCCTCGGGGAGGTGGTGGAGCTGCCATCACTGGAGGTGTTTAGGAAGAGACTGGATGGGGTGCTTGGTGCCATGGTTTAGTTGATTAGATGGTGTTGGATGATAGGTTGGACTCGATGATCTCAAAGGTCTCTTCCAACCTGGTCTATTCTAGTCTATCACAGGACACCACTGTAAAGAGACTGGCACCTTCTCCTTGACACCCGCCCTTCAGATATTTGCAAACATTAATAAGATCTCCTTTCAGACTTCTCTTTCCAAAAGACCACCCAAAAAGTCTTCAAAAAGCCATTGCAGAAGTCTACAGCACAGTTCCTCAGGAAGCAAGGAGTAAAATTAAGGGGTTTTATCTTGAAGGACATGCATTTTGGCATTAGATTTAAGGACATGGTCCCCTTTTCCTCAGCTGAGGGCTCTTTGAAGACTACAGAAGTGCCAGTGCTCACTCAATGTTCTGGTTTGCACAGACAAAAGAACTGCAAACTGATGGGGTTTGTTGATGGACCCTTGTCCTATTACTAGGCAGCACTGTCAAGAGTCTGACCCTGTCCTCTTGTCCCCCTACTCTTTAGATCTTGCTGAGCATTGAGAAGATCTCCTCTCAGGTTGCTCTTCTCCAGGCTCCTGTCTCTCTTGAACTGGACCCAGGACTGCAGGTGTGGCCTCACTCACAGAACACCCCTACCTATGGGCAATATTTAATTATTTCTCAGTTTAGTTTTGCTCCTCATTCAAATTCTGTAGGAGCCTGCATAGAGCTTGCCCACCTTCCTTGAACATCATCAATGCAGGATTTCTGTGTTGCAGGCTTTTCTTGGATTCTGGTGGGGAAGTAGAGGGTGAAATCTCAGTTTCACTATTTTGTGGCGTTTCTAACTCAAGAGAATTTCCATCCAGGCAAGCTGCCAGATCCAGTGAGCAGAGACCACTTCTACTTAATAGAAACCAGTTCTGCAGAGCTGCTCCAAGTCCCAACTTGGAATGATGTTTCTTAATGCAGGTTGATCATGATCATCTTGGCCTACTGCAGCACTCAGACTTCTACTGCACCCACATGAGCTGATTCAGCTGGAAGACATCTGTGAGAGAACCTTGAACTGCAAATTAGAGGAGATTTGACTGGAAGGATGAAGAGACTTGTAGCCAAAAGTTTTGAACCAAACAGTTCTCAAAACCAAGGTAAGCACTGTATCTATCTGATCGTGGCTGAGAGAAGCTTGTGCCCTCTGCTGTGGTTTTGAGAGATGTGGGTTTGGTACTTGATTCCAGGAGAGATGGTTTTATGTTGTGTTTCCCACTGCTTTCTTGTGCTCAGGCTTATATCTCCTACTAGCTTGGGAGGAAGGTGAAGTGAATCATAGAACCATGGAATGGTTTGGGTTAGAAGGGACCACTGAAGGTCATCTAGTCCAACACCCTTGGCAGCAAGCAGGGGCACCCTCAACTAGATCAGCTGAGGTCATAGATCCACCAGAGCAAACACATGCAGTTTTTAACTCCAAGTCCAAAATGGGTGAGGTAAGAGCTCCCAGACCTTTCCTACATCAGTGTAGGATGGGTTAGCTGATCCCTAAGTCAAGTGCAGTTTGGTGGGCAGGATGGGGAGCTCAGCTGCTGGAGCCTGTCCCACCATGGTGTGGGGCAGATGCACAGAGTGGTAACGATGCAGCTCCTATTGACAGTCTGGTGGTCACCAGGAAAGGCAGCAAGTGAGGTTTAACCAACACTTCAAAGCATCAGACAAGTCTTGTGGTGATGGGGCAGGTACAAAGTCAAGCTGGGATGTCAATCTGCAGGCCAGGGTCTGGAGCACCATGGTGCATGGATGTGGGCATGGCAGTAGCTTATCAAGAGTCTTTGAAGTGCTCTCAGGTCCCTAATGGTAATGAAATGTCATGGATCAAATCTAACGTTGTGATATGATATGGACATCCTGATTTTGACTTCTTATCCTTTAAAATAGCAGCAGGAAAGACCTTCTGGGCTTCCACCATTTATCTCCTTGGGATTTGTCATGTATTTTGGCCAGGATTATTTTCCTTCCTTGGATAAAGCAGTGTGCTGTCACTGCCAGAACACATCTGCTCTGTTCCTGCTTCTGCTCTCCTCAGGTGGTCTTCCTGCTGATTTTATGCCTCTTGACTCTCCTTCTGTCTTATCCCTCTGGTTCACACTTCTCCAGTGTGCTGTATTTTGTTTGCTTCTGCTCTCTTACAGTCTCACTCTGTTGACTTGCTTAGGGACAGGACTTAGTGGTGACCTGGCAGTGTTAAGTTTAACAGTTGACTTGATGAGCTTAGAGGTCTCTCCCGCTGGGTCACAACAGTCCCATGAACACTTCAGGCTTGGGGCAGAGTGGCTGGAAACTGTCTGGTGAAAAAACGACCTGAGAGGGTTGGTCGACAGCTGGCTGAAAATGAGTCAGCTTTTGCCCAGGTGGCCAATAAAGCCACCACCATCATGGCCTGGATCACTAATAGTGTGGCTAGCAAGACAAGGGTAGGGATTATCCCCTTGCACTGGGCACTGCTGAGGCCATGCTTCACATACTGTTTGTGGCCTTCAGCAAAGAAAGACATTGAGGTGCTGGAGTGGGTCCAGAGAAGGGCATCAAAGCTGGTAAAAGGTCTGGAAAATAGGTTTACTGAGGAACAGCTCAGGGAAGTGAGGTTGTTCAGCCTGGAGAAAATGAGGCTGAAGGAAGATGCTCTGGCTCTCTACAACTCCCTGAAAGGAGGCTGGAGTGAGGTGGGGGTTGGTCTCTTCTCCCTAGTAACAAGTGACAGGACATAAGGAAATGTCTTCATGTTGCACCAGAGGAGGTTCAGGCTGGATATGAGGAAAGGTTTGTCAAGACCTGGAACAGGCTGCCCAGGGAGGAGCTGGAGTCCCCATCCCTGAAGATGTTAAACTGTTTAGACATGACACTTTGGGACATGGTTTAATTACCATGGTGGTATTGGGTTGATGGTTAGACTTAATGAAACTTCTTTTCCAACTGAAACAATTCTATGGTTCTGTGAGAACTTTCAGCACACTTCTGCCTCTCAAGCATAACCAAAGAGGTGAGATTTGCTGGAGGCAGGTTGGGTGGGCTTCTCTGAAGCTCATATGGCTGAAACTAGATGCAATTTTACTGCTTCCTCAAAAACTCTATGATTCTGTGGTTGTAGTAAGTACAAGTTCAGACATAAGCACTTCAAAGTAATCCCAGGCAAGCTGCTGAATTTGGTAAGTCCCAATTCAGGGCTGGTCTCAAACTCAATTTTGTTTGGTATCACTGTGTGTGGGAGGGTGATTTCTTTGCTTGACTACAAACCTGAGCTGAGCTCCAGCACTGCATGAGCATGGACTTGGGGAGGGTGTTGAGAACAGTGGGGAGTTGTAGAAGTTGCTGCAGGCAATGTCACTGTGAAGTAAATGCAGCTGAAAGTGGAGCAGAAAACAAGATGGGACTTTGCCACTGCACACGTCTGGTAGTATTTTTTTTCTCTTGGCATGCCCAGCCTGTGCATTAGGCATCCTTGCCTACAGCTCATTAAAGAAGCACCTGAACATGTTCCTCATCCAAGTACTCAGATGTACCAATCCAAAAGGCTCAGCTGCAAGAGAAGGGCTTTGTTCCCTCTGCAGTTCCACTGACTTTTGATAAACAAATTAAAATTGTGTTCCTAATGCAATTCCCCAAATTGAAGAAATCCTCCAGGAAAGAAAGGTGACCAATCAGTGGGTTTGGAATCTCCCCAGAGAAGGAGACTCCACAACCTCTCTGGGCAGCCTGCACCAAACAAGTTTCTCCTCTTCTTTGTGTGGAACCTCCTGGCTTCCAGTTTGTCTGCTGCTCCTGTTCTTATCCCTGGCCACCACTGACAAGTCTGGCCTGATGTCTTGCCCTGCACACATCCTATAGCTCTTGCTGACCATTGAGAAGATCCCATCTTAGGCTGCTCTTCTCCAGACTCAACAGCCCCAGGTCTCTCAGCCTTTCCTTCTCACAGAGATGCTCCAGGCCCCTCAGCACCTTTGTAGCCTCTGCTGGACTCTCTCCAGTAGTTCCTTATCTCTCAAATTGGGGAGCCCAGAGCTATACCCAGGACTTTAGCTGTGACCAGACTAGGGCTGAATAGAAGGGAGGAGAAACTTTATCACCAACTAGTCAATCAGGCTTCTCAGCAGCCAGCTGTGTCACAGCCATGAAGGGACAATTTAAGAGTTATAAATTATAGGGTTGTGTAGATATTTAGATCATTTAAATGAAGGTGCAAAGGGCTCCCAGCGTAGTATCAGGTCAGGGAGCCAAACCCAACCTTACTGTAACCTATTCCTGTGAATTAACCAGTGAAAACCAGTCCTCCAAAACATCCAGTATCTGTAGGGGGCTATAAGAAAACTGGGGAGGGACTTTTGACAAGGGCTTGAAGTGACAATTTAGGGGCAATGGCTTTGAGCTGGAAGAGAAGAGATTTAGACTGGAGATTAGGAAGAAATTTTTTATAGTGAGGGTGGTGAGACTCCAGAACACATTTCCCAGGGAGGTTATGGATGGCCCCTCCCCAGAGGTGTTCAAGGCCAGGTTGGATGAGGCCTTTATTAACCTGGTCCAGTGCAAAGTGTCCCTAACCATGGCGGGGGGTTGGAACTAGGTGATCTTGAAGGTCCTTTGTAACCCAAACCGTTCCCAGTAACCACATGTAGATGCTTCCTCAGTGACAGAGGTCCTACAGAGTGTGGCTTCTGGTGAGGATGCTGGCATGCTCTTTTCAGAGCCATACAAAATGATGGGGGCTGGAAGGGACCCTTGGTGACCAGCTGGTCCAACCCTTCTGCTAAAGCATGTTGCCCTGCCTCACATCATAGAATCATAGAATCATAGAATCAGTCAGGGTTGGAAGGGACCACAAGGATCATCTAGTTCCAACCCCCCTGCCATGGGCAGGGACACCCTACACTAGATCACGCTGGCCAGAGCCTCGTCCAGCCTGGTCTTAAACACCTCCAGGGACTGGGCCTCAACCACCTCCCTGGACAACCCATTCCAGGGCTTCACCACTCTCATGGTAAAGAACTTCTTCCTCACGTCCAGCCTGAATCTCCCCATTTCCAGCTTCATTCCATTCCCCCTAGTCCTATCACTACCTGAGATCCTGAGAAGTCCCTCCCCAGCCTTCCTGTAGGCCCCCTTCAGATACTGGAAAGCCACAATGAGGTCACCTCGGAGCCTTCTCTTCTCCAGACTGAACAGCCCCAACTCCTTCAGTCTGTCCTCATAGGAGAGGTGCTCCAGCCCTCTGATCATCCTCGTGGCCCTTCTCTGGACACGCTCCAGCACGTCCACATCTCTCCTGTAATATGGGCTCCAGAACTGGACGCAGTACTCCAGGTGGGGTCTCACCAGAGCTGAGTAGAGGGGAGAAGCACCTCCCTTGACCTGCTGGTCACACATCTCCTGATGCAGCCCAGGATCTGATTGGCTTTCCGGGCTGCAAGTGCACATTGAGAGCTCATGTTGAGCTTCTCGTCCACCAGCACCCCCAAGTCTCTCTCCTCAGGGCTGCTCTCCAGCCAGTCACTGCCCAGCCTGTATTTGTGCCTGGGATTGCCTCGACCCAGATGCAGGACCCTGCACTTGGTCTTGTTGAAGCTCATGAGGTTGGCTTGTGCCCACCTCTCCAGCCTGTCCAGGTCCCTCTGGATGGCATCCCTTCCCTCCAGGGTGTCCACTGCACCACACAGCTTGGTGTCATCAGCAAACTTGCTGAGGGTGCACTCGATGCCACTGTCCATGTCACCCACAAAGATGTTGAACAAGACAGGTCCCAGGACTGATCCCTGAGGGACTCCGCTTGTCACTGGCCTCCACTGGGACATGGACCCGTTGACAGCCACTCTTTGGGTGCGGCCATCAAGCCAATTCTTTATCCATCTAGTGGTCCATCCATCAAACCCATGTGTCGCCAGCTTGGAGACCAGGAGGTGGTGTGGGACAGTGTCGAAGGCTTTGCTCAAGTCCAGGTAAACGACATCCAGGTGAGTTTTGAAAGTCTTCAGAGAAGGAACCTCCAAGATATTCAATTGGTTTTGGATCATTTCTTTTCTGAAGGCTACAAAGAGAGGGTGGGTGAGTTGGTTGGTTTGGGTTTTTGTGTGGTTTGTTTTGTTGGTTGGGTGGGTTTTGTTGTTGTTGGTTGGTCAGGCTTGGCTTGGTTATTTTTTTTTCTCCAGTGCTGTGGAGTCCTGGATATATAGCTAGAAATTCTCTCCACCCAAATAGAGACCACAGTGGTACTATTTCAGCTGGCCAGATCCATTCATTCTGCTGTCTCTAGACATACAATTGCAACATGATTAATAGCCCAGTGAAAAAGACACATTCTCCATTCCCAGGGTGGCATAACCTCTTGTACTTCAATTATACACACAAAAAAGAGACAGAAAATAAAAATGCTTCAGCTTCTTTTACTTCACATGACCAATTAAACTGAAACCTTTCAGTTCAGCCAGGATAGAATCATAGAATGGTGGGGGTTGGAAGGGACCTCCAGAGATTGTGATGTCTAACCCTTCTGCCAAAGCAGGATCACCTAGAACTGCTATGGAGACAGCCTGAGGGGGTGAGGAAATTCTTTCAGACTTGTTTTTGGCCCCAGATCCTCTTGTGCCTACTTTGCAAGCTCCCAGGTTTAATGCCACATTCAATATTTGCAGAAAGGCCTTCAGCAGCCTGGTCTAGCAGAAGCTGTATCTGCCAATGGCAGAGGGGTTGAGAACTGGATGATCTTCAAGGTCCCTTTCAACCCAAACCATTCTAGGAACCTATGAATCTCTGAAGAAGTTATGCTTTCAACCAAACTTTTGGCAGTGATACCAAGTTTGTTCAGATTTATTTGATGCCATTGAAATCACTGCCCCTGTACTTGGCTCTGGTGAGGCAACACTTCAAGTACTGGGTTCAGTTTTGGATTCTTCATTCCAAGAAGGACATTAAATTGCTGGTGTGAGCAATGGGCACAAATTGGAAGCCAGGATGTGCTATCTGAAGATGAGGAGAAATTTCTTTGATGTGAGGGTGCTGGAGCCCTGGAGCAGGTTATCCAGAGAGGCTGTGGAGTCTCCTTCTCTGGGGAGATTCCAAACCCAGCTGGACATTGTGATCCTGGGCAAGCTGCTGTGGGTTGGACTGGATGATCTTCAGAGGCTCCTTCCAACCCCCATAATTCTTCAATACTGTGATTCTGTGAAATGCTCAATGGGTGAGGCTTTCACCAGGGAGTCATTTGACTTTTTCAAACCCACTTTGCCACAGCCTGAGTAAGGTTGAATTTGTCTATTGCTGTTTAGATGCACACTCATTTGGACAGCAGTTCTGGCTCAGGTGAGACAGGCAGTGAAGCTGATGAACAGGTCTTGTTAGGAGTGGCTGAGGAAGCTCAGGTTGTTCAGTCTGGAGAAAAGGAGGCCAATGGGACACCTTCTGGCTCTCTACAAATACTTGAAAGGAGGTTATGGAGCGGTAGTTGTTGGTCTCTTCTAAGAAGTCAGAACTTCTATGACAAAAGCAACTGTCTTCAAGTTATGTCAGGGAAGTTTTAGGCTGGATGTCAGGAGAGACTTCTATACTGAAAAGGCTCTCAAATAGCGGAACAGGCTGCAAGGGAAGTGTTTGCATTGCCAACCTTGGATGTATTTAAATGCCATCTGGATATGGTGCTCAAGGATATGGTGTAGCAGTGACTCTGGTAGAGTTAAATAAACTTGGACTTGATGTCCTTAAAGGTCTTTTCCAACCATAGTGATTCTGTGATGCTGTGACGTATCGCTTCACACTGCTACATAGTGCCCAGGGAGTCACCATCCCTGGAGGTGTTCAAGAAATTTGTGGATATGGGACTTTGGGACATCATTTAATGGCCACGGTGGTATTGGGTAGATGGTTGGACTCAATGATCTTAGAGGTCTTTTTCCAACCCAAATTATTCCATGATTCTGTGCCCCCTGGAATTGTTGAAGGCCAGGATGGACAGGACCTTGAGCAGCCTGATCTAGTGGAAGGTCTCTCTACCCATGGTGGGGGAACTTTCCCACCCAAACCATTCTATGATTCTATGTTGAACCTGACCTCATGGCTGAGCTCCAAGAACAAATAGCTGTCTATTCTTGATAGCCAAGCTGGCTGTCATGACGAGGTCAGTCCCAGGAGCCTTTTCCTTCTCTGTGCAGTTCCACCATCAGCTGTTTATGTATCCACTTAAATATAGTTTATGCAGTGCTGTAAGAAGGAAACGTGGAGACAGGCCATCACAATAAACACCCTTCAACAACCATTACAGTGAAGAACCCTAAAGCTTAAGTGACAGCCTAAAAAGAAGGAAGTGTCATCTGTGATTCATGATGCTGGGGAATTAAGCAATCTAATCACTGACAAATCAATCATTACCAGCCATAAACAACCGGTTCGTTAGCTGGCCTTCCGAAGGCAGAGCCGTGGACCATTAACGTGTTACATATTGGGCTGTTAACGGCAATAGGAAGCAGCTCGGCGCTGTCAGGAGAATTGCCCATAATGGAGACCAATTTCTAACCTTAGGAGATGTAAAGCAGGAGCAGAACCAAGCAGGAGAAATGCAGCATCAGGACTGAGCAGGAGAAATCAAGAGCGATGCTCCCCAGCACAAAGCAGTCCTCCTGTCGTAAGTATCATGGAATCACAGAATCATCATCTGGGGTGGAAGGGATCTGCAAGGGTCATCTAGTTCCAGCCCCGTGTAAGTTGGGAGTGGGGGGAAAAGCCACCTCTAATGTAGTTATTTGGCAAAAAAATCTTTGCTGGATATTCAGTTAAATCAGAGTTAAATCATAGCATTATGTAAGACAAAATGGGGGGTGGGGGGTGTTTGTTTTATTAAAGCAAGATGTGATCTAATTGTAGGAAACTCATAAAGCAACAGGAGACATACTTGTGTATCCTGGGGTGCATGAAGAAGACTGTGACCAGCAGGTTGAGGGAGGTTCTGCTCTGCCCTAGTGAGATCCCAGCTGGAGTCCTGTTCTTGGCTCATCAGGTCAAGAGAGACAGGAAGCTACTGGAGAGATTGCAGGGCAGTTGCAAAGCTGTGAGGGCTCTGTAGCATATCTGTGGAGAGGAAAGGCTGAGAGATCTGGGGCTGATAAGCCTGAAGAAGAGCAGCCTGAGAGTGGCTCAGCAAGAGCTAAAGGACCTGTGGGGAGCAAGAAGATGGGGCTTAGGCTCTTGTCAGTGGTGCGCAGTGACATGACAAGGGACAATGGACACAAGCTGAAAGCCAGAAGGTTCCATCTGAATATAAAGAAAACAAATCTTGACTTTCAGGACAACTAAACCCTTGAGCAAGCTGCTCAGAGAGGTTGTAGAGTCTCCTCCTCCTTCTGTCCTTCTCCCTGTCCCAGCTGGACATTGTGATCTGGGCAGGCTGCTGTGGTTGACCCAGCTTTAAGAGGGGTTTGGACTGGGTGTTTGCTGGAGGTCCATTCCAACCCCTACCATGCTGGGATTCTCTGGAAAGAATGATATCAGTGTCTGCCATTCTGACTGATAAGCTTCAGGTAACCTGCAAGAGGGGCCTTGGACAAGATAAAGACCATGCCAGGATTTTGCCTCATCTGTTGTGAGCTGTTTGGATTTGCTGATGGATGTGTTTGTGTCTTTCTTCTTGCTTGTGTTTTGCAGAATTTCTTTGGTGGTCCATTTCCTGCTTTTTCTAATACCTCTTCACTTATGCAGAGAAAGAGGCAATAAAAAACACTCATAAAAAGCAAATGAACAGCAAAGCAACATGTGTGTCCTCCCTCTTCCTCCTGCATCTGCTGTAACTCTACCCTGTCACATTTCCATCTGTCTCCTTTCCTCATAAATCTACTGGAACCAAGAAATGTGTCACTGGTGAAGTGAAATACACTTAGCAAAGAAAAATAATTGCTGAAATGCAAACAAACCTGAGAAGATCACAAGATGTGATTGATCTAGAGACTTCCAGTAGACAGCTCCTCTTCATTTAGCCTCTTGCTTCAGCTTTAGTAAATTAGAGGAGAATTAGCAAGGGTGCTTCCACCATGCTAGAGACCCAAGTGTCATGAGACCATGGCCAAATTAAATGGAGCTGCAAGAAAGAGACCCGAAGGGCAAATTCCATTTGCATCTGGGAGAAAACTGGAAAGCCACTGGAGATCTGTGCTGTGTGCACACCATCTACTCTTCAAGAATAGCAATAGAAACCTCTCTTATCTGCAGCTGTGCTCTCTGAACTCTTGAGTTCAACTCTTGGGTTGTATTGGATCACTTTGGAGTGATCCAAGTTATCGTGAGAGTACTGCATCTCCCAACTTGGGAGTGCTGGATCTCATGGAAGCTTTGAGTGCAAAGCCCTGTGAGTAATCACTGATGAAGAAATCAGCTCCCTGATCTTTCCCTATTCCCAGCTACCAGCTGGAGGGCTGCTCAATAATTGTTTAGGGATAAATAAAAGTGTCCACAAGAGCAAGGCAAAAGTACTCTCAGTCGTGTGACTCAAGTAGCATTGAGGCCAATTAGTGAAGATGCAGAGATGACTCTTGCAATGACAGCTCATCCAGAATGTGACCCACTGCCTAGCCAGTTTGCTTCTACAACTCCAGAGAGTCTTTGTCTAAAAGAGAGAAAGATGTCATCTAGGATGGTGATGATCAGGCTCAATATGTGCTGGTTGGGTGGTAGGTTGATGCTATAATCATATGGAATGGTTTGGGTTGGAAAAGACCTTTGAAAGTCATCTAGTCCAATCCTCTCGAAGGGACATCTTCAACTCTATCAGGTTGCTCAGACCCCCAAAGACCCTGATGTGGAATGTTTCATAGAATCATAGAATGGTTTTGGCTGGAAGGGACATTTAAAGCTCATCTATTCCAGCTCCTCTGCAGCAAACAGGGACAGCCTCAAGTAGCTCAGGTTGCTCAGAGCCCCATCAAGCCTCTAGGCTGAATGTCTCCAGGGATGGGGGCCTCCACCGCTTCCCTGGGCAACCTGCTCTAGTGTCCCACCACCCTCATAGTAAATAACTTCTTTCTAATGTCCAGTCTGAATTTCCCCTGCCATTGAACCATTGCCCCTTGTCCTATCACTATCAGCTCTTCTAAACAGTCCCTCCCCAGCTTTCATGTAGGCCTCCTTCAGGTACTGGAAAGCCACTATAGGGTCTGCCAAGAGCCTTCTTTTCTCCAGGCTCAACAATCAGGTTAGTGGTGAAGCAAAGGTAAATTCAGTTTTCCCCAAAAAAAAGAAAAGGTCTAGGTAGAGTCAGGCTGAAAAGGAAGGAACCTTCAAATTGTGGAAAGACTATTTCCAGAGGATAAAGTTTTAATATGCAGATTAATTCTGGAACATTACCAAGGTGGTTTTCTTTGCTTTATTTGCAATATTGACCTTTTTCTACCACAAGGTCATTGCCTTTACCCATGTTTGTACCAAGCCCAGCACCATGCAAATGTGACTTAGGTTTAGTGACACTAACAAGTTACAAATTATACATAAACCTCTTTAGATTCTAAAGCTGTACCTCTCTCAGATATGAAATCTGTCACATCCTTACTCCTCCTTTTCTTATGGGCACTTTATGAATAGTTTATATCCTCCTGCAATCACTTTATTTACTCTAATCAAATGAGTTGGGTTTTGTGTGTGTGTGTGTACAAGGGAGGGTATGAGCCTAGTAGTCCCAAAAACTAGATCTGAAATCACAGTATCACAGCATGGTTAGGGTAGGAGCAGATCTCTGGAGACCATCAAGTCCCAGCCCACTGCCAAGGCAGGCTCACCTAGAGCAGGTCACACAGAAACATGTCCAGGTGGCTTTGGAATGTCTTTGGGGATGGAGAGTCCACCACCTCTCCAGTGTTCCATCATTCTTCAATTAAGAAAGCCCCTCCTCATGTTTAGATGGAACCTTTTATGTTCAGGTTTGTGCCAGTTGCCCCTTGGCCCGTCACTGGGCACCACTGAAAAAAAAGTAGGGGCCCATACTCCTGACACCCACCCTTTAAGTATGGATCAGCATTGGTAAGATCCCCCCTCAGTCTGCTCTTCTCCAGACTAAAAAGCCCCAATGCTCTCAGTCTTTCCTCACAAGAAAGATGATTCCAACCCCCTTGGCGTCTTTGTAGCCTTTGCCGTACCCTCTCCAGCAAGTCCCTGTCCTTCTTGAACCAGGGAGCCCAGAACTGGATGCAGAATTCCAGATGTGGCCTCACCAGGGCAGAGTAGATGGGGAAAAGAACCTCCTTTGCGCTGCTGGCCACACTCCTCCTAATGCACTCCAGGAGACCGTTGGCCTTTTTGGCTGCAAGGGCACATCACTGGCTCATGGGGACTTTGTTGCCAACTGGGACTCCCAGGTCCTTTTCCCCAGAGCTGCTTTGCAACAGATCAGCCCTCTCACCTGTACTGATCCATGGGGTTGTTCTTCCCCACATGTAGGACTTCACATTTTCTGTATTTTGAGATAAACACCATCAGCTTTGTTGTGTGCCTTGATGCAAATGCAAAACGCATCTCATTTGATGATGCCTCCAGACCAAGGCCCCGGACAGCCATGATGTTTAATGCATGAGCTCTCTGATGCTCCAAGGCACTTCAAAGGTTCATCACTGACCACTGATAAACACATTCATCCTCATTTGAAAGCTTTGTTGTAAGCCATGTCTTTCCTAATGGTCTCTCAGCAAACAGTCCTCTCCTGGGAGAGGCTGCAGTCCAAGGCCAGGTTTCAGCTGAGTCATCATCTCTCTCTCAAGGTTTTCTTGGAATCACAGAATTGTTTCAGATGGAAAAGCCCTTTAAGATCATCGATCCAACTGTTGACCGAAGACCCCCATAGCCATTAAACCATGTCCTTGCAGTACCTGAAAGTGGACTACAAGAAACCTGGGGAGGGACTTTTGGCAGGAGCTTGTAGTGAGGGGCAATGGCTTTGAGCTGGAGAAGGGGATCTTCAGACTGCAGATTAGGAAGCAATTCTTAACAATGGGAATGGTGAGACACTGGGGGAGGTTGCCCAGGGAGGTTGTGGATGCCCCCTCCCTGGAAGCATTCAAGGCCAGGTGGGATGGGGCCCTGAGCAACCTGGTCTAGTGGACAGTGTCCCTGCACATGGCAGGGGGCTGGAACTGGGTGGTCTTGAAGGTCCCTTCCAACCCAAACAATTTTATGAATCTGTGGTTTTTCTGTTTTTTTCCTGAAAAAACAAACATTAAGGCATTGTGAGCTCACAGAATTAGTGGAGACTGTCCTTATTAAATGGGGAATTGCTTCTCCTAGCAGTACAAGAATTTATGGGAGAGCAGAGCAGTTGAGCACGTACCAGCTTCAAATCTATTCAGGGCTCATGCCTGAGAGCTATGAGGGGAGAAGTGAATTAATCAGGTGCTTTGGACAATGAACCACTACCTAAAAAAACGGAGGGGGGAGGGGGTGGGGAGCAAGAAAGGGAATAATGAGGGAGTCATAAAATCTTACAATTGTTTCATTTGGAAAAGACCTGAAAAGGTCATGGAGTCCAACTGCCAGCCTAAGACTGCCATGGTTGTTAAGCCATGTCTGAAAGTGCCATGCCCACATGTTTCTTGAACACCACCAGGGATGGGGACTCCACCACCTCCCTGGGCAGCCTGTTCCAATGCCTGACCACTCTTGCAGGGAAGAAACTGTTCCTAATAATAAAGGGGAAAGGAAAGCGTGTCTGTTTAGTGAGCTGCCTGTAAGTGAAGTGGTATCCAGGGACCTCTTTAACAGGAGTCAGCAGAAGTGACCTTCATTACCAAACTAATGACTCAGCACTTTCTCCAGTCTGTGTTTCCAGCTCCTCAGAGAAAGAAATATGGGAGGAGGGCGGGGAGGGGCAGGGAAGCCAAACAAACCAAAAACCTAAACTAAACCCTGTGCGCTTGGAATAAACCAGCAGATTCACAGTCTGTCAATGGACTGGTTTCAAAGGAGGATGCTGGCAGCATCCCACTTTGGGGCTGGAAATGGCAGCAGGATTTGTGCTTTGTTGCTGACTGCCTGGCATGATATTAGGCTGTTTAATCCTCAGTGCTGGAAGGAGAAAATGGGTGTAATAATTCCTTCCCCCCACCCCCCACCCCCCGGTTTATGTCATACCTCTTGGGCTAGAAAAACACTTCAGTGCAAGAATAACCTTTTTCATTTTCTTTAATGTAAGTATAGCTTTTTTTTTTGCTGTAAATATGCCTGTGGTGTGCATGTCAAGCATTGGAATGAGCTGCTCAGGGAGATGGTGGAGTTACTACCCCTGGAGCTGCTCAAGAAACGTGTGGACATGCTTTAATGGCTGTGGTGGTGTTAGGTTGAAGGTTGATCCTAGAGGGTTTTTCCAACCCAAAGAATGGCATGATTCTGTGTATTTTGAGGACACCTTGCACAGACACTGTGCCACTTGCCTCATGCAATAAGCAATTGACAATTCTGCTTCTACTTGTCTGATCACAGTATCACAGTATTACCAAGGCTGGAAGAGACCTCAAAGATCATCGAGTCCAACCTGTAACCACAAACCTTTTGACTACTAAACCATGGCACCCAGTGCCACGTCCAGTCCCCTCTTGAGTGCCTCCAGGGACGGCGACTCAACCACCTCCCCGGACAGCCCATTCCAATGACGAATGACTCTCTCGGTGAAGAACTTTCTCCTCACCTCCAGCCTAAACTTCCCCTGTTGCAGCTTGAGACTGTGTCCCCTTGTTCTGGTGCTGGTTGCTAGGGAGAAGAGGCCAACCCCTCCTGGCTACAACCACCCTTCAGGTAGTTGTAGAGAGCAATGAGGTCTCCCCTGAGCCTCCTCTTCTCCAGGCTAAACAGCCCCAGCTCCCTCAGCCTCTCCTCATAGGGCTTGTGCTCAAGGCCTCTCCCCAGCCTTGTTGCCCTTCTCTGGACACGTTCAAGTGTTTCAATGTCCTTCCTAAACTGAGGGGCCCAGAACTGGACACAGGACTCAAGGTGTGGCCTAACCAGTGCAGAGTCCAGGGGCACAATGACCTCCCTGCTCCTGCTTGCCACACTATTCCTAATGCAGGCCAGGATGCCATTGGCCTTCTTGGCCACCTGGGCACACTGCTGGCTCATGTTCAGGTGGCTGTCGATCAGCACCCCCAGGTCCCTCTCTGTCCAGCCTCTCTCCAGCCACTCCGACCCCAGCCTGCAGCTCTGCATGGGGTTGTTGTGGCCAAAGTGCAGCACCTGGCACTTGGACTTGTTGAATGCCATCCCATTGACTTCCCCTATCTGTCCAGCAGATCATCAATATCAAGTTGGTACAGAGGGCCATATATAGTCCTGTAGCACTGGCAGCACTGCATGAAGCTCAGTGGGATGCACTTGGACAGCAGAGGTGTGTAGATGTCATGGAATCAGAGTGTCATAGAATGGTTTGAGTTGTAAGGGACCTTTAAAGGTCATCTAGAAATCTGCAACTAGAACAGGATGCTCAGAGCCTCAAGCAACTTGACCTGGAATGGTTCCAGGGGCATCTACCACCTCTCTGACCAGCCTGGGACAGGATCTCACCGCTCTTATCATTGAGAACTTCTCCTACAGAATTTTAAATCAAACAGTGGGATTCTTATCACTGGGCTTTATTTAAGGAACGTCATTTAGAAGTAGTCCCCCACCATGCTCGAGGAGAAAGATGCTTCCAGACAAAAGGTCCTTCCATCTGCCTTAGATATGTCCCTCAGGAGGGGATGAATCACAGAGAAGCATCTCCTGCTCAGCATCACCCATCCACCCTGAGAACAGTGCTCTCCCTGGAGACATCACATCTTTAAGCAGCAAAAATGTCTGAGGGAAAGCGATGGTGATGATCCCAACCATTGAGTAGGACAGAAGGATTAAGTCCTGCGCCACAATGATGTATTTAGGGTTCTAACTCCCATGGCAGGGAAGAATCCTAAGGGGTTTGGCTGAAGCTGATAGAGCTACAAAAGCATCAAGGTTAGACAAAGCTGAGTTTGCTTTCCTTTGATCTGTGATTCTCCTCCTGGATTTTAAGAATAAAGCTTGGAGGAAATGAAACCTTTCCAGCATTCACGGTGATGTTTCACTGCCAAATGCTGCCTGCAGGCAGCAGAAACCTCAGCTCCAGCTTTCAGGTGGGCTCCCTGGGGACCTTTGAGGAAAGCCATAGGGCAGCAATTGAGGAAGGGACTTGTGTTGGTGGGGCCAACCATGGTGAAGGGTGTAAGATTTGCCATTTAGAGACCAGTAGCACTCTTAAAATGCTTCTAAACCACAAAGCAAGACTCTGCTGAGTTTTCAGACTGCTTCATGCAAAAGGATTTATCCCAGAATCCCAGCACAGGAATTCTGCAGGTCATCCAGTACAGCCTCACTGCTAAAGCTTGGTCACCCACAGCAGCTTGCCCATGGTCACAATGTCCAGCTGGGTTTGGAGTCTTTCCAGAGAGGAGATTCCACAACCTCTCTGTGCAGCCTGCTCCAGGGCTCCAGCACCCTCACAACAAAGGAGTTTCTCCTCCTGTTCAGAGGCAGCCTCCTGGGTTCCAGTTTGTGCCCATTGCCCCTTGTCCTGTTGCTGGGCATCACTGACAAGAATCTGGCCCCATACTCTTGCCCCCCACAGATCCTTCAGCTCTTGCTGGGCATTGAGAAGATCCCCAGGGTGGCTGCTCTTCTCCAGGCTCAACAGTCCCAGGTGTCTCAGCCTCTATTCCTCACAGAGATGCTCCAGGCCACTCATGGTTTTGTAGCCTCTGCTGGACTCTCTCCAGTATTTCCCTCTCCAGGCTCAACAGCCCCAGGTCTCTCAGCCACTCCTCCTCACAGAGATGCTCCAGGCCCCTCAGCATCATCAGAGCCTTCACTGGGCTTACTCCAGTAGTTCCCTGTCTCTCTTGAACTGGGGAGCCTGAACTGGACCCAGTCCTCCAGGTGTGGCCTCACTAGGGCAGAGTAAAGGAAGAGCAGAACCTCTCTCAATTTGCTGGCCACACACTTCTTCCTGCACTGCAGGACATCACTTGCCTTCTTACAATAAGAATTCAGAGTTTTAGTTTTGCCCATCTTATTTCTTGTACACAAGCAAACATTGTAGAAACACCACCAAAATGAAAAGGGTGAAGAGTACAGAGCCACTTGGGTTGACAAATACCTCTCAGAGTTCAGGGCTTACTCATTAGGTGGTTTCTTCTTCCACTGGCTAATCCTCAAGAGGGACATTAAAGACAAAATGATGTGGGCTCAATGATGTGGATGAGTCCTACATTTCTTCTTCCTCTTTTTTTAACCTAAGTGTTCCTCAAACAATTTTCAGTTTATAAACTGACAACTCCCCAGAGAGCTTCTGGAAGAACTTGTGCTGTGACCATGAGCACCCTTTATCTGGTGTGACCATTGGGATGGGTTTCACAGTGGGACATGAGCGTTGAATGACTTCTGTGTGACAACTGCCATCTTTTATCTTCTTAAATAGTGGGGGTTGTTGCTGTTCTAGCCTATACTGCTGTATCTGATGGAAGGACAGCTGGCCAATTATCTCCTACAGTCAGAGGGATTCAGAAACTGGACATAAACCCAAATCTGGACATTATAGGATTTGGATCACTTGTGTTTTGTATTAAGAACAAGGACCAGCTGCCTTAAGGTGGTGGGCACACAGACCAGTTAATCCTCAGCAGGGCTTTTTTAATAAGATTGAATAAGAGAACCCAGGTGCTACATAGGTGTAGAAAGAAGGTCTCCAAATGGTGATGGCATCTGGTGGCCCCAAAATTCCCAGCAGAAGGGTTCATAAAGTGCTGTTCACAGCTTCAGCTCTCAACTTCCATAGAATCATGGAATGGTTTGGGTCAGAAAGGACCTTAAAGATCATCTAGTTCTAACCCCTGCCACCTTCCACTAGACCATGTTGCTTGAGGCCTTGTGCAACCTGGCCTTGACCACTTCCAGGGAGTGGGCATTCATGCCCTCCCTGGGCAAGCTGTTCCTGTGTCTCACTACCCTCATTGTGATTTTATTTGACTTCCAGCTTGTTTTCTGCCAACTCCCAGATAAACTCATCTGAAAAATGGCAAGCAGAACAATTTGGGAAGTGAGGAAGCAGGTCAATAACAAGGTCAACTGTGACTGAATTCAAAGCAACCTCTTGTGACCATCTGCAAGTATCAGGTTTGCTTTTTTGGTAATTCTCCTTCTGATTTTTCCTCTTCTCACATTTTTCCCAGAACTGTGTGTGGGTGCATATGTAATAATCTTCATGCCTGGAAGTATTTCAAAGCCATGAGGACATGGTGCTAAGGGATATGGTTTAGTGCTGACCTGTCAGTACTAGGTTAATGACTGGAACAGATAATCACAGTATCACACAGTATCACAGTATCACCAAAGTTGGAAGAGACCTCAAAGATCAAGTCCAGCCTGTGACCACAGACCTCATGACTAGACCATGGCACCAAGTGCCACGTCCAGTCCCCTCTTGAACACCTCCAGGGACGGTGACTCCACCACCTCCCTGAGCAGCACATTCCAATGGCAAATGACTCTCGGTGAAGAACTTTCTCCTCACCTCGAGCCTCTTCCAACCAAAATGATTCTGTGTTCTTGTAAGGTAGGAGTTAAACATTCTGTTAGGACAGTGAGAATTAAAACCAGATCTCCAGTCCATTCCACAGGTTTCCTTGTGTAAAGTGTCAGGGGTATTTAAAACAAATCTTGGCTACCGAATGAAGAATGGAATCATAGACTTGTGGAATCATAGAATTGTTTGGATTGGAAAAGACCTCAAAGATCAACAAGTCCAGCCTTCAACTTAAGACCACGATGGCCATTAAAGCATGTCCCCAGGTGCCACGTTCACACATTTCTTGAGCACTTCCAGGGATGGTGACCCCGCCACCTCCCTGGGCAGCCTGTTCCAATGCCTGACCACTCTTGCTGGAAAGAAATTGTTCTTAATATCCAACCGAAACCTTGCCTGGTGCAACTCGAGGCCATTTCCTCTTGTTCTATCACCTGATACTAGGGAGAAGGGACCAGCCCCCACCTCTGTAGAGAGCAATGAGGTCTCCCCCTCAGCCTCCTCTTCTCCAGGACTATAACTGTTGTCTTCTTTGGGAATTAGCATTCAAAGCGAATCACTTACCAAGAGAGTGCCAACCATCTTGTCCCAAGACAAGGGAGAGAGGAGCAAAGCAGAGTAATGAGACCTTTCTGCTAGGTCAGAACAAGAACATAGCAGTGGAATAATGAAGAATAAAATTACTACCTTAAAAAAATTGCTGGCATTTTCCTGAGAGAAATTAATGTGATGGAGGGAGGGAGAGAAGGGCAGAGCAGCTCCTCACATGTAGGAGATGCTGGGAAGCAAATGAACCAGATGCATGGCTTGTCCTTACAAACTGGCATAGGAAGTACCTGAATAAGAGTGGAAAAGTCCAGCAAAGCTACAGGTTGAACTGAAGAACAGATCACATGTTGTAGGCTACTTTAGCAGAGCAAGAAAGTCCTTCAGAAATAGCCTGGATGAATCGGGAGACTTCTTTCTAAAACATACCTCTGTGGTTCTGGGTGAATTGTAGACTCATAAAATGGTTTGGGTTGGAAAGGACCTTAAAGATCCTCTAGTTCCAACCCCCTGCCATGTGCAGAGACACCTTCCACTAGACCAGGTTGGTCAAGCCCTCATCCAGCCTGACCTTGAACACTTCCCAGGGATGAGGCATCCACAGCTTCCCTGGGCAACCTGTTCCAGTGTTGGATGGGACTTCTACACGAGTACTCACTGAAGAAGATTGCCCTGTAACTGTGCCCAAATTCTACCTCCCATTACAATAACTTGACCATTGCATTTTTATTTTAAAGGCCTCACCCTCTCCTGGAATCTCCCCAGCTTGTCCCAGTTGCTGGTTCTGATGGAGCAGCAGCAGAAGACAACCTGCTGCCAAGATGTGAGTTCTCAGCTGTTCAAATACAGCTCAGGGAAAGTGCAGACTGCAAGGTAAGATGTCAATAGTCAGCATTTTACTGATCAATAGCTGCTGATTTCTGAAGGAACCACAGTGAATGCTCCAAAATTAGTTGCTAGAAGCTAAAATTAATGCATGGGAGGGGGGATGGGGGAAAGAATCAAAGGAGAAGACATTTAAAGACAAAACACAACGCCCATAAGTGATTTCTCCACGCAGAACTTCCAGGTTAAATTTTTCTGTCAAAGGTATCTCAACATCTTTCTTCACTCCAAGGACATTGAGGTGCTGGAGCAGGTCCACAGAAGGACAATGAAACTTGAGAAGGGTCTGGTGAGGAGTAAATGGGGGAACTGGGGTTGTTCATCCTGAAGCGAAGGAGGCTGTGGGGAGACCAAGTGGGAGCCAAGTGGGGATTGGTCTCTTCTCCCAGGGGACAAGTGACAGGATGGCCTCAAGTTGTGCCAGGGGAAGTTTAGGTTTGACATGAAGAACAATTTCTTGTCAAGCCCTGGAGCAGGCTGCCCAGGGCAGTGGTGGAGTCCCCATAGCTGGAGGGCTTTCAAAGGTGTGGAGATGTGGTGCTGAGGAACATGGCATAGTGGTGACCTGGCAGTGCTGGGCTAATGGTTGACCCTGATGATCTTCAAGGTCTCTTCCAAATAAAACAATTCTGTCATTCTGTGAATCAGTAGTTTAAGCCAGAAAATGAAGGCATGAATCTTGTCTTTGGTACTTAGCATTTTAAAAGTGCCATCTGCAGGTGTTGCTTTGGCCCTTGATAGGCTCACACATCCTTACACAAAATTTGTGTAGACTATCACTCTAGCCACATCAGTCTGTCTGAAAGATCCCTTTTGGAGCTTGATCCATGAAGAAGTCAGCACATTCAGAGCAATTCAGATCCTGGAACAAGCTGCCCAGGTAGGTGGTGGAGGCCCAATCTGTACAGACATCCAAGGTCAAGCATGACAGGGCTCTCAGCAGCCTTATTTATCACAGAATCACAGAATGATCAGGTTGGAAGGGGCCCCCAAAGGTCACCTTGTCCCAGTCAGGTTGGGGATGTACCTTCTTAGAATCATAGAATCGGTCAGGGTTGGAAGGGACCACAAGGATCATCTCGTTCCAACCCCCCTGCCATGGGCAGGGACACCCCACACTAGATCACGCTGGCCAGAGCCTCGTCCAGCCTGGGCTTAAACACCTCCAGGGATGGGGCCTCAACCACCTCCCTGGACAACCCATTCCAGGGCTTCACCACTCTCATGGGGAAGAACTTCCTCCTCACCTCCAGCCTGAATCTCCCCACCTCCAGCTTCATTCCATTCCCCCTAGTCCTATCACTACCTGATAGCCTGAGAAGTCCCTCCCCAGCCTTCTTGTAGCCCCCTTCAGATACTGGAAGGCTACAATGAGGTCACCTGGGAGCCTTCTCTTCTCCAGACTGAACAGCCCCAACTCCTTCAGTCTGTCCTCATAGGAGAGGTGCTCCAGCCCTCTGATCATCCTCGTGGCCCTTCTCTGGACACGCTCCAGCACCTCCATATCCCTCCTGTAATAGGGGTTCCAGAACTGGAGGCAGTACTCCAGGTGGAGTCTCACCAGAGCTGAGTAGAGGGGGAGAATCACCTCCCTTGACCTGCTGGCCACACTTCTCTTGATGCAGCCCAGGATCTGATTGGCTTTCCGGGCTGCAAGTGCACACTGAGAGCTCCTGTTGAGCTTCTCATCCACCAGCACCCCCAAGTCTCTCTTCTCAGGGCTGCTCTCCAGCCAGTCACTGCCCAGCCTGGATTTGTGCCTGGGATTGCCTCGACCCAGATGCAGGACCCTGCACTGGGTCTTGTTGAAGCTCATGAGGTTGGCTTGTGCCCACCTCTCCAGCCTGTCCAGGTCCCTCTGGATGGCATCCCTTCCCTCCAGCGTGTCCGCTGCACCACACAGCTTGGTGTCATCAGCAAACTTGCTGAGGCTGCACTCGATGCCACTGTCCATGGCACCCACAAAGATGTTGAACAAGACAGGTCCCAGGACTGATCCCTGAGGGACTCCGCTTGTCACTGGCCTCCACTGGGACATGGACCCGTTGACAGCCACTCTTTGGCTGCGGCCATCAAGCCAATTCTTTATCCATCTAGTGGTCCATCCATCAAACCCATGTGTCGCCAGCTTGGAGACCAGGAGGTGGTGTGGGACAGTGTCGAAGGCTTTGCTCAAGTCCAGGTAAACGACATCAGTTGCTCGCAGTTCTTGACTGCAGGGGGAATTGGCCTAGATGCCCTTTAAATGTCCCTTCCAACTCAATGAGTCTATGATGCAGTATCTTAGAAAGGAAGGAAAACCACTGTTTCAGCATCGTGTAGTTGAGAACATGTCCTCCTGGCAAGTGGGAAAGGAGAAAAAAAAGCTTTGCAGAAGCAGTTTATAACACCAAACAGGAACATATTGAAACACGTGGATTATTTGGGTTGGGTTGTGTTTTGGGTTTCTTTTAGAGAAATACAAGAAAGTCCATCCTGGTGACTTTGACATGATGTAGACTAGGGAGCAGAAGTGGGTTTTGGAAACTAAGGCACAGAGGAGCTACAGTGCCAAAAAAGTGATGGCCCTGAAAAAATTCTCATGTGCTAGAAGCTCTGCTTTTTCTGCTGTCCTGAGCACAAAAGTCTTTCTAGGTTTGGGTTTTTCTTTTGCTGGGTTCTGATTTTTGCAAAAACCAGCCTGAAATCAATTTTCATTATAAAATGTTAGGATTTCCATCACCAGGATGTTTTGAGTGGATCAATTATTTTTTAATTAGCTTCAGCTCACCTCGTAGGTTCGTGTAGAAAGATTTGTAACTACAACACAAAGCAGGTTCACCAAGGTGGAACCTCTGCCTGCTTGAGAAAGCTCTGTCTGATTTGTGTCTAGAGAGCTCTGGAGAGGCACATGGTCGATAAAGGAGTGGTAATAGTGGAGGAAGGAAGCTGTGATTGATGCTATGGAGTGCAACTCCACTAAACAGCTACCTCCTAAAGTTTCATCCACCCTATGCACCAGTACAGGTGAGGGGTTGAGCTATTAGAAAGCAGCTTGGTGGAGAAGAACCTGGCAGCGCTGGTGGATAAGCTCCCCAGGAGCCAGCAATGTGACCTCGTGACCAAGAAGCCAAATGGTCTCCTGGTGCATGAAGAGCAGAGTGGCCAGCAGGTTGAGGGAGGTTCTCCTCCTCTCTGCTCTGCTCTGGTGAGGCCACAACTGGAGGACTGGGTCCAGTTCTGGGCTCGCCAGTTTAAGAGAGACAAGGAACTAGTGGAGAGCGTCCAGTGGAAACTCCAGAGATGCTGAGGGGCCTGGAGCATCTCTGAGAGGAGGAAAGGCTGAGAGCCTTGGGGCTGTTGAGCCTGGAGAGGAGCAGCCTGAGAGGGGATCTGATCAATGCTCAGCAAGAGCTAAAGGGTAGGGGGTGAGAGGAAGGGGCCATACTCTTGTGAGTAGTTACCAGTCACAGGACAAGGGGCAGCAGGTACAAACTGGAATCCAGGAGGTTCCCTCAGAAGATGGGGAGAAGATTGTTTGGTGTGAGGGTGCTGAAGCCCTGAAGCAGGCTGCCCAGGGAGATTGTAGAGTCTCCTTCTCTGGAGAAATTCCAAAGCCACCTGGCCATTGTGATCCTGGGCAAGCTGCTGTGGGTGCCCCTTGCTTAGGAGGGAGTTTGGACTGGATGATCTCCAGAAGTCACTTCCAAGCCTCAGCATGCTGGGGTTTAGGGAGTCTGTGTGACCAGTTACCTCCTAAAGCTTCACTGTCCCAGTAGGTAAGAGCCTTGGCTGATAGACCCAGAAAGAAGAAAGAGAGAGTGCAGCTCTAGATGGAAATCTTTGTATTGAATCTTAGAATCATTAGGTTTGGAAAAGACCTCTAAGATCATCAAGGCTTACCTTCTGTCAGACACCACTAGGGCATGTCTCAGAGTGCCATCATGCAGCCTCTGAGTAATGTTTTTTGCCCTGGAATTCGAGCTCACGTCACGTATCATCATTGTCTCCATGTGAAGAGAAAGAATCATTTGGAAGATTAAAATTTACAGCTCATTATTTGAGAAACTTAATGGATTGCTATTGCCTTTGTTCCTGCACTTTAGGATATTTGGTGGGCAAGCAGCAGCTATTCCACTTGCACTCAGGCAGAATTCCTGTCCTGTCTATGCAGCAACGTTACAGTCACCCTTTTTTTCCCCTTCTTCTGGTGACATTACCCATTTGTCACCATGGAAACCATGTTGAGATCACAAATATGGCCTGTGACATTAATGAATAAATAAAGGGGACAGAGGGATGGTTAAAAAGGCATTAAAAAATCTTTGCAATCAGCAGTAATAACAGTAAGGGGGAAATAACAATAAAATGATGTCTGACACATGATAAATAAGGAAATTCTCAGCATTACAGTTGGCTGGATGGACACTTTGCTGGGTTAAGTACTGTCTGGATGGCCAGACCCAAAGAATGGTGAGGAATGCAAATTACGCTAAATTGGGTGGGAGTGCTGACCTGCTGGAGGGTAGGAAGGCTCTGCAAAGAGAACTTGTGAGGCTAGGTTGATGGGGTAAGGCCACTGGTGTGAGATTCAACAAGGCGAAGTGCTGGGTCCTGCACTTTTGGGTCTCAACAACCCCATGAATGCTCCAGGAGTGGGGAAGAGTGGCTGGGAACTGCCCAGCAGTAAAGGAACAGTGGGTGCTATTTGACAGAGGCTGAAGATGAGCCAGTGTGTGCCCAGGTGGCCAAGAAGGCCATCACCATCCTGGTCTAGATCAGTGATAGTGTGGCCAGCAGGAGTAGGGGAGTGATCATGCCTTTGTACTGGGCACTGGTGAGGCAACACCTCAAATCCTGGGTTGAGTTTTGGGCCCTCACTCCAAGAAGGGTATTGTGGTACTGCAGAGAAGGGCAGTGAAGCTGATGAAGGGCCTGGAGATCAGGTCTGGTGAGGAGCAGCTGAAGAAACTGGGTTTGTTTAAGTCTGGAGAAGAGGAGGCTGAAGAGAGACCCACAACTCCTTGAAAGGAGATTGGAGTGAGGTGGGGCTCAGTCTCTCTCCCTAGTATCTGGTGAAAGAAGAGGAAATTTGTGTGAAATTGTGCCAGGGGAAGTGTAGGATGGATATTAGGAAAATTTCTTTCCTGCAAGGGTGGTTCTTATTATTAATTCCAGCTGTTAACAAAAAGCAGAGATGACATAATTCCATTAGAGCTTATCCCACACGAGCCTCAGAAGCTGCTTTTGTTCCTTCATTCTCCTACGCTTGGGCATAATTGAGTTTTCTAATTGTTGATATTAATGTTTTCCTGTCCTCTCTGGCCTCTACCATCCCCAGCAGCCATTAGCTGGGACTTGGCATGACAGATAAATCCATTAGTGATGTGGTTGGTCATGCCTACCTTCTTGATTAAAATCTGTTGATTAAAAGGCTTTTACTCAACTAGACACGGGAAAGGTGGTGGTTGTCTCCCTGCACTACGGGAGGAAGGATGTTTATTAAGCCCACTGTCAGATGCACCAGCCTCCCATGGATCAACAGCACAGACCTTATCTCTAGATGAATTTAAGGATCCGTGGCATCGATTGGTTGCCTTCCTTCAGAAGGAGAAGTTAAGAGACAGGGATGAATGGGAGCACCTTCAGAAGGAGAAATGAAGAGAAAGGGCTGGGTGGGAGCACAGATGATGGCTGGGTAACAGCAGGGAGAACAGATTTATGCCTCATACAGGGCAGGAAATTTTTCCTAATATTGAACCTAAACCTCCCCTGGCACAATTTCAGGCCATTTCCTCTTGTTCTATCACCTGATGCTATGGAGAAAAGGCCAACCCCCACCTCACTGCATCCTCCTTTCAAGGAACTGTAGAGAGCAGTGAGGTCTCTTTAGTTGGTGAGGGGCTTGGAACACAAGCCCTATGAGGAGAGACTGAGGGAGCTGGGGTTGCTTAGCCTGGAGAAGAGGAGGCTCAGGGGAGTTTGTAGACAGGCAGATGTTGGTCTCTTCTCCCAGGCAACCAGCACCAGAACAAGAGGACACAGTCTCAAGCTGCGCCAGGGGAGGTTTAGGCTGGAGGTTAGGAAGAAATTCTACACAGTGAGAGTGATTGCCCATTGGAATGGGCTGCCTGGGGAGGTGGTGGAGTCACCATCACTGAAGGTGTTCAGGAGGAGACTTGATGGGGTGCTTGGTACCATGGTTTAGTTGATTAGATGGTGTTGGATGATAGGTTGGACACGATGATCTTGAAGGTCTCTTCCAACCTGGTCTGGTCTATTCTATTCTATGCTATGCTATGCTATGCTATGCTATGCCATGCCATGCCATGCTATTCTATTCTATTCTATTCTATTCTATTCTATTCTATTCTATTCTATTCTATTCTATTCTATTCTCTCCCCTCAGCCTCTTCTTCTCCAGACTAAACAATTGCAGGTCCCTCAGGTACTCCACACTAGACCTCCTTCTTTAGACACTTCACCAGCTTTGTTGCTCTGAAGAAGTCTTCCAAGAAGGTTTTGTGCCTGCGTGCTTTGAGAAGCAATGGAGGGAACGCAATAAATATGGTAACGAGCAGGTGATGAGGAATCTGATGAAAATAAATCCAATCTGGCTCGGAAGACTAAATGAATGTCTCAGTACATGTATAAATCTTCTGCTCTTTATTAAGTCCTGGGAAGATTTATTAAATTTTTGATGGCTTAAGAAATACAAAAGAACTGTAATAATAAAGAGAGAAGGGATTGCATGCAACTCTCGGTGTAATAACGGTCAAAATGGGTTGATTAGATCTTTTCTGATGCGATGAATATTACAGAATATTATATAAACTAATATTTGGGGGGGGAGGGAAGGGAGCACTAAATGTAGGCAGCTCAAAGATGTTCAGATGGTTTCCACCTTAAAGAATTTAAAAAAATAAATATCATTTTATAGCTTTAAATATCACTGGCAGCAAGGTATCGGCTTTTAAAGTGGTCAAAGAGGTGTTGGGTAGAAGGATGGATTTGATGATCTTAGAGGTGTTTTCCAACCTCAATGATTCTATGATTTAAATGTCTTTTTCTTATCAGAATCACCATGTATTTTTGTGGAACGTAGGTTTAATCTATCGCAGAATGGTGGAGCTTCAAAATGACCTCTGGGGATCATCTAGTCCAACCCCCAGCTAAAGAAGGGTCACCCAGAGTGGATCTCCAGGATCACAAGAGCTAAACAGTCTCAAGCTGCACCAGGGAGGTTTAGGCTGGATGTTAGGAAGAAGTTCTTCATAGAAAGGGTGATTCGCCATTGGGATGGGCTGCCCAGGGAGGTGGTGGAGTCACCGTCCCTGGAGGTGTTCAAGAGGGGATTGGACGTGGCACTTGGTGCCATGGTCTAGTCATGAGGTCTGCCGTAACAGGTTGGACTTGATGATCTTTGAGATCTCTTCCAACCTTGGTGATTCTGTGAGGTGTTTAGGAAGAGACTGGATGGGGTGCTTGGTGCCATGGTTTAGTTGATTAGATGGTGTTGGGTGATAGGTTGGACTCGATGATCTCAAAGGTTTTTTCCAATCTGGTTAAATCTATTCTATTCTATTCTATTCTGTTCTATTCTATTCTATTCTATTCTATTCTATTCTATTCTATTCTATTCCATTCCATTCCATTCCATTCCATTCCATTCCATTCCATTCCATTCCATTCCATTCCATTCCATTGGATGGGGGGCAAGGGATGGGGCCAGACCCTTGTCAGTGGTGCCTAATGGCAGGACAAGGGGCAGCAGGCAAAAATTGGAACCCAGAAGGTTCCATCTGAAGAGGAGGAGAAACTTGTTTGGTGTGAGGGTGCTGGAGCCCCAGAGCAGGCTGCCCAGAGAGGCTGTGGTGTCTTCTGGCCACCTGGCCATTGTGATCCTGAGCAAGCTGCTGTGGGTGCCCTGCCTTAGCAGGGGTAAGCACTGGCTGGATGATCTCCAGAGATCACTTTCAACCCCCACCATGCTGGGATTCTTTGGAAATCCCAGTTCAAAAAACACGTAGACATGGCATATCAGGACATAGTTTAATGGCTATGGTGGTCTTGGGTTGATAGTTGGACTTAATGAACTTAAAGGTCTTTTCCAGCTGAAACAATTCTGTAATTCTATGAAGATTGCTGGTTATTTAGTTGGTTATGTTAGTAGGTAGGTAAGTAGATAAGCAGAGAGGGAGGGAGCGGGGGAGAGAGAGGAAAGTAAGTAGGTAGGTAGGCAGGTAGGTAAGTAGGTAGTTGGGTAGGTAGATATATAGGTAAGTAGGCAGGTAGGTAGGTAAGTAAATAGGAAGGTAGTAGATAGGTAGGGAGGTAGGGAGGTGCTAGGCAGGTATTTTGCTCGCTGTCTACAAACACACAATTTCAACTCAGGAAAAGAAAGAGTCAAAATATTGACTGAAGCAGCATCAAGAGAGATGGAGATATAATATTGCTTGTGATTGTTAAAATAAAAAGGACATTTTTATTTGGAGAAAATGCAACTCTGCTCTTGCTGTGGAGCTCCACATTAATAAAGCTGTTCCCATACCTCAGAGAAAGATTGCAACATGCCTTGCCCACCAAAACAGACACCCCACCCCCAAAAGCAAACCCAAACCAACAGCCAGCCAAAGAAACAAATTGTGTGAGAGGAGCCCAGATGGAGATTGTCAAAATATAAATCTTTGTAAAGAACTGATAAATATCCCAGGGAAAGCAAAGAAACAAACAGCACATGTAGGCCACTCCTAATGAATCACATCATTCATAATGCTGTTAATGACTCCGGCACCGATACCTTGTGTAATTAAATTATAAGGAAGCTTAGTTTAAGCAGATGGAGCCTGTCAGAATGTTAATCTGCTCCAAACTGCATTTCGTACCAGAAAGAAGAGTAATTGTTTTGTCAAGATTTGGATTCCAGGAGTATTTTCTTAGCTACAATCCAGCATTGCAGATGTTTTCTTGCCAAGTAGCTGTAGCTAATGTGTATCAGTCTGAGAGTTCTTCAAATGATGGGTCTTGATTTGTTTTGCTTCCTCCTGACATCTCCTGAATCCTGATTTAGTCTCCATCACTTCATTCAGTTCCCTGAAAGGAGGCTGGAGTGAGGTGGGGCTTGGTCTTTTCTTCCTAGCATCAGGTGATAGAACAGGAGGAAAAGGCCTGAAATTGCACAAAGGGAGGTTTAGGTTGGATATTGGGAACAATTTCTTTCCTGCAGGAGTGGTCAGGCATTGGAACAGGCTGCTCGGGTAGGTGGTGGAGTCACTGTCCCTGGAGGTGTTCAAGAAATGTGTGGACATGACACCTGGGTTAGGCTGATGGTTGGACTTGAGTATCTCAGAGGACTTTTCCAACCAAAGCAATTATGTGATTCTGTGATTCATGCAATCACAGAAAGTTTGGGTTTGGGAGGAACTTTTAAAGCTCACCTTGTCCAACCCCTGCAGTCAGCAGGGACATCTGCAACTAGAGCAGGCTGCTCAGGGCCCCAGACAACCAGACCTGGCATGGTTCCAGGGATGGGGCTTCCACACAAGAGTTCACTGCAAAAGATTGTCAGCAGGGACATCTCCAACTAAACAGTTGTGCTGACTCTTATCTTCTTGAGGCTTAAATGGAAAATGGGAAAAGCTACTGAAAAATTCTTTTCTACATCATCCCTTTCAGGGTTCAAGTTTATCTGCAGCATTGGTCTATGTGCAGAACTTGGCCTGTAAAATGACCCTCAACTGCCCAACAAGGAACTGCATCCCATGAATGGCATCTTCAGGAGGAAGCTGAGGGATCTCCAGGCTCAAGCCTCTGCTTCCCTGGTCGGTGTCCTAGGAGGACTCTGTCCCTTCTGCCTTCCATCCTGATCCCTGTGCTCCTGAATCCAGTTCCAGAATCCAGCTCCTGAATCTGGTTCCCATCTGCTGCTGAGCCCAGTCTGGGATTTGCCCAGTGCTTGTCCCTATCATCAGTGGTGCCAATGGTTCTGCCATTGCCATCAGGGCTTGGGTTGGCTCTTGGATTATGTCTCTGTGTCTCTGTTCCATGCGACTGTTCTTCTTCCCATCCCAGCTGGTTGAGTTTCTTTCCCAACCCATGAGTCTCTCTCCCTTCTCTTCCTTTTGGGCAGACAGAGTGCTTCATGGAGAGCCTTTGGCATTCCAAGGCCTGGCTCTTGGCATAGGATATTTTTAACTGCTTTCTTTGTACATTTCACTATCAATACACACCTTCAGGCTTTGCTGCCAGCAGCTCCTCACACTTTGGTACTTTGGTTTTGGAAGACACAAGCATATGTGGTCTGAGTTTGGGTCAAATCTGCTGGGATATCACACAGGTTCTTCCATCTCACCATGCAACCTTTGAAACCTTGACTAAGAGATGAGTTGTTTGTAAAGGGAAGGTTGTTTATATACCTGAACGTGTCTGTGTTGTGGTTTTGCTTTGTTGCTTCAAGACATAGTTAATGAGGTGTCCCTCTGAGGCTTCCTCACATGACAATTTCGGAATGTGGAACATGGGGGTTATGTGGAACCACCATATGGTGAGCATGATCAGTGTTTTGCTGTCAAAGTCCCACAGGATTTTGTTTTGAGTAAGGTTCTAGTGTACAGTTTCATGGTGGAAGAGGAGGTTGAGGAGCAACCTTCTTGCTCTCTACGACTTCCTCAAAGGAGATGGAAGTGAGGTAAGGGTTGGTCTTTCCTCCCTAATATCAAGTAAAAGGATGAGAGGAAATGGCTTCAAGTTGTGCCAGGAGAGGTTTAGGTTGGGTATTAGGAACAATTTCTTTCCTGCAAGAGTGGTCAGGCATTGGAACAGGCTGCCCAGGGAGGTGGTGGAGTCATCTTCCCTGGAGGTGTTCATGAAACGTGGGCATGGTACTTTGGGACATGGTTTAATGGCCATGGTGGTGTTGGGTTGATGGTTGGTCTTAATGATCTTAGAAGTGTTTTCAAACCCAAACTAATTCTATGATTCAATAGAATGGATTCATAGAATGGTTTGGGTTGGAAGGGACCTTCAAGATCATCTAGGTCCAATCCCCTGCCATGGGCAGAGACACTTTCCATTAGACCAGGTTGCTCAAGGCATCATCCAACCTGCCCTTGAGCACCTGCAGGGAGGGGCCATCCATGACCTCCCTGGGCAACCTGTTCCAGCATCTCACCACCCTCACTGTAAAGAATTTCTTCCCAATATCCAGTCTAACCCTCATCTCCTCAGGCTTAAATCCATTGCTTCTCATCCTATCATTCTTGTGTGGTGAGGAACCTCTGCAGATATCCTTGTACCATTTTCTGGGTTGCTTGCTTTGTTTTACTTGCACATCTCTTGATTAAATCATGCATTTACATATAAAAAATTCTTACAGTGCAAGGCAGAATCACCTCCCTGTACTGAACATCTCACAGCCTGCCCTGAGATTATTACTGAGCTTTTCTGTATTTAATGATATTCACAGCTATTAAAGGTGAAAGGGCAAAAAAAGCAGGGTTGAGGAGCACGTGGCAGTTTCAGGATGGCAATAGCCTTACAGGAGGCATTAGAACCTCCACCAGAGCATTTGCAATTCATGATGCCTAATTAAGTTCTTCTCAATGTTAAGAGCTGAAAAGCCATTCAAAGGAGTTTATGGATCAGCTTTGTGAAGTTGGATAGTAGCTCTATAGGGGTGACAGCAAAGGAGAATTCCTCATGTCTTCAAGAATCAGGACATCAGCTAATGAAAAGCTAATTAGAATGTTTTCTTTTTTGGGGGGCTAATTAACAGATTTCATGTAGGGAAAATATGCTTCACCATGCCAGTTTTGGAGACCTAACAAAGCCAAAGCAACTTTTGCATGCTTGCACCTCTGAAGGCTAGATTCTTTTCAGTGGTGTCCAGAGCAAAGGGCACAAACTGAAACCTGGGATGTTCCGTCTGAACAGGAGGAGAAACTCCTTTGCTGTGAGGGTGCTGGAGCCCTGGAGCAGACTGCCCAGAAAGGTTGTGGAGTCTCCTTCTCTGGAGAGATTCCAAACCCACCTAAACATTGTGATCCTGGGCAAGCTGCTATGGGTGACCCTGCAGGGGACTTGGACTCGATGATGTCTAGAGGTCCCTTCCAACCCTACCATGCTGGGTTTCATTGAAGGTATTTGAACTATCTCAGCAGATAGCATTGGGCCATTAAGCACAAAATGCTAGAGATTCTTAAGTGGTCCCTCTCAAGATCATTGAGTCCAACCATCAACCCCACACCACTATGGCCACTAAACCATGTGCCTAAGTGCCACATCCACATTTCTTGAACACCTCTGGGGATGGTGACTCCACCACCTCCCTGGGCATCTTGTTTAAATGCCTGGCTGCTTGAGGTGGTGGAGAAATCCAAATCCAGCTGTCCACTGTAGTTGGTGCATAATACAATTTTTCAATTTGAGCTGTTGGTTTGTGAAGAGAATAATAGATGGCTAAAGAATAGAGATTACAAATGAGCTGGTAAACAGTTATCAACCAAATTCTGACTAACCTGCTGTTTGAAGTTCTTCTGGTCCCTAGCAGCAGCATTTCTTCCATGAAGCACAAAAACATGTTCCAAAAATAAACCCCATTTTTTGGTTCCCTTTACCTAAACAAGAATTTATTGTATTTTACCCTCAGCAGCAAGACTTGGGGAGTTTCCATCTGCAGCTGTTCACTGCGGCGCCACCGCCTCGGCTGACATAATTCAAGGTGGCATTTGCGACTTTGGTGGAGCAGGGAGGATTTACACCGCCTGACAGATCCCCCTTGCAAATTCTGGTGAAGCCCTGAAATCCTGCAGGATCTGCCACCGCTTTCCTTTTGTCAGCCCCCTCCTCTAAGCTCCTGAGACCGTGCAGTCTGTGTGTGACAGGGAACCATGTCTCCCTGCCATGGCATGGGATTTCTGAGCCAGGGTGCTGGGGTTATAGAATCACAGAATGCTGGCAGATGGAAATGTCCTCCAAGATCGTGGAGTCCCACCATCAACTTAACACCACCATGGCCATAAAACTACGTCCCAAAGTGCCATGTCCACACATGTCTTGAGCACCTCCTGGAAGGGGGACTCCACCATCTCCCTGGGAAATGTATTCCAGTACCACATGCTGGAACTGCACACAAATCCACAGCTGCTGAGTTGATGATTCAGATGGATCTTTACCTGTCTGTCCTAGTGTGAGCTGCTTCCAGAGAAGGGCAACAAGGCTGGGGAGAGGCCTTGAGCACAAGCCCTATGAGGAGAGGCTGAGGGAGCTGGGGTTGTTTAGCCTGGAGAAGAGGAGGCTCAGGGGAGACCTCATTGCTCTCTACAACTACCTGAAAGGTGGTTGTAGCCAGGAAGGGGTTGGCCTCTTCTCCCTAGCAACCAGCACCAGAACAAGGGGACACAGTCTCAAGCTGCACCAGGGGAAGTTTAGGCTCGAGGTGAGGAGAAAGTTCTTCACTGAGAGAGTCATTCACCATTGGAATGTGCTGCCTGGGGAGGTGGTGGAGTCGCCGTCCCTGGAGGTGTTCAAGAGGGGACTGGATGTGGCACTTGGTGCCATGGTCTAGTCGTGAGGTCTGTGGTTACAGGTTGGACTCGATGATCTTCGAGGTTTCTTCCAACCTTGGTAATACTGTGATACTGCTCAGAGCTGTGAGTTCCCAGCTCAGTCTGTGCTCATGGAGGCATTTTATGAATTTCAGGGCAGGACTGCACAGCCAGGGGCTACTTCTAGAGGGAGAAGCTGATGGGGAGAGTTCCTGACAAGGTTGGGCTGCAGGAATGCTCTCCCTGAGACTTGCTCCTTTGTACACCAAGGGCACTGCCACAGCTTGTGCCCCACCTTGGATGGAAGGAAGGCAGAGGTGGCACCTGCAGGAAGGAGCAGGTAGGATGGGTTACCCTCAACTGCCCAAAAAGGGATTGCATCCCATGGATGGCATCTTCAGGAGTAAAGTGAGGGATCTTCAGGCTCAAGTCTCTTCTCTGGCCACTGTCCCAGTAGGACTCTGTCCCTTCTGCCTTCCATCCCAATCCCTGTGTTCCTGAATCCAGTTCCAGAATCCAGCTACTGAATTTGGATCCCATCTGCTGCTGAGTCCAGTCTGGGACTTGGCCAGTGCCTGCCCCCAGCATCAGTGGTGCCAATGGTGCTGTCACTGCCATCAAGGCTTGGGTTGGCTCTTGGTTTGTGTCTCTGTGTCTCTGTTCCATGGGATTGTTCTCTTCATCCCAGCTGGCTGAGTTTCTTTCCCAGCCCATCAGTCTCTCTCCTTTCTTCACTGTCTCTTTGCTTTGGGAAGGCAGAGGGCTTCACAGAGAGCTTCTGGCTCTGCTCTGGTGGCCATCCCAGCCTTGGCCCTTGACAACAGGGTTAGAAGGTTTGAATTTACACAAAAGAAAGAGTAATCTTTTAAAGTTTTCACCTCCACCAAAAACTCCTGCATTCACTCTTCCCTTGAGACCAAGAGGCAAGCTCCTGGCTCAACCAAGGTTTCTTGTCCTTACTCTGGGGCAAAACCAAGACATAAATAGTTGAAGTTGTTAAAACAATGCAGATTGATAAGCATAAAGGTTCTGGGTTGCTACCTGTGGACCAAAATCATGCAGCAAATTGTACTTACTATAAACATTGCATCTGACCTTAGTGGTCTCAAAATTACATCCTCTATATGCTTCTTTCTAGCCAACCTCTGCTCTTGATATACAACTCAATCATTTGGCCTCATCTTGCAGCTACTTATGTTTCAAGGGAAGCTACTCTGTGCAAAGAAATAGCTGGCATTTGATGATGGAGATGGACTCCAGCCAGGGTAGGAGGCCAAAAGCTTACCTGCTGTGAACCTTTGATTATCTTGGTGGTTAGTGAGTTGCTGTAACTTTGCATGGGATGGTGAGAAACCACATTGCTTTCATGCCCTTATCCCAAGCCCATCCTCCTGTGGAGCTGGCAGAGAGCCCAGTGCCACCTCCCAGCATCCCCCCAGCTGTAAATTGCTGGGGTTGGCTCCCATGCATTGGATCTGCTGTAAAAAATGAACTTTCAAATCAAGAAGAAATGTAGTCCTATAAATCTGTGGAGGAAAGGGAGGAACGTATTTTGCACGTGCTTTGCTTGTAGGATCAGCTCTTCAGCCACAAAGCTTCTCTGCTAAGAGCACAGCACTCAGAAGAAAAAAGGAAAAACAACCTGAAGTACAGAAAATGAGAAGTCTGCAAAGCCACAGTTGGTGCTTTCTCTGCTCAGTGATGGGGCAGCCACAAAACCTGCTCATGACCTCCAGAACTTACGTTAACATTGAGCCAGCAATGTGCTCTTGTGGCCAAGAAGGCAAACAGACTCCTGGGGTGCATGAAAATGAGTTTGACCAGCAGGTTGAGGGAGATTCTTCTCCCCTTCTGCTGTAGTAGCAGGACACAGCTAAAGTCCTGGGTCCTGGTCTGGGCTCCCAGTTCAGGAGAGACAGGGAACTGCTGGAGAGAGTCCAGTGGAGGCTACAAAGAGGCTGAGGGGCCTGGAGCATCTCTATGAGGAGGAAAGGCTGAGAGACCTGGGGCTGTTGAGCCTGGAGAAGAGCAGCCAGAGTGGGGATCTTCACAATGCTCAGCATAGCTAAAGGACCTGTGGGGGAGAAAGAGGATGGGGCCAGACTCTTTTCAGTGCTGCCCAGGGACAGGACAAGGGGCAACAGGCACAAACTGGAACTCAGGAGGTTCCATCTGAAGAGAAACTTGTTTAGTATGAGGGTGCTGGAGCCCTGAAGTAAGCTGCTCAAAGAGGTTACAGAGTCTCCTTCTCTGGAGAGATTCCAAACCCAGTTGGACGTTGTGATCCTGGGCAAGCTGCTGTGGGTGACGCTGCTTTAGCAGGGGAGTTGCACTGGATGAGCTCCTGAGGTTGTGCAACTCTTATCATTTTTTGATAACTACTCTTACATGTAAGGATGGAGCTAATCCCCTTGCCTATTTTTCTTCAGAATATGTTTTGTCTTAGACAATCAATGGACTTCTTTTGGTTGGAAAAGGCCTCTAAGAGTTAGGGTCCAACTGTTGACCTAACACCAGCTGGCTCTGCTTTAAACCCAAGAAGCAGAATAATGGATTTTTGAAATGTCCACCTTTTAGTAACAACTGAACCATTTTCAGGATCTCAGTTTTGGACAGGAAAGTCTAAATTTCCCCTGGGGGCTGCTTGGTATTCAGTGGTTGCTCTGTTGTTAGCCCAGGGGTGAGGTGCCACTTGCAGAAGAAGGTGTTACTGGAGAGGAATGTGAAACACTTCAGAATTTCAGGGTAATATTACAGTTTCCTCTGGAAAGTGTTTTGCTCACTAAATGTCTTCTCTATCCATCCTCCAAAGGAAGGAATAAGCATTGAGATGTACAAAAAGAGCACTCGGGTGAAGTAAGGAGCTATAACTTTTGACTGACCAACTGAAAAGATCATTTTTCCTCCTGGTGATCCTGCACTCCAAGAAAATGAGACTTCTGCGAAGGTAGAAATGCACCTTTTCAGCTCAGATCTGAATGATGAGTCCTTGGGGACACTTTGCAACACAGCCACATGCTGAGACACTTGGGGATGGCCTCAGGATGATAGAATCATTAAGATTTGGAAAGACCACTGTGACCGTTTTAGGCTGTGCCTAAAGAAAGGGACAGTTGCTGGAACACTCTGGCTGAATGTTTTGGTTTAACAATGAAAACAAAGATATTCTAAATGAATTCCGTTGATAGATTGGTAGAATGCAACTTTTAATTTTTAGCTTTAGTTCAGTTTGAATCTCAGTCAGTTCTGTCTGTCTGTTTCAGTCTCTGAGCAACAGCTGTTTTCTGTCTGTGCTGGCGGGTACTGACCTTCAACTAACCAGATAAGAAATTAATTCTTGCATATGCTTTGAGCATATGTGGGGTCAGTGCTGGGCCCCATCCTCTTTAATATCTTCATTGATGATCTGGATGAGGGGATTGAGACAGTCATCAGCAAATTTGGAGATGACACCAAGTTGGGAGCAGATGTTGATCAGTTAGAGGACAGAAGGGCTTTGCAGAGGGACCTTGACAGGCTGGACAGATGGGCAGAGTCCAACAGGATGGCATTCAACAAGTCCAAGTGCCAGGTGCTGCACTTTGGCCACAGCAACCCCATGCAGAGCTACAGGCTGGGGTCAGAGTGGCTGGAGAGCTGCCAAACAGAGAGGGACCTGGGGGTGCTGGTTGACAGCCACCTAAACATGAGCCAGCAGTGTGCCCAGGTGGCCAAGAGGGCCAACGGCATCCTGGCCTGCATTAGGAATAGTGTGGCCAGCAGGAGCAGGGAAGTCATTGTGCCCCTGGACTCTGCATTGGTTGGGCCACACCTTGAGTCCTGTGTCCAGTTCTGGGCCCCTCAGTTTAAGAAGGACATTGAGACACTTGAACGTGTCCAGAGAAGGGCAACAAGGCTGGGGAGAGGCCTTGAGCACAAGCCCTATGAGGAGAGGCTGAGGGAGCTGGGGTTGTATAGCCTGGAGAAAAGGAGGCTCAGGGATGACCTCATTGCTCTCTACAACTACCTGAAAGGTGGTTGTATCCAGGTGGGGGTTGGTCTCTTCTCCCAGGCAACCAGCACCAGAACAAGGGGACACAGTCTCAAGCTGTGCCAGGGGAAGTTTAGGCTTGAGGTGAGGAGAAAGTTCTTCACCAAGAGAGTCGTTCACCATTGGAATGTGCTGCCCAGGGAGGTGGTGGAGTCACCATCCCTGGAGGCGTTCAAGAGGGGACTGGACGTGGCACTTGGTGCCATGGTCTAGTCATGAGGTCTGTGGTGACAGGTTGGACTTGATGACCTTTGAGGTCTCTTCCAGCCTTGATGATACTCTGATACTGTCAGCTAACAGAATTTCCTCCTTAATAATTACCTTTTCTCTCTCTAACCCTTTTTGGGAAAAAAAGGGAGGAAGGGGAGAAGGGGTATAGTTGGGGGACCCTTCTCCCTGGAGGAGGGAAAGGTTTTTCTGTGTTACGTTCTTAGGTGTATATTTATGTATCTATATATTGTAAATACTGTATATTGTGTATATATTCATCTGCACTTCATCCTGCTTGTAAATATAGCTTATTCATTTCTGCATCTCCAGCTGAGTTAGCCGTGGGTTCTTTGTGGGGGTGAACTGAACCTTTCACCACCACAGCCTCCAAGATCATCAAGTTCAAACTTCCACCCAAGAGCTCCATGTCCATTAGATCATGTCCTTGATACTGTGAACACCTGCAGAGATTGACTCCACCATCTCCCTGGGCAGCCTGTTCCCATGCCTGACCACTCAGGCAGTCAGAGCACTGGTCTGGGTGAAAAGCTGGGTGAAAGATAAAGTGAAGTCAATATGAGAAAAGTGAAAAAAAAAATAGAGTACTTCAGCTGAGTCAGTCTTTGGGCTGTAATTTAGAGAAGCAAAGCAAAGTACTTCAGGAACGATGAACTGCTGAGAAAGATCAACTTCAAGGCACAAACTGCATTTGTCATGAATGAGCAGAGAAAGAAACATAATGAGGGAAACAGAACCCCACAGAGGTTAAAGCAGGTTTCTCTTTCTCTGAACAATGTCAAAAGTGGCACAAGTGGTGCATGAGGGAGAGGTTGCAGCTCACTTGTGTGCAAAGCTGAGAGCTGGGATCATCCCACTGGGCAGCTTGGGCTGATTACAGAATCAGAGAGAATCACAGACTGGGTGGGGTTTGAAGGGACCTCTGGAGATCATTCAGTCCAATGCCCCTGCTAAAGCAGGGGCACCCACAGCAGCTTGCCCAGGATCACAATGTCCAGGTGGCTTTGGAATCTCTCCAGAGAAGGAGACTCCACAACCTCTCTGGGCAGCCTGCTTCAGGGCTCCAGCACCCTGTCCAGCAGGTCACCCCTCACCTGTACCAGTGCAGGGGCTTATTCCTCCCCAGGTGTAAGACCTTATGCATGGCTTTGTAGATCTTCACGAGATTCCTCTTCCTGTTCTCCCATTGCATCTAGTTTTCATAGTATCATAGTTCAGTATCAGTCAGGGTTGGAAGGGACCACAAGGATCATCTAGTTCCAACCCCTCCTGCCATGGGCAGGGACACCTCACACTAGATCAGGCTGGCCAGAACCTCATCCAGTCTGGGCTTAAACACCTCCAGGGACAGGGCCCCAGTCACCTCCCTGGACAACCCATTCCAAGTATCCCATTTTGCTCACAGGTATCCTGCACACCAACATCACCACCTGTCCTGTTACCTTGTAAACATCTGGGAACTACTGTGAGCTGAAAATAGGTTTGGGCTTGTTCACATCCACCTGCTCTTTTTAAGATGATAACATGTAGAAAAGTGACTTGGGGTGACAAAACACATTTTAATTAAAAACAAACAAACAACAAAGTGTTTCTTTGGAAGCCCAGATCAGCACTTGAATTGTAAACCAAAATAGCAGCATCCTGTTTTTACTTACTTGCATCTGCTCTTTGCCACAATACTCTTCAGTTCCCACTAGGTGCAGAAGGGATCCAAAATTCTCCAACCTATTAAAACAATTGAAGGCAGGAGCACACACCAGTCCTGTTTCAGAAATGTCTCCATGATTTGCACCTTTTTGTGTGCTGTGTCTAAATTGGCCAACAGTTCAAAGCTCTGTTTCCTTGGCTTTTGAGATCTGGTTGCCCACAGACTTGTGGAGACTTTTCCCTTGGCTTCAAGAATGATAGAATCATAGATTCACTAAGTTCGGGAAAGCCTTTTAAGCCCATCGAGTCCAACCACAACCCAACTACCAAGAAACTCATTTTGGTCTTCCCCCAATCTTTTGGAGCTTAAGAGGCTTCAGAGTTTCTTCCAAATGATTGTAAAAATACCCCTGGGATAGACAAATTCTTTTGCTGACAATATACACAGCTTCTTCCACAGCTGTACCAAGGTGCACACCACCCCAAGTCCCATTAACAGCTTTGCTTCAATGAGCAGTAACCAGAGAATCATGGAATCATTCTGGTTGGAAAAGGCCTCAAGATGAGCAAGTCCAACCTGCCCTGCCAGGTCACCACTAAACCATGTCCCTCAGCAACACATCTACACAGCTTTACAATTCCTCCAGGGATGGGGTCTCCACCTCTGCCCTGGCCAGTCTGGAGCAGGCCTTAACAGCTCTTTTGGGGAAAGAAATTGTTCCCAAACATCCTCTGGTGCAAGCTGAGGCATTTTTTTTCTCATCCTGTCACTTGTGGCTTGCAAGAAAAGACCCACCTGGCTCCATAGAACCATAGAATGGTTTGGTTTGGAAGGGGTCATCTAGTTCCAGCCCTTCTGCCTTGCTCAGGAACATCTTGCACTGGACCAGATTGGTCAAGGCAGACTGTTCCAATGTTTGAAAACCCTCAAGGGAAAGAAATTGGTCATCATGTCCAACCTAATCCTCCCCTGGCACAATCTTAGGCCATTTCCTCTCATTCCATCACCTGATATTTGAGAGAAGAGACCACCCTCCACCTAGCTCCAGCTTCCTCTCAGGGAGTTGTGAAGAGCAATGTGGTCTCCCTTCAGCCACCTTTTCTCCAGACTAAACAACCCCAGGTCCCTCAGCTGCTCCTCACAAGACCTGTGCTCTGGACCCTACGTGGGCTTCAAATCCAGCTCAACAATAGCATTGCAGGTGGGGCTGCTGGTTGCTGCCAACATGAAATCTCTTCTTGCTCACAGCCTTTCAGTGATGATACAAAGAGATGAAAAGGATTTGTTGATGTTTTTCATGTCAAGCACAAAGCATAGCAGACAAATCTGTTTTATTTACTCCCAAAACAAAGGCCCCACGGTTTAGAAAGATGGTTGGAGGAGGAAAAGATGTGTAAACCCAACACGTGTTCAGCTCCTACACTGCAGCAGTGGAATTGCTGAGGAGCAGGGCAAAAATACCCACCAAGGACCACAGCTGAGATGTTGCTAAGCAGCATCACAACCTCAGTCCCTGAAGTGCATTTGAAACCATGATCACCTCTACAAATTGCCACGGAGCTTTCTTCCATTCCAACCTTCCCAGCTCAGTTCCACACAAGGTCGATGGAGGCTGCAAACTTTATGACTTCCTCTTAAAAGAGCTTCTGAGCTGTGTTCCCCATGCAAAACCATCAAGCAGAGTTGAGCTGTTGTGCTGGATGGGGACATATGACTGACTGGTGACCTATTCACAGGCAGAGCATCTCCTGGTTGGTTTATCCTAGCCAGACCTCCTTAGAGAGAGGACTTGAGAAAAAGCAAGTAGAAAATAAGATAGAAAATATTATGGGATTTTGCAGTTTAGTTTCATTTGGCACTGAGTTGCCATCAGCAGGGTGTGAAGACCTGAGAAGTTTTACTGCTCCCAATTCTGGCACAATTTCCTTCTTGTTACCATAGAATCACAGTCATCAGGGACATCTGCAACTAGAGCAGGTTGCTCAGAGCCCCAGACAACCTGACCTGGAATGGTTCCAGGGATGGTGTGTCTACCACCACTCTGTACAACCACCTATACTGTTTCATCTCCTGTTCCATCTCCAGCCTCAAGACACTGAGCCCCCTCAGTAACAAAGGAAACTCCTGAAGGGAGTTTCTTTGTTTGGCTCCTTTATTTTCATATGGTGCATGTTCCTTGTAAAACTTGCCTTAGGAAGTGAGTAACCCTGCAAAGGCCATGTTCTTCTTCCAGCAGCTCCAGGAAGGATCATGGGTCAAAGGCATCCTGACACCAGTTGGTGTCACCTCGTGCACCTGTTGCCACCATCTGCTCCCCAGATAGCTCTCCATGTGTTCACCTGCTTTTACCTGACTGTTAAATCCAACACGATAGAGGTTGGAAGGGGCTTCTAGAGGTCATCTAGTTCAAAGCTTCTCCTAAAGCAGGGGCACCCACAGCATGTTGCCCAGGACCACAATGTCCAGTTGGGTTTGGAATCTCTCCAGAGAAGGAGACTTCACAACCTCTCTGGGCAGCCTGCTCCAGGGCTCCAGCACCCTCACAACAAACAGGTTTCTCTACCACAGCAGCCTGTACCTCATGCACACTTCAGGTGACCAAGGAGAGGAACCAACCTTACCAGCATGCTCTTGCATGGTCTCTGGTCCAGACAGTTTGCTATAGCTCCTCCAAAACACAGTATAACCTTCTTCTGGGCTCCGTCTTTTCCATCTGAGTTGACTTCTGTGCTGTCATTCATCATGCCTCACTGCATAAAACATTAATCTTCTGAGAGCAAAAGGAGATGCAGCAGCTCCAGTGGAGAACTACTTTATTCAGGGCATGGATTTTGATGAGCTTTAGGTTCCTACAGGGAAATGAATTTCCTTGCAAGGAGCAACTTATGAAAGACAGTGGAAAACCAGCTGAAAAAACCAGCAACCAGAGGGATTTGGGCAAAGAGGACTGGGAGGTGGTGCAGTATTTATTTCATCTGGCAATGAGAACCCTAAATGTGCCTCTTGGATACTGTGCAGCAGCGAAAGAGGTGAGGAAAGAAGGGAACTGCAGCATTTTGAGCTGCAAGAGAAGCAGACTGGAAAGATTAATTGGGAGTTAACCAACCCTACTGGTAGAGCTTCCATGCCTCTCTATTTGAAGTTCAGGGCAGGTTTGCACAGCCAGGGGCCACTTCTAGCGGGGAGAAATTGATGGGGAGAGTTCCTGCCAAGGACTGGGCTGCCTGAGACGTGCTCCTCTGCACGACAAGGGAACTGCCACAGCTTGTGCCCCTCTTTAGGGGGCAGGAAGGCAGAGGGGGTGCCTGAAGGGAGAAAGTGACAGGACTGGTGACCCTCAACTGCCCAGCAAGGGATTCCATCCCTTGGATATCATCTTCAGGAGCAAGCTGAGGGATCAGCAGGATCAAGCCTCTTCTCTGGTCAGTGTCCCTTCTCAATCCCAATCTGTATGCTCCTGAATCCAGTCTCAGGATTCAGCTCTTGAATCCAGTTCCCATCTGCTGCTGAATCCAGTCTCGGACTTGCCCAGTGCTTGCCCCCAGCATCAGTGGTGCCAAAGGTTCTGTCATAGAATCATAGATTCAGCCAAGTTGGAAGAGACCTCCAGGATCATCCAATCCAACATATCATCCAGCCCTATCCAATCAGCTAGATCATGGCACTAAGTGCCTTATCCAGTCTTTTCTTGATGATCTCTAGGGATGGTGACTCCACCACCTCCCTGGGCAGCCCATTCCAATGGCCAATCACTCTTTCTGTGAAGAACTTCTTCCTAACATCCAGCCTAAACCTCCCCTGGTTCAGCTTGAGACTGTGTCCTCTTGTTCTGGTGCTCTTTAAAGTCCCTTCCAAGACAAACCATTCTCTGACTCTGTGATTCCTGATCACTTCTAGGGATGATGACTCCATCATCTACCTGGGCAACCTGTTCCAATGCCTGAGGAAGACAGTGTGTGAGGGATGACCTCCACCTCAAGATATTCCCCCTGCTGCCAGCAATCAGCAGTTTAAAGCTATTCCAAAGCAGCATTTTTAATGTGCTCTGAAGGCCCAACCTCCTGTGAACAAGGCTAAGCCTTTCTGAAAAACCTTTCTATTCTATTTCTAACCTCCCTTTGACAATAAAAGCTGCAAGTTAATTATTTATTGCACATTTCCCTGTTTTCAGGAGGCTGAGTTTTGCTAAACTCAGCATTTTGAAGCAGAGGCAGCAGATGACTTCATCTTGGGTGGAAGTGTTTGGGTTTTTGTTTTGCTTCTTTTCTCTCTTTGCCTTTTCCCATGTCTTTGTTGGGGTTTTGGCTTATTTAGAATACAATAGAATAAACCAGGTTGGAAGAGACCTTCAAGATCATCACGTCCAACCCATCAACCAATCCAACCCACCTAAACAACTAAACCATGGCACCAAGCACCCCATCAAGTCTCCTCCTGAACACCTCCAATGATGGTGACTCCACCACCTCCACAGGCAGCCCATTCCCATGGGCAATCACTCTCTCTGTGTAGAACTTCTTCCAGGCTAAACAACCCCAGTTCCCTCAGCCTTTCCTCATAGGGTTTGTGTTCCAAACCCCTCACCAGCTTTGTTGCCCTTCTCTGGACATGTTCCAGCAAGTCAACATCTTTCCTAAACTGAGGGGCCCAGAACTGGACACAGGACTCAAGGTGCGGCCTAACCAGTGCAGTGTACAGGGGCAGAATGACCTCCCTGCTCCTGCTGGCCACACTCTTCCTGATGCAGGCCAGGATGCCATTGGCCCTCTTGGCTGCCTGGGCACACTGCAGGCTCATGTTCAGCCTACCATCCACCAGCACCCCCAGGTCCCTCTCTGCCTGGCCGCTCTCCAGCCACTCTGACCCCAGCCTGTAGCACTGCATGGGGTTGCTGTGGCCAATGTGCAGAACCCGGCACTTGGATGTGTTAAATCTCATGACCTTGGACTCTGCCCATCTGTCCAGCCTGTCGAGGTCCCTCTGCAAAGCCTCTCTGCCCTCCAGCAGATCAACTCCTGCCCCCAGATTGGTGTCGTCCACAAATTTACTGATGATGGACTCAGTGCCCTCATCCAGATCATCAATAAAGATGTTGAAGAGCATGGGGCCCAGCACTGATCCTTGGGGCACACCACTAGTGACAGGCCGCCAGCTGGATGTGGCACCATTCACCACCACTCTCTGGGCTCGGCCCTCCAGCCAGTTCCTAACCCAACGCAGTGTGCTCCTGTCCAAGCCATGGGCTGCCAGCTTGGCCAGGAGTTTGCTGTGGGGGACGGTGCCAAAGGCCTTGCTGAGGTCCAGGTAGACCACATCCACAGGCCTCCCCACATCCACCAGGCGGGTCACCTGATCATAGAAGGAGATCAGGTGGTGAGAGCCTAGGTTTGGGGTATGATTCACCTGTTGTTTTTTTTTCTCTTGAGGGTTTTTCCTCATTCTTGAGCATTTTCCTGTAAAGAAAAAAAAAGAGATGAGCCATAGAATCAGAATTGTTTTGGCTGGAAAAGACCTCTAAGATCATCAAGTCCATTCATCAATATATGAACACCATGGCCATTAAACCATGTCCCAAATCAGCATGTCCAGGATACAGATATGCACCAGTACAGGTGAGGGGTTGACCTGATGGAAAGGAGCCCTACAGAGAAGGACCTGGGGGCTCTGGTGGACAACAAGGTCCCAATGTGCTCTCATGGCTAAAAAGGCCAATGGTCCCCTGGAATACATGGAGAAGAGTGTGGCCAGCAGGTCAAGGGAGGTTCTTCTCCCCCTTTACTCTGCCCCAGTGAGACCACTGCTGGAGAATTGCATCCAATTCTAAGCTCCCCAGTTGAAGTTGGTGTCTTCTCCCAAGTAAGAAGTGACAAGATGAGAGGAAACAGACTCAAGTTGGACCAGGGGTGGTTTAGGTTGGGCATGAAGAACAATTTCTTCCCCAGAAGAGCTGTCAAGGCCTGAACCAAGGCAGTGGTGGAGTTTCTGTCCCAGGAGGAAATTAGATTCATAGAATTCTGAAGATTGGAAAATATCTGTAAGACCACCTCCATGCTCATTAAAGCCTGTCCCAAAGTGCCATGTCTACATATCTTTGAACACCATCTTTGGGATGATGTCTCCACCACTTCTCTGGGCAGTCTGTTCCAGTGCTTGATGTTGTGTAGATGTGGTGCTGAGGGACATGGGCTAGTGGTAGACTTGGCAGTGTTACCTTAACGGTTGGACTCAGTCTTGGAGGGCTTTCCAACTTTAATATCCTATGATGGCTAAGCCACCAAAAGGCATATTTACATGAGTGGTGACTACAAAACAGTCCAAAACCAAGCAGGATTGCAACCAGCAATAACATCTTTGAAAGGAAATCTCTCTCTAGAGAATGATTCTCTTGATGAGCAGCTGAGATTTAGCCTGGAGAAGAGGAGGCTGAGGGGAGACCTCATTGCTCTCTACAACTACCTGAAAGAAGGTTGGAGTGCTCCCTCGTAACAAGTGATAGAAAGAGAGGATATAGCCTCAAGTTCCCCCAGGGGAGGTTTAGGTTGGATATTAGGAACAATTTCTTTCCATAAAGAGTGGTCAGGCCTTGGAACAGGCTGCCCAGGGAGGTGGTGGAGTCACCATCCCTGGTGGTGCTCAAGAAATGTGTGGCTATGGCACATGGGAACATGGTTTAATAGCCATGGTGGTGTTGAGTTGATGGTTGGACTCCATGATCTCATAGAGGGGTTGTCCAACCCAAACAAGTCTACGATTCTATCACCTTATGCTCCTCTTCCAGCAGCAGAAGCATGTTTTGGCTGTGCACTCAGCCTGAAACCCACATGAGCTCAAAATCCAAGTGCTCGTCCATCAGTCTTGTGCCACGGATTAAATTCATGTCTTCTAAATGAACTGTGTTTAAGGCATGGAGATGGAATGGCACTTAACAGCACAGCATTTTCTGGCACACTCTGCTACTCTTCATTTTAAAAAAAGGGGGGAGGAAATCTAGGTCAAGATTATTTGAAAAGCAGCTTTCCCACCCAGACATTGAGCATTTGCCTGAGAACGGTGAATAGAGAAGAGGTGCAAAACTGCCAGATAAGCACAGGGTGCAAAAAAACCCCCACCAAATATATATATATATAAAATTCTTGCTCTCTCTAATGTCTCAGCAGCTTCCCAGCACATAAAACCCAGCTGTAATCACACATTTCACTTTACTTCTCTCCATCACACTGATGGGCCAATTTATCCACAGCAGCATGTTTATGGCATCCAAATTCTTCTCCGGAGCAGATGCTGCATTGCCTCGGAGTGTGAGAGGGTTTAATTGAGGCGGCAGGAGAGAGCTGGTGAATGGGATGGTTGCAACCAGGGAGCTGGAGCTGGGGCGGAATTTCAATGGAGGAATTAAAATACAACTCCAGCTGTCCTTACTAGGTAGCAGAGATGATAACACTGTGTTCAGTTTTGGGGCTCTCACTCCAAGTGCTGGAATATGTATGGAGAGGCAGCAAAGCTGATGAAGGGCCTTGAACACAAGTCCTATGAGGAACGGCTGAGGGAACTGGGGTTGCTTAGTCTTCACAAGAGGAGGCTGAAGGGAGACCTCATCACCCTCTACAACTCCCTGAAAGGAGGTAGGACTCAGGTGGAGGTTGGGCTTTTCTTGAACACAAGTCCTATGAGGAGAGGCTGAGGGAGCTGGGGTTGCTTAGCCTGGAGAGGGGAGACCTTATTGCTCTCTACAACTACCTGAAGGGAGGTTGTAGACAGGTGGAGGTTGGTCTCTTCTCCCAGGCAACCAGCACCAGAACAAGAGGACACAGTCTCAGGCTGCACCAGGGCAGGTTTAGGCTGGAGGTTAGGAAGAAGTTGTACACAGAGAGAGTGATTGCCCATTGGAATGGGCTGCCCGGGGAGGTGGTGGAGTCACCATCACTGGAGGTGTTCAGGAGGAGACTTGATGGGGTGCTTGGTGCCATGGTTTAGTTGTTTAGGTGGGTTGGATTGGTTGATAGGTTGGACGCGATGATCTTGAAGGTCTCTTCGGTCTGGTCTGGTCTATTCTATTCTATTCTATTCTATTCTATTCTATTCTATTCTATTCTATTCTATTCTATTCTATTCTATTCTATTCTACCCTACCCTACCCTACCCTACCCTACCCTACCCTACCCTACCCTACCCTACCCTACCCTGCCCTACCCTGCCCTACCCTGTCCTATCCTATCCTATCCTATCCTATCCTATCCTATCCTATCCTATCCTATCCTATCCTATCCTATCCTATCCTATCCTATCCTTTCATGCAAAGAGTAAGAGGACAACAAGAAATGCCCTCAAGTTGTGCCAGGGCAGGTTCCAGTTGGATATCAGGGAAACTTTCTTCACAGAAAGGGTTCTCAGGTGTTGGAACAGGCTGCCCAGGGAGGTGGTGGAGTCACTGTCCCTAGAGGGATTTTAAAGATGCATGAATGTGGTACTGAGGGACATGGTTTAGTGGTAGTGGCTTAGCAGCAGTGGTGTGATTGTGAGCTCTAGGCAGGCAACTTGATGATCTCCAAGGAAAAAGCCTGTCCCCTTCTTGACACCCACCCTTTGAGTATTTGTAAACATTAATAAGATCCTCCTGTCAGGCTGCCCTTCTTCAGACAGCAGCTCCAGGTCTTTCAGCCTTTCCTCATCAGACAGGTATTCCAGTCCTTTCATCATCCTCAGAGACTCCTTTGGACTCTCCCTGGTAGTTTCCTGTCTCTCTTGAACTGGGGAAGCCAGAAATGGATGCGGTATTCCAGATGTGGTCTCTCCAGGGCAGAGCAGGGGGAGAGTTGAACCCTCTAAACCCATATAAATGGAACCAGAGGGGAAAACACGAGTTAAGGGATCCAGCTACCACAACTCTATCTACACATTAATAATATTCATTGCAATTGAGACATTTCACCTCTTCTGTAAGCACAACCTCACGGCTTTTCCCATTTTGTAAAGAGCTATTTAAAATGCCTGTGTATTATTCTACCTACCTTTGTTACCTGAATACCCTGTTCCTGGTAGATCCCTTCCCATCAGGTGAATAGCAGCCCAACATGATGTGACCACTGTGACTTCCAGTATTTATTATTTCCCCACTGTCTCTTTTTATTTCTATCTGGAACATTTATGTGGGCACTTAGGACAATTATTTGTTCCAGGAGTATGTAGTAGAGGAAGACATCATCTATTTATCTAAATGTTATTCTGTAGAGCAGGAAAGAGAGAAAATCATTTTCCCAGCTGGAGCTTGGTTTCATAAAAGGAAAAAAAAAAAAAAAAAGGGTGGCTTTATTTATTTACATTTTCTGCTCAGCAGTTACCAGAAAGTTAAAATGACAAACCAGTTTGGAGGACAATAGACCCATCATGAGGCTCCTGTAATAACTGGTGGCAGCAGGGAGTGGATGGAAATCTCTGCTTTGGAGGTGGTTTGGGCTTCTGGCATCGGCAGAACATCAGAGAACGCACTGAGTGCTGCCCACTACCTCACACAACCGCCGAGCCGCTTTGGTTGGAAACGAACTCTGAGATCATCACGTCTAGCTGTCAGCCTAGCACCACCAAGGACATTAAACCATGTCCCAAGTTTCTTGCACGCCTCCAGGGATGGTGACTCCACCACCTCCCTGGGCAGCCTGTTCCAAGGCCTGACCACTCTTGCAGGAAAGAAACTGTTCCTAATATCCAACCGAAACCTCCTCTGGTGCAATTTGAGGCCATTTCTTCTTATTCTGTCACCTGATACCAGGGAGAAGAGACTAAAACCCACCTTAGTTAGATCTCCTTTCAGAAGAGGTGTAAGATTTCCCCTTAACCTCCTTTTCCCCAGGCTGAAATACCCCAGTTCCCTCAGCTGCTCCTCAATAGACCTGTTCTCCAGACCCTTCACCAGCTTTGTTGCCCTTCTCTGGACCCGCTTCAGCCTCTCAATATTCTTCCAGGAGTGAGGGGTGCAAAACTGAACCCAGTACTCAAGAGATGGCCTCACCAATGCCCAGTACATGCCCTACTCCTGCTAGCCCCACCATGCCTGATCCAGGCCAGGTTGCTGATGGTCTCTTTCAACCTGGCATTCTGTCATTCTGGGATATGGAAAGTATCTGTGGATTGAATCCAAAACCTCCCAGAAGAGCCAGAAAATGGTAATTAAAATCCAATAGTTTCTTCATTACCTTCACAAATGCAAATAATGTACTCTAAACACTTGCAAATAAGTGTTATTGATCCTTCTGAGTCAAAGCAGCCCCAGTGCTAACAGGACTCTTTGGAAGCCTTCCTACAGCACAGAGATTAATTGTACTCACCTACCTCTTGGTAGACCTCATCTGTCCAAGTCTGCTGAGTGGCCATGGTTTTCCAGACTGAGGCTGTGGGTTTGCACAAAGTTAAGGCTGGAAATCTGTGGACTGGCCAATTGTCAAAGTGTTCTTCTGTTTCACACTATAGTGGGAGTTGGAAGGGACCTCTGGAGATCATCCAGTCCAACCCCCTGGCTAAAGCAGCGGCACCCAGAGCAGCTTGCCCAGGATCACAATGTCCAGGTGGCTTTGGCATCTCTCCAGAGAAGGAGACTCCACAACCTCTCCTGGCAGCCTGCTCCAGGGCTCCAGAGCCCTCCAGCACATCAAACAAGTTTCTCCTCCTCTTCAGATGGAACCTCCTGGCTTCCAGTTTGTGTCCGATGTCCTTTGTCCTGTCATCGGGCACCAATGAGAAGAGTCTGGCCCCATCCTCTTGCCCCACAGCTTTAGCTCGTGCTGAGCACTGAGATAATCCCTGTTCAAGGTACTCTTCTCCAGGCTCAACAGCCCCAGGTCTCTCAGCCTTTCCCCCTCACAGAGATGCTCCAGGCCCCTCAGCATCTTTGCAGCTTCCTTCCACTGGACTCTCTGCAGCAGTTCCCTGTTTCTCTTGAGCTGGGGGCCCAGAAATGGACCCTGTCCTCCAGATGTGGCCTCATTAGGGAATAATAGAGGGGGAATAGGCCTGGCTCATGGGGAGCCTGTCATCATCACTCCCAAGTCTTTCTCTGCAGAGCTTCTTTCTAGCAGGTCACCCCTCACCTGTACTGGTGCATTGGTTTATTCCTTCACAGGTGCAGGACTTTACTCTTGCCCTTTTTGAAATTCATGAGGTTCCTCTCCACCCATCATTTCCAGCCTGGCCAGCTGTCACTGAATGAGAGCATATCCTGCTGGAGTGTCAGCCAGTCCTCCCAGTTCCATAATCCTTGACTCTTCACCATCCCAACTCAACACTCAGCATCTGAGCTACTCCCATTCTCCAGCTTTGTTTTTTTCCTGGCATATCAAGATGTACCTTCTGATATTTGATGAAGAAGGTGACATCTTCTCACCCTGGCTGTACCATGCTGTCTCTCAGCATGGTTTTCTGAGCATCAGATTAATTCTCCAGCCCCATAATGTGTTAAGTTGTTATGACACATTTTGCTTGGTTAGAGGAGCTACAATTCTAATTGGGATGAAAACCAAGTGATGACCCTAAGTCCAATAAAAACACCACATCAATCACACCCCTTAACTTCAACACTGGCTGAGCAGCCTCATGCCTGCAAGCAATGCAGCGAAACAATTATTCCAATTAAAAGGAAATATTTGGTTCAGCTAATTTAGATGTTAGTCCAGCCTTAGCTCCATCACAGCCTCCCACCAGCCTGCCCATTAGGAGAGAAAAATCAAAGTCATCAAATTGAATTATGGATTCAGATCTTGTTGACAAACACTAGAGAGCATGATACTGCTCTCTGAGCAGAAAAGAAACTGCAAGAGGCTCATGGTCAAAATCAGAGGAGTTTCACAACTCTTGCCACTCATTCTGATGGAAGAGTTGTAAAACTTCAGGTGACCACTGAGGTCTTACAGTTTGTCCTTCTACAAGCACTAGATTCTGGGTCTTAAATAAACAGGATAGAGCAAAACAGTTGGAAAACCAAACCAACAGCTGCCTTTGCTGAATAGTTCAAATTAATTAACCACCACTGGTTGAAGAAGAAAAGAAACTGGAAGAGACTCATGGGCAAAATCAGATGAGATTCAGCAACTCCTGCCACTAGTTCAGAGGTTTGGGTTGGAGTCTTACAATTGGTCCTTCTACTAGCACCAGTTTCTGGTTGTCAAAAAGCACAGGATGGAGCAAAACAGTTTGAAACCCAAAATACCAGCATGGAGACATCACGGGTGGCTCTCCAAAACAGTTCTAATGGTAATTAACCACCACTAGCTGGGGCAGCCAAGCAGGCACCTGGATGCATCCAGACTGGGGATGAACTTAAATCCTTCAGAAGAACCCAGAAAATGCTGGTTGGTCTGGTGGAGGTGAAAACAATGAGCTCAGAGGGTCCAGTACCAGTGGAATGTGAAGGGACCCTATTTGGGACCAAAGATTGGGTGGTGCAGATCATTAGCCACAGCTGGCTCTCAGGCATAGAAGAACAGACACCTGGAATTTTCTGATGGTGGATTTTCCCCCTCTCTGGTACATGTAATGAGTCTGTCAGTGATTTATACAGGGCCACAAGACCAAGCAACAAGAGAGACGTTTATGTGCCAAGAAAATACAACACAAAGCCCACCTGAGTACCCCTAGATGATCTCTAGAGGTCCCTTCCAACCTCCATCACGCTGGGATCCTTGGTACTCCTTTTAAGTATCTCTGCTGAAGTCACCAAACCATAAAATCATAGAACTGTTGAGGGTAGAAGAGGCCTTGGAGATCATAAGTCCAACTGCTCGCCTAGAGCTTGCAGTCACAGCACCATCGCTAAGCCACTATCGCTTTCAGCACCACAGCCACACATGTTTTTAACACCTCCAGGGACAGTGACTTCACCACCTCCCTGAGCAGCCTGCTCCAGGGCTTGATAACCCTTTCTGTGAAGAAAGTTTTCCTGATTTATCCAACCTGTACCACACCTGGAACAAGTTGAGGCCCTTTGCTCTTGTCACAGTGTCACAGTATCACCAAGGTTGGAAGAGACCTCAAAGATCATAGAGTCCAACCTGTCACCACAGACCCCACGACTAGACCATGGAACCAAGTGCCATGTCCAGGCCCCTCTTGAACGCCTCCAGGGACGGCGACTCCACCACCTCCCTGGGCAGCCCATTCCAATGGCGAATCACTCTCTCGGTGAAGAACTTTCTCCTCACCTCCAGCCTATCACTTGTTGCGTGTGAGAAGAGACCAAACCCCACTTGGCTCCTTTGAGGTAGTTCCAAAGTCATCATCTGGCTGAATTAACTGTTTGATTATAGCCTCTTGCTGTTGATTTAAGAAATAAGACTAAAGGGAGTTAAAATTATCTATACTCTATGATCCCACTCACTCCTGTTTTATTTATGAGCTCTGCAGTTCCTGCTGATCCTACCTGCACGTATGTGTCTCCAGCTCCAGTCACATTTAGTCTCCTCAATATTTATATAAGCAGGAGCTGGTCATTAAAAGTTTTGCTGACTTCCACTAAAAGTTGTCTTTAAAATCCAATTTTTCCTTTCAGCAACATCATGAGGGAATTAGAAGTGGGCGAGGAAAGATGCTGAAACATCTCGAGCAGACGAACATTGGCTTCCACTAAAGGCCTTTGAAAGGATTAACCTTTAGCTGACTGATCTATTTTATTGAGTATTGTTCCGTGGATTTGTTAAATGGAAGATGAAAAGTGCTGGGCATTCTCTCTGCTTCTTTGTGAAATACAACCTCATGCCAGCATTAGTGGCATCAGTCACAGAAAGCTCATCTTCACCTCTCCTAAGCAGTGTCCAATGTAACTACTTCAGGAGATATTTGTTCAACTTAATATTTGATTAAGTTGTTGCCCACCACCGCCCTGGGCAACCTGTGCCAGTGTCTCACCACCCTCATGGTGAAGAACTTCCTAACATCCAATCTGAATCTACCCATTTCTAGTTTTGTTCTATTTCCCCAAGTTCTGTCGCTCCCTGACACCCTAAAAGTCCTTCACCAGCTTTCTTGTAAGTGCCCTTCAGATACTGGAAGGCCACAATAAGGTCTCCTGGTGGATGTGGGGAGACCTGTGGATGTGGTCTACCTGGACCTCAGCAAGGCCTTTGACACCGTCCCCCACAGCAAACTCCTGGCCAAGCTGGCAGCCCATGGCTTGGACAGGAGCACACTGCGTTGGGTTAGGAACTGGCTGGAGGGCCGAGCCCAGAGAGTGGTGGTGAATGGTGCCACATCCAGCTGGCGGCCTGTCACTAGTGGTGTGCCCCAAGGATCAGTGCTGGGCCCCATGCTCTTCAACATCTTTATTGATGATCTGGATGAGGGCATTGAGTCCATCATCAGTAAATTTGTGGACGACACCAATCTGGGGGCAGCAGTTGATCTGCTGGAGGGCAGAGAGGCTTTGCAGAGGGACCTCGACAGGCTGGACAGATGGGCAGAGTCCAATGGCATGAGATTGAACACATCCAAGTGCCGGGTTCTGCACATTGGCCACAGCAACCCCATGCAGTGCTACAGGCTGGGGTCAGAGTGGCTGGAGAGCGGCCAGGCAGAGAGGGACCTGGGGGTACTGGTGGATGGTAGGCTGAACATGAGCCTGCAGTGTGCCCAGGCAGCCAAGAGGGCCAATGGCATCCTGGCCTGCATCAGGAAGAGTGTGGCCAGCAGGAGCAGGGAGGTCATTCTGCCCCTGTACACTGCACTGGTTAGGCAGCACCTCGAGTCCTGTATCCAGTTCTGGGCCCCTCAGTTTAGGAAGGATGTTGACTTGCTGGAACATGTCCAGAGAAGGGCAACGAAGTTGGTGAAGGGCTTGGAACACAAGCCCTATGAGGAGAGGCTGAGGGAGCTGGGGTTGCTTAGCCTGGAGAGGAGGAGACTCAGGGGTGACCTTATTGCTGTTTACAACTACCTGAAGGGAGGTTGTAGACAGGCAGAGGTTGGTCTCTTCTCCCAGGCAGCCAGTACCAGAACAAGAGGACACAGTCTCACGCTGCACCAGGGGAGGTTTAGGCTGGCTGTCAGGAGGAAGTTCTACACAGAGAGAGTGATTGCCCATTGGAATGGGCTGCCCGGGGAGGTGGTGGAGTCACCTTCATTGGAGGTGTTCAGGAGGAGACTTGATGGGGTGCTTGGTACCAAGGTTTAGTTGTTTAGGTGGGTTGGATTGGTTAATGGGTTGGACGCGATGATCTTGAAGGTCTCTTCCAACCTGGTTTATTCTATTGTATTCCTCAGAGCCTTCTCCAGAGTGAACAGCCCCAAGGGTCACGTTTATAGACGTGCAGCCCCCGCAGAGCCTCATGGTGCTGAGTTCTCCTTGCTTTTAGAGCTGTCACGGAGAGCTGCGAGGTTTCACAGCCTTGTGTCAGTCGTGACAAATGTCCTAGCAGAGCAGAGCATTCACACACTAAATCAGAAATGATTACTCCAGGAGCACCTTGATGGATTTGGAGAAACCCAGAGATCGTTTCCTCACCAGATAGTTGGTGAAACAAATGAAGGCAGAGGTTGCAGGAATGATAAGAATCGGTAAAAACATGTGTTATGAGTGGCTAATAATGTCCCTTCCTTGGTGGAAGTGATTATTTTTCATTTAGCAGATCTGAGCAGCTAAATAACTTGCAGCTTTGCTCTTTCCATTCTTGAACACTAAATTACTGTACAAAGAGGGAAGTTATCCTAAGGGTAAGGAAAGAAAATAGAGTAATAAATTAAACCTGAGTTGTAAGTAATCCTGTATTTTCTGAAACAGCCTTTAGAAAATACATTTCATATGCTCCTTGCATACACACATTGAATAATGGGTTCAGTTTTGGGCCCCTTACTCCAAGAAGGGCATTGAGGTGCTGGAGTGGGTCCAGAGAAGAGCAACAAAGCCTGTGCAGGGTCTGGAGAACAGGTCTGGTGAGGAGCAGCCGAGAGAACTGAGGCTGTTGAGCCTGGAGAAAAGGAACCTGAGGGAAGACCTCATTGCTCTCTACAACTCCCTGAAAGGAGATTGGAGTGAGATGGAAATTGGTCTCTTCTCCCAAGAAACAAGTGGTAGAGTGTTATAGACTAGAATGTTATAGACTAGACTAGAATAGAATAGAATAGACGAGGTTGGAAGAGACCTTCAAGATCAGCGAGTCCAACCTTTCATCCAACACCATCTAATCAACTAAACCATGGCACCAAGCGCCCCATGCAGTCTCTTCCTAAACACCTCCAGTGATGGTGACTCCACCACCTCCCTGGGCAGCCCATTCCAATGGCCAATCCCTCTCTCTATGAAGAATTTCTTCTTAACATCCAGCCTAAACCTCCCCTGGTGCAGCTTGAGACTGTGTCCTCTTGTTCTGGTGCTGCTTGCCTGGGAGAAGAGACCAGCCCCCACCTGTCTACAACCTCCCTTCAGGTAGCTGTGGAGAGCAGTAAATCAAAACAAAGCCAAGTATGTAATTTAACAATAAATACATCAACCCAGAAAGGTAAGCCTCATTTAAAGAGAAACATTGCCCTACCTTAACATTCCAAACCAAGCATTGCTTGTGTGTTTACTTGCTGTTTCATATGTATTTGCCATGTAATATTTCTTCTGATTATTCAAACTCCATACTGTTCCACCAGCTGCGTTGCTGCAGTTACATCCTTAAACAACCGTCATGGGTTGAGTGGAATCTGCTGATGTTCCATACCATGCTGCACAACAATGTATCCTACTTTTTGGGCCACTTATCTTTCATTGCCATGTGGGGTGGACATGGTATTAACCACTCTCCGCTGGGTTAGGAGCTGGCTGGAGGGCCGAGCCCAGAGAGTGGTGGTGAATGGTGCCACATCCAGCTGGCGGCCAGTCACCAGTGGCGTCCCCCAAGGATCAGTGCTGGGCCCCATCCTCTTTAATATCTTCATTGATGATCTGGATGAGGGGATTGAGACAGTCATCAGCAAATTTGCAGATGACACCAAGTTGGGAGCAGATGTTGATCTGCTGGAGGGCAGAGAGGCTCTGCAGAGGGACGTCGACCAACTGGACAGATGGGCAGAGTCCAACAGGATGGCATTCAACAAGTCCAAGTGCCGGGTGCTGCACTTTGGCCACAGCAACCCCATGCAAAGCTACAGGCTGGGGTCAGAGTGGCTGGAGAGCTGCCAAACAGAGAGGGACCTGGGGGTGCTGGTTGACAGCTGCCGGAACATGAGCCAGCAGTGTGCCCAGGTGGCCAAGAAGGCCAATGGCATCATGGCCTGCATTAGGAATAGTGTGGCCAGCAGGAGCAGGGAAGTCATTGTGCCCCTGGACTCTGCACTGGTTAGGCCACACCTTGAGTCCTGTGTCCAGTTCTGGGCCCCTCAGTTTAGGAAGGACATCGAGACACTTTAATGTGTCCAGAGAAGGGCAACAAGGCTGGGGAGAGGCCCTGAGCACAAGCCCTATGAGGAGAGGCTGAGGGAGCTGGGGTTGTTTAGCCTGGAGAAGAGGAGGCTCAGGGGAGACCTCATTGCTCTCTACAACTACCTGAAGGGTGGTTGTAGCCAGGAAGGGGTTGGTGTCTTCTCCCAGGCAACCAGCACCAGAACAAGAGGACACAGTCTCAAGCTGTGCCAGGGGAAGTTTAGGCTGGAGGTGAGGAGAAAGTTCTTCGCAGAGAGAGTCGTTCGCCATTGGAATGGGCTGCCCAGGGAGGTGGTGGAGTCACCGTCCCTGGAGGTGTTCAAGAGGGGACTGGACGTGGCACTTGGTGCCACAGTCTAGTCATGAGGTCTGTGGTGACAGGTTGGACTTGATGGTCTTTGAGGTCTCTTCCAACCTTGGCGATACTGTGATACTGTGTGATACTGTGATAAGCAGGATCTTTCCTCAAGCAGTAAAGGGAACAACCAAAAGCAAAAGCAGAAACAAAGCAGTATGAAAAATCACAGAACACTTATGGATTTTATATAGATGGTATATTTACCTCCAGCAACTCTTTCAGGACCAGATATCAGCAGTCAAAGATGTTTATGACGTTGTACAGCAGGGATATCTATCAGAAGGCACATGTGTAACATCTTAATTGGTCATTTTCTACTGGCATGCATGTAATTAAGGCATACAATAGGTCAAAATAACAAAACAGTATTTTAACATATCCAACCAAATTCTGCCCAGGTTCTCTCCTTCAGTTACAAGGTGTTTACATTCCCCTCAGAGTCAAAGACAAAACATAGCTTGCTCTAATTTGAGCAAAGGCAAATCTTCCCTATAGCCTTCCAAAGCCATCTGAAAACAACCTCTTCCCACAACAGAGCAAGAAGAAATGGCCCCAGGTTGCACCAGGGGAGGTTTAGGTTGGACATTAGAAGAAACTTCTTCACTTGAAAGGGTTCTCAAAGTCTGGAACAGGCTGCCCATTTTTGGAGGTTGTGGAAAGCTTTGGCTTAATGGCATTTTTTGCTCATCTTTTCCTGAAGATATGTCTGTTTAGAGGTCTTTTCAGACAACACTGGAACATAAACAGCTCATTATTGATGGAAACTACAAACATCTGTTTCTGCTATGGGCAGGCAGAGAGAAATTTTCTCACCTGTTGTGATAGGAGGAGGGATGATGGGCTTAAACTAAAAGAGGAAAGATTTAGACTAGAGGAAAGGAAGAAATGTTTTATGATGAAAGTATTGAGACCCTCTCCCAGGCTGCCCAGAAAGGTGGAAGATGCTCCATCCCTGGCAAGAAATCAAGGTCAGGTTGTTTGGTACTCCGAGCAGCCTGCTCCAGTTGGAGATGTTCCTGCTGACTGAAAGGGGGTTACACTAGATGAGCTTTAAAGGTGCCTTCCAACCCAACCCAATCTATGATTCTATTCTCTCTCACTTCAGGACATTCAATCTTCTGCATGACCAATGTGGCTTTGCCCTTCCTACCATCTTTTCCTGCTGCTGTATCCACGTCCACATGAGAACACTGATGTTCCGAGACAGTTGCTGTTAGTTCATATTTTGCATTTTCAGCTAAAGCAGACAGCTTGGGCTCTTCCTGGTGTCCCTCAACTTCAGAAGGACAAATTCTTCATTCTTTGAGGACCAACAACAACTTGTGTTGGTGCCTCTGTGAAAAAAAGGAACATAAATGGTGTCTGCAGTGGAGACACAAAGGAAGACTGAACAAGGTCAGAGCAGTAGGATGTGCTTTGTGATAGAATCCCAGAATCTCATCCTGGTGGGGACTGGAAGGGACCTCTGAGGATCATCCAGTCCAATACCCTGCTAAAGCAGGGGCACCCACAGCAGCTTGCCCAGGATCACAATGGCCAGGAAGGTTTGGAAGGTCTTCAGAGAAGGACACTCCAGAACAGTAGATACAGCCCCTAAGGGAACGTGGCCAAGGAATAAGCCATGTGATTACCCTCTAGAACCTCATCCCACTGGCCATAGTCCATCAATCAGTTTGTCCAGATCCCTCTGTAATAGGATCACATATGGACAACATTTAAACTTTGAATTCAAACTTATCTTGAAATTGAAGATAAGAATCCATCCAAGCTGTGTGGCTGTGTTTTCTCCACCAAAGAAGATCCATGGCTGCAATAGAGTGACCTCATTATGCCTTCAGCTGGGAGAAAATTCACCAATCACCTGCAGAGGGGCAGTTTTTTGTCTTGGTGTTTCAGAAGAATTCATATCTACTGGTTAGGCCAGTAGACCTTGAGTACTGTGTCCAGTTCTGGGCCCCTCATTTTAAGAACGACATCAAAACACTTGAACGTGTCCAGAGAAGTGCAATGAGGCTGGTGAGAGGCCTTGAGCACAAGCCCTATGAGGAGAGGCTGAGGGAGCTGGGGCTGTTTAGCCTGGAGAAGAGGAGGCTCAGGGAAGACCTCATTGCTCTCTGCAACTACCTGAAAGGTGGTTGTAGCCAGGAGGGAGTTGGTCTCTTCTCCCAGGCAACCAGCACCAGAACAAGAGGACACAGTCTCAAGCTGCACCAGGGGAAGTTTAGGCTGGAGGTGAGGAGAAAGTTCTTCACAGAGAGAGTTGTTAGCCATTGGAATGGGCTGCGCAGGGAGGTGGTGGAGTCACTGTCCCTGGAGGTGTTCAAGAGGGGATTGGATGTGGCACTTGGTGCCATGGTCTAGTCATGGGGTCTGTGGTGACAGGTTGGACTCGATGGTCTTTGAGGTCTCTTCCAACCTTGGTGATACTGTGATACTTTCCCAAATTACCATCTGCATTAATATGAGGAAAAAACCCCAGCCAACAAACCTGCAACAATTTCTCCTGCTGCTGACATGATGAATGCCACTTAACCAGAACAAAGCCATAGCTTAGGTATCAATTCCCATTCTCTGTTTAAGATGATCCATCATGTTCTTTCAGGATAGGCCAGTCTTGCTGGGGGAGGGGGTTGGAATTTCCTGTTTTTCTCCCTGCCAGAGCTTTCGGAGCTGTTACAGTGACATTTGAATCGATGAATGCCTGTAGGGCATGAAGCAGATTCATCCTTTAAATATTAAAACATACAAAACAAGGTATATTCTACATAATAACTTCTCCATCATCTCCTGAACCTTAAAGTGGAGGGAGGATTTATGCAAAAAATGGGATTATAATATTGTTGAACCTGGTAAACAACGACCAGCCTTCTGCTTAAATGGTGTTTTGACATCATGAGGACTTGATACAGGAGGTGTAGAATCATAGAATTGCACAATTGTTTTAGCTGAAAGAGACCCTTAAGATCATCAAGTCCAACCTTTGTGACAACTCCCTACCCAAGCTTAAGTCTGACATCCAAACCCTGTTCAAGGGAAGGATTTTTCTTCAGTTACCTTCATAGAATCATAGAATGGTCTGGCTTGGAAGGGACCCCCAAAGGTCATCTAGTCCAACCCCCTCTGCAGTCAGCAGGGGCACCCTCCACTAGATAAGGCTGCCCAGAGCCCTGTTGAGCCTCATATTGAATACCTCAAGGGATGGGGCTTTGGCCACCTCCCTGGGAAACCTGTTCCAGAGTTCCACCACCCTCTTGATAAAGAACTTGTTCCTAACATCCAGTCTAAATCTGCTCCTCTCTAGTTTGAAGCCACTGGACCTTGTCCTGTCACCACAGGCCTTTGTAAATAGTCCTTCTCCATCCTCCTTGTAGGACCCCTTCAGGAAGTTGTTATTAGGTCCCCCAGAGCCTTCTCTTCTCCAGGCTGAACAACCCCAACTCCCTCAGCCTGTATTTGCAGTAGAGGTGTTCCAACCCCCTGATCATTTGGATGGCCCTCCTACCTACTCCATCAGGTCCATGTTCTTCCTATACTGAGGTTTCCAGACCTGTACACAGTATTCCAGGTGAGGTCTCACCAGAGGAAAGTGGCAGAATTACCTCTCTGGATCTGCTGGATATGCATCTTTTGATGCAGCTCAGGATGCAATTTGTCTTCTGGAATGCAAGTGCACACTGTCTGATCATGTCCAGCTTCTCATCCATCAGCATGTCCAGGTGGCGCATTGGAGCAAGCTGCCAAGGGTGGTGGTGGAGTCACCATTCCTGGAGGTCTTCAAGAAATGTGTGGACATGACACTCTGGGACATGGATTGGTCTCTTCTGCCAGGCAACCAGCACCAGAATGAGAGGACACAGTCTCAAACTATGCCAGGGGAAGTTTAGGCTTGAGGTGAGGAGAAAGTTCTTCACAGAGGGAGTTGTTGGCCATTGGAATGGGCTACCCAGGGAGGTGGTGGAGTCACCGTCCCTGGAGGTGTTCAAGAGGGGATTGGACGTGGCACTTGGTGCCATGATTTAGTAGTCATGAGGTCTTGGGTGACAGGTTGGACTTGATGATCTTTGAGGTATTTTCCTACATTATTGATTCTATGGTTTAATGACCATGGTGATGTTAGGTTGATGGGCCAAACCCAACCCAAAGAAGTCTATGATTCTATGCATTTCCTACCTCTCAACTTTTAGCTCTCTGGTGCACCAAAGCTTTCAACACTTTAGGACCAAGGTTGTAGCACCAGATGTTCCTCCACTCATTGCTGTGATGAGGGCTCAGGCATGTGTAGAATTGCAATAATAATAACAATGATCAATATTAATAGTATCATAGTATCAATCAGGGTTGGAAGGGACCACAAGGATCATCTAGTTCCAACCCCTGCCATGGGCAGGGACACCCCACACTACATCAGGCTGGCCAGAGCTTAATCCAGACTGGGCTTAAACACCTCCAGGGATGGGGCCTCAACCACCTCCCTGCACAACCCATTCCAGGGCTTCACCACTCTCATGGGGAAGAACTTCCTCCTCACCTCCAGCCTGAATCTCCCCACCTCCAGCTTCATTCCATTCCCCCTAGTCGTATCACTACCTGATACCCTGAGAAGTCCCTCCCCAGCCTTCCTGTAGGCCCCCTTCAGATACTGGAAGGCCACAATGGGGTCACCTCAGAGCCTTCTCTTCTCCAGACTGAACAGCCCCAACTCCTTCAGTCTGTCCTCATAGGAGAGGTGCTCCAGCCCTCTGATCATCCTTGTGGCCCTTCTCTGGACACGCTCCAGCACCTCCATATCCCTCTTGTAACAGGGGCTCCAGAACTGGAGCCATTTTGTGAACCATTGCTATTTAACATGAATGAAAATAACTTCCCCAAGGATGAGACTGGAGCTCAGGATGCTGACCTCCATCATCAATTTCCAACTACCTGGGATTTGATTTGATGTTTCTTTTCTTTCTCACACACAAAGTATTTGGTATCACTGGAGTCACTTACAGCAGACTAACAGCATTTTTTCCTGCCTTTAATACATTAGTGTTCTGGTATATTACCTGCTTCTTTCCCTCTCAACCAGCCCTCCTCATGATTTATGACACCTAATGACACTTGATGGCATAACCCACTTATTTATTTTAAAATCTCTGCTGTGCAAAGCACTGCACAGTGAAAAATGTCCTCTTTTTGTGTCCCCCCCCCCCCTTCTTTTTGGTACCTAGAAGATTTAGAAAGAAAAGTTAGAAATAAGGAGTGCAGCACCCCATAGTTCCCTTCTGGCAGCCACATTCATTAAAGCAATTAAAATAAATTGAAATTAACTTCAGAAGATCTTCCACGTGCTTAAAACAATCTATTTGCCCAAGGTTTGTTGTTGTTGTTGCTGCTGCTGCTATTCTTTTGACTTTATTGCCTAATCACTTAAAGAAATGATGATTAATGACACTTAAGAAATGATCTTGATTGCCCTGAATGCCTGAACCGATTATTTATTACAGTATTGGAAGGCTGAGCACAGAGTATTGATTCTCTTTCATGAGATGGTAGGACTACCCCCCCCCCCCCCTCACAGGGCTTGTCACTGCACTGCCATAATAAATTATCATCTTTCTCAGTTTCCCTCATCACATCTCAAAGCACTTCACAGCCATGATTATGTGTCTCCAAGTTACTGAGGCAGGTTAAGGAAGCAGAATCAAACATCATGGCTTAACACCACACTTGGTAGCGTTAGATAATGGTTGAACTTAATGATCATGGAATGGTTTTGGTTGGAAGGGACCGTCTAGTTCCAATCCCCCTGCCATGGGCAAAAACACCTCTCATTAGACCAGGTTGCTCAAAGCCTTATCCAGGCTGATCTTAAACACTTCCAGAGCTGAGGAATCTACAGCTTCTCTGGGCAACCTGTTCCAGTGTCTCACCACTCTCATAGTAAAAAGAACTTCTTCCTTATGTCCAATCTAAATCTACCCTGCTGTAGTTTCAGACCATGGCTCCGTGTCCTATCACCACATTCCCTTACAAAAAGTCCCTCCCCAGCCTTCCTGTACACCACCATTCAAGGTCTTTTCCAATTCTGTGACTCTCAATTCTGTGTCCTCAAGCCAGGAGTGTTTATAGAATCACAGAATCATAGGATTGTTAGGGTTAGAAGGGACCTCAAGGATCATCTAGTTCCAAACTCCTGCCATGGGCAGGGACACCTCACACGCCTCGGGTTGCTCACAGCCACATCCAGCCTGGCTGCAAAAACCTCCAGGGATGAGGCTTCCACCACCTCCCTGGGCAACCTGTGCCAGTGTCTCACCACCCTCATGGGGAAGAATTTATTCCTAACATCCAATCTGAATCTACCCGTTTCTAGTTTTGTTCCATCCCCCCCGGTCCTATCACTACCTGACACCCTAAAAGCCTCTCACCAGCCCTGTTTCCCCCCATTTCCCCTCAAACCCCAGAGCACCTGGGCTCTGTTGGAGTCTCCTCCCACCCCAGGTGTGGCCACTTGGCCCTCCCCACCCTCTCCCCTATTTAATCCCCACCAGGAAAGGCAGAAGCCCCAAGCTGAGCCCATCTGGGCTGGAGGATCCTCCTCTCATCACTGGTGAGTGCCCATGGTGCACACTGGGTGATGGTGGTGGTGACAACAAAGGCCGGGGGCCTGGTGGCCCCCGGTCAGGTAGGAACAGCATTGATGGTCCCTCCAGTATCACAAAATCACAGAACTGTTGGGGTTGGAAGGGGCCTCAAGGATCATCTAGTTCCAACCCCCCTAACATGGACCTGCTGGCTATGCTGCTCTTGATGCAGCCAAGCATGTGATTGGCTTTCTGGGCTGCAAGTGCACAGTGGTGGCTCATCTTGAGCTTCTCATCCCCCAGCACCCCTAAATCCTTTTCTTTAGGGCTGCTCTCAAGCCAGTCCTAGCCCAGCCTGTATCAGTGCTAGGGATTGCCCTGACCCAGATGCAGGACTTTGTATTTGGTCTTGTTGACCCACTCCAACCTAATGTCTGCTTAGAAGATGGAATTCTGGGGTCGTGGAAGTCAGAGGTGAAACACATACCACCAGTGTCATGGAATCATTGACTTGTTTCAGTTTGAAAAGACCTTTAAGTTCATGAGTCCAGCCATCAACCCAACACCACCATGGCCATTAAACCATGTCCCAGAGTGCCATGTCCACAGGTTTCTTGAACACCTCCAGGGATGGTGACTCCACCACCTCCCTGGGCAGCCTGTTCCAATGCCTGGCCCCTCATTATGGAAAGAAATTGTTCCTCGTGTCCAACCTAAACCTCCCCTGGCACAATTTCAGACCATTTCCTCTTGTTCTGTCACCTGATATTAGTGAGAAGAGACCAACCCCCACCTGGCTTCAGTCTTGTGTCAGGGAATTGTAGAGCACAGAGTTCTCCTCTCAGCTTCCTTTTCTCCAGGCTGAACAACCCCAGGTCCCTCAGCTGCTCCTCACCAGACCTGTCCTCCAGACCCTTCACCAGCTTTGTTGCTCCTCTCTGCCCATGCTCCAGCCCCTCAATGTCCTCTGTGGAGCGAGGGGCCTGAAACTGAAGCACAGAGACATCAGTTTGAGCAACGATCAAAGTGAAAACGAGCAGAGATGGAATCTTTATCGCTGCTTTGGTGTCAGGCAGATTTGCAGCAGTTGGGACCAGTGTCATCAACATTTCAAGTAGCGAAGCCATGGACAAGGTTTTAATAGTTCTCTTGGTACAATTATTAATTACACGGAGGAGAAGGATTTCTTTTTTACGTTTTTGATTGCCTACAAGCTCCACATGGTTAAGGGTTTCTGGTTTTGCTCTGTAATTGTTGCAGGCTGTGCATTTTGATGCAGGCTGTTTGCACCTATTATCCCGCCATAAAGATGGCAGGGTGGAAAGTTTCCAAGGCTGGAAGAGACCTTTGAGATCATGAAGTCCAAACACTCATCTAGAGGTCACAGTCCCACCACTGCTGCCAAGCCTCTGCCACTAAACCACATCCCTCAGCACCACATCCATGTACCTTTTAAATCCCTCCAGGGACAGTGACTCCACCACCTCCCTGGGCAGCCTGTTCCAGTGCCTGAGAACCCTTTCTGTGATGAAATTCTCCCTAATGTTCAACCTCCCTTGGCACAGCTTGAAGCTGTTTCCTCTTGTCCTCTTACTTCTTGCATGAGAAGAGTCCAGCCCCCACCTGGCTCCAACCTCCTTTCAGGGAGTTGCAGAGGATAATGAGGTCTCCCCTCAGCCTCCTCTTCTGAAGACTAAGCCACCCAGTTCCCTCAGTCCTTCTTCATAAAACCTTTGTTCAAGGCCCTTCACCAGCTTTGTTGCTCTTCTCTGCATCTGCTCCAGCACCTCAAATTCCTTCTTGGAGTGAGAGCCCCCAAAACTGAACACAGTGTTATCATCTCTGCTACCTAGTAAGGATGGCTAGAGTTGTATTTTAATTCCTCCACTGAAATTCCACCCCAGCTCCAGCTCCCTGGTTGCAACCATCCCATTCACCAGCTCCCTTGTGCTGCCTCCTTGGAGTGAGGGGCCCAAAGCTAAACCCAGTACTCAATGTGTGAAAAGACCGAGGTGTGGTCTCACCAGTCCCTAGTAGAAGGTTCCAAAGCATAAAGGTTAGTGAACAAAATAGCTCTTGGGACACTTAGCAGCAATTCAGAGGCAATATAATAATGATAAATGCAAGAGGGGAGATTCAAATTGGATATTAGAAAGGATTTATTTCACACTGAGGGTGGTGGGACCCTGACTCAGGTTGCCCAGGGAGATGGTAGATGCTTCAGCCCTGAAACCACTCCAGGTCAGGTTGTCTGGGGCTTTGAGCAACCTGCTCTAGTTTCACATGTCCCTGCTGACCGTGGAGGGGCTGGACTGAATGGCCTTTAAAGGTCCCTTCTCATCCAAACCATTCTGTGATTGTATGAAAAATGATGTGGTGTTCATGTATCACTCCTCAGTAGTGAAGATCATGTGTGCTGTGTTCTCTAAGAGCATCTTAACTCAGGGATGTGAAAGATGGTTGTGACTCCAGTTAGGGATCCAGAAGCAGCAGAGGCTTCCATAGGCCTCCATTTGAATGGAATTACTACTACAGACTCACAGATTCATGAAATGGGGAGGGTTGGAAGGGACCTCTGGAGATCATCCAGTCCAACCTCCTTGCTAAAGCAAGGGCACCCACAACTTGTCCAGGATCACAGTGGCCAGGTGGCTTTGGAATCTCTCCAGAGAAGGAAACTCCCCAGGCTCTCTGGGCAGCCTGATGCGGGGCTCCAGCACCTTCACACCAAAGAAGTTTCTCCTCCTGTTCAGGTGGAACCTCCTGGATTCCAGTTTGTGCCTGATGGCTGTTATCCTGTCACTGGGAACTGTCAAGTGTCTGGCCTCATCCTCTTACTTCCACAGGTCCTTTGGCTCTTGCTGAGCATTGAGGAGATCACCTCTTGAGCTGCTTTGCTCCAGGCCCAACAGCCCCAGGTCTCTCAACCCCTCCTCACAGAGGTGCTCCACTTAATTACTGCACAACTCAGCCTTTAAGTGCTATCACCCCACTTCCAAACTCCGGGCAGTCAAGCAGTGGGATGGGAAGAGCTGCCTCTTCCACCCTCCTCTAGAGGGCTGGACCGTTCTTCCCCTCCCAAGCATTTCCAAAGCAACAGTCAATAGTTCTCTTGTTGAGACAACAGCCTATTGCACTCCTGCTGAGAGGAATTTGCATTTCATTTGCAGCTTATTACACCCCAGGCTTACTCTAAACTGCTTTCAAATTTCTCTGCTCCTATTGGGTCTTCAAATCTATTTCTAGGTAGGGCTTAGAAGCTGTATATTATTCTCAGGTCACGTACAAGACCATATGTTTCACCCTAAGAAGTTTGCAAGAGGGAAATGCCCATTATTTCCCATAGACAGGTAATGGGAAATGGACAGATTCATACATTCAGGAAGAGTCACCTTCTCTTTCATCTCCATGGATAGATGTTTGAGGAGTGAAGTGGAGGTATGGCAAGTAACTGGCCCCTCAGTTTAGGAAGGATGTTGACTTGCTGGAGCGTGTCCAGAGAAAGGCAATGAAGTTGGTGAGGGGTTTGGAACACAAGCCCTATGAGGAGAGGCTGAGGGAGCTGGGGTTGCTTAGCCTGGAGAAGAGGAGGCTCAGGGGAGACCTTATTGCTAGCTACAGCTACCTGAAGGGAGGTTGTAGACAGGCAGAGGTTGGTCTCTTCTCCCAGACAACCAGCACCAGAACAAGAGGACACAGTCTCAAGCTGTGCCAGGGAGGTTTAGGCTGGAGGTTAGGAAGAAGTTCTACACAGAGAGAGTGATTTCCCATTGGAATGTGCTGCCTGGGGAGGTGGTGGAGTTACCATCACTGGAGGTGTTCAGGAGGAGACTTGGTAGGGTGCTTGGTGCCATGGTTTAGTTGATTAGGTGGTGTTGGATGATAGGTTGGACACGATGATCTTGAAGGTCTCTTCCAACCTGGTTTATTCTCTTCTATTCTAAAGGTTGGACCAGATGATCCAGTTGAGCTGAACTTGTTTTGGAAGGAAAAAAAAAATATTTCATAGGGTCATGGAATCTGTGAGGTTGGAGACAGCTCTGGAGACTGTCTCAGCAGAAAGGTCACAGCTGTATCCAGCCATGTTTTGACTGTCTCCAGAAATGGAGCGACAAACTCAGAGCACAGTCAGTCTGCTGTGGAGTGAAAGGTGGAATCCATGGCTTCCACCTTCCAACCCACCCCCCATAGCATAGAATCACAGAATCAACAAGGTTGGAAAAGACCTCAAAGATCATCAAGTCCAACCTGTCACCCAACACCTCATGACTACTAGACCATGGCACCAAGTGCCATGTCCAATCCCCACTTGAACACCTCCAGGGATGGTGACTCCACCACCTCCCTGGGCAGCACATTCCAATGGATAGTAACTCCCTCTGTGAGGAACTTTCTCCTCACCTCCAGCCTAAACTTCCCCTGGTGCAGCTTGAGACTGTGTCCTCTTGTTCTGGTGCTGGTTGCTAGAGAGAAGAGAAGAGTATCCCCATCCAAGTCTTCTTACATGGTTTGGTTTCAAGCAGGTCTTCACCACTCCTTTTGGTCTTACAAAATGTGTGACCAAATTGTGCCTCACATTGAGAGCTTCCTGCACACCTCCTGTTGCCCATCTCACTCTTCCACAGACTGTGGGATGCTGTCTAATTTTAATTTGGAGCAGACAGAAAAATGTAGTTTTACCCCTCCTATAAAGGAGTAAACCAAACCCACTCCCCCACAGAACTGGCAATCCAAATGGCTCTGTTTTGCAGCTCTATACACTATTTACTAACATACAAGACTCCAGGGTTCACATTTCACTAGACTTCCATGCACCTCCCAGGGCTCCCACTCCTTCTCCCTACCCTCCCAAGCTTGCCTGAACTGGGCACCAGGCCTCCCCCACATTGCAAGTGATAACTGCACTGAGAGAGGAGGAGGAAGAAAGCAAGGCAGGAAAAAGAGACCGGTCTCTTCTCCCAGGTAACCAGCACCAGAACAAGAGGACACATTCTCAAGCTGTGCCAGGGGAGGTTTAGGCTGGAGGCTAGGAAGAAGTTCTTCATAGAGTGATTTGCCATTGGAATGGTCTACCCAGGGAGGTGGTGGAGTCACCATCACTGGGGGTGTTTAGGAAGAGACTGGATGAGACCCTTGGTGCCATGGTTTAGTTGATCAGATGGTGTTGGATGATAGGTTAGACTCAATGATCTCAAAGGTCTCTTCCAACCTGGTTAATTCTGCGTTCTGTTCTGATATCTGCCCTCCCATTATAGAGTAGACACAAGGCTTATGGGATAAAATAATATTGCTTATGATTTCTGGCAGCTTGATTCTTAAAGGCACTTGGCCTTAAGCTACAACAGATGCCAGCTGTGTCCTCTGCACTACAAGGGCTGCATGAAGAGAACCCCAGCTCTCCCAGTTTTGAGATGATCTACTGCATGGTGGGACTGAAGAAAATGTTGCAAGTCCTGCAATAAGCAATATAGTAATAATAAAATTCTCTTTCCTCTCTGCAAACTGTTGACTTATTTCCTGGGGAAGGTGGGTTTGGTTTGTGTCCCTTCCCAAAATACTCACCGAGCATGTAAACCCATTAAATCATTGAAACACCACTGAACAGGTGAAAAAGTGAATGTAGAGGTCTAAGTGAATCCAGAGGAGCATCATCCTAATGTCCTTCACAGGTGTGACAAACACTTCTGTCTCAGTACTTGTTACATTACCCAGCCATTAAACATGTATTATCTTTGGAAGGAAAAGCAGAGATTAATGGCCTGAACCACAATGATGGATTCACTGTGCAAGATGAGGTAGACTTCTGAAACAAGCCAGACAACAGAGGGAAGAAATATTAAAACTTGATAAATAATAGAACAAGAAGGTCAAAGAAGGAGAAAGGAATAAGTTGTTATGTTAAAGCCTTTGATTTCCTGTTTGTTGAACCATGGAATCACAGAGTCACTTTGGTGGGGGGAGGATTTTAAGATCCTGGAGCCCAACCTTTAACTCAGCACTGCCAGGTCACCACTAAACCATGTCCCTCAGCACCACATCTCCACAGCTCTGAAACTCCTTGGGGGTGGGGACTCAAACACTGCACTATGCAGCCTATGCCAGACCTGGGGAAGAAGCTGTTTCTCATGTCCAGCCTAAATCTCCCCTGGAGCAACTTGAGGTCATTTCCTCTTGTCCTATCACTTGTTCCTTGGGAGAACAGACCAGCTCCCACCTGGCTCCAACCTCTGTTGAGGGAGGTGTAGAGAATGAGACAGTCTCACCTCAGCCTTCTGTTATCCAGGCGAAACAATCCCAGTTCCCTCAGTTGCTCCTCACAAGGTTGTTCTCCAGATCCTTTCCACGTGTTTAAAAAACATTATTAACCCTCCCCCCCACTCCCCCCCCCCGCCTAAGGCAGGCTCATCCACCGCAGCTTGCCCAGGATCACAATGTCCAGGTGGCTTTGGAACCTCTCCAGAGGAGACTCCACAGGCTCTCTGGGCAGCCTGCTCCAGGGCTCCAGCACCCTCACAACAAACACATTTCTCCTCCTCTTTAGATGGAACCTCCTGGCTTCCAGTTTGTGCCTGGTGTCCCTTGTCCTGTCATCAGACACCACTGAGAAGAGTCTGGCCCCATCCTCTTGCCCCATAGCTTTAGCTCTTGCTGAGCAATGAGGCGATCCCCTCTCTCCCCTGCTCTTCTTCAGGCTTAACAGCCCCATGTCTCTCAGCCTTTCCTCCTCACAGAGATGTTCCAGGCCCCTCAGCAGGTTTGTAGCCTCTACTGGACTCTCTCCAGCAATTCCCTGTCTCTCTTGAATTGGGGAACCCAGAACTGAACCCAGTACTCCAGCTGTGGCTTCACTAGGGCAGAGCAGAGTGGGAGCACGGGGAGGTATTTTGACTTAGAAACCTGAAAATGTCAATCATTCAGAGAGGTGGTGAGAAGAGGGGGAAAGATTATCAAGAAGATATAAAAGTGAAAAGGAGAAAAGGAGAAGTTCATAGATTCATAGAATGGTTTGGGTTCAAACGAGCCTTAAAAGTCATCTAGTTTCAGCTGGACTCCCCATTCCCACTTTTGCTGTCACACTTGGAAATGTGGTGAAGCAGCTCTGAATAAGCACACTGCTGGATTTTCATTCCATCATCTTTGGAACTCACACAAGAATTACCTCTGCTGGGATGGGAATTGGTTGCATGAGGGATATTAATGCAGTTAGTAAGACAAGCAATCACCCAGCAGTGGCCCTGAACACATCCAGTAAGTTTTTAATGACTTCTTTTGCTTGGCTCTTTTTTTTTTTTTTTTTTTTCTTTTCCTCTTGTTTTTCTTTTTCTTTTCCTGGTAATTTGCTACCATCAGGTCCCTGGGCCAATTTATGTCCATTTCATCTTGAAGAGGAGGATTTCTGATGGGAGTCATTTCAAATCCTGCCATTTGTCTCCTAACATTTGGGTACCCAGTCGTCTCAAGCATCCCTGACCATTTGCTCCCAGTATGCACTAAGATCTGTTCAGAGGAACCTGTTTGCATTTATGGTAAGGAACATGCACTGAGTGGGCTGGAAGATGCATAAAGCTAAAGCACGTGCTGAAGCTCCATGGCAAGGAGGCTGTCCTGCTTTGAGGTCACCCAGAACTGGTTCTGGTCACTGCTGTGACTTCGTAGCTCAGTCTCTGCTCAGGGAGGCACTTTCTGAAGGTCAGAGCAGGTTTGCACAGCCAGAGCCTGCTTCCAGCAGGGAGAAGCTGATGGGGAGAGCTCCTGCCAAGGGCTGGACTGCAGAAAGGCTCTGCTTGAGACTTCCCCCTCTGCCCACCAAGGGCACTGCCACAGTTTGTGCCCCACCTTGGGGATGAGAAGGCAGAGGTGGCAGCTGTGGGGAGGAGCAGCCAGGACTCAACTGCCCAACAAGGGATTGCATCCCATGGATGGCATCTTCAGGAGCAAGCTGAGAGATGCCCAGGGTCAAGCCTCTTCTCCCCCAGTGGGTGTACCAGGAGGACTCTGTCCCTTCTGCCTCCCATCTCAATCCCTCTGTTCCAGAATCTGGTTCCCATCTGCTGCTGAGTTCACTTTGGGACTTGCCCAGTGCCTCCCCCAGCATCAGTGGTGCTAATGGTGCTGTCATTGCCATCAGGTCTTGGGTTGCCTCTTGTTTTGTGTCTCTGTGTCTCTATTCTTTCCATTGCAGATGGTTAAGTTTCCCAACCCATCAGTGACTCTCACTTCTTCCCATTCAGCAGGCAGAGGGCTTCATGGAGTGCCTCTGGCACTCCTCTGGTGGCTGACCCAGCCCTGACCCTTGACACAGCAACAGTGCTGTGATGACTCAACAGTTTGGCAAGCCACTATGGGTCTCTCATTTCACAAAGGCAGGCATTGATGATCACAGATGTGAGAGCCCTTGCCTCTCCAAAACTGCAGCATCTCTTCCGGCTGCAGAGGACACACATTGCTTCATGAGAGATGGTTTTTGTGATCCTCCACTAGTGGTTCCCATAGAATCACAGAGTGATTTGGGTTGGAAGGCACCTTTCAGGGTCTAGTCTAATCCCTCTACCCTCAGCAGAGACTTCTTACCTTAAGTGTTTCCGGTGATGAGGCACCAGGGATGCACAACACTTCACCACTGGCTCTGTCTTCAGCTCAGGTGCTCAGTTTGCAGTAGAGAAAGGAAAGCTCTGATTTTATTCCTTACCAGTAACCTTCCCCAAGAACTGCAATGAGGAGGAACAAACATCAGGAGTACAAAACCCAATGGGGATAAACAAGCCATTCACCATGCTGTGGCAACCAACTTCAATAGCAGGACAAAGACCTGGGGTTGTTAAAACAGGCACTGCTGCAGCAGCAGCCTGGTGTTACCCTCTTGGATTTGAAAAGGTATCCCAGGTTAGAACTGCCTTTGGAGCAGAACAGCAGGAGTCCACGTGGAGAGCAAAGCTAAGAGGGGTAAGTGCACTCTGAAAGCAAAATGGTTGTTAGGGGGAGGGAGTCAGAACTCAGCGTGAAGACTGGAGGAGACTGAACCTGCTGCACAAAGAGAAGGAGGAAAATATCGTCGTGAAAGGAGAAGCACATTCTGGAGGTGAGGATGCTAAGTGTGATGCCTTTGGGGTATTTAAAATATACATTGGTTTTAGAAACCTGGATTCCAATTCAGCCAGGCTGTGATCATAGAATCATGGAACTGTCTGGGATGGAAAAGCTCTCTAAGATTATCGAGTCCAACCATCAACCCAACACCACCATGGCCATTAAAATGTGTCACAAAGTGCCATGCCCACACATCTCCTGAGCACCTCCAGGAACAGCGACTCCACCACCTCCCTGGGCAGCCTGTTCCAATGCCTGACTATTGCAGGGAAGAAATTCTCCCTAATATCCAACCTGAACCTCCTCTGGCACAAGTTCAGGCCATTTTTTCTCATTCTATCACTTGATACTAGAGAGAAGAGACAAGCCCCCACCTGGCTCCAACCTCCTTTCAGGGAGTTGTGGAGAGCAATGAGGTTTCCCCCTCAGCCTCCTTTTCCCCCAACCCCAGGTCCCACAGCTGCTCCTCACAAGAGTTCTGCAGACCCTTCACCAGCTTCACTGACCTTCTCTGGACACTTTCCAGTCTTCCCAGCAGTGACCAGGCCTGCTGGTCAGGGCAAGGAGCAATTCTTCATAGCTTGAGAGGAGCACACTTTATGGGTGCTGAGTACCATTATCAAATCTTCACCCATACATGCTCCTTCTAGCAGCACCCTTGGGTCACTCAGTGATAGTGCTAAGGCAGGAGATGGTGGATGTGCTTTGGGTAAGGAATGTGGTTAGTTCCAGGGCTTCCCACTCTCAGCAGAAGCTGAGGTCCTCACAGTGCCCAGATGCTCCTGGCAGATTGCTACCTGATATCAGGACTGACTGTGCTATGCTGAGGAATGAAACAATCATCAAATTGCTTTGCTTGAAACAGCCCCAGGCCTCTCAGCCTTTCCTTCTCACAGAGATTCTCCAGGCCTCTCAGCATCTTCGTGGCCTCCACTGGACTCTCCCAGTAGTTCCCTCTCTCTCTTGAACTGGGGCCCAGAACTTGGCACAATAGTTCTCATTAGGGCATAACAAAGGATAAAGAAGAACTTCCCTCAACTTGCTGGCCACCCTCTTCACGCACTCCAAGATATCATTTGCCTTCTTGGCCACAAAGGCACATCGGTGGCTCATGGGGAACCAAACCTCCCAGGTCCTTCTCCACAGAGCTCATAGAATCATGGAATTGTTAGGATTGGAAGGGACCTCAAGGATCACCTAGTTCCAACCCCCTCTGCCATGGGCAGGGACCCCTCACACTAGATCTGGTTGCCCAGAGCCACATCCAGCCTGACCTTAAAAACCTCCAGGGATGAGGCTTCCACCACCTCCCTGGGCAACCTGTGCCAGTGTCTCACCACTGAGAGCTGCTGTCCAACAGGTCAACCGCTTACCTGTAGTGGTGCCAGGGATTATTCTCCCTAGGTGCAGGACCCTACACTCTCTTGAACTTCATGTGGTTCCCCTGGAAGGGGTTGCTCAGAGAAGATGTGCTCCCCCCATCACTGCAATTGCTCAAGGCAGGGTTGGATGGAGTTTTGAGCAGCCTGTTCTAGCGGAAGGTGTCCCTGCCCACAGCAAGGGGCATTGGAACTGGATGATTTTTCAAGCCCCTTCCAAATATTGCAGGATAAAAGTCAAAAGAACTTTAGGCAGTAAATGGAACACATGTTTTAAGATTAATTCTTCCCAGCCACTTGAGGTCTGTCACCCCAGATCGTGCACAAAGCTATTAGTTCATTTATTCCCTGAGTCATTACTACCAACTGTGCTAACTAACATGAAGGGGGGAAAAAAAACCAACTAAAGACTAATGGATTGCTTGAGGGAAAATCCATCTGCAGGGTCAACTATTTTACTCTTTTTCTTTCCCCCTTTTTTTTTTTTTTTTTTGGTGTGTTTTTCAAAGAGGCAGGCAATTATCTCTACTTTTCATTTCATAAAGCCTTCCTTGAAAATCTGTCACATTTCTTGGAATAAAAGTCTCCAAATTGGAGCCTTCGCTTGAAATAGAATCCTTGATTCTCCCGACATCAAATGCACCACCTCGTAATTACAGGCAATGAAAAGCTGCTCTCTCTCTCCCACCCAACAGTGTCAAGCTGTTTGAACCAATCAAGAAATGCTGAAGAGCATCACCAAATAAAAAAGGGAATGATTTGACATGAATGATGGGACTTACTGTTCAGCCCAGCCCTGCGAGATGCTGAAGGTCCTGAGGTCGCCTGGCAGAATATCAGAGTGTTTTCTTGTCTTCTGCTAAGGAGAAATGGCACAATTACTGTGTTGTAAGCAAGAGCAGAGCAGATTTTGAGAGCAGGTACTGCATGGACAGCATATCTGAAAGGGGCATACAAGATGGCTGGGGAGGCACTTTTGACAAGGGCTTGTAGTGACAGGATGAGAGGCAATGGCCTTGAGCTGGAACAGGGGAGATGGAGACTGGAGGTTAGGAAGAAATTCTTTAGAGTGAGGATGGTGAGACACAGGAACAGGTTGCCCAGGGAGGTTGTGGATGCCCCCATGCTGCAGGTGCTCAAGGCTGGGTTGGATGAGATCTTTGGCAACCTGGTCTAGCAGAAGGTGTCCCTGCCCATGGCAGGGGGGTTGGAAATAGATGATCTTTAAGGCCCCTTCCAGCCCAAACCACTCCATGAACCCTGAGCCAGTAGTAGAGTGATGGCCAGGAGAAGATTTGTGAAACACATTTTGACAGAGTGACACCTATGGTGGGTGGTTATTAAGCAAATATTGGGGACAACTCTCATTTCATATTTTGCACTCAAGCACAAATAACACCTTTTTTAGCTTTAAGGTAATGTTTAGTCATAGAGTGAGAAGGTCTCCCCTCATCCTCCTCTTCTCCAGGCTGAACAACCCCAGTTCCCTCAGCTACTCATCACCAGACCTGTTCTCCACACCCTTCACCAGCTTTGATGCCCTTCTCCACGCCTGCTTCAGCACCTCAATGTCTGTCTTGGAGTGAGGGGATCAAACCTGAGCCCAAGAAGTTGTAGAGAGCCAGACTAAACAATGCTAGTTTCCTTAGTTGCTCCTTAGAAGATCTCTTTTCCAGACCCTTCAGCAGCTTTGTTGCCCTTCTCTGGACCCACTCCAGCCCCTTAATGTCCTTCCTGGAGCGAGGGACCCAAAAATTGAATCCTGGGTTCAAGGTGCATCCTCAAGTCCAGGGAGACAATAACCACCTTGGTCCTGCTGGCCACACTTTCTGAGCTCTCCATTTCGTTGCAGTCACTGGTCCCAGCATCCAGCAATTCAGTCTGTTTTCAGAGGCAGACTTCACAGTGCAGATAGCAGGTTCCAACCCATTCATAGAATAGAATCAATAAGGTTGGAAAAGACCTCAAAGATCATCAAATCCAACCTGTCACCCAACACCTCATGAATACTAAACCATGGCACCAAGTGCCACGTCCAATCCCCTCTTGAACACCTCCAGGGATGGTGACTCCACCACCTCCCTGGGCAGCACATTCCAATGGCGAATGACTCTCTCTGGGAAGAACTTTCTCCTCACCTTGAGCCTAAACTTCCCCTGGCACAGCTTGAGACTGTGTCCTCTTGTTCTGGTGCTGATTGCCTGGGAGAAGAGACCAACCCCTACCTGGCTACAGCCTCCTTTCAGGTAGTTCCTCCCAGGGTCTGTACCCTGACAGGCTTATTAAGGGATACATTCAACGTGAATTCACAGCCAACTCCAAAACCACCCCCATTTATAACAGACCCGTGGTGAGTACTTGCAAATAGACTAGACTAGACTAGACTAGAATAGACTAGAATAGAATAGAATAGAATAGAATAGACCAGGTTGGAAGAGACCTTCAAGATCATCATGTCCAACCCATCAACCAATCCAACCCACCTAAGCAACTAAGCCATGGCACCAAGCACCCCATCAAGTCTCCTCCTGAACACCTCCAATGATGGTGACTCCACCACCTCCCCAGGCAGCCCATTCCAATGGGCAATCACTTCCTCTGTGTAGAACTTCTTCCTAACCTCCAGCCTAAACCTCCCCTGGCACAGCCTGAGACTGTGTCCTCTACAGCTGGTGAATTTCTTGTTTGGTGTAAAATAGAATCCTAGTGTAACAGAATGGTTTGGCTTGGAAGGGACCTCTAGAGGGACATCCCCAACCAGATCAGGTTGCTCAGGGTGCTGGAGCCTGAAGCAGGCTGCCCAGAGTGGTTGTGAAGTCTCCTTCTCTGGAGACATTCCAAACCCACCTGGATGTGTTCCTGTGCAAGCTGATCTAGGCAAACCTGCTTTGGGAGGGGTTGGGCTAAATGATCTCCAGAAATCCCTTTCAACCCCCACCATGCTGGGAGTCTGCAATTTGTTTTCCATTAATTGCAAAGAAATGAGGCAAACCTACTTACCTGCTGGTCCCCAGGCAGAGCCTCGAAGGAGAAAGCAAGCTTTTAAATTATGTGGGCTGATAGAAATGCTAACATTAAAGTAGAAGAGGTTGAAGGTATGAAATTAAAAGGAAGGAGAGAGAAATTACAGCAAATTTGAAAGATTTTAGCAGGAAAACAGTTTCTCCTCTGCTCATTCAGAGAAAGTTTGTCACCAGCCTCCAAATCAAAGTGCAGAGGAAAGGAAATTGCTACCAGGAGTGGTAGCATTGTGGAGGGGGTTTTCAGAACAGCACTAAGTGCTGGAAAACAAATGACAATTCCCATGACTGCTGTCAACTAAAAGCAAATTAGCTGCTCTGCAGCTCCCTATGAGAGGGCTGTGGGCATATTAACTCTGCTCTACACAGCTGGGACACACACAGGAGGAGGTACCTCAGCAGTTGCTGAGAGAGTGGGCTGTGTCCTCCTGCACTGGAACACCAAACCTCTACTGCAACACCACTACCAAAAGTCTGGCTTGGCTGAACCAGCACTACAGGGCTAATGGATTACCCAGTCACCCTTTATCAAGGGTCAGTGCTGGGCTGGCACTGGCACTAGAGGAGTGCAGAGGCTCTCCATGAAGCCCTCTGCCTGCCCAAAGGGAAGAGAAAGGGAAAAAGTGAGAGAGACTGATGAGGTGGAAAGAAACTAAACTGTCTGTGATGGAAAGAACAATCCCATGAAACAGAGGCACAAACCAAGAGCCAACCCAAGCCCTGATGGCAAGGACAGCACCATTGGCACCACTGATCCTGGGAATAGGCACTGCGCAAGTCCCAGACTGGACTCAGTAGCAGATGAGAACTGGATTCAGGAGCACATGGATCAGGATAGAAGGCAGAAGGGACAGAGTCCTCCTGGGACAGTGCCAGGAAAAAAGAGACATAGGCCTGGGGATGCCTCAGCTTGGTCCTGAAGATGCCATGCATAGGAGGCAATCCCTTGTTAGGCTTGTGCCACCTCTGCCTTCCTGCCTGCCAAAGTGGGGCACAAGCTGTGGCTTGTGGTGTGCCGAGGGGGAAGTCTCAGGCAGAGCCTTTCTGCAGCCCAGCCCTTGGCAGGAACTCTTCCCATCAGCTTCTCCCTGCTAGAAGCAGCCCCTGGCTATGCAAACCTGCCCTGACCTTCAGAACGAGCATCCCTGAGCAGAGACTGAGCTGGGAAGTCACAGCCCTGACCACAATTAGGTCTGGACAACCTCAAACCAGGACACCCCCATACCAATTCCCCCCTCCCCCCACATGTCTGTCCACCAATCAAGGCAAGAAAATGGAGAAGCTCTGCAATGGAAAGCCAGAGCCCTACCTCTCTGGCAATGATACCAATGATGACCATGTGTTAGCTCAAGTGATTCATGAGGAATGGGATTGCCTGATCAGCACTGGTAGTACAGAACAGAGGAAGGAGAACTTTGTTGAATCATAGAGTCATAAAATGGTTTGGTGTTGGAAGGGTCTTAAAGATCATCTAGTTCCAGACCCCCTGCCATGGGCAGGGACACTTTCCATTAGACCATCACCTGGACTGAACAGTGAATTGATCACAAAAGTACTTTTGGAATGAAGAGGCTTGAGAAGAGGTAAGACAGCTTGAATATTTTTAACAGGGGGAAGAGACCTTGTGTGAAAAGAGGTAAAAGCTGGTTTGATGCTACCGGAAGCAACCTAGATGCCACCACAAACTCTTCAAAGCCACACAGAGCAGCCTTCCTGTTTGACACTGCATCCAGGAGGGATTTGTAGGCACACATCCTCTGTGTTTGTGTGTGTTTAAATCCAGTTGTCTGGGGTTAAACCCAGACTCAAAGCATTTATCACCATTTTCTGGGTGTCTAACATCCTACCTTGCCACTATGGAGCTTGAATGTGCAGTTCACCGATTGCCAGTTAATTAAATGCTGTTAATAAATCAATAAACCATTTCAACCCTGATTTGGTTTAAACTATGTGAGCCAAGCAGGTTTTTTCCCTGCAGCAGATATGTACTGGTGAAGATCAATCATTTCTAGTGAGTACAGAAGGGTGAGAGGGACCTGGGCTGCACTCATGGTTATTTGTAGGTGTTGGAATAAATAGAATCACAGACTCAACCAGGTTGGAAAAGACCTCAGAGATCATTCCCAATACCTAACACCTCATGACAACTAAACTATGGCACCAAGGGCCACATCCAATCCCCTCTTGAACACCTCCAGGGATGGTGACTCCACCACCTCCCTGGGCAGCACATTCCAATGGCCAATTACTCTTTCTGTGAAGAACTTTCTCCTCACCTCAAGCCTAAACTTTCCCTGGTGCAGCTTGAGACTGTGTCCTCTTCTGGTGCTGATTGCCTGGGCAAAGAGACCAACCCCCACCTGTTTACAACCTCCTTTCAGGTTGCTGTTGAGAGCCATACCACCAAGTCATCCACAAACCAGAGCTGGGAAAGAGGTGGGGACTCCCAATCTGCAGATTTTTCCCCAATTCATGAGCAAAGCCAGCAAAAAAAACCACAATCAACCCACTAAACAAACAAAAGGTGATAGTTGCTACAAATGACACCTTGGATGGGACCTTCTAGTATGAGCAGCTGTGTGTAGCAAGAACATCACAGCTTTACATGTTGAAAGAAACCAATGAATCAGCATGAAAAACCTCCTGTGCTCCACCCCCTCACCTGAGTGCTGCATGCTCTTCATGTTCAAATCCCTGTTTCAGCAAAACAGTTGCACAAACACATTACAGTCACAGAACTGTGTTGTTTGGGAGCCACCTTGAAGATCATCAAGTCCAACTCTTAAGCCAGCGCTGTCACGGAGCCATAGAATGGTTTGGGTTGGAAGGGACCTTAACAATCCTGTCATGGTCAGGGACACCTTCCACACGGCCAGGTTGCTCAAGTCCCTGTCCAACCTGGCTTTAAACACCTGAAGGGAAGAGGCATCCACAACCACACTGGGCAAGCTGTTCCAGTGTCTCACCTCCCTCACTGAAAAGAACTTCATCCTAATCTGCAGTCTAAATTTCCCCTCTTCCAGCTCAAAGCCATTGCTCCTTGTCCTATCACTACAAGCCCTTGTCATAAGCCCCTCCCCAGCTTTCTTGTAGGCCCCATTTTATGTAATGGAAACCCCTTCAGGTACTGGAAACCGTGTCCCTCAGCACCACATCCCCATGGCTTTGAAATCCCTCCCAGGATGGAGACTCCACCACTGCCCTGGCAGCCTGTGCAAGGCCTTGACAATCTTTTGGGGGAAGAAATTGTTCCTCATGTCCAATCTAAACCTCCCTCAGTGAAACTCGAGGCCATTTCCTGCAGTCCTATTGCTTGTTCCTTGGGAGCAGAAACTCCCCTTCAATACTAGTTCTTCTTTTTCCCTTGTGACACGCCCCTAACGCTCTCTTGCTCCTTCGCCTCATTTCATTGCCCTTTGGAGAGACCATTCCAAAGCATTAATGACCCTTTGGGGGAAGAAATTGTTCCACAGGACAAAGCTAAACTTCCCTTGGTGCAACTTGAAGCCAGTTCCTTTTGTCCTATCATTTGTTACCCAGGATGACCTCGAAGTCCTAAATTTACAAGCTTGGGCCCTCACCCACCTCCTCATCCTCATGACTAAGGTCTTCATAAAGAGCACACTGGGATCTACTGCTCTGCTGGGTTATGAACAAGCTGCTGTATACAAAGCTGGGACCTCAGTTGCTGTTTTAGTGATTTCTTTTGGTTACTTTTGGAGGGTGGGTGATGGAGGATGAGTCTGGAAAGAGAGGTGGAGCAATAAGACAACGTGCAATGATTTCAAACTGGAACAGGGTAAACTTAGGTTGGACATTAGGAGGAAGTTCTTCACAATGAGATTGCTAAAATACTGGAACAGGTTGCTGAGGGATGTGGTTCAGGCCCCATCCCTGGAGATGTTCAAGATCAGACTTGATGTGGCCCTGGGCAGCCTGATCTGGTTGGAGGTGTCCCTGCACAGCGCAGGGTGTCAGACACTTGCACGTGTCCAGAGAAGAGGCTGGGGAGAGGCCTCCAGCACAAGCCCTATGAGGAGAGGCTGAGGGAGCTGAGGTTGCTTTGCCTGGTGAAGAGGAGGCTCAGGGGAGACCTTATTGCTCTCTACAACTACCTGAAGGGAGGTTGTAGACAGGCAGAGGTTGGTCTCTTCTCTCTAGCAACCAGCACCAGAACAAGAGGACACAGTCTCAAGCTGCACCAAGGGAAGTTTAGGCTGGAGGTGAGGAGAAAGTTCTTCACAGAGAGAGTTGTTAGCTGTTGGAATGTGCTGCCCAGGGAGGTGGTGGAGTCACCATCCCTGGAGGTGTTCAAGAGGGGATTGGATGTGGCACTTGGTGCCATGTTCTAGTAGTCATGAGGTCTTGGGTGAGAGGTTGGACTTGATGATCTTTGAGGTCTTTTCCAACCTTGTTGATTCTATGATTCTAAGGATGGGCCCCATGTTGTGTGGTGTTTGTGGGGCATGGCTGGTCTGTGCTTGTCTTCTGCAGCCTCTGCTTAGAGCAAAGATGTGGTCACGCTGGGAGAGAGTAGGGAAGAGGTCACCTAATGGACCAAAAGGTTGCTCTGGGAGGGATGGGGAAGCATACAAAAAGATACATCAGAAAAAAAAGATATATAGGAAGGAGAAGTTGCCATAGCAACCAGCACCACTTTGGCCAGAGAAAGGAAGAGAGGAGGAATCAAAGATAAGAAAGAAGTAATCAAAGCAGCTTAAGGAATATAAAAAATAGAAATTGTTTATGAATTATATATCAGGCTGCTAAGAACACTTATAAATCAATTCCAAGGAAAATAGATCTGCTGAATGAGTTTAAAGAAGAGGAAAAGATACTATTTGCATTCTAACATTTGGCCATAAATTATGGATCGCCTTAGTTTGGCTTGGGTTGGGAAACAGCTCAGTGAGGGAAAGGAATTAATGAAAATCCAAATATTTAAGTGCAGCTCAGGCTGTGTCATGGAGCTGGCTTGCTGCTCACAATGGCACAGGATGAGCAACCACCAGTTTGGGAGAAGAGGCACAGAACCCCTTGGGGTTGCGCTGTGGGGCTCCCTTGGGTACCCTGTGAGAAGGTGGAGAGATTGAATTAGCCTGAAAAGTGGCTTGCCCTAATGAAAATATTGCCATGCTTATCCTAAAGAAATTAATTACCTGAGGTAATTTTGTGCTCATTTTCCCTTGTCTTGTCACTGGGCAACACAGACAAAAGTCTGGCCCCATTCTCTTGGCCCTGCAGGTCCTTCAGCTTTTGCTGAGCATTGAGAAGGTCTCCTCTCAGGCTGCTCTTCTCCAAGCTGAACAGCCCCAGGTCTCCCAGCCTTCCCTCCTCTTAGAGATTCTCCAGGCCTGCACTGGACTCTCTCCAGTAGTTCCCTGTCTCTCTTGAATCAGGGAGCCCAGAACTGGACACAATACTCTGGATATGGCCACACTAAGGCAGAGCAGAGGGGGAAATGAACCTCCCTTGATCTGCTGGTCACACTCTACTTTGTGCACCCCAGGCGACATTCTTGGCCACAGGGACATATTGCTGGCTTGTAGGGACCTTGTTGTCCACCAGCACTCACAGGTCCTTCCCCATAAAGCTGCTTTCCAGCAGGTTAGCTTCTCACCTGTACTGATCCAGGGAGTTATTCCTCCCCAGCTGCAGGGGAACTGCTCTTGCTGACCTTCATGAGGTTACTCTCCCCCAGCTCTCCAGCCTGGGCAGGTCTCAATGAACGGCAGCAGAGCCTGGCACGGTGTCAGCCACTCCTCCCAGTGCTTTACCATCCACCTAGCTGAGTCTACACTCATCCCTTCATCCGGTCACTGAGGAAGTTGTTGAGCAAGACTGCACCCGGTCCTGATCCCTGCAAGCTATGGCCCTCAAACTAGGTTCTGCTCAGAACAAGAAGACACAGTCTCAAGCTGCCAGGGGAAGTTAAGGCTGGAGGTGAGGAGAAGGTACTTCACATAAAGAGTAGTTGTCGATTGGAATGTGCTGCCCAGGGAGGTGGTGGAGTCACCATCCCTGGAGGTGTCCAAAAAAGGACTGGATGTGGCACTTGGAGCCATGGTTTAGTTGTCAGGAGGTATTGGATGACAGGTTGGACTTGATGATCTCTGAGGTCTTTTCCAACCTGGTTGATTCTATGATTCCTCTGATCACAATCTGTCCCAAATGTTTCCTTTGCATCTTCCATCTGTGTACTCAAGCAGCCAAAAGCCAGGTTGTTGCTCTTTCTCAACATCTCAACAGCCATTAATCATAGTCCCATTGACATGCTGCTTGCGTTCCCTCATGAGCTGCTCAGCCATGCTCCACGGCTCCTTGCTCTGAGGATGTCCTTGATGCAAGACCTCTCTTTGCATTCTGCTCCTTTGCTCTACCCAAGCACATTAAAGTCTTGCTCTGGAACAAGCATCCCACTCAGATACATCAATCTTGAGCTCCTAAAAGCAACTGCACTGAGAAAGGGGTTTATTTATTAGTGTCCACGTTAATCTGAAGTGCCAGCTGCTGCCACACCAGTCAAACAGTTCCAGCCAGAAGGGGTCAAACCCCAGTATAGGGACACCACCCACTCATGGAGATGTACTGGCCTCTGAAGAGGAGTTCCTCATAGAATCATTTTGGTTGGAAAAGATCTTTGCAATCATCAAGTCAATCACCAACTCTACGCAGGCTGGTGCTAAACCATGTCCCTCAGCACCACATCTCTGCCCTTGAAACACCTCCAGAGATGGGGATGCCTCCCTAGGCAGCCTGTTCTAGTGTTTGAGGACCCTCTTGGTGAAGAAGTCCAAACTAAACCTCCCCAGAGCAGCTTGAGGCCATTTCCTCCTGTCTTATCATTTCTTACTCAGAAGTGACCAACACTACCTAGCTCCAAAGTACTTTCAGGGAGCTGCAGAGAGTGAAGAGGTCTCCCCTCATTCTCCTCTTCTTCAGGCTGAACAGTTCCCTCAGCTACTCCTCACCAGACCTGTTCACCAGACCTGTTCTCCAGACCCTTCAGCAGCTTTGTTGCTCCTCTCTGGTCCTGCTCCAGCACCTCAAAGTCCTTCTTAGACTAGACTAGACTAGACTAGACTAGACTAGACTAGACTAGACTAGACTAGAATAGAATAGAATAGAATAGAATAGAATAGAATAGAATAGAATAGAATAGAATAGACCAGGTTGGAAGAGACAATAACCACGCTGGTCCTGCTGGCCACACTTTCTGAGCTCTCTATTTCATTGCAGTCACTGGTCCCAGCACCCAGCAATTCAGTCTGTTTTCAGAGGCAGACTTCACAGTGCAGATAGCAGGTTCCAACCCATCCCTCCCAGGGTCTGTACCCTGACAGGCTTGTTAAGGGATACATTCAACGTGAATTCACAGCCAACTCCAAAACCATCCCCATTTATAACAGACCCGTGGTGAGTATAGAATCATAGAATCATAGAATCAGTCAGGGTTGGAAGGGACCACAAGGATCATCTAGTTCCAACCCCCTGCCATGGGCAGTGACACCCTACACTACATCAGGCTGGCCAGAGCCTCATCCAGCCTGGGCTTAAACACCTCCAGGGACGGGGCCTCAACCACCTCCCTGCACAACCCATTCCAGGGCTTCACCACTCTCATGGGGAAGAACTTCTTCCTCACATCTAGCCTGAATCTCCCCATTTCCAGCTTCATTCCATTCCCCCTAGTCCTATCACTACCTGAGATCCTGAGAAGTCCCTCCCCAGCCTTCCTGTAGGCCCCCTTCAGATCCTGGAAGGCCACAATGAGGTCACCTCGGAGCCTTCTCTTCTCCAGACTGAACAGCCCCAACTCCTCCAGTCTGTCCTCATAGGAGAGGTGCTCCAGCCCTCTGATCATCCTCGTGGCCCTTCTCTGGACACGCTCCAGCACATCCACATCCCTCTTGTAATAGGGGCTCCAGAACTGGATGCAGTACTCCAGGTGGGGTCTCCCCAGAGCTGAGTAGAGGGGGAGAAGCACCTCCCTTGACCTGCTGGTCACACTTCTCCTGATGCAGCCCAGGATCTGATTGGCTTTCTGGGCTGCAAGTGCACACTGAGAGCTCCTGTTGAGCTTCTCGTCCACCAGCACCCCCAAGTCTCTCTCCTCAGGGCTGCTCTACAGCCAGTCACTGCCCAGCCTGTATTTGTGCCTGGGATTGCCTCGACCCAGATGCAGGACCCTGCACTTGGTCTTGTTGAAGCTCATGAGGTTGGCTTGTGCCCACCTCTCCAGCCTGTCCAGGTCCCTCTGGATGGCATCCCTTCCCTCCAGGGTGTCCACTGCACCACACAGCTTGGTGTCATCAGCAAACTTGCTGAGGGTGCACTCGATGCCACTGTCCATGTCACCCACAAAGATGTTGAACAAGACAGGTCCCAGGACTGATCCCTGAGGGACTCCGCTTGTCACTGGCCTCCACTGGGACATGGACCCATTGACAGCCACTCTTTGGGTGCGGCCATCAAGCCAATTCTTTATCCATCTAGTGGTCCATCCATCAAACCCATGTGTCGCCAGCTTGGAGACCAGGAGGTGGTGCGGGACAGTGTCGAAGGCTTTGCTCAAGTCCAGGTAAACGACATCAGTTGCTCGCCCCTCATCTATTAATGCTGTCACCTGCTCATAGAAGGCCACCAGGTTTGTCAGGCAGGATTTGCCCTTGGCAAAGCCATGCTGACTATTCCCAATCACCTCTTCACTGTTCTTCTGAGTCATTAGTGCCTGCAGGAGGATCTGCTCCATGATCTTTCCGGGCACAGAGGTGAGACTGACTGGCCTGTAGTTCCCCGGTTCCTCCTTCTTGCCCTTTTTGAAAATGGGAATAATGTTTCCCCTTTTCCAGTCTGTGGGGACTTCCCCAGTCTGCTGTACTTGCATATAGAATAGAATACTATAGAATAGAGTACTTGCATATAGAATGGAATGGAATGGAATGGAATGGAATGGAATGGAATGGAATGGAATGGAATGGAATGGAATGGAATGGAATGGAATGGAATGGAATGGAATGGAATGGAATAGACCAGGTTGGAAGAGACCTTCAAGATCATCGTGTCCAACCTATCATCCAACACCACCTAATCAACTAAACCATGGCACCAAGCACCCTATCAAGTCTCCTCCTGAACACCTCCAGTGATGGTGACTCCACCACCTCCCTGGGCAGCCCATTCCAATGGGCAATCACTCTCTCTGTATAGAACTTCTTCCTAACCCCCAGCCTAAACCTCCCCTGTCACAGCTTGAGACTGTGTCCTCTTGTTCTGGTGCCGGTTGCCTGGGAGAGGAGACCAACCTCTGCCTGTCTACAACCTCCCTTCAGGTAGTTGTAGAGAGCAATAAGGTCTCCCCTGAGCCTCCTCTTCTCCAGGCTAAGCAACCCCAGCTCCCTCAGTCTGGCAAAACAGATGGAGGCGGCAGCAGCAAGCAAAGCACAGTATCACAGAATGCTTTGGGTGGAAAGGAACCTTTACAGGTCACATAGCCCAACCCCCCCTGCAGTCGGCAGAGACATAAGCAGCTAGAGCAGGTTGCTCAGAGCCTCAAACAACCTGACCTGCAAGGATTCCAAGGATGAGGCATCTACCACCTCTAGGTATAACCTGGGCCAGGCCTTCACCACCCTCAATGTCAAATATTTCTCCCTTCTCTCCAGTCCAAATGCCAGTTTTAATTCCAACCATGGCCCCTAGTCCAGTCAAAACAGGCCATGCTCAAAAGTCTATCCCCCAGCTTTCTTCTCACCCCCTTTAAACTCTGACAGACCAGCAGAAGGCCTCCTGGAGACATTTCCTTTCCAGGCTGAAGAACTCCAGCTTTCTCAGCCTGGCCTTACAGCCATAATTCTTTCTGGCCAAGTGACTTTCCTGTAACTAGACAAGGTGGAGGGCAGCTGCAGGAGACGTGACTTTCCTCTGTTAGTTCAGATCATTTTTAACTTCCATTGGCTTCTCCAGGCACCACTTCATCTGTCAGGTGGCAAATTGGAAAATGTGTTAAGAGCTGTGCTGAGTGTGGCTACGTGAGTAGAACTGGAGCCAGCAAAGACGACCAGGAAATAATGCTGAGCAGACACCGGAGCGTGCTCTGCTTACAGTGGAGTAAACCATTTCATGCAACACCAACCTCCTGCCAGGCTGTTGTTGGAACCATCAGCCTCCCGCCCTGTGTCACTGCTGATAGCAAGTTTGGAGCATGCTACCAACTTCCCATCATTTCCATGGAACTGGTGTTGCTACTGAAGCAGCTCAGATGCAGAAGCAGCTGAAATCTGTACCTGGTGTTCCATTAAATGATGATTTTTTCCTGCTGTCTCCAGGCAATTATAAGAGTATTTTAAAGGAATGCAGTGGGACATTCATAGAATCCTAGGAGGGTTTGGGTTGGAAGGAGCCTTCGAGTTCATCTGTTTCCAAACCCTGTCCACAGGCAAGGACTCCACTGCATTAGTCTGGGTTGCTCAGACTCCCATCCAGCCTGGTGTCCAGGATTTCCAGGCAGCCTGTTCCAGGCCTCCAGCACCTTCACACCAAACCAGTTTCTCCTCATCTTCAGATAGAACCTCCTGGCTTCCAGATTGTGCCTCTTGTCCTGTCACTGGGCAGCACTGACAAGAGTCAGGCCCCATCCTCTTGGCTCCCACCAGGTCCTTTAGCTCTTCCTGAGCATTGAGAATGTTCCTCTCTCAGGTTGCTCTTCTCCAGGCTCAACAGCCCCAGGTCTCTCAGCCTTTCCGCCTCACAGAGATGTTCCAGGCCCCTCCACATCCTTGTACTGGACTCTCTCCAGTAGTTCCCTCAGTCTTTTGAACTGAGGAGGCCAGAACTGGAACTAGGACTGCAGATGTGGCCTCTCTAAGGCAGAGCAGAGGGAGGTGAACCACGGTTGACTTCTGGCCACACACTTCTTAATGCATCCTAGTGAATATGGAAAGAATCCAGTTCCAATATGTACCGTTTGACATAATAGAAGCAATTTGCTTGTCAGGACAAGAACTGGGCTGTTATTCCCTAATCAGTTGTCCCTAGGAAGCATTCCAGAAGATATAAATGTTCCAGTGAGTCGATCCAGCTTGCCATGAAGACCATCAGTGATGAAATGATTTCAATCCAGAGCCATTTAAAGTCATTATAAATGACCTGCCCATCTTTGTGATTCAACCCAGACCAAAAAGGAATTAGGAAAGTATTTTGTATCAACATGGACTGGGACAAAATTTCTACAGGGATGAAAGAGAAGGATTGAGTCCATCATCAGTAAATTTGTGGACGACACCAAGCTGGGGGCAGGAGTTGATCTGCTGGAGGGCAGAGAGGCTTTGCAGAGGGACCTCGACAGGCTGGACAGACAGGCAGAGTCCAAGGGCATGAGATTGAACACATCCAAGTGCCGGGTTCTGCACATTGGCCACAGCAACCCCATGCAGTGCTACAGGCTGGGGTCAGAGTGGCTGGAGAGCGGCCAGGCAGAGAGGGACCTGGGGGTGCTGGTTGATGGGAGGCTGAACATGAGCCTGCAGTGTGCCCAGGCAGCCAAGAGGGCCAATGGAATCCTGGCCTGCATCAGGAACACAGTGGCCAGCAGGAGCAAGGAGGTCATTCTGCCCCTGTATACTGCACTGATTAGGCCACACCTTGAGTCCTGTGTCCAGTTCTGGGACCCTCAGTTTAGGAAGGATGTTGACTTGCTGGAACGTGTCCAGAGAAGGGCAACAAAGCTGGTGAGGGGTTTGGAACACAAGCCCTATGAGGAGAGGCTGAGGGAGCTGGGGTTGCTTAGCATGGAGAAGAAGAGGCTCAGGGGAGACGTCATTGCTCTCTACAACTACCTGAAGGGAGGTTGTAGCCAGGAAGGGGTTGGTCTCTTCTCCCAGGCAACCAGCACCAGAACAAGAGGACACAGTCTCATGCTGCACCAGGGGAGGTTTAGGCTGGAGGTTAGGAGGAAGCTCTACACAGAGAATGGGAATGGGCTGCCCAGGGAGGTGGTGGAGTCACCATCATTGGAGGTGTTCAGGAGGAGACTTGATGGGGTGCTTGGTTGCATGGTTTAATTGATTAGATGGTGTTGGATGATAGGTTGGACACGATGATCTTGAAGGTCTCTTCCAGACTGGTCTGATCTATTCTATTCTATTCTATTCTATTCTATTCTATTCTATTCTATTCTATTCTATTCTATTCTATTCTATTCTATTCTATTCCATTCTATTCCATTCCATTCCATTCCATTCCATTCCATTCCATTCCATTCCATTCCATTCCATTCCATCTCTGGTTCTCCATAGCCCTTCCATTGACTAACCATAGAATTGTTTTGGTTGGAAAAGATGTGCCATGTGTCCCAAGTGCCATGGCCACACGTTTCTTGAACACCTCCCTGAGCAGCCTGTTCCAGCACCTGACCACTCCTGCAGGAAAAGATTTTTCCTATCCAAAATGGAAGAGAGAGATTTTCTATTTCCTTCCACTTGCTGTCAGTAGGTCACACCAAGTGATCTTGGTTTTTAACATCACCCTGTGCTTTAGTTACACACTTGGGTTTATCAAATTGATACTGACTATTTAATATTTAAATGCATTTTCAGCAGTAAGACATGCTGGTGCTGGGCAGGCTATGCCCATTGGGTGTTTGGGGAGCACAAAAATAACTTTGCCAAGGGTTTAGTTAAATTTTAAGAGCTAGATCAGGTTGGCCTGGCTCATAAATGCAATAGAGTCAGGAGGAGAGCCAATGTAAGTCAGAGTTTGCAGACTATGAGATCACCACGTGTAAGATAAATTCCTTTTTAGGTCAGATTCACCTTGAAGAGAAAAAAATAATAGTAATCAAAAATTTGATATTCTTAGCAGCCAGCCAGGAGCTGTATGACCACAGAAATTGCCAAGAATCATGTAATTGGGTCATTAATAATACAGCTATTAGGTGGGTGCATGAAGAAGAGTGTGGCCAGCAGGTCAAGGGACGTTCTTCTCCCTCTCTGCTTTGCCCTACTGAGGCCACATCTGCAGTCCTGGGACTAGTGCTGGCCTCCCCAGTTCAAGACAGACAGGTAACTGTTGGAGAGAGTCCAGCACAGGCTACAAAGATGCTGAGGGGCCTGGAGCAACTCTAAGAGGAGGAAAGGTTGAGAGACCTGGGGCTGTTGAGCCTGGAGAAGAGCAGCCCCAGAGGGGAACTTCTCAATGCTCAGCAAGAGCTGAAGGACCTGGTGGAAGACAAGAGGATGGGACCAGATCTTTGTCAGTGGTGCCCAGTGACAGAAGGGGCAATGGACACAGACTGGAACCCACAAGGTCAATCTGAAGCAAAGGAGAAACTTGTTTGGTGTGCCAGTTCTGAAGCCCTGAAGCAGACTGCCCAGAGAGGTTGTGAAGTTTCCATTTCTGGATAGGTTCCAAATCCAGCTGGACATCGTGATCCTGGGCAAGCTGGTTTGCATAACCCTGCTTTAGCAGGGGTGCTTGGACTGGATGGTGTCCAGAGGTCCCTCCCAACCCTCAGCATGTGGGATTCTGGGATACAGGAAAAGGAATCTGGAAGGTCAAGCATCCTTTTCTTTAGAATTCTGTGTATGTTCACATTCCTGCTGAGGAAGAAGGGACATCACCCAGCTTTCAGCAAGACACTTGGTGTACCTCAAAATAACTAAGGTGCAACAGCATAGATCTGTGCAAGAGCTGAACTACCTGCCCCTTCATTAAAGAGATCTCATAGCCTCTGCCTATAGAGTAGAGATACAGAACAAGGAAAGAGAGTCCAGATTTCCATGGTGTCTTAAACACAGAACTATAAATAATTTAAAGTCCTCTCCTTTATAATTCAGACACCCAGAACTATGTTGGCTTCATTTGCAAGTAGAGTGAATAAACTACCTGTCTGTCTGGAAGCTGGCAGGCACGGCTGTAACCACATCCATCACACATTCATCAGGATCTCATGGTTACTAAATCACCCTTCTTCTTGGAGACACTGGTCCTACTCTGATTTGTAGAGATTTTATGGCTCTATGACTCTTTGTATTTCTGTGATAAAACAATTTCTCCCTTCCAAAGTCACCTCAAAACTGCAGCCTATGGTTTACACATGATGTTGGGGTTGCTTAGCCTGGAGAAGAGGAGGCTCAGAGGAGACCTTATTGCCATCTGCATCTACCTGAAGGAGGTTGTAGCCAGGTGGGGGTTGGTCTCTTCTCCCAGGCAACCAGCACAAGAACAAGAGGACACAGTCTCATGCTGCACCAGGGGAGGTTTAGGCTGGAGGTTAGGAAGAAATTGTTCACAGAAAGAGAGATTGGCCATTGGAATGGGCTGCCCAGGGAGGTGGTGGAGTCACCATCACTGGAGGTGTTTAGGAAGAGACTGGATGAGGCACTCGGTGCCATGGCTTAATTGATTAGATAGTGTTGGATGATAGGTTGGACTCGATGATCTCGAAGGTCTTTCCCAATCTGGTTAATTCTATTCTATTCTATTCTATTCTATTCTATTCTATTCTATTCTATTCTATTCTATTCTATTCTATTCTATTCTACTCTATTCTATATTCTATTCCATTCCATTCCATTCCACACAGGTTGTTAGGGGTTGGAAGGAAGCTCCAAGTCCAACCCCCTGCCAGAGCAGGACCATAGAACTGTGACCGGTTTAGGCTGTGCCTTTAAGAAAGGGACACTTTCCTACTCCACCACAAGAACCTAGTTTAGGTCACACAGGAATGCATCCAGGTGGGTCTTGAAAGTCTCCAGAGAAGGAAATTTTAGTTTGCCTGGAAATCATCTTGAGGTGGAAGTGACCCAAGAAAGCCTAAGAGTTGCATGTATGGTGAGAGCATACAATGGTAGTGACCCTGGGTTGTGGGTGCCCTCTTCCTGGAGGTGTTCAAGGCCTTGGGCAATCTGGTCTGGTGGAAGGTGTCCCTGCCCTTGGCAGTGGGGCTGGAACTGGATGATCATTAAGGTCCCTTCCAACCCAAACCATTCTATGATTCTAGGATCCAGCACAGCAGAGACAAAGCCCAGTGAGCATTTCTACCTGAATCTAACAAAGCAGGAAATTGAGCAAATGACAGCATTTCACTGGTGAGTCATTAATTGCGAAGATCAGCTGCCAAGGACCTCTTAAAAGCTACAAGAAGACTTAACCTGTCTAGAAGGCATGTCTTAATCCATCACGCAGAATCACAGAACACATCAGGTTGGAAGGGACCCTCAAAGGTGACCTTGGCCAACACCCCTGCAATGAGCAGGGACATCCCCAACTACAGCAGGTTGCTCAGGATCCCACAAAGCTTGATCTTGAATGTCTTCAGGGATTGAACCTCGACCACATGCCTGGACAATCTGTTTCAATCCCATTGCAACTGATAAGGCAGACTTCAAAGCTAATGAAGGAGCAGGATATCCCTGACACAGAAGTTCTCAGGGGGCTTTGAATTTCTGCTTCTAGCTACAATATAAAACTTACCCCACTGGAAGTACAACAACCCAGGAGACCCCACCACCTCCCTGGGCAGCACATTCCAATGGCCAATCACTCTCTCTGTGAAGAATTTCTTCCTCACATCCAGCCCAACCCCACCCCCCTCCCCCAGCGCAGCTTGAGACTGTGTCCTCTTATTCTGGTGCTGGTTGCCAGGGAGAAGAGATCAGCCCCCACCTGGCTACAACCTCCCCTCAGGTAGCTGTAGACAGCAATAAGGTCTCCTCTGAGCCTCCTCCTCTCCAGGCTAAGCAACCCCAGCTCTCTCAGCCGCTCCCCACAGGGCTTGTGCTCCACCCCCCTCACCAGCTCTGCTGCCCTCCTCTGGACACGCTCCAGCTCTGAGCAGCAGAGGCAGCACATGGAGGTGTGCCTGGTAAAACTGGTCAAAATACATGAAAAAAAGGAAGAAGAAAAAATTATTCCAGAGATGGTTGCTTATGAAGTCTTTTCTCCTTTAAGGTTAATCAAAAGAACTAACAAATCTAATCCATTCTGACTAATGTCTACAACTGGCAGCAAAAGGCAGAATTTAGTCTGGATCTCCATAAGATCATGTTCCTTCAGGGACTGAAATTCAGCTTTATTAGTTAAAAATAAATAAATAAATATATATATATATATATAGCACTTACAAAGGGAAAGGGAACATGTACTCCTGGTAATGAAATTGAATTTCTCTACACACAGCAAGAGCAGAAGCTGGTAGATTAGTGCTTCAATTAATTTTTCATCTTAAATAATACAGGGGGAAAAAAAAAAGGTCTCCATATTCTAGAGGAAATACATTTAATGTGTGCCAGCCAGCTACAGAATGTGTGTCCCAGATGTGAGAAGATTTTCATTAGGAATGACAAAGCAAGAAAATGTGGTCTTCTGCACATCAGCACAGGAACAATTCAATTCAATTAAGGACACTTTATTGAGGTACCCATTCTTCAGCCTTCTCTGAGGGGGCTATAGAATCATTTATGTTGGAAAAAGACCTTTAAGATCATCAAGTCCAACCATTAACCCAGCACTGCAGGCTCATCACTAAACCATGTCCCTCAGCATCACATCTACATCAGTTTGAAACCCCTCCAGGGCTTTCTTTAGTGAAGAAATGTTTCCTTGTGTTCAACATAAACCTCCTCTGGTACAATGTAAAGCCATTTTTGCTTGTCCTATCACTTGTTCCCTTGGAGAAGACAAGAACCCCTACCATACCAGAACCTCCTTAGAATGGAATGGAACGGAATGGAACGCAATAGAATAGAATAGAATAGAATAGAATAGAATAGAATAGAATAGAATAGAATAGAATAGAATAGAATAGAATAGAATTAACCAGGTTGAAAAAGACCTTTGAGATCATCAAGTCCAACCTATCATCCAACAACATCTAATCAACTAAACCATGGCACCAAGTGCCTCATCCAATCATCCAAATGATGGTGACTCCACCACCTCCCTGGGCAGCACATTCCAATGGGCAATCACTCTTTCTGTTAAGAATTTCTTCCTAACCTCCAGCCTAAACCTCCCCTGGTGCAGCGTGAGACTGTGTCCTCTTGTTCTGGTGCTGGTTGCCTGGGAGAAGAGACCAACCTCTGCCTGTCTACAACCTCCCTTCAGGTAGTTGTAGAGAGCAATGAGGTCTCCCCTGAGCCTCTTCTTCTCCATGCTAAGCAACCCCAGCTCCCTCAGCCTTTCCTCATAGGGCTTGTGTTCCAAACCCCTCACCAACTTTGTTGCCCTTCTCTGGACACGTTCCAGCAAGTCAACATCCTTCCTAAACTGAGGGGCCCAGAACTGGACACAGGACTCAAGGTGTGGCCTAATCAGTGCAGTGTACAGCGGCAGAATGACCTCCCTGCTCCTGCTGGCCACACTGTTCCTGATGCAGGCCAGGATGCCATTGGCCTTCTTGGCTGCCTGGGCACACTGCAGGCTCATGTTCAGCCTCCCATCAACCAGCACCCCCAGGTCCCTCTCTGCCTGGCCACTCTCCAGCCACTCTGACCCCAGCCTGTAGCACTGCATGGGGTTGTTGTGGCCAATGTGCAGAACCCGGCACTTGGATGTGTTCAATCTCATGCTCTTGGACTCTGCTCATCTGTCCAGCCTGTCCATCTGCAGAGCTCTCCTACCCTCTAACAGATCATCTCCTGCCCCCAGCTTGGTGTTGTCTGCAAATTTACTGATGATGGACTCAATGCCCTCATCCAGATCATCAATAAAGATGTTGAAGAGCATGGGGCCCAGTACTGATCCCTGGGGCACACCACTAGTGACTGGCTGCCAGCTGGATGTGGCACCATTCACCACCACTCTCTGGGCTCGGCCCTCCAGCCAGTTCCTAACCCAACGCAGTGTGATCCTGTCCCAGCCATGGGCTGCCAGCTTGGCCAGGAGTTTGCTGTGGGGGACGGTGTCAAAGGCCTTGCTGAGGTCCAGGTAGACCACATCCACAGGCCTCCCCACGTCCACCAGGCGGGTCACCTGATCATAGAAGGAGATCAGGTTGGTCAGGCAGGACCTGCCCCTCCTAAATCCATGCTGGCTAGGCCTGAGCCCCTGGTCATCCTGTAAGTGCTGTGTGATCGCACTCGAGATGACCCGTTCCATAATCTTGCCTGGCACTGAGGTCAGGCTGACAGGTCTGGAATTCCTCGGCTCATCCAACCAGCCCTTCTTGTGGATGGGCACCACGCTGGCCAGCTTCCAGTCTTCTGGGACCTCTCCAGTGAGCCAGGACTGCTGAAAAATGATGGAGAGCGGCTTGGCCAGCTCATCTGCCAGCTTCCTCAGCACCCTAGGATGGATCCCATCCGGTCCCATGGACTTGTGGGGGTCCAAGTGGCTGAGCACGTCTCTGACTGCTTCCTCCTGGATTACAGGGAAACTATTTTGCTCCCTGGCTCCATCTGCCAGCGCAAACCATTCTGTGATCCCATGAGCTGCTGCACACAAGGTGACACATCCATGCTGCCTTTTCTGGTGACACTCTTCAGTTCCACATATTTTGTGAATTTTGCTGGCCAGGCCAAATGCAATAGGGGCAAAAGCTGCCATCTGCCCCCTTCTGGCTTCTCCACTGCAGAGACCGTGATGAGAAGCAATGCACTGTGATACAAAAGCATCCATTAGCTGGAACTGGCTAGAGCTGCTTTTACGTGGGCCTCCTGTCAGGGACGATGGCTGCACACCACAGAGCCTCTGAAAAGCATTGGGTTGGACATAAAAGCCTGGCTCAACCTGCTGGAACTCCAGAAGTTCTTGGCAGGCTCAGAAGTGACATATGGTGTGCAAAGGCTGCAAGGGGTGGTGGTAGGGCCATGTTTAGAGTGCACAGGCATCTCCAGGGCTAAGTGGTATCTGGCCAGAGGTCATTTTCATTGCAACATTGGAATCTTGTGCCAAAAGCTTCATCAGATAAAGCCCTCCAGCATCAGCCACAGCATCTTCACTAGACCAGGGTAGAAGCTGGCAACAGGAATGTGATCAGTTTTATCTTGTCCTGCCTTAAAGTGCACACTCACACCCTCACCCCAGAGTCCTTCCAGCCTCTCACTGCTGCTGGTGCTCATTTCTTACATGGAGTGAGGACACATTAGCCAGCAGGACACATTAGTCAGCAGGAGCAGGTCAGCAGTAGTGCCAGTCAGCAGCTTAATTGCCCCATACTGTTCTAGGACCCAAGCAGAGGCCTACCCTTTCTTTCCCTTCATGTACACATCCTAGTATCAGCCTTGGCTCTTATCTCCAGGTGCCTGTCCTTGCCCAAAGCTCCAGTATTCCAACCAACCTCCCCAGATCACCAGTCCTCTCGCTTACAGACTCCCTGGACTGCTCTTTGCAACACTGAATCCTGCTGGAAAAGATTCCACAGCCTCCACCTTCTCCAAAAACAACCCAGTCCCTTCAACTTCTTTCTTCCTCAGGTTGCTTCAAGCCTCAATGCCCTAGAAGGTGCACAAGTAGTGGTAGCAGTGCAGGAGATAATGGAGAAAGACTGAGCTGCCAAGGAAGAAGTGGAGAAAGGAGGAGGAACACAATGCTGGGGCTGATCCCAGTGAAGTCGACAGCCACTTTTATTTGGAGCGTTCTTTGTTCAGGCATTTAAATAGTTTGCCCGGGAGGTGGTGGAGTCCCTGCCCCTAAAGGTTTTCAAGAAAAGTGTGGACATGGCACCTGTGGATGTGGTTTTGCAGCCATGGCAGCATTGGGAAGAAGGGTGGACTCCATGGCCTTAGAGATATCCTCCAAGTGAAACAATTCAGTGCTTCTATGCTCAGCTTTGACCGTGCCAGGATCGGATCGGTCACGCTGCTTGTTAGATGACTGAAGCTCATGGGAACACGAACTGCAGTCATCAATTCTCTACACAGGGTGATTTAAATTACAGTATTACCAAGGTTGGAAGAGATCTTGAAAATCATCGAGTCCAACCTGTAACCACAAACCTCACAACTAGACCATGGCACCAAGTGCCACATCCAATCCCCTCCTGAACGCCTCCGGGGACGGTGACTCCACCACCTCCCTGGGCAGTACATTCCAATGGCAAATCACTCTCTCTGTGAAGAACTTTCTCCTCACCTCCAGCCTAAACTTCCCCTGCTGCAGCTTGAGACTGTGTCCCCTTGTTCTGGTGCTAGTTGCCTGGGAGAAGAGACCAACCTCTGCCTGGCTACAACCACCCTTCAGGTAGTTGTAGAGAGCAATGAGGTCTGCCCCTGAGCCTCCTCTTCTCCAGGCTAAACAACCCCAGCTCCCTCAGCCTCTCCTCATAGGGCTTGTGCTCAAGGCCTCTCACCAGCCTTGTTGCCCTTCTCTGGACACGTTCAAGTGTCTCAATGTCCTTCTTAAACTGAGGGGCCCAGAACTGGACACAGGACTCAAGGTGTGGCCTAACCAAAGCAGAGTCCAGGGGCACAATGACCTCCCTGCTCCTGCTGGCCATGCTATTCCTAATGCAGGCCAGGATGCGGTTGGCCTTCTTGGCCACCTGGGCACACTTCTGGCTCATGTTCAGGTGGCTGTCAATCAGCACCCCCAGGTCCCTCTCTGTTTGGCAGCTCTCCAGCCACTCTGACCCCAGCCTGTAGCTCTGCATGGGGTTGCTGTGGCCATGGGGTTGCTGTGAGATTCAAACCCTGTACGGAGATGTCCTACTTAGGTAGGGCCTCATTTTACAGGTCTATAAAAGCCTGAGTTACAGTCAGGAAGGCACCACATGTTCCTGACAATGTTTCTGCCTTGATCCACAGAGCCAATATAAAAACCATGCCTGATTACTCATTTGAAAAATCTCCTTCTGCAGCCAGGCTGCAGTGTTTGCGCGAGGAAGAAATTCATAGGGCTTAAGTGGAGATGAAATTCTTCGATCACCTGGATCATAACCTGGATGTCACAGGCCATTAAACTTCATTGGAAAAGCCTTTAGCCACTCTCATGGCAGTAAGTAAATGGCTGCTTTTCACTCTTTGCAAAATAGGATAAGCTGTGCCTCAGGAGACCAACATGGTGTGGAAGCACGGGCAGGGAATCGAACAGATGACCTGTGTCATGTGGAGCTTTGGAGGAAAGCAGGAGAGAACAAAAGTGTCTCTATGAGTTCACAGAACACTGAATCATAGAATGGTGGGGGTTGGAAGAGACCCCTGGAGATCATCCAGTCCAATGCTCCCGATAGAGCAGGGCCACGCTCAGCAGGTTGCTCGGGATGACAACATCCAGGTGACTTTGGAATCTCTCCAGAGAAGGAGACTCCACAACCTCTCTGTACAGCCTGCTCTAGGACTCTAGGAAAGGTTTCTCCTCATCTTCATCCTGGGTTCCAGTTTGTGCCCATGCCCCTTATCCTGTCCCTGGGCACCACTGAGAAGAGTCTGGCCCCATCCTCTTGCTCCCCACAGGTCCTTTAGCTCTTGCTGAGCATTGAGAAGATCCCCTCTCAGGCTGCTCTTTTCCAGGCCAAACAGCCCCAGGACTCTCAGCTTTTCCTCCTCACAGAGATACTGCAGACAACTCAGCACCTTTGTAGCCTCCACTGGACTCTCTCCATTAATTTCTTGTTTCTCAGAACCATAGAATCATTGAAGTTGTAAGAGACCTCTAGGATCATAAAGTCCAACCTTCTACCAAACACTTCTATGACTTGGGAAGCTCAGAACTGGACCTAGTTCTCCAGATGTGACCTCACTGGGACAGAGTAGAGGGGGAAGAGAACCTTTCTTTACCTGCTGGTCACACTCTGGTTAATGCACAATGCTGGCTCATGGGGAACTTATCTTCAAGCTGTTTCATTTGGTCAGAAACTTCTGTCTGATCTGCAAACATGTCAGTTTGCCTTCACCAGGTGAAGGAGAACCATCAGGAGAGAGCAGCCAAAACTTCACCCTGCTCATTCCCACTCATTCAACTCTAGCTTTAGCAAATCTCTCCTGCTTCAACTCAACAGCAAGCAAATCCAACCACAACAAATGAAAGCAGCTGGGTCTGGAGATGAATTCCTTCCTGGCAGCTGCAAGTTGCCTGAGGCCATGAGATGGGAGGTTTGATTATAATCACAGTGTTCACATGTTTGCAGCATGCTTAGAGCAAGACAGGCATTCCTCTTCCTTCCTTGCCCATGAAGGGTGGGTAGAAGGTGGTGAAGAGACACAGATCCCAAAGTCAGAGAGGACCACAAATGCTGACTAGAGCTGGATTTGTCCTCCCAGGCTTAAGATTTTTATCTTTTGTGTTGAAATCTAATCTGACCTAAAAAACCCAAACCAATGCCAAACAACTTCTCACAAAGTGACAGAATCACAGCTTGCTGGGATGTGGTAATGACCTCTGGAGATCATCCAGTCCATCCCCCCTGCTAAAGCAGGGTCACTAACAGCAGCTTGCCCAGGATCACAATGGCCAGGTGGGTTTGCAATCTCTCCAGAGAAGACTCCACAGACTCTCTGGGCAGTCTGCTCCACTGCTCCAGCATCCTCACACCAAAGAGGTTTCTCATCTTCATGTGGAACCTTCTGGGTACCAGTTTGTGCCCATTGCCCCTTGTCCTGTCTCTGGACATTACTGGAAAGAGTCTGACCATGAAACCACTGAAATGAAACCTTACTGGTAGTAGATCTGCCATGAAACAACAGCAGAGAATTGATATTTGAGCTCAATTTTCCCTTCTCTGGAGAAAAGAAGGCTGAGGGAAGACCTTCTGGATCTCTACAACTCCCTGAAAGGAGGCAGGACAGATACAGGGGTTGGTCTCTTCTCCCAGCTAACAAGCAACAGGACAAGAGGAAATGGTCCCAAGGTACACCAGCAGAGGTTTAGGTTGGACATTAGAAGAAACTCCTTCAATGAGATGACTGTCGAGCCCTGGAAGAGGCTGTCCAAGGAAGTGGTTGACTCTCCATCCCTGGAGATGTTTCAAAGCTGCAGAGATGTGGTGCTGAGGGACACGGTTTAGCACCAGATTGGGCAGAGCTGGAGAGCTGTTGGACTGGATGATCGTAAAGGTCTTTTCCAACCAAAATGATCCCATGGTTCTGTAAAGGGAAAACATCAGGCTGTACTTTATCCTGATAAATAAATCTCTTTAATTAGAAAGAGCTCTTGATTTTTGAGCATTTTTTTTAATCAATTCAAATCCTTTCTTTTCTTTCAGGTGGCCAATCTTCCCTGCATTAACTCCCTATTAGTATTCATCTGTGCTCAGACCCAGCAGGGAATGGGTCTTGAACTGAGAGGTCTCCTGCTGAGTGAGGAGTCAGACCCATAATGACCATTACAAAGAGGTTTAGAGGCTATTGGAGCCTCTCTCAGTGCCTTCACACAGGGTGCAACCACCACCTATTAGCCATGAAGACACTCTATTAGGAAGTTTTTTTAACATTTCATCCATGAAGGCCAACCAAGATTTGTATTTGCTTCATTTTGCGCTCTCTGGAAGGAAAAATGAGCCTAGGAGCATCATTAACTCTTTGTGATAGTCTCTCCAAGGGAAATGAAAAGAGGTGAAGGTGCAAGACAGCTTGAGTGATCTGTCACAAGGGAAAGAGAGGAATCATCATAGAATCATCAATTCATAGAGTGGTTTGTGTTGAAAAGGGCCTTAGAGGTCCTAAGGGGATCTCTAAGGCCCCTTCCAATCTCAACCATTCTATGATTCTATGATCATTCAGTTCCAACCCCCATGGTATGGGCAGGGACACCACCCACTAGACCAGGATGCTCAAGGCTGCCTCCATCCTGGCCATGAACGCTTCCAGGGAAGGTGTATAGGACCACAGAACCATAGAACCATAAAATCATAGAACCATAGAACCATAGAATCATAGAATGGTCCAGGCCGGAAGGGGCCTCTAAAGGTCATCCAGTCTGACCTCCCCACAGTCAGCAGGGACAGCCCCAACTAGATCAGGCTGCCCAGGGCCTCATCCAGCCTCACCTTCAATCTCTCCAGGGAAGGGGCCTCAACCACCTCCCTGGGCAACCTGTGCCAATGTTCCACCACCCTCATAGTGAAGAACTTCTTCCTGACACCCAATCTAAATCTGCCCTTCTCTAGTTTGAAGCCACTGCCCCTCATCCTGTCACTGCAGCCTTTGTAAACAGTCTCTCCCCATCCTTCCTGTAAGCTGCCTTCAGGGACTGGAAGGCCGCTGTTAGGTCTCCCCAGAGCCTCCTCTTCTCCAGGCTGAACAACCCCAGCTCCCTCAGCCTGTCCTCACAGCAGAGGTGCTCCACCCCCTGATCATTTTCATGGCTATCCTCTGGACCCTCTCCATAAGGTCCATGTCCTTCCTATGTTAAGGGCTTCAGATCTGTATCCACAACCTCCCTGGGCAGTCTGCTCCAGTGTCTCACCACCCTATCTGTAAAGAATTTCTTCCTAATCTCCAATCTAAATCTGCCCTCTTCCAGCTTCAATCCTTCCCCCTCATCCTATCTCTACAAGCCCTTGCAAAAAGTCCCTCCAGAGCTTTCTTGTAGGCCCTGTCTGAAGGAAGGTTTCTTCTCCCTAGGGGCAAGCTACAGTGCAAGAGAAAATGGCCTCAGGTTGCACCAGGAAGGTTTTAGGTTGGACATGAGGAACAGTTTCTTCCCTGAAAGGGTTGTTAAGCCCTGGACCAGGCTGCCCAAAACAGTGGTGAAGTCCCATCCCTGGAGGAACCCCTGCAAACCTTCTAAGCCATGCAGATGTGGTGCTGAGGGAGATGGCTTAGTGGCGACTTGGCAGTCCTGGGTTAATGGCTGAACTTGATGGTCTTCAAGGTCTTCTCCATCTGCAACTATTCTATGTTTCCATAAATCTTTCCATGATCCCTTCTACCTCTCTCTGTGTCGATGGCAAAGGCAGAAAGGCTCCAGACAATGAGTACTTAGCCTGGAGAAGAGGAGGCTCAGGGGTGACCTCATTGCTCTCTACAACTACCTGAAAGGTGGTTGTAGTCAGGAAGGGGTTGGTCTCTTCTCTCTAGCAACTAGCACCAGAACAAGGGGACACAGTCTCAAGCTGCACCAGGGGAAGTTTAGGCTGGAGGTGAGGAGAAAGTTCTTCACTGAGAGAGTGATTTGCCATTGGAATGTGCTGCCCAGGGAGGTGGTGGAGTCACCCTCGCTGGAGGTATTCAAGAGGGGACTGGACGTGGCACTTGGTGCCATGGTCTAGTCATGGGGTCTGTGGTGACAGGTTGGACTCGATCTTCAAGGTCTCTTCCAACCTTGGTGATACTGTGATACTGTGTGAGATCACCCAGTCCAATCCCCCTGCTAAGGCAGGGACACCCACAGCAGATTGCCAGGGATCACAATGTCCAGGTGGTTTTGCAGTTTCTCCAGAGATGGATACTCCACAACCTCTCTGGGCAGCCTGCTCAAAGGTTCCAGCACCCTCACATGAGAGCTGTTTCTCCTCCTCTTCAGATGGAACCTCCTTGGTTCCAGCTTGTGCCTGTTGTCCCTCCTCTGGTCACTGGGTACAACCACAAAAAAGACTGGTCTCATCCTCCTGACACCCAGCATTTACAGTACTTACAATCATTGAGAAGATTCCCCTTCAGTCTTCTCTTCTTCAGGCTGAACAGCCACAAGTCCCTCAGCCTTTCTTTGTAAGACAGATGCTCCAGTCTCTTCAGCATCTTTGTAGCCCTCTGTTGCACACTTTCTAGTACTCCCCTGTCCTTTTTGAACTGGGAAAACCAGAACTGGACCCCGGACTCCAAATAAGCCTTCCCCACAGCAGAATAGAGGAGGAAAATGACCTCCATTGACCTGCTGGCCACACTGTTCTTAATGTACCCAAGGATCTCATTGGCCTTCTTGGCCAGGAGGGCACATTCCTGGTTCATGGTCACCTTGTTGTCCACCACAGATCTGCTTTCCATCAGGTCAGCCCCTATGCAGATGACTGCGAGGACATGGCTGTCTCTCCAGATGTTTTTTATGGCTGCACTGATTTCATGCTGGCCACTAAGTCTTGTCCATATTCAAGAAACACTCAGCACAACCTCCCCTTCCACTGCAGCAGTAAAAAAATACCCCATCCTCACCTGGTGGCTCCTTGCTAAAAGAATCCTCACCTTTCATTTAACAAATCCTTGGTGTGATCTCAACTGCCCTTCAAGCTCATGTGAAATAGACCCAGAACTTAAAAAGAAAGGAGAGAGACACACACAAAGCAACTCTGAGAAAGACTGTGTCAGCCTCCTTCCCTCAGGACTCAGGTTGAAAATGTCAACTCTGTCTGGTCTCTTCATCCCATTATGTGTGGAGATGGCACCTGGGGACATGGTGTGATGGCGACGATGGTCTTAGGTTGATGGCTGGACTCAATGATCTTAGAAGCCTTTTCTAACTGGAGCAAATCTGTGATTCTAAGTGTTACTGCACCCAGCAAACCCACACATTTTTGCTGTGTCCCAAATAATTTGGGATTTGCAACCCTCATCAAAATGCCACTTTTAAAAATAACCCTTTTTGTGTGTGTGTGTTATTTCTTCTCCATAATTAGGGAGTAAGAGAGAAGCATTAGGTTCTGGTGGGATTAGAGCAAATAAAAGGGATTGTGAAAGACCCAGAGCCACTCTTAGTAATACTTTAATCCTTGCAAATACCCCCTGTCCTCCTGTCTAACATGAAAAAGGCAACATGCCCAAAAAAAAATCCCCAACAAGAATGAGAAGCATTCCCTAGGGAGACAGATCTGACAGTCCTGGCAGATCTACATGCTTGCCTCTCACATCCAGAGCAGTGAGACACCAACTCCACAAAAACAAGCAGCTGATAAGGAGGAGGCATTGACTTAGACATGCAGGCTGTCTTAAAAGGAGGACAGACTGAAAGAGTTGCGGCTGTTCAGTCTGGTGAAGAGAAGGCTCCGAGGTGACCTCATTGTGGCCTTCCAGTATCTGAAGGGGGCCTACAGGAAGGCTGGGGAGGGACTTCTCAGGATGTCAGGTAGTGATAGGACTAGGGGGAATGGAATGAAGCTGGAGGTGGGGGGATTCAGGCTGGACGTGAGGAAGAAGTTCTTTCCCATGAGAGTGGTGAAGCCCTGGAATGGGTTGTGCAGGGAGGTGGTTGAGGCCCCATCCCTGGAGGTGTTTAAGCCCAGTCTGGATGAGGCTCTGGCCAGCCTGATGTAGTGTGGGGTGTCCCTGCCCATGGCAGGGGGGTTGGAACTAGATGATCCTTGTGGTCCCTTCCAACCCTGACTGATACTATGATACTATGAAAAGCTTAGGACATCTGGCCCTACCTCATTTTAATGTGAAACGATCCTGGTGCTACAGATGAAAAGTTTCCATGATCCCAAAATCAATTAGAATGTATCCAAGAACTTTAACAGGGAGGCATTTTTTAGGGAAGATATAAAGAAATCACATAATCCCTGCTTGCTGGAGGTTGGAAGGGACCTCTGGAGACCACACAATCCAATCCCTCTGATACCACCACCAGGGAGGTGGTGGAGGCCCCATCCCTGGAGGTTTTTAAGGCCAGGATGGATGTGGCTCTGGGCATCCTGATCTAGTGTGAGGTATCCCTGCCCATGGCAGGGGGATTAGAACTAGATGATCCTTGAGGTCCCTTCCTACCCTAACAATTCTATGATTCTCTGCTAAAGCAGGGTCACACACAGCAGCTTGCCCAGGATCATAATGGACAGGGGGTTTGGAATCTCTCCAGAGGAGAAGACTCCACAATCTCTCTAGGCAGCCTGTTTCAGTGACTGTGGTCACAGAATGTTTTGGGTTCGAAGCAACCTTTAAAGGTCACCCAGTCTGGCCCTCCTGCAGTGAGCAGGGACATCTGCAGCTAGATCAGACTCCATGGTATTTGCCCTTGAATTTTCTCTTAGCCTAAAGTGGATCAAATACAGAATTAATAAGTCAGGGAAGGAGAAGAGGGTCAATGTGTCTGAAACACAGGGATGAAAATGCTTCAGCCAGTCAGTGTGGACATCCCAAGGAGAGGATGAGGATGCCCCCTCCCTGGAGGTGTTCAGGGCCAGGTTGGACAGGGCCTTGAGCAACCTGTGGTAGTGAAAGGTGTCTGTGCCCGTGACAGGGCGGGTTGGAACTATCTGATCTTTAAGGTGCATTCCAACCCAAACCACTCTGTGATTCCATGACAAGTGGAAGGTTTGGGGCAGTGAGCTCCAACGGGACACTGAGATCTTTTGAAGCTGAAAAAATGAAAGACAGACTTTTTTTTGTTTGTTTTGGGGTGGGTTTTTTTTAAGCTGAGATTGTCAGTGTGCTGCTGTTAGTCGGCACCTGTGGTGGAGGCCACAGGAGAGCTTAGAAGCTGACAGCCAGCAGTCACAAATCTAATCAGGAGAATGATGGAGGCAACCACCGTGACTGAAAAGGGCAAAGAAATGTCAGTGTCTGCAAAAATGTAACAAGGAACAAATTAGCCTTTTATTTATGTAAATTGTGAAAGACTCATTTCTCCTGCAATAAAAATAGACTTCCCATCCTCAGAGGTTGCATAAAGTTTATCTCCATGGAGTCCAGCACAGCTCAGCCACAGAAGGAACCACAAGATCCTTCTTCAATGCTGGATGGATTTGGGGGGGTGTGTGATTTTCCCAGCAGCATCACAGGGACACACAACATGGAGAGGGCAGCATTTTACCCTTGATTTGCCCCACCACCAAACATCAGAGAAGTTCCATGGTCTACTTAGGCCTTTTCCAAATATCTAATAGATGGACAGTGAAAATCCAGCATCATGGAGCCGTAGAATCATCTTGGTTGGAAAAGACCTTCAAGATCATTAAATCTATGCATTAACACAGCACGATCAGGGCACCACTAAACCACGTCCCTCAGCACCATGTCTTCACAGCTCTTCCAGGGATGGCAAATCCACCACTGCCCTGGGCAGCCTGCACCGGGGCTTGACAACCTGTCTGGGGAAAAAATTGTTCTTCATGTCCAACCTAAACCTCCCCTGGTGCAACTCCAGGCCATTTCCCCTGATTCTATCATTTGTTCCTTGGGAAAAGAGCCCAGCCCCCACCTGGCTCTTCCAGGGAGTTGTAGGGAGTGGGAACATTTCCCCTCAGCCTCCTTGTCTCCAGGCTGAACAACACCAGTTCCCTGTAGGTGGAATGAGATGGACAAGAATCAGAAACACCTAGGCCATGCATGCAGCAGAAAATGGGCATCAATCCCATGCCTGCTGATGTCCAGATGGGATCCCTCTGCCTTGGACCATGGAGCCACTGACCTTGACAAATCCAGACTGCTCATGCAGTAAGGTCCAGGTTGGCTCTGAAGATGCTGTGCTGCATCACACCACACAAAGGCAGAAAGGCAGTGGACAGTTGTGTGTGCCCATCACATCTATACACATGTGGCTGGTATGGGGAGAACTCTAAAACAGCCTGGTCTGGCATGGCAAGCACATCTTAATGGAGGTTGCTCTTGATTTGGTTCTTAGGGATTGTGCAGGCATGATGGAGTCAAACCTTGTTATGCTGTTGGCACCAAGCAAGACAAGGAAAGGCCCCAGTGGAGAAGAAGGTGGTGCCATGGCCTTGTCATGATCCAACGAAAACCCTTCACTACCTAGCAAGTAGTGGAGGGATGGGGTGAGATTGAAAGGGATTGGATAGGATTAGAAGGGATGGGAGGGGTGGTCATGGAGGTGTTGGGTAGAAGGTTGGACTTGTTGATCTTAGAGGTCTTTTTCAACCTTGATGTTTCTATGATTCCAAGATGAGATGGGATGGGTTGAGATGAGATGGGATAAGATTCAGGATATGGTCATGGAGGTGTTGGGTAGAAGGTTGGACTTATTGATCTTAGGGGTCTTTTTCAACCTTAATGTTTCTATGATTCCAAGATGAGATGGGATGAGATGAGATAAGATTCAGGATATGGTCATGGAGGTGTTGGGTAGAAGGTAGGACTTGTTGATCTTAGAGGTCTTTTCCAGGCTAAATGATTCTATGATTGGGTTGGACGCGATGATCTTGAAGGTCTCTTCCAACCTGGTGTATTGTATTGTATTGTATTGTATTGTATTGTATTGTATTCTAGGATGGGATGAGATGAGATGAGATGAGATGAGATGGGATGGGATGGGATGGGATGGGATGGGATGGGATGGGATGGGATGGGATGGGATGGGATGGGATGGGTGAGGTGGGGTGGGATGGGGAGGGACAGTCCTCCTTTCTCCTGTCTCTCAGGAAAATAGGGACACACCAAGCAAGAAATACTGGCCACCAAACCCAGTCCCTCCCAGCTGCCCTCCACTCTTGACTATGGTGGATCTGGAGGAGCTTGGAGCAAAGTCAACATGCAGTCAACAAGCAAAAGACAGAGAATACAGCTGGCAATTGAAAAGGTAACCAAAAATACTGAGTAATTTTTTTTTTCTCTTTTCTTTATAAAATGTACATAAAGAACAGAAACTCTTGGAGGTAAAAGTGAAACCAGTTTGGAATTCAACCAGAGACATTAACAGCGATGGCAAAGAAGAAAAGAAACCAATCTACAGAGGGTGGTGCTAGTAAAAGAAGAGAGCAAGTTTTGGCTCTGTACAAGACTTGAGATTGTTAAAAGGTAATCATCAGAATATATACATTAAGTACATACAATTACAGTTATTTATAGGATATTTACACACAGACACAGATGTTTCACCCTTTGCAGTCAGTAGCGTGCAAGCAGAGGCACGTCTGATCTTTCCTGAGAAGGTGCCCAAGGTTGCAATGCCTCACTTGCCATCACAGGTGGCTCTTCAACCTCTTTTGTGGTCACATCCCCTCCAAAAGCAATTAATTGGATTTACAGGTGTGGTTGTTGCAGTGTTCCTGGCTCTTCCCTACAAATGGAGGACTCCAAACCTCCAACCTGTAAAGGAGAAGCCTTGTTTCATGCAAAGCTCTTGGATTCCTGAGGAACCAACAGGGGTATTTCTCCAGCCATGACCTTAGCTGTGAGCAAACTGATTTTGATATTCATTTATCCAAGCACTTCCCAACATTTAAGCCTCTTTCCCAACGGGAAAAAAATACTAACAGAGATTAAAAATGGAAAGAAACTGGTTTCAAGTCACCTGTCATAGGTCCTTGGTAGGTTCTGATAACATGGCATACAACCTGACTACAGAATCATAGGATGGTTTGGGTTGGAAGAGACCTTTAAGGTCATCTAGTCCAACCCCCTGCAGCCAGAAAGGACATCTTCAACTGGAGTAGGTTGTCCAGAGCTCCATCCAGCCTGACCTTGAATGTTTCCAGTGATGGGGCACCTACCATCATTCTGGGCAGCTATACTATACAAAGAACCACCCAGGAGAGACCATGTTAGGTGAGGCTGCCAGGATTCACGGAGACACATCTACAGAGGAAACGCAAACATAATCATCCTATTTATCTCTCACTTTCTTGCCAGGCATCCAACAGGGGGTTTATAATTAAACTTCTAGGGTTGTGACTAATTATGGAACATGCCAAATGGCCAGGAGCTCATTGCTGAATGTGGATGGGTTTGGGTGTTTCATGAGGGTCACAAAGGGAGGAAGGAATTACCTCCCACATGTACAGTCTCTTTGTACTCATAGAATCATAAAAGCTGGAAGAAACCTTTAAGATCATTGAGTCCAAATGTTAGGCCAACGCTGCCAAGTCCACCACTAACCCACATCTTTAAGGACCACATCTACACATGTGTTGAAAATTCCCAGGGACAATGGGCAACCTCTCCCAGCCTCTTTTGTTGAAGAATTTTTTTCTGCTATCCAGCCTAAACCTCCCTTGGCACAACTTAAGGCCATTTCCTCTCTTCCTATCACTTCTACCTTTGGAGAAGAGACCAACCACCAGCTGGTTCCAACCTCCTTTCATGGAGTTGTAGAGAGCCAGAAGCTCTCCCCTCAGCCTCCTTTAATCCATGTTGAACAACCCCGGTTCCCTTAGCTGGTCCTCACCAGACCTGTTCTCCAGACCTTTCACCAGTTTCATTGTCCTTCTCTGGATCTGCTCCAGCCTCTCAATGTCCTTCTTGGAGAGAGGGGCCCAAAACTGAACCTCAGCATTTGAGGTGCTTCACACTGCATGCTTTGTTGGAAGAAGGGTACCCCTGTAATGTCATTTTTCTTTTCCTAAGCCACAGAGTCCCAGCATGGTAAGGGCTGGAAGGGACCCCTGAAGACCATCTAGTCCAACCTCCCTGCTGAAGTATGGTCACTCCAGCAGGATCTCCCACATCACCCTGAGAAAGAATGAAAATGTTGAAAGCTGCTTCTATGATGCTTCTCCTGACCTGTGCTGATCAACAGGTGCCCAAATTTCAGCTTACTCTATTTGGAGAGGATCAATTTGAAGGAAAAAAGGGAAAATATTTTCAAGGGAATGGAATGCTTCATGTTTTACTTCAAAATGACTGACAACTTCCACTCATTTTTCTTTCCACATTCCACATTTCATCTCTTCAGGAGAATGACATCAAGTGGCATAAAGCAGAGCAGAGCAAGGCCTGTCATCAGCTTAGTGTGGCGAAGTGAGAGCTTGTGTGCCTATCCCTGAGCATAGGGACCTCATAGAATCATTTTGGTTAGAAGAAACCTTCAAGATCACCAAGTCCAACCATTAACACAGCACTGCCAGGTCATCACTAAACCATGTCCTTCAGCACCAAATCTCCATGGCTTTGAAACCCCTCCAGGCATGGGGACTCTGCCACTGGCCTGGGCTGCCTGGTCCAGGTCATGGAGCACCTGCTGTGGCTCCAGCCCAGATCCAGTCAGGAACTGCTCATGGCAAAAGAGAATCCACCCAGATTTCATGATGGCCAGAGACAGAATGGGAAATGTAACAGGACCATCTGCTGGGGAAAAAAGTGCAAAACACAACCCTTGCATCATCTACTGGCAGGGCTCCCAAGCATCCTTGGACAAAAACAGCCCCTCCAAAGACAGCCACACCAAAGAGAAGCCCCTCAGATGATCCCACAGTCCTGTGGCTTTTATGAGGGAGCAGCAGGAGGATATACATGAAGGTCTGATTTCCACAGTTCCTGAAGTATGAGTCTCATCAGCCTCCTAAACAAAAATCTGCATCAAAGTCTCACCATAGCATTCACAGAATTATAGAACTGTTTGAGCTGGAGAAGACCTCTAAAATCATCAAGCCCAACTGTTGACCTAACACCTCCGTGGCCACTCAGCCATGTCCTGAACTGTCATGTCCGTGGTTTTTGAACATCACCATGAATGGTGGCAGCAAGGGATCTGGTCTGCAAATAAAACCCCAGCAGGAAATTTGGTTGGGGGTTTTGAAGGTGTTAAACCCCAGAACCCATCCACACCTCAGGGATCCCACCGTCCTCTCGAGCAACAGCCTCTCCATGCTGCAGGGGATGAGAGACACCAGGGATTAGAGACAACACAAAGCATCTATGAATAAGGACCTGAAAGTATCCTTGGCAACCTCCATCCCTTGACCACCACCAGTATGGACCATTACATCTTCAGACAACACCAGCTGATGGGGGCAACCATATCCCAGTGGCACCAATTTGAGGTTCAGTGCTCAACAAACACACGTACCACTTTGACATACCTTACCTGGAAAGAGGCTTTATTGAACATAGCTGTAAAATTATCTCTTCAGTTGAATTACTGAATTTGCACAAACATTTCTCTACAGAATTAAAAAATAAAATAAAATAAAATAATAATAATTAATAATAATAATAATAATAATAATATTAATAATCAAGCCTTGTCGCCGTTTTTCCTGCATCTTGTGCTTTTTGCTTTGTTTAGACTCATGGTTGCAAATAGACTTGTTGGGTGGTTTGTTTTGCTGTTTGCACTCCAATTCCTTGCATATCAGGTTGGGGTTTTCTTTTTTGGAATCCTAGGGCATCAAGGGAACAGAGAATAATAATAATAATAATAATAATAATAATAGTAATAATAGTAATAATAATAATACTCTTTAGACAAAAGTCTCTGTTTGTTGTTGTTTTCTTTTACTGAAAGGAAGTTAAAAGCTGAAACAGTGTAAGGAGAAAAAAAAATAAAGGACTTCAAAATGTCAGACCCAACTGTCAGGGAACTTCCCAATGCAGTGGAAAACCAGTGGGCTGAGGGGAAGCGTTGGGGGGGTTGCTCGAAAGCGTTTGTCCAGCTTTTGTTTTGCTTCTCATTGGAAACTTTTTTTAGCCTTTTTTTTTTTTTTTTTTTTTTTAATGTTTGTTTTGTTTTATTTATTTCTTTCCCCCCCCCCTTTAATTTTGCTACAGTAACAAAATAATCTTTCATGACCTGCACGGAGTCTGGCTCCAGGACAGAGGCACGGCACCCCTGGGTGCAGGGAGCTCAGCGCTGCCTTGTTGCTGTCCCACCGCCACATCCCAACCAACCACCTCGTCAAGGGAGGTTGGAGCAAGAGGAAAATGAAATGACAAATCACTGGTTTTGCCACTTTTATGCTCTAAGTGCATCTCAAACAACCTTCTCCTCTGGTTGACCCACTTGATAACCTGTAAAAAAACCGAAACTAAACCCAAAACAACAACAACAATCCCCCCTCCCCCAAAGAAAGTGCTGCTCCCATTATCCAGGACCAACGGAAGCTAATTCTCTAATGGATAATAAGCTTGAAAGGCCATGGCTGGCTGGAAGGTTAAACAACAAAACATCTCATCCATAAAGGGCTTACGCAGCAGCTCAGGTCCATCCGTCTCCAGAAGCAGCTTCATCTCCTTGCCCACAGTCTGCACACTCAGGCTCTGCAGTTTGTTTAGAAAAGAGGTTGCACTACCCAAAGAGCGTTCACAACCCAAAGAGTTTCCACAACCCAAAGGGGCTGTGCCACCCAGAGAGCGTTCACAGCCCAAAGAGGTTGCACGACCCGGAGTCCGGGAAAACCCCAAAAGAGCGTTCACAACCCAAAGAGTTTCCACGGCTCAAAGAGTTTCCACAACCCACGCTTGTGCAGGGCGAGCTGCCGGTGTGTCGAGACCATCATCCTTCTTCCATTTGTACTCTCTGGTTTGTTTGTTTGTGTTCAATCAGGCTTGTTTCATTGAAGGCACTTGGTTTCCATGGCAAATTTATAAAAGACGGTGGTTTGGTTTCTTCACGCCGTTAGAACAGATGACTTAGGTGGGGAGGGGAGAGGGGTGGTCCGAGTGGCCGCAAGCAAACTCCGAGAGATCCTGTGTCATTATGTAAGCCCAGGTGGCACATCCTGGATAGTAAATGCATGCAAAAGGAGACAGCATAACAGTTAATCAAGCAGAGCCATGAGAAATGGAACAGAAATGTCTTTAAAATAGGTCGGACTGAGGGTTATTTTTTCAGGGGAGGTGACAGCCAAAGTAGAAAGAGCCTACAACTATTGACCTCTAGGCTCAAGAACCTTCTGGAAGGGGAAAAAAATGAATGCCAGCTCTTCACATACCCTGTTTATAGTGAGGTGTTTCTCTCTGTTTCATTTATTTTGTGTGTGTGTGTGTGTGTGTGTGTGTGTGTGTTTATTTCCTCTCTCTCTCTCCATCCTTTATTTGTTTATATATATATATTATTTTTTTGGCAGGCCATTAGGTTTCCATGGTAACAAGCAAACTATTCATTTGAAACAAAACCAGCCATGACTTTTGTGCTTTGACAAGGGTTTTTTTTTCTATAGCTCTTTTTTCTCTCTTTTGTTCCAAGAGTTCAACCAGATGATGCTGTGTGAATTCAGGATTGACCACAAAAAGCACCTGAAGGTCTCTTCTTCTCTTCCATCCTTAGGCCAGACCTCCTTCTCACGCACGGTTCGCAATGAGTTACGCTCCCATGATGCCTTTTTTGTTTTAGGTCCCCAGTGCTTTCTTTCTATTTTTTTTTAATTATTATTATTTTAACTATCAAGTTGTTTGTTTGTGTGGTTTTGTGGTTTTAAGTATTATTTATTTATGTATTTATTTAACTTTTTTTTTTGTTGTTGGGTTTTTGTGGTTTTTTCTTTTTTGAGTCAGTCAGTGGAGGAATCTTTGGTAGTTTGTTTTTCAATGTCCGTTTTACAAAGACTCTTTCTTCATGCCAGTGCCTGGTGAATTCTTTTGTAGCCTCTGCCAGGATAAGGTCACCTCTGATGACTTAAGACAGACATGAGGATGATAACTGGGATGAGTCGTATATGTTCTAACGTCCCAACAGCACCTGATCGTAAATCTACGAAAAGGGAGGCAAAAGTTGCAGTTAAAGAGCTGGCCAGAGACAGTCACAAAGCTCAGAAGATCAGATCAGCCACCATAGCTTGTCACGTGAAACTCCAAACTCCCAGCATGGTGGAGGTTGAAAGTCACCTCAGGAGGTCACCCGGTCCAACCCCCCACTAAAGCTGGGGCACCCACAGCAGCTTGCCCAGGATCACAATGGCCAGGTGGGTTTGGAATTCTTTCCAGAGAAGCAGACTCCACAGCCTCTCTGGGCAGCCTGCTCCAGGGCTCCTGCACACTGACACCAAACAAGTCTCCTCTTCCTGGGTTCCAGTTTGTGACTTTTGCCCCTTGTCCTGTCTCTGGGCACCACTGAAAGGAGTCTGGCCCCCACCCTCTTGGCCCCCACCCTGTAGATATTGACAAGCACTGAGAAGATCCCCTCTCAGTCTTCTCTTTTCTAGTCCTCTTTTCTGTCCTCCACATCCCCATGGAGGCATCCAGGAAGAACAAAAGTGTGGTGCTCACCCAAGCACCAAGCTTGTCACACTGAGTGCCACCAACCTTCTCTGGCAGAGCCTTGCTATCTATAGGGGCAGTGCTCTGCAAATTCATCTCTTACAATGAGGGCAAGAAGAAACCCTAATGGCTCCCCAGCCAAACGAGGTAGTAGAACTTTGGATGAAAAACCATCTGGCTGTGTAGCTAAATCTGCATAGTGATCCACAAGAGAATCGCAGACTGGTGGGGGTTGGAAGAGGCCTCTGGAGATATCCAGGCCAACACCTGTGCTGAAGCAGGGGCAGCCACAGCAGCTTGCCCAGGATCACAATGGCCAGGTGGGTTTGGAATCTCTCCAGAGGAGGAGACTTCACAACCTCTCTGGGCAGCCTGCTCCAGGGCTCTCTCTCACACTCACAAGGGAGAAGTCTGGACACATGTGGGTGGAGGGGGAAAACAAGGTCCACATGGAATCACAACACTGATATTCAATAATTTAATATTTTTTGGACCCCATGAGCACTTTCAAAATGTTCTTTCATCTCTCTATCCATCTCAAATCCCTGTTTCCCACCCCAGCCCTGCCATGGAATGCTACGACCTCTGCCCAATGCCCATCAGCCTTTCACTTGTTTATTTGCTACGCCAGCATTTTCCTACCTGAGGAAAGACATTTTGGTTCCAGAACCTGCTTCATGGAATGGAATCACAGAATGGTTTGGGTTGGAAGGGACCTTAGAGATCATCTAGTTCCAACCCTCCTCCCATGGGCAGAGACAAGCCTCTTCAGCTGAACCCAACACCATATTCTCTTGGATAAAATCTGTTTTAGATGGTGCCTCACACTGATGGCCACAAGAAGCAATTTGTTCTCCTCCACATGTGGAAGAGTCACTTACTGTTGGCTGGTTGGTCTGATTTCATACACTCTCCTTCCACAATTGATACATCATCAATAGCAATGTCCCCTTCGATGCCAGGGCCTCGAATCCCTTCAAATATGAGCTGGAAAGAAAAGAAGAAGAAAAATCAGATCAGAAGGTGAGAAGTGGAAAAAGTCCACCTCCATTTTGCATTAACTACATTGATGGGCTTGGCTTTATCTATAAAAAAGCTCAGCTGAGTAGTTCACACATCATTATAGGGGGAATTCAGAGGATGGAAGAGCTGTGGAGGCAAGGTCTGTGCTGAATACACTAATCAATATTGAGAGCTGCTCTGGGAGCAGGAGACTCCATCTGGGTTTCATGGAAGAGGGATGCTGCAGGTTAATTGAAATAACAAGGTGGGATACTAATGCAGCAGGACACTTAAATTGGGAAAGCAGGAAGTTTTTCCATAGAACCATAGAACTCTTACAGTTGGGAAAGACCTTTGAGATCATCAACTGCCCACCTTGAGCTCATAATCCCACCACCACTGCTAAGCCACTGCCTTGAAAGCACATCCCTCAGCACCACATCCATGTGTGTTTTAAACACCTCCAGAGATGGTGTCTCCACCCCCTCCCTGGGTAGCAGGTTCCAATGCCTGAGACCCCTCTCTGTGATGGCAGTTTTGCTAATGTCCAACCTGAACCTTACCCTGTTGTCTGAAAACAGTGCTTCAAGTCATGATCCATCTGACAATATTTTGACTCTGCCCTTGATGCTGGGAAATACTCAGCTCAAGAGGGAAGTGTCTTCTCCTCCCCCAAAGTACAACTCCTTGGCAGCAGGCATGAAACCAGTCAACAGAGTTGAAAATCAAATCTTCCCTGATCATGAAAACCAGTTTCCAGACAAAAGGACTCTACACAAATACAACAACCAGCATTTAATTAAAATCTGCATTTGGCAGCAGGTTCTAATGGCCTGGGACATGAGGCAGCTATCAGCCAGCTTGGCCACACGCTCAGAACAAATCAGCACAGATGAGCGTTGGCAAAACACGGAACAGCATCCAGCCTGAGGTCCTTAGCTATTTGTAGAAGGTGCCAAATGAGCAGAATCCACTCTCAGTGTCCTGCACAGCCTAGGAACTGCACCTCCCTGACTTTAGAAAGCTGTTCTTAAAAATAGTGCATTCGCAGCATTCCAGAAGCACACAGAATGGTGGAGGTTGGAAGGGACCTCTGGAGATCACCCAGTCCAATCCCCCTGCTAAAGCAAGGGGCACCCACAGCAGCTTGCCCAGCATCACGATTACCAGCTGGGTTTGGAATCTCTCCAAAGATGGAGATTCCACAACCTCTCTGGGCAGCCTGCTCCAGGCCTCCAGCACCCTCACACCAAACAAGTTTCTCCTCCTAGGTTCCAGTTATGCCCATTCTCCCTTGTCTTGTCACTGGAGCACCACTGAGAATGGCCTGTCCCAATCCTCTTGCCCCTCACAGGTCCTTTAGCTCTTGTTGAGCCCCTTCAGGCTGCTCCTCTCCAGGCTCAACAGCCCCAGGTCTCTCAGTCTTTCCTCCTCACAGAGATTCTCCAGGCCCCTCAGCATCTTCATAGCCTTCACTGGATTCTGTCCAGTAGTTCCCTGCCTCTCCTAAACTCAGGAGCCTGGAACTGGACCCAGTCATCCAGTGGTGGCCTTACTAGGGCAGAAGAACATCAAAGGATAACCTCTCTTTACCTGCTGGTCACACCCTTCTTCATGTACCCCGGGAGAACATTGGTGGCTCCTGTGGAACTTGCTTTCCACCAGCACTGCCAGGACCTGGTCCATGAGCTGTCCAGTGGGTGATTCCTCACCTGTACTGGCACAGGGATTATTCCTCCCCAGTTGTGGGGATTTGATATTTGATAGGATATTGATTACTCCTCCCCAAGTGTAGGAGCCTACACTTGCCCTGGTTGACCGTCATGAGGTTTCCCTCCACCCAACTCTGCAGCCCACCCAGAAAATGCCTGTAGGTTATGAAACCTCTAATAGATCACTGTACCATGGAAGCTAACTTTTTTTTTCCCCCAGATGACTAATTTCCTATTCCAATTGCTAATCTGAATCTGAAAACATTTTATAATAGCTGCCAGCACCTTCTGAAGACTGGGAGGCTTCAAACTTCCATCCAGTAGCCACTGCCTGTCCACTAATTACGTGCATTATCAAGCTCTGTGGTGCTCACCTACTAAAGCAAGGAGAGCAATCTTCTACCCATGAAGCCTCTGTGAAATCCTGCGTCAGAAGGAAGGGTTCCTCATACATGGTGTCACAGTATCACCAAAGTTGGAAGAGACCTCAAAGATCATCAAGTCCAACCTGTCACCACAGACCTCATGACTAGACCATGGCACCAAGTGCCACATCCAATCCCCTCTTGAACACCTCCAGGGATGGTGACTCCACCACCTCCCTGGGCAGCACATTCCAATGGCTAACAATTCTCTCGGTGAAGAACTTTCTCCTCACCTCCAGCCTAAACTTCCCCTGGTGCAGCCTGAGACTGTGTCCTCTTGTTCTGGTGCTGGTTGCCTAGGAGAAGAGACCAACCCCTTCCTGACTACAACCTTCCTTCAGGTAGTTGTAGAGAGCAATGAGGTCTCCCCTGAGCCTCCTCTTCTCCAGGCTAAACAACCCCAGCTCCCTCAACCTCTCCTCATAGGGCTTGTGCTCAAGGCCTCTCCCCAGCCTTGTTGCCCTTCTCTGGACATGTTCAAGTATTTTGATGTCCTTCTTAAACTGAGAGGCCCAGAACTGGACACAGGACTCAAGGTGTGGCTTAACCAGTGCAGAGTACAGGGGCACAATGACTTCCCTGCTCCTGCTGGCCACACTATTCCTAATGCAGGCTAGGATGCCATTGGCCTTCTTGGCCACCTGGGCACACTGCTGGCTCATGTTCAGGCGGCTGTCAATCAGCACCCCCAGGTCCCTCTCTGTTTGGGAGCTCTCCAGCCACTCCGACCCCAGCCTGTAGCTCTGCATGGGGTTGCTGTGGCCAAAGTGCAGCACCAGGCACTTGGATTTGTTGAATGCCATCCTGTTGGACTCTGCCCATCCATCCAGGTGGTTGTCCCCCACCCTGCCAAACCCCAACTTCCCCATTTCCTGGTGGTGATGCACAAAGCCATTACCTGAAATGAAGTGGGGGGGGTTTATATTGACACGGGCTTGGTTCCAGTGCTGGCCTTTATTCCCACTTGAAGACCACAAGGGGTTCTCTATCGCCGTCTGACCTTTCAGCCGCAGGTAGACGTTCAAGCTTCCTAGAAGAGAGGTGGAGAGCTGCAGTTGGTTAGATGGAATGATGGAGCTAGGATGTTGGATTGGGCTCAACAACAGTCCCCTGTTCACCCATCCCCTGCCCATTGTGCCAGGGTCTGAGTGGAGATGACAAGCTTCCTGTCATCAATTCAACAGGCTCAAGCTTCAGAATGCTGTGAATTGGAGATGTGAACTGACAGTGAGTGGACTTTTCACTGAAACAGAAGGACAACCCAGGGGGTTCCATCTGAAGATGAGGAGAAGCTTCTTTGCTGTGAGGGAACCAAAGCCCTGGAGCAGGCTGCCCAGAGAGGTTGTGGAGTTGTCCTCTCTGGGGAGATTCCAATCCCACCAACACATATTCCTGTGCAACCTGATCTAGGCAAACCTGCTTTAGCAAGGAGGTTGGACTAGATCATCTCTAGAGGTCCCTTCTAACCTCCACCATACTGGAATTCTCTGTGACTTCTCCATGCTTTAGCGTAAAGGAGACACTGAGAATCTCCTTACCCAAGGAAAAAGAAGTCATTTGGTTGCTTTATGCTTAGCCCTTGCTCATCAAGACTGTCCAACTTCTTTGTACATCATTTAACTAATGGAGTCCCACAAAACACGGTACACCTATCTCAGATACAGATGTGATGCCCTCACTCCTGCTAAAGAGGAATTTTGGAGAACAACATAATCCTTTGAGTTAAAATAACTTTGGTAAAGTCCCTCGCCACAGAGAACACCACCACAGACCTGGGTCTTCCACATCCCACCACTGCTGAACTTCATTCCACTAGAAGCTCCTTCCACCCAGATGTGTAAGGGAGTGACCTCTTTGTTCTGTGTGAATCATTGCATCCTGCTCCAGGTGAGCCTGCTCTGGCAGGGAGGTTGGACTAGATGACAGTTGAGGGGCAGTGGTTTGAACACAGCAGATTTAGGTTAGATGTTATGGGATAGTTTTTTACCATGAGGGTGGTGAGACACTGGAACAGGTTGCCCAGAGAGGTGGGGAGGCCCCATCCCTGGAAACACTCATGGTCAGGCTTGATGAGCCCCTGAGCAACCTGATTGAGTTGGAGTTACCCCTGCTGACTTCAGTGGGGTTGGACAAGATGACCTTCAAGGGTCCCTTCCAATCTGATGCATTCTGTGACTCTATGAACTCCAGAGGTCCCTTCCTACCCCTATCATTCTCTGAGTCATTTCTCAGTATGTTGGTCAGTATGGATGGACATTCCTGACCCTCATGGCTAGATATCCACATATTCCTGCCCAAAATAGGTTGCCCAGAGAGGTAGTGGAATCACCATCCCTGGAGGTGTTCAAGAAGTGTGTGGGCATGGTACTTTGGGACATGGTTCAGTGGCCATGGTGGTGCTGAGTTGACGATTGGACTCGATCTCAGAGGTCTTTTCCAACCAAAACAATTCTGTGTTTCTATGAAAAGTCACTAAAACCAATGAAACCTGCAAGGGATGCTTGTCCTTGGAATTTTATCAGTAGGGTTTTGAAAAGTTCTACCCCAAAGCTGCTGCTGGGTTGGTTGCAGGGTTCATACTGAGATGTGTCTATCAAGAATTCACCTAAAGATTTCAAAGCATAGCAGACCCTAGATAAATGGGTAATGAAGCAGCGCTTGAGTAGGAGACAAAACCACTACGCAAGAGCAACAACAGTGGATTAGGGAATGAAGCTGACTTTCTGACAGCACCCTGCCAAGGGAGTGCAGGGTGCTCTGGAGAATGTCACCAGCTGCCACACTGAGGTGGCAGTTTGAGTGCTCGTCGCTGTGTGAACGCAAGCAGCTTTCACACTGCGCTCTGATAGCACTTTCGGCTTCCATGGTCCGGTGTTTGGTGTCTCTCTAATGGCAAGAAAAAACTTACTGTTCCTGGAGCATCACTGGGAAATGTCTTATTTTGGGGTGCAGATTTAAAAACTGGGAAATACAGATTTATTTCTTTATGTTCATGTTGACAGCCATAATGGAGCTACGACCTCATTCTGTCTCAAAGCAGAGGTACAACAAGGAGAGCTGACTCTTCATTTTCTTCCTCCCCAACAAATGGCTTACTGTTTGATGTAAATCAAGTAATGAGACCTTCTGTTTTCCTTAACATCTGTCCTGGTGTGAACTGAAGCAGAACTGGCTCTGGTCACTGCTCTGACTTCCCAGCTCAGTCTCTGCTCACTGAGACACTTTCTGAAGGTCAGGGCGGGTTTCACAGCCAGGGGCTGCTTCAAGCAGGGAGAAGCTGATGGGGAGAGTTCCTGCCACAGGCTGGGCTGCAGAAAGGCTCTGCCTGAGACTTGCTCATCTATAGACCAAGGGCACTGCCACAGCTTGTGCCTCACCTTGGGGGACATGAAGGTAGACGTGGCACCTGCAGAGAGGAGTGGACAGGACATGTGACCTTCAAGTGAACACAATATTTGAGGTGAAGCCTCAGCAGTGACCAGTACAGGAGGACAATCACTGCCCTGCTCCTGCAGGCCACACTATTGCTGACCTAAGCCAGGCTGCTGTTGGCCATTTTGGCCACCTGGGAACAGAATGGCTCATCTCCAGCTTGACTGCCAACTAACCTCACCTGGGTCCTTTCCTGCTGGGCAGTTTCCAGTCACTCTTCCCCAGTCCTGGAACATTGCATGGGATTTGTGTGGACCAAGTGCAGGATCTGGCTCTTGGCCTTGTTGAACCATTTGCTTTGGTCTATATTGATTCCTTCTCATGGGATGATTGTTCACCCAACAAATCCACTCATTTCTGTGGCAAGCAGAATCCTAAACCTCTATTCCAAAACAAGTGGCTAAAGTGATTTAGAGGGGAGCCACTTCTAACCCCCAAGACACCCAGAAAGACACTTTCAGTTCTCGATTAAGTCAGGTCAAAAATCAGCAGCTCATGGTTATACAACACAGACATCCTACAGCAGAGAGCCTTGTGAGTAGTGTCTGAGGGAACTGGGGTTGTTTAGTCTGGAGAAGAGGAGGCTGAGGAGAAACCTCACTGCTCTCTACAGCTACCTGAAAGGAGGTTGGAGCCAGGTGGGGACTGGTCTCTTATCCATAGTATCAGCAGGTAGAATGAGAGGCAATGGCCTGAAACTGTGCCAGGGGAGGTTAAGGTTGGATATTAGCAGAAGTTTCTTTCCTGCAAGAGTGGTAAGGTGTTGGACCAAGCTACCCAGGGAGGTGGTGGAACCACTGTCCCTGGAGGCGTTCAAGAAATGTGTGGACATGGCACTTTGTGGCATGATTTAATGGCCATGGTGGTCTTAGTGTGTTGGTGGTTCTTGATCTTAGCAGGTGTCTTCCAACTGAAGCAATTCTATAGCTCTGTGATCCACAAAGTCTCATTTAGCAGGTCCTATTCTGATCTTGGGAAGAAATCCACGACAACACATAGCTGATGGCTTCCTGACTGGCAGCGCTCGCTCCCAAATAGGGATAAAAGCCACCTTCTGTGTGTTGGCTGCAAACTCCAGAGCACTGGTGAAGGGTCAGGGCTTCTAGCAGCCTGTGACAAACCAGCCAATCTGTTTCAGCAATAAGATTTAGAATTAGCCACGGGGTATTAAACCTTCATAAAAATGCCATTCTGCTGAAGAAAAAATACATTACTGAGCAAAGATTTCCTAGAGAATTGTGGAGGTTGGAGAACCTTTGGAGATCATCCCATCCGAATCCCTGCTCAAAGCATTAGAGCAGGTTGCCATGAAATCCAATTTTGGATATCTCCAAGGACAGAGACTCCATAATCTCTCTGCAAAACCCCTGCCAGTGTTTGCCTGTGACCAGCAGGACAAGGGAGGTGATTCTTCCCCTCTGCTCTGCTCTCATGAGACCCCCACCTGCAGCACTGTGTCCTGTTCTGGGGTCCCCAGCACAAAGAGGACATGGGAGTGCTGGAGTGGGAGCAGAGGCTGTGAAGATGATCAGAGGGCTGGAGCACCTCACCTATGGGAACAGGCTGTGGGAGTTGGAACTGTTCCACCTGCAGAAGAGAAGACTATGGGGAGACTTCAAAGCAGCCTTCCAGTACCTGAAGAATGCTACAAGAAACCTGGGGAGGGACTTTTACAAGGGCTTGTAGTGACAGGAAGAGAGGGAATGGATTGAAGTTTGAGGAGGGGAGATTTAGACTGGAGATTAGGAAGAAATTCTTTACAGTGAGGGTGGTGAGACACTGGAACAGGTTGCCCAGGGAGGCTGTAGATGTCCCCTCCCTGGAGGTGTCCAAAACCAGGCTGGATGAGGCCTACAGCAACCTGGTCTAGTGGAAGGTGTCACTGACCATGGCAGCAGGGGTTGGAACCAGATGATCTTTATGGTCCATTCCAAACCAAACCCTTCTATAAATCTATGGATTCCATCATAATTTTAAAAAAAGGAAAAAAAAAAAAGGAGGAGGAAGTTTTTCCTCTGTTTGAATAGAAATGACTCAAATTTCTGCCCATTTTTGTCCTGTCCCTGAGCATCTCTGAGCTCTATCTTATTTATACTCTCTTTTAGGAAGAGACTGGATGGGGTGCTTGGTGCCATGGTTTAGTTGATTAGAGGGTGTTGGATGATAGGTTGGACTTGATGATGGCAAAGGTCTCTTCCAACCTGATCTATTCTATTCTATTCTATTCTATTCTATTCTATTCTATTCTATTCTATTCTATTCTATTCTATTCTATTCTATTCTATTCTATTCCACTCTATTCTATTCTATTTTCTATTATCTATTCTATTCTATTCTATTCTATTCTATTCTATTCTATTCTATTCTATTCTATTCTATTCTATTCTACTCTATTCTATTTTCTATTTTCTATTATCTATTCTATTCTATTCTATTCTATTCTATTCTATTCTATTCTATTCTATTCTATTCTATTCTATTCTATTCTGGTATTTATACACATGGATAAGCTCCCCCTCAGGCTGCTGTACTCCAGACTCAACAGCCCCAGGTCTGGCAGCCTTTCCTCCTCACAGAGACAGTCCAGTCCTCATCTTCATGTGGAACCTCCTGGGTTCCTGTTTGTGCCTGTTGCCCTTTGTCCTATCACTGACCACCACTGGAAAGAGCTCCAAAGTTGCCTCACATCTGCCCCAAACACTTCCCAGCTCTTCTACTGTGTTCAACATCAGAAAACCCAGTTTTAAATCAGCTTGGATGCTAACAGCCACCTGTCAGGCCAGCGTTGGCTGCGGCTGGCCCTTGACGGTGTTGGCAGTCCTCCCATCCTTTTCTTTCATACAAGTGGACACATCTCCTGCTAAGTTAACAGACAAAGTCATTGGCTTTCTCTCACCTATGTGCTGTCCATACATGTGATAGTAGAAGCTAAAACAATAGGCTGTGTTTGTAGCTCCATAGGGATTTTTGGGAGCGACGCTGAAGACAGGACTAACAAGTCTGGCCTTCTCGCCTTCCAGCCTGGGACGCGATGTCTCAATGTACATGTAGAAACCTGGGGGAAGTCCAAATTGAAACAGTTAGGTTGCCATCTTCAGCATTCAACCCTTATGCAGGCAGGAAGTCACCTATGAGGTGTCTTGATTAATTTTTCACATTCATTGAACATCACCTTCTTTTCTGGGACATATTTTGTCTGCATTAAGCTCATGTGTTTTCTACAACTGCTTCACACACATCGTTTATACCAAGAGTAAAATCATGGTTAGCAGGTCAGGACTCATCAACAACTTCAGATCAGTGTGGCATTGTACTCTCATGGGAAAAGAAAGGAATCTTCGTTCCTCGTGGTCGTGAAGATGTTGCCTTGAACAACCTGCTCTAGTGGAAGCTGTCCCTGCCCATGGCAGGGGGTTGGAACTAGATGATCTTTAAGGCCCCTTCAAATCCAAACCCTTCTATCATTCTATAATTCTATGAAGGTTGGACATGATGTTTTTAGAGGTCTTTTCCAATCTTAATGATTCAATGATTTATGATGGTGCCAAGATTTCAGGTGTCCATTTGGTCCTACCAGCAGTGAGTGGGGAGGACTTATAAAGGGAAAATACCTTGATGAGAACCTTTCAAGGAACATTTTCAACTGGCCACATCAATCACGCGTTTGAGAGCTCAATGTCATGAAAGAGAAAGTATTCATCTATTCTGATCCTGGATGTTGTTCATCAATGACAAAGTCAAGGATCAAAGTCGATGAATATAGAATCATAGAATTATTTCCAGTAGAAAGGACCTCTAGGATCTAAGTGCAGCTATCAACCTAAGAATAGAATAGAATTAACCAGGTTGGAAAAGACCTTTGAGATCATTGAGTCCAACCTATCACCCAACACCATCTAATCAACTGAACCATGGCACCAAGCACCCCAGCCAGCCTCCTCCTAAACACCTCCAGTGATGGTGACACCACTACCTCCCTGGGCAGCCCATTTCAATGGGCAATCACTCTTTCTGTGAAGAACTGCTTCCTAACATCCAGCCTGAACCTCCCCTGGTGCATCTTGAGACTGTGTCCTGGGAGAAGAGACCAACCCCCACCTGGCTACGACCTCCCTTCAGGTAGCTGTAGACAGCAATAAGGTCTCCCTGAGCCTCCTCTTTTCCAGGCTAAGCAACCCCAGCTCCCTCACCATGGCCATTAAAACATCTCTGAAAGTGCCATTCTCACAAATTTCTTGAACACCTTCAGGGATGGTCACTCAGGACCCAGCACTTTGCTTTATAGTATAGTAGTATCATAGTATCAGTCAGGGTTGGAAAGGACCACAAGGATCAGCTAGTTCCAACCCCCCTGCCATGGGCAGGGACACCCCACACTACATCAGGCTGGCCAGAGCCCCATCCAGCCTGGGCTTAAACACCTCCAGGGATGGGGCCTCAACCACCTCCCTGGACAACCCATTCCAGGGCTTCAGCACTCTCATGGGGAAGAACTTCCTTCTCACATCCAGCCTGGATCTCCCCACCTCCAGCTTCATTCCATTCCCCCTAGTCCTATCACTACCTGAGATCCTGAGAAGTCCCTCCCCAGCCTTCTTGTAGGCCCCCTTCAGATACTTTCCTGAACCTCAGCCCACTGAGCTCAGCCCATCTGTCCAGCCTAGCCAAGTCCCTTTGCAGAGCGTTCCTACCCTCCAGCAGGTCAACACTCCCCCTAGATTAGTGTCATCTGGAAATTTACTGAGGGTGCCTTTAATCCCCTTGTTCTGATCATTGATAAAGACACTAAACAGAACTGGCACCAGTACTGTGCCCTCAGGAACACCAGTGGTGACCAGCTGGATTCAGATCCATGCTCCACCAACATTCATTCACCACACCAACAACTGGGAGAGTAGTTACTTAATCCAACCAAACAAATACAACCCAACGAGATTCCTCCCCCTCCCTTCCACCTCCCCATTTTGGTAGTGCAAGCAGAGGGTAGACAACAAAATAGCATTGGTTACTTCAAGACTGACAAATTCAACACATGATGCCTGACTTTTCAAGTGCAAATAGTCATAGCATGCTTCTGCTATCCAGGGAGGGGAGCAGATTGGAAATTGCACATTTTAGTAACACTTCAAGCAGTAATGGGTTAAGAAAAAAGGAAATCTTTTTGTCACAGTCTGAGACAGCCCAGGTTGGCATTTAAACAACATAAACCAGAAGAACACATCAAGATGCATGTCCCCTCTAGACCATAAGATGGAAGAAATCACTTTGAAGAAGGGCTGCTAGAAATGGTACAAGATGGTTAATGGCACCATTAGTAAGTTATGTGTTGGGACCAGCTACATGCCTCAGCACCAGCAATATCTTCTAAGAGTCCTTCAAGCCCTTCTTGGGATGATCAGGAAAACCAACAAAGCTGGTTGAGTTGCTTGTCCTTGACAGGTCTCTTATCCAACAGCACTCCCAGTGCTGGGCCCAGCAAGGAACTGGAGCTTACCTTCCTTGGAGCCAGTGCGATCGGCGTTGGGCCCTGTGTTTGGGGTGTATTTTGTGTCTCTAGTGGCAGTGCTTTGTTTCGTCCAGTCAAAGTTGTCTGTGTCATCTTGGGTGAAAAGGCAAATGTTACCATCCTCAAACCCACAGTGGAACTCTCCTGCCAACACAGAAAACGAGCACAAATTTAGTGGCTGAAGCTACTCATTCAATCACTGAGTCACAGAGCAGTAGAGCTTGGAAGGGACCTCCGGAGATCATCCAGTCCAATCCCCCTGCTAAAGCAGGGGTACCCACAGCAGCTTGCCCAGGATCACAATGTCCACGAGGGTTTGGAATCTCTCCAGAGAAGGAGACTCCACCACCTCTCTGGACAGCCTGCTCCAGGATTCCAGCACCCTCACACACCAAACAAGTTTCTCCTCATCATCACATGGAACCTCTTGGGTTCCAGTTTGTGACCATTGTCTCTTGTCCTGTCACTGGGCACCATTGACAAGAGTCTGGCCTCATCCTCTTGCTCCCCATGCCTTAGCTCTTGCTGAGCATTGAGAAGATCCCCTGTGGGACTGCTCTTCTCCAGGCTCAACAGCTCCAGGTCTCTCAGCCTTTCCTCCTCATAGAGATGCTCCAGGCCCTCAGCACCTTCAGAGCTCCCACTGGGCTCTCTCCAGTAGTTCCATGAAGAGACCTTCAACTTGGGAGCCCAGCGTTGGACCCAGATGTGGTTTCACTAGGGCAGAGTAGAGGAGCATAACCTTTTCTTCATGCACTCCAGGAGACCTTTGGCCTTCTTGGCCATGAGTGCACATTGTCCACCAGCACTCTCAGGTCCTTCTCCACAGAGCTGCTTTCCAGCAGGTCACCCCTCACCCATGCTGGTGCAGGGAGCTGTTCCTCCCCAGGTGCAGGACCCTGCGCTTGCCCTGGTTGAACTCTATGAGATTCCTCTGCGCCCAACTCTCCAGCCGGTCGTCTCCCAAATCAGAGCTTCAACGTTCCATTTTGATCTTAGAACAGAATAAGGCCCCATGTTGCAAAATGTGCAAAAGCTTCATTTTCTGCAGAGGAACAGCTCCTGCTGGGTTTATTCTTCCAGCAAAGTCAATTGATTTATCTGAGAAAACAAGCAAGTCTCTCTTCTCCAGGGAGAAGGCAGCTGTCTGCACACCGTGTCAGCTCCAACCTCCTTTAGAGGGGTGCAATTTATATTCATTGTTAGGAGAAACTCTAACACCAGGCATCCTGGGATTATTCATCTGTGCTACAGCAAGAAGGTATATAAATGTTTGCAGGTTTGGGCTTTTTGGTAAACTATAAATCCTCTTAAGCCACTGGAGCTTCACTGTAAATCAGTAGAGACAGAAGGACCTGGAGCTTAGCTTGGAGATAGAATCATAGAATCATAGAATCAGTCAGGGTTGGAAGGGACCACAAGGATCATCTAGTTCCAACCCCTGCCATGGGCAGGGACACCCTACACTAGATCAGGCTGGCCAGAGCCTCATCCAGCCTGGGCTTAAACACCTCCAGGGACGGGGCCTCAACCACCTCCCTGGATAACCCATTCCAGGCCTTCACCACTCTCATGGGGAAGAACTTCTTCCTCACATCTAGCCTGAATCTCCCCATTTCCAGCTTCATTCCATTCCCCCTAGTCCTATCACTACCTGAGATCCTGAGAAGTCCCTCCCCAGCCTTCCTGTAGGCCCCCTTCAGATACTGGAAGGCCACAATGAGGTCACCTCGGAGCCTTCTCTTCTCCAGACTGAACAGCCCCAACTCCTCCAGTCTGTCCTCATAGGAGAGGTGCTCCAGCCCTCTGATCATCCTCGGGGCCCTTCTCTGGACACGCTCCAGCACGTCCACATCCCTCCTGTAATAGGGGCTCCAGAACTGGAGGCAGTACTCCAGGTGGGGTCTCACCAGAGCTGAGTAGAGGGGGAGAAGCACCTCCCTTGACCTGCTGGTCACACTTCTCCTGATGCAGCCCAGGATCTGATTGGCTTTCCGGGCTGCAAGCGCACATTGAGAGCTCCTGTTGAGCTTCTCGTCCACCAGCACCCCCAAGTCTCTCTCCTCAGGGCTGCTCTCCAGCCAGTCACTGCCCATGATGTAGTACTAGACAAGGATGCTGGGCTGAAGCTTAGTTAAAGTCAGGTAATGATGCAGACTAAAAGAAGAACAAGCCTGAAATCTTCATTGCAAACCAGAATCAGAGAATTGGTTTGGTTAGAAAAGACCTTCAAGGTCATTGAGTCTGACCATCAAACCAACACCACCGTGGCCATTAAACCATAGTAGGAAAAGATTCCTTGCAATGAGGGTGGTGAGACACTGGTACAGGTTGCCCAGGGAGATCATGGATGTCCCCTCCCTGGAAGTGTTCACAGCCAGGTTGGATGAGGCCTTGAGCAGCCTGGTCTAGTGGAAGGTATTCCTGACAATGGCACAGGAATTGGTACTAGATGCTCTTTAAGGCCCTTTTAAACCCAAACAATTCTGTGTTTCTGTGTCCCCAAGTCCATACATTTCTCAAACACCTCCAGAGACAGTGACTCCAGCACCTCCCTGGGCAGCCTGTTCCAAACCCTGACCACTCTTTCAGCAAAGAATTTTTTCCCTAATATCCAGCCTAAATCTCTACTGGTGCAACTTCAAATGATTGTCAAGCCCTGAAACAGGCTGCCCAGGGAGGTAGTGGGGTCTCCACCCCTGGAGGTGTTTAAAACATACATGGACATGTTGCTGAGGGGCGTGGTTTAGTGGTAGGACCAGTAGTGGTGGGATTGTGAGATCCAGGCAATCAGTTGGCCTTGATGATCTTGCCCCATCCCTGAATGTGCTCAATGCCAGGTTGGACAAGGCCTTTATCAGCCTGGTCTAGTGGGAGGTGTCCATGCCCATGGCAGGGAGTTGGAAGTAAATGATCTTTAATGTCTCTTCCAACCCAAACCATTCTGTGATTCTATGGAAGTTCTCTTCTAACCTCAGCAGTTCTATGGTTGAGGGCATTTCCTGAAGTCTGTGAATCTGTCCTACAAGTTGTTCCCCGGGAGAAGAAGGGACCAACCCCAACCTGGCTCCAACCTCCTTTCAGGGAGTTGTAGAAAATTAACATCTAAATATTTTTGGGCCATTCAGCAGTTTCTGATACAGCTCCTGCCTTAAAAGCTCCATTTGCAGGTCTCCCCATGCCCTCAGAGCTTCATTAAGAAACTCCACATCAGCAGAACATAAGATTTTTCTTCCAGCTTTAAAAAAACATAAAAGTAAAGTCAAAAAGATTCAGGCCTGATGGAAAAAGGGAGTCAAAGTGTGACATTTATTTAATGGGAAAACGCTGCATTTAGGTGGGACTCCATCATCTGCAAAGCACTGGAAAAGGTTAGTGCTAAACATTCTTAGCACTAACCATTGCTTAAAAAAAAAAAGGCAAGAAGAAAAAGGGAAAAGGGAAATAGTCCCCCAGAATTAGCACAGCAAGTGCCTCATGCAAGAAGTAGGAGCAATGAAATAGACCCAAGTGGTCTTGGCCTGTTCATTTAACACCTTTATCAATTATCTGGATGAGGGTATCAAGAATACTCTCAGTTTGCAGGTGACACCCAAGTTGGGTAGGAGTTGTTCAGCCTGGAGAAAAGGAGGCTGAGGGGAAACCTTCTCGCTTTCTGTAACTCCCTGAAAAGGAGGCTGAACCAGGTGGAGGTTGGTCTCTTCTTGCAAGTATCAAGCAAGAGGATGAGAGGAAGTAGTCCAAAATTGTGCCAAGGGAGGTTTAGGTTGAATATAAGGAACAATCTCCTCTGTGAAATGGTTGTCAAACCCTGGAACAGGCTACCTAGGGCAGTGGTGGAGTCCCCATCCTTGCAGGTGTTCAAAAACCCTGTAGAAGTGGCAGGCTGGGACATGGTGCCATTGGGTTGACAGGTATAGCCCATGATCTTAGAGGTCTTTTCCAGCCTTAATAATTCCTGATTCTAAGCTATGCTGGGTACCCTGTAGTGCTGGTGGGCAAAGTTTGCCATCACCATTAGTGCAGAAAGCAGTAGATCTAGAAAGTAGATGAAAAAAATGATGAATGAGTTGCCAGAGAGGTCCTCCCTCCCTTTAGCTTTCCTACCACAAGGGCCTCTCAGATGCCACCTCCACTCCACCACGTGCCTACTAAAGCTATAGATATGTTGAAACCAGGCAGTTTCAGACCTTGAAAGCATAAAGGATGATGGTGAGAAGCACTTGGGATAGCAAGGTGGGTTTTGTCTTAACATCCCAGAGTATATATTTAATACATTAATTAGCAAAGGCCTCATCCACTGCTCATTTCAGTCAATGCAAATGGTTCCATCAGCTCCCACGAGCTTTGAACTCAGCCCAGATTAATTATTGATGCATTGCTCAAAATCTTCTGCAAACGAGTTTCAACTTTCCATGTGTTATTAATAAGAAAGAGTAATGGCAGAATAGGTTGGGACAGCAAAACAAACATTTGCTGTGGTGTGGAGGCAAATCCTGAAGCAGACAGATTTGGAGACTGATAGGAAGGGTTTTACTGGGATGTAAAATCACAGATTTGTTTGGATTGGAAAATACCTCTAAGATCATCAAGTCAAATCATCAACACAACAGCACTATGGCCATAAAAGCATGTCCCAAAGTGCCATGTCTCTTGAACACCTCCAGGGATGGCAATTCCACCAATTCCCTGGGCAGCCTGTTCCAATGACTGACTGCTTTTTTCAGCAAAGAAACTTTTCCTCATGTGCAATGTATAGCTCCCCTGACACAATTTCAGGCCATTTCCTCTTGTTCTATCATCTGATACTAGAGAAGAGACCAACCCACACCTCACTCTAACCTCCTTTCAGTAAGTTGTAGTAAGCAAGAAGGTCTCCCCTCAGCCTCCTCTTCTCCAGGCTGAATAACCTCAGTTCCCTCAGCTGCTCCTCACCAGACCTGTTCTCCACACCCTTCACCAGCTTTGTTGCCTTTCTCTGGACCCACTCCAGCACCTCAATGTCCTTCTTGAAGTGAGGGCCCCAAAACTGAACTCAATATCTGAGGTGTGGCTTCACCAGTGCCCAGTACAGGGGGACAATCACTTCCCTACCCCTGCTGACCACACTATTGCTGATCCAGGCCAGGATGCTGGTGGCCTTCTTGGCCACCTGGGCATACACTGATTCATATTCAGCTGGCTGTCAACCAAAACACCAAGTCCTTTTCTGCTAGGCAACTTCCCAGCCACTCTGCCCCAAGCTTGAGGAATTCAAGGGGTTTTGTGTCCCAAGTACAGTACCTGGCACTTGGCCTTGCCCAGTGTCCTGTTCAAGACATTAAGGAAATTAGGTGCCCATGGACAAGTGGAAGAATAAACTGTGGAAGTTGTTCCTACTCTGCTTTATCCCTGTGCCCAAGCATCAGCACATGAGTGACTACACAGAGTTTGCATTTCCAGTCATGCCTGTGGAGCTGTCTCTGGGGAATCTTTCACAACCCAATTAGGCTTTTGGTGTCCACAGAAGTTCTTTATTATGAGAGTGGTGAAACAGTGGAACAGGTTGCCCAGGGAGATGGTAGAATTCCCATCCCTGGAGACATTCAAGGCTTACTGGGGCATTGAACATCCTGCTCTAGTTGCAGATGTCCCTGCTGATTGAAAAGGGTTGCACTAGATGACCTTGAAAGGTCTCTTCCAACCTAAAACATTCTATGATGGCACTGTGTAAATAACTTCTGTGATTCCTGTACATCCCACATTAAATAAATAAATAAAATCTTCCTTTGGTTTTAAAGCTACAGGTGAGCCTCTGAGTGCCCTTGGAAGTACGATAACAACTCAAGAACTGCAAATGCAGTTTTTACACATAATAAATGAAGTCAGAGCATTCACAAACTAACTTTTTCCTCCAAAATTCTTGCCATAATTGAGGTGCAGACACAGTTCCTGCACAGTACTTGAACTTCCAGCACTATAACTACTCTTATGGTCTGGTGAGACCCCACCTGGAGTACTGCCTCCAGTTCTGGAGCCCCTATTACAAGAAGGATGTGGACATGCTGGAAGGTGTCCAGAGAAGGGCCATGAGGATGATCAGAGGGTTGGAGCACCTCTCCTATGAGGACAGACTGAAGGAGTTGGGGCTGTTCAGTCGGAAGAAGAGAAGGCTCCGAGGTGACCTCATTGTGGCCTTGCGGTATCTGAAGGGGGCCTACAAGAAGGCTGGGGAGGGACTTCTCAGGATCTCAGGTAGTGATAGGATTAGGGGGAATGGAACGAAGCTGGAGGTGGGGAGATTCAGGCTGGACATGAGGAGGAAGTTCTTCCCCATGAGAGTGGTGAAGCCCTGGAATGGGTTGCACAGGGAGGTGGTTGAGGCCCCGTCCCTGGAGCTGTTTAAGACCAGGCTGGACGAGGCTCTGGCCAGCGTGATCTAGTGTGGGGTGTCCCTGCCCATGGCAGGGGGTTGGAACTAGATGATCCTTGTGGTCCCTTCCAACCCTGGCTGATACTATGATACTATGATTGTGACTATACCACAGCACCACCCTGAGGGGCAGTGCCCAGAAATGGATGCTTTTCCAGAATGTTAACATTTGCCTTTAGAACAACAATTTGGGCAGTAGGAAGGCTGAGATGAGGCTATAATGTACCTTTTCTCCATCTCCCCTTCCAGCACAAGAGGAATGAGACCTTTAGCCACCAGGCCAGCTTGAACACACAGTAAGGTGGTCCCTGAAATTCATGGGCTGCCACTGAAAGTGAAATGTTCATCATTGACTTATGTGTTCGAGAGGGGATTGGACGTGGCACTTGGTGCCATGGTTCAGTCATGAGGTCTGTGGTGACAGGTTGGACTTGGTGATCTTTGAGGTCTTTTCCAACCTTGGTGATTCTGTGATTCTGTGATTAACTGTAAGGGCCAAGGGGTGCCACATCAATTCTTCATACGTAAAGAGAGAAAGAAATACTTACGTAGGTGTGGATTTACTGGAGCTGCAAGACAGAGAGAAAAACATAAATAATTAGCATGAGGAAGAAGCTCTAATCCAACCAGATTCAGAATATCCCAAATTTCTCTTGGCTTCCTCCCCATCAAGGCCATCATCATCACAGCTCCTACACCACCAAGAAATCAATAATAATAACAAAAAAAGGTAAAAAGGAAAAAAGTGGTAACTTTTTTTTTTTTTTTTTTTTTGAGTAAGATTTGTGGTTCTCTGGAAACCCAAAAGGAAGGATTTCAGTGAGAAACCATCTCCTACCCATGGCTGGGGTCGGAGTGGCTGGAGAGCTGCCAAACGGAAAGAGACCTGGGGGTGCTGATTGACAGCTGCCTGAACATGAGCCAGCAGTGTGCCCAGGTGGCCAAGAAGGCCAATGGCATCCTGGCCTGCATTAGGAATAGTGTGGCCAGCAGGAACAGGGAGGTCATTGTGCCCCTGGACTCTGCACTGGTTAGGCTACACCTTGAGTCCTGTGTCCAGTTCTGGGCCCCTCAGTTTAGGAAGGACATTGAGACAACGTGTCCAGAGAAGGGCAACAAGGCTGGGGAGAGGCCTTGAGCACAAGCCCTATGAGGAGAGGCTGAGGGAGCTGGGATTGCTTAGCCTGGAGAAGAGGAGGCTCAGGGGACACCTTATTGCTCTGTACAACTCCCTGAAGGGAGGTTGTAGACAGGTGGGGGTTGGTCTCTTCTCCCAAGCAGCCAGCACCAGAACAAGAGGACACAGTCTCAAGCTGTGCCAGGGGACGTTTAGGCTGGAGGTGAGGAGAAAGTTCTTCACAGAGAGAGTTGTTAGCCATTGGAATGTGCTGCCCAGGGAGGTGGTGGAGTCACCGTCCCTGGAGGTGTTCAAAAAGGGATTGGACGTGGCACTGGGTGCCATGGTTTAGTAGTCAAAAGGTCTGTGGTGACAGGTTGGACTTGATGATCTTTGATGTCTTTTCCAACCTTTTTGATTCTATTCTATGTGTAAGGTCCATCAATAGCAGCTGCACCATGAGGGCCAAGGTGCTGTCACTAAGCACCAAGCCTAAATTACTGGTGTAGGTATGGTGAAGGTTGGGGTCTTTTCCAACCTTAATGAACCTGATTCCATATGGTAAGGATCGGGACAGCTGCCCAACAGTGTGATATCTTCACACAGGACTTCAACAAAAACTACAGAAAGGATGAAATCAGCACAAGAAGAGGAGCATTGGACTTGAAATTTCCTTTTGGGGTTGTTCAAGAAAACATCATGAGTTAGCCCTTAGATCACTGAATAGTCTTCAATTTAAGATGTCTTTGTCCATTTGAGTCTTAAGAAACAGGAAGCACTTGCGTCCTTCATACAAGTGCCAATTTCCTCCTTAAGGAGCAGAAAAACAGCACAGCAACTTCACAAGAAGAGGTTTGATCTTATTAGATCAAGAGACACAACAAAGCAAAAAACCATGAGAGTCCTCAGGCACATAAACCCTCTTCTAGAGAGGCTGCACTTCAGAGAATTTAAAAGATGACAAGGAATCCCAGAATCCCATCCGGGGGGGGTTGGAAGGGGCCTCTGGAGATCATCCAGTCCAACCCCTCTGCTAAAGCAGAGTCACACACAGCAGCCTGTGCAGCATCACAATGGAATCTCCCTAGAGAGGGAGACTCCACAACCTCTCTGGGCAGCCTGTTGCAGGGCTCCAGCACCCACACACCTTCTGTTCAGGTGGAACCTTATTGGTTCCAGTTTGTGCCTGTTTCCCCTTGTCCTGTCCCTGGGCACTACTGATGAAAGTCTCACCCCATCCTCTGAGGGGTCCCATCTCAGGTCCCCACAGGTCCTTTACCTCTTGCTGAGCATTGAGAGGATCTGCTTTCAGGCTGATCTTCTCCAGCCTCAACAGCCCCAGGTCTCTCAGCCTTTCCTCCTCACACAGGTGCTCCAGGCCCCTCAGCATCTCTGTAGCCTCCACTGGACTCTCTCTAATAGTTCCCTGCCTCTCTTGAACTGGGGAGCCCAGAACTGGACCCAGTCCTTCAGATGCGGCCTCACTACAGAAGAGTAGAGAGGGAAAAAAAAAAAACCCTCCATTGACCTGCTGGCCACAATCTTCTCCTTGCAACCCAGGAGACCATTGGACCTCTTGACCACGAGGACACATTGCTGGCTCATGGGGACCTTGTTGTCCACCAGCACTCCCAGGTCCTTCTCCACAGATCTGCTTTCTATCAGGTCACCTGTTACTGGTGCAGGCGTTATTCCTTCCTAGCTATTAAGAACTGGTTTGTAGCATCATTCTGCATGACTTGGAAGAATGAGTTTTCTGGAGTTCTTTGTTTGGCTTTGGTGGGTTTTTCTCCCAGCTGATGACATCTCATGAGTTCATTCTAACTGCTTTAATTTGTTTTGCTGCTTTTGTCAATCAGTGTGAGCTGAGGCCTACTTGGCACAAAGCCTTTTTTTTTTTTCCTCTCTGCTGTGAGCAATCTCAACAGCCTGACTCAAGGTTACACACTGATGATAGCTTCCATAAAAAGCCCCTGCCTTTAGTTACAAATCAAGCATCAGTAAATGTAGTTCCCCAGCAATTCCACCGCCTTCCCAGTCCAATCACTCAAGGATTTCACAAAAATGAATGTTTCTTGGAGAATGGAAGGTAATTTGTTAGCAGAAGCTATGAGGTTTATCTAATACAATGTAATGACTGAGTTCCTTAAGAAGATTGCATGGGGGCAAATCATTGTTCACTTGTTTCAGAGATGGGAAGATAAAAACGACAGAGCTGCTAATTTAGAGCTGCTCTGAAAACTTCAGATGGAATCTAGTCACAGAGACTGTGACTGAGGTCGCCATACCAAGAGTTCCTGGCTCTGAACACAGCATAGGAACAGCAGCAAAAAAACCTCATGAGATTTAACAACAGCAAGAGTAGGGTCCTGCACCTGGGGAGGAATACCCCTCTGCACCGGTACAGGCGAGGGCTGACCTGCTGGGAAGCAGCTCCATGGGGAAGGACCTGGGAGTGCTGGTGGACAGCAAGGTCACCATGAACCTGTGGTGCGTCCTCACTGCCAAGAAGGCAAATGGTCTTCTGGGATGCATGAAGAGTGCGGCCAGCAGGTTGAGGGAGGCGCTCTTTCCCCTCTACTTTGCCCTAGGGAGGCCATATCTGGAGTCTTGGGGCCACCTCTGTGTTCCCCATTTCAAGAGAGACAGGAAACTGCTGAAGGGAGTGCAGCAGAGTCTCCAAAGATGCTGAGGGGACAGGAGAATCTCTGTGAGGAGGAAAGGCTGAGAGACCTGGGGCTGTTGAGCCTGCAGAAGAGAAGCCTGAGATGAGATCTTCTCAATGCTCAGCAAGAGGTAAAGGCTGGGAGGAGCAAGAAGATGGGGCCACAGTCTTGTCAGTGGTGCCCAGTGACAGGACAAGGGGCAACTTGGATAAAGGGAAATAAATAGAGAGAAATTAATGGATGAGTGAGGGAATAAATTCCCTAGGCTGGATGTGAAATGTCTGGAAAAATCTCTGCACCTGAGAGGGTTATCACTACTCTGCTCAGCAGACCCTGGCTTGTGCTGTAATGAAAGTTTTCCTGTTGGAGAATCTTGGGTGGAGAACAAAGTTGCAGGAAACATTTTAGCCTGATTAGGGCCAAACCATGTGATTCCTTATGTTCCTTCCTTTCCTCCAGCAAACAAAGAATAAAACTTCCTGAAATTTCAGTTTGTTGGATGATTTTACTTTTTGGTGGTCTTTATGTGCATGTCAGAGGAGAAATATGTGGGCCGTGAGTTAATCTCTTTAGGAAGGGTTTCAGAGCTTGGTTGAGTCTCTCTGCAGAGTACTGGCACAGGAAGCAGACCTCACACAGGGAATGCATGTTTCCTGCATTACTGGTGTGCTCAGAACATCAGAAGTATGAGGTGACACAGGTCTGGAAGACTCTGAGACCATAGGCGCACAGAATGATATGGGCTGGAAGGGCCCTTCAAGGTCATCTTGTCCAATCCCCACGCAGTCAGCAGGGACATCTGTATCATAGTATCATAGTATCAGTCAGGGTTGGAAGGGACCACAAGGATCATCTAGTTCCAACCCCCTGCCATGGGCAGGGACACCTCACACTAGATCAGGCTGGCCAGAGCCTCATCCAGCCTGGGCTTAAACACCTCCAGGGATAGGGCCCCAACCACCTCCCTGCACAACCCATTCCAGGGCTTCACCACTCTCATGGTGAAGAACTTCTTCCTCACATCCAGCCTGAATCTCCCCACCTCCAGCTTCATTCCATTCCCCCAGTCCTATCACTACCTGAGATCCTGAGAAGTCCCTCCCCAGCCTTCCTGTAGGCCCCCTTCAGATACTGGAAGGCCACAATGAGGTCACCTCGGAGCCTTCTCCTCTCCAGACCGAAGCTGTAACTACAGCAAGTTGCTCAGAGCCCCAAAACAACCTGACATGGGATGGTTTCAGGGATGGGACAACCTGGATCAGGGTCTCTTCACTCTCAGAGTGAAAAATTTCTCCCTTCTCTCCAGTCTGAATCTTCCTCTTCTTGTTCAAGCCATCATCCCTTCTGTCACAGCATGCTTTGCTCAGATGTCTGCCTCCATCTTTTCTATAGGCTGTCCGCACCTTTCTTGCCCTTCCCAACAAAGACATGTCCAGCTTACAATGAGGTGGCCTTCAGAAGCTGCAATTTTATGTCCCACTTTTCAAAACACAGCTACAAATCGAATGTTCTGGATGACAAAAAGCAGAAGGCTGAGGTAAGTAGAATGCTAGATGGTTGCTTTTTCCTTTTTTACCACTGGAAGCCAGTTATTTGTGATAATTACTAGAAGCACCTAAAAGCTTTAATTAAGACCCAAAGTCCATCCCTCTAAGCACTTGGTTTGCACAGGAAAAAAAAGCTATTTTCACTGTAAATATTGTTCCTCTATTAGGAGAAGGCTTTCTTCCTCCCATCATAGCAATTATCCTGTATCACTGCAACACTGGATAATGCTGGAAATGTGTCCATACAAACTTAGAAATCCTATCATTTAAGCCCTATTTGGTGCCAATTTCATGCCTGCTTTTTTTTTCTGGAGCTAGAAATGCAATAATAACAGCAAAAGCAATAAATAATAATCATGATTAGAGACTCTTCTTCCACACAGAATCCGGGGAGTGGCTAACCCTCACATGAAAACGCACAAGCTGAACCACAAAGCAAGTGGCCACCATCATCTATCTACCACTGATGGGTACCAATAAAAGGAACATTGGATTGTTGACTTTCATCTCAGGAAGATGTTAAATTTGCTTCTTTGATTGCTGTTTAACTTCAAAAATATCTAAACAGCAGCCTTGAGGAGAAGGACTTAGGGGTGTCAGTCGATGACAAACTCAACATGAACCAGCAATGGTCACCTGCAGCCCAGAAGGCAATTATGTCCTTGGCTGCGTCAAAAGAAGTATGACTGGCAGGACTAGGGAGGTGATTTGGCCCCTCTACTCAACCCTTGAGACTGTGTCCAGTTCTGGTGCTTCCAACACATGGAACTATTAGAGAGGGTCCAGAGAAGGCCACAAAGATGATCAGAGGGTTGAAGCACATCCGCTATGGGGATAGGCAGTGGGATTTGGGGGTGTTCAGCCTGGAGAAGAGAAAGCTCCAGGTTGCCCAAGCAGGTTGTGGATACACCCTCCCTGGAGGTATTCAAGGACAGTTTGGATAAGGCCAGCTTGGATGGGGCCTTGAGCAACCTGGTCTAGTGGAAGGTGACCCTGGCAAATGCATTCTGTGATTCTGTGAACAACCTGTCTAGCTGGGGATGTCCTGCTGACTGCCTGGGGTTTGGAATAGACGACCTTTAGAGGTCCCTTCTAACATCATGCCTTCTATAATTTAATGAGCTGGAGGGCTGTGCAGCCTGTTTATTCCAAATAGGCTGGCACAGATTTATGTCAAGCAATAGAGATAACATGTAAACTGCTACTATGAGACGTATCTGTTGTTACTACCAGACATATCTGGATTGTATTAGCCTACAAAACACTCATTAGTGCTACTTAAATTGCTCTGCTTGTATTTATTCAGCAGGCTGTGCTTAGGAGCAGAGGAACATATGTGTATACCAAAGAACTTGTCAAGTCATGTCTGGCTGTAATTATCAATGTCACTCCTACTGTGCAGATTGCTCTTTTCTCCCATCCTTTCAGCTTCTGGAGGAGAAAATAATCCATGGCAGGTGAGGGATTTCCCAGTCAAATCCTAGAGCCGTGGGTTAAGTTTTGGATTCATGGCCTTGGATACTGAGGAGTCTTTACTGTCTATTTACAGCTCCCACTTGAGATGGCAGAGGATGCTGTAAAGAGCTTATTACTGAAGTGTTCCTGCTTTAATAGTCCCTTTAGTTTGGACATTCAGGTGGCTACCAGCAGGTTAGAACATTGGAAGTTGCTGGATTTATATATGAACAATTTCCAGGTTAATCTCCAGGGGCAGTGTTTAATTGGGAAGGTGATGTACTCTGCATCACAAACAGGAGTGGAACCGAATAAAAATGACTTCACAGGTAAAATTGATCTGGCTTCTTTTTAGTGATCTAAGAGTGCCATTGCAGGGTCTCTAAAGTCATTGGAGAAATATAGACATGTCCAGAGGTTGCTTCATCTGCTGCAAGAAGTCTGGGCAAACCATCTGATGGTGGGACTCAATGATCTTAGAGGGTTTTTCCAACTGAAAAAAATCTGTGATTCTGTCTTTTTTCCAGTGTGGCAGCAGACACAATCAATACACTAGAGATGTCAGAAAATCACAGAGTCCCAGCATGGTGGGGCTTGGAAGGGACCTCTGAAGATCATCCAGTCTAACCCTGCCCTGCTATAGCAGGGGCACCCACAGCAGCTTGTGCAGCATCACAATGTCCACGAGGGTTTAGAATCTCTCCAGAGAAGGAGACTCCACAACCCCTCTGGGCAGCTTGCTCCAGGCCTCCAGCACCCTCACACCAAACAAGTTTCTCCTCCTATTCAGATGGAATCTCCTAAGTTCCAGTTTGTGCCTGTTCTCCCTTGTCCTGTCACTGGGCACCACTGACAAGAGTCTGGCCCCATCCTCTTGCCCTAGACAGGTGCTTTAGCATTTGCTTAAGTATTGAGAAGATCCCCTCTGGGGCTGCTCTTCTCCAGCCTCAACAGCCCCAGGTCTCTCAGCTTTTTCCCCTCACAGAGGTGTTCCTAGCCCCTCAACTTCTCTGTAGTCTCCAATGGCCTCTCTCCAGTAGTTCCCTGTCTGTCTTGAACAGGGGAGCCCAGAACTGGACCTAGGACTGACTAGGGCAGAGGAGAAGGAGCAAGAGAAGGGCTGACGCTGCCGGAGCATGGATCAAAACCAAACACACAGAGGCACAAGCCACACACAAAATCCCACCGAATTTATGGACACCAAAATGTTTTCCTCCTTGCCTGAGGTCTCACGATTAAAAAGAAAAACAAACCCACTACTATATAATGGGAGGAAAAAACATGTAAAAAATATCTTAGTTGTGCTTTTAAGACCCATTTACATGATGTCTTTTCTTTGTATTGCTTATAATTACTTGCTGGTGAAATTGATGAAAGCTTCTGCTGTGCATCCCACCAGCCCAGTAACTGCTTTTTCCATTATTCCAGCATCTCAGATTGCAAGGCTGAGATCTGCACAATCATTATGTCACCATTATTTTACAGTCCAAGCCATAACATCTTCAAAATGATCCTGGAAACAGTTTGGGATACAGTTTGCTGACACTACAGTCACCAGAGGAGCGCTGAGATAAAAAACAGAGAATGCATCTTTCCAGTACACAAAATCTCAATGGTTTTGGGATCCCTCTTCAAGGGGAGGTTACTTGATGGATTAGCATCTGGCTCCTGAAGATGTGGATTTGGCAGCAGCTCTCTCTTCTCACAAGTTACAGCTGATAGGACAAGAGGAATTGGCATCGTGTTATGCCTGAGGAGGTTTGGGTTAGATGTTGTTTGATACACATGAAGGCAGTGTGGCCATTCAGCCAGACCTGGACAGCCTGGAGAGTAGGGCAAAGGGGAACCTCATGAGATGCAACAAAGGTAAGTGCAGAGTCCTGCAGCTGGGGAGAAACAGCCCCCTGCACCAGTACAGGTGAAAGGTTGGCCTGCTAAGGAGCAGTGCCATGGAAAAGGACATTGGAGTCCTGGTGGACAATAAGGTATCCATGATCCAGCCATGTGCCCTTGTGACCAAAAAGGCAAAAGGGACAAGGGACAAAGGGCACAAGCTAAAACACAGAAAGTTTCACCTCAATATGAGGAAAAACTTGTTTGGTCTGAGGTGGTGGAGACCTGGAGTAGGGTACTCAAAAGATTTTGATTTCTTCTTCTCTGGATAGATTGCAAAGCCACCTGATCATTGTGATCCTGGGCAAGCTGCTGTGGGTGACCCTGCTTTAGCAGGGGGGTTGGAGTAGGTGATCTCCAGAACTCCCTTGCAACCTCCACCATTCTGTGATTCTGATTAGGAAAAAGCTTCTATACCAAAAGGATTCTCAAAGTCTGGAACAGGCTGCCCAGGAAGTGGTTGAATCACCATCCCCGGATGCATATAAAACTGTCTAGACATGGTGCTCAAGGATATGGTGTTGTAGTGACTGTGGTGAAGCCAGATAAGGATTGGACTTCATGATCTTGAAAGTCTTTACTGACCATATTAATTCTGTGATCCTGTGCCCAGTTTGATGGTGGAGTCACCATTCCTAGAGGTGTTCAAGAAATGTGGGCACATGGCACTTGGGGACATGGTTTAATGGCTGGGCTTAAAGGTGGTGTTAGCTCAGCATTTGGACCCAATGATCTTAAAGGTCTTTCCCAACCAAAATGCTCTTGTGATTCTTTTCATTGAAAGCATCTTTCCTTTTGGGGCATGAGGTAATGTCTTCCCCTCCCCTGGGCTGCTGATGCTGGGTTAGCTCCTCATCAGCATGTTTGAAACAGGATGTTGGTCACATCAGTGCTAATGGCAGATCCGAGCAGAACGGTTCTGCTGCATGGGAGCATTCTTCCTGCCAGCCAGGGGCTAGAAATGCAAATTTCAGCATTTTACACTAAAACCTCAAGCTCAGCATGACTGTGAGCAACAACCAAGACCTCAATCAACCTGAGACTCACAAGGGTATGACCACCACCAAAACAGACCATCAGTGATTGAGCAACCTAAGTAGTGGGGGTTCAGTCTTTATGGGAGCAGTGGTAAGTATTTAAGAGATATGGGAAATGTTTTAAGGTCCACAGAAGAGGACAGTGACTGTCTGGCTGGGAGGATATAAGTCTTCCTGTCACAACCATCATGGAGATATTGGGATTGCTGCAGAGAAATCCCAAATCATAGAATGGTTTGGGTTGGAAAGGACCTTTAAAGGTCATGAAGCCTAATCCTCCTGCAATTATCAGGGACAGCTGCAATGAAAGCAGGTTGCTCAGAGCCCCAAATAACCTGATCTTGTGTCTGAATAAAGCTTTTGCTCCTGATGAGCTTCAGGAAGACCCTGGGGTGTTTCTTTAGTATGTATGAGGAGCTAGTGTCAGAAAATAGACACTTATTAGGGTCAAGAGGTCCAACAAGGAGCCAAAATCCAATGGGAAGTACCTCATTTTTATCATCATAGAATGATTTGGATTGGAAGTGACCTTGAAGGTCATCTAGTTCCAACACCCATGCCATGGACAGGGACACCTTCCACTAGTTCTGGTTGCTCAAGGTCCTGTCCACCCTTGCACTGAACACCTCTAGGGAGGGGGCAACCACAACCTGCCTGGGCAACCTGTTTCAGCGTTTCACCATCCTCACTGTAAAGAATTTCTTCCTAATATCCTAATTCCCAGATTCATAGATTTAGTAAACAGATTGAGCAAACAAGCCCTTTTCATAATTGAGTTTTTGTTCTCATGAGCTTTGGGCAATGCAGTCTTTGAAAACACTTTCCTGTAACGGGAAAAAACCAAAGATTCAGCAGATCTGGCATTTAGTGAAATGTTCCAAAGTGTTCTCTAGAAATGAGCTTTGAGGTACTTTAATCTCATTTTTCCCCCCTTGATATTAATACAGATGAAAACCATTTATGAGGAGATGGAGTCTCATGATTCATCATGCTGAGATGCATGACACATTTTACTTCACCAGCAGCAAAGATGGTGAAAGGTCTGGAGAACAAGTCTGGTGAGGAGCAGTGGAGGGAACTGGTGAAAAGGAGGCTCAGGGGACACCAGCTTGCTCTCTGCAATTCCCTGAAAGGAGGTTGGAGTAAAGTGGGGGTTGGTCTTTTCTTCCTAGTAACAGGTGATAGAACAAGAAGAAATGGCCTGAAACTGTACTACCGGAGGTTTAGGTTGGATATTAGGAACAATTTCTTTGCTGCAGGAGTGGCCAGGCATTGGAACAGGCTGCCCGGGGAGGTGGTTGTGTCACCATCCCTGAAGGTGTTCAAGAAACCTGTGGACATGGTGCTTTGGGAGATGTTTTAATACCCATGGTAGTGTTGGGTTGAAGGTTGGACCCAACGATCTTAGAAGGGTTTTCCAACCCAAACAACTCTATGACTCTATGATTCTATAATGACTGACCATGAAGAGTTGCACATGTGATGTACAAAGCATTTCAAATGCTTTCAGATTTCTTCACTACTTGAAATTATTTGGATAATGAGTTTTGAAAATCATTCTTGATCTGTAGGTTGTTTCTGGGTTTTCTGCTCTGTGTGGTTTCCTTTCTGGGCTCTATTATCTGTACAGCACTAATTACTGGTGGATCCAGCTCCTGGAGCTACTGGACCTATTGACTGGCTGTGACCTGACCTCTGAGTGACCTGGCTTTTGTCCTGTGGGGTTGACAATGCTCCTCAAGATAGAATCACAGAATTGTTTGGGTTGGAAAGGACCTTTTAAGGTCGTCTAGTCAAACAAGGACATATTCAAATAGCTCAGGTTGTTCAGAGCCCCAAATAATCTGACCTGGAATGGTTCCAGGGTTGCTCTGGGCAACCCGGGCCAGTGTCTTGCCACCAAACAAAAATGCCTTTGTTTTCTCTAGTCTGAATCTCTCTTTCAGTTTAAACCATCACCCCTTATCTTGTCACTATGGTCCTGCTAAAAAAGTCTGTCCCAAAATGCTGAACTCATACTTCCATTAATCCTTCCATGACTCCATGTTCACAAACATTTCCCTTCCACACACGTCCCTTCTTCAACGACAAAACCCCTCCGACACACCAGGTTCCCTTTGCAACCTGCATAGTGGCACCGTTGGCAGAGCTATCTCCCCCTGAGGTTCCTCTTGCCCATTCATTGTTATATTTGGAGAAGAAAGCCCCAAAAGTGATGGAGTTATTCACTAAATAATTACCTTAAGCAATGTATTCTGAGGGATTTTACAGAGCTCTAGAAATTAATTCCTGGTTATGCTGGGAGATTGAAAGGAAGGTTTTATGGCCTCTATTTTTCTCTTGTTCGTGAGGACAAACCTTTGTCATGGTATGACCTTTTGAGGGAAAAGGAATAAATGTCCTTATCCACTTGCACAGGACTAGGAACATCACTTAAAAGAATAAAATTAAGCATAAAAATACAACTTCCAAATAAAAACATTCAAGTATTCAACTAAGACCTGAAAAAAATCTTCTGCTTCTTGGGGAAAATTAAAGTCTTTTGATGATATCACAACACTCATCTGACACCTTCAGAGACTACTTGTATCTATTTCTCCAAAACTCATCGCCCTCCAAAGCATCCAAACCAGAAATAAACTCTTGAAATGATTTATTTAATGAAGCCAACACTAATTTGTTCCATACTTTTTTCCTTCATTTCACCAAAAGTTTGATATGATTTTGTATTTTGACTCTTCAAAATTACATCTTTAATTATTTGTTGGTCATTGCGGATCTTCTTATGGTGGAAACTTCCCCCCCCACCCCCCACTGAAATATCTCTTTCTTTATGCCCACTTTTGTTTTTACCCAGAAAATGTCTTCCCAAATGCTTGCACTTGTCGCTTCCACCATGAGGGGAGACTGAGGGAGCTGGGGTTGCTTAGCCTGGAGAAGAAGAGACTCAGGGGTGACCTTATTGCTCTCTACAACTACCTGAAGGGAGGTTGTAGACAGGCAGAATTTGGTCTCTTCTCCCAGGCAGCCAGTACCAGAACAAGAGGACACAGTCTCAGGCTGCGCCAGGGGAGGTTTAGGCTGGAGGTTAGGAAGAAGTTCTACACAGAGAGAGTGATTGCCCATTGGAATGGGCTGCCTGGGGAGGTGGTGGAGTCACCTTCATTGGAGGAGACTTGATGGGGTGCTTGATGCCATGGTTTAGTTGTTTAGGTGGGTTGGATTGGTTGATGGGTTGGACGCGGTGATCTTGAAGGTCTCTTCCAACCTGGTGTATTGTATTGTATTGTATTGTATTGTATTGTATTGTATTGTATTCTATTCCATTCTATTCTATTCTCCATCAGTTCACACAACACAAGCGTGATGGGCTACACCCAACCTGGAAGCAGGGGGGGAGGGCTTGTGGGAGCTTTTGCCCTTTGTGGAGAGTGTTTTCCCCCTGGGAAACTAAATTAGTCTGTTCCACTCCCCCTCACTGCCCAGCAAGCCTATAAAAAGGAGGATACTGCAGCCATTAGCTCTCTTTGCCACATAGTCCTCCCTGCTGTACCCACACCTTTGCTAAGGACTAGGTTTGTATTTCATATTTATTTTTTGCCATCCATCCTTGTTCCTTACTCTTGTGAACCCTACCTGTTATTGTTACATATATATGTATATATATATATATATGTACTGTTTAAAGAAAATTCTTTACCTCTCTACTTCCAAGACAAATCCAAATTATTTCTTGGTGGATTTGCTCCTTTCCTTTCTTTTCCTCTCTATTGGAAAAGAGGAAGGGGGAGTGGGGGAGGGCTACTCAGCCTGGCCCCCATCTGAGCTCTTAAGTCCCAGTTAAGGCTCAAACCACCACAACAAGCCATGACAAACACACCCTGAATCATGACCAATTATCTCAGTACACTAGTGTGACCGTGAAGGTCTTCTTACCACTGTACTTGATGACCCGAATAGTTGAGTCCCCTTCTCCAAATCTGGTGATGGGCGTTAGGCGGACTTCATAGGCCTCAGGTTTGATCAGCTCAGTCAGGTTGTAGGTGATTAATTCTCCCTTTTGGATGTTTCCATTCACAGTAATTTCCTGTTCCCACCAACGCTGTTGTCCAGCCTACAATGAAAAAGAAGGATGCAAGTATCAGAGCTTTTGTGACAGATATTGTCTTCACACGTGATGGATTATGCCCATCCCGAAAGCAGGGGGGGAGGGCTCGTGAGAGCCCTGCTCTCCCCAGAGTGGGGTTTTCCCCCTGGGAAACTGAGTTAGTCTTTCCACTCCCCCTCCCTGTCCAGCAAGCCTATAAAAAGGAAGACACTGCAGCCATTTGCTGTCTTTTACTTCTGTGTTGCTGGGACAGAAGGACTATGAGAGTTGCTGCTGGCTTCCTGGTTCTCTGCCATGTGGTTGGGCCTGGTCTTTTCTCCCTGCTGCATCTTCAAAGGACTGTTGGTTTTGTATATTCTCCCTATCCATCCTAGTTCCTTACCTGTGTGAACTCTTTCTGTTATTAGATAGATAGATAGATAGGTAGGTAGATAGATAGATAGATAGATAGATAGATAGATAGATAGATAGATAGATAGATAGATAGATATTGTGTAAAGAAAATTTTACCTCTCTACTTCCAAACTGACTCCAAATCATTTCTCAGTAGATTTACCTCCTCCTTTTTTTCCTTATCCCCCTTTTTTAATTAGAGGAAGGGGAGGAAGTGGGGGAGGGATTCTCAGTCTTGCCCCCCCCCATCTGAGCTCTTAAATCCCAGTTGAGGTTGAGACCACCACATCACATGAAGGAGAGAAGACACAGATCTGTAAAAACTGCAGGTGATTCATAAAATCGCAGAACTGTTTTGGTTAGAAAAAGCATCCAAGATCATGGATGTCAAACTATGATGTCCATGGCCATTAAACTATTTCCCAAAGTGCCATGCCCACATGTTTCTTGCTCACCTCCAGGCATGGATAAAGAAAGAACAGGAACATCCCCAAATTAGCAAATTAATGAACAATTCTGAAAGAGACAGAACAAATAATCCCAGCATGGTTGGGGCTGGAAAGGACCTCTGGGGGATTGTGCAGTCCAACCCCCCTGCTAGAGCAGGGTCATTCACAGCAGCTTGCCCAGGATCACAATGTCCAGGTGGGTTTGGAATCTCTCCAGAGAAGGAGACTCCACAACCTCTCTGGGCAGCCTGCTGCAGGGCTCCAGCACCCTCACACCAAACAAGTTTCTCCTCCTCATCAGATGGAACCTCCTGGCATCCAGTTTGTGCCTGGTGCCCCTTGTCCTGTCACTGGGCACCACTGACATTGGGTCTGGCCTCATCTTCTTGACCTCAACCCTCTACCATATGAGTGAGGTGGAGAGGCACATCCTACAAGAATACATTGTGACAGGACAGGGGGTGTTGTTTTAAACCAAAAGATGGAGATTCAGACTGGAGAGAAGGAAGACATTTCTTATACTGAGGGTAGTGAGACCTGGTGCCAGGTTGCGCAGAGAGGTGGTAGATGCTCCATCCCTGGAACCATTCCAGGACAGGTTGTCTGGGGCTCTGAGCAACCTGCTGTAGTTGCAGATGCCCCCCACCCTTTAGCTCTTGCTGAGCATTGAGAAGAGCCACTCTCAGGCCACTCTTTTCCAGGCTAAAAAGCCTCCTCACAGAGACGCTCAGATGATAGGTTGCAAAACTGTCATCCCCAAAGCCACCCTTGCTGCCATCTGCCCATCCTTCTCTGTTCACACCAAATCACAGGCAGCCAAAGCTCCATAAGCTGGGTTCTATCTCCTCATTAGAAGCAACAATGTTTCCCAGTTTTCATTTGGGACATAATTTGAAGTGCACAGAAGAGCTGAAATGTAGTTTGATTTCCAAGCACTCTGTTGATGAGTGAGAAAGGAACAGGCTGGCTATTAACATGCTTAAGATTTGTGACCCAAGGCCAGGTTGTACAGGGCCTTGAGGAACCTGGCTGTGGGAGATGTCCCTGCCAATGGCAGTGGGGTTGGAACTAGATGATCTTTAAGGTCCCTTCCAATCCAAACCATTCTATGAATCTATGAATTACTATGCAGCAGAGTCACTTGCAATATGACTTGCAGACACTCTGCCTTACTACAGACACTACCAGCAGAAGACAAAGATCATTAAATATTTACCATGCATCCTAAAATAACTGCAGAGATGCAGTGAAGCTGACATGAGGTGTTCCACTCAGCTTGCTACACCTGCCAGCATGCTGAAGTTCTCACCTAGTACATAGAATCATAGAATCATTTTGTTTGGCAATGGCCTTTAAGATCATGCAGTACAACCCTTCTCTCACTCTACCAAGTCTGGTGCTAAACCATGTCCCTCACCACCACTTTTCTACCTTGTTGAAACACCTCCTGGGATGGGGATCAACAATCTCCCAGGGGAAGCCTGTTCCAATCTTTGAGAAGCTTTTTTTCCAACCTAAACCTCCCCTGGTATAACTTGAAGCCATTTCCCATCATATTATTACTCTTATCACTTACAAAAAACCTGCCTGGATCTGTCGTTAGAACCACAAAATTGTTTTGATTGTCAGAGACCTTCAGGATGATCAAGTCCAGTGATTAACCCAGCACTGCCAGGTCACCACTAAGACATGGCCCCCAGCACCACATCTACGTGGCTTTGAAACCCCTCCAGAGACAAGGACTCCACTACTGCCCTAGGCAACCTGGCCCAGGCTTTGACAACCCTTTGGGGAAAGAAATTGTCCCTCATGCCCAACCTAAACTGACCCTGGGTCAACTTGAGGTCATTTCATAGAGTCGTAGAAGCACAGAATTCTTTTGGTTAGAAAAGAAGATTGAGTCCAACCATGAACCCAACAGCACCACGGCCATTAAACCATGGTCTCAGTGTGCCATGTCCACACATTTCTCAACCACCTCCAGGGACAGTGACTCCACCACCTCCCTGAGCAGCCTGTTCCAATGCCTGACCACTCTTTCAGGAAAGACATTTTTCCTCTCCTGGTAAAAGTTCAGGCCATATTATCCTATCACTTGTTCCTTGGGAGAAGAGACTTCTATCTCTCTCCAGCATCCTTCTTTGTCTTGCTTACCTTTGAATTTTGAGAACTTGTTGTTCCCTAAAGCTGGCAGAAAAGCAAAATGCATTTCCCTGACATCAGAGGAAGGGGATTGGAGAACTGTGGCTGTTATTTTATCGCAGCAGGCTGAAACAATCTCTGAGCTGTCAACAAGAAGGTATTTCTTCTGTGCCTGCTGTTGAGGAACACTCTATTCTTCCAAAGACTTCCACACATAGATTTCCTGAGAAATTAATCCTATGGGATGATTAAATATTGATTGCTTATATGCACAGTTATGTTTCTAACAAATAAACACCTCCTTAGCCCATTGTGCTCAGCATATTGATTGCAAGAGTGAATTTCTTCATTGACTCCAAAAGTCAGGCAAGCATCTCTTTAACTAATGACAACTGGATGCAGCGTTAATTAATCTACTGTACGCCCCTATGAAAAACTGCAGTGGCCTTGGAAGGAATTTCTTTACAATTTATAACAACCACCAGAATTGATTTTCCTGAATAAAAGAACTTTCTTTTGCAGTTAACCATATGTAATATAACTGCTCAGTTCCTGGGCAAACACTTCTTCTAAACCTCCAGACTGGTTTGCATTGGGAAGGACTTTTAAAGGTCATCTAATCCAACCCCCACTGCAGTCATCAGGGGCATCTCCAAGCAGAGCGGGTTGCTCAGAGCCCCAGACAACCTGACTTGGAATGGTTCTAGGGATGGAGCTTCTACCATGTCTCTGGGCAACATGGGCCAGGGTCTCACCACCCTCAGTATAAAACATTTCTTCCTTCACTCCAGTCTGAATCTCCTTCTTGGACTTCAAACCATCATGCCTTGCTCTGTCACAACAGGCCCTGCTCAAAAGTCTGTCCCCAGCTATCTCATTGGCCCTCTGAAGCACTGAAAGGCCACCAGAAGGTCTCCCTGGAGCCTTCTCTTTTCCACGCTCAAGAAGCCCAACTCTCTCAGCGTGGCCTCACCGCAGAGGGCTTCCAGAGTTCTATACAGAGAGAGTGATTGCCCATTGGAATGGGCTGCCTGTGGAGGTGGTGGAGTCACCTTCATTGGAGGTGTTCAGGAGGAGACTTGATGGGGTGCTTGGTGCCATGGTTTAGTTGGTTAGGTGGGTTGGATTGGTTAATGGGTTGGACGTGATGATCTTGAAGGTCTATTCCAACCTAGTTTATTGTATTGTATTGTATCATTGCTGTGGCCTTCTCTGGCCCCACTCCAACAGGTCCATGTCTCTGCTGTGCTGAGGACTCCAGAACTGGCCTCGGCACTGTAGGTAGGGTCTCAGCAGAGTGCAGCAGAGGGGTAGAGTTGCATCCCTATACCCACTGCCCACTCTGCCAGGGATCAGCCAAGAAGAAGGTTGCCATCACCTATCTTCACAGCACAGAAGGAAAACTCCTATTCAGTGTTCACCTTATTGGAGCTACAGAAATCCATTGGCTACACCTTAATCATTTTGCTCAACAACCATAGAAATATAGAATTACAATACAATACAATACACTACACCAGGTTGGAAGAGACCTTCAAGATCATCGCGTCCAACCCATCAAACAATCCAACCCACCCAACAACTAGACCATACAGCCAAGCACCCCATCAAGTCTTCTCCTGAACACCTCCTGTGAAGGTGACTCCACCACCTCCACGGGTAGCCGATTCCAATGGGCAATCACTCTCTCCGTGTAGAACTTCTTCCTAACATCCAGCCTAAACCTGCCCTGGCGCAGCCTGAGACTGTGTCCTCTTGTTCTGGTGCTGGATGCCTGGGGAGAAGAGGCCAACCTCTGCCTGGCTACAACCTCCCTTCAGGTAGTTGTAGAGAGCAATAAGGTCACCCCTCAGTCTCCTCAGGTTGTTCAGGTTGGGAAAGGCCTCTAAGGTAATTCAGTCCAACTGTCAACCCAACACCCCCATGGCCATTAAATCCTGTCCTGAAGTGCTATGTCCACAGATTTTTTAACACCTCCAGGGACAGTGACTCCATCACCCCCTGGGCAGCCTGTTCCAATGCCTGACCTCTGTCAGGGCTATCTGGTTTTAAATATAAACCTTTTCATGTAGGTGGCTTCTGTGTCATCTTCATGTCAAAGGATTATTATGGCCCTGAAATGATTCCCAGTGTCAAAACCCTGTAATTCAGGCCAAATCAACAAGGCCAGCCACAAAGCTTCTTCTACCATATCCAAACCAAATGTTTGCTGGTACAACTTAATGTTTTCTCCTGTTGTCCCATCAGTTGTGAAAGGAGACCAACCCCCACGTGGCTCCAACCTTCTTTCAGGGAGTTGTAGGGAGCTAGGTCTCCCCTCAACCTCCTTTTCTCCAAGCTGAACAAACCTATTTCCCTCAGCTGCTTCTCACCAGACCTGTTCTTCAGACCCTTCACCAGCTTTATTGCTCTTCTTTGGAAATGATCCAGCACATCAAATAAATTAACTTAGAACAGATATGACTTTTTTTTAGTCAGAAAGGCAATAAAATCTATCCCTTTTCATTTTTCCCTTCACCCATCTGCTGCATATCTGTACGTGAAGGGTCACGAGAAGTGTGATACAGCATGGATAGAAAATTCTAGGATAGAAAATTTGGAGGCATTGACCATGCAACCTTCACAGAAATCCCTCCTACCTGCACATAAAATATTTGTGGCTACTTCTGACCCTGTCCACTGCTGAATGAAACCAGAAGTTAGAAATACAATGAAGCCAAACAGTGACCAGAGAGAAGTGACTTGCTCCAGGCTGTTTGAAGAGACTTTCTCATTATCAGCCGACTGGGACCATAGACATTTGTAGACTGGAAATAAAAGGAATGTGGGAACTTTAATCTTTCAAATAGCAAGCTTGAACAAGTTCCTCTCTGGTTTACAGGTACCAGGTGACTTTTTATTACTTCTTTAAAGTGAAGCCATTCATTTTCTAGGTCACCATAGCTGCATCGCTGCTGGCGGTACAGGGAACCTGCTGAGGAGCGGAGCAGCCTCTGTGGAGAGCAGAGCTGCAGACCCTTCATGTCTGCTCTGGGAATGTCTTGCTTGTTTCATTTGCTTTCATCTTGCTGACAGTAAATATCAGAGTGCTGGAAGCACTTGTTCATTGCTGCTTGAATGTTTGTGCAACTTGGGATGCACTCTTAGCACCGATGAAATCATAGAATTGCTCAGGTTGTAAGGGACTTTAGTGATACCTATGCCAACCACTGTCTTCAGAATCACAGAATCATTTGGGCTGGAAGAGACTTTCAAGATGATCAAGTCCAACAATTAACCCAGCACTGCCAGGCCACCACTAAACCATATCCCTCAGCATCGTATCTACAGGGTTTTGAAACCCCTCCAGGGATGGGGATTCCACCACTGCCCTGGGCAGCCTCAGACAGGCCTTGACAACCCTCAAGAGAAAGAAACTTCCTCATGCCAAACCTAAACCTCCCCTGCTGCAACCTGAGATCATTTCCTTTTGTGGTATCACTTGTTCCTTGGGAGAAGAGACCAACTCCCACCTGGCTCCAACCAAATTTTAGGGAGCTGTAGAGAGACAGAAGGTCTCCCCTCAGCCTCCTTTTATCCATGATAAACAATTCCAGTTGCCTCGGTTGCTTCTCAAGGGAGTTGTGCTCCAGACCCTTCTCTACCATTACTGCCCATATCTGGACCTGCTCCAGCATCTCAGTGTTTTTGATGAAGACAAGCTCTGGAATGGAAACACCTCCTCATGATTCTTAGAAGGCACTAGAACTGTTCTGAGCATCTGCAGTGAATCACAGAATCAGTCACAGCATGGTTTGCACTGGAAGGGACCTCTAAGATCTGCCATGGGCTGGGACACCTCCCTAGACGAGGCTGCTCAAAGCCTCATCCGGCCTGGACTTAAATAATTCCAGGAATGAGATGTTGACAACTTCTCTGGATAGCCTGTTCCAGTGTTTCACCACCCTCACAGTAAAGAACTTCTTCCTAATATCCAATCTAAATCTATCTTGCTCTAGTTTCAAACCATTGCCCCTTGTCCTATCACCACAAGTGCTTACAAGAAGTCCGTTTCCAGCTCTCCTGTAGCCCCCTTCAGGTACTGGAAAGTGGCTGTAACATCTCCCTGTAGCCTTCTCTTCCCCAGGCTGAAGAGAACCAACTTCCTTAGGCTATCCTCATAGAAGAGGTTCTGCAGTGGAAGCTGCAGGTAATGCCACTGCTGTCGCCCACTTTGGAGCTGCTGAGGAAAAGGGCAGAGACATTCACAGATGTTCAAGCAAAACGGAATATGTACTCAGTGAAGGTGAGGTCCAAAAAGTGGTTTAATTCTGGGTGGAGTATAGAAACATTCTGAGCAAGGTTTGGAATCATTTTTGTATGCACTTTGGAAATACAGAAGGAAAATGTGAAGACAATTCAACATGTTTGCTTTCGTGGCCTTTTAACACAATATGCTGACATTGTCCATGTCCTTACGTTCCTTGAAGCTATTTTATGACTTGGATATTTTATCTCATGACCTTCAGGCTCCCATTCCTGTGACTGACCTCCACATTTCTCCCCGCCCCCCAAAAAAACATAGACCTGTTTGAGCAGAACCAGAGGAGGTCACAACAATGATGGGAGGGTCTGGAAGCCCTCTGCTGTGAGGGCAGGCTGAGAGAGCTGAGGTTGTTCAGCCTGGAAAAGCTCCAGGGACTGAGTAGAATGCTGGGGGCAGACTTTTGAGCAGGGCCTGTTGTGACAGGACCAGGGGTGATGGGTTGAGCTACAAGAGTGAGATTCAGACTGAAGAGAAGGAAGAAATCATTCACACTGAGGGTGGTGAGCCTGTCCACAGTTCCCCCTAGAGACGGTAGAAGGCCCATCCCTGTAACCGCTGCAAATCAGGCTGGGTGGGGCTCTGAGCAACCTGCTCTAGTTGCAGATGTCCCTGCTGACTGCAGGGGAGTTGGACTACATGACCTTGAAAGGTCCCTTCCAACCCAAAGCAGTTTGTGATTACCAAAGAGTTTTTCAGAGAAGCAACTACTGAAAGGTTGGCCATCACCAAAGGTTGATCAGGGGACATGCACAAGGATGCTTTGAAACAAAGGAATGGAATAAACTGGGTCACTAATTCCAAAGACAAATCCAAAGCTGAAACAAATTCATGTCAGAATACTCTTCAGAGAGTTATTAATGAGACAGAAAATATTCCTTATCTGCATAATACATCTTGGCAAACCTCAGCACCTTCAGAAACAAGTAGAGGGTGACCAAGTCTATGCAGTTCTCCATGACCAGGCACGCAAGGTTGTCTTCATCGTTCAACTTGAGTGTTGAGCAAGAAACTTACAAATGTAAGGCTATGGGCAAGAGTGACCCTGAGAAATGGAAACACTTTGTCCTCAACATTGATTGTTCAATGAATGTCATATGCGAGAGGATTTATAGTCTCCTGAGGCAGAGTGTGAGGTAGCACAGATGTCCTGATGGTGTCCCACGTGCCAGCTTTACTGCTGATCAGTTTGCCTGCATCATCGTGGTTTAAATAAAAAAATCTCACCCCACCATGGTTGGGCTTGGAAAGGACCTCATCAACTCCAATATCCCCCTGCTAAAGCAGGGTCACCCACAGCAGCTTGCCCAACATCACAATGTCCAGGTGGGTTTGGAATGTCTCCAGAGTTGGAAACTCCACAACCTCTCTGGGCAGCCTGCTCCAGGACTCCAGCACCCTCACACCAAACAAGTTTCTCCTCCCCTTCAGATGGAACCTCCAGGTTCCAGTTTGTGCCCATTCCCCTTGTCACTGGGCAACACTGACTAGAGCAAGGCCTCATCCAGCCTGGCATTGAACACCTCCAGGAAGGGGGCATCCACAACACTGAGAAGATCTTCCCCAGGATAAGTGGCCCCAGGCCTTTCACAGGTGAACTTTCTCTGGCAGGGAGGTTGGTCTAGATGATCTCCAGAGGTCTCTTCCAACTCCTACCACTCTGTGGTTCTGTTCATGGTGTTGCAAATTGTTAGGATAAGAGAGATTTGTTCAAGAACATGAGGACATGGCACTTTTGGACATGGCTTAATGGCCATGGTGTTCTTAGCTCTCTTCCAACCCAAACAATGTTATGATTCTGTGGTTCTCTAGACAGCAGCTTCCTCCCTTCTCTGGCTCATAGAGAACTCTTCACTCTCTGAACAATACATATGTTCAAACTGAACACAATCCAGCCAGCTTTTCACAAAGCAGATGAGCACCCCAGTGCAAAGCATCTGTGTTCTGCAGCTGATCTAAAGCATCACATTTCCATTTGGAGGACTTCATTAAGCATCTAGTAGCCATTTCCTCTCTTCTCCTGTTGCAATTGCCTTCAGTATTTCAGAAATGCTTTGCTACAACAATCATGTCTGATAGCTGAGCTCATTTCTTGGGAAAACCCAACATTTTTTATTTAAGAAGCTAAGCAAACTCTGTCTGTTCACTTCTCTTAGCAAAGCACTTTGGCATCGTGCACTTGTCTTCTCACGTCGTTACTCCTTGATCTATTTATGCAGAGACTCGTGTAGGTGGTTTAAAATGCAGCCTGGTTTTTCCACTTCATTTCCCCAAGACAACCTTGCTGGTTAACAGCATTGACTAAGCAACGAGGCTCCAATGTGCCCTGTATTTGGAGGGCTGGGCTTTATCATCCTGAGTGCAGCTCCAGTCATTAATTTGTCACTGTGTAATTATTGCCTACTAAAAAATATAGAATCATAGAATTGCTTCAGTTGGAAAAGACCTCTAAGATCACCAAGTCCAACTGTCAACCTAACACCACCAGGGACACTAAATCATGCCCCAGAGTGTCATGTCCACAAGTTTCTTGAACACCTCCCGGGATGATGACTCTACCTCCCTGGGAAACAACTTGTAAACACCTTCTAGAAATGACAAGAAAATTACTTACTTTAGTAGTGACAGGAGGGCATTGTCTGCTGTTTGAGATCCATCCAGAGAACACTGTATCCTTGTTGGATGTAGACTAAATTGCAACCACTGCAGAAGGTCAATCATCTCCTGGTCTGATCCCCAGCAGAGTGGGCAGCATGTGGAATTCTGCCCCTCTGCTCCACTCTGCTAAGATTCCACTTGCAGTGCAGGGGACAGCTCTGGAGTCCTCAGCACAGCAGAGCCATGGACCTGTTGGAGCAGGGCCAGAGGAGGCCACAGCAACGATGGGAGGGCTGGAAGCCCTCTGCTGTGAGGCCAGGCTGAGAGAGTTTGGGCTATTCAGCCTGGAGGGCAGAAGGCTCCAGTGAGATGATCTGGTGGCCTTTCGGTGCTTCAAGGGGCTGATTAGAAAGCTGGGGACAGACTTATGAGAGCAGGTCCTGTTGTGACAGGACAAAAGGTGATGGTTTGAAGTAAAAGAGGGAGGTTCAGACTGGAGAGAAAGGAGAAATGTTTGACACTGAGGGTGGTGAGACCCTGTTCCATGTTGCCCAGAGAGGTGGTAGAAGCCCCATCCCTAGAACCATTGCAGGTCAGGTTGATGGGGCTCTGAGCATCCTGCTCTAGTTGAAGATTGAAGATGGTGGACTGGGCTGAGATGCCAGCAGGTGGAGCATGTCCAGAGAAGGGCCCTATTACAGGAGGGATGTGGATGATGTCCAGAGAAGGGCCCCGAGGATGAGAGGGCTGGAGCACCTCTCCTATGAGGACAGACTGAAGGAGTTGGGGCTGTTCAGTCTGGAGAAGAGAAGGCTCCAAGGTGACCTCATTGTGGCCTTCCAGTATCTGAAGGGGGCCTACAGGAAGGCTGGGGAGGGACTTCTCAGGATCTCAGGTAGTGATAGGACTAGGGGGAATGGAATGAAGCTGGAAATGGGGAGATTCAGGCTAGATGTGAGGAAGAAGTTCTTCACCATGAGAGTGGTGAAGGCCTGGAATGGGTTATCCAGGGAGGTGGTTGAGGCCCCGTCCCTGGAGGTGTTTAAGACCAGGCTGGATGAGGCTCTGGCCAGCCTGATGTAGTGTGGGGTGTCCCTGCCCATGGCAGGGGTTGGAACTAGATGATCCTTGTGGTCCCTTCCAACCCTGACTGATTCTATGATTCTATGATTCTATGATTCTAAGATGTCCTTGCTGACTACTGGAGACAGGGGGAAATGACACAACTTTGAAAGGTTCCTTCCAACCCAAACAGTCTGTGATTGTATGATAGAAAGGTAATGCTACAGAAAGAGAAAGATGGAGACAAAAGATGATGGAACATCCCAGAAAGATGATGCCCTTCTCTGCAGAGCTCCCACAGATGGGCTCTGTCCTGCACCCTGCACTACTACTGTCCCATACAGTCATTAAAGGTATTCACAGGAGTCATGGTGGTGAAGTCTCAGCTTTGATCACTGGCACATGGTCAATCCATCTAATTTTTTTCTTTACATCTAAAGATCTGCAGCACTCAATCTGTAACTGCATTCATTAGCAGCACAAAGGAAAATCCAGACAGACCTCAAACAGGTTTAATTGCTTCAGCTCATCCACCATCCACATGTACAGACACATATTCAACTTGAGTGGCTTTAGAAACAAGTCAGGGAGCACAGAATATAAATATTCCCTTAAATGGTTGCCAGAACTGCTCGTGACAGGGCAGTGGGGAGATGCTAAGGGAGGTGACAGCTTTCTTTTGCCACACAGGAGTATTTCCATTTCTTATCAAAGACCAGAAACAGAGAATCATATAGAATGGTGGGGTTGGAGGGGACCTCTGGAGACCATCCAGTCCAATCCCCCTTGCTAAAGCAGAAACATCCACAGCAGTTTGCCCAGCATCACAATGTCCAGCTGGGTTTGGAATCTCTCCAGAGAAGAAGACTCCACGACCTCTCTGGGCAGCTGCTTCAGAGCTCCAGCACCCTCACAACAAACAAAAAGGAAGAATTCTCAAGAATTCTCCATAATTCTCCTTCTCTTCAGATGGAGCCTCCTGGGTTCTACTGTATGCCCACTGCCCTTTGTCCTGTCACTGGGCATCACTGACAAGATTCTGGCCCCATCCTCTTGCTCCCCACAGGTCCTTTAGCTCTTGCTGAGCATTGATCAGATCCCCTCTCAAGCTGCTCTTCTCCAGGCTCAACAGCCCCAGGTCTCTCAGCCTTTCCTCCTCACAGAGAAGCTCCAGGCCCCTCAGCATCTTCCCAGCCTCCACTGGACTCTCTTCAGTAGTTCCCTGTCTCTCCTTGAACTGGGGGAGCTCAGGACTGCCAGTACTCGAGGTGTGGCTTCTCCAGAGCAGGAAATACTTGACTGACAGGAAAATCCACTACCAGGACTGCTGTCATTTACAGATTATTATTTAAAAAAAAAAAAAATAATTCTGCATTACAGGAATTCATCTCAGAATAAGGCAGAGAAATGAAAAAGATTTCCAGGCAATCATATTTTTCATTTTAAACCTGCATCTGATCAGCATCAAACTGCTGCCTGCCTGCTGTTAGCATTCAGTGAGCAACTCCAGAGCAGCAGGGTGAAAATACCATCATGAAAACACACATCCCATCTTATCAGCTCTGCTGCTGTTTGTACTGCAAGTGGAGCACATTCTCACCATGGGCAGCTCAACAACATAAAGAAAAGCACATCCTGGTTTGGATGATGAAGATGATTCCTGCAATTCAGACACTCCAGCTGAGCCTTTGGCTGCAGACCATAGAAACACAGAAAGGTTTGGGATGGAAGAGGCCTCTAAAGGTCACCTAGTTTAACCCCCCCGCAAGTCAGCAGGGACATCTGCAACTAAAGCAGGTTGCCCCAGACAGCCTGACCTAGAATGGTTCCAGGGATGTGCATCTACCATCGCTCTGGGCAACCTCAGATCACCATGCTCAGGGTCCAACATTTCTCCCACAACAGGCCCTGCTAAGAAAATCGTCCTCAAAGTCCACACTGTGCTTCAGTGTCATAGAGTCATAGAATTGTTTTGGTTGCAAAAGACCTCTAAGATCATCAAGTCCCACCATCAGCCTAAGACCACCATGGCCATTAAGCCATATCCCAAAGTATCGCAACCACAGAGTCACCAGAAAGGGGAATCTCAACCCTACAAGAAGAGTTTAAAAGCAGTGAAGAAGTTAATAACGCCTTTACTACAACAAATTCCTCCAGCCTCAGCATTTTCTCTCACTAAATTGCTCCTTGGTTCACTTAATTTTCTCCTGCATCTTTCCTAAAGCTTGACTCGTACCCTGCATTTGTCAAATCATCAATTCATATTGCAGAGCCTTCTTCTGAGGCACAACCACTGCAAGCTGAGTGTGGCCACCATGCATGAGGTTGTCTCTACAGTGTGAGATTTGCTTTTAGCAAAGTTGGGTGAGAACATGTGCTCCTAAGTACAAATAAGGCTCTATTTTTTGTCACTGAAGGGAAACTTGCCAAGAAAGCTTCATCCCCATCACTGCTTTTTACTCAGAAGGTCTGTCAAGCCCTGGATCAGGCTGCCAAGGGAAGTGGTGGAGTCCCAATCCCTGGAGAGGTTTCAAAGATGTGTATACGTGGATCTAAGGGACATGAAACAAACATGGAGTATCAGCCATTGTGTGCCTGGGTGGCCAAGAAGGCCACCAGTACCCTGACTTTAATGAGAAATCATGTTGTCATCAGGAGCAGGGCAGGGATCATCCCTGTACTCAGCATTGATAAGGGCATAGCTGAAAAACTCCATCAAATTTTAGGCCACTCACTCCATGGAGGACATTGAGGGGTCTAGAGCATGTCCAGACAAGAGCAACAGAGCTGGTGAAGGGTCTGGAGAACAGATCTGGTGAGGAGCAGATGAGAGAACTGGAGTTGTTAAGCCTGGAGAAGAAGAGGCTTAGGGGGAGACCATCTGGCTTTCCACAGCTTCCTGAAAGGAGGTTGGAGTGAGGTGGGAGTTGGTCTTTTCTCCCTAATAACAATAGATAGGACAATAAATAGCCTGAAGTTGTAGCAGGGGAGGTTTAGGTTGGATATTAGGAACAATTTCTTCCCTGTGAGGGGTCAGGCATTGGAACAGGCTGATGGCAGAATCACTGTCCCTGAAGGTTTTCAAGCAACATGTGGACATGACACTCAGGGACAGGGTTTAATGGCCATGGTGGTGTTGGGTTGATGGCTGGACTCGATGATCTTAGAGGGCTTTTCCAAGTGAAACAGTTCTATGATTCTACAGTTTAGTGATGACCTGGCAGTGCTGGGTTAATGGTTGGACTTGATGATTTAAAGACCTCTTCCAACCACAATGCTTCCATGATTCTAAATGGCAATTAAAATACCTTGCTACAAATATCATCTGGCAGCTCTCAGCTTGCTGCTTTGAAAAATCAAACCTCAGCCTTCCGAGGAACAACCACAGGAGGTATCAGTACCTGAGACTGAAAATTGCACAGCAGAACCGCTGTGTCTCCAGTTCAATTTACCAAGCCCAAGAAAAATCAATAGGAAACCTGCCTTTACATGTTGCACTCTTTATTTTATCCTGCCAAATTCCATCTCATTTCACATGTGCAGAAGCAACAGGAAGGAAACAAAGCATTCACAAAGAAACGCAGGGCCTGAAATCTCCAGGGCAACTTGCATCCCTCTGCAGAAGGAGAAATATATTCATTTCAACATGACAACATTTCAGTGTACAGGAGAAGCTTCAGCTCTCTCACTTCCTCTCCTGGTACTGGTTACCAGAAGTGTGAAGTTTAGGATGGACATCAGAAAAAATTTGTTCTGCTCTTCCAGCAACTAGAGCAGGCTGCTCAGAGCCCCAGCCAACCTGACCGGGAATGGTTCCAGGGATGGGGCACCTGCCACTTCTCTGGGCAGTCTGGGACAGGGCCTCACCACCCTCAGTATCAAATATTTCTTCCTTATCTCTAGTCTGAATCTCCCTCTTTTAGTTCAAATGATCATCACTTGTCCTGTCACCACAGGCCCTGCTCAAAAGTTCGCACCTATTAAACCAATATCTAAGTCTTAACTCACAGTATCACAGTATCGCAGTATCGCCAAGGTTGGAAGAGACCTCAAAGATCATCAAGTCCAACCTGTCACCACAGACCTCATGACTAAACCATGGCACCAAGTGTCACATCCGATCCCCTCTTGAACACCTCCAGGGATGGTGACTCCACCACCTCCCTGGGCAGCACATTCCAATGGCTAACAACTCTCTCAGTGAAGAACTTTCTCCTCACCTTGAGCCTAAACCTCCCCTGGTGCAGCTTGAGACTGTGTCCTCTTGTTCTGGTGCTGGTTGCCTGAGAGAAGACACCAACTCCCTCCTGGCTACAACCTCCCTTCAGGCAGTTGTAGACAGCAATGAGGTCTCCCCTGAGCCTCCTCTTATGCTCCATCACCCAAGGACTCCCCAGCAGAGAGTGGGGCTCAGGAAAATACAAGGCAACTCAAGAGTCCAACTGAAAACAGATTTAATAAACCACAAAACTGATACTAGATAAAAATTATACCAAACTATACTCAGCCCAGCATTTATACCAAACATGAAGGCAGCTGTCAGGAGCAGGAAAGTGAAGAGGAGTCCAAAGGCCATCACAATGTTCCAAGCTCCTCTCCCAAACTTCCCCTTGTATACTGAGTGTGATGCTGATGGTCTGGGAATACCTGTTGCCAACTCAAGTCAGCTGTTCTGGCTGACTCACAGCTGCAGCCCATGACTGGCCTGGAATCCTGTCCAAGCAACACCAGGACTTACAAGGAGCCGGTTTCTTTCTTATAGAATCTTGAATTAGGTTGAAGAGAAAGATCACTAAGATTATCAAGGTCCAGTCATCAACCCAATGCACAACAGGCCCACCAAACCACATCCCATAGTGCCATGTCTACACATTTTTTGAGTGCTTCCAGGGATGGTGACTCCAGCACCTCCCTGGGCAGCCTCTTCCAATGCCTGACCTCTCTTTAAGTGAAGACATTTTTCCTAATATATAATCTAAACCTTCTGTGGTGCACCTTGAAGCCATTTCCTTTCATTCTATCACCTGACAGAGAGGACACCGACCACCACCTCACTCCAGCCTCCTTTCAGTGAGTTGTAGAGAGCCAGAAGGTCTTCCCTCAGCCTCTTTTTCTCTAGGCTGAACAATCCCAGATCCTTCAGTTGCTCTTCATCAGAGCTGTTCTCCAGACCCTTCACCAGCTTTGATGCCCTCCTCTGCACAGACTCCAGCACCTCAGTGTCCTTGTTGGAGTGAAGGGCCCAAAACCGAACCCAGAATTCAAGATGTGGCCTCACCAGTGCTGCGTATGGGAGGACAATCACTGCCCTGGTCCTTCTGACCACACCATCGCTGAACCAGGCCAGGATGCTGGTGGCCTTCTTGGCCACTTGGGCACATAGTGGCTCACCTTCAGCTGCTGATTTTTGCAGTGGGCAGTTTCCAGCCACTTTGCCCCAGCTTGGGGCATTCATGGGTTTTTTGTGACCCAAGTGCAGGACCCAGCACTTGGCTTTGTGGAACGTCATGCAATTGACCTTGTCCCTGTTTAAGCTCTGGAAGGCCACAGGAAGGTTTCCCCAGAGCCTTCTCTTCTCCAGGCTGAACAACTCCAACGCTCTCAGCCTGTCCTTATCAGACACTGCCTGGATCTTGCCTCAAGTGGAGCAACAACACACAGGTCAGCTAACTCTGATTTTAACATTCTCAATACCAAAGCAATTTACTGATCAGATAAAGCTAATGGAGCTAATCAAACCCAAAGCAGATCCCACCATCCTGACCTTCTGCAGAGCCCGCTGGCAGTGTTTTGCAATGCATTAGGAGATTAAAACAGAGATTAAGAGCTGTCACTTTTCTTTTTTCCCCCCAAATAGCATCATGCTGTGCTACAGACTGCTCTTCAGCTCAGAGCCTCCCTTCCACCTGAAAACCCTCCTTCTGTGAGGGATTTTGCACAGCCATGAGTGGTTTCTGCCACTGCCAAACGATGCTTATCCTTTTTCCTTTTTAATTATTGTTCTTAAATAAAAACCATAGTAAAAACTAGTGACAAATACATAGTTTAATCAAACCATCTGCCCATGTGGCCAAGAAGGCAAATGGTGTCCTAGGATGCATCAAAAAGAGTGTGACCAGCAGGTCAAAGAAGGTTCTTCTGCCCCTCCACTCTGCCCTCGTGAGGCTTCACCTGGAGTCTTGTGTCCAGTTGTGGGCTCCCCCAGTTCAAGGAGGATGGGCAACTGACATAGAGGTTACAGCAAATGCTACACAGATGGTTAGGGGACTGGAAGATCTCTCTTATGAAGAAAGACTGAGGGACTTGGGGCCTTTTATCCTGGAGAAGAGAAGACTAAGGGGACAAGGACAAGGGGTAAAGGGCACAAACTTGAACACAGGAAGTTCCATCTAAACATGAGGAGGAATTTCTTTACCTTGAAGGTGGTCTAGCACAGGAACAAGCTGTCCAGAGAGGTGGTGTAGTCTGTCTCTGGAGTCATTCAAAACCTGCCCTGCAGGACACCATCCTCTGCAACCTGATCTAGGTAAACCTGCTCTGGCAGGACTAGATGATCTCCAGAGGTCCCTACCAACCCTTATCATTTTGTGATTGTGTATGGTTCTGCAGAATCATAGGATGACAGAAGCCATTTGGTTGGAAGAGACCTTTAAGATCATCAAGTCCAACCAGTAACCCAACACTGGCAGGTCCACCATAAAACCATGTCTCTTAGCACTACATCTACAATGGAATGAAGCTGGAGGTGGGGAGATTCAGGCTGGATGTGAGGAGGAAGTTCTTCACCATGAGAGTGGTGAAGCCCTGGAATGGGTTGTCCAGGGAGGTGGTTGAGGCCCCGTCCCTGGAAGTGTTTAAGACCAGGATGCATGAGGCTCTGGCTGGCCTGATCTAGTGCAGGGTGTCCCTGCCTATGGCGGGGGTTGGAACTAGATGATCCTCGTGGTCCCTTCCAACCCTGACTGATACTATGATACTAAGATACTATGATACATGGCTTTTAAATCCTCTAGCAATGGGAACTCCACCACTGCCCCAGGCAGCCTGGGCCAGGCTGAGACATAATTGTTCCTCATGTCCAAGGCCATTTCCTTTTGTCCTATTTCTTGTTCCTTGGCAGAAGATAACAACCTCCACCTGGCTCCAACCTCCTTCTGGGGAGCTGTAGTGATCCCGAAGGTCTCTCCATGGCCTCCTTTTTTCCAGGCCAAACAAGCCCAGATCCCTCTGCTGCTCCTAACAAGGCTTGTTCTCTAGACCCTTCACCAGTTTCAATGCTCTTCCATGGGTCCACTCTAGAACCTCAAAGTCCTTCTCATTTGGTACATAATTTGCTGGTAGGTGTTAAAAAAAAATAAAATAAAAAATAAAGGAGTTAATTATCAGCCTTTTGCAGTGGGAATTGCTGCAATAATAGATGAGTGTGTCCGGATGGCTCACTAGGTTCCCAATCACCCACGTTTTAAATGTGGCTTCAGACAGAGGAAAGGAAAATATTTTGATTAGCCTGACAGAGAGTGTTGTCAAGCAAATTAGGGTATAGTAACTCTAGGTGATTATATAAATAGGTAATTAAAAGTAAATTAAAATGAAATTAAAAAGGAAAAAAAAAAAGAGCAGCTAAAAAGTCCTAATGCAATCAATTTCCTCATATATTCATTTATTTCAGCAAATTCTCCTTGTAATTTAATAATTCCTCTTGGGTACTGGGAATAACAGGACTGATTTGTGCCCAGTGATGCAAGCAGTTGCATAAACATGCCTTAAAAGTCACAGATTTTAATTCCAAATTAGTTAGATCCCAGCAGAGACAAAGTTTAAGTATAGAACAGCCAGGAACCTGCAGATACCAAAACCTTTGCCTGGGCATATCACAGATTCATGGAATGGTTTGGGTTGGAAGACACCTTCAAGATCACCCACTTCCAACCCCTGCCATGGGCAGGGACACTTTCCACTAGACCAGGTTGCTCAAGACCTCATCCAACCTGACCTTAAACATATCCCTTTGCCAGTGTACATTGCACTGGTTAGGCCAGACCTTGAGTACTGTGTCCAGTTCTGGGCCCCTCAGTTTAGGAAGGATGTTGACTTGCTGCAACATGTCCAGAGAAGGGCAACAAAGTTGGGGAGGGGTTTGGAACATAAGCCCTGTGAGGAGAGGCTGAGGGAGCTGGGGTTGATTAGCCTGGAGAAGAGGAGGCTCAGGGGAGACCTCATTGCTCTCTACAACTACCTGAAGGGAGGTTGTAGACAGGCAGGGGCTGGTCTCTTCTCCCAGGCAGCCAGCACTAGAACAAAAGGACACAATCTCAAGCTGCTCCAGGGGAGGTTCAGCCTGGATGTTAGGAAGAAATTCTACACAGAGAGAGTGATTGCCCATTGGAATGTACTGCCTGGAGAGGTGGTGGAATCACCATCATTGGAGGTGTTCATGAGGAGGCTTGATAGGGTGCTTGGTTGCATGGTTTAATTGATTAGGTGGTGTTGGATAATAGGTTGGATGCGATGATCTCAAAGGTCTCTTCCAACCTGGTCTATTCTATTCTATTCTATTCTATTCTATTCTATTCTATTCTATTCTATTCTATTCTATTCTATTCTATTCTATTCCCAAGGAGGGGGAATCTACGACCTCCTTGGGCAACCTATTCCAGTGTCTCCACAACCTTCACTGTAAAGAATTTCTTCCTAATTTCCAGTTTAATTCCCCCTCTTCCAGATCAAAGCCATTGCCCCTTGTCCTAGCAGTACAAGGCATGGTATGAAGTCCCTCCCCAGCTCTCCTGTAGCCCCCTTTAGGTATTGGAAGGCTACTCTAAGGTCTTCCTGGAGGTTTCTCTTTAAAATATCTCAGTTAGCTCCACAAAAACCACAAAAGTTATGCAACCTAAAATCTACTCAGCATAAATAACACATTCAAATGCTGTATTTATTTTGCAGATTAAAAAGCTCATCTCAGTTGGAGATCTGAGGGACAGAAAATCACTTTCTCCACATATTTATCTAAAATACACCTCTTCAAGGACCTGTCTTAATCCCCCAATCTCCTTCTCCCTCCACGGACTATTATTTCAGGCACTGAAAACCCAAACATCTTCTTTCTACATCAATCAGTTTGTGGTAGTTAAAGAAAAGTAAACTCAAAGGGAGAGTGTAAACCAAGGGGAAAACAGCATCAGATGGATTCTCAAAAGAAAGCAGCAAAACATCACAGGACAGGTGACTCTCAACTGCCCAACAATTCATAGAATCATAGAATCATAGAATCAGTCAGGGTTGGAAGGGACCACAAGGATCATCTAGTTCCAACCCCCCTGCCATGGGCAGGGACACCCTACACTAGATCAGGCTGGCCAGAGCCTCGTCCAGCCTGGTCTTAAACACCTCCAGGGACTGGGCCTCAACCACCTCCCTGGATAACCCATTCCAGGCCTTCACCACTCTCATGGTGAAGAACTTCTTCCTCACATCTAGCCTGAATCTCCCCATTTCCAGCTTCATTCCGTTCCCCCTAGTCCTATCACTACCTGAGATCCTGAGAAGTTTTGAGTCCTGAAAAGAATTGATTGCATCCCATGGATGGCATCTTAAGGGGCAAGCTGAGGGGTCCCCAGGGTCAAGCCTCTTCTTCCTTGGCTGGTGTACCAGTAGGAGTCTGTCCCTTCTGCCTTCCATCCTGATCCATGTCTTCCTGAATCCATTTCCAGAACCCAGCTCCTAAATCTTGTTCCCATCTGCTGCTGAGTCTAGTTTAAGACTTGCCCAGTGCCTGCCCCCAGCATCAGTGGTGCCACTGGTGCCATCAGTGCCTTCAGGGCCTGGGTGGGCTCTTAGTTTGCTTCTCTGTCTCTCTACTCCATGGGATTCTCTTCACCCCAGCTGGCTGAGTTTCTGTTCCACCCCATCAGTCTCTCTCCCTTCTTCCCTTTCTCTTCCCTATGGGCAGGCAGAGGGCTTCATGAAAAGCCTCTGGCACTCTTCTGTTACTGGTCCAGTCCTGACCCTTAAAACAGCCCAACTGAAAATATATGACTTGGAGGTGGATGTGGTGGCCCAGGAGATGCTCATAGCAAGTAAAGTTCATCTCAAACCACATCTTATTTCTTGAGATAACCTACAAATGACAAACCCCAAGCTGGTCATGTCAGTCTCTGGTATACTCATAGAGTTTGTCATGGAGATACCATGAGGAAGTGCTATGACACATCAGTTTCCTTCCTTTAAAACATAAAATGATGAGATTTTGTATGACCTTTGCTGTAGCAACATGCAGATTTCACTCTACTCTGCCAAGGGAAGTGGAGGTGTTGCCATTCACCAAGAGTTAATATCAATGCACAGGTTGGTTCTTTCCTTTTAATTGATCATTAAAACTCAGGCTTGGTAGCAATAGCTTTCAAAGAATCCCAGAAGACATCATTGTGATCACTCTAACATCTTGGTTCTCCAGGATCACCATGGAGGAAAGCCACAGCTATCTCCATATTGCTCTGTTTACGTGGGAGATCTCATCAAAGCTCTGTAGATACATACAGAGAGATAAAAATGTTTTATTTCACTGCAGGCTTCTTTCATGAGAGTCTGGAGCCACAGACTCTACAAAGACTCTGAGGAACAGCTCTTTAATCTCTGCCTTTCACCCTGCCAATGTGCAAATGAGTTTCCAGCATCTGCAAGAGGCAGAGGCCTGCTGCAAGATGGCTGCAAACCTTCTAGGAGGAGGAGAAACAACTATGGCTGTCAGGAAATGAAAACAGGGAGGAAAAAGTACATAAAGTAAAATAAGTTTGAGGAGAAGAGAAAGGAAAAAAAGAAAAGGGAAAAAAGGGATAAAAGGGAAATGGGAAAAAGGGAAAGGGGGAAAGAGAAAGGGAAAAGGCAAAGGGAAGAAGCAAAGGGAAAAAGAGAAAGGGAAAAAGGAAAAGGGAGAGGGAAAAGGGAAAGAAGTAAGAACAAAACCAAAATAATTAAAATAAAGACAAAATACAATGAATAACACATAAAGTAAAAGAAAGGCTCAGCAATCATTACAGGGCTCAGCAGACACAAAGAGGCACATCCTGCACAACCAAATCTCTTCCCTTACCTGCCTGATCCCTAAGCGATAGGCAAGGATGCGATCCACAGCGTCAGGGTTCATCTGGGTCCACTGGAGGCTGTAGGAGTAGACACGGGGTCTGTTCTGCCACAGTGGGTTGTAGGTGTCATAGTAGAACTCAGGAGCATAGGCTTTGCCTGCAGGAGATGGGGGGGAAAGGGGAAAGTAAAGAAATTAGACTTTGGATCCAACCTCCAACTGCCCTCTCCTCTATTTTTTTCTGAGACATTTCATTAAATATATTCTTCCAGAAACACCTTTTGGAATTCTTTGAAGGGTTTGTGGTGATGGTTTGCCTTTCATAGAATGACACAATGGTGTGGTTTGTAGGGCACCTCTGGGGATCATCCAGTCCAATTCCCCTGCTAAAGCAGAGTCACCCACAGCAGCTTGCCCAGAATCACACTGTCCAGCTGGGTTTGGAATCTCTCCAGAGAAGGAGACTCTACAACCTCTCTGGGCAGCCTGCTCCAGGGCTCCAGCACCCTCACACCAAACAAGTTTCTCCTCTGGTTCAGATGGAACCTCCTGGGTTCCAGTTAGTGGACAGTGCTTCTTGTCCTGTCACTGGGCACCGCTAAGAAGTGTCTGGCCCCATCCTCTTTACTTCCACTCTTTAGATCTAGATAAGAATCAAGGAACATTGGTATTGACTCACTCTTCAGTGGCATCCATGGACCAGGTGTAGGCATGGGAGGGTAAAAATTCTCAGAGCTACTCAGGAGAAGCTGGAGCCATGCAACTAATGTTTCATGGCCCAGCTGCCTAAAATAGAGACATCAAAAGAATCTGCCCTACACTGAGCAGAGAAAGACCCAGTGACAGCTGCTCTACCTGGCACAAATAACACGAGCTGACATCCGTGGGCTGGAAGTACAAGATGGATATTTCCAGCGATGGCTGCCTTCATCACATCTCCTCCTCTCCAGGTTCCCAGGAGAAAATGCACACAAGTTGTCCTTCATAACACCATGGATGTGCACACTGTCAGAGCACATTATTTAGCTGAACACCTCAACGTGTAACACAGACGACAATGGCATCTCACTGTGCACCTTGGCTACATGAGTGTTTCACCACAAGGTTATTACAACCTTCATACTTCAGAGATGTAGAATCATAGAATCATACAATTGTTTCTGTTGGAAAAGGCCTCTAAGATCATGGAGTTCAACCATCAACCCAAGATCACTGTAGCCATTAAGCCACATCTGGAAGTGCCACGTCCATATATCTCTTAAAAACCTCCACGAATGTTGCTCCATCACCTCCCTGGGCAGCCTGTTGCAATATCTGACCAACCTTGCAGGAAAGAAGTTGTTCCTAATATCCAACCTAAACCTCACCTAGGACAAATTTAAGCCATTTCCCCTCCTTCTATTTCCTGATACTAGGCAGGAGAGACCAACCCCCAACTGGCTTAACCTCCTTTCAGGGAGTTGTAGAGAAGAATAGAATAGAATAGAATAGAATAGAATAGAATAGAATAGAATAGAATAGAATAGAATAGAGAATAGAGAATAGAGAATAGAGAATAGAGAGAAGAGAATAGAGAATAGAGAATAGAGAATAGAGAATAGAGAATAGAGAATAGAATAGAATTAACCAGGTTGGAAGAGGCCTTTGAGATCCTCAAGTCCAACCTATCTTCCAACCCCTCACCAGCTTTGTTGCCCTTATCTGCTGGCTCATGTTCAGGCTACTATCAGCCAGTACTCCCAGGTCCCTTTCTGCCTAGCTGCTCTCCAGCCACTCTGACTCCAGCCTGTAGCACTGCATGGGGTTGCTGTGGGCAATGTGTAGAACCCAGCAACATCCTTAAACATGATGATGATGATACACCCTCTTTTTTCCCCTTAATTTCTTTAGAAGTTCATTAATTCAATGAGGTCTCCCCTTACTCTCCTCTTTTCCAGACTAAACAGCTTCAGCTCCCTCATCTGCTCCTAACAAGACTTGTTCTCCAGACTCTTCACCAGTTTTGTTGCCCTTTGTTTGCAGCCACATGACAGAAAAATTGCTCAAATTCACCAAAACTGAGTTCTGTTTGACTTAAGCCCAGGAGCACCAGTGACACCTTGCCATGCAAATTCCCTTTGTGCCTTTAAATCATCCCATAAAGACTGATTTGTCTAGAGTAACTGGAATGGCACATGGTCCTCGATCTGTTCACCTAGCCATGGGCATGTATTAACATCTGAGATGCAGCAAGGTAGCTGGGCCATCTAGGCTAGGTAGAAGATATGACACAAGAGCTCTAAGAGACCCAGGAGCTGATACAGCCATAGTTAGAACCGTGTGCATCACCCTTGGAGCTGTGTACATCTTCTTAGAGCACCTCATAAACCATCAAGCACCTTTTATACCACCAAGCACCTGTCTACAATCAAATAAGCTGAGTTTATAAAGGGTAGGAGCAGGTGTAGGATAGGAGTGTCTGCAAAAAGCATTCACGACTCAGAATCCCAGAATACATCCGTTTGGAAGGGCCTCTCAGAGGTCATCTTGTCCACCCCTCCTGCAGTGAGCAGGAACATTTCCAACTAGATCAGGTTTGACCTTGAATCCTTCCATTAGGAGCTTGTGCTACAATGACCTCTGTATTAAGGTATTTTCTCCTCAAAATTATTCTTCCCTACAGGTACAAATAGAGAGGGATCACAGAATGGTGGGAGTTGGAAGGGACTTCTGGAGAACATCCAGTATAATCCCCCTTGCTAAAGCTGAAGAACCCACAGCAACTTGTCCAGGATCTCAATGTCCAGGTGGGTTTGGAAACTCTCTAGAGAAGGAGACTCCACAACCTCTCTGGGCAGCCTGCTCCAGGGCTCCAGCACCCTCCACTAAACAAGGTTCTCCTCATCTTCAGACGGAACCTCCTGGCTTCCATTTTGTGCCCATTGCTCCTTGTCTTGTCACTGAGCACCACTGAGAAGGGTCTGGCCCCATCCTCTTGGCTCCCATAGATCCTTTAGCTCCTGCTGAGCACTGAGAAGATCTCCTTTCAGGATGCTCTTCTCCAGGCTCAACAGCCCCAGGTCTCTCAGCCTTTCCTCCTCACAGAGATACTCCAGGCCTCTCAGGAGCTTTGTAGCCTCCACTGGACTCTCTCCAGCAATTCCCTGTCTCTCTTGAACTGGGGAGCCCAGAACTGGACCCAGTCCTCCAGCTGTGGCCTCACTAGGGCAGAGCAGAGTGGGAGCATGGGGAGGTATTTTGACTTAGAAACGTAAAGATTTCAATCATTCAGAGAAGTGGTGAGAAGAGGGGGAAAGATTAGTAAGAAGATATAAAAATGGAAAGGGACAAAAGAGACATTCATAGATTCACAGAATGGTTTGGGTTTGAAGGAGCCTTGAAGATCATCTAGTTTCAGCCCCCCTGCCATGATGTGAATATGCACCAATCTTGTTGTTATCCACCAAGCTTTTATCTTTAAGTGTGCCATCCCCTGCAACCACGCTTTTCATCTCAAAGCCCTTTTAGCCAAGACATTTCTGCCAATTGCCCAACGATGATGCACGCTCAATTAGATCAGACTAGAGCAGATATATCAGCCCTGAAGTCCCAAACAGCACCACTCCAAGGGAAAATCAGCAAATCAAAACCTGCTACTTTAAGAGGAGGAAAAAAACCCAAGAAGTGAAAGAGAGGTGAGCAGAGGATCAGTGGTGGAGAGGATTTGTTTGCCTTGTTTATGTGGAGCAAAAATAATGGAGAAGACCTCATGCTGAATGCAAATTATACTCTTCCCCCTTATACTTCAGGTGGACATAATGGCATCTCAGGGAGCCTGCAGAAAGGAGCCATCATTAGATGCTTGTTACAATAATGCCACTTGAACAACACAGTCACCTTCAGAGAAATAATGAGGACCCATGAAGAGCTGCATTATCCTAAATCCCTCCAAACTGAAGAGCTGTCTGGTATGAATGGAGCTGCTGGAAATGTAACAACACAACATTAAGACCTTGACTGGCAAGCTCTAGAGGTAGAAGAAAGCTGGGCTGTGTTTTGGAGCACAAGAAAAGTAGATGCACTGAAAGGTTTGGGTCGGAAGACCATTTAGTTTCAACCTCCCTGGCATTAGCAGGGACACCCTCTACTGGACCAGGTTGCTCAAGGTCCTATCCAACCTGGCCTTGGAGATGTGAGACACACCACCAGCCTGCCTGGGCTTGGCAGGTGTCCCCCAACACCACCACCATTTGCACTTCCAGTCGAAGACTTCAAACCTGTCACCACCCAACCATGCCTCTTCCAGAGGCAAGGCTGTCCAGCAAAGTTTATCCTCTACCAGAGAAATGAAGGGGTGAAACGTCCCTTGGCTTGGAATAACTTGACTGTGGGCAGTCAGAAGTTTACTTGGAGGAAAACATCTGCAGTTAGGTTCGCGCAGCAGGCAGCTTCAAGCCCTGGCTATGCTTGGGAGAGGTTATCACCTAGTTCCCACTTGCAGAGCGTACAATGCATGAGGCTGATGGCCCTCACACCCCAGCTGGGCATCCCTTGGGGGCTGCCAGCTTTACCTCATAAATCATGGAATTGTTTTGCAAGAGATCTTTAAGATCATCAAGTCCAACACAGCACTGCCAAGTCACTACTAGACCGCATCCCTCAGTACCAAATCTACATGGCTTTGAAACCTCTCCAAGGATGGGGACTCCACCACTGCCCTTGTTAGTGTGGGCCAGGCCTTGTTTTGGTGGTGTTTGTTTTGGTTTGGGGTTTTTGTTTGTTTGTTGTTTGTTTGTGGGGGGTTTTGTGTGCGTGTGTTTTGTTTTTCTCTTGTGCTAACATGAGAACAGAGATAGAGACGTGATAGAAAGCAGCCCTGTGGAAATGGACTTGGGGGTGCTGGTGAATGAGAAGCTGGACAAGAGCCAGCAATGTGCATTACACCCCAGAGAGCAAACTGCAGCTTGGGCTGCATCAAAAGAATCATGGCCAGCAGGTCAAGAGAGGTGATTTTGCCCCTCTGCTCTGCTCTGGTGAGACTTCACATGGAGTACTGTATCCAGATCTGGGGGCCCCAATACAAGAAAGAATCTGATACAGAGAATCCAGAGAAGGCCACAAAAATGATCAGAGGGCTGGAGCACCTCTCCTGTGAGGGCAGGCTGAGAGTTGGGGTTGTTCAGCCTGAAGAAGAAAAGGCTCCAAGAAGTCTTTACTCTGGCCTTTCATCACTCAAAGGAGACCTACAGGAACAATGGGGAGGGACTGTTTCCAAGGGCTTGTAGCACTAGGACAAGGGGCAATTGTTTCAAACTAGAGCAGGGTAGATTTAGATTGGATATTAGGAAGAAGTTCTTCACTCTGAGCATGGTGGAACACCAGAACAGGTTGCACAATGAGGTGGTGGAGGCCCCATCTGTGCACATTGGCCACAACAACCCCATGCAGTGCTACAGGCTGGGGTCAGAGTGGCTGGAGAGCAGCCAGGCAGAGAGGGACCTGGGGGTACTGGTTGATGGTAGGCTGAACATGAGCCTGCAAGTGTGCCCAGGCAGCCAAGAGGGCAAATGGCATCCTGGCCTGCATCAGGAACAATGTGGCCAGCAGGAGCAGGGAGGTCATTCTGCCCCTGTACACTGCACTGGTTAGGCCACATCTTGAGTCCTGTGTCCAGTTCTGGTCCCCTCAGTTTAGGAAGGATGTTGACTTGCTGGAACGTGTCCAGAGAAGGGCAACGAAGTTGGTGAGGGGTTTGGAACACAAGCCCTATGAGCAGAGGCTGAGGGAGCTGGGGTTGCTTAGCCTGGAGGAGACTGAGGGGTGACCTTATTGCTCTCTACAACTACCTGAAGGGAGGTTGTAGCCAGGTGGAGGTTGGTCTCTTCTCACAGACAGCCAGTACCAGAACAAGAGGACACAGTCTCAGGCTGTGCCAGGGCAGGTTTAGGCTGGAGGTTAGGAAGAAGTTCTATACAGAGAGAGTGATTGCCCATTGGAATGGACTGCCCGTGGAGGTGGTGGAGTCACCATCATTGGAGGTGTTCAGGAGGAGACTTGATGGGGTGCTTGGTGCCATGGTTTAGTTGTTTAGGTGGGTTGGATTGGTTGATGGGTTGGACGCGATGATCTTAAAGGTCTCTTCCAACCTGGTGCATTGTATTGTATTGTATTGTCATGCTTGATGGGGCTTAGAACAGTCTGCTCAAGATGCAGATGTCCCTGCTGCTAAAGGTCCCTTCCAAGTGAAACTGTTCTATGACTTGATGAGAATCCAGGACAGTCCCAGGTGTGTATTTAGCCACAACTGGTAATTGCATGCTTCCTATGCTGCTGCCCTCTGGTGGAGAGAACAACAGCAACAAGTACAGCAGGGTGTATAACCGTGCTGCTCCTGCCGGGTGGCTTCCAGAAGCACGCCAGGGAGAGACCCACACTTGATTTTAGTAGTCTTCAAACACAAACATTTGGTCTGTCTATGCCTTTTTGTTTCACGCGAGGAGCAGCCCAGATGAACAGAGCCACTTTTGGTGTTACGTCTCCTTGCCCCACGGGCACACCTCAGCCTCCTGCGCTTTGCACGTGCTGCACATGCAGAAGGTGACAAAATTAAAGGTTTTGCTCTTGAAAGGAAAACAAACAATAGTCTCCAGAGCAAACTGTGCCATGGATCCTCTCTCTGGCAGAGCCCCAAGCGTCACAGTTGTTTAGATTCCCGCAGTGTGAGTACAGAGGGAGGGATTAATTAAAAATAGTGCATGCTAATGAAGCTCTAAACCAGAGTTCAGGTTGCCTTAACAGACACAAAAAATATCCTGGAATTGAATTTTCCTCCCTCAGGACTTGCTGGAGAGGCACAGAAATGAGAAGCTTCCCTTTCTAGGGATGAAGCGCATCTGAAGCTGTAGAAGATGTGCACAGAAAACATTCTATTGTTGTCATTCACAGAATCACAGAACACATTGGCTTGGAAGGAACCTTTAGAGGTTATCTAGTCCAACCCCCCTGCAGTCAGCATGGACATCGGCAACTAGAGCAGGTTGCTTAGAGCCCCATCAAGCTTGACCTTGAATATCTCCAGGGAGGGGGCCTCAACCACATCTCTGAGCAGCTTGTTTCAGTATTCGACGTGAACAACATGGACCTAGGAAACAAGCAAAGAGAAAAGCTACTTCAGCTGCCTACCATTAAATTCCATCAACATCCCACAGCACCACTGGGATCTCAGCAGACTCCAAAGTACTCTCCTGAACAGAAGTGAACTGATGCACTTACTCAAATCACTTTAGAATCACCTTACGTCTCCCTGTACTCAACTGTTAGACCAAATAGGTGCTCAACTGGGAGAGAAACTTCTCAACCAAGCACAGGAGTTCTCTCTGTGGTTCTTTTCAGATCATGAATCATCATGACAGAATGGTAGGGGTTGAAAGGAACTCCCAGAGATCATCTCGTCCAACCTTACATCTCTAGCAAGTTCACCAAGACAAAAGGGTTGCCTGCATCACTCAGTCCTTCAACCACCAGAAAATCCAAACAATAGAACAATCATCCTGTCAAATGATTGTTTCCTTTCAGCCACCAGCACATGGTTTCCAAAGCAATGCAAGGAATGGAGGATGTGCTCTGCAGATCTACACCATGAGTGAGAACACAAACCACTGACTGCCACTGAGGCTGACAAACTGAACAACCACCTTCTCACCCTAATGACAGCACCTGATCCATACTCCAGACAGAGTTTCCCAGTTTGTGTTGCCTTGTCATGCAGAAACAAACAGGAGTGACTGTGCACGCACCAGTAACAGTGACAGCTTCAGCAGACATGCAGACAGAGCACTAAAGGAATCATTTCCTTGTGTTGTCTGTTGATGTTCTCCATGCCTTTGAGAAGAGGAGGCTCAGGGAGACCTTATTGCTCTCTACAGCTACCTGAAGGGAGGTTGTAGACAGGTGGAGGTTGGTCTCTTCTCCCAGGCAACCAGCCAGAACAAGAGGACACAGTTTCAAGCTGCACCAGGGGAGGTTCAGCCTGGGGGTTAGGAAGAAATTCTACACAGATAGAGTGATTGGCCATTGGAATGGGCTGCCTGGGAAGGTGGTGGAGTCACCATCACTGGAGGTGTTTAGGAGGAGACTTGATGGGGTGCTTGGTGCCATGGTTTAGTTGATTAGATGGTGTTGGATGATAGGTTGGACACGATGATCTTGAGGGTCTCTTCCAACCTGCTCTATTCTATTCTATTCTATTCTATTCTATTCTATTCTATTCTCTATTCTATTCTATTCTATTATTCTATTCTATTCTATTCTATTCTATTCTATTCTATTCTATTCTATTCTATTCCTGCTAATTTCAACAATGGCAAATGTAGAGTCCTGCACCTGGAGAGAAAGAAAGCCCTGCAGCAGGACAGGTGAGTGGTTGACCTGTTGGAAAGAAGCTCTATGAAGAAGGACCTGGCAATGATGGTGGACAGGAAGGTCACCAAGAGTCAGCAACATGCTCTTGTGTCGAAGAAGTCCCATGGTCTCCTGGGCAGCATGAGGAATAGTGTGACCAGCAGGTCAAGGGAGGTTCTCCAGCTCCCCTGCTCTGCCCTAGTGATGCCACTGCTGGAGCCCATAGTGCAGATCTGGACTCCCCAGTTCAAGAGAGATAGGGAACAAAGTTCAGAAAAGGGCTACAAAGATGTTGAGGGGTCTGGAGCATCTCTGTGAAGAAAAAGTGCTGAGAGACCTGGGGCTGTAGAGCCTGGAGAACTGCAGCCTGACAGGGCATCTTCTCAATGCTCAGCAAGAGCTAAAGGACTTGTGGGGAGCAAGAGGATGGGGCCAGACTCTTCTCAGTAATGCTTATTGACAGGATAAGGGGCAGTGGGCACAAAGGGGAACCCAGGGGGTTCCATCTGAACACAAGGAGAAACTTGCTTGGTGAGAGGGTGCTGAAGCTCTGGAGCAGGGTGCCCAGAGAGGTTGTGGAATCTTCTTCTCTGGAGAGGTTCAAAACCCACCTGGACACTGTGACCTTGGGCAAACTGCTGTGGGTGACTAGATGATCTTCAGAGGTCCCTTCCAATTTCCACTATACTGGGATTCTGTGACCTTCCAGTATGAACTGGGGATGGATGGGAATAAACTGTGTGATCAGTGATGGTGGAAATACAGACCAGGGATGAAGAGAGCTCAAAGGTTTGAGATTACATGAAGGCTGGAGGTGATAAGGATGACTCAGCCACAGGACTATAATAGAATCATAGAATTGTTTTAGTTAGAAGAGACTTCTAAGGTCATTCACTCTAACTTCAAACTGAGACCACCATGGCCATTTAACTGTATCATGTTCACACATTTCTTGAACACCTTCAGGACTGGTGACTCCACCACCTCCCTGGGCAGCCTGTTCCAACACCTGACCACTCTTGCAGGAAAGAAATTGTTCCTAATATGCAACCTGAACCTCCCCTGGCACAATTTCAGGCCCTCTCCTCTCATTACAGTATCACAGTATCACCAAGGTTGGAAGAGACCTCAAAGATCATCGAGTCCAACCTGTCGCCCAAGACCACATGCCTAAACCATGGCACCAAGTGCCACGTCCAATCCCCTCTTGAACACCTCCAGGGACAGTGATTCCACCACCTCCCTGGGCAGCACATTCCAATGGCGAATGACTCTCTCAGTGAAGAACTTCCTCCTCACCTCCAGCCTAAACTTCCCCTGGTGCAGCTTGAGACTGTGTCCCCTTGTTCTGGTGCTGGTTGCTAGAGAGAAGAGACAAACTCCCTCTTGGCTACAACCTCCCTTCAAGTAGTTGTAGAGAGCAGTGAGGTCTCCCCTGAGCCTCCTCTTCTCCAGGCTAAACAACCCCAGCTCCCTCAGCCTCTCCTCACAGGGCTTGTGCTCAAGGCCTCTCCCCAGTCTCGTTGCCCTTCTCTGGACATGTTCAAGTGTCTCGATGTCCTTCCTAAACTGAGGGGCCCAGAACTGGACACAGGACTCAAGGTGTGGCCTAACCAATGCAGAGTCCAGGGGCACAATGACCTCCCTGCTCCTGCTGGCCACACTATTCCTAATGCAGGCCAGGATGCCATTGGCCTTCTTGGCCACCTGGGCACACTGCTGGCTCATGTTTAGGCAGCTGTCAATCAGCACCCCCAGGTCCCTTTCTGTTTGGCAGCTCTCCAGCCACTCTGACCCCAGCCTGTAGTCTCTGCATGGGGTTGCTGTGGCCAAAGTGCAGCACCCGACACTTGGATTTGTTGAATGCCATCCTGTTGGACTCTGCCCATCTGTCCAGCTGATCGAGGTCCCTCTGCAGAGCCCTTCTGCCCTCTAACTGATCAACATCTGCTCCCAACTTGGTGTCTGTCATCTGATACTAGGGAGAAGAGACCAATCCCCATCTGGCTTCAACCTCTTTTCAGAGAATTATAGAGAGCAATGATGTCTGCCCTCGGCCTCTTTTTCACCAGACTAAACAACCATGTTGAGAAGAGGAGCAAACCCAGGAGAAGACATCTATTTCCTGGCACATATGCAAATAAAGAACAAAATATCTTCTTTTTCTTCTTGAAAATCCTTCATAAAATGAACACCCTGCAATAAAACAGAGCCCAGAAATGGGCAGCATTTTTCACAAGCACTGCTTCTCCTAATATTTCCCCCCCTCTTAAATATATTGTTTTGTTTAGGATTTATGCTCCTCTTGTATTTTAAAGACAGAATGGTCTGGAACTGAAAGTGCCAAAATGGAGACCCATTTGTAAATCTCTGATTTTATGTGGGGTTTTTTTCTTTCTCCATAAACGTTTATAGCTGATGTTATAAAGTGCAAAACACCCCTGATCATCTCTTATACTGAGCTGCCTGTCATGATAAGCTAAAGTGCGGATGTGCTACCACTATAGAACAGAGATGGCCAAGATGCTGCATTCATCAACCATCTAACACCAAGGAAATTACAGCATCCCAGCCTGGAGCGATTTGAAAAGGACCTCCGAAGATTATCTGGTGCAACCTCCCTGCTAAAGCACCCGCAGCAGCATGGCCAGGTGGGTTTGGAATCTCTCCAGAGGAGACTCCACATCTCTGGGAAGCCTGCTGCAGGGATCCACCACCCTCACCCATTTTACTTCGTCTTCACATGGAACCCCTGGATCCACTTTGTGTCCAGTGTCCCTTGTCCTGTCACTGACCACCACTGAGAATCTGGGTCCATGCTCTTGTCCCCCACCCTTGAGCTTTTGCTGAGCTTTGAGAAGGTGCCCTCTCAACTTCTCTTTATCTCTTGGAGTATGATACACATTTCATCCATGAGATGCCTTCTCCATGTGCCCTTTAATGATTCCTATCCCATGGGTTCTCCTGCTCAGATCCTCATCCCAGCCCTGGTAGCTGCAGCACTGCAGCGTGGAGATCTGATGTCTCTCCAGTGATAACCAAACATGACATCTGCTGGCTGAGCCCTGGAAGAGCTCCTACTGCTTTTCTCTTCAATTCCTCCCCCTTCCAACAGTAAAACAGTGTTCCTTTCCACATGGACACAAGATGAGTGGCTACTTCATTTCATAGAATCTAAGAATAACTTGGATTGGAAGAGACCTTGAAGCTCAAGTCCTACCATGAACCCAGCACTGCCATACCCATCAGCACCACATCCCCATGGCTTTGAAACCCCTCCAGGGATGGAGACTCCACCACTGTCCTGGGCAGCCTGGGCCAGGCCATAACAACCCTGAAGGAGAAGAAATTGTTCCTCATGTCCAACCTAAACCTCCCCTGGTGCAACTTGAGGCTGTTTCCTCTTGTCCTATCACTTGTTCCTAAAGAGACTGATCCTCACCTTGCTTTAGCAAATGGGTTGAACTTGATGATTTCCAGAGATGCCTTCCAAACCTCAACTTTCTATGTTTCTGTGATTCCACTGGAATCAGTGTTAGAGCAAGATGATTGTCACAGGGGAATGAATAGCATGGACAAGGATTTCAAGTTTCAGACCAAAGACACCAAGCTGGGGGGAAAAATGAAGCAACACGCTGCCAGTTTGACTCAAGATGTGAAACTGGAATATGAGACCATTGTGATCAGTGACATAATAAGAAATCTTCTCCTGTCCTTGGGAAAGATGGAAATGCTACTGCAACTATCATTAAGCTTTGCATGAAGGACTGTAATTTATACAGTTTATAGCATGTAACATTCCTTTGGACTTACTGGGGAGCAATTAACTTATAACTAATAATTCATAGTCAGCTTGGAATCCAACCTGCTTTCCAGAAACAGTGCTCCAGACAGCAAGGATTTCTGGAGAGTTTCTAGGGTTGTCTTCATTAAGACATAAATTCATCCTAACACTAATTCAGACCACTTGCTCTGCCCTATTTAAATGTTCATATTTAAATCTGAGAGTCTGTGGCTGCTAAAAGAGACTCAGCTTCACAGAGTTTCTCACGATCCTACCTCCAACTCACAGTTGCTCAGCAAAATGAAGAGATTTTCCCATCAGTCTCAAAGGACCCACTTCATGATACAAATTTGTACTGAGGAAAGGGAAAAATCATAGAATCATAGAATTGGTTCAGTTAGAAAAAAGCTCTAAGCTCATTCAGTCCAACAATTGACCCAACACCACAATGGCCATTAAACCAGGTCCCAAAGTGCCATGTACAGATGTTTTGTAAACACCTCCAGGGATGGTGACTCCACTGCCTCCCTGGTAAGCCTGTTCTATTGCCTCACCTCTCTTTAAGTGGAGAATTTTTTCATAACATCCAACCTAAACCTTGCTTGGAACAATTTCAGGACATTTCTTCTCATTCTGTCACCTGATACTAGGTAGAAAAGGCAAACTACCATCCGGCTCCAACCTCCTTTCAGGCAGCTGTAGAGAGCCAGAAGCTCTCCCCTTAGCTTCCTCTTCTGCTGAGTAAACAGCTCCACTCCCCTCAGCTGCTCCTCACCAGACCTGTTCTCCAGACCCTTCAGCAGCTTCATTGCCCTTCTCTGGACAGAGTCCAGAACTTCAACATCCTTCTTGGAGTGTGTGGCCCATACCTGAACCCAGTATTCAAAGTGTGGCCTCACCAGTGCCCAGTATAGACAGCACAATCACTTGCCTGGTCCTGCTGACCACATCATTCCTGATCCAGGCCGGGCTGCTGGTTTCCTTCTTGGCTACCTGGGCACACACTAGCTTATGTTGTGTGTTCATGACTGCCTGTCCATCAGCACCCCCAGGTTCTTTGCTGACAGGCAAATTTCCAGCCATTCTGCCCCATGTGTGGAGCATTGCCTGGGGTTTTTGTGACCCAAGTGCAGGACCTAGCACTTGGCCTTGTTGAACCACATCCCATTGACCTCAGCTCGTGATCCAGCCTGGCCAGATCCCTTTCCAGAGCCTCCCCAGCTTCAAGCAGATGAACACTCCCACCCAATGTAGTGTCTTCTGCAAACTTACTGGGGGTGCACTCAATTCCTTCATCCTGATCTTTGACAAAGATGAAGGCATGAACCTATTCATTGCCCAGGATTAACTCATTTTATTTATTTATTCTCCATCCTCAATCCTTCTTCTGTGTTTCAGGCTGATTTAAGGAATCACTCCTAGAATCCTAGAATCATTAAAGTAGGAAAAGACCTCCAAGATCATTAAGTCTAACCTTACACCCAACACCTCCATGAGCATCCCACCCTCTGCTCCAGAAAACACCATTCCTGCATCCAGAGGGTTCTTCCCAGAGTCCATAGAGATCCTTACTGGTGGCAGAACTGATTGAGGGGGAAAAAATAACCTTGTTTGAGCAGCTTTAATGGGACCTTATTTCTGGATTCCTATGAATTATTTAGATGACCAGTGACATAAATACTGCATTTGGGGGAGGAGGAGGGGGAAAGCAAGCTGTGTTTTACTGTTCTAAAGGAGGTGGTTTGATGTTTGATTAGGGTTTCCTTTGAACCCAGCCATTTTTCATAGTATCATAGAATCAGTCAGGGTTGGAAGGGACAACAAGGATCATCTAGTTCCAACCCCCTGCCATGGGCAGGGACACCCCACACTACATCAGGCTGGCCAGAGCCTCATCCAGACTGGGCTTAAACACCTCCAGGGACAGGGCCCCAACCACCTCCCTGCACAACCCATTCCAGGGCTTCACCACTCTCATGATGAAGAACTTCCTCCTCATGTCCAGCCTGAATCTCCCCACCTCCAGCTTCATTCCATTCCCCCTAGTCCTATCACTACCTAAGATCCTGAGAAGTCCCTCCCCAGCCTTCTTGTAGGCCCCCTTCAGATCCTGGAAGGCCACAATTGGGTCACCTCTGAGCCTTCTCTTCTCCAGACTGAACAGCCCCAACTCCTTCATAGGTCATTTATCTGAAGAAAGCAAAGGAGGACAAAACACAGGGACCTAAGGGAGGAGTTAGATTTAACGATCTTGGAGGTCTTTTCCTACTTTTAACAGGATCTGATTGGCTTTCTGGGCTGCAAGTGCACATTGAGAGCTCATGTTGAGCTTCTCATCCACCAGCACCCCCAAGTCTCTCTCCTCAGGGCTGCTCTCCAGCCAGTCCCTGCCCAGCCTATGCTTGCACCTGGGATTGCTTTTGAAAAAACACTTTCCTTTTTTGGGGGCTTTTAGCCTCTCTGACTTCATCTTTGAAGGCCTCCTTTTCTTCCTGATTCTGGTGAATAAAAGCCATTTCTGTGCTGTGCCAAATAAGGATTTGCTTGGTTGGTTTTAAAAGGCACACCAGTTTTCTCTCTTCTTTAAAATATTTTAAGTTCTTCAGGAATATTCTATCTCATATCAATGTGAAATTCCAGATGATGAGGGTGGGAAGAGACCTCTGAAAATCTTCTAGTCCAATGTCCCTGCTACAGCAGGGGCACCCACAGCAGCTTGCCCAGGATCACAATTTCCAGGTGGGTTTGCAATCTCTCCAGAGAAGGAAACTCCACAACCTCTCCAGAAAGCATTTTCTCTTCATCAGGGTAAGGCACAATGGGGCAAAAACCAGAAGCCATGAGGTTCCATCTGAAGAGGAGGAGAAAAGTCTTTGGTGTGAGGGTGCCCAGAGAGTGGAGAGTGGAGTCTCCTTCTCTGGTGAGATTGCAAACCCACCTGGACATTAAATACAATACAATACAATACAATACACCAGGTTGGAAGAGACCTTCAAGATCATCGCGTCCAACCCATCAACCAATCCAACCCACCTAAACAACTAAACCATGGCACCAAGCACCCCATCAAGTCTCCTCCTGAACACCTCCAATGAAGGTGACTCCACCACCTCCACGGGCAGCCCATTCCAATGGGCAATCACTCTCTCTGTATAGAACTTCTTCCTAACATCCAGCCTAAACCTGCCCTGGCGCAGCCTGAGACTGTGTCCTCTTTTTCTGGTACTGGCTGCCTGGGAGAAGAGACCAACCTCTGCCTGGCTACATTGTGATCCTGAACAAGCTGCTGTGGGTGCCCCTGCTTTAGTAGGGGTATTGGACTGGATGACCTCCAGAGGTCCCTTCCAACCTCTGCTATTTCAACCCTACTGAGGTGAATGGACTCTGCACTTGCTGAAAACCAGGAGGAGGAGGCAGCTGGTCCTGTTAGCATTGTAAAAAAGAAAGGACAAAAAGGGGGTGTGGGAGGGTGGGGGGTGTGTGGGAGTCTTGTTCTCCACTTTCGAGTGGTTTTTAAGCAACTTTCCCAAACAGGCATCGCAGCGATAACATCTTGGTCAGGGCTGTAATTCAGCTGTAAAGAGATGAAAATTCAATCTGAGGTTTTCAATAACACTGCCCAAGAGGAGAAGATAAAGAGCGAAGGGAAGCGGACCTCCGTCTCAGGCTGGCAGATTTCAAAAGGATAACCATCAGAAAATTGGCCATTAAGGGAAAGGGTCTTGAGTGCCTGCTGACAGCCGGCGCCGTGCTGCCAACCACCCAAGGCCAAGCTACCAGAAGTATCTCAGCAGTTCAGGGAAATGTCATGGCTAATCTTGAGGCAGATGAAGTATCTAAAAGCAATAAGGAGGGTAGTGTTTCATGGTCTGGAGCCAGCAGCCAATTACAAACAAGCAGCACAATTTCAGACGAGGGAGTTCAAGCAGCACTTGCATGTTCTCAGACAACATAAGAGAAGATGTTGCCCAGAGAGGTGGTTTGAGGCCCCAGCCATGGAGACATTCAAGGTCAAGCATGATGGGACCCTAAGCAACCTGATGTAGTTGGAGATGTCCCTCTGACCACAGGGGGGGTGGGCAAGATGAACTTTGAATGGCCCTTCCAACCCAATGCATTCTCTGATGCTATGAGCATGTACATGCTCCAAGATGATTTGGACAGTGAAGAACAATACTAAATAATGTTATTTAAAATTATCTTGAGGGCAGGATAGTGAATTACAGAATAACTAATTTGTCTAACTCTCAAAAGAAAACCTCTCAACACAGAGAGTTTTGATGGAGGGAGGAGATAGAGCACAGAACTTCAATGAAACACAGGACAGGAGCATCCAAACACCTGAAAGAATAACCCAGCTGTTGAAAAGGAGATTTTTGTGCAGGTTGCTGGTGTGTTTTGTGGACCTCATGATTAGTTTTGTTTTCCCATGCTTTGAAACAATCATGAGCCATGTTTGGAGAATGAAGTGGAGAAGGTTTAACAAGGCAAATTGCCAGGTCCTGCACTTGGGTCACAACAACCTCACGAACACTCCAGGCTCAGGGAAGTGTTGGAAATTGCCTATCAGAAAAGGATCTGGGGGTGTTAGTTAGCAGCTGGCTGAACATGAGCCAGTCCTGGCCTGGGTCAGCAACAGTGTGGCCAGCAGGACCAGTCCAGGGATTGTGCCCCTATACTCAGCAGGGGTGAGGGCCCAGTCTGAGTACTGGGTTCAGTTTTGGGCCCTGTGCCCCAGGAAGGACATTGAGGGGCTGGAGCAGGTCCAGAGAAGGGCAACAAAGCTGGCAAATAGTCTGGAGAACAGGACTGGGGAGGAGTAGCTGAAGGAACTGAGGATATTTATTCTGGATGACCTTCTGGCTCTCTACAGATTCCTGAAAGGATGCTGGAGTCAGGTCTCTTCTCTTTAGGAACAGGTGATAGCACAAGAGGAAATGGCCTCAAGCTGCCCCAGGGGAGGTTTAGGTTGGACATGAGGAACAATTTCTTTCCCCAAAGGGTTGTTAAGGCCTGGCCCAGGATGCCCAAGACAGTGGTGGAGTCCTGCCCCTGAAGAGGTTTCAAAGATCTGTAGATGTGGTGCTCAGGGACATGGTTCAGTGGTGACCTGGCAGTACTGGGTTAACTGATGGACTTCATGATCTTCAAGGTTATTCTAACCAAAACTATTATTTGATTCTATAAGGGAGAGCATGAAATGGGTAAAACCAGGGAGACCAGAGGATGACCTCCCACAGCTCTCTTCCCCTCCTGTCTTTCCCATAGTCCAAGTCCTAAATTTGGTTGAAGCTGGAGGGAAAGGCTATCAAGTGCCTAACAAATGCTCTAAGGTAGAAGAAGACTAAATTGAATTTTCTCATAACGTGGCAGAGCACTGGTGAAGACTCACAGCCCTTGGGGCACCCAGCTGCAAAGGCAAGCCCTGATCTGCATCAAGATGATAAAATGACAAAAAAACCCACAACAAACAAACAAACAAAAAAACCAAACCCAAAACTCAAATAAAGAAACAAGAACAATAACACTGCCAAGGGGATCTTTAGATGAAACATTAATAGCAGATAGCTACAGGCACCAGGAGATCCAATGCCTGACCAGTCTTTCAGCAAAGAAATTGTTGCTAATCTCCAGTTTAAATCTCCCCCGGCACAATTTCAGGCCATTTCCTCTCATTCTGTCACCTGATACAAGGTAGACCAAACCCTACCTGACTGCAACCTCCCTTTTCTGCATGTCATTTATTTCCTGTCATCTTATCAAACTGCACATGCAGTAAACCCAAGTTTTGAAAACTCTAGGGCCAGTAGAAATCTTTCCATCCAAGCTGCTTTAAATCCTGGACTGAAAACCCTTCTTTGCATACCAATGCTTCTCTGCAGCCCCTGCAACCTGAGCACTGCAGCATGATAGTACTACAGGAAAATCCAGAAAGAAACCAAAATAAACTAGATGACCCTGCTCTGGAAGGTGGGTTGAACTTGATGGTCTTCACAGGTCTCTTCAAACCCCTACCACTCTGTGATTCTGTGTGTAACCATGGTCTACGAAACCTCCCCTTGTTCCACCCAGAAGGAAAGTCCTCTGCTATCACCAGCTCCCTGCCACCATGTTATTTATTTGGCTTTTATCTCTATGTCTAAAACCTGACCCATTTCTTTCCTATCTTCACATTTCCAGTGAAATATACAGCTCCTTCTAAACTACTTTGTCATTATGCTGTTCTACATTTCCAGTTCCCCAGCGCTTAAACTTCAGGTGACTTCAGGAGTCTTGGAAACGTAACACAGTCCCAACGCTGTGGGAAGGGATCTCTGCAGATCATCTAGTTCAACCCCACGGCTATAGCAGAGGCACCCACAGCAGTTTGCCCAGGATCACAATGCCCAGGTGGATTTGGAATCTCTCCAGAGGAGACAACTCCACAAGGCTCCAGCACCCTCACACCAAACAAGTTTCTCCTCCTCTTCAGATGGAACTTCCTGGCTTCCAGTTTGTGCCCCTTGTCCTGTCCCTGGGCACCACTGACAAGAGTATGGCCCCATCCTCTTGCCCCTGGCAGGTCCTTTAACTCTTGCTGAGCATTGAGAAGATCCCCTCTCAGGTTGGTCTTCTCCAGGCTCAACAGCCCCAGGTCTCTCAGGTTTGGCTCAAGCCTTTGCCTGACTTCTCATTCAGAGCTTGCATGGAGATGTTTTCACATCCACTGACTTATCCAATTCTTTGGAATTTAATCCAAAACATGGCTCTGATGGAAACTGGAGAAAAAGTCTCTTCTCTCAAATGAATAAATACATTTCAATTTAGTGCTCATCAGCTTTGGTCCCAAGACTGGGGAAATCTATTCTAGGGCAATTATTTGTCCAAGAGTGGGACAATCTGAGTGGCTTTCAGTGATTTATTAGCATGCCAAAGCAAACCAGGCAACTGAAAATTATTACAAAAAAGGGTTTATGATGTGCTCTGTCTCATGTTTCTTCCTGTGCTTGTCTCATTTCTGGGTCATTATCACCATGAAAGTTGATGCTGTGAGGTTGGGTTAGGGATGCTGAAAGGAACAATCTGAATTTTGTATTTTCTTCAGGATTTTAAGGTTAAAAACAACATGTCTGCAGAATCACAGAATCAAAGAATGTCAGGGGCTGGAAGGGACCTCAAAAGGTCATGTAGTCCAACCCCCTGCCAGAGCAGGATCACCTACACCAGATCACGCTGGAACGCATCCGGGAGGGTTTTGACTATCTCCAGAGATGTAAATATGTTCTTTGACACATGGAGATAAAGCTACTCACCTGAAGAAAAGTGACTCAGGGAAGAGTTCAAGAGAGAGACAGAACTACAAAAGCCAGTTCTCCCGTCCATATACTTTACCCTAATGAGGCCACAGCTTGGGTCTGGGTTCAGTTATGGGCTTCCCAGTCCAAGAGGGACAGGGAACTACTGGAGAGAGTCCAGGGGAGGCTACCAAGATGCTGAGTGGCCTGAAGCATCTCTGTGAGAAGAAAAGGCTGAGAGCCCTGGGACTCATAAGCTTGTAGAAGAGCTGTGGTGTTGTGTTCTAATTTCAAGAATTCCTTTGCTTTTAGAGAAAAGGAACAAATTTCAGCACCCCTCTACACTCAGGGAACTCATGTTGTTGTTGTGATGCAAATATAGCCCCTGGCACTTGGCCTTGTTGAACCTCCTACAATTGTCCTTGGTCCATCAATCCAGCCTGGCCAGATCCCTTTGCAGGTCCTCCTGACCCGCCAGAAGATCAACACTTCCACCCAGTTTAGTGTCATCTGCAAACTTAATGATGTTGTACTCAATCTGTCATCCAGATAAAAATATTAAACACAAAAGAACCCAGCACTGAGCCCTTGGGAACACCACTGGTGATCATCCACAAACTGGAGTTAACTTCATTCCCCACCACTTTTTGGGCCCAGCCATGAGCCAGCTCTTAACCCAGCAAAGCATCCATGTATCCAAGCCATGAGCAGCTAGTTTCTTCAGGAGGATGCCCAGGAAACAGTGTCCAAGGATTTACTAAAGTCCAGATAAACAAGACTCACAGCCTTTCTCCCATCCAGTAAGCAGGATGAAGCACAACACTGCTCTGGAGAGACCTCACCTGCAGTACTGTGTGCAGGTCTGGAGTTCTTCACATAGGAAGGACATGGACCTGATGGACAGGATCCAGCGGATGGCCATGAAAATGATCAGGGGGTTGGAGCACCTCTGCTGTGAGGACAGGCTGAGGGAGCTGGGGTTGTTCAGCCTGGAGAAGAGGAGGCTCTGGGGAGACCTAACAGCGGCCTTCCAGTCCCTGAAGGCAGCTTACGGGAAGGATGGAGAGAGACTGTTTACAAAGGCCTGCAGTGACAGGATGAGGGGCAGTGGCTTCAAACTAGAGAAGGGCAGATTTAGATTGGGTGTCAGGAAGAAGTTCTTCACTATGAGGGTGGTGGAACACTGGAACAGGTTGCCCAGGGAGGTGGTTGAGGCCCCTTCCCTGGAGAGATTGAAGGTGAGGCTGGATGAGGCCCTGGGCAGCCTGATCTAGAGTTGGGGCTGTCCCTGCTGACTGTGGGGAGGTCAGACTGGATGACCTTTGGAGGCCCCTTCCGGCCTGGACCATTCTATGATTCTATATCTTTGGCAACTCATCAGCGGAAGCAGGTCTGCAGCACGCTCAGTCCATCAGCTCGGTGCAGTGCTCTCCCCCACGCCTACCCGTGACGAGGAAGCTGCAGCGTCCAGCGCCTGCCTCGTTGATGATGTTGCAGTTGTAGATGCCGTAGCTGTCCCTGGAGAGGCTGCTGATGGTGTACTCGGTGGAGTCCTGCATGTCAAACTGGCCGGTGCGCAGCAGTTTGGTGCCCAAGCGCCACTCGTAGGTGAGGACTCTGGTGGGATATGCCCTCAGGACCCGGCAGCTCATGGTGATGCTCCGCCCTTGGCCTTGGCGAATCTCCAGGAAGGTGGGTTCCACGGCTGGGGGTCTGCAGGAGACAGGAGAGAAGAGGAAGAGATTCATAAGCAAATTAGTGTGACAGACAGAGCTAATCACGAACTGCTGAAAGGCTGGAGAAGTGCAGCGTGACCCAGCATCCATGAGAGGACATCTCAATAACTGTGAGTATACAACCTTGATAGATACCAATCAGCCTGTAACAGAAAGCTACTCAGCCAAAGCAGTGTCCTCTGCTTTTTGATGTGTTCTGCTGAGTACTTAAAGGCTGTGCTGCTTCACTGACCTTATCACTTCAGATTGTCAAGGGTGAGGGATGGGTCAGCCACCAGAGGAATGCCAGAGGCTCTTTGTGAAGTCCTCTGTATTCCCAAAGGGAAGAGAAAGGGAAGAAGGGAGAGAAACTGATAGGGTGGGAAAGAACCTCAACCAGCTGGGATGGAGAGAACAATCCCATGGAACAGAGACACAGAGACACAAACCAAGAGCCAACCCAAGCCTCCATGGCAATGACAGCACCACTGACACTGGGGGCAGGCACTGGACAAGTCCCAGACTGGACTCAGCAGCAGATGGGAACCGGATTCAGAAGCTGGATTCTGGAACTGGATTCAGGAACATGCAGATGAAAGGCAGAAGGGACAGAGTCCAGGGAAGAAGAGGCTTGGCCCTGGGCATCCCTCAGTTTTGCTCCTGAAGATGCCACCCATGGAATGAAATCCCTTACTGGGCATCTGAGGGTCACCTGTCCTGGCTTCTCCTCCCTGCAGATGCCACCTCTGCCTTCCTGCCCCTAAAGGTGGGGCCCAAGCTTTGCCCTTGGTGAGCAGAGGAGCAAAAGTCAGAGACTTTCTGCAGCCCAGTCCTTGGCAGGAACTCTCTCCAATAGTATTCTCCCTGGTATAAGCAGCCCTGGCTGTGCAAACCTGCCCTGACCATCTGCAAGTGCCTCCCTGAGCAGAGACTGAGCTGGAAACTCATAGCACTGACCAGGACCAACTCTGAGCTAGCCCAAACCAGGCCAGAGATGCAATTAGAGGTCCCATGCCCACGTAGTACAAGAGGCTCAACCCTCCCAAGCCTCACAGAGGAACCACAGATTCAAACATACAGGACTTTCTGGAAGAGGAAGGCAATAAAAAAGACACAAAAGCCTTGACTGGGTTTAGATGAAGTGCACAGTGTTCTGGGCACAGAAGTGACACAGCAATTCTGTGTTCAGCTGGGACCTAACTTTGCAGTGGCAGAAGATGGATTGATGAAACAGCATAGACACCTCTCCACGAACCACCCCAACAGCTGCCTTGAGGCTTCAACAAATATATAATCCCATGTTCATCTTTTCTGCTCACTCAGGTGGTGGATTTGATATTCCAGTAGGCACAAAAAGGGCCATTTCCCCATAGCTTGAATTAAATTGCATGTTAAATAATTTAGATTTGCAGATACAGACACTGACAGACTGGATTCCAACAAAATTTCAAATAAATAAAATATAGCCAACATATTCTACATGTTAAAACCTAACTGAATCCTGGATAACTTCAGCTGTAACTTCCTGGGTTGCAGTTTCTGCCCAGTGCCCCTTGTCCTGTCACTAGGAACCCCTAAGAAGTGTGTGACCCCTTTCCTATTGCCCCTCCACCCTTTAGCTCTTGCTGAGCATTGAGAAGATCCCCCCTCAGGCTGCTCTCCTCTGGACACAACAGCCCCACATCTCTCAGCCTTTCCTCCTCACAGATATGCTCCAGGCCCTTCAGCATCTTTAGAGCCTCCACTCGCCAGCAATTCCCTGTCTCTCTTACAATAGAATAGAATAGAATAGAATAGAATAGAATAGAATAGAATAGAATAGAATAGACCAGACCAGGTTGGAAGAGACCCTCAAGATCATCACATCCAACCCATCAATCAATCCAACCCACCTAAACAACTAAACCATAGCACCAAACACCCCATCAAGTCTCCTCCTGAACACCTCCAATGATGGTGACTCCACCACCTCCACTGGGCAGCCCATTCCAATGGGCAATCACTGTCTCTGTATAGAACTTCTTCCTAACATCCAGCCTAAATCTCCCCTGGTGCAGCCTGAGGCTGTGTCTTCTTGTTCTGGTGCTGGCTGCCTGGGAGAAGAGGCCAACATCCACCTGTCTACAACCTCCCCTCAGGTAGCTGTAGAGAGCAATAAGGTCACCCCTGAGTCTCCTCTTCTCCAGGCTAAGCAACCCCAGCTCCCTCAGCCTCTCTTGAACTAGGGAGCCCACAACTGGACCCAGCACTCCAGGGGTGGCCTCCCTGGGGCAGAGTAGAGGGGCAGGAGAACCTCCTTCAGCCTGCCAGCCACACTCTTTTTAATGCACCCCAGGAGACCATTGGCCTTCACAGCCACAAGGGGACATAGCTGGATCATGGTGAATTTGCTGTCCACCAGCACTCCCAGGTCCTTCTCCACAGAGCTGCTTTCCAACATTCAATCCTTCAGTAGTACTGGTGCAGGGCATTATTCCTCTGCAGGTGCAGGATGGCACACTTCTACTTATGACTCATAGAATAGTAGCCATTGGAAGGGACCTCTGGAGTCCAACCGTGAGACTGAACTCCATGAGGTTGCCCTCCAGCCATCTCTCCAACCTGTCCAGGTCTCCCTGAATGACAACAGAGCCATTTGATGATCCAGTGAACAATAATTCTCTTGTCTCCTCTCCGTGCTGTCTGTGCTTTAATGACTTTAAGCATATATTGGTATTCAGTCCCTTCTTCCTTATTCCCCTCTTTTATTTACTTATGAGATGCTTGAGACTTATAGATAGCTTTTAAATGCAAGCTTCTCCTGTCTTTGAGGTCAAAACAGTCTTTAAAATCCAAAGTTTCCATCTATCCAGGTCTGGATGATACCCAGTGACAGAAAAACAAAATTAACTTGGGTTGCTCATTTCCAAGTTACACTTACAGAGGTAATAACCTTAATGGAAAAGGAAAGGGATGATAAAACCCAACAATATATGAGAGTAGCCAAAGCTAACAATTTCTTTTTGTTTGGGTTTTTTTTTTTTTGGTTTTGCTTTTTTTTACTTTTAGAAGATTAGTGACTTCAAAGCTATTGAAGGTGTCTTGGCTGTCTTCTGAGAGTAGCTCAGGGGAGACCTTATTGCTCTCTACAACTACCAAAAGGGAGGGTGTAGCCAGGTGGGGGTTGGTCTCTTCTCCCAGGCAACCACACCACAAGAGGACACAGTCTCAAGCTGCACCAGGGGAGGTTTAGGCTGGATGTTAGGAAGAAATTGTTCACAGAAAGAGAGATTGGCCATTGGAATGTGCTGCCCGTGGAGGTGGTGGAATCACCATCACTGGAGGTGTTTAGGAAGAGACTGGGTGGGGTGCTTGGTGCCATGGTGTAGTTGATTAGATGGTGTTGAATGATAGATTGGACTTGATGATCTTGAAGGTCTTTTCCAACCTGGTTAATTCCATTCCATTCCATTCCATTCCATTCCATTCCATTCCATTCCATTCCATTCCATTCCATTCCATTCCATTCTATTCTATTCTATTCTATTCTATTCATTCCATTCCATTCCATTCCATTCCATTCCATTCCATTCCATTCCATTCCATTCTATTCTATTCTATTCTATTCTATTCTATTCTATTCTATTCTATTCTATTCTATTCTATTCTATTCCATTCCATTCCATTCCATTCCATTCCATTCCATTCCATTCATTCCATTCCATTCCACTTGAAGGTGGCTTACAGGAAAGCTGGGGAGGGATTTTTCACAAGGGCTTGTAGTGGTGCAGTGGAATTGAAGGGAGGGAGGGAGGGAATGGACTGAAGCCTGTGAAGGGGAGATTTAGACTGGATATTAGGAAGAGATTCTTTACAGTGATGGTGCTGAGGTTGCCCAGGGAGGTCATGTAGAAAGTGTCCCCTGCCCATGGTGGGAGGTTTGGAACTAGATCATGTTTAAGGCCCCTTTCAACCCCAACCATTCTATGAATCTAAGATGGACATTTCCTCAGAAGGAGACTCACTATGTAGCTGATTGGAACTTAAATGTTTGGTGGGGGATTTAATATTGTACTTATTTTAACAGTTATTTCAAATTTAAACAAACGAAACCCAAACCAGACCAAAACCCCCAGAGCACCCAAAAACCACCAAGCCCACAACATTTCTAAGTGTTTTACAAAAAAGGATAATTTGCATGAGCTCTTCATTGAATCACAAAATGACAGAATGGTAGGGGTTGGAAGAGACCCCTAGAAATCACCAAGTCTAAGCCCCCTGCTTAGGTAGCATCACCCAGAGAAGGTCACACAGGAACATGTCCAGGTTTGGAATCTCTCCAGAGATGTAGACTCCACCTCTGTGGGCAGCCTGCTCCAGTACTCCATCACCCTTAAATTAAAGTAGTTTCTCCTCATGTTTAGATAGAACTTCTTATGTTCAAGTTTGTGCCTATTGTGCCTTGTCCTGTCACTTAAAAAGACTGGTCCCATCCTCCTGACACCCACCCCTGAAGTATTGATCAGCACTGATGAGACTCCCCTCAGTCTGCTCTTTTCCAGACTGAAAAGCCCCAATTCTCTCATTCTTTCCTCATCAGAGAGATGTTCCAGTCCCCTCAGCATCTTTGTAGCCCTTTGCTGTACCCTCTCCAGCAAGTCCCTGTCCTTCTTGAACCAGAGAGCCCAGAACTGGACACAACACTCCAGATGTGTCCTCAATAGGGAGACTAGACAGGAAGGAGATTCTATGATTGGACCAAGTGATGCAGGAGGTAGGACTCAGATACTCTCAGCCACAGGATGATGCTAAACCAGGGCACAGCTAAATTGCCAGCCAAGCTGAGACAATTTAAGCTGCTTCCAATATCTGATTGAAACATACTGTAAATTATTTTATTGCCTGAGGGAAGCAACAGTGGAGAGGCAAAGTCATTCTAGCTTAAAAAAGGAAGCTTTGCTTCTTCCCTTCTCCTTTTTCTTTGTGTTTTTGAGAGCAGGTTTGCCTATGAGAGAAGTTCCTTGCTAGGATTTGTATCCTCCCTGGTAATGAAGGCTTGAGCTGGGCACTCAGTTTTATTTTCTATAGTTGGTGCCTGTACCTGTGCCTCTGATATGTCAAGCCTACAATCTGACAGCTACTCTCAGGAACGTGATGGGACATTTCTTCAACTTCGAGCAGAGGCAGCACTTCTTATCCCAGGCCATGTAGAAGCATAGAGTGCATCAAGTTGGAAGGGACCCTCAAAAGTAATTTCATCCAATCCCCCTGCAGTTATCAGGGACATCTCCAACTAGATCAACTTGCTCAGGGTCCCATCAGGACCAGGAATGGGGTCTCCATCATATCTCTGGGCAACTTGTTCCAATATTTCACTACCCTCATTCTGAAGAACTTCTTCCTCATGTCCAATCTAAATCTACCCTGCTCCAGTTTAAAACCATTGCCCTTTGTTCTGTTACTACAAGCCCTTCTACAAAGTCCCTCCCCAGCCTTCTTGTAGGCCCCACTGAGGTCTCACCAGACTGAGCAGAGAGTCAGAATTATGTCCCTCAATCTGCTGGCCACATCAGCAAGCATTTAATGTAGCCTGACCAGGCTGCCCTGAGAGGCTGTGGACTCTTGTTCTCTGGAAGCTTTCAAAACCCACCTGGCCACTGTGATCCTGGGCTACCTGGGTCAAACCTGTTTAGCAGTGTGGTTAGACTAGCTGATCTCCAGAGGTCCCTTCCAACCCTTCCATTCTGTGATTCTGTGATTACAGAGTAAATATCAGATATTACATTGCTGGAAATGATGGGGTTTTGTGTGCTTTAAACAAAATTATTCTTTCCAACAGGTGTAAATACAGCAGAATTAAATGCTTGGACATCTATGTGCTTGTATAGATCAATAGAGTCAATAGAACACATGTCACTTCAGGATATGGTTTAGTGGGCACGATAGTGTTGGGCTGATCATTTGACCTGTGTTCATGAGCTCAGTGTTCAGCAGTGGAGTGAAAAAACCTGTGATGGCTGAAGCTAAATAAAAGGAATCATAGAATCAAAGAATGGTGAGGGCTGGAAGGGACCTCCAGCAACCAGGTGAGTTCTGAATAACTCCAGAGAAGGAGACCCCACCACCTTTCTAGGCAGCCCATTCCAGTTCTGACACCCTTAAATTAAAGAAGTTTCTCCTCACTTTTATATGGAAGTTCTTTTGTTCAAATTTGTGCCCATTACCCCTTGTGCTATCACGGGGCACCACTGAAACAAGACTAGACTAGACTAGACTAGACTAGAATAGAATAGAATAGAATAGAATAAACCAGGTTGGAAGAGACCTTCGAGATCATCGCATCCAACCTATCAACCAATCCAACCCACCTAATCAACTAAACCATGGCACCAAGCACCCCATCAAGTCTCCTCCTAAACGCCTCCAGTGATGGTGACTCTACCACCTCCCTGGGCAGCCCATTCCAATGGGCAATCACTGTCTCTGTGTAGAACTTCTTCCTAACATCCAGCCTAAACCTCCCCTGGTGCAGCCTGAGACTGTGTCCTTTTGTTCTGGTACTGGCTGCCTGGGACTAGCTTCATCCCTCTGACATCTACCCTTTTAACTATTCATAAGCATTGGGAAGATCCCCTGATGTTCTAGTCATCTCTGTAGCCTTGAAGGAGATGCTTGGGGTACTGAAGGAGGAGGCCCAGCAAAGCCATTGGGCAAAACCAGGAAGGTATGCTCTAATCCTCTCATTATCTTCACAGCCCTGAAGAAGATGATTAGAAGACCAAAGGAAGAGTTTCAGCAAAGCCATCTTGCAAAAGCCAGCAATGATTCCCTTAGATAAAGTTCTGCAGTCTTTTGGGCAACTCATTGCCGTTGTTTGTTGTTCTAGAGGTTAAAATCAGGATAGAGTCAGTCAGTGCCAGACCCGGTCAGGCACAATCCGCCTATGAGTGGTTGTTAAAGCTGGTGGTGGGAATGGAGCCTCCAGCAGATCGCTGGATGCTGAAACATGCTGGGGAAAGATCACTCTTATTCATCTGCACTGCAGGACTCATTACCATGCTGGCAAAGCCTTACATGATTTCCACCCCTCCGCAGTCATTATTCCCGTGTTTCTCCATTCTCCAGCTGTTCTCTTTGGGAGCCTCCAGCTAGTCTGAGGATTATTTTCATATGCAGTTGAAAACTGAAACATGAAATGGCATTTAAAGTTTTCCAGGTCCTGACTTGGCTTTATTTAACGCAGTAGAAGACAAAATATCTCACCCCCCAAAAAAAAAAAAAATCAGTGCAAATTTGCTTCCTGGTAACCATGAAGGAGCAAGGGCTAGAGAGCTCCAAGAGTGCTCCCTTCCAAGGGTCTTGCATAAATACTCAACTGAAAGCATTAAAACACTCTAGATCCAGCTCTGCTAAACCAAATTACCCATCAAAACTTCTCTGGGCAAAAGATGTGCCCAGCAGTGTAGCTGGGAGTTGACAGCCATTCTGCCTGTGGCATCCACCCTGCAGTGATGATGACTTGATGGATTGATGATGGATTTCATGATGGATTGTGGATTTGGGGGCTTACCTGCTACAAAAGCCTCTGTGGAAAAAGACCTGGGAGTCCTGATGGACAACAGGATGACCACAAGCCAGCAATGTGCCCCTGTGACCAAGAAAGCCAATGGTCTCCTGGGATGCATCAAGAAAAGTATGGCCAGTAGGACAAGAGAGGTTCTTCTGCTCCTCTGTTCTGCCCTAGTGAGGCCACCTCTGGAGACCTGGGTCCAGTCCTGGGCTCCCCAGTTCAAGAAAGACAGGGACTTGCTGGAGTTCTGGGACCTCCAATACAAGAAGGACATTGAACTGTTGGAGAATATCCAGAAGAGGCCACAAGGATGCTCAGAGAGCTGAAGCACCTCCCCTGTGGAGACAGGCTGAGGAAGTTCTCTCCGGAGAAGGAGAATCCACAACCTCTCTGGGCAGCCTGCTCCACATCTCCAGCACCCTCACACCAAAGAACTTTCTCCTCATCTTCAGTAGAACTTCTGGGTTCCAGTTTGTGCCCTTTGCCCCTTGTCCTGTCACTGGGCACTACAGACAAGAGTCTGGCTCTGTCCTTTTGAGCTCCACCCTTTCCCTCATAGGTAAGATGGAGAGGCACTTCTCACAAGAGTATGCAGTGACAGGACAAGGGGTGATGGTTTAAATTAAAAGAGGGAGATTCAGACTGAAGAGAAGGGAGAAATGTTGAACACTGAGGGTGGTGAGACCCTGGACCAGGTTGCCCAGAGAGGTTGTAGATGCTTCTATCACTGGAACCATTCCAGGTCAGGTTATTCAGGATTCTGAGCAAGCTATTCTAGTTGCAGGTGTCCCTGCTTACTGCAGGGCAGTTTGACTAGGTGACCTTTAGAGGTCCCTTCCAACCCAATCCATACTTTGATTCTCACATCAGCAAAAGGTCACAGTAGGCACCAACTTCCAGCAGGTGCCTTTTGAATTGCTTACCATACCCTGTTTAAAACACTAAACTTGAACTAACAGCGTCCTGGTGGGGAAGCTGCACTGACACCATGATGTCATATGAGATCTGTCTGACACCTGAGGAGGTGCAATGAGGTAAAACCAACAAGAAAAAAGTAATCTCTTAAGTCTATTAATCTTATTCTGATTTCTACCCACCATCCAGGAGGAGATATCTTATGAGGGATGTCTGGCATAGCTGAGTTTCAGGTAAAAGTGAGGCCTGCCCACCCCAAAGCACCAGTAGAAAAAGCAAGCCAAAACCATGTGCTACAACCCAGGACCACTTAGGGCAGGGAGAAAGTGATGTCTCCTACGATGCAGGCAACACCTGCAATGAAGAAGTGAGCAGAATTGAGACAGTTGGTGGTTTTATTCCTGGTAGACAAAATGTTGTCTTATCTACAGGGCTGAGTGACTTTCACACTTCATCCTGACTGGGGACAGCATGTGTCAGACCGAGCTCCTGATGGAGTCTGAAGTCTTGCAGACGATTGAAATTTCAGACCTAACTAGGTCTGGACATGCTAGTGCATGCTTTCCAGAGAGATTTACAATCACAGAAACCTAGTCACCACTCTCCAAAATCTGATAACTTTCACAGAATCATTTCTGTTGGAAGATGCATCTAAGATCATTGAGTCCAACAATCAAACCAGTAATGTCTGGTCACCAGTAAACCATCTTCCCCAGCACCACATCTCCAAGGATTTGAAACCCCTCCAGGGATGGGAACTCCACTGCATTTTGACTCCTTTCAACATGTTGTTTTCATTCCACACTTCAATGACTCAAAGACTAATTGAGATCCTATAAAAGTTTCCAGAATGGTTTGCCAGGCTGAGGGGAGCCCTACCAACCTCCTCTGCAAAAAGCACATTTCAAGGTCAAAAATGCATCTTGGTAATATCCAAAAAATCATGATGTTTTCTTTCTTCTCTTTCTCTCCAACCAAGATGACAGAAACTAAACTTTAAAAAAATCATTTTTCTTCCAAAATGACTGGATCATAGAATCATGATGGGTGGAAGAGACCTTCAAGATCATCAAGTCCAACCACTGACCCAGTGCTGCCAGATCACTGCTAAACCATGTCCCTCAGCACCACATTTACATACCTTTGAAACATCTTCAGGAATGGGGACTGAGAAGGGCAACTAAGTTGGTGAGGGGTTTGGAACACAAGCCCTGTGAGGAGAGACTGAGAGAGCTGGGGTTGCTTAGCCTGGAGAAAAGGAGACTCAGGGGTGACCTTATTGCTCTCTACAACTACCTGAAGGGAGGTTGTAGACAGGCAGAGGTTGGTCTCTTCTCCCAGGCAACCAGCACCAGAACAAGAGGACACAGTCTCAAGCTGCACCAGGGGAGGTTCAGCCTGGATGTTAGGAAGAAGTTCTATACAGAGAGAGTGATTGCCCATTGGAATGGGCTGCCTGTGGAGGTGGTGAAGTCACCTTCATTGGAGGTGTTCAGGAGGAGACTTGATAGAGTGCTTGGTGCCATGGTTTAGTTGATTAGGTGGTGTTGGATGATAGATTGGACATGATGATCTTGAAGGTCTCTTCCAACCTGGTCTGGTCTATTCTATTCTATTCTATTCTATTCTATTCTATTCTATTCTATTCTATTCTATTCTATTCTATTCTATTCTATTCTATTCTATTATTCTATTCATTCCATTCATTCCATTCCATTCCATTCCATTCCATTCCATTCCATTCCATTCCATTCCATTCCTCCATTGCTCTGGGCAGCCCCAGCCAGGACTTGAAAACCCTTCTAGAGAAGAAATTGTTCCTCATGTCTAACCTAAACCTCCCCTGGAGCAACTTGAGGGCATTTCCTTTTCTCCTATGGCTTGTTAGTTGGGGAAAAAAGACCAATGCCCACCTGGCTCTAACCCTCTTTCAAGAAATTGCAGAGAGCCAGAAGGTCTCTCCTCAGCCTCCTTTTCTCCAGGCTGAACAACCCAGTTCCCTCAGCTGCTCCTCACCAGACCTGTTCTGCAGATCCTTCACCAGCTTTGTTCCCCTTTTCTGGGCCTTTTGCAGCTGCTCAATGTCCTGTTTGATTTTGTGATTTGAGCAGCTCCTACTGGCTGCAGAAACCTGCTGGGTTTTTCCTGCCAATTCCTCTGTCCTGTCTTGACTTCTTGACAGGACATTCAATTCAGCCAACGTAACGAAGAAGCAGCAAGCATCACACAGCAGCTCTGAGGGTGAGGAGATGAAATATTTGTGCTGCCACACGTGAAACTTTTGCAAAGGGAAAAAATATTCAAATGAGCAAACAAACAAGCAATAACCTGGGAAGTGAAGCCGGTACAGTAATTTCCCCACACATCTGCAGATCAAGATTTGCTTTCTTTGAAGGGATGGATCGAGAACGTGGCTGGTGAATAATGATGGAGATCACCCAGTACTAGTACCCCTGTACTCTGCACTGGTTAGGCCACACCTTCAGTACTGTGTCCAGTTCTGGGCCCCTCAATTTAAGAAGGACATCGAGACACTTGAATGTGTCCAGAGAAGGGCAACAAGGCTGGGGAGAGGCCTTGAGCACAAGCCCTGTGAGGAGAGGCTGAGAGAGCTGGGGTTGTTTAGCCTAGCCAGGAGGGAGTTGGTCTCTTCTCTCAGGCAACCAGCACCAGAACAAGAGGACACAGTCTCAAGCGGCACCAGGGGAAGTTTAGGCTGGAGGTGAGGAGAAAGTTCTTCACAGAGCTGTTAGCCATTGGAATGTGCTGCCCAGGGAGGTGGTGAAGTCCCCATCCCTGGAGGGGTTCAAGAGGGGATTGGACATGGCACTTGGTGCCATGGTCTAGTCATGAGGTCTGTGGTGACAGGTTGGACTTGATGATCTTTGAGGTCTCTTCCAACCTTGGTGATACTGTGATGCTGTGATACTGAGCTTCTTTAAACAGCCATGAAACTGGTACAACCCAACCTCTTTCAATGGTGTCTACTCTGCTGACGAGCTTTCCTGGGCCATGCTACTACTCCTCAGACTTTATGAAATTAAGATTGTCCTTTCTGAAAATAAAAATCTTTGACAAAACGTGGCAACATTTTTTAATTTGACAAGACATCATGTAGGAAGCAGCACCTTAACCCTTTACAAATGTCCCTCTCTCTGTGGTAGCACCCAAATTTGTGCCTCCTTTCCTGTCCCAGGACTGAGGAACTACTGGAGTTCAATGGGGGCTGCAACGGAGTGCTGAGGGGCCTGGAGCATCTCTGTGAGAAGGAAAGGCTGAGAGACCTGGTGGTGTTGAGCATGGAGAAGCACAGCCCTAGAGGGAAGCTTCTCAATGCTCAGCAAAGCTAAAGGACCTGTGAAAGGCAGGAGGATGGGGCCAGACTCTTGTCAGTGCTGCCCAGTGATGGGACGAGGGACACAAAGTGGAACCCAGGAGGTTCCACTGGAAGATGAAGAGAAATTTGTTTGGTGCTGGAGCCCTGGAAAAGGCTGCCCAGAGAGGTTGTGGAGTCTCTTTCTCTGGAGAGACTCCAAATCCAGCTGGACATTGTGATTGTGGGCAAGCTGTCATGGGTGTTTCTGCTTTAGCAGGGGTTGGACTGGGTGGTCTCCAGAAGTCCCTTCCAACACCCATCATGCTAAGATTCTAGAATATTTCTGCTTGGCTTCTGGATAAAAGTAAAGATTTGAAAAGCCAAATAGCACCAGTTTGAGATTTGGGTGTCTTCAAACAGAAGTTAACTTCTTCTGATGCCCTTCAAGCACTGGCAGACAAAGGTCAGAATGAAAGCAGCAAATCATTCATAGACTCATGTTCTTTATAATGAAATCTTACAGAGTGATTTGCCACTAATTTATGGTATGTAGCAGCCAGAATCAAACACTTATGCTTCATTTTCAGCAAATTAGAATGGTCCAGGGATGGAATCACACCTGCAAAGTTATTCCTTTTCATGCAGAACCTGTATGAAGGTTGTAAACATGTGGGCATTGGAATCCTTTTCCCATCAAAACCCCAGAAGCACCGTTTTATTTGTGCTCTGGCTCCAATATATCCTCTTCCTTGAATGAGGATATGCAAATTTCCATCATTGTGAAGATACATGAGGAGAATTACAATGCACTGCCTGCCCCCAAATTAAATAGGGTATAAAAATAGCAGCAACTTCCATGACAGCTGGAGGCATGATTAATGGCGACGCAATAAATGCCTCGACTCAACTTAATCACTAACACATCAGTTAATATTGACTAAGAGGAAATGAATGACATAGAGGTTTTTACACCCCAAATCAGAAGAACAGGGTGCATGTTAACTACTTTGGATGGCTTAGGTAGAAGTGATACGTCAGTCACAGCATTGGATCCTGCATGACTGCTGAATCAGAATCCTGCTGAACTGACATCACCAACAATAGATTTATAGAATCATAGAATGGTTTGGGTTGGAAGGGAGGTTTGAGATGATCTAGTTCCAACCCCCTGCTATGGGCAGGGACACTTTCCACTAGACCAGGTTGCTCAAGGCCCCAGTCACCCTGACCTTGAATATCTCCATGGAGGGGGCATCCACAACCTCCTGGGCAGTCTGTTACAGTTTATCACCCCCTCACCGTAAAGAATTTCTTCCTAATCTGCCATCTAAATCTCCCCTCCTCAAGCTCCAATCCATTTCCTCTCACCCTATCACTACTAGCCATTGTATATAAAGTTCCTTTCTGGCTTTCTTGTACTGGAAGGCTATGGTTTTGGTGATTTCAGAGTCATCTGATGGCTAATAAATCCTCCAGGAATCAACCTTTCATTTTTTGGGGGCTGTATATAGATGAAACATTTTGATGCCTGATATATTCTGGAACTTTCAAGGTAACAAGTAATCTGACCATGAGGAAAAATATCTTTCCTGAAACAGTAGTCAGGCTGCCCAGGGAGGTTGTGGAATCACCATCAAAGAATCATAGAAAGTTAGGGGTTGGAAGGAACCTCTACAGATCATCAACTCCACCCCACCCTGTCAGAGTAGGAGGTGTTCAAGAATTGTGTGGACGTGGCACTCTGGAGCATGGTTTAATGGCCATGGTGCTCTTAGGCTGAAGGTTGAAGCCATGTGAAAACCACCATGCACAAACAGTTCACCATAAGGTCCTGGCACAGCAATGAGCAGCTGGGGAAGCTGATAGAGGCAGGAAGGATGGGAGCAGATCTCTGTGGGCAGCACCAGCACCACCAGCTTGCAAACACTCCCACAGTCTACACGTTAAAAAGGTTCTTAGAAGAGAGTCTATGAAAAAGCCAGGAAACTGATCCAATGGAGACACAGAATGGTTCATCAGAAGCAGAAAAACAAAGAGTTTGATCTGTTTGACTTCACAAAAGGAAGCGATGGATTCGCTGTTCCTTGCTCTCCTCTGGCTGAGCTATTGACACAAGTCATTGACACAAACAAGTCGGTGCCAGCTGGGTCAGCACCAGACAGGAACCCTGACAAAAGGATTTAACGGAACATTTCAAATGCTCTGACTCACTTCTGCAACTGCTTCAAGAGTTCTTTGTAGTTTTCCAGCATGAAGCAAGGGAGCTGTAGCCCAGAGGAGCAGCCAGCAGCAGCCTCTGCTATCCCATAACTCCACACACGCAATGGCCAGGTGGGTTTGCAATCTCTCCAGAGTAGGAGACTCCACAGCCTTTCTGGGCAGCCTGTTGCAGGGCTCCAGCACCCTCACACCAAACAAGTTTCTCCTCTGGTTCAGATGGAACCTCCTGGGTAACCAGTTTGTGGACAGTGCCCCTTGTTCTGTCACTGGGCACTGCTAAGAAGTGTCTGGCCCCATCCTCTTTCCTCCCACTCTTTAAATCTAGATAAGATCTTCAGAGAAGGAGGCTTCACGACTTCTCTGGGCAGCCTGCTCCAGGGTTCCAGCAGCCTCACAACAAAGAAGTTTCTCCTTATCTTCATATGTAACCCCCAGGTTTCCAGTTCTTGTTTGTTGCCCCTTGTCCTGTCACTGGTACCACCAAGAAGAGTCTGGCCCTGTTCTGTTTTCTTTTAAACTTGACACACATTGTCTTTACAACCTTCCAGACAACTTGTCCTCCAGGTTGGAGCCCATTCCCTCTCATTTTTCATGGCTGGAACAGAGTCCCGGGCTGAGTTGTCCCCAAGATTTAAATCCTTGACCCCTGCATTCACAAGCATTGACCAGTTCAGCCATCTACAGTGTGGCTGCACCTTCTGATCTTTGTTGTGTGTCCCAGCATCTAAAAGAGATGAAAGCCTAAAGGTACCACCATAATGCAGCTTAATGTACAATAAACAGTTCCAAATCTCCCAAGAGTAGAGTCAGCCCAGAGAAAAAAGAGAAATGCATTTGGTTTCTTGTGGTCAGATCCACAAAAGAAAACCCCATTTGGTTAGAAAAAGACCTTGTCCACCAAAGAAATAAAGTGTGTTAGTAAAGAATTTGATATCTCCTTCAAGCCAAACAAAGGCTTCTCCAAACACCATCCAGAGCAGCAGTAAAAATATTTTTTTCTGGGTTGTTTTAAGTCCATACACTTGTTTTATGTTCACATTTCTCTCTCTTTTTTGCTCTCCTCAGAGCATTTATTTGCCTCCCCTCGTCCAGGTAAAAAAATGTTTCTTTATTGCAAAACATTGAAGAGAAATCTCCCCCGGGTGTTTGCAGATGTACTCTGTTCCTCACCCAGCGTGTCTCCACTCTGTCTCCTCCCTTTCCCTGCTCTGGCAGATTTATCCCTCTTCCATTTCTACCTAAGGCTTTAATATCCTTCTGCAGGAGGTTGTGGAAGACAATCTGAAAAGAGGCTAGATTTAGGTTAGACACTAGGAAGAAGTTCTTCACTGTGAGGGTGGCGAGACACTGGAGCAGGTTGCCAAGGGAAGTTGCGGATGCCACCTCCCTGGAGGTGGTCAAGGCCAGGTTGATTGAGGCCTTGAGCAACCTGGTCTAGTGGAAGGTGTTCTTGAAAATAGCAGGGGGTTTGGAACTGGGGAAAGAGTGATTGCCCATTGGCATGGGCTACCCAGGGAGGTGGTGGAGTCACCGTCACTGAAGGTGTTCAGGAGACTTGATGGGGTGCTTGGTGCCATGGTTTAGTTGATTAGGTGGTGTTGGATGATGGGTTGGACACAATGATCTTGAAGTTCTCTTCCAACCTGGTCCATTCCATTCTATTCCATTCTATTCTATTCCATTCCATTCTATTCTATTCTATTCTATTCTATTCTATTCTATTCTATTCTATTCTATTCTATTCTATTCTATTCTACTCTACTCTACTCTACTCTACTCTATTCTATTCTATCTTGAAGGTCCCTTCCAACCCAAACTACACAGTCTAGGCAATACTTGATCATGGCTGCAATGAGGTGACTCCAGGAAGCCCAAGCTCACAATTACTCTGAGGGATGTTGGAATGGGGCCAACCTTTCACTCAGCGCTGCCAGGTCACTACTAAACCATGTCCCTTAGCACCACATCTCCACAGTTTTGAAGCCCCTCCAGGGATGGGGACTCTACCACTGCCCTGGGCAGCCTCAACCAGGCCTTGCATACCCATTTGGGGGAAGAAGTTGTTTCCCATGTCCAACCTAAAGTTCCTCTGGTGCAGCTGCAGGCCACTTCCTCTTGTCCTGTCACTTTTTGCTCAGGAGAAGAGCCTGACCCTGACCTGGCACCAACCTCCTTTCAGGGAGTTCACAGATCCACAGATTGCATTAGATTGGAAGAAACCCTCAAAGGTCATCTTGTCCAACCCCCTGTATTGTGCAGGGACACCTTCCACTAGGCCAGGCTGCCCAGGGCCATATGAAGTCTGACCTTGAATTTCTCCAGAATTGTAGAGAACCAGAAAGTCTTTCCTCAGCCTCCTTTTCTCCAGGCTGAACAACCCCAGGTCCCTCAGTTGCTCCTCAGCAGAGCTGTTCTCCAGACCCTTCATCAGCTTTGTTGCCTGTCTCTGGACACGCGCCATTACCCTCAGTCCTTCTTGGACTGAGTGCCACAAAAGTGAACCCAGTCTCCAAATTTCCTAACCATTACCTTGAGATGCAGTGTGAATCTTTCTGGAACAACCCTGAGAAAAAAAAACCAACACAACACCACAACAAAGCAAAGCCAACCCAGAAATCAGTTTCTAAAGCTTCTGTGACACTTTAATCCACCTCCAGTCCTTGCTTTGACAAGACATCTCGCTGAAAACATCCTACTAGATCATCTCAGGAGCTGGGGGCTATGACAGTTCCTCTTGTGATTTGGAACATGCCATAATTCAACCGAAGAACAAAACAAAGCACACGCTGCAGAAAAATGTATCTGCTGCCCTCTCTGATGAAATGTGAGGCTCCCTAAAAATAAACCAGAGCAAAGCAGCCACAGCAGTGACAACTACACAGTCCTAAGAACATCAGAAGCTATTAATGGTCATTACTATTAAGAGGAAAATAGCTCTGTTCTGAGTTTTGCCCAACAAACAACCACTTGCTGGATTTTGGATCATTTTTTTATTGACCTCAATAAATGGCTTGGAAAAGAACTGGTGCCAGAGAAAGCAGGAATACAACAGAAGCTCCTAAAAGCTTTTCAGTGGTACCCCCTGACAGGACAAGGGGTAACAGGTGCAAACTTGAATATAGCGAGTTCCACCTAAACATGAGAAGGACCTTCTTTGTAATGAGGGTGGTGGAGCACTGGAGCAGGCTGCCCAGAGAGGTGCTGGAGTTTCCATCTCTGGAGTAATTCCAAACTCACCTGGAAGCTATCCTCTGCAGATTGCTCTAGGTGAACCTAATCTGACAGGAGTGTTGGACTTGATCTCTAGAGGTTACTTCAAACCCCCTTCATTCTGTGATTCTGTGATCCCGTAGTCACCCTCAGATCATATTCATGGCCTCCTCTAGACCCATTCCAACAGTTCCACATCCTTCTTGTTGGGGGTCCCAGAGCTGGACCACAGCTGGACTCCAGATGAGGTCTCAACACAGCAAAGCAGAGTGGCAGAATCACCTCTCTTAACCTGCTGGCCACACTTCTTATTGATGCAGGCATTGGCCTTCTAGGCTGCAAGTGCACATTGCCAGCTCATGTCCAGCTTCTCATCCACCGACACCTCAAAGTCCTTTCCTTCAGGGCTGCTCTCAATCTCATCATCCACCAGCCTGCATTGATATAAAGGATTGCCCTGACCTAGCTGCAGGACCTTGCGCTTCGCCTTATTGAACCTGATGAGATTCTCCTCATCTCACCTCCCCAGCCTATCCAGGTCCCACTGGAGGTCACCCATCCCATCCTTCAGTCTTACCAACCACACCACTTAGCTTGGTATCATCTGCAAATTTCCCAAGGGTGCACTCAATGCTGCTGTCCATGTCATTGATGAGGATATTGAACAGCACCACTCCCAGTACAGACCCTCGAGGGACACCTCTTATCACCCATCTCCATCATTGTCCACTACCCTTTGGATTCCATCATCCAACCAATTCCTTAAAGCAAATAGATGCAGAATTTGCTTAAAAGAAATAAAGGCAGAAACAAAGAACACCGTTTCTGTGGTTGTTTTGGGAGGGGCAGCCAGATTCGTGTTCCACATCCAACAATTTTCAGGCAGCAGGGAATCAAGTTCAACATTTAATTGTTTTCCTCCTCCTGCAGGATTCCATAAAATGTTATCTAATTTCTTTTAAGTCTGGGTTTGTTGCTGGGTTGTTGTTATTTTTTTCCCCCCAATGTTTTACACATAATTGCCTTTTTGTTTTTCAGTAAATTCATATATTGCTATTCACTTTCTTCCAGCTGTTTCCTCTACTGTTCTACTTCATCTACCCTCTCAACCAATTTTATCAAGCTCTGTTTTATCTTCAAAATTGAATTTTCAAGGTTATTGAAGAACTATGTTGTGGTTTTATTTATTTATTTATCTATCTATCTATCTATCTATCTATCTATTTATTTATTTATTTATTATTCTGTATTTTCATTTCCTCACTGAACTCTGCCAGGGCTTGTGTTAGACCTATTTTGGAGCTCTGCATAGTATTCCAGGGTTTAGTTTGCCTCCTTGTTACGAAAATCAAATGGGACCATCCTTCCTGAGAGCCCAGTCTTTACTTTCCCTACCATTCTATTCCACAGGATAGTAGAGGTTGGAAGGGGCCTCTGGAGATCATTGAGACCAGCCCTCCTGCCAAGGGAAGGTCACCCAGAGAAGGTCACAGAGCAACACATCCAGGCAGGTTTTGAATCTCTTCAGAGAAGGAGGCTTCATGACTTCTCTGGGCAGCCTGCTCCAGGGCTCCAGCAGCCTCACAACAAAGAAGTTTCTCCTCATCTTCAGCTGGAACCTCCTGGGTTCTGGTGTGAGCCCATTGCCCCTTGTCCTGGGCACCACTGGCAAGAGTTTGGCCCTATTGTCTTGCCCCCACAGGTTCTTTAGCTCTTGCTGAGCACTGAGAAGATCCCCTCTGGGTCTGCTCTTCTCCAGGTTCCACAGCCCCAGGTCTCTCAGCCTTTCCTTTTAATGGAGATGTTCCAGGCCTCTCAGCATCTTTGGAGCTTCTGCTATACTCTCTCCAGTAGTTTCCTGTCTCTCTTGAACTGGGGAGTCCAGAACTGGACCCAGTAATAAACATGTGTCCCCACTGGGGCAGAGGAGAGGGTGAGGAGAACCTCCCTTGACCCGCTGGACATGACTATTGCTCATGCCTTGCTCCTCTGTGTCCAAGCCAATCTGGCCGCAGGCAGGACAATGAGGATGGATTCAATCAATTAATAGTTACAAATAGAGTAAAATGAGAAACCACACCAATAATAAATATAAATGATAAAATAAATCTGAGTAAGCTTTTGCACCTGCAGGGAATCTGTTAATTAACAAATGACTAAAAATTGATTTAATCATTGTAATAATTATTGATGGGCATAACAATTAAAAAGTAGCCTGGAAAGAGTGAAAAATATGGATCAGTTATGAATGCTTTCAATAGATTTTTCAAGGGTCTGTACTGCCTAGAAATAACAATTCCTCTAAAAACCTGAAGTAGGACGTGTCAGCCCTTTGCTTGCTCACAACAGGTTTTATTTACTGACCCCAGAAAATGAAGGAAAGGTGTGAAATTTCCCTTTGATTAGGTGGAAAGCTTCTGAATTGAAAAAAAGGAGAGCATGATAAATCCTGTCACGAGCAAATTTCTATCATGAACTTTCCTTGGGAAAGCAACTTGTGCAGCCACCACCCTGCAAAGACCCTCTGTGATGGAGGTCTCCCCGCACAGGAGATGACTGTGGTCCAAAAGCAAGGCATTGAGGTGGGAGGACTGTGTGGTATTTCTGCTCAACAGCAATAGGCATGATATGAATCTCTTAGAACAAGCAGAACAATTGCACATCAGGACAGTGGTAGAACAGAGAGAGTGATTGCCCATTGGAATGTGCTGCCCAGAGGTGGTGGAGTCACCATCACTGGAGGTGTTCAGGAGGAGACTTGATGGGGTGCTTGGTGCCATGGTTTAGTTGCTTAGGTGGTGTTGGATGATAGGTTGGGTATGATGATCTTGAAAGTCTCTTCCAACCTGGTCTGGTCTATTCTATTCTATTCTATTCTATTCTATTCTATTCTATTCTATTCTATTCTATTCTATTCTATTCTATTCTATTCTATTCTAACATGTCAGCGAGGCAAAGTACAAGGTCAAATCCATACCCTGCCAAGCCACTAACACAGAAGATGCACAACCCATGTGTCCAGTTCTCTTTGAAACCATTCATCTCCTGATGGCACTGCTAAGACTCCCTATCATAGAATCAGAATTGGTTTTGTTGGAAGAGATCTTTAAAATCACCAACTATTAACCCAGTACTGCCAGGTCAACACTAAACCATGTCCCTCAGCACCACGTTTCCACAGCTTTTCAGTCCTTCCACTGTCCTGAGCAGCCTGGTCCAGCACTTGAAAACTCTTTGGGGAAGAAATTGTTCCTCACATCTGATCTAAACTTCCCCTGGTACAACTTAAGACCATTTCCTTTTGTTCTGTCATTTGTTACATGGGAGAAGAGACCAACTGCCATCGCACTCCAGCCTCCTTTCAGGGAGTTGTAGTGAGCTGGAAGATCTCCCTTCAACCTCCTTTTCTCCAGGCTAAACAAACCCAGGTCCTTCGTGGAGTGACTGACCCAAAACTGAACTCAGTATTCAAGGTGTGGCCTCATGAGTGCTGAGTACAGGAGGACAATCCCTTCCCTGGTCCTGCTAACTACTCTTGCTGCTCCCAGCAAGGATACTGTTGTCCTTCTTGGCCACCTGGGCATATTGCTGGCTCATCTTCAGCCAGATGTCAATCAACACCCAGTAATCTTCAGTGAATTAACTCCAAAGCCTGATTTACACAACCCAGAGAAGAAGAGTCTCCAGAAAGGCATCAGTGCACCAGAGCAACAAAGAACCTCCCATCGTAACACAGAATCTTAGTGATGGCTGTAATGAGTTCAGCCTCCTCTGGTCTAGCTCCATGAGAGAACCTGATTAGGTATCATCACAGTGAAGGTCTAACTTCATTCCTCCTGCTGAGTGAAAGCAATGTGCCTACTTACATCACTTTTATCCTAAGCAAGTAAAATGATTCACAAAACATCCAAAGAAGAATTTGAGAAGGACATTGAGACACTTGAACTTCTCCAGAGAAGGGCAACAAGGCTGGGAGAGACCTTGAGCACAAGCCCTATGAGGAGAGGCTGAGGGAGCTGGGGTTGTTTAGCCTGGAGAAGAGGAGGCTCAGGGGAGACCTCATCGCTCTCTCAACTACCTGAAGGGAGGTTGTAGCCAGGTGGGGCATCGTCTCTTCTCCCAGGCAACCAGCACCAGAACAAGAGGACACAGTCTCAAGCTGCACCAGGGAAGTTTAGGCTGGAGGTGAAGAGAAAGTTCTTCACAGAGAGTTGTTAGCTATTGGAACGTGCTGCCCAGGGAGGTGGTGGAGTCATCATCCCTGGAGTTGTTCAAAAGGGATTGAATGTGGCACTTGGTGTCATGGCTTAGTAGTCGTGAGGTGTTGGGTGACAGGTTGGACTTGATAATCTTTGAGGTCTTTTCCAACATTGTTGATTCCATGATTCTATTGAGAGCAGTGGACAAGATGTCACAAAAATTAAAACAAAACTCAGATCTGCCATGAGGGACCTGCACAGGAAGTGGCAACCTTTGAATATGTATCTAGTCTTCAAAAGGTCTATTTGATGAGACTCTTTGAGCTGCAAAGTCAAACATTCGGGAGTTAGACAGGGAGACAGTGATTTATAGAGCCAAATAAATAACCATGGAGCAAATGCATGATATAACCCAGAAGCATTCATGACACAATTATTTATAGACTCATAGAATTGTTTCAGTCAGAAAATCCCTCTAAGATCATCCATTCCAACTGTCAGCCTAAAACCACCACAGCCATTAAACCATGTCCCAGAGTGCCACGTCCCCACATTTATTGAATGCTTACAGGGATGGTGACTCCATCACCTCCCTGCAGCATAACATCACTAGGCAGGTGACCCTCAACTGCCCAGTGAATGATTGCATCTCACAGACAGCATCATCAGGAGACAGCTGTGGGATCCCCAGTGTCAAGCCTTTTCTTCCATGGCCAGTGTCCCAGGACGACTCTGTCCCTTCTGCCTTTCATCCACCCTGATCCATGTGCTCCTAAATCCAGTTTCAGAATCAAGCTCCTGACTCCAGTTCCCATCTGCTGCTGAGTTCAGTTTGGGCCTTGCCCAGTGCCTGCCCCCAGCATCAGTGGTGCCAATGGTGCTGTCATTGCCACCAGGGTTTGTGTCGGCTCTTGGTTTGTGTCTCGGTGTCTCTATTCAATGGGATTGTTCTTCTTTCCATCCCAGTTGGCTTCCCATTCCAATTTAATTCCCACCCCATCAGTTTTCCTCCCAACTTCCTTTTCTCTTCCCTTTAGGAAGGCAGGGAGCTTCATGGAGAGCCTCTGGCACTCCTCTGGGGGCTGGCCCAGCCCTGACTCTTGACAGGAGATCAAGGTTACATGAAGAAACCTGAAAAAACACAGATTAAGAAGTGCTGTTCCTCCAAGATTATCACTGTGACTACTCAGACCCTGGATACCATCTCCAGGAGTAGCAGAGCCTTCAAAGCCACCCTACAGGTTATTTACAGATGTGGAGGAGTCACCCCCTTGGAGGTGTCTAAGAAGCATACAGACATGGCACTTCAGGACATGGTTTAATGGCCATGGTGGTGTTAGGTCAATGGTTGGACTCAATGATCTTAGAGGTCTTCTCCAACTGAAAAAAATATGCTTCTCTTTTGACCCTTCATACATTAAATATAGATACATAACATTTACATCTTCCATTCCTCCTCTTGAGGTCTCTTTCAGCCTTGGTGATACTGTGATACTCTACGTGTTCAAGAGGGGATTGGATGTGGCACTCGGTGCCACGGTCTAGTCATGAGGTCTTGGGTGACAGGTTGGACTTGATGATCTTTGAGGTCTCTTCCAACCTTGGTGATACTGTGATACTGATACCGAAATGGGCAAACCCACCTTTTGTCTTTTCTCTTGTCCTCAGACACTGTTGTGAATTTCTCAGTGGTGTAAAGCAATCTTCTCCACGATCAAGTGTCACAAAGAACCCTCTATGTATAATTGACTTGTTTTCAATAACATCCATGATTACGCTTTGGGCTCTGGGATCCTCGCTGCCACACTGTCTTGTAGAAGTTCTAACAAGTAAAAGCTACATCTTAGGAGGTACTTCTAGCTGATAAAATTTTAGTATTAAGTAAGAAACAATTCAGATGACCTCATTCTCATTGTCACTTTTCCATGTTGCCAGCATTTGCATATACATTACATTTCAAGGTCACACAGAATCACCAAGGTTGGAAGAGACCTCAAAGATCATCGAGTCCAACCTGTCATCACAGACCTCATGACTAAACCATGGCACCAAGTGCCACGTCCAGTCCCCTCTTGAACACTGGACATAGGTTGCTTTCAACCTTGCTAAATGCCCAAAACTTCTCACACTTTTGCTTTGTTGATCAACTCATCCCTTAGGTCCCTGTATTTTGTCCTCCTTTGCTTTCTTCAGATAAATGACCTATGAAGGAGTTGGGGCTGTTCAGTCTGGAGAAGAGAAGGCTCCCAGGTGACCTCATTGTGGCCTTCCAGTATCTGAAGGGGGCCTACAAGAAGGCTGGGGAGGGACTTCTCAGGATCTCAGGTAGTGATAGGGGGAAGCTGGAAGTGGGGAGATTCAGGCTGGACATGAGGAGGAGGTTCTTCACCATAAGAGTGGTGAAGCCCTGGAATGGGTTGCCCAGGGAGCTGGTTGAGGCCCCGTCCCTGGAGGTGTTTAAGCCCAGTCTGGATGAGGCTGTGGCCAGCCTGATGGGTGTGGGGTATCCCTGCCCTTGGCAGGGGTTGGAACAAGATGATCCTTGTGGTCCCTTCCAACCCTGACTGATACTATGATACTACTATGATATCCATGATTGCTAATGCTCAATGCTGAAACCTGCAAGCCAGGGATGTGGAAGTCCTTCACCACCACACACTAGGATGGGAAAAACAACTTCAGAAAGTAAATCAAAATCATACAAGCAAGTAAGTTCAGCATGTATCTCAAAGTTCTGGAGTTGATGAGGCTATTTATTAATTCCCATACTCCATAAATACTTCAAAATGGCCCAAAAATCATAGAATCGGAGAATCACCATGGTAGGAAAAGGCTTTTAAAATCATCAAATCTAGACAAGTACCTGACTCTAGCAAGGTCAATTACAAATATAAAAGTAGCAAGGCCAAGTTAGAGTCATAGAACTGTTGAGATTGGAAGAGACCTTTGGGAGCATCGAGTCCAACTGCTCACCTAGAGCTCACAATCATAACACTACTCTTAAGCTATACCTCTTTTGGCCTGTCCTGTGTCCCACCACCAAGAGTCTGAATCAAACACAAAATCCCATCTATAGAAGAGGAAGTTGTTCAGAAAGTAAACCCCAACATTCTAGGATTGTTTTGAGTCACAGACCACATGTCCTGAATATTGATGCAGGCTCTTCCACTGATCTTCAATCATAAAATAAGGGGGGAAAAAATTGTAATTGTGATGCAAAACCCACAGCAATCTAAGATGTAAAAAGTTACTTCCTTTACCAATTCAACCCATGTAAAAATCCTTTTCAATGAGTCCTGGAAGTGCTGGTGACAAGAAGTTCACCATGAGACAGCAATATCCCTCATATCCAAATAGGCAAATGATCTGCAGGAGGGCAGGAAGAAGAGTGTGGCCAGCAGGTCCAGTTCTGGGCTCCCCAGCTGAAGAGAGACAGGAAACTACTGGAGAGAATCCAGTGGAGGGTCAAAAGATGTTCAGGGTCCTGTGGCATCTCTGTGAGGAGGAAAGGCTGAGAGACCTGGGGCTGTTGAGCCTGGATAAGAGGTTCCATCTGAAAATGAGGAGAAACTTGTTTGGTGTGAGGGTGATGGAGCCCTGGAGAAGGCTGCCCAGAGAGGTTAGGAAGTCTCCTCTGGAGGTATTACAAACCCACCTGGACACTGTGGTCATGGGCAAACTGCTGTGTGTGATCCTACTTTATCAAGGACACTTGGACTGGATAATCTCCAGAGGTCCCTTTCAACCCCCAACATACTGGGATTCTGCAACAACTCTTCTCCACTCCACTTGTTCAAAAGTTTCTCATAATTACTTTCCCAAATATCAATGACTTTTCAGCTCATTAATTCTACTTTACTTCTGGATGGAGAATCTCTCACTCTTATCTTTTGCAAGAGCCTTTTATTTAATTATTCATATTATATATATATATTTACATTTAAATATTTCATCAGGCACATGTGTAGTCAGTTACAGAATAGAGAGGTAATTTTTTCTGAGCTACTAAATTGCCTCTTTAAAGCACAAAAGATAATGTTTTCCCCACTGTTGGCTGTAAATAGCACCTACACTGAAGGCAAAGTGGAACGAGTTCTGAACTCTCCTGCCATTGCAGCACAGAGACTGATAGAGGATGGAAGGGACCTCTGCAGATGATCCAGCCCAACCTCCCTGCTAAAGCAGGGGTAACCACAGTGTCTTGCCCATGATCACAGTGTCCTGGTGGTTTTAGAATCTTTCCAGAGCAGACTCCACAGCCTCTCTGGGCAGCCTGCTCCAGGGCTCCATCACCCTCACACCAAACAAGTTTCTCCTCATTTTCAAATGGAACTTCCTGGCTTCCACTTTGTGTCCATCACCCTTTGTCCTGTCACTGGGCATCACTGACAAGAGTCTGGCCCCATCCTCTTGCACTTGACAGGTTCTTTAGCTGTTGCTGAGCATTGAGAATTTCTCCTCTCAGGCTGCTCTTCTCCAGATTAAACAGCCCCAGGTCTCTCAGTCTTTCCTCCTCATTGAGAAGCTCCAGGCCCCTTAGCATCTCTGTAGCCACCATTATAGTTCCTTGCCTCTCTTGAAAAGCCTGGACAATTAATTTCTGCCCCACTGATACTCTCCAGCTTTGCAATGATGCGCCCGAGATCATCACTCAGCCTCCTATTTCTCACTAATTAGCTCTGTTCTATGTCAAAGATAATCCCTGAAGAACATTTCCTTTCCAGCATGATTCCATTAGTTCTTTTGGATTTATTACCCAGTTGGGATGACAGATACAGACTCCAACTCAGACTGAAAGAGCAATTCAGAGCACCACAATGTGTGGCCAACTGCTCTGCCAAGCAGGTCACCATGAAATATCTGTGATGCTTTTAAAGAGGCTTCACAAGGACTTGGAGAGAGTTGCATTTGGAGAAGAGTTTATATTATCAACAACATTTTATGTGGCACCAAAGTTAAACTGGGTGCATAAAATGTCAGCCCAACACACGGTGGTGCCCTCTGAGAAATGACTCTGCCCTTCCTGCTACCATCACTGGAGAAGGTACACCAGGTAAACATCTGATTATATTGTACCTGGTGGCATTTTTATTTCCCAAGCATTCTCTTCCAGCAGTAAAAATGGTGCATTTAAATGATTCCTGGGTTGCATCCCATCTGCCAGCAGCAGCAGCATTTATTTACTTATTTGACCTTTAATTTATAACAGAATCACTGAATGGTCTCTTTTTCTTTTTTAATCATAGAATCTCTTTTACTATAGAATCATGGAATGGCTTGAGTTGGAAGGGACCTTAAAAATCACCTAGTTCCAACCCCCTGCCATGGGCAGGGACATCTTCTCCTACTAGACCAGGTTGCTCAAAGCCTCATCCAGCCTGGTATTTGACAATTCCAGGGCTGAGGCATCCAAACTTGTCTGGGCAACCTGTTCCAGTGTCTCACCACTCTCTTAGTAAAGAACTTCTCCCTAATGACCAATCTAAATGTAACCTGCTCTAGATTTGAACGACTGCCCCTTGTCCTATAATAGTAAGCCCTTGTGAAAACTTCCTCCTCAGCATTCCTGTAGACCTCTTTAGGTATTGGAAGGCCACTATAAACTCTCCCTGGAGCCTTCTCTTCTCCAGGCTGAACACAGAATCATTGAATCACAGAATCAGAAAATTGTTTGGGTTGACAAATACCTCTAAAGATTGTTGAGTCAAACCATCAACCTAAGACTAGTATGGACATTAAACCATGACCCAAAGTTAATTTACTGAACTCCTTCAACCTAAATCTACCCTGCTCGAATTTCAAATCATGAACCCTCATCCTAACACCACAACCAAACACTCCCTCCCAGCCTTCCTGTAGGCCTGCTTCAGATATTGAAAGGCAGCTATAAGATCTCCCTGGAGCTTCCTCTTCCCCAGGCTGAACACCCCCAGGTCTCAGCCTCTCTTCATAAGGGAGCTGCTCCAGCCCTCTCATTATCCTTGTGATGAATGGGAATGTACTCAGCTACCAATGTCCTGGGAGATACCTTCTTACACACCCACGTGGTACATCCAACTTGAAATCAATATGTTACTCCAGAAATAAGAGGGTTTCAGCAAATATGCAGTTTAGAACTGACAGAAGCATCAAAGACAAATATTAGAACATTACTGGGAAAACCTGGTGTTGATGACAATTGGCTAAATGCTGTGCCAGGCAGGGAAATGATGCTGAAGTCAGCGTGAAGACAGGTCCTCTCCTCCCACATGCAAAAAAAGATAATCAAAGCATTACATAATCTCTGCCTTGTCCACTCCCTTCCAAATTGTCACTTGCCAGCATCTGAACAACACTGAGTGAAAAATCAAAACAGAAGCAGATGAAAGAAACAACCTCCTGGAAATACCTGTCACACTCCTGCTGATTAGGAACCATTTTCACCTTGTGTCTCTCTTCTCTTTCAGAATGTGAAATGCTGCATCTAATGCATCACCAAAAATACATTTAAGAAGAACTGTGTTTATTTTTTTCACCAGAAAAATATTTTACAATAGTAGCAAAAGCAATCAGCCACCAGCTGTTGGAGTCAAAAGGATTCATCCCACCGGGTCCAGAAGGGTCTGGTTTACAGCCTGAGGAACCTGCCCTGGCATAACTTGAAGCCATTTCCTTTTGTCTGTCACTTGTTACTTCAGAAAAGAGACCAATCACCACCTCACTCCAGCCTCCACTCAAGGAGAGCAAGAAGGTCTCACAGAATCACCAAGGTTGGAAGAGACCTCAAAGATCATCGAGTCTCCTTTCAGTCTGCTCTTCTCTGAGCTGAAGAACCCCAGTTCCTTCAGCCACTCCTCACAAGACACAACCTCCAGACCTTTTACCAGCTTCTCTGGAAGTGCCCTTGGAGTGAGGGGCCCAAAACTGAAGGATTCAATGTGTGACTTCAGAATTGCTTTATTCAGAAGGTGTTTTAAGTAATTTTCTGCAGTCTCTTGAGATGGAGTCAAAGACACCACTGATCCTCATTTACATGCAGTGAAATTAGTCCTATTGCATATGAACCCACAACCAGGAGAATCACAGAATTGTTTCAGTTGGAAAAGACGTCTAAGACCATTGAGTCCAACCATCAACCCAACACCATCATGGCCATTAAACCATGTCCCAGCGTGCCATGTCCACACATTTCTTGAACACCTCCAGGGATGAGGAACCCCATCCCCTCCTTGAGCAGCCTGTCCCAATGCCTGACCACTCTTGCAGGAAAGAAATAGTTCCTAATGCCCTACCTAAACCTCCTCTGGCACAATTTCAGGCCATTTCTTCCAGTTCCATCACCTGATACTACACAGAAGAGACCAACTCCCACCTCATGCCAACCTCCTTTCAGGGAGTTGCAGAGAGCAATGAGGTCTCCACTCAGCCTCCTCTTCGCCAGAATAAACAACCCCAGCTCCCTCAGCCTCTCCTCATAAGAGGAACCCATTTAAGAAGGCTCCAGCTTGTCTGCAGCCTTGACCCTTGGAAGAATCTTGATGTCATCAATCCACATGACTGCTGGCTGGGCCAGAAGGATGCTTTGATGAAACAAATATCTGCCAGAACATCAACAAATAGCTCTGATAAAATAACTGCAGATACCGCAACATGTAATTGAGTGCATCAATAATTTGTTACGCAACAGACCTTGGGAAAAACAAATCAGTTGATTATTAGCAATAACTGGAGATATGGCAGCATCTGATCCCTGGAGGCGCCAAATGAAGTCACTTCTGTTGTGCATTGTTAAAAGCAAATCTGCCATAAAATTTGGCAGCTGGAACCAGAAGTGATTACGGTCAGTGCTGTGAGTTCCCAGCTCCGTTTCTGCTCACTGAGGCACTTTCTGAAGGTCAGGGCAGGTTTGCACAGCCAGGGGCTGCTGCTGGCAGGGAGAAGCTGATGGGGAGGTTTCCTGCCAAGGGCTGGGCTGCAGAAAGCCTCTGGCTGAGACTTGCTCCTTTGCGCACCAGGAGCACTGCCATAGCTTTTGCCCCAGCTTGGGTGGCAGGAAGGCAGAGGTGGCACCAGCAGGGAGGAGTGGCCAGGACAGGTGACCCTCAGCTGCCCATGGGTGACACGTTCAGGAGCAAGCTGAGGGATCTCCAGGGCCAAATCTCTTCTTCCCTGGCTTGTGTCCCAGGAGGAATCCATCCCTTCTGCCTTTCATCCCCATCCCTGTGTTCTTCAATCCAGTTTCACAGCCCAGGATCCTTGAAAAGACCTCTTAGATCATCAAGTCCAACTGTCAACCGAAGACCACCACAGCCATTAAACCATGCCCCAAAATGCCATGTCCACACATTTCTTGAACACCTCCAGGGACAGTGACTCCACCGCCCCCTGGGGCAACCTACTTCAATGCCTGACCAAAACAAACAAACAAACAAAACCCCCAAACAAACAAAAAAGACCAAAAAACCCAGCACTGGGAACACAATGATTGCTTCACACTTCTTTTAGAATCCAAATGAGACTCCTATTAATTTACATGAAAATAATGGAACCTCAGAATCAAAGGATGTGGCAAGAGATAGACAACATCCACAAGACTTCCTTCAGCATATTTAGGAGAGCATGAAAGACATTTCTTTATGTCAACAAAACCACAAGGAAAGAAGATCAGGGTCTACTTACACTGTACAATCAGCTGGACCAAAGCTTCTCTGGGTTTCACGTTAAACCCATTGTATTGGCTGGTCTGGCACCTGTAGGTCCCCGTCATCTCCCTGGACACGTTCACTATCCTCAGGATCCCATCATAGCTCTCTGTCTGCATCCCCCCGTCTGGCATCGTCACCTCCTTGTCAGCTCGGGACCACAGAATGATGGGCTTGGGCTTCCCGGTCACCTGGCACTGCAGCTCGATTGTGTCCCCTTCCCGGGTAACCAGGGGTGACTTTTCTTGAGGAACAGTCAAATTGGGTGGGACTTCAAAAGACAAAAAGAGACAGTTCAACAATTAGCATTCTGGAGAGACAGAATCATGGACTCATAGAATCATGGACTTGTGGAATCATGGAATGGTTTGCGCTGGAAGAGACCTTCAGTATCATCAAATCCAGCTGTTAACCCATTAGTGCCAGGTCGCCACTAAACCATGTCCCTCAGCACCACATCTTTGAAACCAACCCAGGGATGGGGACTCCACCACTGCCCTGCGCAGCCTGTTCCAGGGTAAAGAACGCTTTTGGGGAAGAAATCGTTCCTCATGGCCAACCTAAACCTCCCCTGGTGCATTTTGTGGCAGTTTGCTCTTGTCCTGTCACTTTTTCCTTGGGAGAAGAGACTTAACCCCACCCAGTGTCCCCAGTGTCACTTCAGGGAGATGTAGAGAGCCAGAAGCCTTTTCTCCAGGCTAAACAAACCCAGGTTCCTCAGATGCTCCTCATCAGACCTGTTCTCCAGATCCCTCACCAGCTTCATTGCCCTTCTTTGGCCACACTCCAGCCCCTCAACGTCATTGTTGGAGTGAAGGGTTCAAAAGTGAACCCAGTATTCAAGGTGTGGCCCCACTGGTGCCCAGTACACAGGGCCAATCCCTTCCCTGGTCCTGCTGGCCTCACCATTGCTGATCCAGGACAGGATGCTTGTGGCCTTTGTGACCGGTTCAGGCTGTGCCTTTAAGAGAAGGACACTTTCTGAACACTCTGGCTGAATATTTTGGTATATAAATGAAAACAAGAGATATGCTAATCCAATTTCATTGGTGGAACCCGGCTGCAGGTTCTAGCATGGTCTTTCAGTCGGGGGGGCAGTCAGTCTTCTTTTTCCCCCTGTATTGTGAGCTGGCCTGTTTTTCTCTCTGAAGCAACAGCTTGCTACGCAGGAGCGATTCTTGCTAACCAGATCAGAGAAAACTAACTTTTGCATTCAGTTTGAGCTTTAACAAAGTTTTCCCCTTTTAATTACCTTCCTTTCTCTTTTCTCTAACCCTTTTGGGAAAAAGGGGAGGTAGGGAGGGAGAAGGGAGGGACAGGCCGAACCCCCCTGGCCGCAGGGGGGGTAGGGAAAGGTTTCCTGTATTACATACATTGCTGTATACTTCTGTATATATTGTAAATATTGTATGTTTTTGTACATATTCATTGCATTCCATATCTGCTTGTAAAATACAGCTTTCATCTGCTTCTCCGGCTGAGTTAGCTGTGGAATTCTTTTGTGTGTGTGTGGGAACCTTCCTACTCCACCACAGCCTTCTTGACCACCTGGGCACGTGCAGGCTCAAAGGGAGCTGCTGTTGACATCAGGTGGCTTTGTGGCTAGCAATGACAATTCTACATGAATAATTAGTTTATGAGGAGGGAGCAGTGAGTTGATTGTGACAGTTTAGGCTGTGCCTTTAAGAACGGATAGCTGCAAAATATTGAAAGACTGTACTGCTACTGCATTTAGGAGCCAAAGTCCTCAGCTGCCTGAAATGGAGAAGAAATGGAGAAGAGCCCCAGCTGTGACACTTATTTGAGTCATAGTGCATCTGTGATGTACCAGTGTGGCATACTGGTGTACACCAGCCTGTGTACGCAGGTCACAGCCAACACTTTGTCACTGCAAGTTAGGATTTCCCTTTTTTACAAGTTTTTGTTGCTAAATCCCTCAAATCAGGTCTTTTAGAAGTGTGTGGACATGGCATGTGGGGACATGGTTTAATGGTCATGGTGGTGTTGGGTTGATGGTTGGACTCAATGGCCTTAGAGGGCGTTTCAAACCAAACCAGTTCTATGATTGTATGATTTTACGATCAGCTCTGCACTCAAGATCTGAAACCAAAGGCTTGTTGGCATATTTCTATCAAACTGATGTTGTTTTTTGTGCTAACAAATCCATAAGGAATATGGGAACAACTGCTTCCAGTAAGAGTTGGCCCCCTGGTACTACAGTAAAGAGAGTTGGTGATGACCAAGAACATACCTTCTTCCTCTCCACAGCCCTCCAAGAGTGAGTCTTTCTAATTGTCTCTCCAATTTATCACAGAATCATAGAATTGCAGAATCACAGAATGGTTTGGGTTGGAAGGGACCTTTAAAGGTCATCTAAGTCCAGCCCCCCTGCAGTCAGCATGGACATCTACAACTACAGCAGATTGCTCAGAGCCCCAAACAGCCTCACCAGGAATGGTTCCAGGAATAGGGCAACCACCACCTTTCTGGGCACCCTGGGCCATGGTTTCACCACACTTAGCATTGAAATTTCTTCTTTAGATTTGGTCTAAACCTCCTTCCTTTAGTTTAAACCATCACCACCTGTCCTGTCACAACAGGTCCTGATAAGAAGTCTGCCATCATTCTTGCCATCCTCTTTCAGTGCTGAAAGGCCTCAAGAAGCTGTCCCCAGAGCCAATGCCAAGTATGACAAAATACACCCTGCACCATAACTCTTTTTTATAAGAAAAAAATTGTCCAAGTAACTATTTTAAGGACCCTGGAGACAGAAACAACAGACTTGTACCAGTGAGGAACCATTCCAGTTTTCCCCTGGGATCTACCCTGTGTCTGCAGACCTGACAAGCCTGCTAGGAATCAGACTTTCAATCATGGGCTTTCACGGGTTCCAAAAGGCTGGTTTCAGCTGTTTTGAAAGCTTTAATAGCTCCTTCTGAATCTGGTGGGACAAGTAAAAGTGGAAATAATGTTTGGGGGTTGGGTTTTTTGTGGGTTTTTGGTTGTTTGTTTGTTTTGTTTTGTTTTGTTTTTCCTACAGGAGAGTAAAGGAAAGATTATTTTATACTTTAGGAAGAAAAACACACACACACACACACAAAGAAAGGGAATGCTTAATAAGACATTCCCAACATTAATAAGTCATTCCTATTTTTCACTTATGTTCATGTGAGCCACAGCACGTCCTAAGCACAAGAGCCTTGGATGACTTGGAAGGAGCCTAGAGAACCACACCATGACAATGCCCAAAATACCCCGGTGAGGAAGGGCTGCAGGACATGAGATGGTCCACCTCAGCAAAGGGAGGGAGGGACGTAATGTCCCAGTCAGAGGTAAATCAGCACTAATTCTGGTGAGTTCAGTGCATTCCCAGCTCAGTTGCTGCTCACTGAGGCTCATTTTGAAGGTTTGCAGGTTTGCACAACCAGGGGCTGCTTCTAGCAGGGAGAAGCTGATGGGGAGAGCTCCTGACAAGGGCTGGGCTGCTGAAAACCTCCGCCTGAGACTTGTTCCTCTGCACAGCAGGGGCACTGCTACAGTCTGTGCCCCACCTTGGGGGCAGGAAGGCAGAGGTGGCAACTGTGGGGAGGAGTAGCTAGGACAGGTGACTCTCAATTGCCCAAGAGGGGATTGCATTCCATGGATGGCATCTTTAGGAGACAGCTGAGCCATCCCCGCAGTCAAGCCTCTTTTTCCCTAGCTGGTGTCCCAGGAGGATTCTGTCCCTTCTGTCTTTCATCCCAATCCCTCTGTTCCTGAACCTTATTCCAGAATCCACCTCCTGACTCTGGTTCCCATCTGCTGCTGAATCCAGTCTGGGACATAGCCAGTGCTTGTCCCCAGGATCAGAGGTGCTAAGGGCTCTGTCATTGCCATCAGACAATGGGTTGGCTCTTGGTTTCTGTCTCTGTGTCTATATTCCATGAGATTGTTCTTTCTGTCCCAGCTGGCTGAGTTTCTTTCCCAGCCCATCAGTTTCTCTGCTGTCCTCCCTTTATCATAGTATCATAGTATCAATAGTATCATAGTATCAATCAGGGTTGGAAGGGACCACAAGGATCATCTAGTTCCAACCCCTCTGCCATGGGCAGGGACACCCCACACTACATCAGGCTGGCCACAGCCTCATCCAGCCTGGGCTTAAACACCTCCAGGGATGGGGCCTCAACCACCTCCCTGGACAACCCATTCCAGGGCTTCACCACTCTCATGGTGAAGAACTTCCTCCTCACATCCAGCCTGAATCTCCCCACCTCCAGCTTCATTCCATTCCCCCTAGTCCTATCACTACCTGAGATCCTGAGAAGTCCCTCCCCAGCCTTCTTGTAGGCCCCCTTCAGATACTGGAAGGCCACAATGAGGTCACCTCGGAGCCTTCTCTTCTCCAGACTGAACAGCCCCAACTCTTTCAGTCTGTCCTCATAGAAGAGGTGATCCAGCCCTTCTATTTCTTCCCTTTGGGAAGGCAGAGGGTTCATGAAGAATCTGTGGCACTTGCAGCCAGCCCTGTCCCTGTCCCTTGCTAGAGCCAAAGCTGTGAAAACAGCCTTGTCAGAGCTCTACCAGAGCTCAGAAAGAAAATACAGGGGGAAAAGTGTGCTGAAGGTGGACAGGGATGATAAAGAAATGATGGATGAGCTGTGCTCTGGGGTTCTACAAGCTACTCTGCTTACCTTTCTCCATCAGCACATGCCCTTGTGTACATGGCACTTTGGGACACTGTTAGTGGAAATAGTGGTGTTGGGTAGATGGTTAGACTGGATGATATTACAGGTCTTTTCCAACTAAAAAAATTCCATGATTCTATCATTCCCTCTCCCTCATTCCTATATTCCATGCTTTTGCTGTGCAGTCTATAGCATTCTTGTTGGACTTCTATCTGCCAGGTGCTTTTGGTGGGACTCCTCCACTTTGTCTCCTGAAAGTGAGCACATCAAATAGCCACCAAACAGCTCCTTCCTAAGGAAATACTATATGAAAGCACAGAGTATATTGGGATGAAGATGGTGTTCCAAGGATGACAATAGAGTTTAAAGAGAAGCTTTGAAAGCACATTGTGCCCTGCCTGCAGGAAGGAAGGAGCTTCCTTCTGAAGATGTTTTCCAGCTCACCTGGTTTGTGGCCTCTCAGCTTAGTTGAAATGATACAACAGATCTGCCTGGATCAGTAAAACAACATGTGTATTGTCCCTTCTTCCTCTGGGCAGTAGGTCTGTTCCCTGCTGTGAATGTGCTTTGATCAAAGCATGTCCCAGTTGGTAGGGATGCTTTAGGCACTCTGGTAGCGCTCCTCTTGCTCCCTGTCCCTCTGGCACCTCCAGATGCCCTGGAGAAACACAACCTTCTGCTGTCTCACAGATTCATTGACCGTGAGAACTGTGAGGTCAAGACCAGGGAGTTATAGCCCTCAAACAAAATACCTGCTGTCAAGAAGGAGAAGGTCTGCTAGCTGTTGTGGAGGAGCCTAAAGCACTGTTGACTCGAAGAATCGTACACTCAATGGTTGGTGTAGCAAAGAACCTTAAAGATCACCTTGTTGCCCTCACTCTGCCTTAGTGAGGCTACATCTGGAATCCTGGGTCCAGTTCTGGAGTCCCCAGTACAAAAGACACCGGGAACTACTGGAGACAGTGCAGTGGAGACTCTACTGATGCTAAGGGGGCTGGAGCATCTCTGTGAGGAGGAAAGCCTGAGAAAACTGGGGCTGTTGGGCCTGGAGAAGAGCAGCCCCAGAGGGGATCTGACCAGTGCTCAGCAAGAACCAGAGAGGAAGGAGCCGGCCTCCTGTCGGTGGTGCCCAGCAACAGGACAAGGAGCAATGGGCACGAACTAAAACCCAGGAGGTTCTATCTAAATAGGAGGAAAGCCTTGTTAGGTGTGGACCTGCTGGAGCCCTGGAGCAGGCTGCCCAGAGAGCTTGTGGAGTTTCCTTCTCCGGAGAGATTCCAAAGGCAGATGGCCATTGTGATCCTGAGCAAGCTGCTGTGGTTGCCCCTGCTTGAGCAGGGCATTTGGACTGGATGATCTCCAGAGGTCCCTTCCAAACCCCACCATGATGGGATTCTTTCTCCATGAGAGGAATGTGTGCAGAGATGTATGAATGTAACTAGGGCATCATGAAGTCTTGCTCCCCATGCAGCCACGTCATGAGGATGCAGGAAGGCACCGGCCCTGAGCTCCAGCTGTGTGAGCCTGTCAAGAACAATATCCCAGACTGTGAGGCAGGGGACATTCAAAGCAGACTATGAATCATATCAGGAAGAAACCAAGAATAGGTTGCCCAGGGGGGTGGTGGAGTCACCATCCCTGGAGGAGTTCAAGAAATGTGTGGACATGGCATTTTGGGACTTGGTTTAATGGTCGTGGTGGTGTTGGGTTGATGACTGGACTCAACAATCTTGGAGGTTTTTTTCCAATTGAAACAATTGTATGATTGCATGATTCTGATTCTAATAAAGAACCCTGCTTGTCATGCCCACATTGCTTCTGGAGATATCTGAGAAGTAGAGGAAATGGCAGAGGACATGAACTTTTTGGAAAGAAATATGATGCATGCCAAAAAGGTCCTGTGCAACTGTATGCACATCATTGACTCTCTCCATAACTCAGTTTTCCTGCTGAAAATCAGAGATAACAGCACTGCAGAACCTGCACCCTGCCAAGATAAGGGCCACAGAGCAGGAGGTCCTGCAGGCTGGCTGATAAGATAGGTTGGATCAGTGCCCCAGATGGAATGATATCTTCAGATACCCTGACTCCTCCTCTCTCATGGCATATCTGCAACACAACCAGGATGGGTCATGTTGTGAGCCAGCTAAGAGATTAGGATGGTTTGCTGCCTTTGTTAATGGTCTTGTTACTGGAAACAGAGAAGGGAGAGAGGAGGGATGAGGAATCTGTCAAAAGAGGTCATCTGATGGATAGTGAAGTAAATAAAGAACCTGGCTGCAGATTTCATCTATTGCATTCAACAGAGTGCCCAACACAAGTGTCTCCCAGCTCGCTCCCACCAACTATTTCTCTGTCCCTACCACAGTGGCTGTAGATCCTACATCACATGGATGCTGATTGTCTACTGTCTGATGCAACTGGGGGTTGGACTAGATGACCTGTGAAGGTCCCTTCCAACTCAATGCATTCTATGATTCTATGATTATCATTAATTTAAGGACAAGAGCAAGGTTCTGGACTTGGATTGGAGAAATGCCAGGTAATAATTCAGGCTGTGGGATGAAGGGCTGGTGAGCAGCCCTCTAGAAAAGAACTTGAGTGGTGAGAAGCTGGGCATTAGCCAGCACCAGGCACTCACACCCCAGAGCCAGGCATGTCCTGGATTGATCCTCTGCAAAGTGGGCTGCAGGTACAGGGAGGGGATTCTGCCCCTCTGCTCTCTCTGCTGAGACTCCACCTGCAATGCTGGGGACAGCTCTGGAGTCCTCAGCACAGGAGAGACGAGGCCCCAGCAATGATGGGAGGGCTGGAAGCCCTCTGCTGTGAGGCCAGGCTGAGAGAGTTGGGGTTGCTCAGGCTGGAGATGAGAAGGCTCCAGGGGGCCTTCTGGTGGCCTTTCAGTGCTTCAAGGGGCTGATCAGAAAGCTGGGGTCTGAGTTTTGAGCAGGACCTGTTGTGACAGGACAAAGAGTGATGGGTTTGAAACATAAAAAAGGGAGATTCGGACTGGAGAAAAGGAGGCACTTTTTTCACACTGAGGATGGTGAGACCCTCTCCCAGGTTGCCCAGAGATGTGGTAGAAGCCCTGTCCCTAGAAGCCTTGCAGGTCAGGATTTTCGGGGCTCTGAGCAGCCTGGTGTGGTTGCAGACATCCCTGCTAACTGCAGGGGGGTTGGACTAGATGACCTTCAAAGGTCCTTTCCAACACAATCCATTTTATGTTTCTATTCAGACAGAAGGGCAGCAATGGATCTTTGCTCAGGGAGCAGTTTTGACGGGGTTTCCCTTTTTTCTACCCACTTAGTTATTTGCACAAACTCAGAGGTACTTAATTATGTCTGAGGTGTTTAGTCTGCTGTCAGATTTGGCTTAAATTAGCTACAGGGTCAGAAAACAGCAGGGGCTGTGGGGGATTGAGAGACACCAAATGACAGGCACTGGCAGCCTGATCATGTGTGACTTGTGTTCATAAACAATAAAGCTAAAAAAAAAGCTACAAAAGAAACTCAGATCAATGCAATGTCCACAGAGAATTCAGCACGATGGGGAAGGATGGAGATAGGTAAGCTAGAGTCTAGAGAAGAAAATAGTCGTTTGATGCTTTCTTCCCTTACTCCAAGCCAAGATCTATGGAGATCCCAGGACCAGCAGGCTGAGCTTGTTGTGGAAGCAGCCCCAGCAAGTCTGCAGGAGTAAGGGTGCAGAGATGTAGAACCATTGTGGTTGGAAAATACCTTTCAGATCATCAAGTCCAATGATCAACCCACCACTGCCAGGTCACCACTAAACCATGTCCCTCAGCACCACATCTTCACATCTTTGAAACCCCTCCGAGGGATGGGGAATCCACCACTGCTTTTGGCAGCCTGTTCCAGGCTTGGCAACTCTATTGAGGAAGAAATTGTTCCTTATGCCACAGAATCAGAGAATGAATCTGGTTGGAAGGGACTCTCAAAGGTTATCTTGCCCAACTCTCCTGAAGTGAACAGGGACACTGCCAACTAGAGCAGGCTGCTCAGGACCCCATCAAGTTTGACTTTGAATGTCTCCATGATGGGGCTTCAGCCACATCTCTGGGCAACCTTTTCCAGTATTTCACCACTCTCATGTCCAACCTAAGCCTCCCCTGGTGCAACTTGAGGCCATCTCCTTTTGTCCTATCAGTTGCTCCTTGGGAGAAGAAACCAACCCCCACCTCATTTCAACCTCCTGTCAGAGAGTTGTGGATAGCAACAACAGAAGAAGGATGTCTGGGCAAGGGTGGACAAACAAAGTTGAATCATCAGAAGTGGGTGAGACCAAGGGGGAACAAGCTACAGTGCATGAGAAAGGTGCATGAGCAGAGGTGTATGAATATGTGTGTGCTACCAAAGGTGCAGCCAGTGGGACAAGCAGAGATGGGTGCCAGCCAAGCAAGGAGAAATGAGCAAGGCATTGCCAGCCATACCAAGGTGCTGCCAACTGTTTTGGGGTGCTGCTGGCCATGGAGGGGCATTGTCAGCTGTGCCAGGATGCTGCCAACTGTGCTATCCTCCCTCTCCCAGCAGATGCTGCTGTGGTACAAGCAGAGCTTGGAGGGGCTCAGGCTTCCTGGATGAAGCATCAGCATGTCTCCTGCAGGACCATCTACAGAACCTGCTGCAATGAAAGGTCAGTTCTTCTCCTGCTTGTCCAGAATGATATATTAGCTAAATCCTGTGTTGGTAACAACAAATATTATCTTACTCACACAGCAAGTGGCTGAAAGAGTAAGTTACTGCTCTTAATAGTTAAATCCGCTACCTAACGTGGAGCGCTATCACTTGTAAAAACAAAGCATGAGCAACACTAAACCAACTCCTGCTTTAAAACCACCAACCCAATACAAGAAGCATAGCAGACTGCTGGAGTGGGTCCAGATGAGGACACAAAGATGATCAGAGGGCTAGAGCACCTCCCCTATGGGGACAGGCTGAGAGAGTTTGGGCTGTTCAGCCTGGAGAAGAGAAGGCTCCTGGGAGATCTTAGAGCAGCCTTCCAGTACCTGAAGGGAGCCTACAGGAAAGATGAGGAGGGATTTTTTACAAGGGCTTGTGGTGACAGGACAATGAACAACAGCTTTGAGGTGAAAGAGGGGAGATTTAGACAGGATATTAGGAAGAAATTCTTTACAGTCAGAGTAGTGAGACACTGGAATGGGTTTGCCGAGGGAGGTTGTGGATGCCCCCTCCTGGGAGGTGTTCCAGGTCAGGTCAGATGGGGCCTTGATCAGTGTGGTCCAGTGGGAGTTGTGCCTGGCCATGGAAGGGAAGTTGGAACTAGATGATCTTTAAGGTCTGTTCCAAACCTGACTGATTCTATGATTCCATTATTAGCCTTTAAAACTGGCAGAAGCACGCACACAAAAAAACAGGGCTACTGTTGACATATGTCCTCTCCTGGCTCTTAAATAGAATGGTCTGAGGCAACCTTTGCCTCCTAAATTCACTGACGGGCAGAGTCCAACATGATGGCATTCAACAAATCCAAGTGCCAGGTGCTGCACTTTGGCCACAGCAACCCCATGCAGAGCTACAGGCTGGGGTCAGAGTGGCTGGAGAGCTGCCAAACAGAGAGGGATCTGGGGGTGCTGATTGACAGCTGCCTAAACATGAGCCAGCAGTGTGCCCAGGTGGCCAAGAAAGCCAACAGCATCCTGGCCTGCATTAGGAATAGTGTGGCCAGCAGGAGCAGGGAAGTCATTGTGCCCCTGGACTCTGCATTGGTTAGGCCACACCTTGAGTCCTGTGTCCAGTTCCGGGCCCCTCAGTTTAGGAAGGACATCGAGACACTTGAACATGTCCAGAGAAGGGCAACAAGGCTGGGGAGAGGCCTTGAGCACAAGCCCTATGAGGAGAGGCTGAGGGAGCTGGGGCTGTTTAGCCTGGAGAAGAGGAGGCTCAGGGGCGACCTCATTGCTCTCTACAACTACCTGAAGGGTGGTTGTAGCCAGGAAGGGTTGGCCTCTTCTCCCTAGCAACCAGCACCAGAACAAGGGGACACAGTCTCAAGCTGCACCAGGGGAAGTTTAGGCTCGATAGAATAGAATAGAAGTTTGATAGAATTACCAAGGTTGGAAGAGACCTTGAAGATCATCGAGTCCAACCTGTAACCACAACCTCACAACTAGACCATGGCACCAAGTGCCACATCCAATCCCCTCCTGAACGCCTCCAGGGACGGAGACTCAACCACCTCCCCGGGCAGCCCATTCCAATGACGAATCACTCTCTCGGTGAAGAACTTTCTCCTCACTTCGAGCCTAAACTTCCCCTGGTGCAGCTTGAGACTGTGTCCCCTTGTTCTGGTGCTGGTTGCTAGGGAGAAGAGGCCAACCCCTTCCTGGCAACAACCACCCTTCAGGTAGTTGTAGAGAGCAATGAGGTCGCCCCTGAGCCTCCTCTTCTCCAGGCTAAACAGCCCCAGCTCCCTCAGCCTCTCCTCATAGGGCTTGTGCTCAAGGCCTCTCCCCAGCCTTGTTGCCCTTCTCTGGACACGTTCAAGTGTCTCAATGTCCTTCTTAAACTGAGGGGCCCAGAACTGGACACAGTACTCAAGGTGCGGCCTAACCAGTGCAGAGTCCAGGGGCACAATGACCTCCCTGCTCCTGCTGGCCATACTATTCCTAATGCAGGCCAGGATGCGGTTGGCCCTCTTGGCTGCCTGGGCACACTGCTGGCTCATGTTCAGCTTCCCATCAACCAGCACCCCCAGGTCCCTCTCTGCCTGGCTCCTCTCCAGCCACTCTGACCCCAGCCTGTAGCGCTGCCTGGGGTTGTTGTGGCCAATGTGCAGAACCCGGCACTTGGATGTGTTCAATCTCATGCCCTTGGACTCTGCCCATCTGTCCAGCCTGTCGAGGTCCCTCTGCAAAGCCTCTCTGCCCTCCAGCAGATCAACTCCTGCCCCCAGCTTGGTGTCATCTGCAAATTTACTGATGATGGACTCAATGCCCTCATCCAGATCATCAATAAAGATGTTGAAGAGCATGGGGCCCAGTACTGATCCCTGGGGCACACCACTAGTGACAGGCCGCCAGCTGGATGTGGCACCATTCACCATTACTCTCTGGGCTCGGCCCTCCAGCCAGTTCCTAACCCAACGCAGTGTGCTGCTGTCCAAGCCACGGGCTGCCAGCTTGGCCAGGAGTTTGCTGTGGGGGACGGTGTCAAAGGCCTTGCTGAGGTCCAGGTAGACCACATCCACAGGCCTCCCCACATCCACCAGGCGGGTCACCTGATCATAGAAGGAGATCAGGTTGGTCAGGCAGGACCTGCCCCTCCTAAATCCATGCTGGCTAGGCCTGAGCCCCTGGCCATCCTGTAAGTGCTGTGTGATCGCACTCGAGATGACCCGTTCCATCACCTTGCCTGGCACTGAGGTCAGGCTGACAGGCCTATAATTCCCTGGCTCATCCAACCGACCCTTCTTGTGGATGGGCACCACGTTAGCCAGCTTCCAGTCTTCTGGGACCTCTCCAGTGAGCCAGGACTGCTGAAAAATGATGGAGAGCGGCCTGGACAGCTCATCCGCCAGCTCCCTCAGCACCCTAGGATGGATCCCATCCGGTCCCATGGACTTGTGGGGGTCCAAGCGGCTGAGAAGATCTCTAACTATCCCATCCTGGAACAGGGGAAAACTATGCTGCTCCCTGGCTCCTTCTGCCAGCTCTGCGGGCCAGCTGTCTGGAAGCCGTTCTGTCCTGCTAGTAAAAATTGAGGTAAAGAAGGTGTTAAGCACCTCTGCCTTTTCCTCATCCTTTGTTACAATATTCCCCTCCATGCCCACCAAGGAGTGGAGCTTCTCCTTGCCCTTCCTCTTGCTATTAATATATTTATAGAAGGACTTTTTGTTGTCCTTCACAGCAGAGGCCAGTCTGAGCTCCAAATGTGCTTTTGCCTCCCTAATTTTCTTCCTACAAGACCTAGCAACATCCCTAAACATTCCATGGGTTGCCTCCCCTTTTTTCCAAAGATAATACACCCTCTTTTTTCCCTTAGTTCCTTTAGAAGTTCATTACCCAACCAGGCTGGCCGTCTGCCCCGGCGGCTCATCTTCCGGCACACCGGCACAGCCTGTTCCTGCGCCTTCAAGAGTTCTTTCTTGAAGTAGGTCCAGCTCTCCTGGACCCCTTTGTTTTTAAGGGCTGTTTCCCAAGGAACCTTCTGAGTTAGTTCCTTGAGTAGCCTGAAGTCCACCCTCCTGAAGTCCAGAGTGGAGGTCTTCTTGCTCCCCCTCTTGGCTTGGCTGAATACTGAAAACTCAGTATTCGAGGTGAGGAGAAAGTTCTTCACTGAGAGAGTTGTTGGCAATTGGAATGTGCTGCCCAGGGAGGTGGTGGAGTCACCATCCCTGGAGGTGTTCAGGAGGGGATTGGACGTGGCACTGGGTACCATGGTCTAGTGGGCATGAGGTCCTGGGTGACATGTTGGATTTGATGATCTTTGAGGTCTCTTCCAACCTTGGTGATTCTATGATTCTATGATTGCAAGGTCAGATGGCAGGAGCTATCACTGTACTCATGCTCTCTTTCTTTTTGGGTTTTTTTTTGTGCTAATCTGCTCCTGAGGCAGATGTGTCTGAGTGTTACTGGAGCCAAGAAATGAGATTAGACCTTTCTGAGTGTTACTGGAGATACATGGTTTAGTGGTGACCTGGCAGTGTTGGGTTAATGTTTGGACTTGATGATCTTAAAGGCGTTTTCCAGGCAAAATGACTCTCTGGTAACACTGTAAAAAACCACCAGCCTCTGAAGAGACAAATTTTAAACCCAGAACATTCACAGCCAGCAGCAAATTAGCCAAATTAGCTTTCAGTGATCTCACAGGAGTCATGCTGAGGAGCTCCATGAGCCATATGCAACATTAGATGATGAGCTGATTCCACAGCCCTCCGGAGAAGAATAAAAGAGCTGGAAGATGGGAGATTTAGACTGGATATTAGGAAGAAACACAGTGAAAGTGGTGCTGAGACACTGGAATAGATTGCTTGGGTCTTGGATGCCCCCTTCTGGAAGGTGGTCAAGGCCAGGCTGGATGGGGCTTTGGGCAAACTGGTCTAGTGGAGGGTATGCCTGCCTACGGTGGGGGTTGGAACTAGATGATCTTTAAGGTCCCTCCCAACCCAACCCAAACCAAACCAAACCAATACAATAAACCAGGTTGGAAGAGACCTTCAAGATCATCATGTCCAACCAATCCAACCCACCCAAACAACTAAACCATGGCACCAAGCACCCCATCACGTCTCCTCCTGAACACCTCCAATGATGGCGACTCCACCACCTCCTCGGGCAGACCATTCCATTCCATGATTCTATGATAGAGACTCTGCAATACATGGCCAATAAAGAGGATGTGTAAGTCACAGAATCATAGAATTGTTTCAGCTGGAAAATCTCTGTAAGAACGTTGAGTCCAACTATCCACCCAACACGGCCATGGCCATTAAACCATGCCCCCAAGTGCTATGTCCACACATTTCTTGAACACTTCCAGGAATGGTGACTCCACCACCTTCCTGGGCAGCCTGTTCCAATGCCTGACCACTCTTTCTGGAAAGACATTTTTCCTAATATCCAACCTAAACCTTCCCTGGCACAACTTCAGGCCATTTCCTCTCATTCTACCACCTGACACCAGGGAGAAGAGACCAAGCCCCACTGCATTCCAACCTCCTTTCAGGGAGCTGTAGAGAGTGATGAGGTCTCCTCTCAACCTATTTTTCTCCAGACTGAATAGCCCCAGTTCCCTCAGCTGCTCCACACCAGACCTGTTCTCCAGATCCTTCACCAGGCCCCCGATGCTGGGGAGAGAAGGGCTTGCAGAGCAGGAGGTTACCCATCCTCACCCCCATCCTTGCAGGAGCAGGAAGCCAAGGAGGTTTCCAAGAGATGTGATGGGAAGAGACAGCAGCTCCCAGAAACAGAACTAAGAAAAAGAAAATATTCTCTGCACACACATAAAAAGGAAAAGCTTTTGAACAAAATCCAGCATTTCTCTCTCCCTTCTGGTCACCTTTTTCTGTCAGAGATAAATCCTAAAGATAATGGCTCAGAAACAACCCAATCAGTTTACTGCCATAAGGCCACGTCTATCCATTTACTGGTATCTCACGAGGGTTTTGTGCAAATGATCACCCTGGACAGTGCTTAAGGTTTATAAATATATCATAATTGGGCCACTAATTATCTCCCAAACCCCATTTTCTTCGTCATGCAAAGAGGCAGTGGTGTGATTTCAATAAACACTGAGAATGAGACTGAAGGTCTCTGTAATGTAACATCAAAGGAAGACAAGATGACCAGAGGACACATATTTCACAAACAGACCAAGACCACATGTCCTAACACATCACCCTGGATGTTTAATTAATTCATTGTTTAAGAGACAGCTGATTAGCTTAACAAGGAAGCCCTCATCATCCTGCAAGGAGGATAGAGCCACATTTACACTTGTTAGAATCATAGCATCTACCCATTTCTATTTTTTTTCCATTCTCCCTAGTCTCTCACCAGCCCCCTTTCCCCCCTTTTTCCTCTCAAATCCCAGAGCACCTGGGCTCTGTTGGAGACTCCTCCCACCCCAGGTGTGGCCACTTGGCCCTCCCCACCCACTGCCCTATTTAATCCCCCCCCAGGAAAGGCAGAAGCCCCAAGCTGAGCCCATCTGGGCTGGAGGATCCTCCTCTCATCGCTGGTGAGTGCCTATGGTCCACACTGGGTGATGGTGGTGGTGACAACAAAGGCCGGGGGGCCTGGTGGCCCCCGGTCAGGTAGGAACAGCATTGATGGTCCTTCCAGTATCACAGAACTGTTAGGGTTGGAAGGGACTGGGGGGGGGGGGGGGGAGAGGTTGCTGCTGTTGAACATCATCTGCCTTCACAATCCCCACGAGATGTCCACAAACAGAACAAGAAGAGCCATCCTGTGTCTCAGAAACATTTGCCCAGGGTTGATTTTCTTCATGACAGGGTTTTTACAGGGCAAATATTCAACATTGTGAGTATTTTTTTCTTCTTTTTCCCCATTATTCAGTGACCTACTTTATGGAGATGTGGGAAGGGGTGGGGTGGTGGTGGAAGGCTGCTGGGGAGATTACTTCAGGTCTGTTTATAGAAGATACTCAGGACATAAATCTCTGCCTTTCATGCTGAAAGCACAACATGTCAAGGAAAAAATACTCCTGATAAGTGCAGTGCTGAGTGTGCCAAGAGGCTGGCATGTTGCTTGCATTGCCACATATCCCTTTCCTATCTGCTGGAAGACCTAAATGCCTCCCTTCTTTCCTGTGAGGTGCCTCCTTCAAGTGTTGACTCCAGAAGCAATCACAGAATTGCTTCAGTTAAAAGGGATCCTCAAAGGTCGTCTTCTCCAAGTCCCCTGCAGTCAGTAGGATTATCTCCAGCTACAGCAGGTTGCTCAGGGCCTCACTGGGTCTGACCTTGAATGTCTCCAAGGATGGGGCCTTCACCACATCTCTTGGCAATCTGTTGTACCCAGGATGTGGATGAGAAGATCATAAGAACGTGGTGCTATGCTGCATTCCTGGCTGAGAAATCAAGTGTGATCTGGTGCCTACAACATGTTTCCAAGCTAGTTTTGACTTAGGAACATAAAAGGAGTAGGGGAAGAATCCAAGTTGGTTCTCCTGGAGCCTCTTATCCTACCTACAGTTTGTCAGGGAAGGTTTTCCAGCCACCAAGGATGATATTGGACTGATTTTTTGGGGGACAGATTAGGAGGCCTTATTCAAATAACAAAGCTCTGAATATAAAGAGCAATGAGAAGAGAGGGTTGGAGAGATGAGAACTACTTGACTTCCAGTATGTTGCACCATTCTTTGGTCTGTCTGCAGGGCATTTATGTTCATTCTGGTGTCTAGAGAACATTATGCTGCCTGGCAAGGGAAAAGAAAAGGCAGAATCTGACTGCAGAATATCCTGCAGGACCTATGTAATATCTGTGAGGGATCTGTGGGAACTTTGTTAAGAGACAATTCTACTCCAAATGAGCAGACAGGCACAGCACAACATTGATACACCAGTGCAAACCCTGGCATTTGGAAAGATATGATTGTGCCTAGGCCTTATGTTGCTAATTACCACAGCAATTACTGATGAATCAGTGATGACCTTCAAAAGCCCACTGAAACTATTTCATCTTCCACTTCACTGGGTAAGGAACTCAGAAAAAGAGACAGAAGTTCTTTTGAAATAAAAAATAAGGTTGGTCCCAAATTTGAGACACAGAATCCCATCATGGTGGGGGTTGGAAGGGACCTCTGGAGATCATCCAGTTCAACCCCTTTGCTGAATCAGGGCACCCACAGCAGCTTGCCCAGCATCACAATGATCAGGTGGCTTTGGACTCTCTGCAGAGAAGGAGACTCCTCAACCTCTCTGGGCAGCCTGCTCCAGGGTTCCAACACCCTCGCAACAAAGAAGTTTCTTCTCACCTTCAGATGGAATCTTCTGGGCTCTGGTTTGTTTCTGTTGCCCCTTGTCCTGATGCTGGGCACAGGTAGCAAGTTTGGAATCTCCACGTGTGTCCATTTTGCTTCTGTGGCCACTATCTCAAGCACCCAGCTTTACTTCCTAGCTCTTATTTAACCTGCAGCTCAGGCCTGTCTTGTCTCCCTGTCTCTGTGTACATAATATTCTTCATCAAATCCTTTAAGTGGTCAAACCATCCAGACTGATGTCTGAAGCAAAGTGGTGGTCAGATGGGATCTGTGTTTCTAGCAGCATACTGAATCATCAAATGCCTTGGGTTGGAAGGGACCTATAAAGTTCATCTTGTCTAAATTCTTGCAGTCAGCAAGGACATGTCCAACTACAGCAGGTTGTTCAGAGCTCCATTAAGCCCAACCCTGAATGTTTCCAGGCATGAGGTCTCCACCACCTCCCCACGTAATCCACAGCATTCACCCGCCCTCATACTAAAGAACTTCTTCTTAATGTCCAATCTAAATCTACCCTGTTCTAGTTTCAAACCACTGTTCCTCGTCCTGTCACCACATAACCTTGGAAACAGCCCTTCCTCAGCTATCTTGTAGACTCCTTCAGGTACTGGAAGGCCAGCAGAAGGTCTCTCTGGAGCCTTCTCTTTTCCAGGCTGACCAGTCTCAATTTTCCCAGCCTGTCTTTGTTAGGCTCTAGCCCTCTGGTCATTTTGTGGCCTCCTCTGGACCTGTTCCATCAGATCCATGTTCTTCTTGTGTTCAGGGCCGTGTGTTGGGCAGGCTCTTGTATTACAGTTTCCCTGGAGGTGTTCAAGACTAGGTTGGATGAAGCCTTGAACAACCTGGTCTAGTGGAAGGTGTACCTGCCTGTGGCAGGGGGGTTAGAACTGGATGATCTTTAAGGTCCCTTCCAACACAAACCATTTTGTGATTACATGAATCTAACCAATAATATATCATGTAACAGTATCAAGAGGGATTATTTAGATGTGCTATTGAATCCTAGTTGGAAGAGACCCTCTAGAGTCATCCTATCCAGCCCCCTGCAGTGAGTAGGGACATCAGATTGCAAAGCAGTTCTGATGGTGTAAAATTTGGAGAAGAGAGCTGTGGATGTGCTCTTTGAGGCAAAAGTGTGCTTTTAATCTTTCTGCAAAAGCAGAAAGCATAAACTTGAATGTGTTTGGTAAAAAGGGGTCAGTAGATGCCTATTAAACATCTTTCTTCCGTGCTAGAAAGATGTTTTCCAGTGTGTTCTTTGTTGTCTTACTTCTAAACGTCGATCCCCAGTGGGTAACAAGCAGGATCTGAGCAACACAGCAACTCTTCATATAAAAGACAGCATGGAGAATAGATGGGAGATCCACACAACTTCCCTCTCTATTTCAACATAAAACAGGTTCTGAAAACAAAAATGCCCTTTTTTATGTTATTATCCTTCTCTCTAGAAATCCACCAGGAATAACTCCTTTTTGTGGTTGCAACTCTTTCTGTTGGCAAGAAGAAAACTTCCCCCCCCTATATTTTCTGGATCATTTTATTTACATGGATTAAATAAAGTCAGCTATGGGGAGGAAAACTAAAGTATCTATTAGATCATCAGCTCGTAGCAACTGGAGAAGAGGAGGCTAAGGGAAGACCTCATTGCTGTCTACAGCTCCCTGAAAGGAGGTTGGATTGAGTTGGGAGTTGATCTCTTCTCCCAGGTGTCAGGAGCTAGAATGAGAGGAAATGGCCTGAAGTTGTGCCAGTGGAGGTTTAGGTTGGATATTAGGGAAAAATGTCTTTGAAAGAGTGGTCAGGCATTGGAACAGGCTGCCCAGGGAGGTGGTGGAGTCCCCATCCCCAGAGGGTCTGAAGAGATGTGCAGATATGGTGCTGAGTGACCTTGCTTAGTGGTGCACTGACAGTGCTGGGTTAATGGTTGGACTTGATTTTGAAAGTCTCTTCCAATAAAAACAATTCTGTATTCCCACTGTTGTGTTACATATTCATACTCTATCCCTGCTCTGTATTATCAGTTAAAGTATCAGCTGTGGCTCCAGCCATGAAAGAGAAACTTTTCCATTGCTGATCTGGAAATAGAGACCTTCAACTTTTTGCCTTTTGGCAGTAGCACAATGAACCATCATTCTATCTTTAAGAAAACAGAGATGCTTCCTCAGCACCTGCTGTTCAATTAGATGAACAGGAGGATGGGCCCAGCCTTTTCAGTGGTGCCCAGGGACAGGACAAGGGTTAGAATAGAACAGAATAAACTATGCTGGAAGAGACCTTCAAGATCGTGTCCAACCTATCATCCAACACCACCTAAACAACTAAACCATGGCACCAAGCACCCCATCAAGTCTCCTCCTGAACACTTCCAGTGATGGTGACTCCACCACCTCCCTGGGCAGCCCATTCCAATGGGCAATCACTCTCTCTGTGTAGAACTTCTTCCTAACCTCCAGCCTAACCCTCCCCTGGCACAGCTTAAGACTGTGTCCTCTTGTTCTGGGTCTGGTTGCCTGGGAGAAGAGGCCAACCTCTGCCTGTCTACAACCTCCCTTCAGGTAGTTGTAGAGAGCAATAAGGTCACCTCTGAGCCTTCACTTTTCCAGGCTAAGCAACCCCAGCTCCCTCAGCCTCTCCTCATAGGGTTTGTGTTCCAAACCCCTCACCAGCTTTGTTGCCCTTCTCTGGACATGTTCCAGCAAGTCAACATCCTTCCTAAACTGAGGGGCCCAGAACCGGACACAGTACTCAAGGTGTGGCCTAACCAGTGCAGTGCACAGGGACAGAATGACCTCCCTGCTCCTGCTGGCCACACTGTTCCTGATGCAGGCCAGGATGCCATTGGCCCTCTTGGCTGCCTGGGCACACTGCAGGCTCATGTTCAGCCTCCCATCAACCAGCACCCCCAGGTCCCTCTCTGCCTGGCTCCACCCCAGCCTGTAGCACTGCATGGGGTTGCTGTGGCCAATGTGCAGAACCCGGCACTTGGATGTGTTCAATCTCCTGCCCTTGGACTCTGCCCATCTGTCCAGCCTGTTGAGGTCCCTCTGCAAAGCCTCTCTACCCTGCAGCAGATCAACTCCTGCCCCCAGCTTGGTGTTGTCTGCAAATTTACTGCTGATGGACTCAATGCCCTCATCCAGATGATCAATAAAGAAGTTGAAGAGCATGGGGCCCAGCTCTGATCCTTGGGGCACACCTCTAGTGACAGGCCGCCAGCTGGATGTGGCACCATTCACCACCACTTTCTGGGCTCGGCCCTCCAGCCAGTTCCTAACCCAATGCAGTGTGATCCTGTCCAAGCCATGGGCTGCCACCTTGACCAGGAGTTTGCTGTGTGGGACAGTGTCACAGTTAACAGGTACAAAATTAAACATAAGAAATTCCATTGAAACATGAGGAGGAACTTGTTTAATTTAAGGGTGATGGAACACTAGAAAAGGCTTCCCAGAGAGGTGGTGGAGTTTCCACCTCTGGATATATTTGATACCCACCCAGACCTGTTCCTGTGTAACCTTTTCTAGGTGAACCTGCCTTGGCAGGGGGTTGAACTTGATGATCTCTACCATTCTGTGATTCAGTTTGGTTAACATAAAACAACACCATCCTGTTTCTCTTTGTATCTTCCTACTAGTTGTTTTTTTCCACAATGCTGGATGCCCCAAAGTCCTAAATGAAGGCCAAAGGCCTTTCATAGAAGCAATAACTTTTGTGACAGTAAAAAAGGACATGTCTGGGTAAACTGGATGAGTGTCTTCTTGGGAGAGTGCACCATGTGCCACTTACTCAAGTTTCTGACCTTTAATCAAAACAATTCTGCCACTGGTCTAGGATCTGCTTGGGTATTTAAGGAAGGCTTTGTGCTGAGACTGGTGAAATCCTAGCCCAATGGCCGAGGGAGGTGGTGGAGTCACCATCCCTGGAGGTGTTCAAGAAGCATATGTACATGGCACTTTGGGACATGGTTTAATGTCCATGGTGGTGTTGGCTTGAGGTTGGACTCAATGATCTTAGAGGTCTTTTCCAACCCAAGCAATTCTATGATTCTATGCCCCCATCCCAGAACCATCCCATGTCAGGCTGTGTGGGCCTCTGTGCAAGCTGCTCTAGTTGCAGATATCCCTGCTGACTGCAGAGGGGTTGGACTGGATGACTTTTAGAGGTTCCTTCAAACCCAAACCCTTCTATGAGTCTATGATACCCTCATGATGAGAAGTGCTCTGTGTGTATGCCTTGTATCCTTGAGTCAAGGAAAGCCACATCTTGACTGTATCCAACTTATACTGACACCAAAGGCAACCTCCTTACCTGTACTGCTGGAGATGTTGACATCGATGCTGATATCTGATATTCCACCTCCCTTCAGCGACGCCACACACGTATATGTCCCAAAGTCAGTGAACTTCAAGTCAATGATGTCCAGGTTTGTGGTGCCAGGTGAAACATCAGGATCAGTCTGTGTGATGACCATCCTCTCAGAGCTTCGCAGGGGACGTCCATTTTTAAACCAGCTGAACATCAGCTCTTCCGAAGGGATGGCTTCCACCTGGCAGGAGATTTTCACCTCTCGCCCGATCTGGATGTTGTCATCTTTGTGGTATGGGTCAGGTGTGATCCAGAAGCGTCCTTTTTTAAGGCTGAAAGATGTCCAAAAAAAAGAAAATAATCCAAGTTTGCTGTAATAAAGCACACATTTTGCATATTCAGATTTTGCAAAGACTGTTTTCATGCCTACACTTCACTTTATGCCTATGTATGAGTTTAGCAACCCAGAGCAAGCAATCTGGTGAGGGGCCTTGAACACAAGTCTTATCAGGAGCAGCTGAGGGAACTGGGGTTGTTTAATCTTCAGAAGAGGAAGCTGAGGGGATACCTTCTGCCTCTCTACAGCTCCCTGAAAGGAAGTTGGAATCAGGGAATTGGTCTCTCCTCACATGCAACTAGTGACAGGACAAGAGGAAGTGGCCTGAAGTTGTGCCAGCTAAGTTCAGGTTGGACATTAGGAAAAAATTCCTCACAGCAAGGGTTCCCAGGTACTAGAACAGGCTGCCGAGCTAGGTGGTGGACTCACCAGCCCTGGAGGCACTTAAGAGACATGCATCTCTTAAATGCAGTTTAGTGCCAGTGACTTAGTCACAGTGGTGGGATTGTGAGCTCTAGCCAAGCAGCTGGAGTTGATCTCAAAGGTCTCTTCCAACCTCAACAGTTCTGTGATTTTCTGATTCTTTGACAAGGACTGGTGGTTTTAAACTTAAAAGAGGGAGATTTAGGCTGGAGAGAAGGAAGAATTTTTTTTTCATGCTGAGGATAGTGAGACCCTGTCCCAAGTTGTCCAGAGAGATGGTAGATGCCCCACCCCTGGAACCACTCCATATCAGGTTGTCTGGGACTCTAAGCAACCTGATCTAGCTGAAGGTGCTGAGCAACTGGATCTAGTTAAAAATGTTGTTATTCACTGCAGGAGGGTTGGACTAGATGACATTGAATGGTTCCTTCCAACCCAAACCATCCTGTGATGCTTGGAAGATCACTGAAGCTGCAAATGAACACATTTAGAATGTGGCCAATTTTTTTGTAGGATCGAATCTTGACCAATTATTATCAGAGAGTGGACACCACTGAAGTACTTGTCATCTCCAAAATGGACAAGAGGGAAGTCAGAGCACCGAAATCAAAGCTGCTGCTAACTCCAGAGTAACCAAAATAATTCAGGAACCTTCCATCTTTGTCAGCTGTTTCTGGAGGTGTTTACAAGCCCTTCCTCACCCCCATGCTATCAGAACACTGGGAGACTAGAAAATAGAGGTATCAACCTAACATCACTAATACAACCAGCAGTGTCATCTCCAATCTATCTGGAAACAAACACAGCCATGCAAAACAGGTTTGTGCCAGCTGCTTAAGTGAGAGGAGGTAAGCAGATATCTGAGGCTACAGCCTGCCCTGGTTTGCACACCGTCCTCCATCTCCAGGGCTGCCTGGAGGCTGGATGCCTTATCCCACTTAACAGCTGAGCAGCAGCAGCAGCTGACTGAGCTGCATGGTTCAGGTGAAAAAACTGCTGCCAGCTCTGAAAGTTGAGGAGGATGAAAGTACGTTTTTAGGCAATGGTCAACAGAGAAAGGCCAAAAAATGTCCTTCTGAGATGCAACCACACAGGAGAGTCAGTCACCATCCCTGGCAGGATGTCCCTCAGTGGTGCTGAGGGACACAGTTTAGTGGTGACCTGGGTTAAAAGTTGAACTTGATGGTCCTAATGGTCTCTCTTCACCAAAATGATTCTCTGATTCTATCATCACAGTCCTCTCGGTTGCACTTCCTCGGCCAGGCATTGTCAGATGAGGATAACCTATTTCACACTCGGAAGAAACCTGAGGCTGAAGGTTGCACACACAGCTGAAGGAATCACCGAACCACCAAGGCTGGAAGATGTGGCACTCTGGGACATCATCATGGAGGTGTTGGTTAGAAGGTTGGACCTGATGATCTTAGAGGTCTTTTCCAACCTTAGTGATTCTATGAAGAATATTATAATTCAGAGAGGCACAGTGTATCCCAACAATCTGTGTCTGCATCCAAGGCTATCCATGCCTGGAATACAAATTAAATTAAACCTCTAACCCACAGCAAAGCACCGATCAGGAAGTCTCAGGATTTCACATAAGCACTCAGATGCAGAGGAGCTTTTTGAGGCCATCTCAAAGGCTGATTCAGTGCTCAGGAGTGTCCTACACTCATGTAGAGACACAGCAACTTGAAAACCATTATTTCACAGAATCACAGAATGGTGGGGCTTGAAAGGGACCTCCAGAGATCAGAGAAGAATAGGCCCCGGGGAGACCTTGTAGTGGCCTTCCAGTGCCTGAAGGGCTACAAGAAAGCTGGGGAGGGACTTTGCACAAGGGCTTGTAGTGATAGGAAAGATGCAATGGCTTTGAACTGGTTTTAGATTGGAGATTAGGAAGAAATTCTTTACAGAGGGAGTGGTGAGACACTGGAACAGGTTGCCCAGGGAGGTTGTGGATGCCTCCTCCCTGGAAGTGTTTAAAACCAGGCTGGGTGAGGCCTTGAGCACTGCAGTCTAGTGTGAGGTGGCCCTGTGCATTGCAGGAGGACTGGAAATAGATGGTCTTTAAGGTCCCTTCCAACCCAAACCATAAGATTCTATGATCTAGTCCAAGCCTCCTGATAAAGCAGGTTCCCACCATCTTCCCAGTGAAAACAACATCTTTTACTATCAGATCTACTGCCCGAGAGTAAAATTATACTGCAACTCTCTTATCTGATGCTTCTTGTTGCTCTTTAAGTGAGCATAAAATCATCCAGAAACCATCACCATTTACATCAATAAAGTGATTGCTCTCAAGCAGTGTTTGCATGATACTTACTTCAGCAATAGTGTCAGCATCAGCCATTAAGTCTTCCAAACACACATATATTTTGCTGTGTTGAATATAAAATGCTCCTTACACAATCCCAAGATCCCTATCCCCCTGCTATCTGTGTGCATAAGTCTGGATGGATGGTTATACATGTGATAGCCAACTGGAAAGACCCACAATGTGAATACCCAGCAGAAATTTTACAAATACCCAGGTTCAAAGCAAGCATCTAAGGACAAACCTGTGGAGCTCCCACAGAGCTCAGTTGAATGTTAGAGGAGGTGGTCTGTGCTTCCTAGGATTGTTTTGGTTGGAAAAGACCTCTAACATCATCAAGTAAAACCAACACTAGCATGGCCATTAGACCACATCCCAAAGTGCCATGTCCACACTTGTCTTGAACACCTCCAGGGATGGTGACTCCACCACTTCCCTGTGCATCCTGTTCCAATGCATGACCCCTCTTTCAGCAAAGACATTTTTTATCTAATATCCAACCCAAACCTCCTCTGGCACAATTTCAGGTCATTTCCTCTCATTTTATCACCTGATACTAGGGAGAACAGGCCAACCCCCACCTGGGGTTTCAGGGAGTTGTAGAGGCTCCTGTTGTCCAGGCTGAACAACCCCAGATCCCTCAGCTGCTCCTCACCAGACCTATTCTCCTGACCCTTAACCAGCTTTGTTACCCTTCTCGGGACATGCTCCAGTACGTCAATGTCCTTCTTGGAGTGAAGGTTCCCAAGCCTGGATCCAGAATTCAAGGCGCAGTCTCAGATAGATCTCATTCTTAGGGTAACAAGTTCATTTCCCTTGCTGTGCATAAAAACTGTAACCACACCAAATGGGAATGGATGTACGAGGCTACAAGCACCCTATGGAAGCACAGTCCATCAGCTCCTTATGTCTCTACAAGCAGTAAAAATGCTAATTGAGGCTCAGTTTTGTTTCTTCGGGAGCTCCTTGAACCAAACAGCTCTTTGGAGCTGGAAAATACCAAGCTGAATTAGCACTTTCCCAACTTCTGAAAAGAATCAAATTAACATTTAATTAATAATGAAGCAGTTTTTTCCAATGTGGGAGAAAGCAGTACAAAGTCTGACTACTTGTGGACACCTCCTCACATGTTGCATGAGAAACTTGGAGTAGAATGGAATAGAATAGAATAGAACAGAACAGAGAACAGAACAGAATAAACCAAGTTGGAAGAGACCTTCAAGATCATTGCATCCAACCCATCATCCAACACCACCTAATCAACGAAACCATGGCACCAAGCACCCTATCAAGTCTCCTCCTAAACACCTCCAATGATGGTACCTCCACCACCTCCCTGGGCAGCCCATTCCAATGGCAAATCACTCTCTCTGTGTACGATTTCCTCCTAACATCCAGCTTGAACCTCCTCTGGTGCAGCTTGAGACTGTGTCTACTTGTTCTGGTGCTGGTTGCCTGGGTTCTTCCATTGAGCCAATCCTTTCAATCAGAGAATATAAAATGATTGCATTCGTTGTGCTGCTCAGGAATGACATGAACTGTCATTCTTTTTTTCTTTTCTGGGTGCTACTCTCTAGTTTGTGTAGTCAAGAGTCCAGATTTTGGATGTATTCTAAAAAATTTCATAGTATCATAGTATCAGTCAGGGTTGGAAGGAACCGCAAGGATCATCTAGTTCCAACCCCTGCCATGGGCAGGGACACCCCACACTACATCAGGCTGGCCACAGCCTCATCCAGCCTGGGCTTAAACACCTCCAGGGATGGGGCCTCAACCACCTCCCTGGACAACCCATTCCAGGGCTTCACCACTCTCACAGTGAAGAACTTCCTCCTCACATCCAGCCTGAATCTCCCCACCTCCAGCTTCATTTCATTTCCCCTAGTCCTATCACTACCAGAGATCCTGAGAAGTCCCTCCCCAGCCTTCTTGTAGGCCCCCTTCAGATACTGGAAGGCCACAATTAGGTCACCTCAGAGCCTTCTCTTCTCCAGACTGAACAGCCCCAACTCCTTCAGTCTGTCCTCACAGGAAAGGTGCTCCAGCCCTCTGATCATCCTTGTGGCCCTTCTCTGGACACCTTCCAGCACCTCCAGATCCCTCCTGTAATAGGGGCTCCAGAACTGGAGGCAGTACTCCAGGTGGGGTCTCACCAGAGCAGAGTAGAGGGGGAGAATCACCTCCCTTGCCCTGGTGGCCACACTTCTCTTGATGCAGCCCAGGATCTGATTGGCTTTCCGGGCTGCAAGTGCACATTGAGAGCTCCTGTTGAGCTTCTCGTCCACCAGCACCCCCAGGTCTCTCTCCTCAGGGCTGCTCTCCAGCCAGTCACTGCCCAGCCTGGATTTGTGCCTGGGATTGCCTCGACCCAGCTGCAGGACTCTACACTTGGTCTTGTTGAAGCTCATGAGGTTGGCTTGTGCCCACCTCTCCAGCCTGTCAAGGTCCCTCTGGATGGCATCCCTTCCCTCCAGCATGTCTGCTGCACCACACAGCTTGGTGTCATCAGCAAACTTGCTGAGGCTGCACTCGATGCCACTGTCCATGTCACCCACAAAGATGTTGAACAAGACAGGTCCCAGGACTGATCCCTGAGGGACTCCGCTTGTCACTGGCCTCCACTGGGACATGGACCCATTGACAGCCACTCTTTGGCTGTGGCCATCAAGCCAGTTCTTTATTATTAATTCATCTATTTAAGCAGGGCTTTTGACTTTTATCATGATTTTGCACAAAAATCCTCTTGTCTTTCTTGAGCATCTCTCATTTCCTTCTAAGATCTTCAGCTCATTCTCCAACGTTCACTTTGATTCCGGAGGATGAATCGCGCCTCATGTGACAACTGGAAGCTGCCACAGCAAGGAACTTTGAAACATGAGCTCAACTCTTCTTTCTTTTTCTTTCCTTGGAGAATGGGAGAGCAGACAATGCTTACACACACAAAACCCAGCAAGTATATTATGCAAATCATGTTCAGACAGAGAAACAGAGAAAGGAGAAGAAAAAAAAACCCAAACACCAAACAACTCTGAAGGCACAATGAGCAGCACGTTTCAACCAGAATTAGTTGCTGATAACCTCAATAAATTATTTTTACTGTTGAATTCTTATCCTTTGCTTTGAGGGCTGACAAAGGCCTTTTCAGCAGTTCCTCATTCCTATAAAGGAACAACAAAGTCTAAAGGAGAACTGACAATAGCTTTCATCTGTCCTTTCTTGTGGCTGATGTTACAGTAGCATCTGCAAGCCAAGATTCAGTGCACAGAATCTCAAGCTCTAGGCCATATGCCACTAACTGCAGAATCAGTTTGGTCGGAAAAGGCTTTTAAGACCATGAAGTCCAATTCTTAACCCAGTGATGCCAGGTCACCACTAAACCATGGCCCTCAGCACCACATCTATACAGCTTTGGCACCCCTCCATGGAGGGGATTTCACCACTGCCCTGGGCAGCCTGTTAGAGTCCTTGACAATGCTTTTTGGGGAAGAAATTCTTCCTCACATCCAACCTAAACCTCCCCTGGTGCAACTTGGGGCCATCTCCTTATGTCCTGTCACTTGCTCCATGGAAGGGGATACCAACCCTCACCTGGTCCTAACCTCCTTTCAGGGAGCTGTAGATAGCCAGAAGCTCTCCCCCTTCTTCCTTTTCTCCAGACTGAGAACAATCCCGGTTCCCTCAGCTGCTTCTCACAAAACATGTGCTCCAGACACTCAACACCTTTGTTGCACTTCACCCAGCATAAATGTATTTCTGTAATAAATAAAAAATAGTTTTTATTATTTGGGATGAGGGAGTAGGGTCTGTTCATTCTGGAGAAGGATCTGGGGAGACCTTATAGTGGCTTTCCAGCACCTGAAGTGGGTTACAAAAACACTGGGGAGGGACTTCTGACAAGGGCTTGTAGCGCTAGGATGAGGGAAAATGGCTTTGTGCTGGAAGAGGGGAAATTTAGACTGGAGATTAGGAAGAAATTCTTTATAGTGAGGGTGGTGAGACACTGGAATAGGTTGCCCAGGGAATTTGTGGATGCTTCATCCCTGGAAGTGTTAAAGGCCAGGTTGGATGAGGCCTCGAGCAAACCTGGTCTAGTGGAAGGTCTCCTACCCATGACAAGGGGGTTGCAACTAGACAATCCTTAATGTGTCTTCCAGTCCAAACCATCCTATGATTCCATTCTGTAATTCATTCCCACCATAGAAAGATGCATGGAAATCCCTCTGTGATGTTTCTTTCTTCATTAACATGCCTAAGTCTATCAAATCAAGAGAAGAAAACTAAAGTCCCTATCATGAGATCTAAAGACATTTAAAGTCTCTTTTTATTGTGGCTGTGGGGAGCAAAGTTGCCTTGTCTTCAATATGCTACAGGATATTGCCTCAAACTATCTTATCAAAGAGCTAAGTTGAGCACAGATAATTTAACAACTGTCCAAAATATCTTTCTCACTGGCAAATACCACAGGGTGATCTGTTAAATTTAACTCTGTTACATCAAAATGTGTTTTTGAACATTATTTTGGGTCCAAGAAACACTGCAAAAGTTGCTTTAGCCAACCAAAAAACCCCCACAAAACAACACCAAAACCAACCCAAAACCCTTAAAAATGGAAATAAGAAAATAACTCCATGTTACCTTCTTCTGGCCCAGTTCTCAAGCAAAGAAGAAAACCACACTCAGTGGATGAAAGTTAGTAGATACTACCTCTCCATAATGGAAGGTTATCTGGATTGTGACATCTTTGCCATCTGCACATCAATTCCAAACAAAGAGAAGCCTACTCCAAAGTGTCCTGGAGAGAATCACTTCTGCTTCATTCTGATGAAAGGCAGTTGTCTATCACATCCAGAACTGCCATGGACACACAACCATGTGTGTCCACACCCGGGGGTTGGAGCTAGATGATCATTAAGGTCCCTTCCAACCCAAACCATTCTGTTATTCTGTGATGCAAGGAGAAATTCAGTAACAAACAGAAGACCATGTTCAGAGCCTGAACATTTTTTTCAACACCACTTGGTTCTGCAGTGAACATGGCTTGGAAGAGAAAACTCAGCCATCTGGAATGGAAAGAACAGTTCCATGGAATAGAGACAAAGAGGCACAAACCAAGAGCCAACCCAACCCTTGATGGCAATGTCAGCACCACTGGCACCACTGATGCTGGGGGCAGGCACCGGGCAAGTCCCAGACTAAACTCGGCAGCAGAAGGGCACTGGATTCAGGAACTGGATTCAGGAACTGGATTCAGGAGCACGGGGATCAGCACAGAAGGCACAAAGGACAGAATCCTTCTGGGACAGTAGTGGCAGTGCCCTTGGTGTGCAGAGGAGCAAGTGTCAGGCAGAGGGTATCTGCAGCCCAGCCCTTGTCAGGACCTCTTCCCATCAGCTTCTCCCTGCCAGAAGCAGCCCCTGGCTGTGCAAACTTGCCCTGCGCTTGAGAAAGGGCAGAGCAGAGACTGAGATGGGAATTTACAGCCCTGACCAGAACCAGTTCTGGGATAGCTCAGACTAGGACTGTACCAAACCATTTTTGTGACATCTCCTGGAGCAGGGAAGTTTTCTTACCCTAAAGCTCATCTGTGTCAACCCAGATCTGCTTGCTCCACTGCAGAGATATGAAAACTTTCCTGCTCTGAAAGGAGGTCTGCACATTTTGATCAGAATTAAAAAGCCAGCCTAACATCAAATAACATCACAGAGAAGCTCTGCACAGTGCCAGCTTCACCTGCCTTAGCAACAAAAAGCCCTATTTGATGTTTTCACATCAGAGAACTCTTGCTAGCAGCAAACACGCCTGCAGAGTACTCAGACAAGGTGCACTTGCTTGGGTCATAAGGAGAACTTTAACAAACAGCATCACTACAGAAACATCCACAGAGCTTTTAGAGAGATTGCACCACCAGTGACCAACCTCAACATTTAAATTGCTTAAATACAGTATGAGGGACTCTGCAAGATAACTGTGACAAAGTCATGCTGCCCAAATGTTCAAAAGTAAGTGTAGGGTCCTGCATATGGGAAGGAAGAACCCCTCCATCAGTACGGGTGATAGGGTGACCTGTGGGGAAGCATCATTATCACAGTATCACAGTAGCACCAAGGTTAGAAGAAACCTCAAAGATCATAAAGTCCAACCTGTTGCCCAAGACCTCATGACCACTAGACCATGGCACCAAATGCCACGTCCAATCCCCTCTTGAACACCTCCAGGGACGGTGACTCCACCACCTACCTGGGCAGCCCATTCCAATGGCGAACGACTCTCTCTGCGAAGAACTTTCTCCTCACCTCCAGCCTAAACATCCCCTGGCACAGCCTGAGACTGTGTCCTCTTGTTCTGGTGCTGGTTGCCTGGGAGAAGAGACCAACTCCCTCCTGGCTCAACCTCCCTTCAGGCAGTTGTAGAGAGCAATGAGGTCTCCCCTGAGCCTCCTCTTCTCCAGGCTAAACAACCCCAGCTCCCTCAGCCTCTCCTCACAGGGCTTGTGCTCAAGGCCTCTCCCCAGCCTCGTTGCCCTTCTCTGGACACATTCAAGTATCTTGATGTTGTTCCTAAACTGAGAGGCCCAGAACTGGACACAGGACTCAAGGTGTGGCCTAACCAATGCAGAGTCCAGGGGCACAATGACTTCCCTGCTCCTGCTGGCCACACTATTCATGATGCAGGCCAGGATGCCATTGGCCTTCTTGGCTGCCTGGGCACACTGCTGGCTCATGTTCAGGCAGCTGTTGATCAGCACCCCCAGGTCCCTCTCTGTTTGGGAGCTCTCCAGCCACTCTGACCCCAGCCTGTAGCTCTGCATGGGGTTGCTGTGGCCAAAGTGCAGCACCCGGCACTTGGACTTGTTGAATGCCATCCCGTTGGACTCTGCCCATCTGTCCAATCAGTCAAGGTCCCTCTGCAGAGCCCTTCTGCCCTCTAACAGAACAACATCTGCTCCCACAATGGAAGAGACCTTTAAGATCATCAAGTCCAACCTTTAACCCAGCACTGCCAGGTCACCACTAAACCATGTCCCTCAGCACCACATTTCCACAGCTTTGAAACCCCTCCAGGGACTCCACCGCTGCCCTGGGCAGCCTGGGCCAGGCCGTAAAAACCCTTTCAGGGAAGAACTTGTTCCTCATGACCAACCTAAAAGTCCCCTGGTGCAACTTGAGGCCATTTGCTCTTGTGCTCTCTCTTCTTTGGGAGAAGAGAACTCCCACCACCTGGCTCCAACCTTCTTTCAGGAAGTGGTAGAGAGAATAATGTTAAGACTACACAAACCTCATTTCATGTTGCTCCACCAAGATCTAGTACAATATTAAACTACAACATCACATTCCTGGCAAAAAAAATATTCTAATGCATTAATAGCTAGTAGTTGTTATCCACCCAAGAGTAACAAGGATTTCTTTCCTTGTCCCTGAAGCAGCCCAGGCAAAGGCTAGAAGCAGAAAGATCAAATGAAAACTACCTCTTGAAATCCATTCTGATAGATCTTGGGTTCATCAAGAAGAGTGTGGCCAGCCAGCAGATCAAGGGAGGTTCTCCTTCCCCCTCCACTCTGTCTCATGAGGACATAGCTGGAGTCTAGAGTCCAGTTCTGGGCTCCCCAGTTCCAGAGAGAGTGGGAACTACTGGAGAGAGTCCAAGGGAGGCTATGAAGATGCAGAGGGGCCTGGAGTATCTCTGTGAGGAGGAAAGTTTGAGAGAGCTGGGGCTGTTGAGCCTGAAGAAAAGAAGTCTGAGAGGGGATCTCCTCAGTGCTCTGCAAGAGCTAAAGGATCTGTTTGGGCCAGGAGTATGCGGCCAGACTCTTTTCAATTACTGACAAATGGCCAACAGGAACAAACTGGAACCCAGGAGGTTCCATCTGAGGATGAGGAGAAACTTGTTTGGTGTGATGGAGCCCTGCAGCAGGCTGCCCGGAGAGGTTGTGGAGTCTCTTTCTCTGCAGAGATTCCAAAGCCACCTGGTCATTGTGATCCTGGGCAAGCTGCTGTGGGTGCCCCTGCTTGAGCAAGAGGGTTGGCTAGACGATCCCCAGAGGTCTATTCCATCATACTGTAGTCTGTGATTCTGTGAACTTGATAGGTATGTGGTGCCAAATAGCCACCACCTGATGTTTTGCAGAGCAGCAAACTTACATAAAGACAAAATGTCTCCCCACTAAAATGCTGGGCACTCCTAATGAAGGGACAGGAAACCATCTCCATTTTTATATGGAGCCATTTTATGAACTCATCCATGAAACACTCCAGCGTGACAGAGAGCACCTATGTCTGGGTCTGCTATTGCAGATAATAAAAATAAATGGACTTCTTAAATTCAGGACCTCAACTTTTTTACACATTCATTCTCAGAGCTGTAAACTTTTAGGATAGCACACTGGGAACTGAGGGCTGTAGCACCATGCTGGATGTGCTGGAAGATCAACTTTTCTAGCCTACATCCCCAATGTCCCCATGGGTTTGGAATCTCTCCAGAGAAGGAGACTTCACAACCTCTTTGGGCAGCCTGCTCCAGGGCTCCAGCACCTTCACAAATAAAAGTTTCTCCTCATCTTCAGGGGGAACCTCTTCGCTTCTTCTGTTCCAGCTTGTGTCCAGTACCCCTTGTCCTGTCACTGGGCATCACTGACAAGAGTCTGGCCCCATCCTCTTGTCTTCCACAGGTCCTATAGCTCTTGCTGAGCATTGAAAAGATACTCTCTGGGGCTGCTCCTCTCCAGGCTCAACAGCCCCAGGTCTCTCAGCCTTTCCTCCCCACAGAGATGCTCCAAGTCCCTCAGCATCTTTGCAAACTCCACTGGACTCTGTCTAGAAGTTCCCTGTCTCTCTTGAAACGGGGAACCAAAAACTGCACACAGTACTCTATCCATGTCCTCAGTAGAGCAGAGTAGAGAGGGAGGAGAACCTCAGTCTGGAGAAGAGAAGGGTCTGAGGAGACCTTATTGTGGCCTTCCAGTATCTTAAGGGGGCTGCAAGAAAGCTGGGGAGGGACATTTTAGGGTGTCAGGGAATGATAGGACTGGGAGGGATGGAGCAAAACCAGAAAGGGGTAGATTCAGACTGGATATTAGGAAAAAATTCTTCACCATGAGGGTGGTGAGACACTGGCATGGGTTGCTCAGAGAGGTGATAGAAGCCTCATCCCTGGAGGTTTTTAAGGCCAGGCTGGATGTGGCTGTGAGCAACCTGATCTAGTGTGAGGTGTCCCTGCCCATGGCAGGGGGTTAGAACTAGATGATCCTCAAGGTCCCTTCCAACCCTAACAATTCTATGATTCTCCCTTGACCTGCTAGCCACCCTACTCTTCATGCATCCCTGGAAGACCATTTGCCTTCTTGGCCATGAATGCATGTTGCTTGCTTAAGGTAAACTTTTCCACCAGCCCTCGTAGGTCCTTCTCCATGGAGCTGCTTTCCAGAAGGTCAGCCCCTCTCCTGTACCAGTGCAGGACTCTACACTTTTCCCTCGTTGAACTTCAGGAGGTTCCACCCCACCCAACTCTCCAGCCTGACCAGCTCATACCCTGTAATGATAACTACAGACATATTTTATTTTCATTTTCCCTTTTCCAGTGTCTTTGGAGTATTTGTTCTCTCATAAGTCTAAGCACTGAGTTTGAGTCATGCTGAAAATGTGTAATTTTCCAGAAGCTGCAGACATATGATTATCTTGATTCCTGCTTCTTTTTGACATTTCCAATTGTCACCCAAAATCTGTGTGCTATTATGATTACTACGCTTTCATCTTCCACCCTAGGGATTAGAAGGCCAATATTACCATTTCTCTAATGCTCTTCAAATACACATTGAAGAGAGAATTTTAAAGGAGTAAAATAACCTCAACAGCAAAGGCCAAGAGATCCTCAGGTTGGAAGAACCACGGAACCACAAATGGAGGCTGGGAAGGACCTCTGGAGATCATCCAGTCCAACCCCCATGCAAAAACAGTCATCCCACAGCAGCTTGCCCAGGATCACAATGTCCAGGTGGGTTTGGAAACTCTCCAGAGTAGAAGAATCTCTGGGCAGCCTTCTGCAGGGCTCTGCCACCCTCAAAGTCTAGAAGTTGCTCCTCATGTTCAGATGCTGGGAGTGAGATGATGGTGGGAGTGGTGATTGGAGATGCTGGCCGGCTCCAGCATTCCAAGTCTGCAATGTTGGGTTTTCTGTATGACTATGAGAGAGAGTGATTGCCCATTGGAATGGGCTGCCCGAGGAGGTGGTGGAGTCACCATCATTGGAGGTGTTCAGGAGGAGACTTGATGGGGTGCTTGGTGCCATGGTTTAGTTGATTAGGTGGTGTTGGATGATAGGTTGGGCACGATGATCTTGAAGGTCTCTTCCAACCTGGTCTGGTCTGGTCTGGTCTATTCTATTCTATTCTATTCTATTCTATTCTATTCTATTCTATTCTATTCTATTCTATTCTATTCTATTCTATAAGGACCTGTGTTTTCCTCCCCTTTTCCCCACTCTCTACATTATGGGAAGGTCTCAAGAAGTTTCTCCTGATGCTTCCTTACATAGTGTGTGTTGTTTTGCAAAGTATCTGTGTTCAGCCAAGTCAATGAGCAAGCACCCAACTTTTGTTGGAAGGATTTTCACTTCCTTTTAAACTGTACAGGCCAAGAAGAAAAAAACTAAAATGTTAAGAAATGAATCCAAAGATGGTGATGACTAAATGGGTTCCTTGAAGAAATGCAAGCTTTAGTCTGTTATTTATTTTAATACCAAACATCTCCTTCTGTGCCAACGCTTTCTGGAAGAGGAGGAAATGAATTAACAGCAGAGAAAAACAAAGAACATAGAATAGTTTGGCTTGGCAAAGATCTTAAAGATCATAAAATCACAGAACTGTTGAGGCTGGAAGAAACCTTTGAGATCATCACATCCAACTGCTCATCTAGAGCTCACAATCCCATCATTCCCGCTAAGCCACTGCCAGATCCAGCAATACATCCAAGCAATTTTTAAACACCCCCAGGGATGGTGCCTCCACCAAAGAATCACAGAATCACCAAGGTTGGAAGAGACCTCAAAGATCATCAAGTCCAACCTGTCACCACAGACCCCATGACTAAACCACGGCACCAAGTGCCATGTCCAATCCCCTCTTGAACACCTCCATGGGCAGGCTATTCCAATGACTGAATCATTGAGTCTTAAATGCTTGTGTATATTAGGAGGCTTCTGGATAAATCCTGCTTGCTAAGAAGTGGAAAGCAAGGTGCTGAGACCATTGGTGACAGCTTCCATCCCATAACTCCTTCAGCAGCATGTGGTGACTGCAGAAACCTGCAGTGCTGGGGCCAGCTCTGGAGTCCACAGAGCAGGAGAGACGTGGACCTGTTGGAGTGGGGCCAGAGGAGGCCACAGCAATGATGGGAGGGCTGGAAACCCTCTGCTGTGGTGAGGCCAGGCTGAGAGAGTTGGGGTTATTCAGCCTGGAGAAGGAGAATAGAGGTCTCTTCTCAGACTCCTTTTCTCCAGACTAAACAACCCCAGTTCCCTCAGCTGTTCCTCAGAGCATTTCTTCTCACGACCACAAGGGGAAGAAAACACTCAAACGAAAATATCAAGAGCTGCTGAAGCGAAGGTGGCCACCATGAAGCGAAGAACAGCCGAAAACCACCGGGTCGAGATAAAGTCACAATGGAAATCTAGTGAATTTCTCAAGGGAACAAATTTCATCTGAGCCCTGATGATGCTTTGAGACAACTGTCCATTCCTGCCTGGGTAAGATTAGGGATTATTGTCTAATCCTGGGATTGGTAGTCCCCCTTCCCGAAGATGTGAACTCCATTTACTAAATGCTTCCTTTGCAGGGCTCAGCTGCTATTTCAAGTCAATACTCTCTGCTCCTCAGCTGCTGTGTGAAAATGCTGATATAAAAATAAAAAACCCAACCAAGGGGGAAAAAAAAAATAGAATTGAGAGAAGCAATGAGCTGGAGGAAAAAAAAAAGATATTAACCAAAAGAAATCCGATGTGAATGTCTCTCTTGTTTTTTTCCTACATTCAGCATCATTTCAACTAAAGATAGTCAGCCAAGATTTCATTCTACAGGATGATTCCTGCCCTTCAACAGGAAAAATAAGGTGTCCATCACAGCAGGTAACAGTGCATTGGGGCTGGAAGGGAGCTGACATTCCCTCATGTTATGGCTTCTTCCTGGTTATGGGGGAGGAATAACCCCTGCAACAGTACAGGTGAGGGGTTAGACTGCTAGAAAGAAGCTCCATGGATAAGGTTTTGGAAGTGATGGTGAACAACAAGTTCCCCATGAGTCAAGACTGTGTCCTTGTGGCCAAGAAGGCCAATGGTCTCCTGAAGTGCATGAAGAATAGTGTGGCCAGCAGGTCAAGGGAAGTTCTCCCACTCTATTTTGCCATAGTGAGGTCACATCTGGAGGAATGGGTCCAGTTCTGGTCTCCCAGGTTCAAGAGGGACAGGGAACTAACTACTGGAGAGAGTCCAGTGGAGGCCACAAAGCTGCTGAGGGGCCTGGAGCATCTCTGTGAAGAGGAAAGGCTGAGAGACTTGGGGCTGTTAAGTCTGGAGAAGATCAGCCCCAGAGGGGATCTTCTCAATGCTCAACAAGAGTTAAATGACCTGTGGGGGGTAAGAGGATGGAGCCAAACTAATGTCAGTGGTGTCCAGTGACAGAAGAAGGAACAATGGGCACAAACTGGAACTCAGGAGGTTCCCCCTGAAGATGAAGAGAAACTTGAGGTTCCTGGAGCCCTGGAGCAGGTTGTCCAGAGAGGATGTAGAGTCTCTCTCTGGAGAAATACCAAAGCCACCTGGACACGGTGATCCTGGGCAAGCTGCTATGGGTGCCTCTGTCCCTTCCAGTTTCTTCTGTTCTGGGATTGTGTGACTCTCAGAATTAACAGGGTCACACAGCAGAGAGGAAAGAAGAGAAATGTCTCCTCAAATGTTTTAATGATACTTCACCATTTTCAGCTCCTAGGCATCTCATGGGCATGGTCTTCTATAAATAACCACGTGAGGGCATGTTATTATTATTATTATTATTTTGTGACTCATGAAATTTGGGCCTGCAGGGAGCTTGGGACTTTGTTTTTTCCCTCAGGGCTGACCAGTGCTGTCTCCTAGCTCATTTTGAATAGGCTGCCAAGGGAGGTGGTGGAGTCACCATCCCTGGAGGTGTTCAAGAAATGTATGGACATGGCACCCTGGGACATGGTTAAATGGCCACAATGGTCTCAGGTTGATGGTTGGACTCAATGATCATTTCAGCCAAAATAATTGTATGATTCCACAATACAAATATTGAGATTTCTTTTCACACAAAGCCTTTACTCTCCGTTTTGCTTGCTCTGAGGACATGCTTCACTCCTATCTACCCTTCACTACTGTAAATCACAGCAGGTTCATAGTATAGTATCATAGAATCAGTCAGGGTTGGAAGAGACCACAAGGATCATCTAGTTCCAACCCCTCTGCCATGGGCAGGGACACCCCACACTACATCAGGCTGGCCACAGCCTCATCCAGACTGGGCTTAAACACCTCCAGGGATGGGGCCTCAACCACCTCCCTGGACAACCCATTCCAGGGCTTCACCACTCTCGCAGTGAAGAACTTCCTCCTCACCTCCAGCCTGAATCTCCCCACCTCCAGCTTCATTCCATTCCCCCTAGTCCTATCACTACCTGAGATCCTGAGAAGTCCCTCCCCAGCCTTCTTGTAGGCCCCCTTCAGATACTGGAAGGCCACAATGAGGTCACCTTGGAGCCTTCTCTTCTCCAGACTGAACAGCCCCAACTCTTTCAGTCTGTCCTCATAGAAGAGGTGCTCCAGCCCTCTGATCATCCTCGTGGCCCTTCTCTGGACACCTTCCAGCACCTCCATATCCCTCTTGGAATAGGGGCTCCAGAACTGGAGGCAGTACTCCAGATGGGGTCTCTCTAACACATTCTGCCTTTTGGCAACAAAACCCCTAAGCCAACCATCAAAAATGCAGATGGAAATACAACATTACAACTGAATCTATGCCCATCCCCTGATGAGGTCCTAGGCTGATGCCACGCTCACTTCATGATCCCAGAAACAGAAATAACTTCTCATTCCTTGGCTCCCTGACGAGCATGATGTGTTGGGCAATAAGAAATGAACAAGGGTTATGGCTCTCATAAAATATTCACACCACTGGCTCCCCATCCTGCAGTTTCTCCTGAGGATGATTAATCACATCCCATTATTCAGAGCTCCTATAGCGTGGGAGTTTCTGTTTCACCACCATTCATGGATTAGAGAAAATTTGTTTCAGATGAAGTCTTTGGTTCAGGTAGATTAATTCAGTCTGACAGTGCTCATCGGCCAATCGAAGTTCTCCCAACCAACTGGCCATGGCCCTGGGGGCATCCAGAGAGCCATAAACAACTGGGGAGAGTTTCTCTCAGAATCACAGCATTGTGGGGGTTGGAAGTGACCCATAGAGATCATCCAGTCCAAACCTCTCCTGCTAAAGCAGGGGCACCCACAGCAGCTTGCCCAGGCTCACAATGGCCATGGGGGATTTGGAATCTCTCCAGAGAAGGAGACTCCACAACCTCTCTGGGCAGCCTGCTCCAGGGCTCCTGCACCCTCACATCAAACAAGTTTCTCCTTATCTTCACATAGAATCACAGAATCACCAAGGTTGGAAGAGACCTCAAAGATCATCAAGTCCAACCTGTCATGACTAAACCATAGCATGACTAAACCATAGCACCAAGTGGAACCTCTTCTGTTCTAGCGTGTGTCCAGTATCCCTTGTCCTGTCACTGGGCAGCACTGACAAGAGTCTGGCCCCATCTTCTTGCCCTCAACAAGTTCTTCAGCTTTTGTTGAGCATTCAGAAAATTCACTAAGGCTGCTCTTCTCCAGACTCAACAACCCCAAATCTCTCAGCCTTTCCTCCTCAGAAAGGTATTCCAGGTCCTTCAGCACATTTGCAGCCTCCACTGGACTCTCTCCAGTAGTTCCCTGTCACTCTTGAAATTGGGACCCCAGAACTGGATCCAGTAGTCCAGATGTGGCCGCACTAAGACAGAGCAGAGGGGGAGGAGAACCTCCCTCAACCTGTTGGCCCCACTCTTCTTCATGCACTCCAGGAGACCATTTGCCTTCTTGGCCACAAGGATGTATTGCTGGCTCATTGTGAACTTTTTGTCCACCAGCTCTTATCCTGCTATTTAGTGTCATTAAAGCATAGGTCCTAATCTAAAGGTCCTACCCAGGGAGCAGTCGCCTGATGGCAGCAGATTCACATCATGGACAGCACCCTTAATTTCAATACCATACTCAGCTAATGAGCAGGAATAAACAGTTCCAGTAGCTAATGGCATCTTCAGGAACTTCAGATGCCAAGAAAGAATGTGCAGGTGATTGGCACAAGCGAGGGCCAGAGGACATGGTCTCCTTTGGTGACAATTTTTGTCCTCTTTGGATGGGAGAGGTGCAGCATTTCCAGAATGCAAAGAGGCACTGTGTCAGCTGTGTTTCATCTAAAGGGTTTGAGCACAAGGAGGGCTTCAAAACTTGCAGGGATGGAGGTTACAGAACATTCTGCCTGTGGTTGCCTGCTTGGGACAACCAGGAGTTGCCTCAGTGGTGGTGGAGAATTGTTTTGGTTAGAAAAGACCTTTAGTTCACCAAGTGCAGTCGTTAACCCAGGACTACCAGGTCACCACTAGTCCATGTCCCTCAGCAACACATCTCCACAGCTTTTCAGTCCATCCAGGGATAAGGACTCCACCACTGTCCTGTGCAGCCTGATTCAGGTCTTGACAACTCTTTTGGCGAAGACATTTTTCCTCATGTCCAACCCAAAATGACCCAGAGCACAGCTTGAGGCAGTTTCCTCTCATACTCTCTCCTGATACCTACAAGAAGAGAGAAACCCCACCTCGCTTCAACCTCCTTTCTGGGAGCTGGAGAGAGACAGGCCTCCTCTCTGCTTCCTCTTCTCCAGGCTAAACAACCCCAGTTCCCTTAGCTGCTCCTTGCCAGACCTGTTCTCCACACTCTTTGACAGCTTCGTTACCCTTCTCTGGACCTGCTCCAGCACCTCAACATCCTTCATGGGGTGAAGGACCTGTTATTAGAAATGCCCATTTAGAATCCTGGGACCACCACTGGAACATTGTTATCAGTTCAGGATTCAGCTCGCCTTCCAAGATAAAGATCAAGAGTTTTCCAGCTGAGCTTACCTCTCACGATGATGTTGGTGGACTTTTTTGCAGGATTTCCAACATTGTTGTTGGCGATGCAGCTGTAGGTCCCTGCATCTTCTGACGTGATGGCTGGAATCGTTAAAGTGCCTCCGTTCAGCACTGTCTTCTCAGGCAGGACACCGGCAGACCTCACCCACGTCAAGCTGGGGGCTGGCTCCCCTCCTGTGGTCACACAGACTAAAGTGATAGCTTCTCCAGGGTTCACCACTATTGGGTCATCCACAAGAAGCTTAATTGAAGGAGATGCTGCAAAATACCAGTGGAGAAGGAAGTTTTAGAATAGCATAGAATAGCATAGCATAGCATAGCATAGCATAGCATAGCATAGAATAGCATAGCATAGCATAGAATAGAATAGAATAGAATAGAATAGAATAGAATGGGATAGGATAGGATAGGATAGGATAGGATAGGATAGGATAGGATAGGATAGGATAGGATAGGATAGGATAGGATAGGATAGAGCAGGTTGAAAGAGACCTTCAAGATCGTCGCATCCAACCTATCATCCAACACCACCTAATCAACTAAACCATGGCACCAAGCACCCTATCAAGTCTCCAAAAGAGCTGCCCGCCTTTGCCCCGTGTGAGACGATGTCTGTTCCTCTGGCTTGACAAGCACACTCAAGCCACCTGAGATCACAGAATCATAGAATTGCTTTTTGTTGGAAAAACCCCTAAGATCGTGGAGTCCAACCATCAACCCAACACCACCATGGCCATGGCCCTGTGTCCCCAAGTGCCATGTCCACATGTTTCATGAACACCTCCAGGGATGGTGACTCCACCATCTCCCTTGGCAGCCTGTTCCAAAGCCTGAACATTCTTTTAGGAAAGAATTATTTTTTTCCTAATATCCAACCTAAACCTCCCCTGGCACAGTTTTAGGCCATTTCCTTTCATTCTATCACCTGGTAATAGAGAGAAGAGACCAACTCCCACCTCACTCCAACCTCCCCCTGCACTATTTCAGGCCATAGCAAGTCTCATCAGCCTCAGGGCTCTTCAAATGACTGTGTGCCCTTTGAGAATGGTGTTTGACATCCTGATGTTCCCCCTGACTCCTCATTTCTGCCCCTGCTCAGTCATCATCATGATCTGTCAAGCTGCAGATGGACAACACTGGAACTGTTCTTGTGAAGTAATGTCTCATGTATGAGACAGGTGTGAGCACACTGGAGCTGAAGCCCTGGAAGAAAGGAATTACTGGTGAGACACTGGAATTGGTTGCCCAGAGAAGCTGTGAGTGCATCATTCCTGGAAAGTGTTTAAGATCAGGTTGGATGAGGCTTTAAGCAGCCTGTTCTAGTGGGAAGTGTCCCTGCATGGGGCAGGGGAGTTGAAGTCGATGATGTTTAAGGTCCCTTCCCACTGCAGATACTCTATGATTCCACGATTCTGATTTGGCATGGGAAGTACCTGTAATTTCAGGCCCTACCCAGAAAAAGCAGCCCTCTTAATCCACTTGCTTCCTCTGTGAACTCTTTGGAACTTGGCTGCCAGCTGAAATGAATCTCAGAGAATGTTTTGGGTGGAAGGGGACTTCAAGATCATCCAGTTCCAACCCCCTGCCATGGATAGGGACATCTTCAACTACACCGGGTTGCTCAAGGCCTCATGTAATCTGGTCTTGAATATTTCAAGGGAGAGGGCACCCATAACCTCCCTGGGCAACCTGTTCCTGTGTCTCACCACCCTCACTCTAAAGAATTTCCTCTTCAATTCCAGTCTAATTTGTGGATTGTGAGTTGGGTCTGTTGAAGCAGGAAGAATCATCTCCTTTGGGACAACATCTGCTTGAGCACAGAGAAACAAGATTCCAGCCAGATGCTTATACCTGTCCTACCACAGAGAGAACAGGGAACCTCCAGCCAGGAAAATATTGGAGAGCAGGAGAGCTGAGGTTTACAAGTAAAGCTGCCTCTTGCAGCTCCTCCTGGCTTGGGATCCTGTAGATACTTCCCAACATAAATTCCTGGATTTATCTAAGCAGCTTAATGGTGAAGAAATTGGGTGCACAGTTAAAAACACAGGCAGAAAACAAGTCAACACTACATGTGTCAGAATCATGTTTTCCAACCCCATATTCTTTCATCAGCTGATGCATTCATCAGATGGTGGACCCTGATTTGGGATTATGAACTGGGCTGTATATCATCTTTCATGCTTAAGTAGATTTTGCTTTGGTGAAGGTGGCAGAAAAAGGGATCCAGGTGCCTGATGTACAGCTACAAATGAGCTCCAGATCTTTGGGGGTTCATCAACACCAAGTAAAAATCATTCAGCTGGACCCTCTTTTCTCCCTCCTTCCTGAGTTTCATGATTTTTTTCTGGTGGACGAGTTCACCATGAACCAGTCAGTAATGTACCCTCATGACCAGGGGGTAGAAGAAGCAGCATGTGGCCAGCAAGTTGAGAGAGGTTCTCCTCCTCTCTACTCTGTCCTTGTGAGGCCATATCTGGAGTACTGGGTCAAATTCTGGGCTCTCTGGATCAAGAGAGACAGAGAACACTGGAGAGGGTCCAGTGGAGACTCCAAAGATGGTGAGGGGCCTGGAACATCTCTGTGAGGAGAAAAGGCTGAGAGAATTGGGGCAGTTGAGCCTGGAGAGGAGGAGCCTGAGGGAATCTTCTCAATGCTCAGCAAGAGCTAAAGGGGAGGGTGAAGGGCAAGAGGATGGGGCCAGACTATTTTCAGTGGTGCCAGTGGCATAATGAGGATCAGTGGGCACAAACTGGAATACAGGAGGTTCCATCTAAAGGTGAGGGGAAACGTAATTGCTGTGATCATGCTAAAGCCCTGAAACAGACTTCCCAGAGAGTATGTGGAGTCTCTTTCTCTGGAGAGACTTCAAACCCTCCTGGACACAGTGACCCTGCTTTAGCAGAGAGATTGGACTGGAAGATCTTCAGAGGTCCCTTCCAACCCCCGCAAGTCTGTGATTCTGTGAACAGCTTTGACAAAGAGCTGCTCCCTATTCCCACCAGACATCAGGCCAGGAGACAGCAAACAGGAGAGCCACAAATAATGCTTCAAAACTTGGAAGAAAAAAGATGAAAGCTCTGACAACACCAACCCAAGCTGGTGGTGCTGTTTACCATAATGGCCTCATCATCCTCCAGATGAAAGCAGGCCCTTTGCCATCCATCAGGTAGAGAGACAGGGAGAGCAGCTGATGTGATAAAAGGCTGTGAGACATCACAGGGCTCACAACAGTGAGTACATGAAAATTATGGCTGGCATACAGCAGTTTCTCTTTGCTTACACCACACATCTCACTTCACTACAACCCATCCTACCAAAAAAACACAAATATCCACCGATGCTCTCAACTACAACCCTGAAATGCCTGAGCTGAAATAATGAATAAGAATATTCAGGAATTCAGAAGACATCCTAGAACCACAGAATCATAGGACTAAGCAGGTTGGAAGACACCTTTGAGATCAAGTCCATCCACTCACCTACAGCTCAAACTCCCACTGTTACTGCCAAGCCACTACCACCAAACCACATCCCTCAGCACCACATCCATCTGTCATTTAAACGCCTTCAGGGAGGAAGCAAACTCCACCACCTCCATAGGGAGCCTCTTCCAATGCTTGACCACTCTTTCAGCAAAGAAATTGCTCCTAATATCCAAACTGAACTTCCCTTGGCACAAGATCTACTGAGCCGCTTGGACCCCCACAAGGCCATGGGACCGGATGGGATCCATCCTAGGGTGCTGAGATTGCTGACAGATGAGCTGTCCAAGCCACTTTCCATCATTTTTCAGCAGTCCTGGCTCACTGGAGAGGTCCCAGAAGACTGGAAGCTGGCTAACGTGGTGCCCATCCACAAGAAGGGCCGGTTGGATGAGCCAGGGAATTATAGGCCTGTCAGCCTGACCTCAGTGCCAGGCAAGATTATGGAACGGGTCATCTCGAGTGCGATCACACAGCACTTACAGGATGACCAGGGGCTCAGGCCTAGCCAGCATGGATTTAGGAGGGGCAGGTCCTGCCTGACCAACCTGATCTCCTTCTATGATCAGGTGACCCGCCTGGTGGATGTGGGGAGGCCTGTGGATGTGGTCTACCTGGACCTCAGCAAGGCCTTTGACACCGTCCCCCACAGCAAACTCCTGGCCAAGCTGGCAGCCCATGGCTTGGACAGGAGCACACTGCGTTGGGTTAGGAACTGGCTGGAGGGCCGAGCCCAGAGAGTAATGGTGAATGGCACCACATCCAGCTGGCGGCCTGTCACTAGTGGTGTGCCCCAGGGATCAGTACTGGGCCCCATGCTCTTCAACATCTTTATTGATGATCTGGATGAGGGCATTGAGTCCATCATCAGTAAATATGCAGATGACACCAAGCTGGGGGCAGCAGTTGATTTGCTGGAGGGCAGAGAGGCTTTGCAGAGGGACCTCGACAGGCTGGACAGATGGGCAGAGTCCAATGGCATGAGATTTAACACATCCAAGTGCCGGATTCTGCACATTGGCCACAACAACCCCAGGCAGTGCTACAGGCTGGGGTCAGAGTGGCTGGAGAGTGGCCAGGCAGAGAGGGACCTGGGGGTACTGGTTGATTGTAGGCTGAACATGAGCCTGCAGTGTGCCCAGGCAGCCAAGAAGGCCAATGGCATCCTGGCTTGCATCAGGAACAGTGTGGCCAGCAGGAGCAGGGAGGTCATTGTGCCCCTGTACACTGCACTGGTTAGGCCGCACCTTGAGTCCTGTGTCCAGTTCTGGGCCCCTCAGTTTAGGAAGGATGTTGACTTGCTGGAACGTGTCCAGAGAAGGGCAACAAAGCTGGTGAGGGGTTTGGAACACAAGCCCTATGAGGAAAGGCTGAGGAGCTGGGGTTGCTTAGCCTGGAGAAGAGGAGACTGAGGGGTGACCTTATTGCTCTCTACAACTACCTGAAGGGAGGTTGTAGCCAGGCAGAGGTTGGCCTCTTCTCCCAGGCATCCAGCACCAGAACAAGAGGACACAGTCTCAGGCTGCGCCAGGGCAGGTTTAGGCTGGATGTTAGGAAGAAGTTCTACACGGAGAGAGTGATTGCCCATTGGAATCGGCTACCCGTGGAGGTGGTGGAGTCACCTTCACAGGAGGTGTTCAGGAGAAGACTTGATGGGGTGCTTGGCTGTATGGTCTAGTTGTTGGGTGGGTTGGGTTGTTTGATGGGTTGGACGCGATGATCTTGAAGGTCTCTTCCAACCTGGTGTATTGTATTGTATTGTATTGTATCTTGAGGCCGTTTCCTCTTGTACTGTCACTCGTTGCAGGTGAGAAGAGATCAACTCCCACCTCTCTCCAATCTTCTTTGAGGGGGTTGTAGTGGGCAATGAGATCTGCCCTCAGTCTCCTCTGCTGAGGTTTACAGCAAAACCATAAAACCATTAAAGTTGGAAAATACCTCTAAGATCATTGAGTCCAACCACCAACCCAACACCACCGTGGCCATTAAACCATGTCACAAAGTGCCATGTCCACACATTTCTTGAACACCTTCAGGGATGGTGATGCCACTGCCTCCCTGGGCAGCCAGTTTCAGTGCCTGACCACTCTTTCATTGAAGAATTTTTTCCTAATATGTAATTTAAAAGTCACACAAAGGGCCAGAAATCTGTTACAAAGAGAATATGAATCCACAACAACGAGTTACTACAATACTCAGCGAGTAACTCGGCTTCAGTCCCTACATGTAATCTGCCCTGTATCGCAATGTATCAATAACATGGAACCTCTTATTTTCAGCTTCATCACAGAATCTCAGCACAGTGGGTGTTAGAAGGAACCTCTGGAGAGGTTGCCCAGGATATAAATGTCCAGGTGGGTTTGGAATATCTCCAGAGGAGGAGACTCCATAACTTCTCTGAGTAGCCTGCTCCAGGGCTCCGGTACCCTTATACCAAAGAAGTTTCTCCTCATCTTCAGGTGGAATCTCCTGGGTTCCAGTTTGTGTTTGTTACCCCTTGTTCTGTCACTGGTCACCACTGAAAGGAGTCTGGCCCCATCCTCTTTCCCCTGACAGTTCCTTTAGCTCTTGCTGAGCATTGAGAAGATGCCCTGTCAGGCTGCTCTTCTCCAGGCTCAACAGTCCCAGGTATCTCAGTCTTTCCTCCTCACAGAGATGCTCCAGGCCTCTCAGCATCTCAATGCAGACAACATTGACCTCTTCTCCTACCAGCCAGGGATGCAGAATGGTTGTAGTCAACACTGATCTGCTCATGTGGCAAACATGAACCTGCATTGTCTTCTCTATGTCAACATTGACCTAGATGTGGAAACCAATGGAGCTAAAATACAAATTTAGTCACCTGATGGAAGGCATGTAATAATTTACTTGGGTTAATTACAGAATCATAGAACAGTTTAGATTAGAAGAGACCTTCAAGATCATCAAGTTAATCCAGCACTGCCAGGTCACCACTAAATCATGTCCCTCAGCACCACATCTAGCAAAAAATTAATAGAATAGAGTAGAATAGAATAGAATCGAATTGAATCAAATCGACCAGGTTGGAAGAGACCTTCAAGATCATCACGTCCAACCCATCAACCAATCCAACCCACCTAAACAACTAAACCATGGCACCAAGCACCCCATCAAGTCTCCTCCTGAACACCTCCAATGATGGTGACTCCACCACCTCCCTGGGAAGTACATTCCAATGGCCAATCACTCTCTCTGTGTAGAATTTCTTCCTAACCTCCAGCTTAAACCTCCCCTGGCATAGCTTGAAACTGTGTCCTCTTGTTCTGGTGCTGGTTGCCTGGGAGAAGAGACCAGCCCTGGCCTGTCTACAACCTCCCTTCAGGTACTTATAGAGAGAAATATCTCCTCTGAGCCTTCCCTTCTTCAGGCTAAGCAACCCCAGCTCCCTCAGTCTCTCCTCATAGAATTTGTGTTCCAACCCCCTCCCCAGCTTTGTTGCCCTTCTCTGGACACGTTCCAGCAACTCAGCATCTTTCATAAACTGAGGAGCCCAGAACTGGACACAGGACTCAACGTGTGGCCTAAGCAGTGCAGTGTACAGGGGCAGAATGACCTCCCTGCTCCTGCTGGCCACACTATTCCTGGTACAGGCCAGGATGCCATTGGTCCTCTTGGCCTCCTGGACACACTGCAGGCTCATGTTCAGCCTACCATCAACCAGTACCCCCAGGTCCCTCTCTACCTGGCTGCTCTCCAGCCACTCTGACTGCAGCCTGTGGCACTGCATGGGGTTGCTGTGGCCAATGTGCAGAACCCGGCACTTGGATGTGTTCAATCTCATGCCCTTGGACTCTGCCCATCTGTCCAGCCTGTTGAGGTCCCTCTGCAAAGCCTCTCTACCCTCCAGCAGATCAACACCTGCCCCCCATCTGCAAATTTACTGCTGATGGACTCAATGCCCTCATCCAGATCATCAATACAGATATTAAAGAGCACGGGTATCTACATGGCTTTGAAACTCCTCCAGGAACAGGGGCTCTACCACTGCCCTGGGAAGCTTCTTCCAGGCTTTGAAAAGCCTTTTAGGGAAGGAATTGTTCCTCATGTTCAACCTAAACCTCCCCTGGTGGTTCTTGAGGCCAATTTTCTCAGTTTTTATAAGCACTCTCAGATGGTTGCACTTTCAGAAACATGAAAGTTTGGCTTGATCTTCTCACAAACAAAAAGGGATTTCTCTTGTTTATTTTCCTTTCAAAACTCCTGCGACTGAACACCACATGGGGTGTAAATTCAAGCTGTGCAATTCATCACCAGGCTACTATTTTTTTTGGTTTTTTTTTGACCAGCATGATTAAAAAATGGAGTAGGCATTTATAAAGATGACAAGATGATCCAAAGCAATTAGAATAGTTGATGATTATATCAAAATATTGTCGAAGGATTATTAAACCTCACGCTTCGGGGCATAAGATGCGTCTTGCTCTGCAGCGGGAGGGCAGACTATCACATATCTGTCTACAGCAGCCTTCTGAGATGTCTCCTGCTGGGGCTTGTTAAGGACAGCCAAGAGATCTCATCCAAAAGGCCAATGCCTATGTTTATGCACCCCTTGTATCTCTAAAGCATCTAGCAGGATTACTCCCATTTTCAAAAAGGGCAAGAAGGAGGAAGCAGGGAACTACAGGCCAGTCAGTCTCAACTCTGTGCCCGGAAAGATCATGGAGCAGATCCTCCTGGAGGCACTAATGACTCAGAAAAATAGTGAAGAGGTGATTTGGAACAGTCAGCATGGCTTTGCCAAGGGCAAATCCTGCCTGACAAACCTGGTGGCCTTCTATGATCAGGTGACAGCATTAATAGATGAGGGGCGAGCAACTGATGTCGTTTACCTGGACCTGAGCAAAGCCTTCGACACTGTCCCGCACCACCTCCTGGTCTCCAAGCTGGTGACACATGGGTTTGATGGATGGACCACTAGATGGATAAAGAACTGGCTTGATGGCCGCTCCCAAAGAGTGGCTGTCAACGGGTCCATGTCCCAGTGGAAGCCAGTGACAAGCAGAGTCCCTCAGGGATCAGTCCTGGGACCTGTCTTGTTCAACATCTTTGTGGGTGACATGGACAGTGGCATCGAGTGCACCCTCAGCAAGTTTGCTGAGGACACCAAGCTGTGTGGTGCAGTGGACATGCTGGAGGGAAGGGATGCCATCTAGAGGGACCTTGACAGGCTGGAGAGGTGGGCACAAGCCAACCTCATGAGCTTCAACAAGACCAAGTGTAGAGTCCTGCAGCTGGGTCGAGGCAATCCCAGGCACAAATCCAGGCTGGGCAGTGACTGGCTGGAGAGCAGCCCTGAGGAGAGAGACTTGGAGCTGCTGGTGGACGAGAAGCTCAACAGGAGCTCTCAGTGTGCACTTGCAGCCCAGAAAGCCAATCAGATCCTGGGCTGCATCAGGAGAAGTGTGGCCAGCAGGTCAAGGGAGGTGATTCTCCCCCTCTACTCAGCTCTGGTGAGACCACCCACCTGGAGTACTGCCTCCAGTTCTGGAGCCCCTATTCCAAGAGGGATCTGGAGGTGCTGGAAGGTGTCCAGAGAAGGGCCCCGAGGATGATCAGAGGGCTGGAGCACCTCTCCTATGAGGACAGACTGAAGGAGTTGGGGCTGTTCAGTCTGGAGAAGAGAAGGCTCTGAGGTGACCTAATTGTGGCCTTCCAGGATCTGAAGGGGGCCTACAGGAAGGCTGGGGAGGGACTTCTCAGGATCTCAGATAGTGATAGGACTAGGGGGAATGGAATGAAGCTGGAGGTGGGGAGATTCAGGCTGGATGTGAGGAGGAAGTTCTTCACTGCGAGAGTGGTGAAGCCCTGGAATGGGTTGTCCAGGAAGGTGGTTGAGGCCCCGTCCCTGGAGCTGTTTAAGCCCAGGCTGGATGAGGCTGTGGCCAGCCTGATGTAGTGTGGGGTGTCCCTGCCCATGGCAGGGGGTTGGAACTAGATGATCCTTGTGGTCCCTTCCAACCCTGACTGATTCTATGATACTAGGATTCAAGCCCAGCAAAGAGAATCAGCACGCAGTCCCAGCAGCTCTAACTTTGAGATTTGTTTAGGTAGCAGGAAATCACAGAACAGTCAGAAGAAAGTAGAGATAAAGTCTTCTCCAAAAGATCCAACTCTTTCCAAAAGATCTAACTCTTATTCAAATGACAGTATTGTTCTCCCGGCCTGACCTAGCCCAAAACTGGTCCTGGTGAGTGTTATGACTTCCCACCTCAGTCTCTGCCCAGTGAGGCTGCTTCTAGGAGGAAGAAGCTAACGGGGAGAGCTCCTGACAAGGGCTGGGATGCAGAAAGGCTCTGCCTGACATTTGCTCCTTTGCACACCAATGGCACTGCCACAGTTTTCGCCCCTCCTGCGGGGATGGGGGAGTCGGGGGCGAGCAGGAGGACAGAGGTGACACCTGCAGGGAGGAGCAGTCAGGGCAAGTGACCTTCAACTGCCCTACAAGGGCTTGCATTCCATGGATGGCATCTTCAGGAGCAAGCTGAGGGATCCCCAGGGCCCTCTTCTTCCCTGTCCAGATTGTTACGACTCTACTCAGTGGTGCCCAGCACCAGGACATAGGCCAAAAGACACAAAGTGGATCCCAGGAGGTTCCATCTGATGAGGAGGAGAAACTTGTTTGGTGTGAGGGTGCTGGAGCCCTGGAGCAGGCTGCCCAGAGAAGCTGTGGAGTCTCCTTCTCTGAGGAAGCTCCAAAGCCACCTGGACACTGTGATCCTGGGCAAGCTGCTGTGGGTGCCCCTGCTTTAGCAGGGGGGTTGGACAAGATAATCTCCAGAAGTTCATTTCAACCCTGACATGCTGGGATTTGAGGATTCTGTGGGTACCAACAACAATTACAGAATTATAGAATCCTTTTAATTGGAAAAAAAAACCCAACTTTAAGATCATCAAGTCTAACCAAGATACTTCACCAGGAGGAAGAAGGTATCTACCACAGATGTACCCTACAGAAAAAAAATGATGCCAATGTGTATAATTCTTACACTGAGACCAATGTTTGTATTTAGGCTGAGTCTATGGAATGGAGAAAATGTCACAACTGGCTTTAGGGATTAGTGGAAATGCAGAAGAAAACTAATACTTTAATAGCAGTATCAAAGTAGAGGCAGAAAGTCATGTCCTTGACAACTCGCTTGCCTATGATGAATAAAAATCAAAGTATCTTAATTCCTCTGGTTTTGTGAATTATTTCTTATGAGGAGCTGAAGAAATTGAAAGTAATTGAATTATAGTTTCATACGTACATGTGTGTGAGTTTCTAGCCATCCACTTCACTTCCAGCCATGATTTCTTGCAGGAATACAGTGCGTGTCCTCCTAACTACACATTATGAATAATCCCTTTCGAGTCAGAGCAGAAAGCAAGAGAATATTTGAGCTGCCTGCTGGGCTGGGAGCATCATTTCTCTACTTATTTCATAGAATACTAGCATGGTGTGGGTTGGAAGGGACTTCAAAGATCATCTAGTTCCAACCCCCGTGCCATGGGCAGAGGCATCTTCCATTAGACCAGGTTGCTCAAGGCTCATTCACTTCAAACTAAAAGAGGGAGATTCGCTCTGGAAAGAATTATTTTGATGCTGGCCCATGTTTCCCCAAGACATGGGAGACGCCTCATCCCTGGAATCATGCCAGGTCAGATTGTCTGGGGCTCTGAGCAACCTGCTCTAGTTGCAGATGTCCCTGCTGACTGCAGGGGTTGCACTAGGTGACCTTGAGAGGTCCCTTCCAGCCCAAACCATTCTGTGATTTCATGATGTACCAGCAGTCACTGCTCCATTTGAATCCCCTGACATGTCAGGGATTAAAAAAAATCTCCTTTTTTTTTTTAGTTTCCCCTGAGCTTGCCAACAAAATAAAGTGGCTTAAAATTGAGTAAAGTATAAGACCATTTTGTCAAGAATGGGAAATGATGAGGTAGCAGGGGAGGGAGAGAGGGGAGTTACAAGGAAGAAATAAAGCAATCAGATCTGAAACTAGAGCACAGGAGATTTAGGCTGGACATTAGGAAAAAGTTCTTTGCAATATATGAGGGTGGTAGAACACTGGAACAGGTTGTCTGGGAAGGTAGTGGAAGCCCCATCCCTGGAGACACTCAGTGTCAGGCTTGATGAGGCTCTGAGCAAGCTCATCTAATCAGGGATGCACTTGCTTACTGCAGGGAGGTTGGACTAGATGACCTCTAAAAGTTCCTTCCAATGCAGTGCACTCTGTGATTCCATGATTACATTTGACAAGGTCCATTTTCAGATGGCCTTGGTCTTTATTTGTTCACATCTGTGTGGCTTGTAGCGATAGGATGGGAGAGAGAGGTTGAAGCTGAAAGAGCACAGGTTGAGACTGGAGATTAGGAACAAATTCTTTACAGTGATAGTGGTAACACACCGAAACAGGTTGCCCAGGGGAGGTTGTGGATGCCCCCTCCTGAGAGGTGTTCAGGGTCAGGGTGGATGGGGCCTTGAGCAAGCTGATCTAGTGGAAGGAGTCCCAGTCTATGCCAGTGGGGTTGGAACTAGATCACAGTATCACAGTATCACAGTATAACCAAGGTTGGAAGAGACCCCAAGGATCATCAAGTCCAACCTGTCCCAACAGACCTCACAACTAGACCATGGCACCAAGTGCCATGTCCAATCTCCCCTTGAACACCTCCAGGGACGGCGACTCCACCACCTCCCTGGGCAGCACATTCCAATGACGAATGACTTGCTCAGTGAAGAACTTTTTCCTCACCTCGAGTCTAAACCTCCCCTGGCACAGCTTGAGACTGTGTCCCCTTGTTCTGGTGCTGGTTGCCTGGGAGAAGAGACCAACCCCTTCCTGTCCACAACCACCCTTCAGGTAGTTGTAGAGGGCAATGAGGTCACCCCTGATCCTTCTCTTCTCCAGGCTAAACAACCCCAGCTCCCTCAGCCTCTCCTCATAGGGCTTGTGCTCAAGGCCTCTCCCCAGCCTTGTTGCCCTTCTCTGGACACGTTCAAGTGTCTCGATGTCCTTCTTAATGATGTTGAAGGTCCCTTCCAACCCAAACCATTGTATGATTCTATGATCCTAAGATTCCACGAGGCTGGCTTGGAGCACCGACTCAACAGCTTGACTTCTTTTTTTTATTTTCCCCCTTCTTCAACACTTTTTTTCCTGACTTCCTCTATTTTTCAACCAATGAGGGCTGCATGCAGCTTTGGTGACTCATCTCTTTATCCCTGCTTTGCCTGGCTGCTTTTCATCCAGCAGCAGCAGCACTTTGATGACTCGCGCTTTGCTCGTGCTGCCGTTCACGCACAGATGTGGCATTGAGAGCTCCAACAGAGAGGAAGGGAGGAGGAGACGTTTGCTATTCAGAGCACTTCCTCACTGGTTACGCTCTGGAGATGACTACAATAGCTCACAGCTCCCACACTGTAGGAACTATTCATTTTGTGGACATTTTATCAGGAGGGGTCTGAAAAGAAGGCAGGATCCTGCCTTTAACAGCAGAGAGGTGTTGGATCAGCTTAACCCAATCATGCAACCCGACCTTTCATCACTATATTTAGGTGCAGGGTTGTGGATGTAGGTTTATATTAATTTCAGAAAATTTCAACCACTGTTAAGGGTCAGCACTGAGATGGACACCAGTAGAGTGCCAGAGGATCTCCATGAAGCCCTCTGCCTTCCAAAAGGGAAGAAGTGAGAGACGCTGATTGGGTAGGAAAGAAACTCAACCATCTGAGAGGAAAGAACAATTCCATGGAATAGAGACAATGAGACACAAACCAAGAGCCAACCCAACCCCTCATGGCAATGACAGCAGCATTAGCACCACTGATGCTGGGGATAGGCACTGGGCAAGACCTAGACTGGACTCAGGAGGAGATGGGAGCCAGATTAGGAGCTGGATTCTGGAACTAGATGCAGGAACACAGGGATCAGGATGGAAAGCAGAAGGGACAGAGTCCTCCTGGGACACCTGCCAGAAAAGAGGCTTGACCCTGCTGATTCTTCAGCTTACTCCTGAAGATGCTATCCAAGGGATGCAATCCCTTGCTGGGCAGTTGAGGGTCACTTGTCCTGGTCACTCTTCCCCACAGGTGCCATCTCTGCTTTCCTGCCCCACAAGGTGGGGCACAAGCTGTGGCTGTGCCCTCGGTGTGCAGAGGAGCAAGTCTCAGGCAGAGACCTTCTGCAGCTCAACCCTTTGCAGGAACTCTCCCCATCAGCTTCTCCCTGCTAGAAGCAGCCCCTGGCTGTGCAAACCTGCCCTGACTTTCAGAAAATGTCTCACTGAGGAAAGACTGAGCTGAGAACTCACAGCCCTGACCAGAATCAGTTCTCCTCCAGCTCAAACCAGTATGACCACCCCAAAGTCAGTCAAAACCCCCTGCACCTTCAGTTTTTACCTGTGATTCTCATCATTTCTATGTCACAGTGGTCATGTTGATCTTCTGTTGATCTCTGTATCACGTGTGGACAGTCCCCTGAGCTAAGTAACCTGGCCAAGCCACTGATATACAGACTAAGACACATTTTCAAACTAATCTGTGCCACAAAAAAATGCTCTGTAGATCAAGATAGAAATTTTAGTTCCTCTTACACCACCATATTAGAAGAAATTTAGAAGCAGCCCAGATTTCCTCTGGGTTTCTGGGTAAAGATTCCTTTCTCTAGCACTTTGAAAGAGCAAAGACTCTTAAAAGCATCCATTCAGGTTATTATTAGAGCTGGGCATTCAGAAGCATGATCCAGAGTTATCTGTAGCTCAAGTGACTTTTCCCAGCTCTGAAGATGAAATGGTGACTCACATGCAAACTGGTGACAGATTTTAATATCATCTGTCAATAATTCAGAGTTGACACAGAGTAGAATCGTGCTTGGAACAGCACAATCCCTGCATTTCTAAAGGAGGCTGCTTTGTTCCTGCTAAGCACCATCCAAAGGAGCACCTCCCAATCGATGTAGGGACAAGGCTAAGGCAGGGTGATAGGTCCTCAGGACCTTCCTCAGTTCTTACATGCTAGGGAGAGGAGATGATACTGTATTCAAACAAGAGCTTCCACCACACTCTTGCATTTGAATATCCTTGCTTTTCATCACAGCATTGTAGAGTGATCTCCATCAGAATGGATCTCTGGAGGCCTCTGGTCGGAGCCCTGCTTGAAGCACTTCTGATTAGATATGGTTGCTCAGGCCTCAGTGTCTTCCCCAAAGTAAGCAAACCCAGCTCCTTCAACTTCCTCTTCTGTGTCACCTGCTCTAGCTCCAGACTATCATTGTGGTCTCCATTGGTTTTGCTCCAATCTATCCATGTCTTCCTTGTACTAGGAAGCCCCAGACTGGACAGAAGAGTCTGATGGTGTCCACAAGAGCAGAACAGAGGGGAAGGATCACTTCCCTAGATCTGCTGGCTGCAGCCTTGCTTGCTGTTGGCCTTTTTGGCATGAGCACTCTTCTGGCTCATCTTCAGCTTGTCTGCAGGGCAATTCAGCTCCCTTTATGCAAAGCTGATTTCTGGCCAGTTGGCCCCAAAATGCTGTGGTAGATGGGTTGGTTGCTCCTCCCCAGGGACAACATGTTGGGTTTTTACAGCCTATTAAAACCCCTGTATTGAGCCCCACTCTCAATTTGGTATCTCAGAAGATTTAATTTGGGGTACAGCATGGACATACTGAGCCAGCAATGTGCTGTTGTTGCCAGGACAGCCAGTGGTCTCCGGGGCACGTGGAGAAGAGTGTGGCCAGCTGGTCAAGGGAGGTTCACTCCCTTCTACTTTGCCCTACTGAGGACACAGCTGGACTCCTGGTTCCAGTTCTGGGCTCTGCAGCTCAAGACAGACAAGGAACTGCTGGGGAGAGTCCAAGGCAGGCTCCAAAGATGCTGAGGGGCCTGCAGCATCTCTGTGAGGAGGAAAGGCTGAGAGACCTGGGGCTGTTGAGCCTGGAGAAGAGCAGCCTGAAGGAATCTTCTCAGTGCTCCGCAAAAGCTAAAGGACCTGTGGGGGACAAGATGATGAGGCCAGACTCTTCTCAGTGGTGACCAGAGACAGGACAAGGGACAGTGGGCACAAACTGGAATCCAGGAGATTGCATCTGAAGACGAGGAGAAAATTCTTTGACATGAAGGTACTGGAGGCCTGGAGCAGGCCAGAGAGGTTGTGGAGTCTCCCCTGGAGAGTTTCCAAAGACAGTTGGCCACTGTGATCCTGAGCGAGTTGCTGTGGGTGACCCTGCTTTAGCCAGAGGGTTGGTTAAAGTGACTGATCTCCAGAGGTTCCTTCAAACCCCCACCACGTTGGGATGCTGTGACTTAAGCAGGGCTCCTCCTCTTTGTCAGAATAACCCCTTGACTTTGTTGCAGAGCAGCTGCACTTGGCTTTATAACCCCTGCTGGCATTAACTCACCCAAATTCACATCTACATACTGATTGTAGAGGGACACAGCCTGCTAGAAACAAATGAGAACCGCAAAAACGAGTCCCTTTGCTGTGCCTTCCTCACATTTTTGACTTCTATTTCTGTTCCTGCCACTCAACAGCAATCTGCCAGCAGGTGAGTCACTTCACAGGGCTTCTGCTTCCCTGCAAACTTCTCATCTATTTAGATGATAAATTTGCAGAGTAATAGTCCTCTTTCGATACAAAGTGAGCCTGTGCTCAACAAGTGTCTCTACCTGCTGCTCTACAATAGTACTGCTAATGGTCATCTTGGACTTGGGCATATGGATGGTCACATGCTCCCAAGATGATCTCAGCTTCTCATTACAACATCCACTTTGGGTTTTTCTCCAGGAGCTGCTGGAGAGAGTCCAGCAGAGGCTCCAAAGATGGTGAGGGGCCTGGAAGAACTTCTTTACTGTAAGGGTCGCAGAGCACTGGAACAGACTCCCCAGAGAGGCTGTGGAGTCTCCTCTGCAGATTTTCAAGACCTGTCTGGTTGTGTTCCTGTGCATCCTGCGCTAGATTCTATGCTCCTCCTCTGGCAGGGGGGTTGGACCCAAAGGTCTCCAGAGGTCCCCTGCAGACCCTCAAATCCTTTGATCCTGTGACCTAGGGGGTACAAGAAGATGGGGCCAGACTCTTGTCAGTGGTGCCCAGTGTCAAGACAAAGGGCAACAGGCAAAATCTCGAACCCATGAGGTTCTACCTGAAGATGAGGAGAAACTTGTTTGGTGTGAGGGTGCTGGAACTCTGGAGAAGGCTGCTCAGAGAGGTTGTGGAGCCTCTTTCTTTGGAGACAGTCCAAAACCAGCTGTACATTGTGATCCTGGGCAAGCTGCTGTGGGTGCCCCTGCTTTAGCAGGGGCTGGACTGGATGATCTCCAGAGGCCCCTTCCAACCACCACCTTGTTGGGATTCTGGGTTAATTGGTGTGCACTGGAACAAAGGTATCCATGTGTCTGACAAGTGATGTCAACTCAGTCCAACTCCTGCAGAACATCCACACACATGATGGTGTGTGGAAGGCTTCAGACTCACCACAAGCAGCTGTAATTAACACACTGCTGTTGAAAGAAGGAGATGTCCTTGAACCTAATTATTCCTATGTCTAACACTTCAAACCTGCATCCTGTCCAAAGTGTAGTGATGAAGATCTGTTCACCTGATGGCATCAGCTTAATTACCTCTCAATTATTCAAGCAGAAGCATGTAGAAAGTTTCCTGTGCATTGGTTTTGTCCCAGTAATTGATTGTTACTCCAGTGATGCTACAACATGCAATCAAATAATAAGCAAGACAGAGTGAGCCCAGACAGCAAAAAGGTCACAGGGACAAGCTGGCGGGTGGCGCTCAACAGAAACCTGAACTACTCACCCGAAGACATGTCTGGTGCTCCTCAAATTAGCCTCTCAACTCAAGTGTGTGCACAGGAATACAGATGGATGAAAGACCCTGCAGCATAAACAGTGGCAGCAGAGCACCTGGATCTGCAATTCTCTCCTTGAAACAAATGTCTGCGTTCATCCCCAAGTCACCTGAAGCTGCTGGTGAGGGAGGTGGGGAGACTTGAGAGACTTGCAGAGAGAGAAAGAGGAAAAAACAGCTGCTCATGTCCCTCTGTCACGATGTCTTCTAATACCGTGAGAAGATAATCAAGCAGAAGTTACTTGAGGCCACAACTGGAGAGCTGGGTCCAGTTCTGGACTCCCCAGTTCAAGAGAGACAGGAAAATATTGGAGAGAGTCCAGTGGAGGCTACAAAGATGCTGAGGGGCCTTGAGCATCTGCAGTAGTTTGGGCTGGGTGCCCTCTGCTATGGGGGGTGTTTCCTGTGTCCAGAAGTCCAGCCCAGTGGGCGGACACAGAAAACTAGGTATTTCTACCATAATTCTCTGCACCGCTATAAAATCCAGCACAGGGTCTGGCACCTCCTCTTTCTGCCCCTCGCCGGCACCCGGTAACTGGGGGAGATGTCTCCCGGGCATGGGCCTGGCTAGGCCCAAGGCCAGGGTGATGGGCAGTCTCAGATCTGGCCAGCTGAGACTAGCCTAGCAGTGGGAAGGGGGGAAGAAGGAGCCCTGGGGGTCTTGGGTGCATCCTCAGGTGGGGATGGGATGTTTCTGGGTCTGCTTTGGGATTTCTTTGTCCCTGTGCTTCTGGCTCTCTGTACACACTCACCGCTTTCCATTTAAACTTTCCATCGCTTTCGCAATCCGTTTGTCCGAGTCGCTATTTCTGCCCGTGGTGGGGAGGGGGTTTGCCTCAACCCACGACAGCATCTCTGTGAGGGTGCTGGAGCCCTGGAACAGGCTGCCCAGAGAGGCTGTGGAGTCTCCTTCAATGGAGAGATTCCGCCTGGCCATTGTGATCCTGGACAAGCTGCTGCGGGTGGCCCTGCTTTAGAAGAAGGGGTGAACTAGGTGGCCTCTAGAGGTCTCTTCCAGTCTCCACCATGCTGGCATTATGTGTGGCCCTCATCTGCAAGAGCCTCAGTGACCCCTGGTGCAGAAAGGAGTCAGGATAGGAGCAGGCCACCATAAGAGCAGTCAGGATTTCCAAGCACAGTAATAGTTCCATGAAAGTTTGTTGTTTTTTTCACAGCTGCTGAACAATCTTACTCAAGCACAATCTGCTGACCATCACTCCATGTAACAAAAGTATCAGCAACAGTGAGGCCAGCAGGAGCAGGGAGGTCATTCTGCCCCTGGACTCAGCACTGGATAGGCCACACCTTGAGTCCTGTGTCCAGTTCTGGGCTCCTCAGTTTAGGAAAGATGTTGACTTGCTGGAACGTGTCCAGAGAAGGACAACAAGGCTGGGGAGGGGTTTGGAGCACAAGCCCTATGAGGAGAGGCTGAGGGAGCTGGGGTCATTTAGTCTGGAGAAGGGGAGGCTCATGTGAGACCTTATTGCTCTCTACAACTACCTGAAGGGAGGTTGTAGACAGGTGGGGGTTGGTCTCCCAGGCAACCAGCACCAGAACAAGAGGACACAGTCTCAAGCTGCACCAGGGGAGGTTTAGGCTGGATGTTAGGAAGAAGTTCTTCATAGAGAGAGTGGTTTGCCATTGGAATGGGCTGCCCAGGGAGGTGGTGGAGTCACCATCACTGGAGGTGTTTAAAAAGAGACTAGATGAGGCACTTAGTGCCATGGCTTAGTTGATTAGATGCTGTTGGGTGATAGGTTGGACTCAGTGATCTCAAAGGTCTTTTCCAACCTGGTTAATTCTGTTTTCTGTTGATTCTGTAAATGCTGGTCACCGAGTGCAGAAGCAACACTGCTCAGCAGGGTGCAGTGGCAACCAATGAATGCCAGTGGGGAGCCAAGGTGCTCCCTGCAGCACAGCAGCTGTGCTGACCATATCAATCAAGAGAGGTGAATAGCAAGCCACCATACACAGCTGCTCCACAAAGACTTGCAAACCTCCTCTGAAGGCTGGGACAGAGGTGGCACCTGTAGGGAGGACCAGCCAGGCCAGGTGACCTTGAACTACCCAACAAGGGATTACATCCCTTGGATGCCATCTTCAGGAGCAAGCTAAGGGATCCCCAGGGCCAAGCCTCTTCATCTCTGGCTGTTGTCCCAGGAGGACTCTGTCCCTTCTGCCTTCCATCCCAATCCCTCTGTTCCTGAATCCACTTCCAGAATCCAGCTCCTGAATCTGGTTCCCATCTGCCTCTGACTCCAGTTTGGGTCTTGCCCAGTGCCTGCCCCCAGCACCAGTGGTGCCAATGGTGCCAACATTGCTGCCAAGATTTGAGTTGGCTCTTAGTTTGTGTCTCTTTGTCTCCATTCCATAGGATTGTTCTTCTTTCCATCTCAGAAGGCTGAGTTTCTTTCCTACCCCATCAGCATCTCTCTCTTTTTCCCTTTCTCTTCCCTTTGGGAAAGGAGAGAGCTTCATGGACAGCCTCTGGCACTCCTGGCCAAAGCAGCCCTGGCCCTTGAGAACACCCTTCTCCCAAATTGAAGACACTGGTGAGGTGGGAATACTTGCAAAATTAGATCATGATCACCTGTCCCCACTTCAGAAAAGTTCACAATCTTCCATCATTATTGTGATATACAGAATCCTCTGTTGTAGATGAGGTCCAACAGGGATGGAGGCTGCTCTGTCTCCCCAGCAAAATTACCTCCTCAACACAAAAGCAAGTGGCAGCAACTCTCATACTGTTATCGTGGTGAGGGTGGATGAAGGAAAGTTTCTCCCAGCTACCAGCTACACCTCCACATGGCAGACAGGCTTCCCTTGTTCTTGTATGAAATCATACAATGGCTTGGTTGGGAGGAGCCTTAAAGATCATCTAGTTTAAAATGCCTTGATGTTGGCAGGAAACCTCCCACTAGGCCAGGTTACTCAAAGCCTCATGCAGCCTGGTCTTAAATTCTTCCAGGAATGAGATGTCCACAAATTCTCTGGACAGTCTGTTCCAGTGTCTCACCACCTTCACAGTGAAGAACTTCTTCAATATTCCAATCTAAATTTCCCCCACTCTAGTTTCAGATCATTCCCCCTTCTCCTATCACCACAGGCTCTTATAAAAGTCCCTCTCCATCTTTCCTTGAGGTCCCCTTCAGGTACTGGAAGGCTCCTCTAAGGGCTCCCTGGAGCCTTCTCTTCTCCAGGCTGATCAGCCCCAGCTCTCTCAGCCTGCACTCACATGAGAGGTGCTCCAGCACTCTGATCATCTCTGGGACCCTCCTCTGAACCCTCTCCAACAGATTTGTGCAATCAGAGCAATCAATAATGACAAACCTCACATTATGATCTTCTTTGACATTGCAAAATTAATTAAATAGAGTAAATTAAGAGGCTTCCAAATTATTTTGCCAGGACAAGGGGTAATGGGCACAGACTCGAATATAAGAAGTTCCATCTGAACATGAGGTGGAACTTCTTTAGTGTAAAGATGTTGGAATCCTGCAGCAGGCTGCCAGAAGAGGTTTTGAAGTCTCCATCTCTGGAGAGATTCCAAACCTAGCTGGACACTGTGAGCATGGGCAAGCTTTAGCAGGAGGGGGTTTGGACTGGGTGATGCCCAGAAGTCCCTTCCAACCCCTAACATTCTCCAATACCTTTGGAGCTGACTGCAGTTCCCCTACTGCCAGTGACAGCTTTAAAGCTGAGCCCTGAGTTTACTTTGCAGTGGGTTGTGTACACTCATGGTAGGTACCAGGGGTTTTTAAAGTCCCTCTTGTCACATCAGAAATTCAGAAAGAGCTGAAGGCAACTCCTTGGAATAAAGCCACCAGGACAGAAATAATGTGAAATATGCAAGTGCAAAAAAAAGTGCATAGTTCATCTTGGGCACTCTCAGCATTTTAATGTCTCCACTGCCTTTTTTTTCCCCCTCTTTCTTTTTTTGTCTGCTTGCTACCTGTTTTCAGCACCCTGAGGCAGAGGTTATTAAGGCAGAACTCAAACTAATCTAACCTGAAGTCTTCAAGTGATATCACAATTGCTGCAGAATTGCTCTCCAGAAAACACTTCTCTGAAATTACTAATTATTTCATACTCTAAACTGAGAATTTTTACTCTTTGGCATCAGGTTTATAAATTACTTTGGACAGATCCTGGACACAGAAACTTTAAGAGTAGCCCCTCACTCCATGAACAATGTTGAGGTGATGGAGTATGTCCAGAGCAGAGCAACAAAGCTGATGAAGATCTGGACAACAGGTATGGTGAGGAGCAGCTGAAGGAACTGGGGTTGCTCATCCTGGAGAAAAGGAGGCTGAGAGGAGACCTCATTGCTCTCTACAACTCACTGAAAGGAGGCTGGAGTGAAGAAGGAATTGGTCTCTTCTCCCAGTAACAAGCAACAGGACCAGGGAGTGAAGAAGGAATTGGTCTCTTCTCCCAGTTACAAGCAACAGGACCAGGGAGTGAAGAAGGAATTGGTCTCTTCTCCCAGTAACAAGCAACAGGACCAGGGAGTGAAGAAGGAATTGGTCTCTTCTCCCAGTTACAAGCAACAGGACCAGGGAGTGAAGAAGGAATTGGTCTCTTCTCCCAGTAACAAGCAACAGGACCAGGGAGTGAAGAAGGAATTGGTCTCTTCTCCCAGTTACAAGCAACAGGACCAGGGAGTGAAGAAGGAATTGGTCTCTTCTCCCAGTAACAAGCAACAGGCCCGGGGAGGATTAGTTTGGACATGAGGAAGAATTTATTCCCCCAAAGGGTTATCAGGCATTGGAACAGGCTGCCCAGGGAAGTGGTAGAGTCCCCACCCCTGGAGGTGTTTAAAAGACATTTGGGTGAGGTGCTTATGACCAGTTGTGTACAGGGAGATATTAGATTATGATTGGACTCACAGAATCATAGAATAGTAGGGGTTGGAAGGGACCTCTGGAGATCATCCAGTCCAATCTCCCTGCTCAAGTGAGGTCACCCTCTGTAGTTTGCCCAAGATCACAATGTCCAGGTGAGTTTGCAATCTCTCCAGAGAAGGAGACTCCACAACCTCTCTGGGCAGCCTGCTCTAGGGCTCCAGCACCCTCACAGCAAAAAAGTTTCTCCTTAAGTTCAAGTTAAAACTCCTGTATCCCTGTTTGTACCCATTGTCTCTTGCCCTTTCCCAGGGCACCACTGAAAAGAGCCAAGCTCCATCCTTACAACCTTTAGCTCTTTCTATGCGTTTATAAGATGCTTTCTCATTTCACTCTTTTCCAGGCTAAAGAGACCCAGGCCTCTCACCCTCTTCTTGTAAGAGAGATGCTTCAGTTCCCTCATCATCCTTGTAGTCTTCTGATCCTAAAGTCTTTTCCAACCCTTCCTCAGGATTATAAAATCTGCAGTTTCCATCCTTCTGGAAAACAGCATTCCCAACTCCACTTCTTGAGATCAACCACTGGTGTGAGGCTTTGGATATACACAGCAGTGATAAACCCCAAAGAGGAGTAGGTACACAACTGACTGCTTGGACTAGGTTGCCCCAGGCTCTGAACATTTGGACCAGGTTGCCTGGCTCTGAAGACTTCCCATGATGATGCATTCACAGCTTCTCTGGGCAACCTGTTCCAGTGCCTCACCAGCTTTGCAGTGAAGAACTTCCTAGTATCTAAGCCAAATCTACCCTCTTTCATACCATCTTTGTAACAATGGACCTCTCAGACACTGCAGGAAAATCTAAGTCATAAAATCACAGAATTACAGTGTCATAGAATGGTTTGGGTTGGAAGGGACCCTAAAGATCACCTACTTACAGCCCCCCAGCCATGAACAGGAACACCCTCTACTAGATCAGGTTGCTCAAAGCCTTGATATCCCCAGCCAAACCCAGAAAGTAACAGAGAAGTATAGAGTCAAAACTATTCTTCACATACTAACTTTGGGGGGAAGAAAGAAACTAGAAACCACCTTCAAATGGCTTCTCCACCTTGCTTCTGGGTACCTCCACTCTCTCTTTACAGAATCACAGAATCACCAAGGTTGGAAGCTCATCAAGTCCAACCTGTCACCACAGACCTCATGACTAGACCATGGCACCAAGTGCCATGTCCAATCCCCTCTTGAACATCTCCAGGGATGGTGACTCCACCACCTCCCTGGGCAGCACATTCCAATGGCGAACGACTCTCTCTGTGAAGAACTTTCTCCTCACCTCCAGCCTAAACCTCCCCTGGCACCGCTTGAGACTGTGTCCTCTTGTTCTGGTCCTGGTTGCCTGGGAGAAGAGACCAACTCCCTCCTGGCTACAACCTTCCTTCAGGTAGTTGTAGACAGCAATGAGGTCTCTCCTGAGCCTCCTCTTCTCCAGGCTAAACAACCCCAGCTCCCTCAGCCTCTCCTCATAGGGCTTGTGCTCAAGGCCTCTCCCCAGCCTCATTGCCCTTCTCTGGACACATTCAAGTGTCTCGATGTCCTTCCTAAACTGAGGGGCTGAGAACTGGACACAGGACTCAAGGTGTGGCCTAACCAATGCAGAGTCCAGGGGCACAATGACCTCCCTGCTCCTGCTGGCCACACTATTCCTAATGCAGGCCAGGATGCCATTGGCCTTCTTGGCTACCTGGGCACACTGCTGGCTCATGTTCAGGCGGCTGTCAATCAGCACCCCCAGGTCCCTTTCTGTTTGGCAGTTCTCCAGCCACTCTGACCCCAGCCTGTAGCTCTGCATGGGGTTGTTGTGGCCAAAGTGCAGCACCCGGCACTTAGATTTGTTGAATGCCATCCCGTTGGACTCTGCCCATCTGTCCAGTCGGTCGAGGTCCCTCTGCAGAGCCCTTCTGTCCTCTAACAGATCAACATCTGCTCCCAATTTTAGCCACATATGGTCACATATGTTTGAAGCAGGAGCTCACCAACGAAAGATAAAAGACCAGGAGGACATCAAGTGTCAGGTCACTGCTGGAGACTCACCTGTTTTGTTAGAGAGTCGGAAGGACACCATCTTATCAGGGATGCTGCAGACATTCCTCACCGAGGCGATGCAGCTGTAATTGGCATAGTCCTGAGGTCGGAGGTTCTTCAGCTTCAGGATCTTGGTTTCTCCCTGTGTGTGCAGGAAAGAATGTTAGGAAGGGAATGAGGGAGGAGGGAAACCCCAAAATTGGCTTTTAGGAGGCAAGAGGAATCTGTAGAGAGTTTCATGAGGAGCAGCTGAAGGAACTGTGGTTGTTCAGCCCAGAGAAAAGGAGGCTGAGGGGAGACCTCATTCCTCTCCACAACTCCCTGAAAGGAGGTTTGAGTAAGGTGAGAGCTGATCTCTTCTTTCTGGGAATAAGTGATAGGATGAGAGGAAATGACCTCAACTTGCACCAGGGGAGGTTTAGCTTGGATCTTAGGAAAAATTTCTTCACTGAGCCAGTAATCAAGCATTGGAATAGGTTATCCAGTGAGGTGGTGGAGACACTGTCCCTGGAGTGCCCAAGAAACATGTAGACATGGCACTTTGGGACATGGTTTAGGCCATGGTGGTCTCACAGTGATGCTTGGACTTGATCATCTTAGAGGTCTTTTGCAACTGAAACAATTCAATGATTCTATGAGTCAAAAAGAGCACGAAAAAGCCAAAAGAAGGGTTAGACACAACTTCCTGAGCATGTCAAGGGTGTCTTGAGAGGACGGGAGCGGAGCAAAACACAAGGTGGGAGACATGAAGATGTGATAACATGAAGGGCTGTGAAGACATCAGAGAAAGCTCTATGCATCAGTGCCTGCACATTTTGCATAGTATCCAAAAACCCCAAACTTCCTCAGGCTTTCCATCTCCTCCTCCAGCTGCCTGCTTTGAAGTCTCTGCCTCTGATTAGAATGAGAAGCTAAAAATGCATCATCCTTACAGGAGGCTATGGCAGAACCTCAGCCCAGGGAGCCCAGGGCTCACGAAGAGTAACCTTTGGAAAAATCTTAGAATCATAGAATTGTTTTGCTTGCAAAAGACCTGTAAGATCACTGTGTCCAGCCATCAACCTAAGACCACCATGGCCATTAAGCCATGTCCAAAAGTGCCATGTCTTCATTATCAATGTCCTCAAAACACTGAACAACTTTTAACAATACCTCAGCTTGAGCAACATTTTTACTGTTTCTTAACAAATACCACAGAATCACAAAATAATTTTGGTGGTAAGAGATTTTTCAATCATCCAGGCCAACCATAAACCCAGCACTGCCAGGTCATCACTAAACCACACCCCTCAGCATCACATATACATGGCTTTGAAACCCCTCCAGCGATGGAGCTTCCACCATTGTACTCAGCAGCCTCTTCAGGGATTTGGCAACATTTTGGGGGAAAAAAATTATTCCTCACGTCCAACCTAAACCTCCCCTGGGGCAACTTGAGGCCATTTTGTCTTATCACTTGTTACTAGGGAGAAGAGACCAGTGCCCACCTGGCTCCAGCCTCCTTTCAGGGAGTTTTAGAGAGTGAGAAGTTCTCCCCCTCAGCCTCCTTTTCTGCAGGCTGAACAACTCCAGTTCCCTCATGTGCTCCTCACCAGGGCCATTCTCCAGGCCCTTCACCAGCTTTGTTGCCCTTCTCTGGAGCTGCTTCAGCACCTCTCACCTTTCTCGGAGTGAGGGGCCCAAAACTAAAGCCAGGATTTGAGGTGTGGCCTCACTGGTGCTCAGTACAGGGGGCAATCCCTGCCCTGGTCCTGCTGGCCACACTATTGCATGATCAAAGCCAGGATGCTGATGACCTTCTTGGCCACTTGGGCACACATCATATTCTGCTCACTCTCCAGAGGTGAAATCACTTCCCTGATCCTTTTACCATCTGCACCAAATGCCCAGGCCCATACAAGCAATAATAGGGTAGCTTGTGAAAAATGCAGAGATAGAAATGGCAGAGAAGTAATGAAAGAGAAGACAGAGAAGAAAAAAACCACTCATTGAAATCAAGCTTGATTGATATCAGGATTATTGCAACTGAAACATTGCAAGGCCAACTCCTTGAAAGGCTGTTCTGAAAGATAAAATCATAGCATCACAGGATAGCTTGGGTTAGAAGAGACCTCAAAGATCATCTATTTTCAACTCCCCTGACAGGGGCAGAGACACCTCCCAGGTTGCTCAACACCCATCCAAGACAATATCTGAAAAAGAGGGGGTAAATGTCCCATCCCTACGAGGTGGTAGATAGTCCAGTAGAAAGATGGTAGATGCCCCATCCTTGGAAACACTGGAAGTCAGGGTTTGTCTGGGCTAGAGCTTAGGAGGGTCACATCTACCAATGTCATTGAGTTCTAGAGATATAGACCAGCTGCATCTCATTCATTCATTCCTTAGCTGTGGACTCCAAGCTGAACTTGTGGGTTGAACTCACAATAGTTTTTTGGATCACGTCCCCAGCTCGCAGAGATGGAGAAAAATGTATATATTTTCTTCACTGGGTTGGATAATTAGCCTAATTATGTCTAATTGCATAATTATTGTAAATAGAGCAAATTTAATCTTGTACTCCGGCTGCACAATCACAATGTGTGATGAGGACGATGCAGACTCTTAGGACAAAAAAATTCTGTTTCAAGATGGGTTTGGAACACTTCAGGACTTAAAACACTCCTCCAAGATGAGAACCACAGTCTTTGTTCATTTCTTTTCTCTTTTTTCCCCCCTGGGAGCCAAAATAAGTTGTCAGTGTTACCTGAGTCTTCAAAAGAAGAAGAAGAAAATCAAATCAGAATCACAGAATTGGTGTGGTTGGAAAAGACCTCTAGGAATAAGTTCTACCATCATGACCATGGCCATTAAACCATGTCCAAAGTGCCAAGTCCACGTGTTTCCGGAACACCTCCCAGGATGGTGACTCTACCATGTCCCTGGGCAACTTATTCCAATGCCTGACCACTTTTGCAGCAAAGCAATTGTTCCTAGTATCCAACCTGAACCTCCCCTACCACAGTTTCAGGCCATTTCCTTGCATTCTATCACCTGATACTAGGAAGAACAGACTGACCCCCATCTCATTCCAACATGACTGGGAGTTGTAGAGAGTTCTCCCCTCAGCCTCCTCTTCTCCCGGATAAACAACTGCAGTTCCCTCAGGTGCTCCTTACCAGACCTGCTCTCCAGACCCTTTGTTGCCCTTCTCTGGACCTGCTCTACAACTACCTGAAGGGTGGTTGTAGCTGGGAAGGGGTTGGCCTCTTCTCCCAAGCAACCAGCACCAGAACAAGGGGACAGTCTCAAGCTGCGCCAGGGGAAGTTTAGGCTGGAGGTGAGGAGAAAGTTCTCCACTGAGATAGTCATTCGCCATTGGAATGGGCTGCCCAGGGAGGTGGTGGAGTCACCGTCCCTGGAGGTGTTCAAGAGGGGATTGGACGTGGCACTTGGTGCCATGATTTACTATTCATGAGGTCTGTGGTGACAGGTTGGACTTGATGATCTTTGAGGTCTCTTCTGACCTTGGTGATTCTGTGATTCAGTGATTCTCATCAGCTCTTACTGTTTGCTATAATATTAGAGGATGAAGCAATTAGGCAGAGATATCCAGGAGACATTTAATTACATCTTTTCCCTTAAAAATATGTATCAGATCTTATAGGAACACTGACAAGATACACTAATTCAACCTGACCTCCAATAAATGTAACAAGGTGATGGATAAGTTTGGGACTATCAACATGACAAGCTGATTTAGGCATTAGTTCAGGCCAGACAGAGATTCTAGGAAGAATGCTCCTAGTAACCCCAAAATGGGTTTCTTTGAAAATAAACACTGACTCTAATTTCATGTGATATAAATTTGCTGATGATACCAAACTGGGAGGAGTGGCTGACACACCATCAGGCTATGCTGCTATTCAGTGAGAGCTGGCCAGGCTGGAGAGCTGGATGAAGGGAACCTCATGAAGTTCGGCAAGGGGAGGAATAACCCCTGCACCAGTACAGGTGAGCGAGTGACCTGCTGGGAAGCAGCTCTAAGAAGAAGGAGCTGGGATTGCTAGAGGTTAACAAGTCACCCAGGAGCCAGCAATGTGTCCTCATGGCCAAAAAGGCAAATTGTCTCCTGGGTGCATGACAAAGAGTGCATCCAGCAGGCTGAGGGAGGTCCTCCTAACCACCTCCTCTGTGCGAGGAAGGCCACATATGGAGTCCTGGGTCCAGTTCAGGGCTCCCCACCCTAAGAGAGTCAGGGAACTGCTGGAGAGAGACTGTGGATCCCTGGAGCAGGCTGCCCAGAGAAGTTATGGAGTCTCCTTCTTTGGAGAGATTCTAAACCCACCTGGCCATTGTGATCCTGGGCAACCTGCTGTGTTTGATGATGTTCAGCTGTCCCTTCCAATCCCACCATGCTGGGGATTCTGGGACACAGTTTATTAGATATGCTCTGATTTGATATCAGGAAAGATAATCATCAGCATTTCCATACTGACACAGTAACTCCAAAAGTCCCATGTCAGGGGAGACTCTCATTTTTTACCCAAGACATTACAACCCTGCAGTTTAGACATGGGAAGGAGCCACAAATTTACTAAACTGGGCCTGTACTTGTTACATTCCAAGTAATCTCATCACATTTAGGAGACCGAGGGCTTGACTGTTTAATCTAATTCTCATCTCTGCAACGTTCCAGGCAGCATGTTTCTCAGGGAAGGACCAAGCTGCTGTAGCAATATAAAACTGTCAAGTCCAATAAAAAGGAAAAATAAGAAGGTGCTCTCAAACCATTAACTGGACAATATTTATGAGAGTTGCAGGTTGTTTTCTGCTATGAAGACCAAATTACCCAGCAGTTTTCAACTCTGCTATTACTTGAGACACTCCAAACCGTTTTTGTCATAGAATCATAGAATTTTTTCACTTTGCAAAGACCTCTAAAAAACTCGAGTCAGCCCAACACCACCATGACCACTAAACCATGTCCTGAGGTGCCATGTCCACATGTTTCTTGAACATCTCCAGGGAAGGTGACTCCACCTCACAGAATCACAGAATCACCAAGGTTGGAAGAGACCTCAAAGATCATCAAGTCCAACCCATCACCACAGAGCTCATGACTAAACCATGGCACCAACTACCACGTCCAATCCCCTCTTGAACACCTCCAGGGACAGTGACTCCACCACCTCCCTGGGCAGCACATTCCAGTGGTGAACAACTCTCTCTGTGAAGAACTTTCTCCTCACCTGGAGCCTAAACTTCCCTGACCTCCTCCCTTGGCAGCTTCTTCCAATGCCTGACTACTTTTGCAGCAAAGAAATGTTTCCTAATATCCAACCTAAACCTCTCCTGGAACAATTTCAGGCCATGTCTTCTCATTCTATCACCTGACAATAGTGAGAAGAGACCAACCTCCTTCCAGGGACTTGTATAGAGCAATGAGTTCTCCCCGCAGCCTCCTCTTCTCCAGGCTAAACAACTGCAGCTCCCTCAGCTGCTCCTCACCACTCCTCTTCTCTAGACCCTTCAACAGCTTTGATGCCCTTCTCTGGACCTGCTGTAGCCCCTCAATGTCCTTGGAGTGAAGGGCAAAACACTTCTTTTTGTCTTTTTTACAAACTCTATTGCACACCTTTTTTTTCAGCCACATTTCTTTGCCAAAAGAGCAATGAGACATTGCAACAGGCTGCCCAGGGAGGTGGTGGAGTCACAGTATCTGGAGGTGCTCAAGAAATGTGTAGACATGACACTTTGGGTCATGGTTTAATGGCCATGGTAGTGTTGGGTTGATGCTTGGACTCGATGATCTCAGAGGTCTTTTCCAACCCCCAAAATTCTGATTTCATTTCCAGACTGTGCAAATGTGCTAACAAAAAATGAAATCTGATCCAGTCTGACAGAACCTTTTGATGGCTCAGTCTGAGCTAGAGCTCCATTTGTGCCACCTCATCTTTTAAGTGTGTCATTCTGCAATAAAAATTGCTATACAAAGAAGTGAAAAACAGAACAAAAGGGGGGGGGGGAAATCCAACCTAAACCTAACCGAGGGAGTTGCCATAGAGTTTAGCCTCTTTGAAATGCTTTTCAGACTGGAACATCTTTGCAGTATCATTTTGCATTGTAGTGGAAAAGATTAGGGAGCAGCACAGAAATCAGAGGTTTGGCCTTGCACAGCCCCAGCAAAGACTTCAAAGAGGCTCATGCAGACAGCACTCAATGCTCAAACTATCTTCCCATAGCTTCCTAGTCCATAAGTTTACCAAAACAAATATTGAAAGATATAGTTTATATTAGGAAGTGATATAGTAACATAGAGGTGGGTTTGTTCTGGGGGTGTAGTTATCTGGAGGGTATCAAATGATAGAATTGTTTAGGTTGGAAAAGACCTTTAAGATCATTGAGTCCAACTGTAAACTCAGCACTGCAAGTCACCACTAAACCTTGCCCCTCAGCATCAAATGTTGAAACTCCTCCAGGCATGGGCACTCCATCACTCCAATGGGCAGGCCTTGACAACCCTTTTGGGGTAGAATAGAATCACAAAATTGTTTTGGTTGGAAAAGACCTCTAAGATCATTGAGCCCGACTGTCAACCCAACACCACCATGGCCATGAAACCATGCCCCAACGTGCCATGTTTCTTGAATACCTCCAGGGACCATGAATCCACCATCTCACTGGGCAGCCGGTTCCAATACCTGTCCATACTTCCAGTGCATAAATTCTTCCTGTTATCCAACCTAAACCTCCCCTGGTGCAACCTGAGGCCATTTCCTTTTTCCTATTGTTTGTTCTTTAGGACAAGGCACCAACCCCAGCTGGTTCCAACCTCCTTTCAGGGAGTTGCAGAGAACCAGAAGGTCTCCCCTCGGCCTCCTTTTCTCCAGGCTGAGCAACCCATTTCCCTCAGCTGCTCTTCACCTGTGCTCTAGACCCTACAGCAGCTTTGTTGCCCTTCTCTGGACCCACTGTAGCACCTCAATGTCCCTCTTGGAATGAGTGGCCTGAAACTTGCCCACCTCACAAACCCGGCAGGCATACACAGGCAGATCCAGTTACAAGGAGGTACAAGGTGATTAAGGAAGTTATAAAATCTAAGCCTTCATTCCTACCTGGGTAAAGAAGGGCTCATAGATCTCCACTCCTTTATCAGACCCTTGCAGCAGTACCTCCTGGCCACGTCTCCAGCTGTACCGGACTGGTGGGTTGGAGTTGGCAACGCACCTGAGAAACACTGTCCTCTCATAGTAAAACTGCTCCTTTGCTTCCCCGATGCTCTGGTGGACTGTTACTACTGGGTCATCCAAATCTGGAAAGACAGAGAGAACAACCCAGATACAGTCAGGCTTCAGCAGACTCCGTGATGGTTCATAGAGTCTTTGTGACAGGAGGAGTCTCTGTAATGAGAAGTCTCTACGGTGGGAAGGTCTTCACCACAGGAAAAGTCTCTGCTGTGGGAGGGTCTGTATGATGGAAGGAGTCTCTGTGATGGGAAGGGTCTCTGCTATGGGAAGAATCTCTACAATGGGAAAAGTCTCTGCTATGGGAAGAGTCTCTATGATGGGAAGAGTCACTGCAATGGGAAGACTGTCTACAATGCACATGCATCACCTTGCAGACAAGTCAACATCAAGACTGTCAACACAGATCCAAAAGCCCCAATTCCAGGATTTTTGCAGTAGAATCTAGAGCTTGTTTTCCTCTGCACACCACCAGGCACAACTGGATCTTCCTTTACCACTCAGAATTTGGGCTCTAACAGTACACACAGTACCATATATGATAATGTCAATCACATTTCTATTATGTTTCCACTAATAGTTAATTTCCTTCTGTTTTTCGTCTTGGCTCCTTGTTTCTTACATATGATTTTCATTTAAATATCTCTTAGACAAAATACTTTCTAAAGCTTTGGAAATAAATAGCCAGACTCATTTGCATCCTAATGGCAGGATCCACCAGCACATAGATCATGTGCAGGCAGCTGTTTTCCTTTAAAGCAGCGATTTAATGGAGTAATTTAATGCATATTCCCCTTCTTTTAGCTCCATGCATTTAATGTGGAGCAGGTAAATTCATCACAGGCTTTGGAGCATACTTCTCTTGATTAAAATACAGATATCAAATAATTACTGCCGCTACATCAGCTTAAAGAAAATTTCATCCCCACAACCAAATTCACTCACCTTGCATAGGGAATATTTAACAATAGCCCTTACATGGGAGGACACCAATAATTTGGGCAGCAGGATGTTACTGTTGTTTATTATTTATAGATTCATGGAATGGTTGGGTTGGAAGGGACCCAGTTCTAACACCCGGCCTCGGGACAGGAACACCTTCCACTGGACCAGATTGCTCAAGGCCTCAACCAACCTAACCTTGAGCACCTCCAGAGAGGGGGTATCCATGACACCCTGGGCAACATGTTGTGAGCTTTCCCTACAAGTACAAATAGGTTGAAGATGGAAAAAGAAATGAATCTAGGAAAGAAGTAGCTATTTTTACTAAGTACTTATTCAAATCACTCATACTCCCAAAGCATGTGGTAGGCAACACTCTGGTGAGCTTCGGGGAGAGGTTACACTGCCTGCAGAGCTGTGGAAGTTCATAGAATCATAGACTGGTTTGGGTTGGAAGGGACCTTTGAAGGTCATCTAGTCCAATCCCACTGCAGACAGCAGGGACATCTGCAAATAGATTAGGCTGCTCAGAGCTGCAAAAAAATGACCTAAGCAATCAACGAAATCCCATGCTGCTCCAGACCACATCTGCCTGAGATGCGTTACTAAGAGCTGGAGTCTATCAATGAAGAAACCATGAGTAGAAAAGTAGCAACCACTTGGTGATGTACATTCACAGAGCAAATATTTGCTTTATTCTTCTGATGAGGTTATAAATACACCTGATTCAAAACCACTTCACAGCAGCATGTCCTAATGGCATAGAGCGTGTGGCACAGGCTGTAGCATAGAATCACAGACTGCTTTGGGTGCGAAGGGACCTTCAAAGGACATTCAGTCCAAACCCCCTGCAGTGGACAGGGATATCTTCAACTAGAGCAGGTTGCTCAGAGCCCCTGTGACCGGTTTAGGCTGTGCCTTTAAGAAAGGGACACTTTCTGAACACTCTGGGCGAATGTTTTTGATATTAGAATTAAAACAATGATATGCTAATTCAATTTCATTGGCGGGACCCAGTTGCAGTTTTTTTTTTTTTTGTTTAGTCTTTCAGTCAGGGAGTCAGTAGGCAGTCGTCTTCTTCTTCCCCCTGTGCTGTGAGCTGGCTCGTTTCTCTCTACGATTCCTCTCTAACCAGATAAGGAAACTAACCTTTTTTTTGCATTCGCTTTGAGCTTTAACAAAGTTTTCCCCTTTTAATTACCTTCCTTTCTCTCTCTCTCTAACCCTTTTGGGAAAAAGGGGTGGTAGGGAGGGAGAAGGGGGGAAAAGGCCGAACCCCCCTGGCCGCAGGGGGGTTGGGGAAAGGTTTCCTGTATTACATACTTTGCTGTATATTTCTGTATATATTGTAAATATTGTATATTTTTGTACATATTCATTGCATTCCATATCTGCTTGTAAAATACAGCTTTCGTCTGCTTCTCCGGCTGAGTTAGCTGTGGAATTCTTTTTTGTGTGTGGGGGAACCTTCCTACTCCACCACAGCCCCAAACAACCTGACCTGAAACGGTTCTAGGGATGGGACATCTATCACCTCCATGGGCAACCTCATCCAGGGTCTCAGCAAGCACACTCAGTGCCAAACTTTCTTTCCTTCTCTCCAGTCTGAATCTCCCTTCAGGGTTTGAAACCCTTGTCCTGTATCAACAGTCCCCGCATCTTATCAAACCCCTTAAGGGGGGGGAGGGGGCAGAGGCAGGTGGGACCATCATTAATAACTTTAATAGATGAGCACGTTTGAGAAGTCCACACTGAAAAGAAATTTGAGCTTTAAAGTGATTCTTTAGCTGCTTGCACTTGGCATAAAAAGAATAAAGCTCAAGAGTCCCTTGATTAATGAGCAACAAACCACGTTCCCAAATTTCAGATAATTCAAGCAATAATCTCTTGTAACAGCTCACGGATTGTAAGTAAATGTTACCTTCCTTTCTCCTCCACAAAAACGCTTAATTTAATAGCTCAGAAACAAATTATGAGCCATGTTGCTCCAAATTAGGGTGGCATTTCCTAATGAGCTTTCAGTTTTTGTTGTAAAGGTTATTTCAAAGCACGGCAGCGTTTGAAAAGGGACGAGACAGCTGAAACATTCTGTCTGCTACTCGTGGAATAGAAAATGGGGGGGGGGGGGGGGAAAAGAAAAAAAAAAGGAGGAAAATTAGCTTACTGCAATTTTTTAGGGCAAAACACCTGTTCCATCTCTTGTGATGAGCAACAGAACATTTCACACATGAATGCTTTCCACCCTCTGCTGGTTAAAGCGCATCCTTAGACAACAAACAAGGATGAAGGAGGCCTACAAGAAGGCTGGGGAGGGACTTCTCAGGATCTCAGGGAGTGATAGGACTAGGGGGAATGGAATGAAGCTGGAGGTGGGGAGATTCAGGATGGAGGTGAGGAAGAAGTTCTTCACCATGAGAGTTGTGAAGCCCTGGAATGGGTTATCCAGGGAGGTGGTTGAGGCCCCATCCCTGGAGGTGTTTAAGCCCAGGCTGGATGAGGCTGTGGCCAGCCTGATGTAGTGTGGAGTGTCCCTGCCCATGGCAGGGGGATTGGAACTAGATGATCCTTGTGGTCCCTTCCAACCCTGACTGATACTATGATACTATGACTGGCAGCCAAGAGTTTCCAACACCAAGTCATAGAATCATAAAATCAGGGAATCACTGAATTGTTTCATTTGAAGAAGGGCTCTAAGGTCATCTAGTCCAACCATCAACCCAACACCACCATGGCCATTAAGCCACATGCCTCAGTACCACATCCACATGTCTTTTAGACACATCCAGGGATGGTAAGTTCACCATCTCCCTGGGCAGCCTACTCCAGTGCCAGGTCACAAGACCCCTTCTTGAATTTCTCTCCTTTAGATGAAGATACGACATGGTTTGAAGCTAGAGCAGAACTGATTCTGGTCAGTCTGTTTGGACTCAATGATCTTAAAGGTCTCTTCCAATCAAAATGAATATATAATCAGAGAGGCTGAAAGATAGCATCCTCACAGACTTTCAGTGTTTGATCCTAACCCTGAGCAAACTAACCTTATTCTGGAGTTGCTCTTGGTTTGAAAAGTAGGATGGGCAAAAGGTTGTTTCCAACCTAAATTACTCCATGATGTCATGAGCTGTGCTGATATTGCTTACTTGAGCTACCTGCTCCCTTGTGATGAGTCCCTGGTGGATGTATGGTTAATCCTCTGGTGCTGGTACTTCTTCATGAGAAGAAGAAGAAACCATCTTTCTACATGATGCTGTACCATTGGGGAGAAGAGGGAATGGACTGAAGCTGGATTTAGACCAGAGATTAGGAAGAAATTCCTTACACTGAGGGTGGTGAGACACTGGAGCAGCTTACCCAGAGAGGTTGTGGATGTCCCCTCCCTGGAAGTGTTCAAGGCCAGGTTGGGTGAGACCTTGAGCAACCTGGTCCAGTGGACGGTGTCCTACCCATGATGAGGGGGTTCCAACTAGATGATCCTTTATGTCTCTTATAATCCAAACCATTTTATGATTCCATTCTATGATTCATTCCCACCACGGAAAGATGTGTTTGAGGCCTTGAGCAACCTGATCTAATGGGAGGTGCCCCTGCCCATGTCAGGGGCTTTGAAACTAGATGATCTTTAAGGTCCTTTTCAACTCAAACTATTCTGTGATTCTATGACAGGGGATGGATCTTGTTAGAAGTATAAGGAAACCTAAAAACAATTTCAGTTGGGAATGTCAACATGTCAAGTCCTCTGCCAATGCTCTTCATAATGAGCAATTAATGGAGAATTCCCACTGCAGAACTCTACTGATTTTTCCATCAGCAGTACTGGAAAGATCTCAACAGCTGTATCAAAGCAAGAGAAGCAGCACTAATAAGAGAAAAAGAATGCTTGCAATTGTTGCAAAATTTCACCCAACACACCACTGCCCACACTGTTGTTGGGCAGGCTTGGACAAATGTTCTGCTGGGTTGTTGTTATGTAAGAGACTACTTTGCTCAGGCACTGGAGACGCATCAAGCATCATCCAAAATATGCTTTTTTGATACCACTGTCAAGTTGTTCTGCAGAGATAACTACTAGTAGTGCAACTACTGAAGTTATTGTCTTTAGACAGGTGATAGGATGAGGGACAATGATTTTGAGCTAGAAGAGGGGAGAGTTAGACTGGATCTTAGAAAATAATTCTTTACAGTGAGAGTGGTGAGATACTGGAACAGGTTGCTCAGAGATGTTGTGGATGACCCCTTCCTGGAGGTGTTGAAGAGGGACTTGGACAACCTGGTGTAGTGGAAGGTATCCCTGCCCATGGCTGGGAGCTTGGAACTAGATGATCTTTAACACCTGTTCCAACCCAAACTGTTCTATCATCTATGATTTTTAAATCAACTCATCTCTTATCAAAGCTCCCCAGAACTCTAGCTTCAGTGTCTAATTGAACTGTTACTAATTGATATTCAAATTTCCAAACAGACTCTACAAAACCCAACTATTTAAAGCCCTGCACATATGTGTAAGTGTCTGTGGGTGTTTGTTGCCTAAAGGCACCAGAACAATGAGGGACTCGGCAGTTTGGGAGGGAAGTTAGGTACTTGGGGGTGTGCACAAAACTTAGGAGTCATAGAATAATAGAATGGTTTGGGTTGGAAAGGAAAGGTCATCTTTGAGATCTTTGACTAGAACAGGTTGCTCAGAGCCCCAAACAACCTGACCTAGAATGGTTCCAGGAAATTTGGTATCTACCACCTCTCTGGGCAACCTGGTACAAGCTTTCACCACCCTCCAGGTCAAACATTTCTCCCTCCTCTCCAGTCTGAATCTCCCTCTTTTAGTTTCAAACCATCACCCCTCATCCTGGCACAACAGGCCCTGCTCAAAATCTGTCCCCAGTTTTTTGACTGGCCCCTATAAGCACTGAAAGGTCACCAGAAGGTCTCCCTGGAGCATTCCCTTCTCCAAGCTCAACAACACCTCCTCTTTAAGCCTTGCCTCCTAGCAGAGTGCTTCCAGCCCTCCCATCACTGCTGTGGCCTCCTCTGCCTGTCTCCAACAGGTCCACATCCCTCCTGTGCTAAGGACTTCAGAAATGGCCCCAGCACAGCAGGTGGGGGCTCAGCAGAAAAGAGCAGAGTAGAATCCCCTCTCTCCATCTGCTGCCCACGCTGCCGGTGATGCAGCCCAGGGCACAGCTGGCTCTGGTCTGGGTGAGCACAGTGCCAGCTCATCTCCAGCTTTTTCCGCCAATGAACCAGTTAACTTGGGAAGAGGGAAGAAGGGAAATCACAGAGGAGACAGGGAAATCTTACTGGAGCAGAGAAAGATTTAGCAGTAAGAAGCTCAGCTGGATGAATCATTGAAGTGTGAGGAGAAAGAAAGGAGGAAAAAAAAAAAAAAAGCTAAAATTCTCATTTTGGGTTGATGAAATTATGAAGAGTTAACTGACTAATCACTCTTTAAATTAAGCTGAAGTCATGGGTGTTGCAATGTCGTTAAAGCCTATTAATCAAAATGAAAATAATTACAGAAGTATGTTTTCCACAGAGGTTTCTGCCACCATTAGGTTCAATTTTTCAGTCTTTAATCTTGGAATCGAACCCAACCATTTCCCAAACCCAGATGGCAAAAAAGGATGCTAAGGAAAGCATTGGAAGAATTCCTCTTCCACTTGTCTAAGGACCCAAACAAACACAAAACCTCGTAGAAGCTTCTCAATTGAGTATCATAGAACCACCAAGAATATAAAAGACCTCTAAGATCAAGTCCATCAACCTAACACCATCATGCCTATGAAGCCATGGTACCATGTTTACTTATTTTAGAACAACTAGTATCACAGAATCATAGAATTATTGTGGTTGGCATAGACCTTTGAGATCATCAAGTCTAACCATCAAACCAACACCACCAGGCCCACTAAACCATGTCCCAAAGTGCCATGCCTACATGTTTTTCTAATGCATAGAATCATGGAATTGTTGAGGTTGGAAGAGACCCTTGAGATCATCAAGTCTAACCTATCACCTGGAGCTCACAATCCCACCACTACTGCAATGCCACTACCATGAAACACATCTAATCTAAATGCACTGTGAATTGTATCACACTGGTCAATGATGCCTGTGTAGAAGGTGCCAGAAGTGTGGCAGATATTGCACCTGTCCTATCCCTGCTCACCTGCAAAGCACTGGAGCTATCATGCTGTCTCTTGGTAGGATGGTTGATGTCCATGGTCTTGGAGTTCTATTCCAACCAAAACAATTACAGAATCACAGAATCACCAAGGTTGGAAGAGACCTCAAAGATCATCAAGTCCAACCTGTCACCACAGACCTCATGACTAAACCATGGCACAAAGTGCCGCATCCAATCCCCTCTCAAACACCTCCAGGGATGGTGACTCCATCACCTCCCCGGGCAGCACATTCCAGTGGCGAACAACTCTCTCTGTGAAGAACTTTCTCCTCACCTCCAGCCTAAACCTCCCCTGGCACCACTTGAGACTGTGCTCTTGTTCTGATGCTGGTTGCCTGGAGGAAGAGACCAACCCCCTCCTGGCTACGACCACCTTTCAGGTAGTTGCAGACAGCAGTAAGGTCTCCCCTGAGCCTCCTCTTCTCCAGGCTAAACAATCCCAGCTCCCTCAGCCTCTCCTCGCAGGGCTTGTGCTTGAGGCCTCTCCCCAGCCTTGTTGCCCTTCTCTGGACACATTCCAGTGTCTCAATGTCCTTCTCAAACTGAGGGGCCCAGAACTGGACACACTAACACAAAACAATAATGGCAATAATTATATGGAACATGGATCATCTCCTCCAGCTACACCCGAGTATTGGAGGAGTTCCACATACCCAAACAGGAAAGCAAGATCACTGGGCTGGATTTGCTCTGTTGTGGTTTGTCTGGGTTTTGTTGGCTTTTGGTTTTTTTTTTTTCTCTTCTTTTTTTCCAGCTTCAGGGACCTCACAGTTTGCTGATTTCAGTTGTTAATTAGCTGCCTTTGTCTTCAGATGTTCAAAGCAAGCAACACTTGGAAGCCGGGATAATAATAAAGCACACATCTGGTAAAGTGATTGAAGCTGCTTCATCAAGACACCCAGAGAGGAGACAGCAGTGACGTGTATATTTAGCCTGCCTAACTCATAAGTTATTCTTAAATATCAAAATACAACATTTTTTCCTACTATTTTCCTCACTGTGCCCTCCATGACACAGCACAAGGTGCTGATAATGACATGGTTTGAAGCGATTCGCAATGGTGAGCAATATAGTTTAGGAAGGACATTGAGACACTTGAACGTGTCCAGAGAAGGGCAACAAGGCTGGGGAGAGGCCTTGAGCACAAGCCCTATGAGGAGAGGCTGAGGGAGCTGGGATTGTTTAGCCTGGAGAAGAGGAGGCTCAGAGGTGACCTCATTGCTCTCTACAACTCCCTGAAGGGTGGTTGTAGCCAGGAAGGGGTTGGTCTCTTCTCTCTAGCAACCAGCACCAGAACAAGGGGACACAGTCTCAAGTTGTGCCAGGGAAGTTTAGGCTGGAGGTGAGGAGAAAGTTCATCACTGAGAGAGTCGTTCGCCATTGGAATGGGCTGCCTGGGGAGGTGGTGGAGTCACCATCCCTGGAGGTGTTCAAGAGGGGACTGGACCTGGCACTTGGTGCCATGGTCTAGTCATGAGGTCTGTGGTGACAGGTTGGACTTGATGATCTTCGAGGTCTCTTCCAACCTTAGTGATACTGTGATAAACGTTTCTGGTTCAGAACTTCAGAGAAAGCAGGCAAAAATCTAAAAAATCAGGGGGAAAAGAATCAGAGCATCAGAAAAATCAGGAAAAAAAAAACAAACCCAGAAAGTTCAGACAACCAGAAAATCCCTGGGAGGGGGTGGACTCACAGTCCCTGGAGGTGTTAAAAAAATGCATAGACGTGGCACTTTGGGACATGGTTTAGTGGGCAGGGTGGTGCTGGCTTGACATGATCGGTGATGTTGGTTGGACTTGATGATCTTAGAGGTCTTTTCCAGCCTTAACGATTTGTAATGGGTTGGGGCAGACCTGCTCCCCACCACGGGCAGAAATAGCGACTTGGACAAGCGGATTGCAAAAGTGATGGAAAGTTTAAATGGAGAACGGTGAATGTTTACAGAGAGCCAGAAGCACAGTGACAAAAGAAGCCCCAAAGCAGGCCCAGAAACATCCCATCCCCACCTGAGGGTGCACCCAAGACCCCCAGGGCTCCTTCTTCCCCCCTTCCCACTGCTAGGCTGGTCTCAGCTGGCCAGATCTGAGACTGCCCATCACCCTGGCCTTGGGCCTAGCCAGGCCCACGGCCGCAGATATCTGCCCCAGTTACCGGGTGACAGCGAGGGAAGAAAGAGAAAGTGCCAGACCCCACGCTAGATCTTATAGTGGCGTAGAGAATTATGGTATGAAATACCTAATTTCCTGTGTCTGCCCACTGGGCTGGACTTCTGGACACAGGAAATAAACACAGCAGAGGGCACCCAGCCCAAACTGCTACACGATTCTATGCAATCCACAGAAATCCAACAAATTCCTCTGTCTTGCACACCTATGAAATGGATAACGAGGTGTCTTGGTGCCACGTGTTACTGCCTGTAGGAGACTCAAGAATCACAGAGCTGTTGAGGCTGGAAAGGACTTTTGAAGTCACCGAGTCCCACCACTTGCCTAGACCTCACAATCCCACCACTATTGCTCAGCCACTACCACAAATCGCATCCCACAGCACCACATCCATGCACCATTTAAATACCTCCAGGGATGGTGACTCCACCACCTCCCTGAGCAGCCTCATCCAAGGCTTGACAAACCTTTCTGTGAAGAGTATTTTTTCCTAATATCCAACCTGAACCTTTCCTGGCACAACTTGAGGCCATTTCCTCTTGACCTGTCACTTGTTGCATGTACCAACCCCATCTGGCTTCAACCTTCTTTTAGGGAGTTGTGGATGGTGAAGAAGTCTCCCCTCAGCCTCCTCTTCTGAAAACTAAACTCCAGTTCCATCTGCTGCTCCTCATAAGACTTCCATTCAAGGCCCTTCAACTTGCCCAACCAACTTGCTTGCTTCTCTGGACGTGCTCCAGCACCTCAATGTCCTTCTTGTAGAGCTCCAAACAAGCAGGGAACAGGGAAGATGAGCTACTCAGAGTTCCACATCTTTCCCTCTCCAGCCTTTTAAATGTGATTTATTATGCATCTGCAGAGCCATGCTGCACGTGCAGCACAGAGACAGCAGCAGCAGCAAAAAACAAGCTTCATTTACAAGGCCAGATCTTAGGAAAAAGCAAGTCTTTCTTCCTTGCTCCTATGAGACCAAGAGCATGACCCTGGGAGACCCCTGATGAGCTGTTATTGAGTTCCAATACCATTTTGGGAAGATCAAACACATGCTAGAAGGCTGCTAACATGGTCAAACACAAAAGGACAAACAGAATGACCTTAGTAGTCAACAATACCCCATGCAGCTCCAGACCATGTCTGCCTGAGATGCTTTACTGAGAGCTGGAGTCTATCAATGAAGAAACCATGGGCAGAAAAGAAACAAACACTTGGTGATGTACTTTTACAGAGCAAATATTTGCTTTATTCTTCTGATGAGGTTATAAATAGACCTGATTCAAAACCACTGAGTGAACTCTTAATACCAGCATGTCCTAATGGCATGGGGAGGGTGGCACAAGCTGTAGCATAGAATCACAGCCTGCTTTGGGTGGGAAGAGGAAGCTTTCAAGGTCATCTAGTCCCTCTGCAGTGGGCAGGGACATCTGCAGCTAGAGCAGGTTGCTCAGAGCCCCAAACAAGCTGACCTAAAATGGTTTCAGAAATGGAGCCCAGACCTCCTTTCCAACCCCCATGGATTTCAGGGATGACACCAGGGGTCCCTTCCAACTCCAGGGATGATCTCCAGAGGTCCCTTCCACCCCTCACCAATACAAATTACTACACTCAGTAGAAGAACTGCTGTGAAATAGAACCCCCTGATAGATCTGTGAAGCACAGGAGGTCAAACTAGACTGATGTGGTGGTCAAGTTGAGTATTAAATGTTATGAAAAAATGTAATTAAGGAAAGACTTGATTAACGAATTCCAGATCATTATCATTAAATCAAGTACACTTGAATCAAGAAATGAACTTATTTAAACTATCTTTGTATTCCAGTTGCACCAGGCTATGCTGAAACATCAGCACACTTTAGTTCCCCACTTCATAGGCTGCTTTGGATGGGAAGGGACCTTTCAAGGGCACCTAGTCAAACACCCCTGCAGTCATCAGGGACATCAGCAACTAGAGCAGGTTTCTCAGAGTCCCAAACAACCTGACTTGGAATGATTCCAGGGATGGGGCATATCCCACATCTCTGGGTAACTTGGGCAAGGGTCTCAGCATCCTCAGTGTCAAAAATTCCTTCCTTTTCTCCAGCCACTTTTAGAGGAACTAAGAATACCCACACACAAAGCATGTAAGAAACAAGAGTTTAAGGCACTTCCCATAGATTCATAGATTTACAGAATGGGTTGGGTTGGGCAGAGACCTTAAAGATTATCCAGTCCCAACTCCCCTACCATGGTCAGGGACACCTCCCACTATCCCAGGTTGCTCAAGGCCTCATCCAATCTGTCTTTGAACATCTCCAGGGAGGGGGCATCCACAACATCCCTGGGCAACCTGTTCCAGTGTCTCACCACCCTCACTGTAAAGAAATTCTTCCTGATATTCAGTCTAAATCTCCCCTCCTCCAGCTTCAATCTATTCCCCTTCATCCTATCACGATGAGCCCTTGTAAAATGTCTCTTTTCAGTTTTCTTGTATCCCCCCTGCTTTAGGTACTGGAAGGCTGCTATAAGGGTCTCCCTGGCTGAACAGACACGACTTTTGTACTGCATGCATTGAAAGGAGAGCTAGATAACACACCAGCAGTTATTAAAATATCTGTAATATATAACTCTGCTGCAGGATTTTCAATTTCTGGTGATTCATCTTCCTTTTATGAACTAAGATTCGGATCTAAGCGTGTTGGACAGTCTTCAAGAGACACAAATTCTTATCCCAATAAATAAAACTGCTTGAGGATGAATTCTGTACTAACTGCCTTGTTCTTCTCCTTGTTTTTCATCCTTGTTTGTATACTTGTTCTTATTCTTATTTTTTAAACATGCAACCTTGGTCTTTTTTGGTTTTTTTTTCTGTAGCTACAAAAAGTGAATGGATGATTTGGGACTAGAGCACCTCTGTGAGAAGGAATGGCTGAGAGACCTGGGATAGTGGAGCCTGGAGAAAAGCAGCCTGAGAGGGGCTCAATGCTCAGCAAGAGCTATAGGTCACAAAGATGGAGCCAGACTCTTTTCAGAGGTGCCCAGCCACATGACAAGGGATAATGGGCACAGACTGGAGCCCAGGAGGTTCCACTTGAAGATGAGGAGAAAATTCTTTGATATTAGGGTGCTGGAGCCCTATAGCAGGCTACCCAGAGAAGGTGTGGAATCTCTTTCTCTGGAGAGGTTCTAAACCCACCTGGACATTGGGATCTTGGGCAAGCTGCTGTGGGTGAACCTGCGTTAGCAGGGGCCTGGACTGGATGATCTCCAGAGGTCCCTTCCAACCCCCATCATGATATGACTACATTATAAAGGAAAAAAGGCTTTTCCCACCACATGAGGAGAAACAGGCACCAATACAAAATGCCACCTGATACCCATGAATTATTACTGAGAATAATTGTTACAAAAAGGTCTTTTTGACATAACAAGCAAACCATTATTGGCTGAAAAATCCCAAACCTCATAAATGCTTGTTCCTTCATTTTGTAAAGGAAGGAAACTTCATTTTGTCTAAATAATAATTGTTCCAGTTGGGAAAGCCCTCTAAGATCATCAAGTCCAACCAGCAACCCAACACTACCATGGCCATGAAGCCATGTCCCAAAGTGCCACATCCACATATATCTGGAACACCTCCAGCGATGGTGGCTCCAGCACCTCCCTGGGCAGCCTGCTCCAATGCCTGACCCTTCTTTCAGGAGAGACTTTTTTTTTTCCCCCTAATATCCAACCTAAACCTCCCCTGGCACAATTTTAGGCCATTTCCCCTTGTTGTATCACCTGATACTAGTTCAAAAGCTTCTTCCCAGAAAGAATAGTTGGCCATTGGAATGTGCTGCCCACAGAGGTGGTGGAGTCCCTGCCCCTGGAGGTGTTCCAAAAGGGATTGGATGTGGCACTTGAAGCCATGGTTCTGCCCCTGTACACTGCACTGGTTAGGCCACACCTTGAGTAATGTGTCCAGTTCTGGGCCCCTCAGTTCAGGAAGGATGTTGACTTGCTGGAACTTGTCCAGAGAAGGGCAGCAAAGCTGGGGAGGGGTTTGGAGCACAAGCCCTATGAGGAGAGGCTGAGGGAGCTGGGGTTGCTTATCCTGGACAAGAGGAAGCTCAGGGGAGACCTTATTGCTCTCTACAACTACCTGAAGGGAGATTGTAAACAGACAGAGAGTGTGATTGGCCATTGGAATGGGCTGCCCAGGGAGGTGGTGGAGTCACCATCATTGGAGGTGTTCAGGAGGAGACTTGATAGGGTGCTTGGTTGCATGGTTTAGTTGATTAGGTGGTGTTGCATGATAGGTTGGATGCGATGATCTTGGAGGTCTCTTCCAGCCTGGTTTATTCTATTCTATTCTATTCTATTCTATTCTATTCTATTCTATTCTATTCTATTCTATTCTATTCATGAGGTGTTGAGACAGGTTGGACTTGATGATCTCTGAGGTATTTTCCAACCTTATTGGTTCTATGGTCCTATGATTCTAGTTAAGAAGATTTAGTTGTAGACTACATCCACCTCCAATTAATGGCTTCTATAGAATTCTCCCAGATACTACTCACCAAGTTTAAAACACTGCTAAAAATATGTGTTACACTTATAAACCTGCATTTAAACCTTGTAAAATTAAAAGATACCAAGTGCTAACTTTTGTGCCCTGGAGAGCAGAGCTCCTCGAAACCCTCCACTGCTCTCTTTCTGCCTTCTCCTGGACACCGGGTGTTCAAAAATGAGCTCAAACCCCATTTTTCTTCTTGAGAAAAATAAATATCTGAATCCATACTTAAGTGCCAAGTTTCTTTCTCCCCACCCCTTACCTGTCCTGCTCTTCCAAGATTCACATTTATTTTCCAGCCTTAAACTCCTTACCATTAAAAATGTCAGCACAGGGATCTCGCCAGTGCTCCACATGCTTTCTCCCCACCTCTGCACTTAAAGAAGGCCATCATTTTCCCCTGTGTTACTTGAACAGAATACAAAATACACATTTTAGGGGGAAAGAAATAAAAAAAAATAAATATAAAAATAAGCCAAGACTAGAGGAAATAAATAATGGTGAGTGGATGATGAAAAAAAGGAAGGCATGTTACGGATCCCCTTGGAGGCAAAGGGAGATGACAAATCAAACAAAACTACAGCAAAGAAAGAGAGGAAAATGAACCTGCCCAGAAGATTTAGTGCCCTAAACCCACACAAGTAAAGTCTTTCTGCTGACTTGAAAGAAATCCCCCAGACATTTCATGTTAAAAGCACAGAGTAAAATTCTGTCCACCTTGGAAAAGACCCTTAGGAGGTCACCTAGTCCAAATCTTGATGACCTTTGTCACAGTCCCCCACAACATTCTTTCTAAGCTCGAGAGGTATGGATTTGACTGTCCAGTGGAAAAGGACTTGGCTGGATGGCTGCATCCAAAGAGTAGGGGTCAATGGCTTGATGTACAGGTGGAGACAGGTGTCCCTCAAGGGTCTATGCTGGGACCAGTGCTGTTCAATAGCTTCATCAATGATATATAGACAGTGAGATTGAGGGTGACCTCAGCAAGCATGCAGATGACACCAAGATGGGTGGTGCACTCGATAAGACTGGAGGATGGGATGCCATCCAGAAGGACCTGGACAGGCTGAGAAGTGGGCTGAAGAGAATCTCATGGTGTTCAGCTTCTGTAAGAACTAACTTTTTATTAATCTTCATCTAATTGTACAAAATAATGTAGAGTTAGGAGGGTGGAAGACCTTGACCTGTTTGATATCTGGTTAGATGATTCCTGCTGGCCCTGCACATGCTGACTTGCAGGGCTAAGCCTTCCCCTGCACCTTCTGCTCCTCAGATAAAGAATATCAAGTGAAGACATGCCCTTATAACATGACAATCTACACTCAACCTCTTCAAAAAAGCAGCAAAGCTGCACCTCCCAGAGAAGCTGCCTACAAAACTTGCTCTAGGTGAGACCCCACGTGAAGTGCTGGGGCCAGTTCTGGAGTCTTCAGCACAAGAGCGAGATGGACCTGTTGGAATGTGGCCAGAAGAAGCCACAACAATGATGGGAGGGCTGGAAGCCCTCTGCTGTGAGGCCAGCATAAGAGAGGTGGGCTTGTCGAGCCTGGAGAAGAGAAGGCTCCAGGGAGACCTTCTAGTGACCTTTCAGTGCTTCAAAAGGCCAAACAGAAAGCTAGGGACAGACTTTTGAGCAGGGCCATAACAAGGGGTTACAGGGCTAAAACAACCACAGTGGTCTTTGATTGATGGTTGGACTCAATCTTGGAGCTCTTTTCCAACTGAAACAATTCTATGATTCTGTGACAAAAGAGGCAGATTCAGACAGGAGAGAAAGAAGAAATGTTTGACCTGGAGGGTGGTGAGACCTGAGCCCAGGTTGCATGGAGAGGTGGTAGATGCCCCCATCCCTGGAATCACTCCAGGTCAGGTTGTTTGAGGCTCTGAGCAACCTGCTCTAGCTGCAGATGTCCCTGCTGACAGCAGAAGGGTTGGGCTAGATGACCTTTAAAGGTCCCTTCCCAACCCAAACCATTCTCTTGACTCCATGAAAGCAAGCCATATGCCAGGAAAGTTTTCAGCTAGGTACAGCTGGCAGAAGAGGAGTTTTCCAGTTAGCAATAGCAAATTTGAAAGCCATCATAAGCCATAAACTTGGTGCTCTACATAATTTGAGCCAATTTCTATTACAGCTCAGCTCAGATTCCCACAAACAGCCTGAATTTTCAAGCCATTACCATGGTCTCTCTTTCCACTCAAGGGATATTTACAGCATCAATTATCTTGAACCTCATCTGACACGTACTCATCTCAGACTGCTCTAACTACAGCTATTATCCTGTGTTGGAGACAGTTTTAATTTAGACAAGGAATGGCATGAAAGGCATTAAAATAACCTTATAGCACCACTTTGACTATATATTTGTCAAGGAAAAAAAAAAATCTATACAAGCAGCCATGTAATACCTTGGAATTAATACTTTGTAATTAATTGTAGCTTGGACTCTAATTTTTTTCTGTTAAAAAAAAAACAACTCTTGTCAGGAGCATTCTATCAAACAAATTCTGCAAGGTACCTCCTCAGCAGCTATTCAAGGCTAATTAATGAACTCCACATGAAAATAAGAATATTTCTTGGCTGATTCCTAATAGAAACATTACAGTTCCATTACTGACTGCATGCATATTTCATCCCTGTATCTTAATTTCAACAAGCAAAGATGTCAGGATGCATTATTCTGTTATTTTGCTGTAAAAAAAGACTTCTTTTTGGGACAACCAGAATCCACAATGAGGGAGGATGTGCTTGGCCTCCTCTCACTCCTGCTGACCAGCACCACTCCAGTGATTCCTTGTTTTCTGTCTGCATCCATCATCTCTTTTTGAATGGAAACTGTATCTGTCAGCATTCTGTGTTCATACATCCCCTAGGATCACACTTGTAGTCTCTCAAAAGCCAGGGCTAGGCTAGGTTGGCCGCCAGCAGAGTGCCAGAGGATCTTCATGAACCCCTCTGCTCTCTCAAAGGGAAACAAAGGGGAAGAAGGGAGAGAGATTGATGGCGTGGGAAAGAAACTCAACCAGGCAGAAGGCAAAGCAGAACAATCCCACGCATTAGAGACACAGAAACACAAACCAAGAGCCAACTCAACCACTGATGCTGGGGGCAAGCAGAGGGCAAATTCCAGACTGGACTCAGCAGCACATGGGTACCAGATTCAGGAGCTGGATTCTGGAACTGGATTCAAGAACACAGGGATCAAGAGGGAATGCAGAAGGGTCCTGGTGGAACACTGGCCAGAGAAGAAGAGGCTTGGCCTTGATGATCAGCTTGCTCCTGAAGATGCAATCCAATGGATGCAATCCCTTGTTGGGCAGTTGAAGGTCACCTGTCCTGGCTGCTCCTCCCCACAGGTGCCATCTCTGCCTTCCTGTCCCCCCAAGGTGGGGCACAAGCAGTGACAGTCCCCTTGGTGTGCAGAGGAGCAAGTCTCAGGCAGAGCCTTTCTGCAGCCCAGCCCTTGTCAAGAACTCTCTCCATCAGATTCTCTCTGCTAGAAGCAGCCCCTGAGTGTGCAAACCTGCCCTGGCACTCAGAAAGTACCTCCCTGAGTAGAGATTGAGCTGGGAACTAACCACATTGAGCAGAAACAGTTCTGCTCTACCTCAAACCAGGGCAGGTTACCATAACGTAAGTGGTATAATCATCATCACAATATTCACCCACAATTAACATAATTGTATGGGCATATTTTAACCTAATAGAAACATAATCTTGACTTTGGTTCATTTAAAGACTGCTCCTTTTGGAGCATCCCTAAACCAGTAAAATCTTTTACACAACTACAGACAGGAAAGCAGAAGTCAGTAGATTGCAGGCCCACCAGCTCCTGAGCCATATAGTGCCACAATCCTAGCATGGTAGGGGTTGAAAAGCACCTCTGGTGATCATCTAGTCTGACCCTTCTGCTAAAGCAGGGTCACCTACAGGAGCTTGCCAAGGATCATGATGTCCAGGTGAGTTTGGAAGTTCTCTAGAAAAGGTGACTCCACAACCTCCCAGAAATGGCAAATGCAAGGTGGATGCAGCAGTGAATCAATTTCTCTTTTAGTTTGTTTGGTTTTGTTTTGGTGAACAGCAAGAAATCAGAGCGTGCAAGGACTGTGAATTTGAGGCTGGGTGTCTAGAAGAGACATGAAAAGGGAGAAACATCTTTACATCCAAATGACAATGGGTTACGAGACACCAAAGCTCTCCAATAGTGATTTTGGATGCTCATGCCTGGCACATTAGGATGGGTGCTCCTAAGTTGGTTCCCCTTCCTGCCAGGTACAGCAGTGCTTTGGGCTCCTACTCTGAAGCAAAGCACAAGTCTTCTTGTCAAATTTGAATGGGAGAACTTAGACCAGGACATAGTTCTCCGGATGTGGCATCACTAGGGTAGAGTATCATAGTATCATAGAATCAATAAGGGTTGGAAGGGACCACAAGGATCATCTAGTTCCAACATCCCTGCCATGGGCAGGGACACCCCACACTACATCAGGCTGGCCACAGCCTCATCCAGACTGGTCTTAAACAGCTCCAGGGATGGGGCCTCAACCACCTCCCTGCACAACCCATTCCAGGGCTTCACCACTCTCACAGTGAAGAACTTCCTCCTCACATCCAGCCTGAATCTCCCCACCTCCAGCTTCATTCCATTCCCCCTAGTCCTATCACTACCTGAGATCCTGAGAAGTCCCTCCCCAGCCTTCTTGTAGGCCCCCTTCAGATACTGGAAGGCCACAATGAGGTCACCTCAGAGCCTTCTCTTCTCCAGACTGAACAGCCCCAACTCCTCCAGTCTGTCCTCATAGGAGAGGTGCTCCAGCCCTCTGATCATCCTCGTGGCCCTTCTCTGGACACCTTCCAGCACCTCCAGATCCCTCCTGTAATAGGGGCTCCAGAACTGGAGGCAGTACTCCAGGTGGGGACTCAGCAGAGCTGAGTAGAGGGGGAGAATCACCTCCCTTGACCTGCTGGCCACACTTCTCTTGATGGAGCCCAGGATCTGATTGGCCTTCTGGGCTGCAAGTGCACATTGAGAGCTCATGTTGAGCTTCTTGTCCACCAGCACCCCCAAGTCTCTCTCCTCCAGGCTGCTCTCCAGCCAGTCACTGCCCAGCCTGGATTTGTGCCTGGGATTGCCTCGACCCAGATGCAGGACCCTGCACTTGGTCTTATTGAACCGCAGGAGGCTGGCTTGTGCCAGCCATGTGTGAGTAGAGGGCGAGAACTGCCCTTGGCCTGCTGGCCACACTCTTTTACATGCACCCCAAGAGACCATTTGCCGCCTTGGTCACGAGGACACATTGCTGGCTCATGAGGAACTCGTCCACTACCACCTCCTTCACAGTGCTGCTTTCCATCATGTCACACCCCAACCTGTACTTCTTTGGGGGTTATTCCTGCCCAGGAGGAGGACCCTACCCTTGTCCTTGTTGAAGTTAAAGATCCACAAATAAACAGCCTGAGATAAACTTCCCCTCCCCACTTTCAGAAAATAACAAGTGTCAAGTGCACACTGGGATGCAATCAGAGTGATGAAAAAGTGGTCAGATGAGAGTTTCAGAGTGGTTTCTTTCATGGAGCCAGAGGCTTGACCTTGCATTTGCTTCATTCTTGGCTTGCTTTTATTGAAATTGATGTAATTTTAGTCAAATTTGCTCGGTGTTTCTGAATGCCTGCTCTTCCTGCTGGTTTGTGTCTTCCTGATAACCATCACTTTGTAAGAAAACAAGCTCACACAAAAGAAACCTTTTGTAATCCCTGATAATGAGCAACCCTGGGTGCTGGGTGATATTTCAAGAGAGCAAAGCAGGGATTCAAAAAGTGCAGCATCTTTTCTTGTCAACATCAATGGTCAAGTCAAATCAGAGGCTTCTTTTTAAGCAGAGTGATTGCAAATGAAAGCATAATAGAGCAAACTCTGGATTATATTGTGATTTGATGTCACTCATCAACAGCCAAACTGTACTTGATGGATTCAAGTCCCATTGCTTCTTGATGTCCTGGAAAGTAGGGAAATGCCCACAGTGGTCAGACAGCATGGAAAGATCTCCCTTTTTTCTAGCTTATGGCACAGGATGAACACCTCAGAAGTACGAAGGAATATGTTTAACTAGAGCAGGTTGTTCACAGTCCCAAACAACCTGACATGGAATGGTTCCAGGGTTAGGGCATCTTGCACCTCTCTGGGCAACCTGGGATAAGGTTTCAACACCCTCACAGTGAATAATGCCATCCTCTCTCTGGTCTGAATCTCCCTGGTTTAGTTCAAAACATCACCCCTTGTCTTGCCACAACAGGTCCTGTTCAAAAGTCTGTCCTCAGCTTTTTGATCAGCCCTTTTGAGAACCAAAAGGCCACAGGAAGGTCTCCTGGAGCCTTCTCTTCTGCAGCCTCAGCAACTCCACTTCTCTCAGCCTAATGTCATGGCAGAGGGCTTCCAGCCCTCCCATCATTGCTGTGGCCTTCTGTGGCTCCACTCCAACAAATGCATGCCTCTCCTGCCCTGAGGCTCCAGGGCTGGACACAGTACTTATCGTTCTCTGTGTCACCATCCTAGCAGAGATGTTTAGTTACAGTCACATGAGCAACTCCCATCTCTGTTGGGCCACACAGATCTGCAATAAAGCTTCCTGCTTTTTTCCACCTTGAATAAAAAGACAGCAAATTGTATATGTATTAGGGGTTTTTTTTTTCAGCACGGCCTCAGCCAGGCTTGGCCAGCCCTTGCAGCCTTTTACTGGGAAGGAGCCCCTGGTTCACAGGCTGGCTTGTAAATAACCCTCCCAGAAAGCATGGTAAATGGAAAATATTTCTGTGTGGAGTTTGTGAACTTCCATCTATTTCCTTCCAAATCAATGTCAAAAAGAACATTCATCAGGATACTTAACATCTGTCTGCTCAGAACTGGGAGGCATCTACAAGCTCAGCGAGGAGAAGAGGAGAGACCTGCCCATGGGGGATGAATAACCCCCTGCATGAGTACAGGTGAGGGGTTAACCTGCTGGAAAGCAGCTCCATGGAGAAGGACCTGGGAGTGCTGGTGGACAACAAGTTTACCATGAGCTTGTAATGGCCACTGGTCTCCTGGGTGGCATTAAGAAGAGTGTGAAACAGGAAGGTTGTCCTGCCCCTCTGCTCTTTCCTAGTGAGGCCACATCTGCAGGATTTGGTCTGGTTCTGGGCTCTCCAGGAGAGAGATGATCCAGGCACCTCAGCATATTTGGAGATTCCACTGGATTCCAATAGTTCCCCATCTCTCTTGAACTGTACTCCAGCTGCCAACTTGGTAGGGCAGACTAGGGGTGGAGAAGAACTCTACTCTTCTGGATGCTTTCAATGTGCATACTTTCAGCACTGAAGCGATGAGTTGCACCCTAGAGGACCATCCCACTCCACTCCAGCCCACTGCACAGAGATGTCTTTGTTTATGGATGCCAGTGAAGCCTCATTTAAAATCAACTGTATTTCTATTGTGTGTTCTATTGCATGGTTTCTATTTTGTGGTTGTCCAGAGAAGGGCAACGAGTCTGGGGAGAGGCCTTGAGCACAAGCCCTATGAGGAGAGGCTGAGGGAGCTGGGGTTGTTTAGCCTGGAGAAGAGGAGGCTCAGGGGACACCTTATTGCTCTCTACAACTACCTGAAGGGTGGCTGTAGCCGGGAGGGAGTTGGTCTCTTCTCCCAAGCAACCAGCACCAGAACAAGAGGACAGAGTCTCAAGCTGTGCCAGGGGAAGTTTAGACTTGAGGTGAGGAGAAAGTACTTCACAGAGAGAGTTGCTAGCCACTGGAATGTGCTGCCCAGGGAGGTGGTGGAGTCACAGTCCCTGGAGGTGTTCAAGAGGGGATTGGACGTGGCACTTGGTGCCATGGTCTAGTCTTGAAGTCTGTGGTGACAGGTTGGACTTGGTGATCTTTGAGGTCTCTTCCAACCTTGGTGATCCTGTGATACTGTGTGATACTGTGATTATTTTTCAGACAAAACACAAAAGGGAGTGAAAATCCATGCCCAGAGCTTGTTCAAACTCACATCTCAGTCAAGGGTTGGGACTAAATGTGCTATTAGGAAGATGGTAAACAAGCCTCCTGTTTTGGAAACCCTACCTGCTCCACCATTGTCCCTTCAAACAGTCTTCCTTCCGTGTGCTTTATTTAAAATGTCAGCGGTCAGTACTTCCTTGAAAGCATCTAGAGGAGGTTTTCATTACTGTCTAATTGCTCTGCAGATAATGCCAGAGGAAAGCAATCAAACAGCTGGCAGAGCAGCTCTCTGGTGGGATATTTGAGCACATCCCATCTTAATCTGTTTCCCTTTCACATCAACCCATGCCAATCACAGCCTCCTAGACCCTGATGGTGTTGGGTTATGCTGATTCACTGTGAAACCAGCTCTGGGTTGACTGATCTCCTTGATCCAGAAAGAAAACAATCACCAAACTGACCTGGACAGACTGGAGAGTTGAATGGAGAGCAATCTCATGAAGTTCAGCAAGGTTAGCTGTAGAGGCCTGAACTTGGGGAGCAATAACCCCTGCACCAGTACAGGTGAGGGGCTGGTCTGCTGGGAAGAAGCCAAGTGGACAAGGACCTGGGAGTGCTGGTGGACAAGTTCCACATGAGTCAGCAATGTGCCCTTGTGGTCAAGAAGGCCAATATTATTCTGGGGTGCATCAAGAAGAGTGAGGCCAGCAAGTCAGAGGCACTTCTCACTATCTACTCAGCCCTAGTGAGGCCACATCTGGAGCTCTGGATCCAGTTCTGGGCTCCCCAGTTCAAGAGAGACAGAGAACTACTGGAGAAAGTGCAGTGGAAGGTTTGAAGCTGCTGAGGGGCCTGGAGCATCTCTGTGAGGAGGAAAGGCTGAGAGACCTGGGGCTGATGAGCCTGAGAAGAGCAGTCTGAGAGGCGATCTGCTTAATGCTCAGCAAGAGCTAAAGGACCTGTGAGGACAAGAGGATGGGGTCAGACTTGTAACAGTGTTGCTGAGTGACAGGACAAGGGGCAATGGGCACAAACTGAAACCTGGAAGGTTCCCTTTGAAGGTGAGGAGAAGTTTCTTTGGTGTGAGAATTCTGGAGCAGGCTACTCAGAAAGGTTGTGGAGTCTCTTTGGAGAGATTCCAAAGCCACCTGGCCATTGTGATCCTGGGCAAGCTGCTGTGGGTGCCCCTGCTTTAGCTGGGGGTTTGGATTGGATGATCTCCAGAGGTCCCTTCCAACTCCCACCATGCTGAGATTCTGTGAAGTAAACACTGTTAGTCTGTGGGAATTCAGACCCAAAGCTTCAAAAACATCTCCAGCCTCCTCTCAGCACTGACAAATTTATGCAAAGATAAAGTCAATAATGGCCTCTGAGCTGTTTTGCATTTTCTGCCTTCAAAAGAAACTAATTATTATTTCAGACAGAAAAAAATAACACCAGCAGCAGCCTCTCTGCAACTCCCTTGAGCTGTTGATATATTTAATATCATCCAGAATGAGCTGTGCTTCTGTTTGCTGGGGTTTGGGGGTATTTAGGGGGTGGGAAGGGGTTTGTTTTATTTCCCAGTTTAGTTTTCATTTACATAATCTTGGTTTCCCCCAGTGGATCTTTCTCATAGATTCACAGAATGGTCTGGGTTAGAAGGGACCTTAAAGATGTTCTAGTTCCAAGCCCCCTGCTTATGGGCAGAGAGACCCTTTACCAGACCGGGTTGTTCAAAGCTTCATGCAACCTGACCTTGAACACCTCCATTTTTTTCCTTCTTGTAGAAATGCCAAGATTGTCTTTTGAGGAAACCACACCACAGCCCTGGTCAGGATTGATACTGGGAGTACAATCATGGAGGAAAAGAAACCTCAAACACCCGTAAGGTCTGGGTCATCCTTTTCCGTGCCCCTGGCAGATCTGGCTCTCTGCCACTGCCAGCACTGGAAGATGTCCCTCTCCTCTCTTCTCCCTCTTGTCTTTTCCAGAGATAATCATAGAATCCCAGACTGGTTTGGGTTGGAAGGGTCATGTAGTCCAACCCCCTGCAGCAGGCAGGGACATCTGCAACTAGAGAGGTTGCTCAGAGCCCCAAACAACCTGACCTGGAACAGTTCCAGGGATGGGACATCTACCACGTCTACGTGTAACCTGGGACAAGATCTCGTCACTCTCAGTGTCAAACATTTCTTCCTTCTTTACAGTCTGAATCTCCCTCTTTCAGTTCAAACCATCACCTCTCATCATGTCACAACAGACCCTGTTCATAAGTCTGTCCCCATCTTTCTGATTGTCCCCTAGCCCTATGAGGAGAGGCTGAAGGAGCTGGGGTTGCTTAGCCAGGAGAAGAGGAGGCTCAGGGCAGACCTTATTGCTGTGTACAACTACCTGAAGGGAGGTTGTAGCCAGGTGGGGGTTGGTCTCTTCTCCCAGGCAAAGAGCACCAGAACAAGAGGACACAGTCTCAAGCTGCACCAGGGGAGGTTTAGACTGGATGTCAGGAAGAAATTCTTCACAGAGAGAGTGATTGGCCATTGGAATGGGCTGCCCGGGGAGGTGGTGGAGTCACCATCACTGGAGGTGTTTAAGAGGAGACTTGATGGATTTCTTGGTTGCATGGTTTGGTTGATTAGATGGTGTTCCACTCCTATTCTATTCTATTCTATTCTATTCTATTCTATTCTATTCTATTCTATTCTATTCTATTCTATTCTATTCTATTCTATTCTATTCTATTCTATTCTATTCTATTCTATTCTATTCCTGCTGAAAGGTGACCAGAAGTTCTTCCTGGAGCCTTCAACATCTGCTTCTCCATAACAGGAAATGGCCCCAGGTGGCACCAGGGCAGGTTATGTTGCCCAGGGAGGTGGTGGAGTCACCGACCCTGGAGGTGTTCAAGAAACATTTGGATGTGGCACTTTGAGACATGGTGGTCTTAGGTTGACAGTTGGGCTGGATGATCTTAGGGGTCTCTTCCAATCAAAACAATTCTATGATTCTATGTGAGAGCTCCTTGCAATAGATGTTCCTTTTCCACTGGAGCTCCTGTTTCAGTATCTGCCTGTTTCCACCATAAAACAATTTTTCATGCTGTGTGACCTAGAGCTCTCACTGCAATTTAAGCCAATTACTGTCTGCCTCATCCTCCGGGAATCTTCAGTTAAAATTGTTCTTTTCTTCTGCCTTCTTCTGAAGGTTCCTATTAACCGCACTGTGCTTTGGCCTTCTCCTTTAAACCACAAAAAATGCTCATGAATCATTTTCCTCCTGCAGCAGAAACATGTTGCTCCTCTGACTTTTTCCACCAATTCACATCTTCTTTTAGGCACGACCATAGAACCACCAAATTAGTTTGGTTGGAAAAGGCCTGGAAGATCATCAAGCTCAACCATCAACCTGAGACCACCATGGCCATGAAACCATGATGCAGCACTCCCTAGCCCAGGAAGCACCAGAGCAGAAGTTCTACTTGCATTTGTTACAGAAATATCCCATCAGCTCCTTCCAAGTGCAATAGTTCAGCCTTCCAAAACTCCTCAGCATGGTTAGAGAAGGTTTAGACTCACTGCAAGCCACAGACCCTCCCTCCCGACTATTCCCTCTGCAGAAAGATGTAGATCATGGAATCACAGAACCAGTGAATGGTTTTCGTTGGAAGAGATTTTTAAGATCATCAAGTCCAACCACTAACCCAGCACTGCCAAATCCACCACAGTACCACACCTACACAGCTCAGCACCACACCTACATGGCTCTGAAACGCCTCCATGGATGGGGACTCCACCATGGCCTGGTCTAGGGATGGACAAACCTTTCTATTAAGAAATTGTTCCTCATGTCCAGCCTAAACCTACCCTGAGGCAATGTGAGGCCGTTTCCTCTTTACTTAGAAGAGACCAACCTCCACCAGGCTCCAACCTTCAGGGAGTTGTAGAGAGACATAAGTTCTCCCCTCACAGAATCACCAAGGTTGGAAGAGACCTCAAAGATCATCAAATCCAACCTGTCACCACAGACCTCATGACTAGACCATGGCACCGAGTGCCACGTCCAATCCCCTCTTGAACACCTCCAGGGATGGTGACTCCCCCAGCTCCCTGGGCAGCCCATTCCAATGACTAACCACTCTCTCTGTGAAGAATTTCTCCTCACCTCGAGCCTAAACTTCCCCTGGCACAGCTTGAGACCTGCTTTTCTCTAGGATAAACAACCTCAGTTTCTTCAGCCGCTCCTCACCACATCTGTACTACAGACCCTTCAACACCTTCATTGCCCTTCCCTGGACATGCTGCAGCCCCCAGTATCCTTGGAGTGAGAGGCCCAGAAATGAACCAAGGATTCAAGGCATGGCTTCACCAGTGCTGAGTACAGGAGTCACTCCCTGCTCTGGTCCTGCTGGTCACACCATTGCTGATCCAGACCAAGATGCTGGTGGTCTGGATCACCATTTGGGCACACACTGGCTCATCTTCAGCTGGCTGTCAACCAACACCCCCAGGTCATTTTACACTTGGCAGTTTCCAGCCCCTCTGCCCCAAGCCTGGAGTGTTCATGGGGTTGTTGTGACCAAAGTGCAGGACCTGGCACTTTGCTTTCTTGAACCTCATCCCAGTGGCCTCAGGTCATCAATCCAGCCTGGCCATTGGGCCCTGCAACCTCCTTTACCAAAACACATTTCAGATATCACTTTTCCAATATGCCTTTAACCTCTTTCTGAGGTCAAAGCTGTATCTTTGCAATTTTTCAATAGCTTGGTGTCATCTGGTATCATTGAACAAGAAGCTACAAAAAGCCACTGGAGAGACATCAGCTGTTTCAAATCCTGGTTATGCAATCTTTCAGGGTTGGGCTTTTTTTTTTGGCTTGCCTCTCCCCCCTCCCCCCAACTAATCAGGGGCTGTTTAATTTATGAGCAGTGCCTCCAGCACTCTGGAGCAAGATAAAATAGGAGACCCATTAAATTTTGACACGACACATGCTCTTCCATTTCATTAGAAGTTATGGGTTGCTCCAAATTCCCCACTCATAGCATCAGGGCTGTGTCACAGGAGGCTTATGTTACAGCTAACTTTCACTACACTTCTACTGAGTGTAGGCAATGTAGCTGCTTCCACAACTGGAAAGGAAATGTGAACCACATATTTGGATGTGGAAACCAAAAACTATCTGGGAAGACAGAAAATCCACCTCTGCCCTCCAAAAACTCTAGTCAGCAATTGCAAGGCATCTATAGATGGGGACACTTGCATTCCCACAGCTGCCCTCTACCCTCATTCTTCTTTAAACAATCATAGAACAGTTCTGGTTGAAAACAACTCTAAGACTATTGAGTCCAACTGCCAAACTAACACCACCATGCCCATTAAACCATGTCCTGAAGCGTAATGTCCACACGTTTCTTGAACACCTCTAGGGACCATGACTTCACTGGACAGCCTGTTCCAACACCTGAAATGCCTCTTACCTAAGCCTGTGACAGTGAATGAAGTTATTGTGGCCCAAGTGAAGCACTCAATATTAAATTCCCCCTGTACTGGTCATTGGTGACGCTGCCTCTAAAAATGGGTTTCAGTTTTGGGCTCCTCACTCCAAGAAGGACATTGAGGTACTAAAACAGTTACAGAGAAAGGCAATAAAGCTGGTGAAGGATTTAGAGAACAGTCTGGTGAGGAGTGGCTGAGGGAACTGGGGTCGTTCAGCCTGGAGGAGGCTGAAGGGAGACCTCATTGCTCTCTACAACTCCCTGAAAGGAGATTGGAGCCAGGCAGGGGCTGGTATCTTCTCACATGCAACAAGTGACAGGTCAAGAGGAAACAGCCTCAACTTGTACCAGGGGAGGTTCAGGCTGGATATTAGGAACAATTTCTTCACAGAAAAGTTTGTCAAGCCCTGAAACAGGCTGCCCAGGGAGGTGGTGGAGTCAGCATCCCTGGAGGTATTTGAAAGATGTATGGATGTGCTGCTGAGGGACACGGTTTAGCAGCAGCGGCTTAGCAGCAGCGGCGGGATTTTGAGCTCTAGGCAAGCAGCTGGACTTGGTGATCTCAAAAGTCTCTTCCAACTTCAACAGTTGTACAGTTCTGTGGTTCTGTTTAAAGGAGCAGATTACATAAAGACCTTCCTAAGGGTACTTTGACAGGGGTCACTATCAGTGCAGGCTGTCCACAGAGAAAGAGGATATGCATCAGCTTGCAGCTTCAGTTTTCCATAAGGCACTGCATGGCTGGAGGATTCCAGATGTAATACCATACAATCATGGAATAAATAAGGTTGGAAAAGACCTCAGAGTTCATCAAGTCAACCTGTCACCCAAGACCTCATGACTAAGCCATGGCTCCAAGTGCCATGTCCAATCCCCTCTTGAACACCTCCAGGGATGGTGACTCCACCTCCTCCCTGGGCAGCACATTCCAATGGCGAATGACTCTCTCTGTGAAGAACTTTCTCCTCACCTCGAGCCTAAACTTCCCCTGGTGCAGCCTGAGACTGTGTCCTCTTCTTCTGGTGCTGGTTGCCTCCTCCTTCTCAGTTTTGCCAAATGCAAGCTGCTGCAGCACATCAATTAAGCACCGCAGGTCACGTTTCCTCCTTTTTGCGTAGAGCTTGATGGGGTGATGAAGGCAAAAAAACCAAGGGAGAGTGAAAAGGAGGGAAAGAGCATGAATAGATCCCTGGGAAGCTGTAGATCAGTAGGTAGCCAGGTTCCTATTTTACTGGAAAAATGCAGATTACAGAAAAGCCTGCAACAATGCTGGAAGGCTATTTAAAAATCCATCAGACCTCTAAAATCTGCTATTAGGGACTCTGCAGTCCCAACACCTACTGCATAAAAAAATCCCAGGCTATTAGGCAAACCAACATCGTTTCAGATCAGGCCATCAGCAGGTTGCCAAGTCTTAAAAATAGCACCTGCCTTGAAAATTTTCTTTAAACAAGAGAAATGATGAAATTCAGCCCTTAAATCCAGAGCTGACGCTGCAAAAGGTGAGCTGGGATGGAGCTTCAAAGAATGCAGGCACTGGAGGGGTGTCTAAAAAACTTGAGGTGGTCCCCCATAGATTGGGTTGCACCTGAAATACATTCCAGCATAGCAATGCATGGAAATCATGCTGCTGAAATGTTGGACTCCAGGTTTCTTTCATGAAGTTATCTTTGCATAAATTTGTCAGTGCTAAGAGGAGGCTGGAGATGTTTTTGAAGCTTTGGGCCTGAATTCCCACAGACTAACAGTGTTTATTTCACAGTAAATGGTGGGAACTGGAAGGGACCTCTGGAGATCATCCAGTCCAGGCCCCCTGCTAAAGAAGGGGTACCCACAACAGCTTGCCCAGGATCACATGTCTAGGTGACATCTGGACATGAATCTTTCCAGAGGAGGAGAGCTGACAACCTGTCTGAGCATTTGTTCCAGGGCTCCAGCACCCTCACTCCAAAAAAAAGTTTCTCCTTCTGTTCAGATGGAACCTTCCAGGTTCCAGTTTGTGCCAATTGCCCCTTTTCCTGTCACTGGGCACTACTGACAGGAGTCTGGCCCCTTCCTCTTGCTCCCCACAGGTCCTTTACCTCTTGCTGAGCATCGAGAGATGCTCTATTGCATTGAATTTGAAGGGACCCTTAAACTCATCTTGTTCAATGGCCCTGCAGTGAGCAGGGACACCTCCAACTAGATTAGGCTGCCCAGGGCCACATCAAGTCTGATATTGAGTGTCTTCATGAATGGGGCCTCAACCACATTCCTGGCATACCTCTTCCAGCATTTTACCAATCTAATTGCAAAGAACTTCCTCCTTTTGTCCAACCTAAATCTACCCTGATCCAGTTTCAAGTCATTGCCCCTTTGTCCTTCTCCAGACTCAACAGCCCCAGGTCTCTCATCTCCTCACAGTGATGCTCCAGGCCCCTCAGCATCTTTGTAGATTCCACTGGACTCTCTCCAGCAATTTCAGAACTGGACAGCACACTCCAGATATGGCATCACTAGGGCAGTGTAGAGAAGTACCTCCCTTGAACTGTTGGGCACACTCTTCCTCATGCAGGTGGAAGATGAGGAAGATAAGCAGAAACTTCCCTTATGTCTAGCACCCTCCAGAGGCTTTAATGTCACAATGTACACATTTGAGAGGGAACAATCAGAAACCCACAAATTCAATTTGCATTTCTCTCAGGTTGAAAGATGAGAATCATCAGCACTGCAAAGTTTTTAGATGCTTTCTCCATCTGCATAATATCTCATTTCAAAGTGTCTTCTTTTCTTGTATCGTGCAAAGAAAAAGATAATGATGAAAGATGAATTTATTTCCTTTCCTTCCATCCCAATGCTTCTACTTTATATTATTTTTCTCTCTTTCCTTTTTTTTTTTTTTTGGTCCTTTTTAAGGTGTGTGTTTTAATTTGCATCGTTTCTGCTCTTCCATGCAACCATGCAACCATGTCAGAGTTGCTGGAGAGTGGCCAGGCAGAGAGGGACCTCTCTGAGAGGGACCTGGGGGCACTGGTCGATGGTAGGCTGAACATGAGCCAGCAGTGTGCCCAGGTGGCCAGGAGGGCCAATGGCGTCCTGACCTGCATCAGGAACAGTGAGGCCAGCAGGAGCAGGGAGGTCATTCTGCCCCTGTACACTGCACTGGTTAGGCCACACCTTGAGTCCTGTGTCCAGTTCTGGGCCCCTCAGTTTAGGAAAGATGTTGACATGCTGGAACATGTCCAGAGAAGGGCAACAAAAGCCCTATGAGGAGAGACTGAGGGAGCTGGGGTTGCTTAGCCTGGAGAAGAGGAGGCTCAGGGGAGACCTTATTGCTCTCTACAACTACCTGAAAGGAGGTTATAGCCAGGCAGAGGTTGGTCTCTTCTCCCAGGCAAAGAGCACCAGAACAAGAGGACACAGTCTCAGGCTGCGCCCGGGGAGGTTTAGGCTGGATGTTAGGAAGAAATTCTACACAGAGAGAGTGATTGCCCATTGGAATGTGCTGCTCGGGGAGGTGGTGGAGTCACCATCACTGGAGGTGTTTAGGAAGAGACTTGATGGGGTGCTTGGTGCCATGGTTTAGTTGTTTAGGTGGTGTTGGATAATAGGTTGGACTCGATGATTTCAAAGGTCTCTTCCAACCTGGTTTATTCTATATCTATTCTATTCATGTGAACAAAGATTTCAGCATGTCACTGGCCTTCTAATGAATGAAAGGCCAAAAAAATAAAAAAGAAAAAAGAAAAAAAGAAAAAGGAAAAAAGAAAAAAGAAACCTACCAGAAGATCAAATAATGTATCACTGAATTTTGGAAGATGCCAGAGATGGGAATTAAAAACGTCACTGCTGTAAGAACACAATTTGGCACAGGCAGCACCAGGCAAACACGTGTCAAACAGGCAGCAGCAGCAATAATGAAGATGCTGAAGTACATTTGCAATCCCTGAATTGCATCTTAATTGTGGTCAGAGGACCAACAGAACCTAGAATTATGATCACAGAATCACAGAATCACCAAGGTTGGGAAAGACCTCAAAGATCATCAAGTCCAACCTGTCACCACAGACCTCATGACTACTAAACCATGGCACCAAGTCCAATCCCTTCTTGAACACCTCCAGGGATGGTGACTCCACCACCTCCCTGGGCAGCACATTCCAATGGCTATCAACTCACTCTGTGAAGAACTTTCTCCTCACCTCGAGATGATGTCATATGATAGAACCTAGGTGCCGTTTAAAGGTCTCTTCCAACCCAATGCCTTCTATCATTTTATGAAGAAGCAGAAACTATGCACTAGAAGTGTGTGGGAATGTGTGGTTAGTCTCTTCTCAGTGGTGCCCAGTGAGAGGACAAGGGGCAACAGGCACAAACTGGAAACCAGAAGGTTTCATCTGAACAGGAGGAGAAACTCGTTTGCTGTAAGGGCTGCCCAGAGAAGTTGTGGAGTCTCCTTCTCTGGAGATTCCAAAGTCACCCAGACGTGGTGACACTGGGCAAGCTGCTGTGGGTGACTCTGCTTTAGCAGTGGTGTTGGGTTAGATGATCTCCAGAGGTCACTTCCAACCCCCACCATGCAATTTAATGCTTTTTGATGGGAACTGGAACACATGGGATGCTGGAAGATTGAAACACATCAATAATCTAAGGAGGTAGTTCAAGACTCAACAGAAAGCACTATCTTCAGCAGTCACTTTCACTGCCGGTGTTGAATGTCCATACCCAATAGCCCCTTCCTGTAAATCCTCCCTGTCTTAGTAAAAGTAGATTTAGTAAAAGGTGGATTTAGTAAAAGTAGAATGAAAGAGCCCAGTTTTGACTGTTTTTCCATTTGAGCTTCCCACACTCATTCCTTCCCAGTATCAGAATGACTTGGCCATATACTAGCAGCGTAAGAGGAAGCAATGGAAGAGCAACCTTCTTATCATTCAAGAAGAGCAGACAATTATCTCATCCAGATAAAAATAGCACTCTGAGAGAAAGCATCACCTCCCTCCTCATCCCAGCAAGTTTAAATCCAGCTTCTTAGGGCTGTGGTGGACTAGAGGAAGCTGTGAAGGACATGCGAGGAGAAGCTGGCAATTCCAGCTAATTCCCTTTACTGATCCCAACACTTCAACTTCATCATCAGATGTATTGCTTTACACAAGCAAGCCCACATTACTAGTTCTGTGGGCACATCTGTAGGTCCCATTTCCAACAACACCCATGAGTTTAACTTACTTTATCAATTTAACCTGCTTAAAAATGTGTTGTAATGCGTTCTGCAAATGCTGGTGGATAAGAAGGTCACCATAAGTCAGCACTGTGCTCTTGTCACCAACAAGGCTTCTTCATACACTCCAGGGGTGCATGAAGAAGAGTGTGACCAAAAGGTTGAGGGAGGTTCTCCTCCCCTCTGCTCTGCCCCAGTGAGGCAACATCTGGAGTGCTGTATCCAGTACTGGGTTCTCCAGTTCAAGAGGAGGAGGGCACTATTGGAGAGAGTCTAGGGTTGGGGTAAGATGATGCTGAGAAGCCTGAAGGATCTCTATGAGGAGAAGTTGAAAGTCCTGGGGCTGTTGAGCCTGGAGAAAAGAACCCTCATAGGGGACCTTCTACTCCAACACCACTGCTCAAGCAGCGTCCCCCACAGCAGCTTGCCCAGGACTACAATATCCAGCTGGGTTTGGAATCTCTCCAGGGAAATAAATTCCACAGCCTCTCTGGGCAAACTGCTCCAGGGCTCTAGCATCCTCACAGCAAACAAGTTTTTCCTCATCTTTGGATGGAACCTCCTGGGTTTCAGTTTGTGCCCACTGCCCCTTGTCCTGTCCCTGGCACCACTGACAAGAGTCTGGCTTCATCCTCTTGACCCCTGCCCTTTAGTTCTTGCTGAGCCCTAAGAACCCTTCTCAGGCTGCTGTTCACCACCCTCAACAGCCCCAGGTCTCTCAGCCTTTCTTCCTCACAGAGATGCTCCAGGCCCCTGAGCATCTTTGTAGCCTCCACTGAACTCTCTCCAATAGTTCCCTGATCTCTTGAACTGAGGAGCCCAGAACTGGACCCAGTACTCCAGATGTGGTCTCAAACTAAGCAATGAAGCAATTCATGATGCAAGGGAGGGGTGGGGGTGGAATTGTTGAAGCAGTTTTTACTTTTTTGTGTGTGTGTTACAAATTCTTGTATGTTCTCCTTCAGGAAAAGATTTCTTGTAGGAGCTCTGCTTCTTTAAAGAAAAATACTTAATTTCTACCAGAAGTTTCCTGCCTCATAAAATGAGAAAGTGTCCTCCGTAGGTCAAACAGAAATCTTCCTAGGAGTCAAGTACAAAAGCTTTTTCTTCAAAGAGGAAAGATGAGATGTACTTTAAAGAGATACTTCCAGAGAAAGAAGAAAAAGAGTTCAAGTCTAGGATGAATTCAGCTTGGATGGATAAGAGGCAGTTTCTTCTCCTGGTGGCTCAGCAAGACTGGAAACCTCCCTCCAGAGAATATACTGCCATGGGGATGCAGTGTGTTGGTCTTAATTAGATGTAAGAGAAGAGAATCTTCAACCAAAGGTGTGAGAGAGAAAAAAAACCTGTGTTCTTGAGACATGAAGTAAGAACAGAAAGTTTTCTCTTACAGAAGAGATTCTTACCAGTTACCTTACTCTTTATCATAGTTGTATCCCTCCAGCAAGCAAAAAGGAGACCTTTATAAAATAAATTAGAAAATAATCAGAGAATCACTTCAGTTGAAAGAGAACTAGAAGGTCATCAAATCCAACCATAAATACAACACTGAAAGATCACCACTAAACCATGTTCCTCAGCACCAAGTATCCACAGCTGTGCAACCCCTCCAGGGATGGGGAATCCACCACTGCTTGTAAATATAGCTTATTCATTTCTGCTTCTCCAATTGAGTTACCTGTGGTTTCTTCATGTGTGTGGGAGAACTGAACCTCTCACCACCACACCTTGGCAGCCTGGAACAGGCCTTGACAACTCCTTCAGGGAAGAAATTGTTCATCGTGTCCAGCCTAAACCTCCCCTTAGGCAACTTGAGGACTTTTCCTCTTGTCTTGCTGTTTAATCCTTGGGAGAAGAGACCAACTTGCACCTGGCTCTAACCTCCTTTCAGATTGTTGTAGAGAGCCAGAAGGTCTCTCCTTAGCCTCCTTTTCATTCAGACTGAACAACTGCTTTTTCCTCAACTGCTCCTCACAAGACTTGTGCTCTAGAATGAAAAGGAAGATAAGTTGTGATGTGTTTGAAGGAAGTTCTTTGCCTGCCCAGAAGCAGGACTGGTCTCTTTGCTCTATCCAAGAGTCTCTGTAGATGAAACAAGGACTTTTGCAACACTGATCCACCTTTTACCCCCCCAACACCATTTCTAAAATTCAATTATTTGGGGCTTTTGAGCCTGGAGAAGAGCAGCCTGAGAAGGGATCTTCTCAATGCTCAGAAAGAGCCCAAAGACCTTTGTAGGGCATGAGGATGGGGCCAGACTCTTATCAGTGGTGCCCAGCAACACAAAAAGTAATAATGAGCACAAACTGGTCCCTTCCAGCCCCCAGTTCTGTGGTTTTCATGTACCCTGTAATTCTGATTTACTTCTTTCTTAAAACTGTTTGGCTCTTAGTCTCAATTATAAGCTGCTTCAGCACACAGCATTGTTTTCTGCTCCAAGAAGTCAAACAAAACCCCAGGCAATTCACAAGTATGTTCACGGGTAAGGAACACAGCAAAGGAGTTAAACCTACTACAGGCAGGTTTCTGTGAACACTGTGCAGCCACATATGAGCTGCAGTTAGATCTTCTTTGCAGAGGATACATCAAGCATCTTTTGAATACCAAGGATGAACTGGTCATAAGATTTAGACAAAGTCATCTGAGATTATGAGAGTGATAATCCTAAAATAGCTTGTGTTGGGAGGAACCTTAAAGATCATCTAGTTCCAACACCCCCCTGCCATGGGCAGGAACACTTCCTATTACATCAGGTTGCTCAAAGCCTCACCCAGCCTGGTGTTAAACACTCCCAGAGATGAGGCATGCATGGGCAACCTGTTCCAGTGTGTCACCACCCTCATAGTAAAGAACTTCTTCCTAACAGCCAATCTAAATCTACCCTGCTCTACTTTCAAAACATTGTCTCTTGTCCTATCATCAAATGCACTTGAGAGAAGTCCTTCTCCAGGAAAGCTGGAGAAGCTGGACAATCTAAGGTCTTTCCAGAAATCTAAGGTCTTTCCAGAGCCTTTTCTTCTCCAGGCTGAACAACCTCAATTCCCTCAGCCTGTCCTCATAGGAGAGACTCTCTAGCCCTCTCATAATCTTTGTGGCCTCCTCTGGACCCCTAGTATTTTGAGATACCACTGAATCCTGGAACTGTTGGGATCATTGTATCACAGAATCACTAAGGTTGGAAGAGACCTCAAAGATCATTGAGTCCAACCTGTCACCACAGACCTCATGACTAGACCATGGCACCAAGTGCCACATCCAGTCCCCTCTTGAACACCTCCAGGGACAGTGACTCCACCACCTCCCTGGGCAACCCATTCCAATGGCGAACGACTCTCTCAGTGAAGAACTTTCTCCTCACCTCAAGCCTTAACTTCCCCTGGTGCAGCCTGAGACTGTGTCCTCTTCTTCTGGTGCTGGTTGCTTGGGAGTAGAGAGCAACCCCTCCCTGGCTACAACCTCCCTTCAGGCAGTTGTAGAGAGCAATGAGGTCTCCCCTGAGCCTCCTCTTCTCCAGGCTAAACAACCCCAGCTCCCTCAGCCTCTCCTCATAGGGCTTGTGCTCGAGGCCTCTCCCCAGCCTCGTTGCCCTTCTCTGGACAAGTCCAAGAGTCTCCATGTCCTTCTTAAACTGGGGGGCCCAGAACTTGACACAGGACTCAAGGTGTGGCCTAACCAGTTTTGTGTTGGAATGGACCTTTTAAGGTCATCTAGTCCCACCTAACACATGTAGATCCATGCAAAGCATCTGGCACATTCTGATGGAGCCTTCCTGCAAGAAGACTAAAAGCACTTTCCAGACTGCAGAAGGTCCATAAAGATAATGTATCCACGTCCTCTCCTCTCCCACAGCCCAACACTGGCTCGTTTGCCACTTTTATCTGTATAATTAATTATTGCAGTGGCTGCAAATGTGGCTCCAAGAGCTGCTGAATGCCAGAGCTAACTGGAAAATGAAACCCAGAAAATTACTGGAGAGTGAGATTTCCCATCCAAATGTTGATATTAAAATGCCCAAGCAGCCAGCAAGTCAATAATGGAGATGAATGAGGAAACAAAGGGTTTCTGTGGATTTTGTTCAACCATTCATTTTCCAGCTATATGCATACAGGGCCTCTTCAAATGTTAAATTAGAGGCTGAAGACCTAAATCATCTCTTGGGAAGTGCTCTGGATCCAAAGCTAATGTGGACCACAGCTTTAATATAATTTTCTCTCTTTATCTCTGCAATTCAAGATCCTGGCAAGTGGATTTTGTCATCCTGGTCTGAGCTAAAAGAGAACTGATTCTGGTCAGTGCTGTGAGTTCTCAGCTCAGTCTCTGCTCACTGAGACACTTTCTGAAGGTCAGGGCAGGTTTGCATAGCCAGGGGCTGCTTCTAGCAAAGAGAATCTGCTGTGGAGTGTTCCTGCCAAGGGCTGGGATGCACACAGGCTCTGCCTGAGACTTGCTCCTCTGCACACCAAGGGTACTGCCACAGCTTGTGCCCCGCCTTGAGGGCCAGGAAGGCAGAGGTGGCACCTGTGGGGAGGAGTGGACAGGATAGGTGACCCTCAACCCCCCAACAAGGGATTGCATCCCATGGATGGCAGCTTCAGGAACAAGCTGAGGGATCCCCAGAGTCAAGTCTCTTCTTTCCTGGATGCTGTCCCAGGAGGGCTCTGTCCTTTCTGCCTTCCAACCCTGATCCCTGTGTTAATAAATCCAGTTCCAGACTTCAGCTCCTGAACTTGGGTCCCATATTCTCCTGAGGCCAGTCTGGGACTTGTCCAGTGCCTGCCCTCAGCATCATCAGTGCCACTATTGCCATCAGGGCTTGGACTGGCTCTTGCTTTGCATCTCAGTGTCTCTATTCCATGGGATTGTTCCTTTCATCCCAGCTGGCTGAGTTACATTCCCACCCCAACAGTCTCTCTCCCTTCTTCCCTTAGTCTTCCCTTTGGGCAGGTAGAGGGGTTCATGGAGATTCTAGCACTCCTCTGGTGGCCAACCGAGGCCTGAGCCTTAATATTTCCCCATATCATTTTTAAGAATTACAAACATTTTCCTTGTTTCATTACAGATATGTGTGATTTTCAATAATAATTCAATTAATAAAGAATTAAAACCATTTCTTTCTTGCTCTAGTGTTAAAGGTTAGCTTTCAAAAGGGACTGCATCTGGTGTCCCCATGTTGGTTTTGACAGTTACCTCAATTGTTGGGTGAAGGCTTGCCCCCACCCCAGTCTTTCTCACAGCTAGATCCAATATTTGCTGGCACCTAAGTGTACCACAACACTACTCTCTGCCTGCAAATATTTGCTCATTAACAGATGAAAACACCAGTGAAATCAGTGAAATATCCAGCCTGCAGATGAAGAGTAAACACCTAGGATTTAATCACAACTGGAACCTGAAGTTCGTCGTCTCCCAGAAGGACATCAGCTGTATTTGAGTACAAGAAGGACCAAAAGATGCAAGAACCCAAATTACACCCATAATAAATCCCAGGCAGCAAATCCAAGAACACATATTAATAGCAAAACAAAATAGGATACAAGGATAGACATTCCAGAAGAAAAATGAATGACACTCAATCACTATCAGCATTTAAAACCAATCTTTCTCAAACCTGCCTGGTGAGACCATAGAATCATAGAATTGTTTGGGTTGGAAGGGACTATAAACATCATCTAGTTCCACTCCCCTGCCATGAGCAGGGACACCTTCCACTGGAACATGTTGCCCAAGACCTCATCTAGCCTGGCCTTGAACACCTCCAGGGAGAAGGCATCCACAATTTGCCTGGGCAACCTCTTCCAGTGTCTCACCACACTCATGGCAAAAAATTTCTTCCTACCTTCCTGTCTAAATTTCCTCTTTTCCAGCTCAAAGCCATTGCCCTTCATCATACCACTACAAGCCCTTGTAAAAAGTCCCTCCTCATGTTTCTTGTAGTCCCCTTCAGGTACTAGAAGGCTGCTCTAAGGTCTCCTTGGAGTCTTCTCCAGGCTGAACAGTCCCAGCTCCCACAGTCTGCCCCCATAAGGAAGGTGGTCCAGCCCTCTGGTAATCTTCATGGCCTCCTCTGGACCCTCTCACAACAGTTTCTTGCATTGGGGGTGGCAGAACTGAATACAATACCCCAGGTGAGGTCTCACCAGAGCTGAGTAGAAGAGGAAAATCACATCCCTCATCCTGCTGGTAAGACTGGTCTCCATTTGTGAACTGAGCCATTGACCACAACTCTCAGTGCTACCATCCAGATAATTCCTCATCCAGTGAGTAGTCCTCCCTCAAGTCTATATTTATTCTAGCCTGGTGACCAGGATGTCATGCAGAACAGTATCAAATGCTTTACACAAGTCCAGGTAGATGACATCATTTGCATCCCAGTCCTGAGATTGCTTTACCAGCAACATCAGTTCCATAATCAATAAAATTAAAAATAAATAAATAAATAAAAAGAATTCAGAAGAATCTAATACACTGAAGCTGGGTAAGAGGAAACTGCTTCAAGAGCATCCAAAATAAGAGATATTTGTTTGTTCTTGGCATTCTTATTGAACATCTACATAGGGCTGACCTACAAAATGCTTTCAGCAGCTCTGTGTGCACGGAGAACTCAAGAGCCTACTGGGAAAGCCACAGTCACAGAATCACAGAATCACCAAGGTTGGAAGAGACCTCAAAGATCATTGAGTCCAACCTGTCACCACTGACCTCATGACTAGACCATGGCACCAAGTGCCACATCCAATCCCCTCTTGAACACCTCCAGGAATGGTGACTCCACCACCACCTCCCTGGGCAGCACATTCCAATGATGAATCACTCTCTCAGTGAAGAACTTTCTCCTTACCTTGAGCCTAAACTTCCCCAGGCACAGCTTGAGACTGTGTCCTCTTGTTCTGATCCTGGTTGCTTGGGAGAAGAGACCAACCCCTTCCTGGCTACAACCTCCCTTCAGGTATTTGTAGAGAGCAATAATGTCTCCCCTGAACCTCCTCTTCTCCAGGCTAAACAATCCCAGCTCCCTCAACCTCTTCTTATAGGGCTTGCCCTTCTCTGGACATGTTCAAGTGTCTCAATGTCCTTCTTAAACTGAGAGGCCCAGAACTGGAGACAGTGGCCTAACAAGTGCAGAGTACAGGGGCACAATGACTTCCCTGCTCCTGCTGGCCACACTATTCTTGAAGTCCCTCCATGACTCAATCACTGAGACCATGACTGGCACTTGCTAAGCCCTGAATGATCTCTGGAATGAGCATCCTGTTCACCTCTCAGTGCAAATCTCCAGCCAGTCCCATTACAAAACTAGAATGCTTTGCATGGTGTCTTTATGTGCAGTCATTGTGGTTGCCTGGTTGCTTATTGGACTCCAACAAGTTAATGAGCAATTAGTTGCTAATTCAATTATTGCTCATAAAGCATGTGCAGAGCTGGGTGTGGTATCTTCTACCTCCTTAAACACAGAAATTCATAGAATCATCTTGGTTTGAAGAAACCTTCAAGGTCATTGAGTGGAACTATTAACCCAGCACTGCCAGGTGCTAAATCATATCCCTCAGCACCGTATCTACACAGCTTTTCAATCTCTCCAGTGATGGGGACTCCACTGCTGCCCTGGGTAGCCTGGTCCAGGCCGCGACAACCCTTTGGGGGAAGAAATTGTTCTTCATGTCCAAAGTAAACCTCCCCCAATGCAACTTGGGGCCATTTCCTTTTGTCTTGTCACTTGTTCCATGGGAGGACAGACCAACCCTCACCTGGTTCCAACCTCCTTTCAATATGGTCTCCCCTCAGCCTCCTTTTCTCCAGGCTGAAGAAGCCCACTTGCCTCAGTTGCTCCTCACCAGATCTGTTGTCCAGATACTTCCCCAGTTTTGGTGCCCTTCTCTGGATGTCCTTCTTGGAGTGAGGGGCCCAAAACTCAACAGAATATCTATGTTCCTTATCAAAACCTTGTGACTTTAAATTACTTAAAGACATTTCCATATGCCCTGGACTTCAACGCAAGCAGCCACAGGGCTTCTGACTGCAAACAGTCCCAACAGCTATGGATTCTGCAGAGTCCAACGTCATGGGATTGAACACATCCAAGCTGGGGTTCTGCACACTGGCCACAACAACCCCAGGCAGTGCTACAGGCTGGGGTCAGAGTGGCTGGAGAGCAGCCAGGCAGAGAGGGACCTGGGGGTGCTGGTTGATGGTAGGCTGAACATGAGCCTGCAGTGTGCCCAGGCAGCCAAGAAGGCCAATGGCATCCTGGCCTGTATCAGGAACAGTGTGGCCAGCAGGAGCAGGGAGGTCATTCTGCCCCTGTACACTGCACTGGTTAGGCCACACCTTGAGTCCTGTGTCCAGTTCTGGGCCCCTCAGTTTAGGAAAGATGTTGACTTGCTGGAACGTGTCCAGAGAAGGGCAACAAAGCTGGGGAGGGGTTTGGAACACAAGCCCTGTGAGGACAGACTGAGGGAGCTAGCCTGGAGAAGAGAAGACTCAGGGGAGACCATATTGCTCTCTACAACTACCTGAAGGGAGGTTGTAGACAGGCCAGGGCTGGTCTCTTCTCCCAGGCAACCAGCACCAGAACAAGTGGACACAGTCTCAAGCGGTGCCAGGGGAGGTTTAGACTGGATGTTAGGAGGAAGTTCTACACAGAGAGAGTGATTGCCCATTGGAATGGGCTGCCCGAGGAGGTGCTGGAGTCACGTTCATTGGAGGTGTTCAGGAGGAGACTTGATGGGGTGCTTGGTTGCATGGTTTAGTTGATTAGGTGGTGTTGGAAGATAGGTTGGACATGATGATCTTGAAGGTTTCTTCCAGCCTGGTCTGGTCTGGTCTGGTCTGGTCTATTCTATTCTATTCTATTCTATTCTATCCTATTCTATCCTATTCTATTCTATCCTATCCTATCCTATCCTATCCTATCCTATCCTATCCTATCCTATCCTATCCTATCCTACTCTACTCTACTCTACTCTACTCTACTCTACTCTACTCTACTCTACTCTACTCTACTCTACTCTACAATTCTGTTTAAAATAGGAGTTCACAAAGAGCTGGCCAAATGTTGCAACACCAAATATTGTTAAGGAGCTAATAAAAGGCATAGTAAGAGCTTCTCAAGCGGTTTACTCACAGTACACGTCCACTCGTATCGACTTGATGGCTGGTGAACCCAAACCATTCTCAGCCTTGCAGTAGTAGCGTCCTCCCTGGTGTCGCTGGATGTTGGATATCCTCAAGGTTTCATTGAAGACACTGGAATCTTGAAATCTGTCAGAGGCACTTCCTGCTGTTTTGGTCCACCTGATCTGAGCAAGGACCAAAAAGACTGTTACTTTAAGTCACTAGAAAGGAGGAGAGTACAGATGTCTTCAGAAAACTGAGAAAGCCATCTGTGGTGGCCAGAACGTCTCCAGAAAACTTATTATATCACATTTCTAATCAAACACCTCCCCCAGAAGAGTAAATCTTGCACTTAGATTCATAGCCAAAGAATTGTTTTGGTTGGAAAAGACCCCTGAGATCATCGAGTCCAACCATCAACCCAACACCAAAACGGCCTTTGATTAAACCATGTCCCAAAGCGCCACGTCCACACATCACTTGAACACCACCAGGGATGGTGACTCCACCTTCTCTTATATATAACTGATTACTTGGGATGGAAACACTCCACAAAAAAATGAAATGTCACTAGCAGAAGCACGAAGAACAAATCAGATCACTGACAGCGACACACAGGTGGAATGGCTGCTGGAAAATCCTGTCTGAACAGTGACATGAAGACCTCACCAGAGTAAGCAGGTGTACTTGTGCACTGAACATGAGGAGGTTTCATTGCATCATAGAATCATCAGATGGCTTAGGTTGGAAGGAACCCTTAAAGGTCATCTACTCCAATCCCACTGCAGTCAGCAGGGACGTATGAAACTAGAGCAGGTTGTTAACAGCCCCAAACAACCTGACCTGGAATGGTTCCAGGGATGGGGCATCTACCACCTTTCTGGGTAACCTGGGACAGTGCCTCACAACATTCAGCATCAAAAATGTCTTCTTTCTCTCCAGTCTGAATATCCCTCTTTTAGTTCAAACCATCACCCCTTGTCCTGTCACAACAGGCCCAGCTATAAAGTCTGTCCCCATCTTTCTTTAAGTCCTGAAAGGTGACCAGAAGGTCTCCCTGGAGCCTTCTCCAGGCTGAACAACCCCAACTCTCTCAGCCTGCCCTCACAGCAGGGGACTTCCAGCCCCTGGACCATTTTTGTGGCCTTCTGTAGACTCATTCTTACAGGTCCCTGTCTTTCTTGTGCTAAAATAATGCTTGTGGAAGACAAGGACACATAGGAAAACATTTTCAAAACAACTGATGGATCATCTTTGAGCAGCATTAAAGTCCAGTCAAATGATCAAGTTCTTTGAAACTGCAACAAAGACTTTTAAAAGGGAACTTTCTAATTCCAGACCCATAAAAATTCCAGTAACAACCCACTACATCCAACAGCTGCACCAAGGTGGCTACCCCGATTGCAAACACCCATCACCCATGCCTGATGACAAAATTCCTTGCCTGCAGGACTCAGCTGACTAAGCTATCATAGAATAATTTTAGTTGGAAGAAACCATTCAAACCACTAAGTCCAACTTGTTAACCCAGTGCTACCATGCCTGCCACTAAACCAACTGCCAAGCATGATCTGGACATGTGCTTCCAGCTTTGTCCCACACACAAAGAAATGTCCCATGTATGAGCTGGGTGGCCCCTGGAGGGCACCAAGATAGCCCTCATAGAATTGTTTCAGTTGGAAAAGTCTTCTAATATCATCAAGTCCAACCATCAATCCAACAACACCATGGTCATTAAACCATGTCCCAAAGTACCCTGTCTTCACATTTCTTGAACATCTCCAGGGATGGTGACTCCACCACCTCCCTGGGCATCCTATTCCAATATCTGACTACTCTCAGTGCACAGTTTCCAACCTAAACTTCCCCTGGAACAAATCCAGCCTTGGCTGGCTGGAGGTTATTCCCCCAGAGTGCCGAGACACTTGAGCTACACTATTCCCAGGCTTGACTCACAACTGGGTCCAGGTCCCAGTAACTTGCACAAGAGCACAAGATTGGCAGAGGTCAACCTTCCTTTCATCAGAAACTTTTCCTGGACAGGAGGGATCTTCTACAAAAGGCTCCAACATGAAAAATTCATGAGCAGCTGTAGCCTAAGTAGTTTCTTCTCCCCTTGAAACCAGAGCAGGTGTGGGCTTCAGAGGCTGGAATTTCAACAAACAATACATCAAAACCATTTCCATCTCTTTCTGTCTCGTTAAATTCATGTGTCTGACCAGCTCTGCCCTCTTGCCAAGTGACCTGCAGAACCCTCACACAGTTCTGCTGCTCTGGGATGAAGCAAAGATGCCAAACAGCACCTCTAGAACATTGGGTCTGCATGTGAGAGAGCCACGATTGGCACTGCTATATTTACCAGCCTCAAGCTGTCTGCTCTTCTATTCTAAACTCTTGGCTCCAAGGCTTTTGAAATCATCCATCTCCATGTGCTGCTGGATAATTTGGAAACACAGCTTCTGACTGCTGTAGAATAAGATTTTATCAGATACATGTATTTCAAATGTTCTGCTCTAGTGAGGACACAGCTGGAGCACTGGATGCAGTTTTGGGCTCCCCAGTTCAAGAGAGACAGGGAATTACTGGGGAGAGTCTAGGGCTGGGCTAAATAGATGCTGAGGAGCCTGGAGGATCTCTGTGAGGAAGAAAGACTCAGAGGCTTTTTAGTCTGGAGAAGAGTAGCCTTACAGGGCATCTCATCAGTGCTTATGAGAAGGTCTTCTGGGATGGGATGGGCTCTTTTCAGTGGTGCTCATGATGTGACAAGACAAGGGGTAATGTTGGGCACAAACAGGTTGGAAGAGACCTTCAAGGGAACCCAGAAGGTTCCATCTGAACAGGAAGAGAAACCTGTTTGGTGTCAGGGTGCTGGAGCCCTGGAGCAGGCTGCCTCAATGAGGTAGTGGAGTCACCTTCTGTGGAGAAATTCCAAAGTTACTTGAACATCATGATGCTGGGCAAGGTGCTGTGAGAGATCCTGCTTTTAGCATGGGGGTTTAGACTGGATGATCTACAGAGGTCCCTTCCAACCCCCACCATGTTGGGATTCTGGGACTCTGTGATATTGATACTAAAATACCCAGCAGGTTTGAATTCCACCTGTCTGAATTCTGTCTGAAGACAGAAGACAGGTTAATATGTAGCAATGGGAATCTGTCAGATTTGGAGGAACAGAGTACTCACTCCAAAAAGACCAAAGGAGGCAACAAATCCAACTTCTAGACTTGCCAGAATCTTCCCTTCAGATTTCAAATTGATTTCTTTGCTACCAATACTGCAAAGGCATTTCTGCAGCTTTACCACACCAAAGCCCAGTTCCCATTAACTTATGGAGCAGAATCCATTTCAGATTTGTCACAAGGCAGGACACATGGTGATGGGGTAGTCCATAGCTGCAAGGTGGTGGAATGTCAGGAAAGATGCTGACTTGCTGGAACATGTCCAGAGAAGGGCAACAAAGCTGGGGAGAGGTTTGGAGCACAAGCCCTATGAGGAGAGACTGAGGGAGCTGAGGTTACTTAGCCTGGAGAAGAGGAGGCTCAGGGGAGACGTTATTGCTCTCTACAACTACCTGAAGGGAGGTTGTAGCCAAGGTAGGGGTTGGTCTCTTCTCTCAGGCAACCAGTACCAGCACAAGAGGACACAGTCTCAGGCTGCACCAGGGGAGGTTTAGGCTGGATGTTAGGAAGAAATTCTTCATAGAGAGAGTGGTTGGCCATTGGAATGGGCTGCCCAGGGAGGTGGTGGAGTCACCATCACTGGAGGTGTTGAAGAAGAGACTGGCTGGGGTGCTTGGTGCCATGGTTTAGTTGATTAGATGGTGTTGGATGATAGGTTGACTTGATGATGATAAGGTCTCTCTGGAGCCTTCTCCAGACTGAACAGCCCAAACTCTCCCAGCCTGTCCCCACAGACAGGGTGCTCCAGCCCTCTGATCATCTTTGTGGCCCTCCTCAGGACCCACTCCAGTAGTCTCATGTTCTTCCTGTGTTTGGACCCCCAGAGATGGACACAGTCCTCCAGGTGAGTTTGCACCAGAGCAGTATGGCAGAATCACCACTCTTGATCTGCTGGCCACAATGATAAGCCATTAAAAGCACTGGGTAAAATGGTGGGAAAAAATCTTGTTTGGATCCTCCTTACAGCATCTTTTCTTAGTTGAACCAGTCCCTGCTTCTTTATGATAAGGTGAGGGCTGAGGAAATATCTATACCTACCTTCTGAAACCACCTTTGTGTAACCTGTTAAATGATGAATTGCAGCAATTTATCCTAATTTGACAATAATGTTTTTCCTTATGACTTCAAAGCTGTTTCAGTGCTACACAAAAAATTAGCACTTCTACACCGAATAATCAATATACATCTGGCTATAAATATTGCGCTGAAAGGTGAAGCTGCTTTCATTATGCACAACAGGAAAATCCTTCTCTACCATCAACAGGGAAGAACAAGTTCAATGGATTTCACGGTGCCTTGCTTCCACTGAGGTCACTGTAGAATCATCAATAGCTGGAGGATTACAAAAGCATTCACAGAATCCCAGCCCAGGCTAGAAGGTACCTCAGGGGACCATCTAATCCAATCCCCTTGGGCACCCACAGCAGCTTGCCTAGCATCACAATGTCCAGGTGGCTTTGGAATTTCTCCAGAGAAAGAGACTCAACCACTCTGGGCAGCCTGCTCCAGGGCTCTGGCAGCCTCACAGCAAACAAGTTTCTCCTCATCTTCAGGAGGATCCTCCTGGGTTCCAGTTTGTGCCTGTCACCCCTTGCTTTGTCCCTGGGCACCACTGACAAGAGTCTGGCCCCATCCTCTTGCTCCCCACAGGTCCTTTAGCTCTTTCTCAGGATTGATCAGATCTCCTCTCAGGCTGCTCTTCTCCAGGCTCAACAGCCCCAGGTCTCTCAGCCTTTCCTCTTCAGAGAGATGCTCTAAGCCCCTCAGCATCTTTGTGGCCTCCACTGGACTCTCTCCCGTAGCTTCCTGTCTGTCTTGAAGTGGGGAGTCTGGAACTAGACCCAGAATGCCAGATGTGGCCTCCCTAGGGCAGAGTAGATTGGAAAGAGAATCTCCCTTATGTGATGGGCACACTCTTCTTCACTCACCTCAGGAGACCATTGACCTTCCTGGTCATGAGGTTACATTGTTAGCTCACAGCAATCTTGTTGTCCACCAACACTCCCAGGTCCTTCTTTGTGGAGCTGCTTTCCAGCAGGTAAACCCCTCACCTGTAGTGGTGCAGGGGGTTAATCCTCCCCATATCTTGCATAGTTACAACTTTCTGATGGGTAGCTATTTACTATCCACCAATTAAAAGCTGAGGTAGTACCACAGCTAACCACATGCTCCACACCAGTGCCACCACTAGTCTGAACTATCTGTGAACCAAATAGGTGAGAGATTTCTTTTGTTGCATAAAGCATAAAATAATCAGATTAGAAGTTAGAAGTTTTAAATTGTCTCTACCTGAAGCTTCTACAACTGCCCTTGGAATAATCTCTACAGTGATAGTCCCACTCTGATGGTTATAACCCCAACCCAAGCTTATGTGGGAAAAGACTCTTAAGAACATTAAGTCCAATTGTGAAACCAGCACTGCCAAGTCCACCAATAAACCATCTCATCTACAAGGTGTTGGAGAACTGGCAAGGGTACAGAGACAAGTCACTGGACTCATTAAAATGACACAAACACACTCAAGAGTGCAAGTGTCAAACAACAACAAAAGAACAATCAGGGAAAAGCTATCAACATCTGGAAAACAGATGTGAGGGACCCAAATTCGGTAGCAGATCAATTGACAACATAGAAGGCAAAGTCAGGGCAACAACAAAGTGGATTAGAAATCACTCTCCCTTTGCTCAGCCAGTTAAGATGTTAATGTGAAACTTCTTGAATCCAAGACAAAATACAAGTCAGCAGTGCCCAGGCACTTTCACAGGAATGCTGGAGCTTCAGCACGCATCTACAGGTGTGAAATCTCCTTGCAGTCATCACCAGAAACCTGCTCTAGAGAACACACCAACACCTGGTACTGAATTTTCACCACCCACTACCTCTAAACAACTACAACCAATGCACTGTCCACAGAGTGACCAAAGAGATGAAAACATGGGATGGAATACCAGTACAGGTGAGGGACTGGCCTGCTGGAAAGCAGCTCCATGGAGAAGTACCCAAGAATACTGGTGGAAAGTTTACCATGAGCCAGCAGCATTACCTCACGGCCAAGAAAGCAAATGGTCTCCTGGAGTGCATCATGAAAAGTGTGGCCAGTAAATCAAGGAAGGTTTTCTTTCCCCTCTACTCTGCCCGTGAGACCACAGCTGGAGTATGTCCAGTTCTGGGCTTCCCAATTCATGAGAGACAGGGAACTACTGAAAAGAGTCCCACGAATGGTTACAGAGATTCTGAGGGGCCTGGAGCATCTCTGTGAGGAGTAAAGGCTGAGAGACCTGGGACTGCTGAGCCTGGAGAAAAGCAGCCTGAGAGAGGCTCTGCTCAGTGCTCAGCAAGAGCTAAAGGACTTGAGGGGAAGCAAAAGCATAGGGCCAGACTCTTGTCATTGGTTCCCAGCGCAGGACAAGAGGCAACAGGCACAAACTGGAAGCCAGGAGGTTACTCCTGAAGATAAGGAGAACCTTGTTTGCTGTGAGGGTGATGGAGCCCTGGAGCAGGCTGCCCAGAGAGGTTGTGGAGTCTCAGTTTCTGGAGAGATTCCAAACCAAAGTAGACATTTTGATCCTGAGCAACCTGCTGTGTGTGACAGGAGTGTTGGACTAGATGTAGCAGGAGGGTTGGACTGAATGAGCTCCAGAGATCCCTTCGAATCCTTAGCAGTCTGTGACTCTGTGATCTGTGGAACTCCACTTCAACCTAAATAATTCTTTCTTTCCCAGTTTTGCAAACAAAGGACCTCATATGGCTGGTGGTGTTCCCTGCACAGCCTTTTGGAACCCTGCTTCACCCAAACTTATTACTGGCATGCAGTCTGACCCAGAGTGGTACCAATCACACTAGCTGGTACCCAGAGGTGATCTGTGTCCAGAGAAGGGCAACGAAGTTGGTGAGGGGTTTGGAACACAAGCCCTAAGAGGAGAGGCTGAGGGAGCTGGGGTTGCTTAGCCTGGAGAGGAGGATACTTAGGGGTGACCTTATTGCGCTCTACAACTACCTGAAGGGAGGTTGTAGACAGGTGGAGGTTGGTCTCTTCTGCCAGGTAACCAGCACCAGAACAAGAGGACACAGACTCAGGCTGTGCCAGGGGAGGTTTAGGCTGGATGTTAGGAAGAAGTTCTATACAGAGAGAGTGATTGCCCATTGGAATGGAGTGCCTGGGGAGGTGGTGGAGTCACCATCATTGGAGGTGTTCAGGAGGAGACTTGATGGGGTGCTTGGTGCTATGGTCTAGTTGATTGGGTGGGTTGGATTGGTTGATAGGTTGGATGCGATGATCTTGAGGGTCTCTTCCAACCTGGTCTATTCTATTCTATTCTATTCTATTCTATTCTATTCTATTCTATTCTATTCTATTCTATTCTATTCTATTCCCTTCAGCTAGTCTGGGCACAGGGATGTTGGAGAAGAATGAAAGTCTGAGGAACTGCTGTTCTACCACAGCACAAACAGCAGCTGGAAACCAGACGCTATCAACTGCAGCATTCCCAGAACTCCTCGTCTCTCTCAAGAGCAATAAAGGCATAAAAATGTGTGCCTGTCATTAAACTCAGAAGAGTGGAGTCTAAACAGAGAGAGGAAAAAAAGCAGCTGCTAAAGCAGGATTTTTTTCTCCTTTAAAGTCATTCTTCATAACAGGAGTACATTTGAAAGTGACAAAGCCACCTTCAGATCCAGGCAGCTTCAAAATGATGCCCTTTTTTTCCGGTGCTTTCCTAGCAACGTGTTTAGGCAGTACTTCTGCCTCTCATTCTCTCCACAGAATCACAGATTTGTTTTAGTTGGGAGGCACCTCTAAGATCATCAAGTCCAACCATCAACCCAACACTACCATGCACATTTCAAAGTGTGGTGTCCACACATTTCTCTCCAGGATCAGCGACTCCACCACCCCCTGGGCTGCCTGTTCCAACACCTGGCCACTTTTGCAGGAAAGAAATTTTTCAAAATATCCAACCTAACCCTCCACTGGCCACTTCCTCTCTTCTATCACCTGATACTAGGAAGAGATCATCCCCACCTGAGAAGAGGAGGCTCAGGGGAGACCTCATTGCTCTCTACAACTACCTGAAGGGTAGTTGTAGCCAGGAAAGGGTTGGCCTCTTCTCCCAAGCAACCAGCACCAGAACAAGAGGACACAGTCTCAAGCTGTGTCAGGGGAAGTTTAGGCTGGAGGCAAGGAGAAAGTTCTTCACTGAGAGAGTTGTTAGCCATTGGAATGTGCTGCCCAGGGAGGTGGTGGAGTCACCATCCCTGGAGGTGTTCAAGAGGGCATTGGATGTGGCACTTGGTGTCATGGTCTAGTCATGAGGTCTGTGGTGACAGGTTGGACTTGATGATCTTGGAGGTCTCTTCCAACCTTGGCAATACTGTGATACTGTGATAGAAGGACTTGGGGATGCTGGTGGATGATAAGCTCAACATGAGCCAGCAGTGTGCACTTGCAGCCCAGAAAGCTAATCACATCCTGGGCTGCATCAAGAGAAGCATAGCCAGCAGGTCCAGGGAGGTGATTCTCCCCCTCTACTCCTGCATCCAGTTCTGGAGCCCCTATTACAGGAAGGATCTGGACATGCTGGAGCGTGTCCAGAGAAGGGTCATGAGGATGATCAGAGGACTGGAGCTCCTCTCCTATGAGGACAAACTGAAGGAGTTGGGGCTGTTCAGTCTGGAGAAGAGAAGGCTCTGAGGAGACCTTGTTGTGGCCTTCCAGTATCTTAGGAAAGCTGGAGAGGGACTTTTTAGGGTGTTGGGTAGTGATAGGACTAGGGGGAATGGAACAAAACTGGAAATGGGTAGACTCAGATTGGATTCTATGAAGAAGTTGTTCCCCATGAGGTTGCTGAGACACTGGCACAGGTTGCCCAGGGAGATGGTAGAAGCCTCATCCCTGGAGGTTTTTAAGGCCAGGCTGGATGTAGCTCTGGGCAACCTCATCTAGCATGAGGTCTCCCTGCCCATGGCAGGGGTTGGAACTGGCTGATCCTTGAGGTCCCTTCCAACCCTAACAATTCTATGATTCTGTGTGTGATCATCCCATGCACTCCAACAGCAACCCCGGCACGTTCCTGGCCCACATCTTCTTGAAGAAATTAAATCCACTGAACTTGAACATCATAAAACACAGGGTATAAGTGGCTCTTTTTCCCCCTGCACTGTCTTCTGCAAATAACAGCCAGCTTATTGATTTCTTGAGCTGCAATATCAAGCTGTTGACTTAAACTAGTTCCCATTTTAAAAACTTCATAAAACGTAATCTGGAAAAGTCATGCTGTGCTTCAAACATCTCTGATAGCAGGCTTCAGGCACCAAGAGACTCTGAGTAAAATCCCTTCCAAGTATGGAAAGCTGATGACAACCAGGATCTGTCTTTACATTTGTGTTGGATCTCATCATCATTTCCCACAGCACATCCCATGCTGCATCCCTCTGAGACTGTAGCCACATCCTCATCCTTATTTCCAGACACCTTGCTGAATTAAACCTTAAATCTCAGTGATCAAGGAACATCATCAGTGTTTTGTTCTGGTTTGAGCTGGAGCAGAACAAATTCTGGTCAGTGCTGTGACTTCCCAGACAGTGAGGCATTTTTTGAAGTTCATGGCAGGTTTGTACAGCCCTAGCAGGGAGAAGCTGATGTGGAGAGTTCCTGACAAGGGCTGGGCTGCAGAAAGCCTCTGCCTGACACTTGCTCCTCTACACACCTAGGGCACTGTCACAGCTTGTTCCCCACCTTGGGGGCAGGAAGGCAAAGGTGGCACTTGTGGGGAGGAGTGGCCAGGACAGATAAGCCTCAACTGCCTAACAAGAGACTGCATCCCATGGATGGCATCTTCAGGAGCAAGTTGAGGGATCTCCAGAGCCAAGCCTCTTCTTCCCTGGCTGCTGTCCCAGCAGGACTCTGTCCTTTCTGCCTTCCATCCAAATCTGTGTGCTCTTGAATCCAGTTCCAGAATCCAGCTCCTGAATCTGACTCCCATAGAATCATAGAATGGTCCAGGCTGGATGGGACCTCCAAAGGTCATCTAGTCCAACCCCCCTGCAGTAAGCAGGGGCATCCTTAACTGGACCAGGCTGCTGCTACTGAGATCAGTCTGGGACTTGCCCAGTGCCTGTCCCCAGCATCAGTGGTGCCAATGGTGCCATCATTGCTGTTAAGATTTCAGCTGGCTCTTGGTTTGTGTCTCTTTGTCTCCATCCCATGGGATTGTTCTTCTTTCCATTCCAGTCGGTTGAGTTTCTTTCCCATCCCATCAGTCTCTCTCCCTTCTTCTCACTGTCTTTCCTTTTGGCAGGCAGAGGGCTTCATGGAGAGCCTCTGGCACTCCTCTGGTGACCAGCCCAGCCTTGACCCTTGACAGCTTCATCTTCCACAGGAACGAAAATTCACACACGCAGAATTACACCTTGGAGTCACACTGAGCTAAAACTGGGAGTGAGATCCTGAGATTGAACTTGTTTTAGCAGTGATGACAAAGAAAGGAGATGACATTTTATTTTGCTTGTAAAGTGGGAGAATTGGGAAGGGGGGCAGCAGAGAGAAAAGGGAAAAGAGAAGAAATGTCGACAACAGACAGTTGGCAGCGCAGCTGAGAAGGCAGCTTGGTACAAAGTGCTATCAGCAGAACTTAAGGCCAGAAACCCTCAGCAGTTGCTGAGCACAAGCCACAGACACTACACCAAGCCCACAAGCTCCTGTAATGTATGAAATCAGAGGCATGGTCTGAAATAATCAAACACCAAGGGTTTGTTTTGGTTTCTTTTTTTTGGAAGAACCTTTTTCCCCCCTCCAAAGTACAATGGGGTAATTGTGGTAATTAAAAACACCCATTGCTAACCAAGACAATGAAAAGTACTCCAGGGATCTGAAGTAATTCTAACACACAGAATATTCACTGAGAGGACTTAAATCTACCCAAACCTTCTTACACAGCCACATATAACCTTTTAACATAGCAAGTTTCACCTAGACATGAGGAGGAAAGTCTTCACTTTGAGGGTGTTCGAACCCTGAAGGAGGCTGCCCAGAGAGGTGGTGGAGTCTCCTTCTCTGGAGTCATTCCAAACCCACCTGGACATTGTGATCCTGGGCAAGCTGCTGTGGTCAACCCTGTTTTAGCAGAGGGCTTGACTGGATGATCTCCAGAGGTTCCTTCAAACCCCTCTGATGCTGGGATTCTGGGATTCTGTGACCACAAAATTCAAAAAGAGCAGAGGCTGCAGGATTAAGTACATCCTACCCGCACGATTCAAGGTATTGGACAAGAGGTAGGACAAAGGACATCTGGGCTCAGTCCCAGGTTTCCATTCCAAAGTAACAAAGCCCAAAACAGCTTTTGTTGCCAGGATTTGGTATCTTCTTTCCCTTTGTTTCAGAGGATGAAGTACTGGCAAAGTTTCTTTGGACACTGAAGTAAGCCAACAAAAAAAGTCAGGAAGGAACTTTTCACAATGGCTTGTAATGACAGGATGAGGGGCAAGAGCTTTGAGCTGGAAGAGGGAAGATTTAGACTGGAGACTAGGAACAAATTCTTTACAGTCAGGGAGGTGAGACACTGGAACAGGCTGCCCAGGGAGGTTGTGCATGTCCCCTCCTTGGAGGTGTTCATGGCCAGGTTGGATAGAGCCTTGAGCAACCTGGTCTAGTGGAAGGAGTCCCTGCCCATGGTGAGGAATTTGGAACTAGATGATCTTCAAGGTCTCCTCCAACTCAAACTACTCTATGAATCTATGACTCTAAAATAATATTAAAGAACAATGATAAAAGGTCTAAGTCTCTTCTAGCCCATATCTGGCACAGCTAAGAAAGCTTTTAGGAAGACATTTGTTCATGGTAAAGAAACTGAGGACATGTTTGTGTCCTGCTGCCTTTGAGATTTTAATTAGGTTTTTTTTTTCCAATTCAGAACCCAAGGAGGAGAAAATGTCTGGGAAAAAAACTCCCCAGTAATCACGAATAGCATCATTCATGTCTTGTTGAGCTTTCCTGGCATACCTTTAAATGACTCCCACGAGTGCCAAGGAGAAGGATCTGGGAACAGTTCCCATAGATCAAGAGAACTGCAAATAGACATTAAGGGGAGGGGGAAAAGAAAGAAAGAAAGAAAGAAAGAAAGAAAGAAAGAAAGAAAGAAAGAAAGAAAGAAAGAAAGAAAGAAAGAAAGAAAGAAAGAAAGAAAGAAAGAAAGAAAGAAAGAAAGAAAGAAAGAAAGAAAGAAAGAAAGAAAGAAAGAAAGAAAGAAAGAAAGAAAGAAAGGGAGGAAGGGAGGAAGGGAGGAAGGGAGGAAGGGAGGAAGGGAGGAAGGGAGGAAGGGAGGAAGGGAGGAAGGGAGGAAGGGAGGAAGGGAGGAAGGGAGGAAGGGAGGAAGGGAGGAAGGGAGGGAGGAAGGGAGGAAGGGAGGAAGGGAGGAAGGGAGGAAGGAGGAAGGGAGGAAGGGAGGAAGGGAGGAAGGGAGGAAGGGAGGAAGGGAGGAAGGGAGGAAGGGAGGAAGGGAGGAAGGGAGGAAGGGAGGAAGGGAGGAAGGGAGGAAGGGAGGAAGGGAGGAAGGGAGGAAGGGAGGAAGGGAGGAAGGGAGGAAGGGAGGAAGGGAGGAAGGGAGGAAGGGAGGAAGGGAGGAAGGGAGGAAGGGAGGAAGGGAGGAAGGGAGGAAGGGAGGAGGGAGGAAGGGAGGAAGGGAGGAAGGGAGGAAGGGAGGAAGGGAGGAAGGGAGGAAGGGAGGAAGGGAGGAAGGGAGGAAGGGAGGAAGGGAGAAAGAGAGGAAGGGAGAAAGGGAGAAAGGGAGAAAGGGAGAAAGGGAGAAAGGGAGAAAGGGAGAAAGGGAGAAAGAGAGAAAGAGAGAAAGAAAGAAAGAGAGAAGAAAGAAAGAAAGAAAGAAAGAAAGAAAGAAAGAAAGAAAGAAAGAAAGAAAGAAAGAAAGAAAGAAAGAAAGAAAGAAAGAAAGAAAGAAAGAAAGAAAGAAAGAAAGAAAGAAAGAAAGAAAGAAAGAAAGAAAGAAAGAAAGAAAGAAAGAAAGAAAGAAAGAAAGAAAGAAAGAACAAGAAGAAGAAGAAGAAAAGAATCTGGTTCAGCTTGCAGCTAGAAAGTTAATATCTTAAAGGCCTCCCCTAACCAAAATGAGTCTATATAAGCAGAGTGAAAAGTAAAGAAGTCATCAAAAGGCTTGCAGCAACAGCAAACTGAGCTAATTTTCAAACAGAAATGAAGATACCTTGAAAAATCATAGGACAGAATCATGAAGCTTGGAAAAGACCTCTAAAATCATCAAGTCCAACCTTCTACCCAACACATCCATGACCACTAAACCATGTCCCAGACTGCCACAAAGATTCATTTTCTGAACATCTCCAGGGATGGTGACTGCCACCTCCCTGGGCAGCCTGTTCCAGATTTGGGAATATTTAATACTGGGAAAGATAACACAAGGAAGAGGTCTCCCCTCAGCCTTCTTTTCTCCAGGCTGAACAACTCCAGGTCCCTCAGACACTCCTCACCAGACCTGTACTCCAAGCCCTTCACTAGCTTCATTGCCCTTCTCTGGACCTGCTCCAGTAACTCAATGTCCTTCTTTGACTGAGGGACACAAAACTGACTGCAGAATTTGAGGTGTGGCCTCACCAGTGCCCACTACAGAAGGACAATCCTTGCCCTGGCCCTGCTGGCCACACTATTTCTGACCCAGGCCAGGATGCTGTTGGCCTTTTTGGCCATTTGGGTACGTGCTGGCTCATCTTCAGCTGGCTATAGACCAAACCCCTCTATGCACTTTCCAGCCACTCTGCTCTCAGTCTGGAGTCTTCATGGGGCTGTTGTGATCCAAATACAGAGCCACTGGGTCTTGCTGAACCTCATCCCACTGTCCATTCAGACCTGTCTGCAGAGCCTCCTGAACAACAGAAACGCTCCCACCAAACGGTGTCATCTGTAAACTTGCAGCAGGTGCTGCAGGACTCTCTCCAGTAGTTTCTTGCCTCTTTTGAATTGGAAAACCCACAACTGATCATGATACTGCTGGGCAGATGGGCAGAGTCCAACGGCATGAGATTGAACACATCCACGTGCCAGGTTCTACACATTGGCCACAGCAACCCCATGCAGTGCTACAGGCTGGGGGCAGAGTGGCTGGAGAGTGGCCAGGCAGAGAGGGACCTGGGGGTACTGCTTGATAGCTGGCTGAATGTGAGCCAGCAGTGTGCCCAGGCAGCCAAGAAGGCCAATGGCATCCTGGCCTGCATCAGCAACAGTGTGGCCAGCAGGAGCAGGGAGGTCATTGTGCCCCTGTACACTGCACTGATTAGGCCACACCTTGAGTCCTGTGTCCAGTTCTGGGCCCCTCAGTTTAGGAAAGATGTTGACTTGCTGGAACGTGTCCAGAGAAGGGCAATGAAGTTGGTGAGGGGTTAGGAACACAAGCCCTATGAGGACAGACTGAGGGAGCTGGGGTTGCTTAGCCTGGAAAAGAGGAGGCTCAGGGGTGACGTTATTACTCTCTACAACTACCTGAAGGGAGGTTGTAGCCAGGAGGGGGTTGGTCTCTTCTCCCAGGCAAACAGCACCAGAACAAGAGGACACAGTCTCAAGCGGCACCAGGGGAGGTTTAGGCTGGATGTTAGGAAGAAATTCTACACAGAGAGAGTGATTGCCCATTGGAATGTGCTGCCCAGGGAGGTGGTGGAGTCACCATCACTGGAGGTATTTAGGAAGAGACTTGATGGGGTGCTTGGTGCCATGGTTTAGTTGATTAGATGGTGTTGGATGATAGGTTGGACTTGATGATCTCAAAGGTCTCTTCCAACCCGGTTAATTCTATTCTATTCTATTCTATTCTATTCTATTCTATTCTATTCTATTCTATTCTATTCTATTCTATTCTACTCCATTCCATTCCATTCTGTTATAATGTGGCCTCACTAGGGCAAAGCAGAAAGGGAGGAGAACCTCAGACTGCTGGTCACACTGTTCTGAATGTACCCACCCTAAATGGCCAGAGCTGGCTCTTGGAGTTTTCAGACTGAAAGGATGATTTAATTTTTATTGTTTTTTTTGTCATTTTACTTTCTTTAGCTGTTGTGCAAATTTCCTTGATTTTACAAGAGATTTTTAGTTAATTATGTATTTACCTAGTTAGCATAATTGTCTTCAATTATGTAATTAGAGTTCATATGTGTAATCATTTGAACATGTAATTACAGCTAATTACACCATTAAAACGTGCAAGTCATAAATATCTTTATCAGTTTGATTGATAGACATATGGGGGGGGGGGGGGGATTAAATCTCACGTTATTTTTATCTCCTGGATCGTGAAATCTGCAAAAAGCAAGAGGATGCAGCTTGTATATTGCTGTAATTATGTATAAGGACCTCTTCAGACAATAGCAAAGGTGAGACCTTTCCAACAGAGGTAGAACAAGTCGAACCATTCAAAACTGAGGAGCGAAGAGTTAGACAGTGCCATTAAAAAGACACTAATAAGAATCATAGAACAAATTGGGTTGGAAGGGACCTTCAAGATCATCCAGTTCCAACCCCACTGCCATGAGCAGGGACACCTTCCACTACACCAAGCTGCTCAAGGCCTCATCCAGCCTGGCCTTGGACACCTCCAAGGAGGGACATCCACAGCTTCCCTGGGCAACCTGTTCCAGTGTCTCACCACCTTCACTGTAAAGAATTTCTTCTTAATCTCCAGTCTACATCTTCCCTCTTCCAGCTCAAACCATTGCCCTTTGTGCTATCACTACAAGCCCTTGTAAAAAGTCCCTCCCCAGCTCTCCTCTATCCCCTTCAGGTACTGGAAGGCCACTCTAAGGTCTCCCTGGAGCTTTCTCTTCCTCAGGCTTAACAGTCCCATAGGGGGGAGGTGCTCCAGCCTCCTGATCATCCTCATGGCCTCCTCTGGACCTGCTCCAACAGTTCAAATAGTCTTAAAAAGAAGAGTATTCCACAGAGAATAATAACTACATGCAAGTTCATAGAATCACAGACTGGTTTGGGTTGGAAGGGACCTTTCAAAGTCACCTAATCCACCCCCACTGCAGTCAGAAGGGACATCTGCAACCAGACTATCCAAACCACCTGACCTGGAACGGTTCCAGGGAGGGGGCATTTCATCTACAACCTCCCTGCACAACCTGGAACAGGCTCTCACCACCCTCAGTGTCAAAAGATTCCATCCTTCTCTCCAGTCTGAATCTCCTTTTAGTTTAAGCCATCACCCTTTGTCCAGTGCTTAAAGCACTGAAAAGCCACCAGAAGGTCTCCTTGGAGCCTCCTTTTCTTCAGGCTGAACAACCCCAGCTCTCTCAGCCTGGCTTCACATCAGAAGGGTTCCAACCTTTTGATCATCTTCATTACCTCCTCTGGACTCATTGCAACAGGTCCATGTCTGTCCTGTGCTAAGGAGTCCAGAGATGGACACCACTGTAAGTGGGATCATTTCTTCTGCTGCTCATCAACTGATCAACTGCTTGTTCTGATGAGAGACGCTGTTGCCCAGAAGAGCATTTTAAAGCTCCTCACTGTTTTTAGCCCACTTTAAGACAACTAACATATCCTTACTTATCGGATCAGCAACACTTTCCAGTCTGTTTATCTTCATTTCAGCAGCTCTTCTGTAGTACAGGACCAGAATAAATACCTGCTGCAGACCAAATGAATGAGGACAACAGCTGACTCTTCTTTTTAATTGCTTTTGGCTAGGAAGGCAAACATTTACTCATGGATTAAATAGTTAAGCTTGTTTAAAGTTCAGCTTCTCTTCAGGTTCTGATTTCTTGCCTTTACTAACATCCAGAACAACCAAACAAACCCAGCCCAAAACAGAAAGAAAACAAACAAAGAAACCCAAACTGGGAGGGAGGTGGAGAGGGATGCATAACCCAACAACTAACAGAACAAGAGCTCTTCAACACCACTTGGGACCAAGCCTCAATTATAGAGCATCCTTCAGCACAAGACACATGGCTCTTTGAGGCTTATAAGCTCACTCCAGCTCTGAAGAGCATCCAGGTACAAGTCCTCAGGTGGATGACAGCAAAAATAAATGCATTACTTCCCAGTACAGCCACTCCCTGCTGCAAGAGGCTGAAGGAGAACTCAGCCCATGATATAATCTCCAAGAACAGCAGCACAGAGAATAAAACCACACACATGGATCACAGACAGGTTTTTGAACTCTCATGCCAGAAACAAGGCAATTTCTTCAAACTCTACCTCCATCAGACACCTCAGATGGACTAAGTTTTGAGCAGCATTTCAGTCCTTAAAATGCAAACAACCCCAAGAACCTTCCTTAACAGTTGAAGATATAGCTCAGGTACCACCAAGTTACAAAGAAAAGAATGCCAGCAATGCACAGGTTTGAAGGGACCTCTAGAGATCATCCAGTCCAACCCCCCTGCTCAAGCAGGGGCACCCACAGCAGTTTGCCCAGGATTGTAATGTCCAGTTGGCTGTGGAATCTCTCCAGAGAAGGAGATTCCATAACCTCTCTGGGCAGCCTGCTCCAAGGCTCCAGTACCCTCACACCAAATAAATTTCTCCTCATCTTCATTTGGAACCTCCTGGGTTTCATTTTGTGCCTGTTGCCCCTTGTCCTGTCACTGGGCACCACTGACAAGTCTGGCCCCATCCTCTTGTCTCCTGTAGGTTGTTTAGCTCTTGCTGAGCACTGAGAAGATCCCCTCTCAGGCTGCTTTTATCCAGGCTCAACATCCACAGGTCTCTTATCCTTCTCCACACTAAAGACATCTCATATTTGCACAAGGTTGTGTCCAGGTAGGTTTGGAATCTCTCCAGAGAAGGAGACTCCACAACCTCCCTGGGCAGCCTGCTCCAGGGCTCCAGCACCCTCACACCAAACAAACTTCTCCTCAGCTTCAGATGAAACCTCCCGAGTTCCTCTGTGTATTGACACCACCAAGAAGTGAGCTTCAGAAACAACTAAAGGCAACATTCCCAGCACCTGTGGTAGATCATAACATCACCAAACACTGAAAAAACCCACAGTCTGTGAGTCTTTGGAACTGATAAATGGTCGATGTTCACCAGAAAGAGCTTCACTCACTTTTCTTTCCAGCTCAAACAGACAAGCTGGAAGCTCAGTGAGCTATCTCCATCCACAGCAATGAGTACCGGTGGCACTTCATAGACACACCTTCATTATTTAAGACGTGTAGCACCCTAATTAACACATGTGATTAGTGCAGCCTCCTGTAATGACTCAGCACAGAATCCTGCCTGCATTTTATTAGTGGCTGCAAAGAAAACGATTATTTTTTGGTGCTCCAGCCATTAAAGTAGGGGGGAAAAGCAACATTCAGGTGAACAAAACAAAACCCCAACACGGTGCTGCCTTTGATCAGCTGCGAGAGAGGTAAAAGGCTCCTCTGAGGGAAAGCGGATGCTACATTTTCTATGCTAATTGAGAACAATTCCCATTAAGTGCTGATGCGGCTGGAGAAAATGGTTTGGTGGGGAGGAGGATTCCAAAGACCGTAACAGTTGTTTTCCCATCCTATCCTACACATCCCTCTTTTAAGTAACTGTACTTCTATTAGGAATCTCAGCATCCCAGCATGGTGGGAGCTGGAAGGGACCTCTGGAGATCACCAACACCCCTTCTAAAGCAGGGTCACCCACAGCAACCTGCCCACAATGACCAGGTGGGTTTTGGACCTCTTCAGAGAAGGATACCTTCCCCTATACCAGATCTCCCTGATGTCCCTGTCCATGAGAGGGAGGTTGGACTAGATCACCTTTAAGGTCCCTTCCAATCCAAACCAGCCTACGTTTATATGATTCCATAAAGGAGACTCCACAACCTCTCTGGGCAGCCTGCTCCAGCACCCTCATACCAAACAAGTTTCTCTTCAGATGGAACCTCCTGGCACCACTGCCTAGAACCTCGGTCCCACCCGACTGTTCCCATGCCACAATCCAATGGTGGGTGATTTGGCAGAAGTTAAACCCCCTTGCTTTCCAGCTTGTACTCAGGCATCAGAAGGGCTGGGAGCGGCTGAGCTTAACTCCTGAGTGATGCCCAACTAGCTCTTGGACTAATTTAACATTCTCGGGAACAGAATTAAGACTCAAAGGGAGCCAAACGTTTTAATTAATAGGCAGCAATTATAAACACCGCGGAGGTCCGATCTACAGGGGGCGCGGGTCGCGATCACGCAAGCGGGGATGGCGTGAACGGGGGCGGCCAGTGGGGGCCAGGCAGGACCGCAGCTCTCTGCGACCCCGGCAGCTTTCCGGGACAGCGACGTCTCTCCCTCTCAGTCTCTCTGAGGCAGCCAGCTGCCAGTTCTTCCAGCAGCTTCCCTGCAAACCCCTCCAAACAGTGGTAGCAGCCCGCGGCAGCAACACTTCCGGACAGCTCTTAGCAGCAGATTCCTTAAAAGAGCTCTTCTGCCCGATTCGCGGTAGCCGATTGATTCCCTGCTCGAGTGATTCCCTGCTCGAGTGATTCCCTCGCAGGTGACCCCCTCCACACCCCCAGCAGCAGCTACCAGCCCACCACCCCGTGCCGCTTTTCTAGCTTCACACTGCTGCTGAAGACAGCCAGGCTCCCTGGCTCGGCAGCGCAGCGCCTGCCCCATGCCAACGCTCTCGCCGCCGGCTCTACCCCCACGGCGCCCCCAGGGTCCTAAAGGCCCTCAGTCGAACCCAGGCTCCCTGTGCCTCAAACGATTCTCCCAACAATGTTGAGCCACATCTGTAATAATTTCCAGCCCCTTACACCTTCACCCTTTAGCTCTTACTGAGCATTGAGAAGATCCCATCCCAGGCTGCTCTTCACCAGGCTCAACAGCCTCAGCTCTCTCAGCCTTTTCTCCTCACAGAGAGATGTTTCAGGCCCCTCAGCATCTTTGTAGCCTCCACTGTACCCTCTCCAGTAATTCACAGATTCACAGATTGCATTAAGTTGGAAGGGACCCTTAAAGGTCATGTTGTCCAACCTCCTGCAGTGAGCAACTAGATCAGCCTGTCCAGGGCCACATCGAGTCTGATCCTGAATGACTCCAGGGCTGAGGCCTCACCACATTCCTGGGAAACCTGTAAAAGTGTTTTACCGCTATCATTGTGACAAACTTCCTTCTTATGTCCAACCTCGATCTACCCTACTCCAATTTCAAACCATTGCTCCTCGTCCTATGCCTTTCTCTCATGAGCTGGGGAGCCCAGAACTGGAGCCAGTCCTCCAGATGTGGCTTCAGTAGGGCAGAACAGAAGGGCAGGAGAACTTCCCTTGATGTGCTAGTCTGATGATGATTTCACATGACTCTCCTCAGTTCATGGGAAGGCTTTACAAACATTCAGCAAACACCTGACAAACCCTGCACTGACTCATGACTAAATTACCCTGAATTTTATGCTTTAAAAAAAAAGCTCATAAAAGTTTGCCTCAATCCAGCTCACATTTAGCTTTCACAGGTGGGTATTTCCAGCCACCTTCTGCACCGAAATAAAGACAAGATTACAATTCCCATCCCATTTTTGCTGCTCAGACTACAAAGAGTTTGATGTTTTCTCCCTATAGTAAACCATTTGCATTCACACCTCCACTGCAGATACATTTGGTGCTCACAACAACCCTCCTCTGCTCTGACAGGAGAAACAAGCACAACGTGTGCACCAGTACTTTTGAGGTGTGCTCCAAAAGGACCTTGGACTGCGGGCGGACAAGTTCACCATGAGCCAGCGATGTGCCCTTGTGGTCAAAAAGCACAATCTCAGCAAAAGCTAAAGGACCTGTGAGGGGCAAGAGAATGGGGCCAGACAGGACAAGAGGCAATGGGCACAAACTTGACCCCAGAAAGTTCCATCTGAACAGGAGGACAAACTTGTTTGGTGTGAGGGTGCTGGAGCCCTGGAGCAGGCTGCCCAGAGAGTCTCCTCTGCAGATTCTCCTCTGCAGACTTCTTGCAGAGTCTCCTCTGTGGGGATTCCAAATCTGCCAGGCCATCTTGGTCCTGCACAAGCTGCCTTAGCAGTAGGGTTGGACTGGATGATCTCCAGAGGTCCCTTCCAAACCCCACCAGGCAGTAACAAGGAACATGTCATCCCAGACAGTCCCTCTTTCAGAAGATGCTGCTTCCTCTGACTGCTGTGGCCTAAATGTCATTCCAAATTGCATGTTGGATGTGAGGAACAATTTCTTTCCTAAAAGAGGTGTCAAGGCCTGGACCAGGGCAGTGGTGGAGATTCTGTTACTGGAGGGATTTAAAAGCTGTGCAGATGTGGTGTTGAGGGACATGGTTTTGCAGAGGATTTGGCAGTGGTGGGTTGGACTTGATGATCTCAAAGGTCTCTTCCAACTGAAAGGATTCTTTATCCCCAGGGGTCCCCTTCCCCAGTGCCACTTGGACTGACTCTTTTTCCCCATGTAGATTCCCAACAGGCAGGATGCATGCCATAGATTCATGGAATGTTTTTAGTTGGAAGGGACGATCAAAGGTCATCTAGTCCAATCCACCTGCAGTGAGCAGGGACATCTGCAACTAGCACCAAGCTCAAGAAGCAGAAGGTGTCTCCTAGCAGCCTCTCAGCTGCCTGGAGAGCATCTACTTGTTGACAAGTGGCCATCAGCACAGCACTCCACTCCTACAAGCGGAAAGAAAACAGAGCAAAAAGAGAGGCAGGGTAGAAAATTTTGGGGCTTCCAAAAGCAAATCCTCCCATGCACTTCTTTCCTGGAGAACCAGTCTCTCTGCCACCCTCTTCACACATAACCAGCAATAACAGCAGGTCTCAGCTCCTTGATTTCAAGGGGGAAAAGTGACATCATGTGAGAGCACTGCGTAGGCGAAGGGTGCCAAAAGGATGGGAGGAGGTGGAAGCTGCTGTGGTTGTGCAGAGGAAAGCCTCAGTGATCACTAGAGTAATAGAATAGAATCATAGAGTCATATTGGTTGAAAGACGTCAAGTTCAACCATTAACACAGCACTGGAAGGTTCAGATAAGGTCCATTCCTCCATAGGCTGTGCAGAAGAGAATCAATAGTGTAAATAAAATGTCACCATCTAGCTACATCCAGCAGTAAGCAACTGTCCTTGTTTGGGCTAAAAGACAACTGGTTCTGGTCAGGGCTGTGAGTTCCCAGCTCAGTCTCTGCTCAGTGAGGCACTTGCTGAAAGTCAGGGCAGGTTTGTTCTGCCAGGGGCTGCTTCTAGCAGGGAGAAGCTGATGGGGAGAGCTCCTGACAAGGGCTGAGCTGCAGAAATGCTCTGTCTGAGATTTGCTCCTCTGCACACCAAGGGCACAGCCACAGCTTGTGCCCCACCTCAGGGGTCAGGAAGGCAGAGGTGACACCTGCAGGGAGGAGTGGCCAGGCAGATAAGCCTCAACTGCACAACAGGTCATTGGATAGCATCCCATGAATGGCATTTTCAGAAGCAAGCTGAGGGATCCCCAGGGCGAAACCTCTTCTTTGCTGGCTGGTGTCCCACCAGGACTGTCCCTTCTGCCTTCCATCTCAATCTGTGTGTTCCTGAATCCAGTTCCCATCTGCTCCTGAAACCGGTCTGGGACTTGCCCAGTGCCTGCCCGCAGCATGTTGCCAATGGTGCCATCATTGCCATTAGGGCTTGGGTTGGCTCTTGCTTTGCATCTCTGTGTCTCCATTCCATAGGATTGTTCTTTCCATCCCAGCTGGTTGAGTTTCTTTCCCACCCCATCAGACTCTCTCCCTTCTTCCTTTATCTTCCCTTTGGGAAGGCAGAGGGCTTCATGGAGATCCTCTGGCACTCCTCTAGTGGCCAGCCCAGCCTTGGCCCTTGACAACCAGGACTGTGGTGAATTGGACCAAAGTTTGTGCTGCTTTTTAGCAGTGAGGATGCTGGGGAAAAGCACTGAGGGAGGTCTGGCAATAGAGTGAGAGTGGCTGAAAAAATCAGCAAGAATCAGATTTAGATCTGCAAGGACATCCCTGAGAAGTTTCAAAGCTGTGGAGATGTGGTGCTGAGGGACATGGTTTAGTGGTGACCTGGCAGTACTGGATTAATGGCTGGACTTATTGGTCCTAAAGGTTTCTTTCAGCCAAAATTAATCTTTGTTTGGGTTGGTGGATTGTGTGCACCATGGTGCCTGGACATTCTGCTGCCTTTTTGTCCTTCTCATGACAACCTGCATGGTGTGAGGCTGTCTGTGGTGGGTATCTGCCACTGGTGGGAATCTAGGAAGAGGAACGGATGCTTTCTGTTATTTTTCCTTTCATGCCAGCCCTCCTGTGTGTTTTAGCAAAGTGCAGGTTTAGTCCTTTTTGTCTTTCCAGGCATTGCTTTTAACATTTTGATCAATTGATGTTGTTCTATAACAGGCTGATGGCTTGAATGTGCCACTTTGTGATCTGCTCCAAGTCATCTTGAAATGATGCTGCTCTATCGGGGCCTCTCTTTGAAAATATTTCTTCAGATTTATTCTTTACTGACTTCCCACTACATGCCACAAAATGTTCCTTATGATTAGTTGCATGCAGGTGGCGAAGGGGAAATTCAGCTACTCAGAGTGCTGGTTGTGTGTCAAACTGGAAACTGTTCTGAAATTTGGTTTAAAATTTGTTGAGGTCTCATTGACATCAGTGAGGTCTGAGGGGAGAATAATGTCCCAGCAGTTATTGCAAAGGGAAGGGAATCATAGAATCACTGAATTGTTTTGGTTAGAAGAGACCTCTAAGATCATCAAGTCCATTAATGGTTGTTAACCCAACGCTGCCAGGTCACCACCAATCCCTGTCCCTCAGCACCACATCTCCACAGCTTTGAAACCTCACCTGGAAGAAGTTCTTCATAGAAAGAGTGGTTGGCCATTGGAATGGGCTGCCCAGGGAGGTGGTGGAGTCACCATCGCTGGAGGTGTTGAGGGAGAGACTGGATGGGGAGCTTGGTGCCATGGTTTAGTTGATTAGATGGTGCTGGATGATAGGTTGGACTCGATGATCTCAAAGGTCTTTTCCAACTTTGTTAATTCTATTCTATTCTACTCCTATTCTGTTCTACTCTACTCCTATTCTACTCTACTCCTATTCTACTCTACTCTACTCCTATTCTACTCTACACCTATTCTACTCTACTCTACTCTACTCTACTCTACTCTACTCTACTCTACTCTACTCTACTCTATTCCATTCCATTCCATTCCGGACTCCACCACTGCCCTTGCCAGTCTGGACTCGGCCTCAACAACCCTTTTGGGGAAGAAATTGTTCCTCATGTCCCACCTAAACCTCCCTGGGGCAACTTGAGGCCATTTCCTCTTGTCCTGTCCCTTGTCCCTTGGGAGGAGAAATCACAAACCGTTGCAAAGTGTTTCTCAACAAAAATTAGCCTCATTCATTACTAATTACACAGAAAACTCTGAGCACTCCAACCCATCATTGCATGTCTGCTTGTCATCCCAGTAATCCCAGGCACGATGGGGATTGGAAGGGACCTCTGGAGATCACCCAGTCCAACCCTCCCTGCTAAAGTCACTTAGAGCAGGTTGCCCAGGATCACAACTTCCAGGTGGGTTTGCAATCCCTCCACATGTTTATCTGTGAGGTCACAGTGTAGCATTCAATATCTCACACCAATTCATAATTTGCAGCATTCCTTTGCACAACACTTGTCTATTAAATGCACCATTAGTTGCCATAGAAATGATTTTTCCTTGATTAATATTTTAAAATGCCACATCCATGCCCAGGTGAAGCTAATGGTGGGTGGGCAGATGCAGCCTTTTTTCAGCAGTTGCTGCTTTCAGGATTTTGTCCCCAAGTTGGTTTGGATTTTTAAACACAAAGTACTCCTGCTCTTTGGGAATGAGTGCAACACAGAATCATAGAACGGCTTGAGTTGGAAGGCACCTTAAAGATCGTCATGATGAGTCCTTCTCTGACTGTGACTGGCCCATGGGCTGTGTCTGATTGGCTGGAGCTCACTGGGTGTCCCTTGAGGAGATCAGTTGCAGTGTCACCCTTTGAAGCCATCCTTTTCCCAGGTGATAGCCTAGGAACCAGTTGTCGTGTTGTACCTAGGTGTGTGGGGATGTGCTAAGGCCACTTACTCCTGTGATGGCCCCCAGAGGAGTGCCAGAGGTTGTCCAAGAACCCCTCTGCATTCCCAAAGAGAAGAGAAAGGGAAGAAGGCAGAGATACTTGATGGGGTGGGAAAGAAACTCAACCAAGGAGGATGGAAAGAACAATCCCATGAATAGAAATGATGAGACACAAAAGAAGAGCTAACCCAACCCCTGAGAGCAATGATGGCATCATTGGTACCACTGATGCTGGGGGCAGGCACTGGGCAAGTCCCCGGCTGGACTCAGCAGCAGATGGGGACCAGAGTTCAGTTGAGGGTCACCTGTCCTGTCTGCTCCTTCCCACAGGTGCCACCTCTGCCTTCCTGCCCTCCCTTGGTGTGCAGAGGAGCAAATCTCAGACAGAGCATTTATGCAGCTCAGCCCTTGCCAGGAGCTCTCCCCATCAGCTTCTCCCTGCTAGAAGCAGCCCCTGGCAGAACAAACCTGCCCTGACTTTCAGCAAGTGCCTCACTGAGCAGAGACTGAGCTGGAGTCTCACAGCACTGGCCAGAATTGGTTCTGCTCCAGCTCAAACCAGGACATTGACTAAGAGAAGCCAAATCTCACAAGGCACCAAGTCCAGGGGACTGGCGCTCCCGTGTGTCAACATGTAAATTTTCACTGCAAAAAGCTATAAAGTCTTAGGCCATTTTTTCTTTTTTTTTGGTACTTTCTGGAGCACTACAACAGAATAAAAATTTAATAGGAAGGTCATAAAGAGGCTAATGTTCAAACACAGCCCTGCCAAGCTTCCTGTATTTTGCTGCAGAATCACACATCTGAGGCCACTATCCCCCTGCTTTGGGGCAATTAATCAGCAGAAAATATTGTGATGCTCGGAGAGCTGTAATGAGATCAAAACTGGAGATCCAGCAGTGGAGACCAAGATGTTGGCTGATAAAGAAAATCTATAAACAGGTAAACTCAAGGAAAAGCCATTTTTTTTATCCTGAATCCCAGAGGAGAAAACAGAGATTTCTGTGAAAAAAATAAGGCAGCCATGTTGTTGCTTTCGTGAGAAGATGCTTTGGTGGAACAGTTCTGAGGGTTTCTTTTTTGATTCAGCTTGAGATGGCACTTTCCAGAGCTGGTCCATAGCTTTTCCTGATGGATAACAACCTGGCTTTCTTTGAAGGCCAGACTGGATGAAGCCTTGAGCAGCCTAGTCTAATGAAAAGTATTCCTTCCAGTGCCGGGGGAGTTGGAAATAGATCATCTTTACCGTTCTACTAATCTTAAGCTGCCTTAACCTTCCAGGTAGACAGGTTTGAGAAGCATCTTTGATTTCATCTGCCCCAAACCACACCAGCTTTGCTTTGCAGGAGATATTTGAAAAATAATCATTGTCCAAGGAGGCTCCCTGGAAGTGTAAGTCTACCTTTATCCTGCTCCTTCCCTGTCTTTCAGGACATGGTCTAGTGGACATGGAGAGAATTTGCTGCCAGAGAGGTACTCTATGGTGACCATGAAACTCTGAATCCTGATGAAATTCTTGTAGGAACTGGTCTTGCTAAAAAGCTCATCAAACTTGCTCCTCCTAATTTTGCAAATATTCTGGCAAGCAGAATTGTGGCAAGAAATTATGGTGGAGCTTCTCCTACGGCTGGCCAATCCACTGATCAAATGAGACAATTGGAGGATAGCATGACACGTGTTTGGTTTCAGCCACTGAAACTCTGTCTGGTGAGATAAAGAATTGCATGAAAGAGCTGAAGGATGAAATTAAAAGTTCCATATCCCAATTGACACAAAGAGACAATTCCAATTCTTCCTCCAGATGGATACAAGTTTCATCTGTGAGGAATAGACATCCTCCAAGGAGGTCATTCCAAAACAGATCCAACCGAAACAGACCACCAAGGCAATCACGTGCGAGTATTTGGATAGCTCTGCGTGATCAGTTTGGTGAGAACATGAACAGATGGGATGGTCAGCCAACTTCTAATCTTTTCAGGAGACTGAGGGAACTGCAAAGTGGCAGAACCCGAGGTAGCAATACCAGGAGGGTAGCTGTTACTTCCACAGTTTCCCAGGACAACTCTATTAGCTCCAACAGTGGCTCCAGTTCTAACACTGCACACTGTGCTCATTGCACATGTGGGCATAATCCCCATAACTAGGGGAATTGGGTAGAAGGTTGGACTTGATGACCTTAGAGGTCTTCTCCAACCTTAATGATTCTATGATTCTTTTCTACCTGCACAAGAACTTCCACACAGCATGTCAAACACAGCTCCATCCAGAGCCAGCTGCTTTGGGTGGTAAAAAGTTGTTCAATAAACTTGGATAAGAAAAGTTTGGAAAGAGTGAATGAATCCCACATAACAGGCACCAAGAGACATGGACTTGTTTCAGAGAGGTTGTTGGGGAAGGCAGCCAGCATGGGGTAGGTCCCCTTTCCTCCAGGCTGAATAGCATCTTAGAGAATCATAGGATAATGTAGGTTGAAAGAGACCTTTAAGAGACCCATCACTGCCAAGTCCACCACTAAATCATCAGCTCCATATGGCTTTGATACTTCTCCAGGGATGGGAACTCCACCACTTACCTGGGCAGAAATTGTTTTTCATATCCAACCTAAACCTTCCCTAGGGCAACATAAGGCTGTTTCCTCTCATTCTGTCACTTGTTCCTTGGGAGAAGAGACTGACCTCCACCTGGCTCGAACCTCCTTTCAGGGAGTTGAGCAATGAGATCTCCTCTCATCCTCCTTTTCTCCAGGTTGAACAACCCCATTGCCTAAGAGTCTCCCAAGCTCTTGTGTGCCCCAGACAGTCATTCTGGTGCATAATATCTATTTTCAGTTGTCCCTGTCCTCAGATTTGTTCTTTATTTCCTTGTACCAACCTCCATGGATCTCAAACACCCCCATCAGGATCTCATGTTCAAGTACCATGTAGTTGTGTTGACATTCTGAGCAAACCATTAAACAAAAGAGAAACTCTTTTGCTGTGGATGTTTCTTCTGCCACAACTCAATATCAAACTAACAGCCTGGACAAGTCCTCCACCAACAGATCCTGTTGCACTGATATCCACCACCCTGCACCAGTCTAGCCCTCAGCAGAAGATGAAACCAACATCTCAGAGACCAACAGCATGGAAGAAAGACGTGGTGACAGTAGGCATCTGCCGCTGGGCATGGCGGGGGCTCACCTGTGGTCGAGGGTGGCCAGTGACCAGGCAGGTCAGCTCCAGTGTCTCGCCCTCACGGATGGTGTAGACCCTCTCTGAGTAGCGTTCCTCCTCGATGTTGCAGGCCAGGCCTGAGTGCACAATCCGCACCGTGGGGGGAGCTGCAAGAACCAGAGAGAGAAAGCAGTGAGCATCACCATCTGCACTGAACCACAGCATTGTAGCGGTCAGAAGGGACCTCTAGAGATCATCCAGACCAACCCCTGCTAAAGGAGAGTCACCCGCAGCAGGTTGTTCAGGATCACAATGTCCAGAAGGGTATGAAATCTCTTCAGAGAAGGATACCTTCCACGATGTCAAGTCGCCCTGTGGAAGGTGTCCCTGCACGTTGCAGGGAGGTTGGACTAGATGACCCTTTAAGATCCTTTCCAACCCAAACCAGTCTATGATTCTATAAAGAACACTCCACAACCTCTTTGAGCAGCTTGCTCCAGGACTCCAACACCCTCAGAGAAAAAAAAAACCTTTGCCTCATTTTCTGTGGAACCTCCTGGGTTTCAGTCTGTGTCTGTTGCCCCTAGTCCTGTCACTGGACACCACTGACAAGAGTCTGTCCCCATCCTGTTGCACCACACAGGTCCTATAGCTATTGCTGAGCATTGAGAAGATCCCCTGTCAGGGTGCTCTTCTCCAGGCTCAACAGTCCCAAGTCTCAGACTTCCTTTCTCACAGAGATGCTCCAGGCTCCTCAGCATTTTGGGAGTCTCCACTACGCTCTTTCCAGTAGTTCCCTCTCTCTCTTGAACTAGGGAACCCAGAATGGAACCCAGTACTCCAGATGTGGCCTCACCAGGGCAGAGTAGAGGGGAAAAGAACCTCCTTCAGCTTGCTGGCCACACTCTTCTTCATGCATCCCTGTCTTTGCTCAGATCTTTCCCACGGCAGCAGCTTGGGATCCCTGCACACCCCTAGCCTAGAGGTCCGCTGTTGGAGCTGAGTATGGAAAAGATCTTTGCTTACTCATCACTTGGAAGCAGAAAAGGTTCCACACTATTTATGAACACCCAGAAATCCTCTGAACAAAACCTTTGCAAGCTCATTTACATGCCATTTTTTTTGTTTCTATTTCCAAACCATCTCTGCATTCCTGTTCTTTTTTTTATTATTATTATTAGATAGCTTTCTAAATGTATTATCACACTCATTATGCAAATGAGGACCCTTAATTAAACCATTCAATTTAAGCAGCAGAAACAGTAGGGACTGATGCTGTTCCCTTTCAACATCGATACCAAAATCCTGTTGCTGTCAGAGGGATCAGGACTGGGAGCAGAGGTTAAGTTCAAGCAGAACCTTTACTTTAATTTTCTTGTAGAGACAACCTGAGCTACAGGATGAGAAGCTGCTCTACATGTTGTCAGTGTAGGAGAGCTTCAGTGCTATTGCTAATCCCACAGGCACACATTACAGCGCTGTTCCACGCATCTCCAAAGCACGTTCCTTGGCTCCACCACTCCATTTCTCAACCATGAAATTCCCAGCTATTAAAATATCTGTGGCTCCATCACCCTCACAGCAAAGAAGATTTTCCTTATGTTGAGGTGGAGCTTCCTGTGTTCCAGTTTGCTTCCATTGTCCTTTGTCCTATCACAGGATACCATTGAAAAAAGACTGGTCCCTTCTTCTTAACAGCCACCTTTCAGATATTTATAAACTTAGCTCCTCTAAGTCTGCTCAAAAGTCTGTCTCCAGCTTTCTTATCAGCACCTTAAACTCTGAAAGGCCACAACAAGGTTTCCCTGGAGCCTTCTCTTCTCCAGGCTGAACAGCTCTGAGTCTCTCAGCCTGTCCCCACAGCAGAGGGCTTCCAGCCCTCCCATCATTGCTGTGGTCTCCTCTAACAGCTCCGTGTCTCTGCTGCGCTGAAGACCTCAGAGCTGGCCCCTGCACTGCAGGTGTGGTCTGAGCAGAGCAGAGGGACAGAATCCCCTCCTTCCACCTGCTGCCCATGCTGCTGGGGATGCAGTCCAGCCCAGGGTCAGTATATGATCTTAAATATTCTATTAATCCTGAATTGTTATATATTATTTTTTCTAAGTATAGAGCAGTGCCTGCACATCAGAATTTCCAATGTCTCGGGACACAGAGCATCCTCTTTGATCTACCATGCCCAACAACAGGTTTTCTGGGTCATAACTAGGGCCTTTATTGTCTCCCACCACACTAATAACCGAATACTGATGTGCTAAATCAGAACATCAGAGCAGAAAGGTAAAACAAGGTTCACCATAGATCATATGGCTTCAGATGAAATTAGAAGAGTCAGCAACATTACCCCAACATGCTGCTGCCTTTTAAACTCAGATTACATTAATATTGCATTTTTATTCATATTATATTCATATAACTTCAAATTGCATTTGAAGTGTCCTTCATTTTAGTGTCTACACCACTTCTGCATGTCCATTAGGTTTGAGAAGGCAACAGAGAAAAGAGAAAATATCCCCCTGGTATTATTAGGAGGGGGGAAAAAAAAAACCTCTGGTTTAACAAGAGATCAAAAGAATCAAGTAAAATATAGGCTATTCCTAGTTGCTTAAGTTTTTAAGACTTATGGTTCAGCAGACATGGCATAATTATGAGATGTCACCTCCCTCTCCACTGCAGGAATATTCATTACAGCTCCTTCTGAAATATGCCCCCAAGGATTTAATGCCAGGCAAGATGTTAAAGTCCCAGAGACTCAGCATTCATTCTGTTTGTGGCACTTGAGGAGAATTTGTCTTCTGATCGTACACAGTAAATATTGCATGAAGGGATCCATCATGGTGATGTTCCCAGCAATGCATACACTGGTGAAGGAAAGCTCAGAGTCAGGTCAGAAGGAATCATAGACTGGTAGGGGTTGGAAAGCACCTTTGGGGATCATCCAGTCCAATACCCCTGCTAAATCAGGGGCACCCACACCAGGTTGCCCAGGATCACAAGGTCCAGGTATGTTTGGAATCTCTCCAGAGAAGACTCCACAACCTCTCTAGGAATCCTGCTCCAGGGCTCCAGCACCCTCACAGCAAACAAGTTTCTCCTCATCTTTAGATGGAAATTCCTGGGTTCCAGTTTGTGCCCTGTTGACACTTGTCCTGTCACAGGACACCATTAAAAAGAGACTGGCCCCTTCTTGACACCCACCCTCCAGATACTGATAAAAATTAATAAGATCTCCTCTCAGGCTGCTCTTTTCTGGACTAAACAGCCCCAGGTCTCTCAGCCTTAAACCATATGGAAGAACAATAACAGCAAAATGAAAACCAACCCCACCATGCTTCTACTGCAAAGATGATTTTTCATCCTGAAGAAAAGGAGGCTCCGAGGAGACCTTATAGCAGCCTTCCAATACCTGAAGGGGGCTATGGGAAAGCTAGGCAGGGTCTTTTTAAAAGGGCTTGCAATGGCTTGAAGCTGGAAGAGGGGAGATTTAGACTGGAGATTAGGAAGACATTCTTTACAGTGAGAGTGGTGAGACACTGGAACAGGTTGCCCAGGCAGGTTGTGGATGCCCCCTCCCTGGAGGTGTTCGAGGCCAGGTTGGACAGGGCCTTGAGCAGCCTGGTGTAGCATGGTGGCAGGGTTGGAAGCGATTGCTTTTCAAGGTCCCTTTCAACCCAAACCATTCTATTACTCTATGATGTGTGGCACCATGAGATTTCTGCTTTCAGACAAAAGAGTGAGGCCAGCTTCATCTTTCACCATGCCTTGTTATATAACGATGTTACACAGGGCTTTGCTCAGGAGATACAAGTGACCACTTCAGTAATCCAAATCACTTGAAATAAAAAGCCCTGAAATGAGGCGCAAGGATCTCAGCCTACATTTGGGCCCTTCATTCCAAGGAAAGACATTGAGGTGCTGGAGCAGGTCCAGAGAAGGGCAAAGCTGGTGAAGGGTCTGGAGAACAAGTCTGGTGAGGAGTGGCTGAGGAAATGGGTTGCTCAGCCTGAGGGAAAGGAGGCTGAAGGGAGACCTCATTGCCTTCTGTAACTCGCTGAAAGGAGGTTGGAGCTGGGTGGGGGTTGATCTGTTGTCCCTAGAATCAAGTGATAGGATGAGAGGAAGTGCCAGAAAAGTTTAGGTAGGACATGAGGAAAAATTTATTCCCCAAAAGCGTTGTTAAGCCCTGGCCCAGGCTGCCCAGGGTAGTAGTGGAGTCCCCATCCTTGGAGGGATTTCAAAGCTGTGTAGATGTGGTGTCGAGGGACATGGTTTTGTGGTGGACTTGGCAGTGTTGGGTCAATAATTGGATTTAATGATCTTAAAGGTCTCTTCCAACCAAATCATGCTATGTCTGAAGAGTTATCATGGCCTTTTTCCTACCCCTCTCTGAACTGGATCATCCCTCCCCTTCCAGAAACAGCCACTGACTAACAGATACAAAATGTCACAGATTTTAATACTTACTTTTAATGCTAATTTAAGCCATTAATTTTAAAACCAGTTCTTAACCCTTGCCCAGCAGGACAACCAAGAAGCAGCAGTTCCAAGAGTTATAAAGGATAGGGAAAAAAAAAAAAACATAAAATAAATCTACCTGTTCCTAGAAACAGCTTTATAGTTCCCCCAGCTCAATAGATACTCTGCTGATAAGCTTTGTAATGTCAAAATTAGGTCAGGCAGTGACAGCAGTGTTGGGAAGCAGCAGTGTGATTTAATTAGCTCTGTGCCTTCTTCTCTTAGTCCTATCAATCAAGAGGCTTCCTGAGCTCCGGAAACACAGTTTAAATCACAGAGATGAGGGCAAATATCAAGCAAGGTGGGAAAAGTCAGTCCAGCCAAGGAGAAAAAGAGTTGATTTGATCCTCCTCTTGCTACTCTGGTGGGTAAGGTCAGCTCAGGGCCGGCTCAGAAGAGGAGAATACACCATAGATGCTACCATGTGCATGAAGTGAAAATACACACAAAATGTTTGGTACTTATTCACAGAATCCCACATGGTGAGGGTCAGTAGGGGCCTCTAGTGATCATCCAGCCCAACCTGCCTGCTAAAGCAGGGGCACCCACAGCATCTTGCCCAGGATCATGATGTCCAGCTGGAATTGGGATTTCTCCAGAGAAAGAGACTCCACAACCTCTCTGGGCAGCCTGCTCCAGGGGTCCAGCACCCTCACACCAAACAAGTTTCTCCTCAGCTTCAGATGGAACACCCTGGGTTTCAGTTTAGTCTCTTGTCCTGTCACTGGGCACCACTGAGAGGAGTCCAGCCCCACCTTCTTTGACCTCCACTCTGTAGGTATTGACCATCATTGAGAAGATCCCCTCTCAGGCTGCTCTCATCCAGGTTAAGCAGCCCCAGGCCTCTCTGAACTACAGACCCTTCCCAGCTATCACTGCATTAGTAGACCGAATACCTCTTTACCAGCTTCCAGTTGGAAAAGGACTTCACAAATCCCACATCACCTGCAGCAAAATCCTCTAAACTCCACATTGATGAGATCTACTGCCATCGGGCAGCACCTTCGTCACAGCAATACCACCGAGATTCCTGGTCACTTCATTTGCAATTACTGGAATTAAGAGCTGAAAGGAGTATGGGAAAACTCAATTCCAGGAGCTGCAACCACATCTGCAATTACTTTAAATCTTCTCTTTCTAAAACACCACCAAAAAAAAAAAAGATTATTTTCTACTTGTTATGCTGCAGAACTGCATGAAATTCATTGGGGGTTTCAATCTTATTAATTGGTTTTATAGGGAAAGGCTTCTAGGGCAGAGCAGCACGGTGGAAACATAAGACACCAGAAGCAAAAGATGTCCATGTGCAACTAAGGGCTGAGGATATGAGGGACTTCTGTGGGAATAGAATAGAATAGAATAGAATAGAATAGAATAGAATAGAATAGAATAGAATAGAATAGAATTAACCAGGTTGGAAGAGACCTTCATCAAGATCATCAAGTCCAACCTATCATCCAACACCACCTAATCAACTAAACCATGGCACCAAGCACCCCATCAAGCCTCCTCCTGAACACCTCCAATGAATGTGACTCCACCACCTCCCCGGGCAGCCCATTCCAATGGGCAATCACTCTCTCTGTGTAGAACTTCTTCCTAACCTCCAGCCTAAACCTCCCCTGTCACAGCTTAAGACTGTGTCCTCTTGTTCTGGTGCTCTTTGCCGGGGAGAAGAGACCAACCTCCACCTGTCCACAACCTCCCTGTCCACCACCTCCCTTCAGGTAGTTGTAGAGAGCAATAAGGTCTCCCCTGAGCCTCCTCTTCTCCAAGCTAAGCAACCCCAGCTCCCTCAGCCTCTCCTCACAGGGCTTGTGTTCCAAACCCCTCACAAACTTTGTTGCCCTTCTCTGGACACGTTCCAGCAAGTCAACATCTTTCCGAAACTGAGGGGGCCAGAACTGGACACAGGACTCAAAGTGTGGCCTAACCAGTGCAGTGTACAGGGGCAGAATGACCTCCCTGATCCTGCTGGCCACACTCTTCCTGATGCTGGCCAGGATGCCATTGGCCCTCTTGGCTGCCTGGGCACACTGCTGGCTCATATTCAGCCTCCCATCAACCAGTACCCCCAAGTCCCTCTCTACCTGGCCGCTCTCCAGCCACTCTGACCCCAGCCTGTAGCACTGCCTGGGGTTGTTGTGGCCAGTGTGCAGAACCCGGCACTTGGATGTGTTCAATCTCATGCCCTTGGACTCTGCCCATCTGTCCAGCCTGTTGAGGTCCCTCTGCAAAGCCTCTCTACCCTCCAGCAGATCAACTCCTGCCCCCAGCTTGGTGTCATCTGCAAATTTGCTGCTGATGGACTCAATGCCCTCATCCAGATCATCAATAAAGCTGTTAAAGAGCATGGGGCCCAGCACTGATCCTTGGGGCACACCACTAGTGACTGGCCGCCAGCTGGATGTGGCACCATTCACCACCACTCTCTGGGCTCAGCCCTCCAGACAGTTTCTCCTGGAATATCAGAGTTACCATCATCCATCAACCTTTTCCTAATGCATCCACATTTCCTATTTCTTCTACTATCTGAGCAGAGCTACCAGAAAGTACTCACTGTAAGACTGTCTCTGCTTCTGGTTCTGCAGGAGCAAAAGGGCTACCAGCAAAACTTGCTGGGTCATGATCATGTGTCCCTGCCAAAGCAGAAGATTAAGAATCATTTCCTCTATGCTCTTGCAAGAATTTATCTTCTGTCCTACCTCTTGCTCTTTCTTTCACACATCAAAAGGTCAGCTAATCCAATTCAAAGAATATGGACTGCTCTTCTCCATGCTGTAGGACCACACAAACTCTGATAAGATTCACAGATATTGGCAGCTGAGTTATGCACGCAACAGAAATGGGAGGACAAGGTGGGTACCTCCGCTCCAACCAGTGCTGCACATGGGACATATGACATGAGTCTTTCTCTGGACCTTGCAAATTGTCCTAGTTTCACCTGGGAAAGAGCTAATTGTGTTTTTTTAATTTGTTGATTGATTATTAGTAGAATCATAGAAGGGTTTGGGTTGAAAGGAGGGACCTTTCGAGGTCATCTAGTCCACCTTCCCTGCAGTCAGCAGGGACATCTGCAACTAGAGCAGGTTGCTCAGAGCCCCTAGCAACCTGAGCTGGATGGAGGAGGGAGCATCTTGCACCTCTCTGGGCAACTTGAGACAAGTGGGGTCTCAGCAGAGCAGAGGGGCAGAATCCCCTCCCTGCCCCTGCTGGCCACGCTGCTGGGGACAAGCCCAGCGCACGGCTGGCTCTGGGGTGTAAGCAGGCAGTCCCAGCTCATCTCCAGCTTTTTACCCACAAACACCCCCAAGTCCTTCTCCACAGGACTTCTCTCCAGCTCTTCATCTCCCAGCCTTGATTGATACTGGGAATTGACCCAGCTGAGGTGAAGGACCTTATGCTTGGTCTGGTTGAGTCTCAGAAGGTGCATGACACCCTTAAACTGCCAATGAAAACGTAGCACAGTGATCACAATTTCTTGTGCCACAAAGCTCCTATTTTACACTTTCTGTATTAAAATAGTGGTCCCTGTAATTGGTAATTTTAATTTCCCAGCCTGTTACTTCAGCATGCTCAGAGAAGTGACCCTGTCATGATTTCTTAGTTAGTTCATAGAATTGTTTTGGTTGGAAAAGGCCTCTAAGATCGAGTCCAACTGTCAACCTAAGACCACAGTGGTCGTTAAACCATGTCCTGAAGTGCCATGTCCACATGGTTCTTGAACACTTCCAGTGGTGTTGTCTCCACCAGCTCCCTGGGCAGCCTGTTCACCTGACCAATTTTTCAGCAAAGACATTTTTTCCTAATATCCATTGTAAACCACCTTGACACGATTTCAGGCCATTTCCTCTCATTCTATCACCTGATACCAGGGAGAAGAGACAGCCCTACCTCACAACAACCTCCTTTCAGGTCTCCCCTTAGCCTCCTCTTCTCCAAAATGAACAACCCCAGTTCCCTAAGCCACTCCTCACAGGACTTGTTCTCCATGCCCTTCACCAGCTTTGTTGCCTCAGGCTGGTATGTTCTTTGCACACAATAAAACAAGGCATCTTTACAGGACAGAATCATAGAATCATTTTGGGATGAGAAGAGCTTTAAGATGACCAAGTCCAGCCATTAACCCAACACTGCCAAGTCCACCACAAACCCATGTCCCTCAGCACCATACCTACATGGCTTTTAAATCCCTCCAGGGATGGAGACACCAGCACTTCCCTTGGATTACAATGATTTGGGGTGAACTGTAAAGGCAAGCATAGACAGAAACCTTCCCACACTCCATCTTCCTCCCTGAAACGCTCTTTCAGCAGTTTGCAACCTACACATTGCAGGCAGAACGTTCAAGGAATCTTCTAAAATAAGAAATCATCTACAAGTGAGGGATTAATTGAAGCAACACTTTGAAGTTCCTGTCATCACCAGCCAGATAATGCTGCCAGACCATTTTCAACATTCTTATGCCCTAGGAGTAACCTCTTACTTATTTGATTCTTCTGAGCATAGACTAATATATTGACTTTCCAATACCTAAAAAGCTAGAGAAACAGGAATCCTTTTGGTTGGAAGAGACTTTTAAGATCATTGTGCCAATCCATGAACCCAGCACTGCCAGCTCACCCCTAAACCAAGTCCCTCAGCACCACATCTATATGTCTTTGAAAAAACTGCAGGGATGGAGACTCACCCAGTTTACCTGGGCTGCCTGGGCCAATTAAGAAAAGCATGACCAGCAGGTCAAGGGAGGTTCTCTTGCCCCTCTACTCTGCCCTTAGGGAGCCCAGGTCTAGAGTATTGTGTCCAGTTCTGGCCTCACCAGTTCAGGAGAGACAGGGAACTACTGGAGAGGGTTGGGCAGAGGCTGCAAAGATGCTGAGGGGCCTGGAGCGTCTCTGTGAGGAGGAAAGGCTGAGAGACCTGGGGCTGTGGAAGCTGGAGAAAAGCAGACCCAAAAGGAGACTTCTCAATGCTCAGAAAGAGCTAAAGGACCTGTGGGAGACAAGAGGATGGAGCCAGATTCTTGCCGGTGGTGCTTAGCAATAGGACAAGGGGCAATGGGCACAAACTGGAACCCAGGACATTCCAACTGAACAGGAAGAGAAACAGATTTGATGTGATGGTGCTGGAGCCCTGAGCAGGCTGCCCAGAGAGGCTTTAGAGAGTCCTTCTCCAGAGAGATTCCAAATCCACCTGGATATTGTGAACCTGGGCAAGCTGCTGTGGGTGACCTTGCTTTAGTGGGGGGGTTGGACTTGATGATCTCCAGAGATCCCTTCCAGCCCTTCCTATCCTATGATTTTTGTAAGCATTCCCAGAGTTCCTCCTTCCCTTGTTCATGGGGTGGGCACATCTCTTCACCCCACATGGCTTGTAGAAGCACAAAAGAAGGTCGGATTTGCCTGAAAGCACTGCCACATCAGATTTCAAACACACAGAGAGCCTCCCTTCCTCCTCTGAAAGCCACGTGTGGTGTTTCAATTCTCAAAAAGACCCCAACACAAAAAAACAAACCCAAACAAAACAAGAAGAAAAAACCTGAGTGAGTGTTGTCTGAATGCAGGAGGAAGCTCTGGGTGCTGCACAACCCACGCAACTGCCAACAACATGGGGCCGCAGTCTCCCGAAGCGAGCTTTTCTTGTTTGACTCAGCAATGAAGCATTCACTAAATGGTGAACAGCCTTCAGCAAGGGATTTTACAGGAAGGATCTGGACGTGCTGGAGTGTGTCCAGAGAAGGGCCACGAGGATGAGCAGAGGGCTGGAGCTCCTCTCCTATGAGGACAGACTGAGGGAGTTGGGGCTGTTCAGTCTGGAGAAGAGAAGGCTCCGAGGAGACCTTATTGTGGCCTTCCAGTGTCTTAAGGGGGCTACAAGAAAGCTGGGGAGGGAGATTTTAGGGTGTCAGGGAGTGATAGGACCAGGGGGAATGGAACAAAACTAGAAATGGGTTGATTCATATTGAATGTTAGGAAGAAGTTCCTCACCGTGAAGCTGGTGAGACACTGGCACAGGTTGCCCAGGGAGGTGGTGGAAGCCTCATCCCTGGAAGTTTTAAGACCAGGCTGGATGTGGCTCTGAGCAACCTGATCTAGTGTGAAGGGTCCCTGCCCATGGCAGGGAGGTTAGAACTAGATGATCCTTGAGGTCCCTTCCAGCCCTAACAATTCTATGATTCTCTTTTGGTTTTAGCTTGCTGCCTGAAAAATCAAATCAAATACATAAATAAATAAATAAAAGGAGAGAGTTTCATATGAAAGAGGGATTTTAAAATACATAACATAACATGAATGCAAATGAATAAAACCCCAACGTTTTATGATGTTCAGCAAGAATAAAACAGCTTTTTCAACAACAATTTGCATTTTCTTGGAAGATAGCACAAATCTGTCCCAGTGAGCAGGGACTATCAAGAAAACAAATCTCTTTGTGGGAGGAAAAAAAAAAAAAGAATCATTTCTTGAATTCAAATTGAGTTTCTCCTGCTTCAGTGTCTCTCTCACCTCATTTTCACACCTTTGTTTTGAAAGGCTGTGTGTAAGTGCTGAAAGGCTGGGGTGGAGTAAGAAGAGTCTGGCCTGCAGGTCCAGGGAGGTTCTCCTGCCCCTCTACTCTGCTGTACTGGGGACACCTCTGCAGTACTGGTTCTAGTTCTGGGTTCCCCAGTTCAGGAGACATAAGCAACTACTGTAGAGAGTCCAGTGCAGGCAACAAAGATGCCGAGGGTCCTGGAGAATCTCTGTGAGGAGGAAAAGCTGAGAGACGTGGGGCTGTTCAGCCTGGAGAAGAGCAGCTTGAGAGGGGATCTGATCAACGTTCAGCAAGAGCTAAAGGACCTGTGGGGAGCAAGAGGATGGGGCCAGACTCTTCTCAGTGATGCCCACTGACAGAACAAGGAGCAGTGGGCACAAACTGGAACTCAGGACATTCCATATGAAGATGAGGAGAAACTTCTTAGCTGTAAGGGTGCTGGAGCCCTGGAGCAGGCTGCCCAGAGAGGTTGTGGAGTCTCTTTCTCTGGAGAGATTCCAAACCCACCTGGACATTTTGATCCTGGGAAAATTGCTATCTGTGGCCTTGCTTAAGCAGGGGGGTTGGACTGCCTGATCTCTAGAGGTCCTATCCAACCCCCACCATGCTGGCATTCTGGGATTCTCTGTTCCCTCATATAAAACTATAAACCTTTATGCAACAGATTTTATGTATTTCAGATCCTATCAAAGCTTGTGTAACTCCCTTCTCAGGATGAACGAGTAACACAGTTAAAACCCAACCAAACAACCAACCCAGCAGAAGTGCCAAGATAATGTCACAGTTTGCTATTAGCTCCTCTGCTGTTCTTTATGGGAACTGACTTATTTGAAGCAACTGTCTGAATGAAATAATAAACCTTCTGTTTCTCTGAGCAAGAGGTTGTCAGGTTTTTGTGACTAAGCCCAATCTTCCCTCTACCTGGAGAAGTGGTGAGGAACCGCAGCCTGCTCTAGGTGAAACTGCTCTGTCAGTGGGGTTGGACTAGATGATCTCCAATCCCCTCTTGAACACCTCCAGGAATGGTGACTCCACCACATCCCTGGGCAACACATTCCAACAGCTAACAACTCTCTCTGTGAAGAACTTTCTCCTCACCTCGAGCCTAAACCTCCCCTGGCACAGCTTGAGACTGTGTCCTCTTGTTCTGGTGCTGGTTGCTAGAGAGAAGAGACCAACCCCCTCCTGGCCACAACCTCCCTTCAGGTAGTTGCAGAGAGCAATGAGGTCTCCCCTGACCCTCCTCTTCTCCAGCCTAAACAACCCCAGCTCCCTCAGCCTCTCCTCATAGGGCTTGTGCTCAAGGCCTCTCCCCAGCCTTGTTGCCCTTCTCTGGACACGTTCAAGAGTCTCAATGTCCTTCCTAAACTGAGGAGCCCAGAACTAAGCACAGGACTCAAGGTGTGGCCTAACCAGTGCTGAATACAGGGGCACAATGACCTCCCTGCTCCTGCTGCCCACACTATTCTTGATGCAGGCCAGGGTGCCACTGGCCTTCTTGGCCACCTGGGCACACTGCTGGCTCATGTTCAGTGAGCTGTGAATCAGCACCCCCAGATCCCTCTCTGTTTGGCAGCTCTCCAGCCACTCTGACCCCAGCCTGTAGCTCTGCATGGGGTTGCTGTGACCAAAGTGCAGCACCTGGCACTTGGACTTGTTGAATGTCATCCTGTTGGACTCTGCCCATCTGTCCAGCCAGTTAAGGTCCCTCTGCAGAGCCCTTTGTGGCACTGGGTGCCATGGTTTAGTAGTCATGAGGTATTGGGTGACAGGTTGGACTTGATGATCCTTGAAGTCTTTTTCAACCTTATTGATTCCATGATTCTATAATCTCCAAAGGTGTCTTCCAACCCCTTCCATTCTGTGATTCTGTGAGAGAAGCACTGCATGAGGAGAGCAGCAGCATCACACATCACACAACCCACCAGTACCAGCGATCACCAAGAAGGAGCTTCCCACTGCCCATGGGCAGTAGGTTCACCAATCATCGAATCTTCTGAGTCAAAAAAGATCTTCAAGATTATTCAGTCCAGCCATTTATCCAGCACTGCCAGTTCACCACTAAACCATGTCCCTCAGCACCACATCTATACAGCTGTCAGGGATCCCTCAGGGATGAGGATTCCTCCACTGCCCTGGGCATCCTGGCCAAGGCCTTGACAACCATTTCAGTGAATAAATTTTTCCTCATGTCCAAACTAAACCTCCCCTGGTCCAACTTGAGCCCATTCCCATTCTATCACTTGTTCCTTGGGAGAAGACACCAACACCTACCTGGCTCTAACCTTTCAGGGAGTTATAGAGAGCAGGAGGTCTCCCCTCACCTTCCCTTTCTCCAGATTGAACAACCACAGTTCCCTCAGCTGCTTCTCACCAGACCTGTACTCCAGACCAACTTTGTTGTATACTCCTGCATCTAAATGACCTTTTTGGAGTGAGAGGCCTGACAATAGAGAAGCTCCAAGAAATAGATTCATCTTTTCCCTTATCTCCCTGGTTTTATTCTTGAAGTCTGAGCCTCATCATCACACTCACTGTGGTTAATCCAACAGAGCTCTCCTGTTCAACAGCATTTTGCTTGCACCCATCTGCAAAAGCCCAGACAGCCTATCAATGGCTGCAGGCTCCAATCTGCTGGTCCCAGAACCACTCAAGTCACTGCATGTTGAATTTAACAGGAATCAGATTTATAGAATGGGTGAAGTATCATCTAGTTCCACCCCCCTGCCATGAACAGTGACACCTTCCACTATCCCAGGATGCTCAAGGCCCCATCCAGCCTGGCCATGAACGCCTCCAGGGAGAGGGCATCCACAACCTCCCTGGGCAACCTGTTCCAGTGTCTCACCACCCTCACTGTAAAGAATTTCTTTCTAATCTCCAGTCTAAAACTCCCCTCTTCCAGCTTCTGTCCATTGCCTCTCATCCTATCACTATTAGCCTGTGTAAAAAGTCTCTGCATAGCTTACTTATAGGCCCTTTTCAGGTACTGGATGTGATATCACACAAGTGCATGCTGAACTTGAAGTTCAAGAGCTTAGGGAGCATTTTAGCTCCACAGATGGATTTGGGCTGGGAGAAATGAGATCCATGTCCCTCTCCAGGTGCCTCACCCCGATTTCCCACAGCAGAAGCAGCTCTGTCAGGAACTTAATGACTAATTGCACTCTGTTAATAAACCTGGAGATGCCATCAGACACTGAAAGGAGATTGGGAAATCACATAAACAATAACACACAACCTGAGCACCCAGGTAGGTGTTTAATTATTGTCATCATTAATTTTTATTGATTAGTTGGTTGTTTGTTGATACCTGCTCTAATAAATCAGGGAAATGCTTATAGCTACCTTCACTATGAAGGCACATCATGTGTCAAACAGCACATCAGTACCAAGTCTTCATTTGGCTTCCCAAGGAAATGAGATTTATGGGGAGGTGACTTCTGCTGGTCTATCAATCCAGGTTCCAATGAATATTGAAAGGGTTGGGTCAGTTTGAAGCACGCAGTAGAGGAGCCGCAAAGGAGCCTCAGATGCCAGGTCTCGTGGGACAGTTCCAAGTGAGACTGTTGCCAGCCCTAGGTCAGGCGAGTCATGGCATTGTCTAGCAAGGCTTTTACCTCCAAGGATGTCATTTCCACAACTGCTCTGGATCATCTCCCCAGGGGATACACCACTTCTGTGTGTGCAACTATCAGTGTGAAATCATACCGAAGATACCAATAGTGCGAAGATAAAATGACCCAAGCAGGTGTCAGCCACTCACTGATCTAATGCATAATCACTTCTCTCTGACTGCACACCCAGTCCACGGTAGACTTTCACATTAGTGCAAAAAACAGACCTGGTGTTAATGCTGGCATTGGTGTCAAAGATCTTGGCCCAAGAATCCTTTAGGTTCCTTGCAAAGGCATTTGGAGAAAAAATGTTCCTGCCAAAATTACTAACAGAAGGGTTTTTTAACTCTTTTTGTCACAGAATCCTAGCATGGTGGAGGTTGGAAGGAATCTCTGGGGAACATCCAGTCCAGCCACCCTGCTAAAGCAAGATCACCCACAGCTACTTGCCAAGGATCACAATATCCAGGTGGCTTTGGAATCTCTCCAAAGAAGGAGACTCCACAACCATTCTGGGCAGCCTGCTCCAGGACTCCAGCACCCTCACAACTAAAAAGCTTCTCTTCATCTTCAGATGGAACTTCCTGGGTTGTTCTGTCACTGGGCACCACTGAGTAGAGTCTGGCCACATCCTCTAGCCCCTCACAGTTCCTTTAGCTCTTGTGCATTGAGAAGATCTCCTCTCAGGCTGCTCCTCTCCATGAGAGCCCCAGGTCTCTCAGCTTTTCCTCCTCACAGAGATTCTCCAGGCCCCTCAGCATCTTTGTAGTCTCTGCTGGACTCTCTCTGGTAGCTTCCTCTCTCTCTGGAACTGGGGTGGTCAGAACATGTTGCAGAGTACAGGAATGGTCTTCAGTGAAAATAAGGACTGCCATACTGAGTCTTCTCCAGGAGCCAAAACCTTCTTGTTGCAAATCTGGGCACCTCCACTCCACACCCAGGAAAGCCTAGAAAAACAGGATATTTTTCTTCCTTCTACTGCTAAATCTTGGCAAACTTGAGCTGTGCAGCTCCAAATTCCAAATATTCAGCAGATGGTTCTTCATTAACTAATCCCAAAATGGAAATCAGCCATCCTGAAAGGACAAAGTAGCAGGTTCCCCTATCTGCATGATTAACGTGCAGTGCCCACACAAGGCACTGGTTCACCTCGATAGGGTAACACACTGATGGAGGGTCAACAGTGGCAGTCTGGGCTAAAGGAAAGTTACAAGTGATGTTCCCCAGCACCCAGTGCTGGGGCCAGTTCTGTTTAACATCTTCATGAATGATGTGGATGAGGAGATTGAGTGCTCCCTCAATGAGCTTGCAAATGACACTAAATTGGGTGGCAGTATTGATCTGCTTGAGGGTGAGAAGGCTGCATGGAAGGATCTGGACAGGCTGGATCAATGGGCTGAGATCTACCAAAATCAAGTGCTGGGTCCTGCTCTTGAGTCACGATGACCCCATGAATGTTCCAGGCTTGGAGCAGAGTTGTTAGAAACTGCCTATTGAGAAAAGACTTGGGGGCACTGGTTGACAGCAGCTGAATGAGCCAGTGTGTGCCCAGGTGCCCAAGAAGGCCAAGACCATCCTGGCAATAGTGTGGCCAACAGGACCAGGGCAGGGACTGTGTCCCTCTACTCAGCACTAGTCAGGCCACATCTCAAATACTGGGATCAGCATCTGGCCCCTCACTCCAAGAAGGATATTGAGGTGCTGGAGCAGGTCCAGAGAAGGGCAACAAAACTAATGAAGGGTCTCAAGAACAGGACTAGTGAGCAGCAGCTGAGGGACCTGGAGTTGTTCAGCCTTGAGAAAGGGAGGCCGCCTGACTCCCCGCAACTCCCTGAAAGGAGACTGCGGTGAAGTGGGCATTGGTCTCTTTTTCCCTAGTATCAAGTGATAGAAAGAGAGGAAATGGCCTTAAAATGTTCCACAGAAGGTTTAGGTTGGCTGTTAGGAACAATTTCTTTCCTGCAAGGGTGGTCAGGTATTGGAACAGGCTGCCTGGGGAGGTGGTGGAGTCACCTTCCCCGGAGGTGTTCAAGAAACGTGTGAACACGGCACTTTGGGACATGGTTTAATGGCCATGGTGGTGTTGGGTTGATGGTTGGACTTGATCTTAGAGACTTTTTTTTTCCCAATTGAAACAATTCTATGATTGTGTAAGAAGACAAAGAGTCCAAGAAGGAAAAAAAAACACAGCACCACAACAAACCAAACAAAAACTAACCAACCCCCAAATACAGAAAAAACCCCACAACAACAACAAATAAAACCCCACCCATCTCAAAACACAAAACCATTTTGTGTTGGAGTTAAATGAAATTTGCCCCCCAAAAATATTCAGTGATGTCAATATTTTGTGGGGCTCAAATTTTCACTGCTTTGAGAGGAAGGGGGGGGGAAATTAGAAGTCAAGCCACTGATATTTTCCCTCTTTGGAAGGGAAAAATTCTCCTGACCACTTTATTTGCAAGCAGACAGAAAAAGGAATCATTTAGAATTACTGTGAGAGTCAGACAATATAATATCAGGCATTTTAAATTACTGAGTAATAAAAGATTCACTCTTTGGTGATTTACAAGTGGGATAAATGCCAATGGAGCACAACTGGCATCAACGGGAAGAAAATACAGCCTTGTAGACACAGTCAAGCCATCAAGATAAACTCTCTCTGTACCTCTACGAGTGCATTTGCATCAGATTTGAGCCAGGTCTCAGCTTACAGCAATAGGATGTCACAGTATGACATTATGGAAGGGACCTCTGGAGATCACCTTGAGTCTTGTGTCCAGTTCTGGGCCCCTCAGATTACGAAAGATGTTGAGTTGCTGGAACGCATCCAGAGAAGGGCAACAAAGCTGGGGAGGGGTTTGGAGCACAAGCCCTGTGAGGAGAGGCTGAGGGAGCTGGGGTTGCTTAGCCTGGAGAAGAGGAGGCTCAGGGGAGACCTCATTACTCTCTACACCTACCTGAAGGGAGGTTGTAGCCAGGTGGGGGTTGGTCTCTTCTCCCAGGCAACCAGCACCAGAAAAAGAGGACGCAGTCTCAAGCTGTGCCAGGGGAGGTATAGGCTGGATGTTAGGAAGAAGTTCTTCACAGAGTGATTGGCCATTGGAATGGGCTGCCTGGGGAGGTGGTGGAGTCACCATCACTGGAGGTGTTTAGGAAGAGACTTGATGGGGTGCTTGGTGCCATGGTTTAGTTGATTAGATGGTGTTGGATGATAGGTTTGAATTGATGATCTCGATGGTCTCTTCCAACCTGGTTTATTCTAGTCTATTCTATTCTATTCAAGTCCACCCCGCCCCACTAAAGCAGGATCACACAGGAACATGTCCAGGTGGGGTTTGAATGTTTCCAGAGATGGAGACTCCACCAGATCTCTGGGCAGCCTGCTCCAGGGCTCTGTCACCCTTAAATTCAAGATCCTCTTCATGTTTACATGGAACATCCTATTTTCAAGTTTGTGCACATTGCCCTTTGTCCTGTCTCTGGGTACCACTGAGAAAAGACTGGCCTCATCCTCCTGACACCCATCCTTTAATTATTCATCAGCATTGACAAGATCTCCCCTCAGTCTGCTTTTCTCCAGACTAAAGAAACAACAGTTCTCTCCGTCTTTCCTCACAAGAGAGATGTTCCAATCCCCTCAGCATATTTGTAGTCTGTAGTTGAACCCTCTCCAGCAAGTCCCTGTCCTTGAACTGGGGAGTCCAGAACGATACACAGTACTCCAGGGCAGAGTAGAGGGGAAGGAGGACCTCCCTTGATCTGTTGGCACCCCAGGAGACCATTGGCCTTCTTGGTCACAAGAGCACATTGCTGGATCATGGTCATCCTGTTGTCCATCACCACTCCCAGGTCCCATTTGCATGCTCAGCTTTCTCCACTTCCTACCAACATTCTTTGGGTGCTCACTGGTTGGTTTAGATGATTAAATTGAACATCAAACTAAGGCCTTTTATTGGTACTCAGCTAAAATTAATAGATCTGAGGCTTGCTCTTTGGCTTTTGTAAAATCATAGAATCAGACTGGTTTGGGTTGAAAGGGACTTTTAAAGATCGTTTTGTCCGACCTCTTTGCAGGGCAATATGCAACTAGAGCAGGTTGTTCAGAGCCTCAATCAACCTGACCTGCAATGGTGCAAGGAATGGGGCATCTGCCACCTCCCTAGCCAACCTGGGCCAGGGTTTCACCATCCTCAACATCAAACATTTCTCCCTTTTCTTCAGTCTGAACCTCCCTCTTTCAGTTTAAACCATCATCCCCTTGTCCTGTCACAACAGGTCCTGCTCAAAAGTCTGTCCCCAGCTTTCTTGCAGAGCCCCTTCAAGAAATGAAAGGCCACAAGAAAGTCCTTCAAGGATCCTGCTCTCACAGGAAAGTGCCTCATGACCTCAGACAGAGCAAGACACAGATTTTCACAGCAGAGTTTCCTTCCCGAGCTGCACAAATGTGTGAACATGGTGTCAACCACCAGCCTGCTCTTACGCTGCGATGTGCTCCCACTCGCGTCTCCCCTCCTTCTATTTCCCTGGGTGTATTGAGGCCAAGGAACAATTTACAACCCAGCAGAAATCACAAACACAGAGCCCTTCAGGACTAGATTCATAAATATTAGGTGTTTATAGAGAAAACCCTCGAGATGCCCAAATCCAGTGCTTCTGTTTACACTTATTGACAGCACAAATCCATATTTTCTGTTACAATAACCAAGCTTTTGTTCATTTTAGTGTATTTTCCTTCCTGATTTCACTGATGTTTTATGTTCTGTCACCTCTCAACCTTCACAAAACTTGTGTGGAGCCTGCTCTCTGGCTGACCTGGTTTTCCAATGCCTCACCTTCCACAATTCATAGAATCATAGAATTGTTTCATTTGGAAGAAATCTAAGATCATCAGGTCCAACCATAAATCCAACACCATCATGGCCCGTGGCCATGAAACCGTGTCCTGAAGTGCCATGTTCACACTCTTCTTGAACATCTCCAGGGACAGGGACTCCACCACCTCCCTGGGTGACCTATTTCAATGTCTGAAATCCATCCAGGCACATGTCACCGTGCTCCTCAGCAGCACTTCAGCCACCAGAACTGCTGCCAAACAGGAGGTCTTGAAAGTTTCTCTTCCTCTTCATACCATGAGAGCTATTTATGAACCAGTTCTGCATCTCTGAAACTGGCTTGTGCCTCATAGAAACACAAAAACATAGAACTCTTAAGGTTGGAAAAGAACTCTAAGGTCAGTGGGCCCAACCTTCTACCCAAGGCCTCCATGACCACTAAACCATGTCCCAGAGTGCCACATCTACTTGGTCGTTAAACACCTCCAGGAATGGCGAGTCCACCACTTCCCCACCAGCTCAGACAATGAGATGTTTACAGTCACCATTGAAATCTACTGAACTTTTCCTCCTTAAAACCAGAGCTCAAAACATTCTGAGTGGTGAAAGTGCCAGCAAACCCATATTTGATAAGATGACACACAAAGACCTAAATCTTCACAGACAAGATCAGCATAGAAGGATTTCTGCCCAGATCCTTCGGTACAGAAACCAAATGGTACAAAATCGCTTAGAGCTTCATAGCTTTAGACCACGACTTTCTTTGAGGACAAGTTAAGCAAACTTTCAAGAGAGCAGCTTTCTTCATCCATGGGAGAACTGCCATCTCCACCTACAGTCTCAAACAGCTTTGACTACAGTGTAAGTTAAAGGCAGAATTTCCCTTTCCCTATCACAAGTCCTCACAGCTCTGTATGTCAAAAGTACTCCTAGAATCTTACAAACCCAGGTTGGAAGGGACCTCAAGGTTTATCTGGTCCAAACTTTCTTGCAAAAGCACTGTACAGACAAGATCATACAATCAAAATAATTTTAGTTGGAGTTGATCTTTGAGATCATCAAGTCTGACCATTCACCCAGCACTGCCAGGTCACTGCTAAACCGTGTCCCTTAGCACCACATCTATACAGCTGTGAAACCCCTCCAGGGATGTGGGCTCTACTGCTGCCCTGGGCAGCCTGTGCCAGGGCTTCACAAGCCTTCTGGAGAAGAAATTGTTCCTCATGTCCAACTTAAGCCTCCCTTGGGGCAACCTGAGGCCTTTTTCTCCTTTTACTTGCGACTAGGCTGAAGAAACAGACTCTCATCTGGCTCCAAGTTCCTTTCAGGGAGTTGTGGAGAGCCCCACAGATGCCTTCTCTTCAGCCTAAATAGCCCCATATCTCTCAGTCTTTCCACCTCAGAGATACTGAAGTCCCTTTAGCAACTTTACCCCCTCCATTGGACTCTGGCCAGTAGTTCCCCATCTCTCTCGAACTGGGGAGCACAAAATATTTAGGTGAACATACTTTAGCCTGGACATTGTGATCCTGGGCAAGCTGTTCTGTGTGACCCTGCTTTAGTGGGGAGTCGGACTGGGTGATCTCCAGAGGTCCCCTTCAGCCCCCACCATGGTGTGCTTCAGTGATTTAAATCCTATAGGAAGCTAAAATAATAGACTGCCTGCTCAACACTCATGTTACATGGATGGGGAATCTCACTCCATGCTGCAATGCTCATACACAGAATATAATTATTAATCCTTGGTCATGTCACAGTTCATTTGGAACAGAAACCAAATGATCACACTGTGTCCTCATTATTTAAGCATCCTTAATACCACCATTATCCAGACACACACTGGGCAGGCCTGAGCTTTGACCAGACTCAGCACAGCAGGTCAGAAGCTCTGTTGAACCTGGTCATGGATAAACAAGTCGTAAGTGAATGATGATGTGATGAGTGATGCTCATAATGACTCTGCTCAGTCATGACACAGCAATGGAGTGCAGGAAAGAGCTGCAAATGTGAACAAGTGAAATCATCCACTCCAGCTGCTGAATACCCTCCATGCTTAAGGAAGAATGATTACCAGCATTAGTCATAGACTGATTTGGGTTGGAAGGGACCTTCAAGATCATCTAGTTCCACCCCCTGCCATGGGCAGGAATACCTCTCACTAGACCAGGTTGCTCAAAGCCTCATCCAGGCTTTGAACACCTCCAGGGAGGGGGCATCAGCAAACTTGCTGGGTAACCTGTTCCAGTGTCTCACCACCCCACTGCAAAGAATTTTTTCCTAATCTCCAGCCTAAATCTCCCCTCTTCCAGCTTCAGCCAATTCCTTCTCATCCTATCACAACAAACCCTTATAAAAAGTCCCACCCCAGCAATCTGTATCTGCAAATAATTCCAAATAAACAAACTTGTGATGACCAAAAGCTGTTGACACACAATTAGCAATCAGAAACAAGAAGAGCAAGCAGAACATCTCTCATTAGCATCAATAGGCTCTAGCTAAGGCTCCGTGAATGGGCTGGTTATTACCAAGTTAACTGAAAGGGTTCTTCACCCACCTCCATTCATGCCTGTAGACAACATGCTGATATCCCTCTTTCAGAAATCATTACAAGTGTGGCAGTAACAACAAGACCTCAAAAAAAACTCCACCAACTTCATCAGTCCCTCTTCTTGGAGCACCACGAGGCAGTCTGCAGCTCACTGCCATAGAGTCAGAGAATCACTTTGGCTGGAGAAGACATTGAATGCCATGGAGTCCAACCATTGACCTAACACTAAGCCCACTGCTAAACCACGTCTCTCAGCACCACATCTGCATGGTGCCAAAATGCCTCCAGAGATGGGGACTCCACCACTGCTCTTGAGCAGCCTGGTCCAAGCCTTGACAACCATTTTGCAGAAGAAATGGACATCAGGAGGAAGTTTGGAAATCAGAAGGAAGTTCTTTACAATGAGAGTGCTGAGACACTGAAACAGGTTGCTGGACAGGTGGTGGAGGCCCTATCCCTGGAGACATTCAAGGTCAAACTTGATGGGGTCATCATTGAAGGTCCTAGAATATCATGCCAATAATGGGAATGACCACAAGAGACAAGGATAACAACCTTCAAGCTGAAGTTTGATTAGTAGATGGAGTTAGTTATATGTCAGAGCTCCTTCAATAACAATTTGGTTACTCAGAAGAACCACTATTGGAGTGAGTCCAGAGGAGGGCCACAAGGATGATCCAAGGGCTGGAGCACCTCTGCTATGAGGTTAGGCTGAGAGAGCTGGGGCTGTTCAGCCTGGAAAAGAGAAGACTCCATGGGGACCTTGTAGCTGCCTTCCAATAGTTGAAGGGGGCCTACAAGACAGCTGGGGAGGGACAGCAATAGGACAAGGGTGAATGGCTTTAAGCCCAGAGTGGTTGTGGATGCCCCCTCTGTGGAGCTCTTCAATGCCAGGTTGAATGAGGCCTTGAACAACCAAGTACAGTTGAGAGATGTCCCTGCCTATGGCAGGCTGGGGTTAGAGGAGATGGTCTCTGAGGTCCCTTTCAACCTAAGCCATTCTATGATTCTGTGGTATGTATTATCGACTACAGTGTGTCCTTCAAAGCAGCTTTGCAGGCTGCTCACTCCTCCCTACCTCATGCACAAAGACCTGCCAGGGACTAACAGTGTTCCTGAAGGATTCATTCTCCTGCCTGGCACTGACCCCAGCAAGCTTGGCTCACGTTTCTTTGGAGACTCTCCCAACGTGCCTCCAGGTTCCCTTAAATCAGATTTTTCTGTTGTTGCTCTAATGGTCTTATTATCCACGGTGGCAACTTGAAATGTATTTTGTTGCCCTTCCAAAGGTAATTCTTATTCAACAACAGAATTTACATCTCTCTAAAGAAGTGATGGAATAAAAGGAGAAAACATCTAAGATGGCTGATTGCATTCAGTTGGCAGCAGAGGATGCAAACACTGGGTTTGACTTTTATAAGCTGTCATTCCTGATTGCTTCTCCCCCTACTCCCCCCTCCTGCCTCTTCCTCAACCATAAAACTTTCATTTTCAAAGTGCAACTTTCACTCCAATATCAAATCCCTCCCCTGCTGTGCAATTACTTAACAGAGTTTAATCCTGCTTCACCACATAATCCAAACAAAACATGGCTGCATACAGCCAGAAACCTTGGAGACAATTTATCCTGGTGATTCTTCATGAAAAAAGATGAGAATGTTCCCAATATATTTACTGCAGCAGAAACACAAATTAATCACTGAGATGTTTGTTTGGATGTTGAAGCACATCAGATACAATTAATTTATCTTTAGGAATTACTCAGCCAGACTCTCTCAGCATAAATCAGGAGGAACTTCATTGACTTACAGTCTACTCTCCGTGCAGTGTGGGGCTACTTTGTCCTTACACATCACTGCCTGCTTTGCCCTGAGGGTTTGCACCACATCCATAGCCTCCTTTCTATGTATCCTCACAGTCACAATCCTTGGTCACACCAGTGCAGGACCGGTAGTGATGTAATTGTTTTGGTTGGAAAAGACCTCTAAGATCATCGAGTCCAACCATCAACCCAACCCCACCATGGTCATTAAACTATATCCCAAAGTGCTATGTCCGCACATTTCTTCAGCTCCTCCAGGGATGGTGACTCCACCACCTCCCTGGGCAGCCTGTGCCAAGGCTTGACCACTCTTTCAGTCAAGAAGCATTTCCTAATATCCAACCCGAACCTCCCTGGAAGACTTTAAGGCCATTTCCTCTCATTCTGTCAACTGATATTAGTGAGAAGAGACCAACACCCACCTCACTACAACCTCCTTGCAGGGAGTTGTAGAAACCCAAGGTCTCACCACAGCCTCCTCTTCTCCAGGCTAAACAGTGCCAGCTCCTCACCAGACCTGTTCTTGAGACCCTTCATCAGCTTTGTTGCCCTTCTCTGGACGTGCTCCAGCACCCCAATGTCCTTGAAATGAATGGCCCAAGCCTGAACCCAGTATTTGAGATGTGGCCTCACCAGTTCTGAGCAGAGGGGCACAATCCCTGCCAAGGTCCTGCTGACCACACTATTTCTGATCCAGGCCGGGATATTGTTTGCCTTCTTGGCCACCTGGGAACATGCTGGCTCATCTTCAACTAGCTGTCAACCAGCACCCTCAGGTCCTTTAAGCCCATTTCACTAACAAGGTGTAATTATAAGGCACTATTGACAGCTGAGCAACTTCCAGAGCATCACCTTAGCCTGAGACACTGTTCATGCCAAACCATTTAAATTAAACATGACTGAAAAGCTGAATATTCTGCTTATTTTTAAGCATCTCCTTCAAGATCTCCCCAAGTAAATATCAGAGGATGACCAGAGATGACCTGCTTTTTCTTTGTACACAATGGAATATTTGGAAGAAGTAGATGTCTGTTAAACATTGGGGATTTGAAGTCAAGATGAGGTTGTTTGATCTAATTAAGCAATGGCACTGATTTTTTTGGGGGGTGAATTTTTTGTTTTGTTTTAGTTTTGGGGTTTGGTTTTGTTGAGTACTGTGTCTGGAGCCCTCAGCACAGCAGACACGTGGTCCTGTTGGTGCAGATCCAAACAAGGCCAGCAAAAGAATATCTGATTCTGCTTTGAGGCCAGGCTATCAGAGTTGAGGTCGTCGAGCCTGGAGAAGAGAAGGCTCCAGGGAGACCTTCTGGTGGACTTTCAGTGCTTAAAGAGGTCAATCAGAAAGCCAGGGACAGACTTTTGACCAGGACCTGTTGTGACAGGACAGGGGGTGATGGTTTGAACTAAAAGAGGAGATTCAGACTGTAGGGAAGGAAGAAATGTTTGACACTGAGGATGGCATGACCCTGTCCCAAGCTGCCCAGAAAGGTGCTCCATCCCTGGAACCATTCCAGGTCAGGTTGGATGTGGCCTTAAGCAACCTGCAGTAATAGAAGGTGTCTCTTCCAACGGCAATGTGGTTTGTACTGGATTATCTTTAAGGTCCCTTCCAACTCAAACCGTGCTATGATTCCTTCACTAATCACTGAGCAAGGAAGGCCCCTGATAAAAATAATCCTCCCTGCTTTTTAACTCTGCATCACAACCTATACATCTGTTGTCTTCTTTCATGGGTCTACTTAAAGCCCCAAACTCGCTCCGTCAGCCTTTTCAGTGTCTAGAGAGCCAAAGCTGCCACCTAGTTCCTGCAGGAAGTAGGAGGACACCATGCTGACTCATCTTTTGGCCCCAAAATCTGGGTTTTTCACATTCACATTACAGATTTCCTCAGAAAGTACCAAATGAAGAAAACCCATGGTCATTCACCACTCCAGTGCCCACTCCTGCTGCTACTCACTTGTTGAGTCACTCAGGAGCTCTCTGAGGTCTGGACAGGGCAGGGAAGAGATGGAGGAAGGAAGGAAGGGTTTTGCTTTTGTGCAGCCACAATGAACAAATTATCTGTGCAACTTCCTCAAGAAGGCCATTGATGTTGGCTGGAGAGGCAGCTGCTCCCCCATCTTTGCAATGCAGGAAAGGTCTTGGGCTGGAGCCATGAAAACATGTGACATGTGGGAAAATCCCAGCAAAGGAAATAAAGACAAGCCTGTTACCAATGATCCACCAGAAACAGCTTAATAAGGAGGTTCCTGTTCCTCTGAGGAGTCTGACCATCACTTCAGGAACGTGCAATGAGGGACTTATGACAGCAGGGTGAAAAGGCATCCAGGAAATGCTTGTGTTCCTCAGGGCTATGAAGGTGAACTTGATTGTAACTACAAACCCCAGGCACAGTGAAGGAAAGTGCAGCCTTGAGGAAGAAGCACCTTGAGTAGTGGCATCTTCCATTTCTTCTAATAGGTCTTCAAGAAGACTCTCTCAGACAGACCTGACCTTGTCTACACCAATCAAACTCCAGCTACTCCTTGGCTAAAGTGTTTGCCTTTTGCTACGAGAGCACAGAAGACCTTTTAAAGATGCTGCTGAGAGAAGAAACATCATCTCTGGAGGTAATGGGATGATTGTTTGTGAAGTTCTATATCCAGGTCAGAATAAATCTGCACTTAAAAACCTGGACACCAGCATAATTTCAGGGGAAGAGATATCACAGAGGTGAAAATGGAAATATGGGAGGAAAAAAATAGTGAAGCTTAATTTCTTTTCTTGAAATCTTAGGAAAAAACCCAACACCACACTCTAAAGCCAGGCTTGTGGCACATAATAATTGCATTAAAAAACAGGCTAGCCATCCATTTCCAGATCAATGAATCCAAAGACTTTGACTTGCTTCCCTGAAGGTTTTTACTCTGTCTACCACTTTGGGTTTTGCACTGTAGTTTATCAATGAACTACCCATTGAGCATGGGCAGAACAACCACAGCACCCGCTAACCATGACCAAGGTGCTCCCTCTGAAACAGCACCCATGGTTGGAGCCTAGCAACAGGACAAGAAGAAACATGCACTGACTGGAACCAGGGAGGTTCCATCTTGAATGTGAGGAGAAGCTTCTTTGGTGTGGAGGTGCTGGAGCCCTGGAACAGGCTGCCCAGAGAGGTTGTGGAGTCTCCCACTCAAGAGAGATTCCAAACCCAGTTAGACATTATGATCCTGGACATTTTGATCCTGGGCGAGCTGCTGTGGGTGGCCCTGCTTTAGCAGGTGGGTTGGACTAGGTCATGTGCAGAGGTGCCTCCAGTGGTCAGAGCTAACAATTTTGCTGCTATAGCGGAGAACTCAGCTTTGCACCAAGCAGTTGGTCAGCTGCTCTGCTTCTGATGAACGCTCCACAGAAAGGGACTGAGACATACATTGTGATAGCCCAGAGGGTAAGTTCATAGAGTGATAGAATGCTTGGAGCTGAAAGGGACCTTAATCTAGTTCCTAACACCCCTGACATGGGCAGGGACACTTTTCATTAGACCAGGTTGCTCAAGGCCTCATACAAGCTGCCCTTGAACACCTCCAGAGAGAGGGCAACCACAACCTCCCCGGGCAACCTGTTCCAGTGTCTCACCACCCTCACTCTAAAGAATTTCTACCTAATATTCAGACTAAATCTCCCCTCTTCCAGCTCAAAGCAATTGCCCCTCATCCTATAACTTCAAGTCCTTGTAAAAAGTCCCTCCCCAGGTTTCTTGTAGGCCCCAAGAGTCCTGATGCTGAGTACCAGGGAGAATTGACTGGCCCCATCCTCTTGCTCCCCACCCTTTAGCTCTTGCTGAACGCTGAGAAGATTCCCTCTCGTGCTGCTCTCATGCACGTTAGACATCCCCAGGCTTCTCAGCATTTCCTTCTCACTGAGATGTTCCAGTGCCCTCAGCAGCTTCAGAGCCTCCACAGGACTAGATTGATGGAGTGAGGTCAATGAGATGGCGTTCAGCAAGGCCAAGTGCCATGTCCTGCACACTGGTGTCACAAAGCCATGAATGCTTGGGTCAGTGTGGCTAGAAAGTGCCTGGCAGAAAAGGACCTGGACGTGCTGGTTGACAGCACCTGAAAGTGAGCCAGTATGTGCGCAGGTGGCCAAGAAGGCCACCAGCATCCTGACCTGGATCAGCAACAGTGTGGCTAGGAGGACCAGGGCAGAGGTTGCACTCCTGTACTGGGCGCTGTTGAGGCCACACCTTGAGTACTGGGTTCAGTTTAGGGCTCCTCACTCCAAGAAGGACATTGAGGTGTGTGCTGGAGTCTGCCCAGAAAAGGATAATGAAACTTGTGAAGGGTAGCAAGGGTCTGATAAGGAGCATCTGAGGGGACTGGAGTTGTTTAGTCTAGAGAAGAGGTTGAGGAGAAGCCTCATCCCTCTCTACAACTCCCTAGAAGGATGTTGGACTGAAGTGGGGGTTGGTCTCTCCTCCCAAGGAACAAGTGATGGGGCAAGAGGAAACAGCATCAAGGTGCACTAGGGGAGCTTGAGGTTGGACATTAGGAAAAATATCTTCACTGCAAGAGTAGTCAGGTATTGGAACAGGCTGCCCAGGGAGGAGGTGGAGTCACCATCCCTGGATGTGTTCCAAAATTGTGTGGACATGGCACTTTGGGACATGGTTTGATGGCCATGGTGGTGTAGAGTAGACAAACAGACTGTATCATTTTTGAGGTCTTTTCCAACACAAATAATTCTACAATTTCATGAATCTCACAATTTTGGGGAGATCAAGGCTGGTCAATACTTCTGGTGTTGTCCTGAAAATCAGTAGGTATAAATTGGCTCAGGTATTGCTGGAAGTGGCATGGTTTTGAATTACCATTTTCTGATGGTACATAAGTGTTAAAATAGTCAAGTTTCATGGCTGGGAGCATCTCTATAAATACACCCAGGATATTTATACATCACATAGAGTCTTAGCTCATAGCTGTGAAGAAATCAAAACTACTTCTGGTTTTGAACTGCTGGTAGAGAACTGCTGGAGCTTTTTTTGGTTCTTGGAAGCAGGAGATAAGATTTTGAGGAGTTTTGGAGTTGGAATGGAATGGCTCCAAGCTATGAAAGGTAGTATCTACTGCTCAGAGTTCTGGTGGGAGACACAGATAAGCTGCTCCCTTCTTCTCTTCTGTGTGCACCTCACACAAGAGAGATATGGACCTGTTTGAGCAGGTCCAGACAGAGCCACAAAGGTGATCAGAGGGCTCGGAGGCCTCTGCTGTGAGTTCAAGCTTGAGAAAGTTGGGGTTGTTCAGCCTGGAGAGGAGAAGGCTCCAGAGAGACCTTCTGGTGGCCTATCAGTGCTTCAAGGGGCCATTCAGAAAGCTGGAGACAGACTTTTGAGCAGGGTCTCTTGTGACAGAACATGGAGTAGTGGTCTAAATGACAAAGAGATTCAGACTGGAAGGAAGGAAGAAAAAGTGTTTGACACTGAGGGTGGTGTGACCCTGTCCCAGGTTGCCCAGAGAGGTGGTACATGCACCACCCCTGTAACCATTCCAAGTCAAGTTGGAGGTGACTGAGCATCCTGACCCAGTTGGAGATGTCCCTGCTGACTGCAATGGGGTTGGACTAGGTAACCTCAAATTGTGCCTGCAGCCCAAACCAGTCCATGGTTCTTCTCTCGCCTGGCTGGCTACATCTGATAAGAGCACTTGGAACTGGAAGAGCGCTTGCAATGACTAAGAGGTTGAACAAATTTACTTGCTGCTCTTCTCCCTGTATAGCTTGTGAACTGTGCTGTATTTTATTTTAAGCTTATATACCTCAATTTGTGTGCGATGTGGAAGATGTCACTTCATCCTTCAGCACGTGACCTGTTTTAGTGTTGTCATGCTATGCATTCCCAGCATTAATTTGAGCATTAATTGGAGAAGAGGAGACAGGGGAGACCTTATTGCTCTCTACAACTACCTGAAGGGTGGTTGCAGACAGGCAGAGGTTGGTCTCTTCTCCCAGGCAACCAGACCCAGAACAAGAGGACACAGTCGCAAGCTGCATCAGGGGAGGTTTAGGCTGGAGGTTAGGAAGAAGTTCTACACAGAGAGAGTGATTGCCCATTGGAATGGGCTGCTCGGGGAGGTGGTGGAGTCACCATCATTGGAGGTGTTTAGGAGGAGACTTGATGGGGTGCTTGGTTGCATGGTTTAGTTGATTAGATGGTGTTGGATGATGGGTTGGACACGATGATCTTGAAGGTCTCTTCTAACCTGGTCCTATTCTATTCTATTCTATTCTATTCTATTCTATTCTATTCTATTCTATTCTATTCTATTCTATTCTATTCTATTCTATTCTATTCTATTCTATTCTAATTTCAGCTCTGCTCTTATTTTATGGACTTTACTCAGTCAAATGTTGGTTTGGGTAGGGGGTGTGTGTTGTGTTGTTGTTGTTTTGGCGTTTTGGTTGATTTTGTTGGTTTGTCTTTTGGGGTTTTTTTTTTCTGACTACTGAGCAGCCTGTTGCTCCCACACTGTGCTCTGCCTTTTCTGTAGATCATTTCTGTAGGTCTGCAGTGGGGTTGGACTAGATAATCTCCAGAGGTTCTTTCCAACCCCCATCATGCTGGGATTCTGTGATGTCATGATGCCTAGAGCCAGACAAATGTCTGCTCATCAGTATTAATCTCAACTGTATTTCCTGACAGCCTTGTCACAGGTGCCAAGTGTTGCAGGAGAACCTGGGAGAGCTGCACCACAATAAATATTCCTGTTTGGTGGGCTCGTGGCAGGAAGAAACTTCCTCTCCTCCTTGCCCCTCTTAATGAGGAAGGCAGAAGTCCTCAGCATGTTAAAATCAAGAAACAGACATTTTGAGCTTGTCCCATCCCATGTGTCTGTCACATAATTACATATAATCCTCCTAGGATTTGAAGCAGAGCACAATAGAGAGAGGACTTTAGCTGCTAAATACCTGAGGTGAAATAATGACACGGAGGAGAAGTGGGTCAAATTTAATCCGTGGATTAAATTATCAGGACTGGGGAAAAAAAAATAAATGAATATGATTTTCTCCAAAACATCCATGAAAAAACAACAACAAAACCAACCAACAAACCACCCAAACCATCTTTTCTCATCAGCATTTGTGAGAAACTGAAAGGTAAATGAAACGCTTAGAGATTTTCACTCTTAAAGGTCTTTCTCGGGAGATTAATTGGAGAAAATGATCAGCCCTTTAGTTCAGGTGATCCTACAGAGTTGGCTTGGGGAAGGAAAATCATTTCTTTCACAGCTTGTCTTCAGCTTCTAAAGCATCAAGGAGAGAAGGGGATAGAGGCTGCCTGGAAGAGAGAAAAGCGCAGAGTTGGGCTGAATTTCATAACCTTCTAGTCAAAGCTGGCACGTGGGATATTTGGCAGGGTGTTGGGCCATCTCATTTAAACTACACTGTCATCTAGAAAAGTTGGACCAGAGGATTCTTGGGGTCCCTTTCAAACTGCCATTTTGGGATTCTAGGAACCTGGAACCAAAGTCTTAGGCATGCTGGTGGTTGGACATCAGCTAGCTGGCACCATGCCTTCCCAGCCCAGACCCAGCTGCATCCTGGGCTGATCCTCAGCAGCATGGGCAGCAGGTCGAGGGAGGGGATTCTGCCCCTCTGCTCCACTCTGCTGAGCCCCTACTTGAAGTGCTGGGGTCAGCTCTGGAGTCCTTAGCACAGCAGAGACATGGACCTGTTGGAGCCGGGCCAGAGAAGCCCACAGCAATGACAGAAGAGCTGGAAGCCTTCTGCTGGGAGGCCAGGCTGAGAGAGTTGGGGTTGTTCAGCCTGGAGAAGAGAAGGCTCCAGAGAGACCTTCTGGAGGCCTTTCGGTGCTTCAAGGGGCTGATCAGAAAGCTGGGGACAGAATTCTGAGCAATGCCTCTTCTAACAGGACAAGGTGTGATGGTTTAAATGAAAAAGAGATTCAGACTGGAGGGAAGGAAAAAATGTTTGACACTGAGGGTGGTGTGACCTTGTCCCAGGTTGCCCAGAGAGGTGGTAGAAGCCCCACCCCTGCAACCATTCCAGGTCAGGTTGGAGGTGGCTCTGAGCATTCTGATCTAGTCAGGGATGTCCCTGCTGACTCCAGTGGGGTTAGACTACACGATCTTGAACGATCCATCCAACCAACCCATTCTGTGATTCCATGATTCTCTATCTCTATTCTTTAAGTCCACTAAGCCCTTGACAGAGCGACAGAGCATCCCACACACACACACAATTAAGTGCATGCTGCTACAATAAATTATTGAATTCTCTGCTAATTAAACATCTTGCATGCCTCTAGAAGTTAATTGTGAGCAGCTTCTTGTCATCAATCACTGCATCCCAGAGTGAGTCATCCATGGAGCATCCCTCACCAAGGGCTGCTTTTGGGGAATCATGGACAAACTTCTTGGAAGGGACCGTTAAAGGTTGCCATTGCTTTAGCAGGCGGTTGGACTGGATCATCTCCAGATGCCCCTTCCAACCTCCACCATTCTGTGAACTTCAGATTTTTATGTCAATCCATTAGTGAGTGTAGCATGTTTAGCCTTGTTTGCTAAATATTAGAAGTTCCGGTGGACACCTGCAGAAGATACCTTTGGGGAGGGAGCTAGAAGAGGGCAGAGAGGCAGCCTTGTATTTTGGGGAGGTATTTTGTGAGGTAGTAGTGGGGTGTGGGAATTCTAGGGATAGTCTAGGCAAAGAGCAGGAAGGCAGCAGGGAAGAACCATTGCCAGAAGGACCGTGCTCCAGCTCCTGGCTGCTTGATAGCTAGATGAGGCAACTGTTCACCACCCTCTTGGACAAGGAGATCTGGATGGCATCAATTGCATTCATGCTCCTAAGCAAGCTTTGGTTGTTACTCATGATGTCTATATCTACTGTCTCCCAAAATATCATCTAGCTTTCAGAGAGAAAACCAAGCTACCACATCAGGCCGAAACATCTGCTCACCATTTGTTCCTGCAGCTCCTCCTAACCCTGAATAACACCCTAAGTCTTTTCCTACTGCCTCAGCAATGTTCCAGAATCTCTTTCCACATCTCCTTATTCTCCTTCTCTATGGAATTCTCCAAACACATAAAAACCCTTCCCCTTAGAGGTTTTGGTTGGTTGGGTGTGGTAGTGTGAAGGTTTAATCCTCCCACCACATAAAGCACCCCTAACTCGGTCGGAGAAGTGAATGAAACTCTCACATTGGGGTTTGTTTTTTTCTGGGGGTATTTGTTTTTTGGTTGCTGATTGGTTGGTTGGTTGGTCGGTTGGTTGGTTGGTTTTGTTTGTTTGCTTTGAGAAGGTTTTTGTTTGGGTTTGGGGTTTTTTTGGGTGCATTTTCAGTTTTTGATCAAGAGAACTAAAGCTGCTCAGACCTCTGTGAAGAGCACACACCAATGAGGAGAAGTCAGCTCCTGCTTTTCACCCTCATCTCATTGGAAATGCAATGGGAAGCAGCAGATGAAGCTCTCCTATTTTTAGCTCTGCTCTGCAGGTACAGATTCCAGGAAGACTTATGCACCCTGACACTCCAAAGGACCTGAGGGCCACTTCCCTCAAAGCTTATTATTTCACTTCACATTGCTTGGATGAGGAGAAACACATATGAAAAGCAGGTCCTTTTTCTGCTGTGAGGCGGCAGTTAAGCAGACACACAGCACAGCTGAGGTCACCAAAAGAAAATCCAAACCAAAGCAAACAAACAAAAAAACCCAAAAAGCAGAGAGCTGTGGCTCTTCAAGTCACCCTTTCAAGCTTCAGACAACTATAATACAAGATTCCTTAAATAAACTAATTAATTTCCAACATAATGAAGCTTTATCTTTGTGCATCACTTTATCGGCTGGCAGGGAAGATTTAATGATACTCTTGGCTGAAATTGTGCCAGGGGAGATTTAGGTTGGATATTGGGGAAAAAAATCCTCTTTCCTGGAATAGTGGTCAGGCATTGGAACAGGCTGCCCAGGGAGGTGGTGGAGTCACCATCTCTGGAGGTGGTCAAGAATGATGTGGATATGGCACCTGGGGACAGGGTCTAACAGCCGTGGTGGTCTTGACAGTTGGACACGATGATCTTACAGGTTTTTTTCCCAACTGAAACAATTCTGTGGTTCTAAATAGTTCTGCAGATGTCAAAAGTCATTTTCTTCCTAAACCCTCATGCACACATGTCCCTGATTATGGGATTTGTTTGTTTAGTTAATTTGTTGGGAGGGGGTCTAATCACATGGAAAGCTGGAAATTACTGAGATAAGCCCCTAAGAAGTGACAGCGCAGAGGAATTGGCCTCAGGTTGTGTCAGGGGAATTTCAGGGTGTGTATTAGGAACAATATCTTCACAGAAAGGGTTCACACAGGCTGCCCAGGGAAATGGTGGAGTCCCCATCCCTGGAGGGATGTGGTGCTCAGGGATGTGTTTTGGTGGTAGTGGCTTAGCAGTGGTGGGATTGTGAACTCAAGGTGAGCAGCTGGGCTGGATGATCTCAAAGGTCTCTTCGAACCTCAACAGCTCTATGATTTGGCATTAGGGGAGAGGAATTTGGGTACGAAGAACAAATTTACCTGAGCACTGGACTGCAGGATTATCGTCTGGTAAGTCAAACTATACTGATCCTAAAAAAAACCCCATGAACAAATAAGCTCTGAAAGAAAAGCCCTCTCCCAATGGTGTGCATATTTAACCTACAAGGAACAGGGAGCAATCTCCTCACACTCCAGCTCTCTTCTCCACTGTCCCACCAGCAACTCAGTCCTGCTTCGGCAGGGGGTTGGACTCAATCTGAAGAGATCCCTTCCAACCCCTACCATTCTCTAATTCTATGATCTTGCCTGTAAACATTGCTAACACCCATCTGATGTTGCCCCTTGCTATCAACCCTGTCTTCATTTGAAGAATTCACAAGAATGAGCTGGAGAAGAAATAGATCATCAAAACCCTTAACAGAACTAAGCTAAGCCTGCATAGTAAGTTTTCTGCAAGGGTTGGGCAAAGATTCATATTTCTGCTGGGCTTAGAGGTGGGAATACTCATGAGTGAAAAGCTGGGCATGAGCTGGCACTGTGTGCTCCCAGTCCAGCCCCAGCTGTGTCCTGGGCTGATACCCAGCAGTGTGGCAGCAGGTTGAGGGAGGGGATTCTGCCCCTCTGCTGCACTCTGCTGAGACCTCACCTGCAGTGCTGGGGCCAGCTCTGGAGTCCTCAGCAAAGACATGGACCTGCTGGAGCAGCACCAGAGGATGCCACAGCAATGATGAGAGGGCTGGAAGCCCTCTGCTGTGAAGCCTGACTGAGAGAGTTGGGGTTGTTCAGCCTGGAGAAGACAAGGATTCATGGAGATCTTAAATGGGCCAAGGACAAAGCTGAGGACAGACTTGTGAGCAGGGCCTGTTGTGACAGGACAAGGGGTGATGGTTTAAACTAAAAGAGGGAGATTCAGAGTGGAGAGAAGGAAGAGATTTTGATGTTGAGGGTGGTGGAACCCTGTTACAGGTTGCCCAGAAAGTGGTATATGCCCCATCTCTGGAACCATTGCAGGTCAGGTTGTCTGGAGCTCTGAGCAACCTGCTCTAGTTGCAGATGTCCCTGCTGACTGCAGGAGAATAGTACTAGATGACCTTGAAATGTCTTTTCCCAAAAACCCACAGTTTGTGTGCCTACCCTAGAGTTTCTCAGAGACAATATATGAGACATGGGGAATGTTGGGGATAGGAAAAGAGTATGGGAGGGAATAAAACTTGAAATTATAGAATGGTTTAGGTTAGAAGAGACCTTTAAAGATCACCTAGTTCAACCCTTCTGCAGTCAGCAAAGAAAAATGCAGAACAGAGCAGGGATTCACTGAGAGAAGGAAAAGAAATGGGAACAGATGATAGGAAAGCAGCAAATTGTGAGGCTTTAAGGTTGTATATAAATATGCATTAGTTAATTCACACATGCTATATTTATTCCATGCCACGATGCAGTACATACATTGATACACAAGCCAAGAAGACCTGTATGAATGCATGAGAAGCTGCAGCCATCAGTCTTGGTCAGATGCCAATGTGGCTCGGGGGTTCAGTTGTTATACCTTTTCTTTGCTGGGTAAAAAAAAATCTGCTGCTTCTTGTGTTCAGCATTAAGGTAATCTCCTGATCTCCAGAGAGCGAAGCATCCAGGGTAGCCTTACTTGCATGCCAGAACTCAGGGAACAGCTTAATCTCCCAGCTAATCCTGCCAGGATCAGTGTCCAAGCCTGAGGCAGCTGGAGAATCTCAAAGGAGGAAAGGTTGAGACACCTGGGGCTGTTGGGCAGTGTGACAGTGGATCTTCTCAATGCTTGGAAAGAGATAAAGGACCTGTGGGGGGCAATAGGAGTGGGCCAGACTCTTATCAGTGGTGTCTAGGGACAGGAAAATGGGCAGTGGGCACAAACTGGAACCCAGGAGGTTCTACATGAAGATGAGGAGAAACTTGTTTGGTGTGAGGGTGCTGGAGCCCCGGAGCCGGCTTCCCAGAGAGGCTGTGGAGTCTCCTCTGGAGAGATTCCAAACCCAGCTGGACATTGTGATCCTGGGCAAGCTGCTGTGTGTGACCCTGCTTTAGCCAGGGGTGTTGGACTTGATCTCCAGAGGTCCCTTCCAACCCCCACTATGCTGGCATTCTGTGAGATGCCAAAGTATCATGGTATCATAGTGTCAGTCAGGGCTGGAAGGGACCACAAGGATCATCTAGTTCCAACCCCCCTGCCATGGGCAGGGACACCCCACACTACATCAGGCTGGCCAGAGCCTCATCCAGCCTGCCCTTAAACACCTCCAAGGATGGGGCCCCAACCACCTCCCTGGACAACCCATTCCAGGGCTTCACCACTCTCATGGGGAAGAACTTCCTCCTCACCTCCAGCCTGAATCTCCCCACCTCCAGCTTCATTCCATTCCCCCTAGTCCTATCACTACCTGATAGCCTGAGAAGTCCCTCCCCAGCCTTCTTGTAGGCCCCCTTCAGATACTGGAAGGCCACAATGAGGTCACCTCGGAGCCTTCTCTTCTCCAGACTGAACAGCCCCAACTCCCTCAGTCTGTCCTCATAGGAGAGGTGCTCCAGCCCTCTGCTCATCCTCATGGCCCTTCTCTGGACACCTTCCAGCACCTCCAGATCCCTCTTGGAATAGGGGCTCCAGAACTGGAGGCAGTACTCCAGGTGGGGTCTCCCCAGAGCTGAGTAGAGGGGGAGAATCACCTCCCTTGCCCTGCTGGCCACACTTCTCTTGATGCAGCCCAGGATCTGATTGGCTTTCTGGGCTGCAAGTGCACATTGAGAGCTCAAGTTGAGCTTCTTGTCCACCAGCACCCCCAAAGTGCTGAATATGAGATTGTTCCACTCCACTGCAAGGCAAATCCTGGGATGCTGAAAATGTTGATCCCTTTATCTGAGACCGGACGCTTAGGTGGTCTATACCACACCACTCAGGCCACATCACCTCTCACAAGACTGATCACAAGTCTTCCAGGTTGCTTTTTTTTGCAGTAACTTCTCATCTAGACATTTCCTTCAAAGTCTTTCCCCCAGTATTTCAAGAAGATCCTGGGCTGTTTTAATATCCTGGAATCACAGAATGGTGGGGGTTGGAAGGGACCTCTGGAGATCATCCGGTCCAACCACACTTCCAAAGCAGGATCACTTAGGTCAGGTCACAGAGGAACATGTGATCTAAACTACTTCACACAACTACCTGGATGTGAAATATTTCAAGATATGGTTCTTTACTATGTTGTTCTCCTTTCTCCTTCCAGCTTGGCTTCATCTGCAATGTCAGGTAATTCCTTTCTCACCGAGCGCACTGAAGCCAGCTATTCAGATCACTTCCGAACCTAAATATCTCCAGAACAGCCAACTTTGCCAAAACACAACATTTTTAGCTCATAATCTGTCACCAAGCAGAAACTACCTTTGAGCAGAGCTGCCTGCTTTCCTGGAGGAAACAGCGCTGAGAGATTGAACCAAGGCAAAATTGAGGACAACATTCTCACTTTCTTCTCCTAGATCTGGAGACTCTTGTAGCTGGCACAAAATAACAGAGCACACGAAAGCAAACTGATATTACCCCTGCAATTACTTGAAAGGCTTAGTAAGAACCCCATCAAGATCATAAAATGTTGGGGATTTCAGGGCATGCTGTAACAATGCAAGGACCTGCATCAAAGAGTGGTTTGACACCACCATGCCCTATGCCAAAGGAAGACTTTAGAATCATGGATTCATATCAGTGTTGAGGTTGGGAGAGGCTTAAACAGAAACATTCAGGTTGGAAAAGACCCTCAGGATCACCAAGTCCAACCCAGAACCCTACTCTACAAGGTTCACCCCTAACCCATATCCCTAATCACCACATCCAAAACACCTTTAAACACATCCAGGGTTGGTGACTCACCTCCCTGGGCAGCACATTCCAATGCCTGACCACTCTTTCCCTGAAAAAATGTTTCCTAATGTCCAGTCTAAACCTACCCTGTCACAGCTTGAGGCCATTCCTTCTTATTTTATCACTAATTACCTGTGAGAAGAGACCAGCACCAGCCTCTCTACAATGTCCTTTCAGCTAGTTGTAGCAATGAGGTCTCTCCTCAGCCTCTTCTTTTGCAAACTAACTCCCAGCTCATTCAGTTGCTTGTCATAAAATTTATTCTCCAGGCCCTTCCTCAGCTTCCTTGGCCTCTTCTGCACTCACTCCAGCACCTCACCTTTATAATCCTCATGAGAGACTTGTCCCCTCTTCCAAAGGCCATAGATTGTCCCTTTGTTCTTGATGTGCAGCCAAAGGTCCCTATTCAGGCAGGCCAGACACCTTCCCCACCAGCTTGCTTTTTGGCATGTAGGGACAGCCTGTTCCTGAGCCTTCCCACTTGAAGTATGCCCAACCTTCTTGGACTCCTATATCCTTCAGGGTGGCCTCCCAAGGGACTTTGTCAGTCAGAGTCCTGAACAGGCCAAAGTTTGCCTTCCAGAAGTTCAAGGTGGCAGTTTTACTAACCCCTCTCCGTGTTTCCCCAAGGATAGAGATCTCAATCATCTCATGACTGGTGAGGTGTGGATGGCCTCCAACCTTCACTTCCCCCACAAGTTCTTCCCTGCTCACAGGAAGCAGGTCCAGGAGGGTACCTTCCCTCATTGGCTCCCTCACCAGCTGTGTCAGGAAGTTATCCTCCACACATTCCAGGAACCTCCAAGACTCTTCTCTCCCTGCTGTGCTGTATTTCTAGCAGACATCTGGGAAGTTAAGTCTCCCATGAGAACAAGGTGTAAGAGAACAAGGTGTATGAGAACAAGGAGATCATCAAGTCCAGTCACTCACCCTGAGCTCTCAATCCCACCACTATTCCTAAGCCACTGTGAATAAACTATGTCCCTAAGTGCCACTGCTCTATTCTATGGGAAAAAGCACAGTCACAGAATAATTTTTCTTTAAAGAAACATTCAAGATCACCAAGTCCAACTGTTAACCCAGCACTGCCAGGTCACCACTAAACCATGTTCTCCAGAAACACATCCACATGGCTTTGAAATCTCTCCAGTGATGCGGAATCCACCACCGCCCTGATCAGCCTATATCAGGGCTTAACAACCCTTCAGGGAAGAAATTGTTCCTCGTGTTCAATCTAAACCTCCCCTGGTGCAACTTGAGATCACTTCCTCTTATCACTTGTTCCTTGGGAAAAGAGACCAACCCCTGCCTTGCTCCAACTTCCTTTCAGGGAGCTGTAGAGATCAGGTCTTCCCTCAGCCTCCTTTTCTCCAGACTGAACAACCCCAGTTCCATCAGCTGCTCCTCACATGACCTGGTCAAACAACTTGATCCTGTGTGACCTCCTTTAGGTGATCCTGCCTTGGCAGTGTGGTTGGACTCAGTGATGTCCACAGCTCTGTGCCAAGCCCTACCATTCTGTGATCCCAGAGCAAACCTCCACACTGCCATAGCATTGTCACAGATGCAGCTTTGTTAACCCAGCATCAAGATTCCTTTTAAACGGTGGAGAAGTCATGAGAGCCACATCTCAACTGCTCTTAATTCTCTTTTCTTACAAGGTAAATCAAATTATCAATTACTCAAATCCCAACAGTTTCACTCTTTCCAAGAGGTTTGAAATCACACAGCATTGGTGTGGTTTTTGACATATTATTTTCCTGGCTGGCATGGACCTTGTGAGTGCAATCTGCTTTTAATTACTTACTTCCATCCTCTAATTAATTTGTACCACTATCCAAGAATTATTTTTTATAAAACCACTCATTTGTTTGTATGTGTATGTGTTCATGCAGCTTTGGCAACCCACTTGGCATGGCTATCTGCTTTGTTTCTTTTTGCTGATATCTTCTTCGTGGCAGTTATTCCAAGAGAGTCTCTAGTGGGACATGTTCCAAAACACAATGAAAGTGTTTCCCAGCTTGGGTGGCTGTATATGTATTAGGATGGATGAAGGCCAAGAAGGTAGATGGAAATAAGGAGGACTACATCACTCCAGTCCTTTCCCTTCTGCTGAAAGAAGGATAGATCCTTGAATCACATAATGGTTGAGGAGGCTGAAGGTGCCTCTAGGGATCATCTGGGTCAACGTTGGTACTTCAAGCAGGCCAGCTACAGCAGGGTACTCCAGGGAACAGCCAGGTTTTGACTATCCCCAAGGAAGAAGATTCCACAGCCTCTCTG